>CM074592.1:8527500-9727500 GCA_037305975.1 Chrysolophus pictus | reverse complement strand
TTAGGATGCAGTGTTTCGCCACAAAGCTTTGCATGAATTGACTGCTGGGATTTGACTTCTGCCCTTGATGAAGTGCTCAAGTGGCTGTTTCAAAATGGTTAGAAAGCAAATAAAATATCTGCCCAGTTGCCTCCTTGAGCACGTGCTCGTGCAAGCTGGCTGACATTTGTTCCTGCTCACATCCTGCAGCCCAGCCCACAATTACAGGGCTGCACAGGTGTGGTTATGGCCAGAGAACAACGCAGCTGGATGTCAGCACCTAAATGGGAACAGGGAGAAAGCACCCTCTGGCTTTAGGAGGTGCTGGGAGGCAGCAGGAGAGACGGAGCCTGGCTGTGCAATGGGGAGAGCACTCAGCCCTGCAGGGCTGCAGCAGCACAGCCCAGCGCTGCTCTCCCTCTGCTTCCAGCAGTGAGCACAGCACAGCTCAGAAGTGACAGGCTGGGGATGGACAGGGGACGGCTGCAGACATCCCTGTCCCTGTGCTCTGCACTGCCCACTGCCACGTGTCCAAGGAACTCGAGCAGAGCCGGATGCACCCTGCACACCCCTCTGCCCACAGAAGCCCCCCCAGCACAGCCCCACGCTGGGATACGGAGTTCAGGCGCTCTCGGAGGCGGTTCTGTGAGAACATTTCTCAGAGGGCAGTGCACTTTTATCCGAAATAATTTTCCATTCCATTTATATCTATATAATAGGAGGTGGCGCAGGGGTCCGAGTTTTCCATGGCCCCAGCCCTCATTTCCCCGGCCGGGCTGACCCCTGCGCAGCTTCCCCAAGAATAACAGAGAAAAGTTCAATGGGACAGAAGGAGCCGCGGCTCTGCGCTCCCACTGCTGCTGTGGGCACACAGACAGGGTGGCTCACGGGCCAGAATCCATACACTGACACACCTAAGGGAAGAGCTGCACCTGGGAAGAGGTTTCCAAGTGAACAGAGCTGAGGAACTCCGCGTGCTGCTGCAGCTCCAGAGCAGTCCTGCCGCACTGCGCTGCTCGGTACTCGGATGCTGGGGAAACTATGGTCTGATTCCTTATGAAAGGAGAAGTTATTATTTCTGTCCAAAATATTTTGATTTAAAAAATATACTTTTCCTTGAATAAATGTGACATTGGGAAGCATTTTGTTAATGTTGTTAAGAGGACACCATTTTGGACAAAAAGAGCATTTCACAGAGCAAGGAGCAGTGGCTGCACTGGAAACCTCTTCTGCACAACAAAGCACCGCCTGGCTTTCCATGTGGGCTGCAGGGACTGCCCCTGTCCTGCGGGCTGTCACCCTGCAAGTAAGGACACCTGCAGCAGGGACACAGAGAGACAAAGAAACCAAATGGAATGAGTACCAGGGACACGGCAGAAGTGGGGAAAGAGAAAGTGCTCATGGCTGCTGCACGCAATGCCCTATAGCCCTGTGTGATGGGGAGGACTCCACTGTCCTCATCCTTAGAAAGAAAACATTAACATTGATAAGGAAAAGATAAAGACCGGAGTTTCACTAAGCTGCTGGCTCCACAAGCGTTTCCATCACTCACTGGAATATGCTGAAAGAGAAGGACCTGCAGGAGAAGGACTTGGGAGTTCTGGTTGACCAGTGGTTGACCAGTGGTTGGCCATGAGGCAGCAGCATGCCCAGGTGGCAAAGAATGCAAATGGAAACCCTGGATGCATTACAAAAAGCGTGGCCAGCAGGGTGGGAGAGGTGATCCCCCCACTGCTCTGCACTGGGGAGGGCACCACTGGAGCACTGTGTGCAGTGCTGGGCTCCCCAGCTCCAGGCAGAGCAAACTGCTGCACAGAGCCCAGCGCAGGATGCAGAGATGGTGGGGGCCTGGAGCACCTCCTGATGGGGAAAGGCTGAGAGCCCCGGGGCTGTTCAGCTGCAGGACGGAAGGGGAGATGGGATCTGATCATCCCTGGAGGCATTCAAGGCCAGGCTGGATGTGACTCTGGCAGCCTGGTCTGGTGGTTGGTGATGCTGCACATAGCAGGGAGTTGAAACTTCGTGATCATTGTGGTCCTTTTCAACCCAGGCCATTCTATGATTCTATGACCAATGCTTATGAACATCTAAAGGGAGTGAGGAGCATCCTGACCCCACTTCCACAACTCTCTGAAGCAAACCAGCGAGCCCTGAGCCCGGAGCTGCACTGTTCTGAGGCCGCCTGCACGCCTCCTGCGCTCCCCATGCCACGATCCTCAAATTGGCAGCAACATAATAAGCACTCCTCCAAACTTCCTAAATGTCAAGAAAATATTTACAGGGCCCACTTCTGCGAAGCGTGCACGCCAGCCCAAAGGGCACGCATGCACACTTTGCTGGGTGCTGCCTGGCATGCTTTTCACAGCGATATTTATTAAACATTTGCGGTTTTCCTGCTGAAAAACCCAGTAAGACATGAATGCCAAAAAGTGGCTCCTCTGGGGCCGGAGCTGTCTGGGAGCCAGGACACAGAGCGGCTGCTCTGTCCACAGCACAGGAGTGTTGTTGGGGGAATCCGTGCTGTGCTGAGAGCTCTCTATGCTGTGCAGAGCCAGAGCAGGCTATAACCCTAACCCCAGCCCTAACTCCAACCCCAACATTAACCCTAATAGGGGTACTGATGGAGATTCTAACCATAACCCCAGCCCTAATCCTAAACCTAACCTTAATCCCAACCCCAACTCTAACCCCAACCCTAAGCCAGAACCAAAGAGGGGTTTTGATGGAGAACCTAACACTAACCCTAAGTCCAATCCTCACTCTGATCCTAAATCTAACCCTAAACCCAACCCTAACTCAAACCCTAACTCCAGCCCTCACCCCAAGCACAGACCCTCGCCAGCAAATCAATTCACATCCCATATTTCTCACTCACACACACTGGGCTCAGCACACAGCCCTGTCCCCATGTGCTCTGGGTGTGCATGGGCAGGCAGAGGTGCTGGGCTCAGTGCCCCCAGAGCGCCCTGAGGGCAGCGCTGCACCGCAGTGTGATCCCTGCTGATCTCCAGCTTCCACGACAGCACTTAATTGAAAGTTTTCTAATGAGCTGTTTAAATAGTAATTAGAGGCCAGTGCTGAAGAGGGAGATAAGTCTTGTGGGTATCTCACTCTGCAAGAAAGGACCTGATAAGAAAGAACTGAATGATTTTCTTCTGGGATCAATTCCAAAGAGCAATTATCCCCTTGATACCACGCTGCTTAAACAGGAATGGATTGAAAAAACACTTTGCCAGAGCTGGTGGTGAATGGGCCGCGTTCCCAGCGCCGCACAGGGGAGGGCTGGAGGCTTCCTGCCAGCACCTGAGATAGGAGATGATCCCAGCGGTGCAGTTACCGCCTTGTGTTTACATAAATAATCATCAAATTTTTTACAAGCTTCATGCCGATAGGAGCACCAGCAGCAAGACGAGCTCTGTGTCCTGATGGATCCCCACTCAGTCATTTATTTCTAGTCCCAGGTGCTGTGCCCCGGCAATGTGCCACCATGCGACTGCAGGCCTGGTGGAACACTCAGCAGTCAGCCCCCAGTGCTGACTGAGTATTAAGCAAGCTCAGACTTTGTAACAGGTCTGTTTTCTTCCCATTCTACCGCCTTTGGTGTTATAATGCAACCTACCCCTCCATGGGGTTATTGGAAAAAAGATAAGGCTGCGCTCAGATCGTTTCTTTGGCACGCTCCACCAGCACCGATATCTGGAAGGGACTCTACTGTCAATGGCACAAAACGCAACGGGCCTATGGAAGTGGTGGAAAGAAAAATCCAGGAGGGATATTTTAGACTGCAGTACTTCTCTTATCCTGAAGGGCATCTGGCTCTTTATGCACAATTTCCCCCAACTCCTTTGTTTTGATGATGATTCCCAATTATGGTAATTACCGAATTTCATTAGCGATTTCTACAGCTTGTGCCAAAGCCATTAAGAAGAATATGAAACATCATTTCCACAGCTGATTTTGAGAAACCCACCCAGCAGAGCCCTCACAGCCCAGCACCTTCTTGCTCCTGTGCTGAAGCTCAGACAACCTGGGCAGATCCCATCTGCTTTGTCAGGAAGATCAGGTTTTTTATCTACCCCGGCATCACTTACTTTCAGAAAATCCGTATCTCATCTTATCCATTTTCCGTGTTCTTAATTATTCTCTATTTTAATGTTCATTCTAAAGCTTTGCATACTACAAGATTCAGACTAATAGACTCCTATGTGCCAAGCACACATTCTCCCTGCCCCAAAAGACAGATCTCTATTTGCTGTTCTCCAGCCAAACCATCAGCTCCTGTGGTTTGACAGATTTACTGCAAACCTTTCTTCCGTGACTCCTGGTGCTTTCCTATTTCTGGAGAAGCTGGCTGGTCCTACTTGCCTGCATGGAGGACTCTCAAATGCTGCTTCCATTTTGGTTCTGGTGTTTCCCATCCCCAAGCTCATGAGTCATCTCCTCCCAGCCAACATCTCCATCGCTACGAAAAACCAGGGCAAAGTGTTCGTTTTGTTTCAGGACTATACTTAGATTACCTTTCATCTCCGTCCCATCCTCGGCACATACCAGCCCCACTTCTTCTTCTGGTTTCCCTTCCCATTTATACGGCTGGACACTTTCCAGGAGTTTCACAACCCACCATTTGCCATTTCCTTTAATATCCTTGACAAGGTTGTGCTCAGCCTTACTTTCAGCCCTGCAGCCCGCGGGAAGCTGGCAGGGCTTTCTATCAGCAGGAGGGAGCTGCTGTTGACTCACAGCCTTCCTGGCTGCAAGGCCAGGGGCCATCCTGTTTGCATTCGGCCAGGGGACGGGGCAGTTAACCCTGCCATGGACCTGCTGGGTGGGGATGTCCAGAAGCAACACCTGAATTGCATTGCTTACCCCCATCCTTGTGCCCCGCTGCCCGGCCGGGCCCACACCAGGCATGAGAGGAGTGATGTGACAGGTGCTTGCACTCTTTGCAGCCCAAGGGACCAGGGGAAATTCCTGGAATTATGCAGAGCTTGCTCACAACAGCTTTTCCTTTTAGATCTCTCCTTTCAGAAGCTCTCCAAAACCATTAAGGCTCTGCTGAGCCATGCAGCACAGAGTGCCTTTAGTGCAAACCCACAAAATATCTACAAAATTGGAGCAGAGAGGTAGGCGGGAGGAGGGAAGCGCTAGGAACTTGGCTTGGGAAACAGCTCTGCACAAGCACACCTTGCTGCAGGAAGGAAGACCACGCACTGCAGTCCTGCCAGAGTGTCCTGATGCACACCCAGCTCACAGATGCACAAACCCCAGGAGCAGGACTCCAACCCTGCAGCCCTGCATGGAGCCTGCTGCCAGGTGCTCTGCCCCAGCCAGGTCTGCCCTGTGGCAGGAGGAGACATGGGAGCCTGACTGTCAGCTGCACGTCCTGCCTGCGGGCTGCTCCTGCACCAGCCCTGGGGCACTGCCACCTTGCAGGGTTTGTACCGAGAGGAGCAAAGCTCTTCAAAAGAGAACGAGAAACACTGCAGTTCTTGGAAGGTTTCCAGCCTTGGCTGGGACGTTGAGACATGCCTTGGAGGGGATGGGAGTCCCCTTGGAAGATAATCAGAGATTTCAAGTCTCTCCTACTTCCTTCTATTTACAAAGTCAGTGAAGACAGAAAGCTGGTTCTCCACCCCACACACAACAGCCTCTGCTCACAGCAGCGTGGGGACACCTCCATGCCAGATGACCATGAGGTCCTGGCAGCCTCAGTGATCAACAGCCGCAGGGAAGGCGGTGTTGGGCTGCGGAATGGGTACCAAGCCCCAGGAGTAGGGCAACGAGATGAATGCTGGAGGGACTGCACTTCCTGCAGGCTTGCCCCAGAGGCAGGCACATGTCGCAGCAGCCTGAGGTCCTGGGGCTCTGCCAGTCCTTGCAGCATGAGCAAGTACCGCTCTGCCCACCTCTGTTCAAACAGGAATGTGAACAGAGCCGGTCCAATACAGACCTCTGCACCCAGACATAGAAATGCTGAGTGATGTGCATGGCCTTGCACCATCTGTGCTGACCCACAGTCAGAGCAATGTCCTCTGCAACATGCACAGGGATGCCAGGAAGGGCTCTTGGATGGAGAACCTGTGACAAAACCTCCAAAGCAGCTGGGGGACCCGTGGTGTTTGGATGGAGGCTGCTCCTGGGTTAACCTCATGCCTTAACCTGAAGCTCACCCTATTGATGCAGGAAGCTGAATTCCTCTGTTCAGAAAGTCCCGTGGCCTCTGGGCTATCCTGGCGCTGGGAAGAAAAGCAGAACCAGATTCCTCAGCTGTTCCACAGCACTGAGGAGATGTCGGACACGTGCTGAGGGAATAACGGAGCCTGGTGATACGTTATAATCACGGTGATGTTTATACAAAGCAGGAAAGGTCATGCACTGACTAAACAGCTTGGCTTTAATGGTTAGGGGCAGCCAAGAGACACAGATTGTATCCTAGGCTCCTTCCATGTGCCGTGGGTTCCCTTGCTCTACCAGCAGACTTGGCCTTGGGGCAGGGCTGGGGAACCAGAGGTCGACTGTGCCATGCAGGGGGAACCCGAAGGGAAGAACTGCTCACCAACATGCAGAGCTCAACTGAGAGATAATCCCCAGTACCCAAATGGGAGGAGAAACACCGTGAAGAAAGGGCTGACTGTGACTCTGGAATGAGGATGCTGAGTGTTGGTCATGGAAAAGGAACACAGTGCTCAGGTTAGGGTTAGGGTCAGGGTTAGGGTGGACACCACTGCTCCCTCCAGGAGCATCAGTCTGGAGGGGGACTCGCAGATACATGGTTACTCCTGAAGGACAAGGAGATACTTATAGGGCAGCTGTCAGCACACACCAATGGCAAAACCCAAATCTTTAGTCCTCGAGTGAGCTAGAGTGAGCAAAGAGCTCAGCAGGACAGTCAGACCAAGCCCAGCCCCACCGTGATGGCAATGGAGATCCAGCACCCAGCCCCAGCACATCACTGGGCAGAATGGGGGTTTCTCAAGAGCCAGGGGCACTGTGTGACACCCACAGCCAATGTCAGTGCCATTGGGATGGTCCTGCAGCTGCTCAGATCAGGGCAGCCCCTTCATTTCCAGGCTGCCAGGATTCTCTCACAAGAATGTGACCCGGATCTTCCTGCACCTTGCAGATGGCTGCAAGAGCAGTGACATGAAAGAAATGGGAAAATGGCAGGTTGAGCTCTCCTTCCAGGGAAAATCCAGCAAAGTTCACAGATACAAAAAGCAGAGAAGAGCAGAGACAATGGGAACGTGGAATCAGCCAACCGCCCTTCTGCACTGAGACATCACATTCCAATGAGGCCCCAGTGGGAATCTCAGGCAGACTCACCGCCAGGATGAAGGCTGTTGTTCACAAGGCCGCCAGCAACCGCACTGCAGACCAGTGAAGTCACGATGGATTCCCATTCACAGCTACAGAACAAACGTGAGGCATGGAAAATGCTGTGAGTGGGATCCCACTGCCCTCCGGTCTGGTGCGTGTTGGATTACTGATCTCGTGGCAGAAAGTTAAGGTTGAGGAAAGAGCCTTTTTCTTCTGCGTCTCCATGAGAGAGGAAGGGTATTTCTGTTGGACTGCCCAGGTGGGTGCACTCCTCTGCACAGATCACAGCAGAGTTGAGGCGCTGAACCTCAGCCACAGCTCCATGGGATGGAGCCAAACACTAGGTACACCATTCAAAACAGAGCCATAAAGAAAAGCCTAAAATCTTCCTCCTCCTTCTTTTTTTTTGCACAGGATAAAGAACAGCAGAAACAGGCGAATGTTTTCATTATTTGGGAAATCCTTCTGGCAGACGTGCTCAGTGCAGTGGACTCAAACAACCTCTTATTCTTTTATCTGTGTTGGCCATTCCTGTAGCCGTCTCATTTATGACAGAAAATCTGTGACCTCCTGACAATCCCAGAGTTTGTATGCTTATATATGCCCCAAACCAGGGAGAAGTCACAAGAAAAACTGCTTTTCATTAGCAATCAGAGAAGAGGAAAACCTGGAAGAGGTGAAGGGACTGCAGGGAAGTGCACAGCACTGTGACCATCCAAGTCAAATGTGAACACCTCTGCATGGGCAGCTGAGCTGCTGCTGTCCCAGACTGAGCACTCGAGGGACGGAGCCCTGCTGAGCAGCCATGGGAGAGTCACGTCCTATTATGACTCAGCCTTATGCTGTTCAGAAAGATGATGTCTTCCTATCCGACCCCAGGGATCTAGAAATGCATTTCTTTCATTCGCTCTAGGAAACCTCAGGCCTGGTTCAAAGGAGAAAAGTGAAAGCTCAGAAATTAGGAATTTAGCACCCTCAAATGGCACTGCCATCCTGCCACAAGGCAACTGTATGCCCAGGGTGAACAGCCCAAACACGAGGAGAGGCTGTGAGGATAGGCTGAGGCAGCAGGTCCCTCTGCCCCAGCTCTGCATTGAAGACAGGATGGTAAGAAGAACAGACCCAAGGCAGACCCATCTTTATTTTTAAGTTAATACAGCCTGGGATTTTCCACGGGGCCACATAGAACTGGCACACAAAGCCCACTGATCCCTCCAGCCCCTGATGCATTCACCTCACTGGAAGCCCCATGAGAGGCAGGGCTGGGGATGGGCTGGTGGCTGCGCAGCTGAGCGCCGTGCCCTGCAGGAAGCCATTTGTCTGCAAGGCGAGGAAGCAAGGAGGTTCTGGAGACGGCAATCCCATGCAGCTTCTCACTGGTTTTCCCAGCTACCGATCCAAGAGTGCCTGTGTTTACTTCCAGCCTTCCTCTCTGCTCGGCTGCCAAGCAGCCCTAACGACCGGACGCAAAGCGCTCCACCAGGAAACGCTCCGGATTGCAGCAGACAAAAAGCCCACTGCAGAGGGACGCTCCTCACGTTAACCCTGCTCTATCTGGGTTGCAGCAAGGTGGCCAAGGTTATTGGTGGGCGAGTGAGCCCCAGCATCCCAGTCCCACAGAGCCCTGCTCCACTGGCTCTGCTGCTGGAGCCTGAGTTTCGCACCATGGGCTGCTCTGCGATGCCATGGAGTGTCACACCCAGGCGATGCTGAGGAGCCAGCGGGAGGAGGAACACACTGAGCAACCCAGACACAGCCCTACGTTCAAACCCACATGCAATGAAGGCAGCAGCAGCACACTGCTGCGCACCAGGAGTTGCACCGGGCACAGTCCTGGCTTCCCACTAAATGCTGCCAGGAAAAGAGTCAGAGCCCTCAGCCAAACCATGAGACTAGGATTCTGCATTGGGGCTCAGAAGACCAGGCCTGGCACTGCCCCAGCTTTTCTTGTCACCCAGGACATGTCACATAATGTTTCATCTCCCCACTTCCAGGCTGTGAAGTTACCGCACTGCCAGGTTTTGCTGCGGCACAACCCCGTCATCGCTGTGTGCCAGAGCATGGCCACTCCATGGGTACCCAGCTCACTTGGCAGGGGAGGAGAGGAAAGCAAGCAACAGTGAAAACAAAAATCCATCCAAGCACTTGACGTGCTTGTCCCCAGCTCCACTCCAAATTCACCTCCATTCTAAGGACAGATGCTCACCTTTTACCACTGCAGGAAGAGAGAAGTCTTGCCGTGCCTCAGCCCCCGGCAGTGATGTTCGCAGTGCAGCGTGTGGCCACAGAGCAGGGTGAGCCTGACAAGCAGCCACTGATAAATAACTCTGCACACATTAAGATCTGCTCCATCTCCCCTGTGTTCAAAGCTGCATTAAAGCAGTTACCAACCGATCCTAAATAAGACATGGCACTGTTGCTACCCTGCCTTGCCAGTGCAGCAGCTGATCTGATTTTGCTCCAATTTCTTACCAAGGATCAAACATTGCTTCAAGCCAGAGCATCCAACAGGCAAACACTGCCTGGGCTTAAGGACATGAGCAGAACAGGTCCTCACCATTTGGCTGCCCATAACACAGGCTGAGCAGAGGCCCCAGCCTCCCTTTTTGTCTCCTCGGTTAAACCAAGCTGCTTCTCCTCACCCTCCCCACGCCCCATGAGCAGCTGGACTCCTGGCAGGGCAGAACCCAGCACTCAGTGTGACAAGGGATGGGGTTGGCATGGTGCTGGGCTGCAATGCTGCGTGACACAGTGCTGGGCTGCGTCCGGTGGCTCTCACGCACGCTGGCCTGGGGCCAGGCGGCAGAAAGACGCAACCTTGGGCCAGCTGAGCCCTGCCTTTCCCAGCCATTGAAATGGGACAGGGGCCGAGGCAGGAAGAGCAAGGAGGCAGCTTTTCCCTTTCTTCCTGCAGCAGCTCCCCACCCTGCCAGGCCTGCCTGGTGCACGCATTCCTCACCCAGTGCCTGGATGGATGTGAGACCTTACCTTACTCATTACCTTACTGAAATAAGCATGATAAGGGTGTCTGAAGTAGAATGCATACGAAGAAGCTGTATTTCATTATTGCGATGATGCTTTTCCTACCAAGTGGTCCAGCTGAATCCTGAACTGAACCTAAGCTGTTATCTCTCAACACCTAGCTGGAAATTAGTGCAATTTCACAAACAATGGTCAGGGGATGCTTAGGGGGCAGACAGCCGACCCCAAAGGAGTTATCTGAGAATGAAAAAGCAATGCCAAGGCACTGAACGAAGTGCCTTGCAGAGGCCTGCTGGGTTTGTGATCAGCCTTTGCTGGCAGCTCCTCAGCAGCTCAGCCCCCTGAGCACGACCCCAGGATGGAAGATACCACCTGCACCGCTGCTCCGGGGCAGGAGCTGTGCCCACCTGCCAGACTCTGGAGACAGACCTGTAAGAAAATGCCAAAGGTTTCACTGGGATTTCTGCTCTCCCAGCCCCGTGCTGCTCAAGAACAGATGTGCAGGAAAACCTGACCTCCTGGGCCCCCCAGAGTGACTCATGTCCCTGTGGCATGTGGCACTGGGCTACTGGGACCTTGTGATGCTCATTCTCCAGGCCATGGTTTAGGATTTCACTGTTAATAAGAACCTCAGGGGCTGTGTGCAGGGGTGGTGGGGGCAGAGAAGAGGCTGGAGACAGTGACACAGCCCCTTCCAGCCAGCTGTGGACGTGGGCCCCTGCATTAGTAGTACACACGACTTGCTGCTCATTCCATGTCAGAGAGCAGTGGAAAAGCAGCGGGCAGGACTCCACGGGCTGGCTTTGTCCCTGGTCAGGGCAAGTCCCTAGGAAATCCGGTGCTGCCCCCCAGGGCGGCCACTGTGTTTGCTCATGGGGAGCGGAAGCGGGTGGGAACGGGGGTCCCGGGAGCGGCAATCGGGGAAGGAAGCAGCAGGCCCGGGATGCTCGCAGATGAGACAGGAAGGGATTACACATATCCCACCGCTCGGCCCCTTCAACAAAGCCATTCCTGCCTCTGCGCGCATGGGCTCTGGGAACTCCACGGATCACTTTCCTTTCCCACTGTCAGCACCTGCTTAGAGGTTACTGCCTATGACCTCCGGGGTAACCCCGTACCAAGGTTTTACTGCCCTGAGAAAGAGATGGGGATGATAAACCAGGGCGAAGATGCCGAGCCCTCACCCCCCCGTGATCCTATGGCCCCAGCGGACGCGCAGCTCCGCTCAGCGCCGGGTATTTGCAGCGGAGCCGGGTCCCCTGAGGGCAGCCTGCGTGCACTCTCTCCCATCAAGCTGGAGACCAAGGCAGGAATAATATGAACATATATTTTTAGCAGCAGCAAATTATTTCTCTTACAGAAGGAATATTTCCATGCTGGGCTCTTTCCCTTCCCTTATCACAGATTGTATATTTAGAGCGTGAGAACTCTACCTCTCACAAACAAACGCTGCCAGGCCACCACGCTCAGCAACGGAGCTGCTCCGGCCTCCCCAGCAGGCCCCTTTTTCGGACAAACCCAGTCTTTGCTCCACAAGTGGGAAATGTCAGAGGGAGAGCCAAGCTTGGCACAAAGGGAGAGCCAAGCCTGGGACAAACGTGGACAGGAAAGGGAAAACGCACTCCGGAGAGTTATCAATCAGCGAGTTAGTGAAACTGACTGCACAGAGAGGAGCTGTACGGAACCCAGGGCAGACCCTGAGCCCTGCTGCAGTGACGAGCAGCTCCTCTGGCACGGCAGAGCGGACTTCACTGCTTCCCTCTTAGCTGCAGGTGCAAGTAGGAATCCCACGGGATGGATGGAACGAGCGGGGACATCCCTGGGGCTGTCTGGCTGCTAAACCACTTCATACTTGCCAGCGGAGACTCTCATCCAGAGAGTGGCTTTACGGCCTGTGCTGAGTACTGCTCATGTCAGAACTGCTAAAACTCCTTTCCACCAAGCATGCAAGAGCCAGGTTAACAGAGGAGTGGTCAGACTGCTGAAGCCTCTTATTTTCACTCTGCTTTTCTATCTTTCTTGCATGGTGGAAGCTGCAATACTGTGTGCAGTGCTCGGCTCCCCAGCTCCAGGCAGAACAAATTGCTGCACAGAGCCCAGCGCAGGATGCAGAGATGGTGGGGGCCTGGAGCACCTCCTGATGGGGAAAGGCTGAGAGCCCCGGGGCTGTTCAGCTGCAGGAGGGAGGGAGAGGGGATCTGATCAGTGATTGTAAGTATCTAATGGGCAGGAGTCAAGTGGATGGAGCCAGGCTCTGCTGAGTGGTGCTCAGCAACAGGACAAGGGGAGATGGGCACAAACTGGAACACAGGAAGTTCCATACAAATATGAAGAAAAGCTTTTGTACTTTAATGATGACAGAACCCTGGAACAAGCTGTCCAGAGAGCTGGTGGAATCTCCTCCTCTGGACATACTCAGAACACACCTGGACACTTTCCTGAGTAACCCGAGCCTACAGCAGGAGGATCTCCAGAGGTCCCTTCCAACCCTTACAATTCTGTTATTCTGTGCATAGGCAAACTCTGACACGCTGCTCCATCACCAGCTCCCACCAACTGCCCCACTCCCTGTCAATCACCTAGTCCATCACTGTCCCATTACCTTGTCTCACCACCCTGCTCCAGCACCCACCTCCATCATCCTTGTTCCATCACCCATCTCCGCTGTGCTGCCCCATCCCCCAGCTCCAAGGTGCTTCTCCCCAGCAGGGAACCCGCAGCAGGCAGAGCAGCCCAGGCTCACAACTACAGAGGCCTCTCATTCCTAGAGAGGAGGCTGATTTCACAGGCTGGCCGTGGCAAACATCCCTCCAATTTTAACAGTTTTGTCATGGATGAGCTGGGGAGAAAACATTACACATGGTGGTGAATACAGGGGGAGAAGTGACAGGCTTGCTCCTGGCTGACGGGGCCCAGAGCACTCCCGTGGCATCCCTAACTCAGATTTTACGCATTTCAAACAAAAATGCATCAAATGCTGTATTTCAACATTGAACGTGGGGATTTCACGGCCTGTGTGACTTTCATGACATTGAGATTGATACGGACTCTTAATCATAGGTAACAGTTGTGAGATGAAGCTGTGGGGTGAGGCCTCGGTGTGTCAGAGGCCAGCCCGCATTTTCTGCTCTCAGATTTGCTCTGTTTATTTTCCCCACACCTCTGATGGGCTATCAGCCCTCCCAGCGAGAACAGAACGCCAAGCCACTGGGCTCTGCACATCACAGCACTGTGCCTTTTGACCTGCACCAAGCTATCTGCAACAGCAGCATGGGAACGGAAGCAAATTTGACTGCCTAAATACTTGCAATTTGTGGTCAGAGACAGCGTCTCATAGCAGCAAGCTGCTTACACATGCGTGAGATCCCACACTGGTAAGCGCAGACATTTCAGAGGAGGAGCAGTGGTGCACTGAGGAAGGGTCCTGCAGTCAGCACTCTGGCTCTGGCTGCTGCCCACTGCTGCTTTCTGCCCTCCTGTGCCCAGGGTGAGGCCCATCTCGGGGCACCACGGGCAGCAGGAGGTGGAAACAGGCACGTTGTCTGGCACATGAAGTTGGAAGGCTTTACGGTTCCTCACCTGTCAACTGCTTCCCATACTGAGTGCTTCTTAGCTCAATACTTTAAGTTCAGGAGAGGAATGATGTGCCTTGGCCCGTTACCATTCCCTTTCTTAATCCTCTTGACCCAACTTCCCACCAATTAACAGGGATTTTCCCAGCCGTGAGTTACACCATCGCAATCAGGAGCAGCTGCAGATGTGTCACATCCAAACTCAGACCCTGACCCTGCAAGTCCTCCACTCCCCATCTGGCCGCCAAGCATCCCACCCTCCTGCAGGCCCAGTGGAGGCAGCACAGGGCTCCGGACTGCCCCCTGCATTGCAGTTCTCAAACTCGGCCTCCTACCAGCTGTTTTGTTACTGCCGGTGGCATACAGGTGCAGCCAAGAGGTTGTTAGAGCAGTTTCCAGGCTTGGCAGATGGGCTTGAGCTATGGAAAGGCTCAGATTCCCATTAAAGACCTGGAGCAGGGGAAGAGAAGGCAGAGGCAGCAGAGCTGGGCTGCGCCCTACAGAGAGGAGACCCGGACCATGCTCAGTCATCTCTAAGGGTTAAAACAGGGTCATACAGAGAGTGTATGGACTCCTCTTTTGGTTTTCTCTCAGTGATGCCATTGTTGCAGATCGTGGCAGAGGCACAGGGCACAGGCAAGCAAAGGTGGGCTGGAGCCATTCCCCTGATTGGGCTTCATCCTGCGTTCTGACCTCCACCACCATGCAGGACTAGGGCCAGCTATGTGCTCCCCTTACCATGCCCAGCACCTGGAGGCATCTCTGCTCTCTTGGCATGGAGGAGTTCTGATGAGGAAAACCTTCCTGAAGAGCTGTGGCACTGGGCTGGAGGAGACCCAAAGCTCCTTCCCCAGATCTGCTCTGAAGCTCTCAGTGCATACTGAAGTGCTGCTGAAGACAGGAAGGAAGCTGCCACCTCTGAGCTGGGATCAGCCTTCTCCAGTTACCTCTTCCTCCTCCTCTCCTGGCTGCAGGCAGAGGTTTGCACTGCACCTCCCAGCAGCATCTTCCTGCACTGTCCCGGAGCCTGCGTCAGGCAGAGCCCAAATTTTGGAAGCCAGCCTCCATCCTTCCCAAAAGGGCCTCCCCTTGCTTGTGCATGGGCATCGTTGGTGAGCTGTGAGGGCTCACATGAGGCCTGCATGCACTTATCAGTTAAAAGGCTGCAGTGGGGACCAGGGACAGGTGTGGGGGTGCTCCAAAATGAACATGGAGTGGGGGTGGGTCCCTGGTGCCGCCCTGCAGGAGCACATTGCAGGAAGGAGTGAAACAGCAGAGCACAGCACAGCACTCTGCCAAGCCTCGTTTCTCCCATGCATGGGGCCAAGATTGGTTGCAATGATATCAGCCCCACATGCAGCTCGCAGATGGCTGGTTTCTCCAGGACACAACGTCTCTGGCAGGGAATGAAGCTAAACCCAGAAGCTGAGCTACACCATGTGAACTGCTACTGATACAAATGAAATCCCACTGAATATTGGAGAGCATTCAACACAGTGTGAAGAGCACAGACCCCCCCCAGACCAAGCTGGCAGCCAGAGAACAAGCACTAGTGTCTCCCACCCACTCACCAAGAAAAGAAGGAAGGCCATGAGGGGCTCTTCCATGGGAAATCCCACTGCCAGGGAGCCCACAGCATGCAGGGTGGGCAGATGGATGCTGCTGAGAGCCTGAGGTCAATGGGGGAAATAAAAGCCAGGAAAACTGTAAAGGATTTGCACACATTTCTCACGACCTAGATTTCTGAGAAAAGTGCTGTGGTAAGGAGCAACCAGCTAAGATTCTGCGCTCATCCTGGCAGAGAGGTGGATATGGTTTAAGAACTGTGGGCCAGCTGTGGGACCATGGGCATGGGAGTGGAGCCTGGCAGAGCAGAGCATGCAAACAGGAACCACGGGACCCCGGCTATTCCTTCCTGCCCACCTTAGTCCTGAAAAATACTTCAAATGGGGGGAAATAGCATGAAGTAAAAGCCAAAAAAAGGAAGGGAAAGCAGATGCATGTTTGGGGCAGCATTTGAATTGAAAACACAGACAGTGGGAGTGTGAAAATGAGATTTCCAGACAGACGCCTTCTCTTCTGTGTGACCTGATGACTGGCTGCAGGAACAAACCATCTGATACTGGGAGATGCATGGCCACGCACATCTCTCACTGGATATTTCCAAGACTGCTTTCTGCTCAGTCCCTGCGTGAAGGGACAGTCCATTTCACAGCTCTTCCCTTATTCCCTTCTTATTACGCTGCTGCCAACCCAATTATACTCTAGGCCTGGGGGAAGGCAACCTCTGAACATGTGCTCTAAGACCCAGCAGGAACAAAGAGTTCACCATACGGGTCATGCACAGGTGCAGCAGCAGACACTGCAAAGAGGCATGAAGGAAGTGACCTGAAACACAGTAAAACCACTCAGAGGTTAAACCTGAGGGCTGGAGTGAAGACTTCACTCACTCAGCAACAAAGGGACTGCTCTTAAGCATGCCCATGAGCTGCTGACTCACTTGTGCAGGTACTAAAATTGCCAGTGCAAAGGGGAGAAATGTGACCCAGCCTATCACTGCTGGCTGTGAGTTGGTCAGAACCCATCACCTGTGCATAGGCACACTGGGGATGGGGCAGGAGTGGGCTGGGTGCAGCACAGAGCGAGCAGGCTGTGGGGAGCTGCTGTTGGGCTGTCCTGAGTGCAGCAGCACAGCTGCAGTCCGACAGCTGCAACAGGAACCATCTGCCTGCACTGCACCGGACAGCAGGAGGAGAGCAGAAAGGATTTCCACAATAAGAAGAGCAAGGGGAAAGCCAGGGACTCCCGTGAGACAGAGCTGAGCCACATGAGGACCTTCTTGGCACAATCACTGCAGGGCTGGGCACCCCACAGAGTATGGGGAGATGGGAAGGAAGGGTCGAGTCCTCTGTGCTGGGAGCTCAGAAGGGATTGAGACAGAGAAGTGGAGGCAGAAGTGCTAGGAGATAAGTGCTCTCAGCCAGTACATGATATCAACCCCTGCCACCCAGTCTGCAGGGAGCTGTGGGCAGTTCAAGCTTAATTCAACCCAAAGCAAACAGCTGCATTCAGAAGCATCTCTGGATTTGGATGGAACTGGGGACTGTTCATACACTGAGCAATAGTTCTGCATGCAGATGATCTTTCCATGCTCGGTGTCTGTTGTTTCACCTGTCCCGTGATGGCAGCAGTTTGACGGATGAATTTAAGGGCCATATCCAGTAGTTTCACTGCAGGGTCTCCCTGCTGCACTGCTCGATCCTCCACTTTCATGCAAGTTAGCAAAATCCCATGCAGCCCTCAGCACGGGGAAGGCCACTGAGGGACTATTCTCTTTCTTAAAGGATGAGAAACTCATTACCACCACAGATGGCCTGGCTCTTCCAGGCTTCTTGCCTAAAATGCGAGTCCAGCAAAGGCCAC
Organism: Chrysolophus pictus; assembly: GCA_037305975.1. Lineage (NCBI taxonomy): Eukaryota > Metazoa > Chordata > Aves > Galliformes > Phasianidae > Chrysolophus > Chrysolophus pictus. The sequence continues at coordinate 9,710,227 of CM074592.1, read as the reverse complement.
AGACTTTACAAGATTACTGCTACGTAGAGTTTATGAGGTCACATAAAACATTTATGGTGGAGGCAATAGTAACACAGGGGGCTACATTTGTGGCTGGTGCATGCCCGCTGCAAAGCAGGGGTTGCCCCCACGGCTGAGCTTCAGCCCATGTGCTGGTATTTGGATCCCTTCCATCAGTGTCAGCAGCTGGGCTCCAAGGAGGGGCTGGGGGCAGCTCAGATGTCACCTCCCCGCTCCAACACCCACCCACGGGCTGTGGCAATGTGCCAAAGGGCCTCTGCACCCCAGCACCTGGCCAGCGTAGCCACCACGTCTGTGCTTCCCTATAGGAGCTGAGACCAAGCTGGTAAGGGCAGCCCACGGCAGGGCAAAGCGCTCCCTTCTAACTACAGAGCCCAGCACTGTGCTTCTCTCCTCCATCACCTTGCATTCAAATGGCACTCATTTATGCAGAAGCAAAATTAAAGATTAAGGAGAGCCAGCTGAGAAGGCGAGGACTGGCTAACACATCTGGGAAAGGGCGCAGAGCCTGCGCTGGCTGGAGAGTCCCCTGAACACAGAGGGGGTCGGGTGTCTGCGGGGCTCCCCCCATTGCTCAGGAAGAAGGAACAACAACAGGAAGAGAACTCGCTCAGACCAAAGATAAACAAAACAGCTAGATAGTGAAGCCAGAAGTTGCTAATTAACCTCAAATTGCTTTGGAAAGGACTCTGAGTGGAGCATTCCCTTCTGAAGAGTGAGCAGACGGAGCAGTCCCAAGACAGCAGCTGCTGCTGCAGCTCCACTGCACGGCCCCAGCCAGGTTCCTGCTGCGGCCTGGCTGTCCTAGGTGTGAAAGCAGGAGCAAGCAACCTGGAAAGGAATCACACTTTGCTCTTCACTCTAAGCCTAAATCTTGCTTTGGTTCAACAGCAGTGGGCCCTGCAGAAACTGTGCCGAGCAAGGAGGGTGCATGCAAGCAAAGCCCGGAGCTGCAAAGCACCCAGAGCAAACCTGTGCTGCAGCGTCATGGAACCTAGCAGCAATACAGCTCGTAAATAAAGCCCTTGCCCTTGCTGAGTGCATTTGGCATGCTGTATGATAAAGAGATTTACAGGAGGGAGTTGAGGCACAGCTCCCTTAGGCAAATAAATAAATGAGAGAGAAAAATTAAACTGATTGCTCAAACCCAAGGGCCAGTCAGGAACAATCTGGGTTCCTCAGAGCAGGAAATGACACTCAACTGAGCATCTGTGTGCATGTCAGGACGGATTAGGAGCCTGTCAGGAACTCGACATCAGCTTTACAAGATGATTATGTGAGAGAGGGCTGCGGGGACTCTGGACACCAGAAGCACGAGTAACAGCACTACAGCCCCACAGCATCTCAGAGCAGCCACTCTCTTGCAATGCTTTACTTTGTTTCCCTCTCCTTTGAACAACCTCAAAAAATGACACCTGGCTGAGAGGCAGAACTGAGAAATGTAGCTGTTAGCAAGGGCAGGATGCAGTGGGATTCAACACCCCACTCTGCCTATGTAGTGCTTGAGGGGTGCAGGGCAATTCCAGGCCTGCATTAGTCAAAGAGAGGTTTTGACATCAGTTTGAAAGGAAATAAGCCCGATTCTAACACACCCGGATGGCCCAGATGTGCAAATGTTAATATTTCTCAGTATTTCTGATTAGAAAAGGCTGTGAATAAAGCCTTCATGCACAGATGGGTAGCTCAGCCCTCAGATTTCACCTTGCACACACGGTAGGCTGTAGGAACATAACACTTTCACATCCATAAACACTGCCATGAGACACCCTGTGCTGTGACCACGAATCTCCTGCATGGAACAGGCAGGAGCAATGGCAGGAGGCAGCTCAGCTCAGGCCACACGTTTGGTCACAAAACTCACCAGCACATCGGTGCCATGGAGTGCTTGCACCTTTCTGCACATTTGCTTTGCAGTTCCCAGCATTTGTGGTGGGGGCTGAATACCACCTGCAAAATGACTGCAGCTTTTTTAACTGCTGGTTTTCTTTGAAGGAGGAAGGAGCCTTAGAAAGTTAAATCCAGCTGCTTTCCACTGCTGCAGTTTCACGTCACGGTGTGCCACAGATGCTGCTCTTCTGCTGTGGGCTTTTTTTGGGTGGATTTCCTGGAAACTCCCAAGCTCTTGTCTCTGAACACATTTTGAGGGCAAGTAAGCCCACATAATGGTAACAGCCTAATGCCTTCAGCTGCTGGGCTTAAGTCCTGCTGGCTGAGTCCTCCTCTGCTCACAGTCGAGCCGTGCAGCAGAAGCATAACATCAGGAGAACTCTCCATAAATCAGCACTTGGGCTCTGAGCTGCAGCAAATCTTGAAGAGATGTGATGAACTCACAAGTCGTTTGTTTTATCACAGACTGAAATCTCCCTCAACAAACACTTTTTTTCTGAAACGAGAAAGAAAATATGAACTCGTTTCAGTTTGTATTTCAGCTCAGGCACCTTAAGCTCCTTGCCAAGCTGAAGGTCCCTCACCGCACTGGCAGATCACAGAGGGAATCACAAAGGCTGGTAGACTGAGATGGGACCTGCAGATCGCTTACAACCCCAGGTGTCTCTCAGGACTGGTGAAAGAGGCCCTGGAGAGAGCCGTGTCCCTACCAGGAGCTTACACCAGCTGCCCAGTTGTCAGGAGTTCAAGGTTAGGAATGTCCACTGGGACCCCACATCTGCCACTCAGTGTTTAAAGCAGTCTCTGTGCTGACTTCAAAAGGATCTGACACGGGTCCCAATAAACATTTCATGTCAGCACTCACTGTCCTTTTCTGCACTAAGATCAATCTACCCATCAGTCCCAGAGGGACCACAGGGATCCCCAGAGGCCCCTTCCAATCTCAGTTATTGTAGGAATCCAAGCCATGTTTCTCTTTTATTGTGGTTATATGCTTTTGGGGACAAAACCACCAAATTCAGTGGCAGCAAAACAGGTCTACATCTCGATGGGACTGAAGTGCTGTTGGGGTGGGATGCTCTGCTGGGATGACTGGCAGGCTACAAAGTCTGTGGAGGAGATGAGCAACTGGCTGTCCCACCCGTGGAACAAGAATTGGGCACTTTTGGTGGCCACTCAGCTGTCAGCACAACTTGCATATAAACATGACTGAACACCAGAACTATTCTCATTTATATAATATAAACTAACAGATTTTAAGCCCATCAGATTCTAAATGCTTTAAAGACATTCGGGAAGCTTTCTGCAATAAACATTTACCATGAAACACCCACATCCTATGCCAACTTCCCTTTCCCACTGAGGAGATGGCACTCATAAACCCATTCTCAGTGACTGAGTCGTAGGCACATGATTTTAAGGATTTATTGTGATAGATTTCTAAAAATTCCCCATCCCTTTCTCATGGGATGTACTACAACACTGGTGGAACATGATCCAATATTTTATAATCTTGCAATTAAAAAAAAAGTGCTAACTGACTGATAAGAAAGGATCCCAGCATCTGTCATGCAGCAGTAATTGATTGTGCAATCTATGGATGAAGGTTGGGTATGAGGATTTGGGCATTTGACAGCTATGGAAGAGAACAATCTGGATGAGAACAGTCCCACTTGCTGAGAAAATTCTCACGACTAAACAAGGATGGGAAATAGACCCAATGCAACACACAACTGTGATTGCTGCTTTTATTGCTAAATTTTACTAAGAAAAATAACTCAGAAATTACAGCAAACAAACAAAGCAAGCAAACAATCTTTGTCTAAGAAAAATCAAAACCTCGTGATAAACTGAGATAAGAAATGGTGGAAAAGTTATTTTGTTGTTGTTGATGAGGGCCCATATGTGCTAAACTGCAAGAAAAACAAGTGCCTCCCCCTCAGATTGAAGAAAATGTTTCTTTTCATTTGGAGAAAGAAAAACATAAAGCGGCTCAACTGCATCCCTGGGATTGTGCAATTTACTTTGCATATTTGGCAGCAAAAGTAGAAGAAGCGGTTTATAATCCAGGGTTTTCACACAAATGACAGGTTCTTGGTTCTCCGAGGAGCAGTTCATTTTGGTATGCTTTTTTAATTAACACTCTAATAGTATGTTAGAATTAAAGGAACACCAGCAACTTAAAAATCATACAGCTGCTTGAGCACTCTTAATGATTAGTGCCACAGCCATCCTTAGAATGACTGCAATTGAAGCAGCGAGCCTGTTCCTCCCTACATACTTTGAGATTTATATTACAATCAAAGCATATTCTAGCAGTGATTTTCTCTGCATGTTTGCTGTGCAGCTCCCCAGGTTGTGTCCCTCATGCAGCAAGAGGAGCAAAGGCTCAAAGAGAAATCCAAGAGCTGTGGATATGTAAGGAGTGTGTGCAGCACAAGGGGTTTGCCCTGTGTAACCATCTCATTATAAAGATACAGACTGATGTACGTTTCACTGCTTTTAAATGTTGGTCTAAAGTGACTGAGGTGGGTGCCTAACTGAGGTGAGAGCTGCGCATACAACAACCTGCAAGCTCTTTTTTTTTTTGACTCCAACAATTGGTTCTGTATGTTAAGACACTGATCAGCTGATGTGAAACACATCTGGAGAGAACGAGAAGGGCACAGTGTGCCTGCAGGAACTGTCCCAAACTGCAGAGAATCCTCTGATGACAGCCCTCTCTTGGAAAGGAGCCCAACCATGCAGATCCCCAGGCAGCTATCATGGTAGCAGAGGGAACCAACAATGCTGCTGCCTCCAAAAAGGAAGGAAAAGAACACCAGGGAAGTGAAACTGTGACAATTCATTGGGTTCTACAGACTGAGTCCTATGACTGGGCACAGTCCCGTCACATGAAAGGTGTGGGAAAATGCTGAAGACTTGGTTACACTTGTATTTCTAGCTTCAAAAATAGCCTGAGAACCACACCACGACCACAGCTGTGGCAGCTCACAGCACAGCTGCCCATTCCAACCCAGCTGAGTGGGCACTGGCCCTCCCTGCTCCCACGCAGGGCAGGAAAACTAGAATCTCTTTGATAGATGGATGTCCTCCTGCTATTGTGGTGTGCCCGGCTTCTCCTGCTTGTGCTAAGCAGCCTGGGCCTCGACGAGCTGCAGGCCTGAGGCACCGCTGGAGCTGCTCCTTCTCAGCTGCCTCTGCGTGCAGCAAAGGCTTGTTGCTCTCCTCGGCCTGCTCTCCGCTGTGACTGTCAGCAGAGGCCCAGGTCCTGCAGGCATGCGGTGCTGGTGGCACAGGCACTCAGATGCAGGGCAGCAAGGCGCTCACTGTGCACCTCCTTGAGGGCTCAGCCCCGCCAGCGAGCTCTGAGAGCTCCACACTCCCGCAGCCAAGCAGACAGCTTTGCTCAGACGCTCGTGTGGTCACACCAGGCCCTGCGCACTGCCCTGCTCAGCCCGGGCTGCCTGCACCGCACTCCGACCTCCCACTGCCCTCCTTGCCCCTCCCAAGTTAATCCAAAGTGGAGAGAGCAAGGAGCAGCAGGCAGCACCTTCACCGCCATGGGGGAAGCCAGCTGTGCAGAGTGCCCAGGCAACCCCGGAGCAGCTGCCGGCCATTGGCAGGGGCTGTGCTGGGCAGGGGAGGACCGCACGGCTCCTGAAGGCCATGTGGGCGCCTTCCTCTGCCCAGCCAAACCCCGGGGGATGGAGTGCAGCATGGAGGCAGAGCGTGTGGGGGATCTTCAACACTTCTGTTTTGTCACGGTGCCCCATTTGGCACTGACACCTACATTCACAGGGAACTGAAAGTGGATGGGGACTTAAAAGCAGCACAAGCATCCATACATGAGTGAAAAGATTCGAGACAAAGTATAAAAGTGAGAAATAATGCACATGCCATCATGCCCATGCCCAGGCACCTGCAACACAGCCTACTTTCTCAGTTACGGTAGGGTCACACTCAGCGTCCACAACACTTTTTGATGACAGCAAAGTAACAAGGAAAAAGGGGATGCTGGGGAAGCAACTGCTGTGCCCCAAGGTTACTCTGCTCTCTGCAGGCACACGTCCATGTTAGCCTCATCCCCTTTTCTTGTCAGCTCGGGGTGTTCCACCCAGCTCTGCACGCACTGCTCCCAAGTATATGCTGACACAATTGTTTGTTGGCTGATGCGGTAAACCAAGCCTGTGAACTCATTTGTGCTGCATGTAACCCTGCAAGAAGACAAATCATTTGCGTTCCATCTTTTGCGTTCCATGTCTTTTTTTTTATTATTCAAAATTTTTTCCCCAGAATTTTTTGCATGCATTACGTCAGTAAACACAGTTTGCCTTAGTTCCATTGCTTCAGCTGTTTGGTGGCAGTAAGCTTACACTGATTAAACACCATTTTCCAAGCTGGGTTTCTAAAAGAGACTTTGAAAAATAAGAGTCTTTAAAAGCTCCAAAAAAGGAAACAGCATTTCCTCTTCAGCACAGCACAGTAATAACAGAAATGAATGCTGTTAGAGTGGAGCTGAGGAGCACGGGCAGCACTGATGCTACCCAGGAGCCCAAACAACAACTGAGCTGGAAATGCTCAGCAAGCAGCAGGCTCTCATCTGGTCTCAGACTGCACATGCTTGTGGCCAAGTCCAGGTATTTGTAAACCACATTTAGAAGTGGCAGAGCAGAGAGCAGTAAGCACCAACAAGCACTGTAATGGACAGGTTTGCAGCTCCAGGCTGGCTGCTAGCAGCAGCCCAGGTCGGGGAGCCCCAGGGGTCAGTGTCCTTTCTTGCCCTCTGTGTGAGGAAAGTGCACGAGGAAGGACGCACGTACGATACAGTAAAAAATGCAACAGTCCTGAAAGAAGAATCTCTGGCACAGACCCTCAGGGATGGAGCAGCCAGGGGTCGGCAAGCAGAGATCCCTGCAGTGTTGTGCTGCTTTAGGCTCCATCCTGCTGCTGTTCATGGCAGTGACAAGGGTGGCTTGAAGAGGGCAGAGTGGTCCTTTCCAGACTGGCCGCCTCCCTCCCCCCCCCAAAGCTGTGGGTTCCTGGAGCTCAGGAGCTGGATTCTGTATGTTTTCCATCTCCTTGCAGTGTACATGCAGGGAACCCTCCTCCTGTTCACACCGCAGCTTTGCAGTTTAGGGGTCCCCTTATCCTTCCTTCTTCATTTCTGGATCTTGTTTTCCCTAGACAGCCAAGCTCTGATCTAATCACTGCATGATGTTTAACACATACAAAATGAGGAAGGGTGATGAGCAGTGGGTAACTCTTTTTCCAGTGATCTCATCACTGTGGTTAAAAAGGGGAACTCAGATAAGCTTTGTGGTCTAATACATAGAAATACCTATATTCCTCAGAAACAGTTTCAAAATCTATGTGCAGTGGCGCACATAATTTACACAAACAGATGCCACGACTTGTTGCTCAAATCAGGTCTCTGCATTCAGAAGTTCTCTGCTCATCTAGATGTCTGTTCATTCGTGTATTCAAATTCCTACTGCATGTTTGCACTTGTTATGGTAACTACATGCAGGAATCAGGCACACCTTGTTTGCACATTTTTACCCAGACAGTTGCATACTTGGCACGACAGGGCAGCCCAGACAGTGCATTTATGAATGAACAAAGTCACAGACACCTGGGGAGAGCACAGCAAAGAAGCAGCTCTGCTTTCTATCACTTCACATTGAAAATGGGAAGGACTGACATCTGCCCACTTTGCCTCAGCGCACACTGAGAAGCCTAAAGAAGCCAAAGGTACTCCCACCACCTGGGAGCTGCCAGAACACAGTGCTGCAGTGCAGGAGTCAACTGGGGAACCATCCCCATGCACTGACTGAACGAGCCTTGAAACTAATCATTGCCATAATTATTTCTGTGCCTTTACCTCCTTCCAACAGGCTGCTACTTTTCTTTACCCAATGATGCTGCTCAGAGTCACTCACTGATATTCCAGATCATTTAATTTCAAAACCAATTGTATGTAATTAGAGGAACTTCTACAAGCATTCCCTTTGTTGGATGCAGAAGAATGATCTGCAATTCATCTCTGTTGATGGTGCCTCTGAAGAGGCTTTAAGGACTTCCTAACGGGAAGAATGTTTCATCACAGACAACTTTGCCTCTTTTTCTCCCTCTTTTAATCTAGAGAAGATGCTGTCATGGTTTTATGAACACATGACCTTCAGTTGTGAGCGTAGGCGAATTCAGAGTTTATTTCCAGCTTCACATCAGATTGGAGGCTTGCGACATTTCAGTTAACCGCTGGTGAAACTTCCCGTGGTGATGCAGCAAATGTGGCTTACGAGCTGCAGGTGAAAGAGGATGAGTGCAGGCTGTGTTTCAACTTGATGGAAACCAAGGACCCGTTCAATGTCCCACTAAGGGCAGTAGCAAATCTGATGTGTCCTCAGAGAGAGCAGGATTCTCCACAAAATATTTCTATCAACCCAGACCCGGCTCGCCCTATTTCCTAAATGCTCCCACTGAGTTCATCTCAATTCCCCCAAATCTCAATGCCAGTAGGAATGCTGGGCCAAACCTTGTGGAATTCAAACCCAAAGAATTTATCGTGTATACCTTCTGTAAAGGTGAGCATCCTTATGAGCTGAATTTTCAGAAGCACCCAGGAAAGCCTTATGATCCATGGAGAGCTGAGCTAAACCTGCCATCCTGCAGCTCGTTGCCCTGCCACATCTCTTCCAAATGAGTGGATTGATTTGGGCAAGTGCCAAGGGCAGAGCTGAGGTGTGTTGCTGCAGTGGTGGTGGCTTCCAGCTCCTCACCTGCAGAAGGGCAGCACTGTCAGAGCAGTTTTGCTGGAAGGTGCAAAGCTGTAGGCAGCAGGTTTCTGGGCAGCAGCTCCTTTCTCAGCACCAGCATCCCTGTGTGAAACCTCTGCATAATGCAGCCGGGTCTCAATTCTAAATCCTCTGGGTGTGCAGACAATTTTATCACTTGGGGACAAATGTCTGAGGATTATTTAACTCAGATGATCAAATACATCTCACAGAGTATTTTCCTTCGTTCCCCATGTGAATCCTCTTGCTTTGCAATTTGGCAATCGCCAGCAGACAACTTCTGGGAAACAGATTTGAAGTCTGAAGTTAAAAAACAAGGTAATTTGGATTAGCACTGAAATCAGAGCTTTGCAATCTAGCAGGTCAGATATTTATTTCACCCTGTTTTTATGTTAGCACGGCAGCAAGCTCTGCTACAGAGCCATCCCTGAGTCGTGCTAGAAGAGCGTAAGCCCAATATTTGTATATGTAGGCAATGGAATCTGATTTTTCTACGTAAAACAGAGTATTGCTGTCACATGCCTTAGCCTGCATGCTGATTTTTTTTTCTGAATGATTTGCAGTCCTCTTTCCTATTCTGATAAAAGAAAGTTACATTCAAAAGTAAAGGCTTATCATTTCTGGTGATCTAAACAGATGTGACTTGACAAAGGGGGCCATTGTAGGGCCATGTTAGTGCTTTATTTTTAACGATGAAGGCTTTGGTTGTTTGTTATGGTGAGAAATAGTTTCCCCTCCAGATAGCCCCTTGAGAAATTCATGAGAGAAAATCCAGACTGTGAAAAGTATGGCTTGTCAGGAATTTGAAACAACATGACAGGGGAAGCAAATCATCATGAAAATCCTATTACAGCAGTGCTCACAAGCACCTCCAGTCCCGGCGCGTCCCCCCAACCCCAGGTGAGCTGTCTGCACACGAATGTCGCTGCCATCAGAAGCAGCCCTCAGCCCCTGCACCGGGCTGCTGCTGGGGCACAGGGTCCTGCCATGCAGCACACCTGGGAACGGCAGTTTCCAGCCAAAGACAAAGCACATGAGTGAGCGAAGCCATAGGTCAAGGTAAAGAGGAAAGAACTGGCAACGAGAAAGCTTGCAGTTTCACAATTCTAGCTAATCAGGCACAGACACAGATGCAAGCCTCCCGTGAACACTTAAGAGAAGTTTACATTTCAGCTGGGTTTCACAGCTGCGCTGCAATCGCCTCGCATGCAAAGCTGATTTCTCCAGGGTGCAGCTCCAGAGAGGGGTAAGCGATACAGTGCCTCTGAGCAGCTCCAGTTTCGGAGACGTTTCCAGTTTTTTTCCCCTTCCTCCCAGGCATGTTTCCATGCACATGTTAAAGTGCTCTGCTATACTGTCATTGAAATATAGTTCAATAAGTTTCAGTTCTCATTTAAGACTTCATTTTTTAAGGTAGCAGCGTAGCTTGGGTTCATGTCAGAACAGTTTTACGGCCTCCAGCCGTAAATCTAAAAATACCAGCTTTTCAGAAAGGAGATGTGGGATGCCAAGAGATTTCACACACGCACAAACAATTGGGAGACTGGGCTTCAAGTTCAGCTTGCATTTTTTCCATGGTTACCTAATGCTGGACGCGGCCATCTAATCCGAATCACCTCTAGGTTCTCCTCCAGTGCTCTCCACAGAGCATGGTCTCAGCATCACTCAGCAGAGCACACGTTTCCTTTCCTGCTGAAGGAAGAGATTACAACTGCACGCTGCCAGCACACTGCATTCCAAACTCTGGCTTTTGCACAGCTCTTTCCAAGAGCTGACCCGTGGGCACGGCCGGGCACAGCTACTGCTCTTCTCCAGTAGAGACGGTCTCGATGCACAGCAATGGAGATGAGTGTCAGCACAATGAGTCCACAAAACAGTCAGCATGCAGGAAATGGGTCAATTATCCAACCCTGACTTTTAGCAGGAACGGTACAAAGGGATCTTTATAAGGGAGATGATAGCTGGAAAGGAAGGAGAGAGGCGAAGATCGGGGGAAACGAATGGCACTGTGAAGCGTGATCGAATATTTATGACCATCCCTGGAGAGGTTGTTCCTAGTCCAGCTCTGGACTAGTGATTATTCTAGTAATAATTATTCAGAAAAGCTCACTAAAATAAGCAGAAAGTAGCTGGTGCAAAAAAAGCAATGCTAAATCACAGCAAGCAATATTGTCAGAAGATTCCCTTAGGGGAAGAACTTCCAAATACACCTCACTGCATCCTCCCAGTACTTAGAGGGAATGGGTAGACAGGAGGGAGAGTGACTTTTTATGCAGTCTGATAATCACAGGTCAAAAGGAATGGTTTTAAACTAAAAGAGAGGTGACTCAGGTTGGATGTTGGGAAGAAACTCTTTCCTCAGAGCGTGGTGAGGCCCCAGCACTGCTGCCCAGAGCTGTGGCTGCCCATCCATGGGGGTGCCCAAAGCTGTGGATGGGCCCTGGGCAGCCTGAGCTAGGGGGCAGCTAGCCCATGGCAGGGGTGGGGCTGGCTGTAAGGGCCCTCAACCCAACCATAGTGTGACTCTGTGGTTCTATGTGATAAGAACCTGCATCCTTCCCAGCTGTCCCTCTTGCACAGCCCTGTAGCCACGGGATGAAGAGCAGCAGCGGTGTGCTCATCAGCTGAGCACCAGCTTGTCCTTTGGGCCAATGGCAACCAAAGAATGGGATGCTCGGAGTCCACCGAACCTCAGCAGAATAATTTAAACTGGAGCAAGATGTGTCAAAATAGTAAGAAATGGATGGAGAGGAGGCCGCCAAAACTCCACAGCCAGCAAAGACAGCCTGGCCTCATGCAGAGAGGCCTGAATTACACTGCTGCTTGGCTAAAAAGTTATCAGACAATATCCACTGAAAAATTCCTTTTTCTGTCCGATATTGTAAACACAAGTTCAGCACAGGAGACTCCATGGGATAAGATGGTTTTGATGACTTCCAGCAACTTACTACACAGAGCTGCTTTCCAAGCAGGCTATTATCACCACGCAGGCAGCCCATTTATTTGCTGAGAATTGTAATTTAAAAAACTAATCAGTCAAGATTTATTGCCCTCTGATAAGGCACAGGAGGGCACCACTAAGGTTCTGGCTTCTTCCACTTGTCAGGCCTCTTGTCTAGTGGTTAACATCAAGCCAACACCACAGCATGGCTCTGATGCATCCCCTCTGCCCCCAGTGTGTCCTGGGCTATCTCTGGGAAGTGGGGCTTTGCCACAATGCTCCCACAGGCCACTTAATTGTCTCACTGCCTCAGTTCCTCCAGGAGCAAAACTGGGAGCTCTCAGCCACTGTTCACAAGCATGCAAAGGAGGCTGCCTGCAGAAGTGCTGAGAACTGCCTGAACCTTTATGGAATGCAGCACCAGGTGTGCCCTGAGCACCTGAAGCTGCTGGACAAAGGGGAGGTGGGGACAGATGTGCGTCCAGCCTGAAGCTGCTTTTTTCCCATCCAGGTGCCACTGTGGACCCAGGCACAGCCCCAGTCTCTGCTGGGTGCAGCAGTGAGCAGACGCAGAGCCCCCCCCGCTGCCCCCCCGCCGCTCCCAGCTTCCCAAAGCGCTGAGATTATCATTGGCAGATGTACCTTCCCCAGGGCTCCAAAAGCTCTGTCAGCAAGCAGAAAGCAACTGGAAGGGGGAAAAAAGAAGAAAAGAATGCCTGTATTTGAAATATGCTTTGTTTTCTTTTAAAAAATCCAGGATCCCGTCCAGTTTGAAAGTGGAGGCAAGCACTGAAACAAGCTCTTTGTTTTTTGCATTAGTTCAAGAAGAAAACACATTTTTTTTCCCCCCCAAATATTCCTCTGAGGTTTGAATGTCTCTGACCCCCACGTTGTGTGGGGAGCACAATCACAGGTAGCGCTCCCAGATCTCTGGCATCATCAGAGCAGCCTCCAACCCCACAGCCCCCATAACCCACAGGCAGGGCACTGGGCACCATGAGCAGGGGCACTTCGCCTCACACAGCAATATTCCCATCTGCACAGCACCCAGGGCTGCTCTGCCCAGAGCAGAAAGATGCTGTCGGAGCCCTGTCTGCTCTCCGGACCCGCAGTCAGCACATGGAGCTGCACCCTGCACCCAACAGACAGTGCTGGTGCTGGCTGAAGGCAGGGCTGTGCTCCCTATTTTCTCCTGGCAGCACCAAACACATAAGCTGCACTGTTGACCATTGAGTGCCAAGAGCTTCGGGTGTGGAGATGTTTGTCGTGAAGAGCACTAGTTTTTTTTGGCTTAGAAGCTAACAGCCACCTTCCCCATGTCCTTTGGGTTGAGATTTGTCATGCCTGTTCTTAACCCAGTAGAGAATTTCTTCTGGAAAGTTCAATAGTACAAGTAGCAGCAATTATTCATCTGGCTTTCATCGTGGAAGATAACAAATGTTTGCACGATGCTGCAGTCTCTGTGAAGGAAAGGGCTCCTGCCCCACAGCACTGGGGGTCCTCCAGCACGACCCACACTCAGAGTTGGAGGCTCAGTTCTTCAGGAGTGAACTGGGCAGCAATTCCCACAGCTAGACACTGACAAACACCCCCGCCGAGCAAAAGCATTTCATGCAGTCCCATACGGCTGGTTTTCAGAGAGCTGAGCATGAAAATGTGATGTTTATCACTGGTTAATTAAGACATTTTCCAGATGCATCCCGTGTGCATCTGTAAAGTCTGAAACCTGCTTATAAAAACAACGTGACCTAAACCTTCAGCCTTGAGGAGGACGGTCCTCAGTGAGACACATCTCTGCGATTGCACAAGGAAACACAACGTGCAGGCCAGAGGCAGACAGGGATGGGACAAGGGGGAATGGCTTTAAACTCAAAGATGGGAGACTGGAGTTAGATGTGAGAAGGAGACCTTTTACTAAGAGGGCGGTGAGGCACTGCTGGGGCAGTACTGTCCCTTCCAACCACGCCATGCCATCAATGACCACATCACATCCTGTCTTCACTCTGAGAGCTGCCAGGAGCACCCACTCACCTGCACTTACCCATGCCCATCCTCAACTCTGGCTGAGTGAAGAAGAAATGAAAACGTTACTCCTATTCTAATAAAAAAAAAAATTAGGAATCCAAACCCATGCAATCCAGTGAGACTTTGTGACAACCTTTCAATGCCCAGTGTGCCATGGCAGTGTCTCACTCTGTCCCATCCACGTCCCACACACAACATGCCATGAGCCCACTGCACAGACCACCTTCAGCTGAAGCAGGAGGGGGCTTCATCAGCTGGTATGGAAAACACAGCTTAAACACCCTAATTTTGTTTAGTTTAAATCTTAACCATAATATTTGTATTAATGCTATTTATTAGAATTCATTTTCACTTAAATGCGCACACAAGAAAAATAAAGTTGTGTCGAGCTGTTTTAAAAACAAAAACCACAGACCAGATAAGATGGACAGAAAACATCTTTCATGCAGAGTGATGGCAGTGGGTTGGTACACTAACACCAGGAACAGCAATTTGCTCCTAACCAAGGGAGTAAAAAATGCACTTAAACACACAGAGGAGGAGCAGTCTTCCACACGAGCACAAAAAACAATGGAAATGGGCAATTTGGGGCAGAGAGGTTCTTTCCAGGTGCTGGCTGTGCTCAGCCACCAGCTGCTCCATGCGCCGTGCTGCAGTGGCTGCACGTTTCCTGCCACCAACACATTCCTGCCTTGAAATAAGATGGCTCTTCTCTCACAGAGCAGAAAAAAATAGAGAGAAATGCCAATATCTCTTAATAGTGGATGCTTACTGCTTGCAAGGGCTCTGTCATCCCCACTTCTAGCTCACAGGGAGGAAAGCAGGAGAACCTTCCAGCATCAAGAAAACCACGGCAGAGTTAGGGGAAATGCTCTTACACAGCTCAGGTAAAGTAAAGAATGGGAAATGGCCAATGTGGGGTAGGGTGGTCCTTTTCAAATATAAACTCATTGCAAATATAAACTCATTGTAAAAAGGCAAATTCCACTTTGTGTCCTCTTATGTCAAGCTCCCACCGCCTTGATGCTCCTCCCTACAGCCAGCACCTGGCCTCCAGCTGCCACGGACACAGCTCCATGCACTGAGCAATGCCAGACATGCAGTGGGGAAAGAAGTGTGGCAGGAAGGGATGGAGTGTGCAGGCTGGGCTGAGCTGCAGCATCAGGGCAGAGCACTGCTGTGACAGCTTCGCCACGGCTTCTCCAGCTTTGTATGCTGAAGAAAGTCTCCAGGTTACCAAAGCTAACTAAGGAATGCTTTTAAAACATTGTTACGCTTGTTCCACAGCAGCATCCTAAGAAAAGAAAGAGCACGGAGTAAACGGAACTGGAAAATCGTGTTGGCAAAGGAAAACGTGAGCATTTAATAACTAAAAATGCATGTCCACATGCTGCAAAGGAGCAGTTCAGCCTGGTGATCAGCAGCACAGCCGTGTGCAGGAGGCTGGGGGCGAGCACCCCAGACCTGCAAGGATGGCCCCCACCCAGACACAGCCCGGAGCTTCAACTCTGAGCTTTGGATGGTACTTTGTACACGGTACATGGCAGTGTGCTGCACCACATCACCAGGAGAGACGCCAACGCTGCTGCATGCAGTGATCCAGCAAAGGCAGAGCCAGCTTGGGAACACCTGCCTTGTGGTATCTCTGCAAAGAGATAACATTGCTCAGCTCACTCTCAGTACCACCCTGGAAATCTTCACGCAGTGCCATTCTTAGCACACACACACACACACACACACATACACACACACACACATACATACACACATACATACACACACACACACACACATACATACACACACACACACACACACACACACACACACACACACACACTCACTCCATCGCCACGTTTGAGGCACCACGAGAGGCTGAGGGAGATCAGAGCGAGCTCAGGATGCGGCCCCATCCCCGCCACTCCCAGCATGCTCTCCCTTTCTGCCCTTGGGCCCTACTTTCCCCATCCTTCCCGTGGGCTCCTCCCACCCACCTGCTGCCTGCCTTGGGAGCAGAAGCTGCCCCACACACCAGATGACCCCTGCAGCACGCCAGCCTGCCTGGTCCCCTTGCACTCTCCCTTTGGTCCCCGTATTTCTGTATCTACAAAATGAATTCTGTGGGGTAGGGTGGGTTCTCTTTTTGCCCTGCGTTTGTACTGCACTTACCATATCACTATCACAACGCTAGCAGCAGTGTTACTCAAGAAAGCAATATCAACCCATTACATTTGACACCAGAAGACACAGCAGGCTGGTTAAGTTGGTTTCTCATGGCCTCCCGAAGGACAACATCAGAAAGAAAGCAAATGGGACTCAGGGATACACCCGAGCACCACTGGCCTAAAGGAAGATCAGCAATAAGCAGTCATGCCATTGAACCAAAACGTTCCCAGCCTTCCTGGCTGCAGGCAAACCAAACATTTCATAGCACTTAGGAAAAGCCAAAGCTGCTCTCCCTCCTCAATGGAGGTCACCACATTTTTCACTTTTCCTCTCTGTTTTTCACTGCTTAGCGTTAACTGCTGGGACAGCTTTTCAGACATAACTCTCAACTCTCATAACAAGCAGAGCAGAATGAAGTGCACCGTGTGTGAGAGGAAACAAAACGGCTAGTTAAAGATTTGCAGCCTCTCTAGATAAAAGAGGGATACTTTGATTGGAGTGGCCTTTCTACAGATCACGTCCAAACCACATCAAATACGAACAAATACCGAGTGCAGGAAATTAAAGTTGGAGAGTTAAAAATACGAATAAATCAAGGAATTCTCATGCTTAAATTCGTTCTCTGACTCCCAAGGTCTCCTTTCCTGAGCCACTTTCCTAACACAAACAGAGAGTCAGTCTGTCTGCCACAACTGGCTCTGTTCTCACCTCCGCATGTCCGCATGGCTCTGCCTTCTACCTCCCTGCCTGCTGGGATGTGTGGGTGCTATTTCCCCAGTCACAATGGACCCAACCAGTGCTACTCCACAGGGTTTGGCTCACTGGCTGCTTTGCTTCATCTTGCAAGGGTTTGGGGTGAACAATGCCTCTCCAATCCCTGTGGGCATCTCAGCATCCTCCTGTGCAGCAGCTGCAGGGATGCCCTGAACACGGTCTGCTGAGCCAAGCTGGGGCAAGAGCAGTGCTTCCTTCCTGCAGGAATACGTATAAAATATCCAGGGATAAAGAACAGTGGGAAACAAACCAAACAGTGTGAACAAACCAAATAGTTCTGCCTTGGGCAAATAATCCATCTATGCCACCCGTGCTAGAAAAGCAGCACTTCAGCTGTAGTATCCTGCATCATCACTGAGATGGTCAGATGGCATTTCCATGTAGAAGAGGCAAAGGGTGAAAATGGGAAGGATGTCAAGTGAAAGCCAGGCAGAATCACACGGCTTGGGGTAATAACTGCGTGTTTCATAAGCGAGATACCAACAACCTCCCTTCTTATCTTTGCTGCCACAAAGGAGAGGTGCTGGCCTAGCTGATGATCATAGACTTGCTTCCACACAATAGAACAGGCATTGCTTGCTCTTCCAAGGGTGAGATAAACTGTCAAGTGAATTGGAGATTAACTATCCAGATGTAAATGAATTCATTGCTATGCAACTGATAGGGCTCAGGCCCGGTTTAGTGCAGGATGGAGTCAGGTTTGGAGAGCTCTCTCAATGGTCAAAGAATTTATAACCTGTATTCATGGCACTCTCTGTAAAAGGCCGCCTAACAATGCAGAAGCCTGCAAGCATTGTTCCTTTTGAAGGGCTCGCCACTCCACCCCCACTCCTCTGCCCCCAATTTACTCCCCTCCTCCCTGGATTCCCCAATAGACCCACTCAGCACCCTTCCACCCTGCCCGTCCTCTGATCACACAGGAAGAAAGCTGGGGGGAGGTGACCTCCGCAGCAGAATTTGCTATTCATGTTCCGTTCCCCCTCACAAATCCTTAACTTCTTGTCTCTTTTTAATCTTTTTTCTCTTGAGAAAGAAAAGATCAAAGGGCTCGGAGCTGATGCTTTCTGAACTAGGCACTTCTTGCCATGGGAAAACAGCGACAGGGAAGGGCTACACAAAGATGCTTGTGACTGGGGGTAGGGGAGGAGATGATGGGACAGGACTTTCTTCCATGGAAATGCTTTACCAAGCATCCCTGCGAGCAAGATGCATCCACCCGGCACCCACCCCAGCCTGCTGGGATACCACAGCAGTAGCAATGAGAGCACACTGTGTTCCATGGGCCACACATGAACAGCGTTAACATCTTCCAGCGCCGGAGAGAAATCCAGATCCAGGTGCAAGCTGGACCACAGGGCGAATGGCCACCACCAGCAGGTCTGCCTGCAGACGGCCCAGAGGCTGCTCATTCCTCCTGGGTGCCTTGGGGATGCATTTTCAAGAGAAGGAACAGATGCACTCACACGGCTGCTCCCAGCACATCATCTTTTCTTTTTACACGCAGAGAACAGCCAACCAAAGCGAGTGCTCGCAGAGCAGTCCCGCATGCCCTGAGCTCGCCATGTGCACACAGCAGAGCTTTTTCCCTTCACAACTGCAACTGCATCCTGATCCGGAGCTGCCAAGCCTGAGCAGGGCTAAACTAGAGGCCCGCAGTTCAAAGCTTTATTTAAAATACTCCCTATTTGCAAAAGGACAAAGGATTTCTGACACACGTTATTATGTCATCTGTCTCCGAATGACCCATATTTCATGTGAAGAAGAGTTAAAAGTTTCTATATTCAAACAGAAGAAAGGGGAAGAATCGTAGATTTGCATCAAAGCATTGATATCAAATATTTCAGGAGGAAAAAAACAGCTCTTGGCCCAAAGGTTTGTGCAAGTTTCCAGCTGGAGACGGAACTTCAAAGCAGAGGCTCAAATCTCTAACGAGGGAGCGGGCCTGCTGAGAAACGTTTCATCATTGTCACTTGGACAAGCAACACACAAATAATCCCCCTGCCAGAGGTCTTCTGCTCCTGGGAAGTGGCTGTTTTGCACTTTTATGTATTGGGAAAAATGTTACCTAGGCTTGAAGGACTTATCTGAATCACATTTTTTGCTTTAAACCTGAAATCAAAACTTGCTGGCACAGATGGGAGGTTTGTGAAGCTTATTTAAGAAGCTGGTCCACGTTCAGTCCCACCATCTCCTTTCCTCCCCAACAAACTGCCCCCCCAGAGCCCTCCAGCCCATAGCATCATGCAGCTCAGTGACAACCGTCTCGCTGTTTTTCCAACACTGGGACGCACAGCAGAGGGCAGGAGCTGTGCTTTACTTCACACATTTCATGCTCAAATATTTTAGGAACAATCTCATTTGTACTGCACTGGAAAAAGCCCCACTTTGCCAGGCAGTGCAAGCTCAGAGCCACGGGCTGTGCTCAGGTCAGGACAGCTCTACGCATCAGCAGCCATGGCACAGCAGTGCCTCCTCATGCAGCAGCCTCTGACTCAGCCCCGTCACAGCAGAGTAAAATCTGCTCAAAGTGTTGCAGTGTAAATCCCACGGGGCCTCACTAACGAACACCGCAAACGAACTGCAGCACCCACAGTGCTGTAACAAATTATAGGTCGCGCAGGAACACTGAAAATTCACACGACTTTTCTGCCTTAGGAGCTGGTTTCCTGACACAGACTTTAAGAATGTGTTTCCTCTGTAGGCTCAACAAATGCCTGAGACGTGCTGGAGAGCCAAGGAGAACAGCTGCCTCCCTTCAGATTTGAACTACTTTCACCACCACCCCCAAACCCAAGCACAGGAGCGTTCTCATTTCTGGACAGGGTAAGTGTTTCTGCTGAAAGGAAAATGTAAATTGCTCTAAAAGAGATGCCAAATTAGCACAAGTGACCCACGACCAGAAACACACAAGTTCTTTAGAGGAGATCTCAAGGCAGTTGAATGCCTCAGCAAATTTGCTCCAAGGCTGCCATGAAGACAAACCTCCTCCTGCACTCCCACTATGACAACCATAACACAGTTGGCCTTCCAAAGCATTTCTGATTAATTTTTGCTCTACCACTGGGGGAAAAAATGCAAAATGTCACCATCATAAAACTGCCAGATGGTAAATCACACTGAACCTTCGGGTGACAGATTTCTCCCCTGTCCTCCCAGCTTTGCCAAATGCATTTCAAACCTTGGCATTTACTTCTGTCAAGTCCTCAGTTTCTTTGGAGCCAGAAGAACAATCCTGCTAAACTCAGGTGTGGGTGTTTTTTCAAATGGACTGTTGCCCACAGGAGGTGAGTGAGCGCCAGGCTGCAGTGTGACAGTACAGCAAATCCAGGCTCAACGCTTCTGATATGGGACCAAAGGCACATGACACAGCACTAACAACACAAAAATTAGGGAGCCTGTTCAAAGTCCCACAAAGAACTAAAAAAAAAAAAAAAAAAAAGAACAAAAACCCAAACTACCTTGTCCCGGCTGGCTTCCTGCTGGAAGGGCACTGCTGCGTGTCACAGCAGTCACCCTCTGTCCCCTCCTGGCTGGCACAGGGATAAGCGGCCCTGGGCACAACCCACGGCAATGAACTGCTCCTCTTTCACAATCACCTGGACGAGGTTTGCTCTCATACCTTCTGTGGATAAGATGTCATTTTTATACTGGTCTGTACGCCATCATAAGGACCCATTCAGGCCCCAGGTCCTCCCATCTCTGCTCGGTGAGAACTTGCTGTTTTTTTAACCAGGAAAGAAAGCCAGCAGGTCAGAAGTGCTTCTGCTGGAATACCATAGACCTAAAGCACTTTGTCTTGGGAGTTAAGCACAAAAAGCATGCTGTAAGCACATTAAGAAACACTGCGCCTGTGAGACACAGAAAGCTGTAGTAACATAGAATCATAGAACCATAGAATGGTTTGGGTTGGAAGGAACCTTTAAGATCACCTAGTTCCAGCCCCTGCTATAGGAGGGACACCTCCCACCAGACCAGGTTGCTCACAGCCCCATCCAGCCTGGCCTTGAATGCTTCCATGGAGGGGGCATCCACAGCCTTGCTGGGCAACCTGCTGCAGTACCTCGCAGCTCTCACAACAAAGAATTTCTTCCTAAATCTAAATCTACCCTCTTCCATTTTGGAGCCATTTCCCTTGTCACATCACTATACACCATACAACAACACAGGATGCACAAAGAGAAACCCCTTTGTAGCACTGACTACAACATTTTGGGAATGTTGCTCTATGTCTCTTTCAGCTTATGGAGCTGAAAAACTACAGTGTTGCCATTATTAAATAGTCCCTATAAGGAGAAAAGCAGGGCCAGTGCTCCAAGGAGACATGCACAGAGGCTTGTTCCCTTTCTAAAAATGAATCCTGATGAATACACGACCTTTTCGTGACTCCTTCCCTACTAACGAACCAGCCTAACAGAGAGAATGTGAATATACATTTTAAGCACATTCTAGTAAAATCTGAATTGTGAAGATATCCTCACCAGAACAGAAGATGGAGATAAAACAAATGATGAATTCAACCTTTCAGACTCCCAAAGTCTCCAATGAACATCCTGAGCAAACCCGAATGGACTCGGGGATAAAGATTTGTCAGCAGAGCTGAGCTCCTGTCAGCAGCCCACAGGAGGAGGATCCACCCATGCCATTAAACGTGGTGGGAGCTGGGCTCCCTGGGTCCACAGCCAACAATCAAGGATTCACGTCTGGGGCTCCTCAGCAAGCAGTCTTAAAAACAACATAATAAACAGGTGCAAGAAAGCCACAAGCCACCTTCAGATAACTTCCAGGCTGAAATGAAGTCTGCATTCAAACAAGGTTTCTAGCTCCCAGCTCTCAGGGACAAACCCTTGGGGCCGTGCAGGTCTGCACGCCTTGAGGCTGCCCCACCACAGCCTGCAAACGGGGAGGGCGTTGTGGCCCTAGGAGGAAAGCCAGTCCCCATTTGGTTTACCCAGCGCCCGGAGCCCCAGCCTGCAGCAAAGGACAGAGAACATCTTTTCCTCCAGTTTTTTCTCCCTGTCTCATCTTTACTTTCTCACTACCTGTTGAGAGATGCTTTTATAGCAGCATCCATCAGCACCGCATCTGAGCACGCTGCAAGAAGACAGAAAGCCTCCAAAGGCCTGATTTGCTCCCCAGCTCTGTCATTTTGCTTTTGAATTTCAATTATTTGTATAAAAACAAGGCTGCAGAGTCATCAAGATTGTTGCAGCCGGCAATGAGCGAGGAAGAGAGCTGCTGCTACAAGCACATGCTTTCCTCTAATGGCAACTTGGAAAAGTACTGAACCACATTTCTTGTCCAAATGTGCTCTGCTCTGCAGTCTTCCATTAAGTGGTGAGTAAATAGTTTCCCATAAAGGCCCAAGGGCCCGTGAAAGAGTCTAACAGAATCTGATTCTCTCTTTAACTTTCAAAACCCATTCATTTCTCCTTCTTTACAGCTGCCCTGGCTGCTGGGGGGCTCTGGAAGCACCCCTTGGCAGCAGAGCTGCTCATGCTGGTGCTGCACGGTGCGGCGTGGGGACCCACAGCAGGTGGGAGTGGGGCTGATCTGAGCTGGATGTGCTGCACTGCAGGACTCCCACCCCTTGGCTGCAATTCCTCCATCTCACAGCACCTCCAGAAAATAACGTCATGAAAACAGTCCTTTTCCACCCCCTCCCCCTCTTTTTTTTTTTTTTTTTTTTTTTTTTTTTCCATTGCTCATTTTATTTTACTGAGCTACTGCATACGGAGCCGAATCTTTATTTTGGCTCATATCCTCTTGCAATATCATTACCCTCGCGCAAAGGAAAAGCCCTCTGGAGATTTCCAATCCAAACAGGCCCTTGTTTTATCTACAACTATTTGAGTACATGACCTCAGATAACCCCACGGCCAACTGTGTGCCAAATTCAAACTGCAGCCATGGGAACTTTAAACACAAGGATGATTTTCCAGCTTCCCTCCGAAGGGAAGACGCCGGGCTCCCGGCTGCGCTGGGCTCTGCCACGGCAGCACAGCCCCGAGCCTGATGGCACTGCTGCCACCAAGCCAGCTCTGCAGCTCCACTGAGGGCACCGCCGGCCCCCTGGCCGTCCCTGCTGTCACCTCCCCTCCGCTTCTCAGGGCACCGCTCCGGCTTCGGATTACTGAAAAGACAAACAGCTGCACTTGGGCCAACAGACTAATATGTAAGGCTGTGTTTGGATTACTCTGGACAGGGGAGGTTTTTCATCTTCATTAGCCTGCTGTTCAGAGCCACATCCGCAGTTTCTCACTGGGTCAGAGCCTCCCGCTCTCCACTGCTGTTTATGAATCTAAGTAAATCAATTAATCTGGTATTTCGAACGAAGCTCAGGAGACTTCAGCAGCCGGCGTTTCACAGATGTTCAGTGCATCTGGGCACCTCACTGTGCAAACGCTGCAAAATAGCAGCACGAAGAAGCCAAGAGGTTAGGGATCAGAACCAGTGATAAGCAGCTGTCAATACACGACCACGCTATCACAAATCCGTCAGTACGATTCATCCTAGAGCTGAATGCAAGCACAGAGGACAAAATCTCAAGCTCTAGAAATAGCACAGGAATTTGGTCTTGACAGTCTCTGCATCAGTTTCTGACAGTG
The DNA here is from genome assembly GCA_037305975.1 of Chrysolophus pictus. Taxonomy (NCBI): domain Eukaryota; kingdom Metazoa; phylum Chordata; class Aves; order Galliformes; family Phasianidae; genus Chrysolophus; species Chrysolophus pictus. The sequence goes on along the minus strand of CM074592.1, from coordinate 9,687,011 downwards.
TCACACTGAACATATGCCCACACGGCCTCACGTCGGGAACCAGCCTCAGTGAGAAGGGCACAGCTTGGTGACCCCTCCTGCTGCTCTGCTTCTGCTCATGGGATTGCCGTCCCTATGTGTCCCGCCTCAAGGAGCCAGGCAATGCTCCTTACACACGGCCGTGTGCGGGTCTGCGTGCTGCCAGCATCCCAGGGCACCCCCAGCAGAAACACATTGGTTTCTACAGGCATTTGAGTAGAGGCAGCTTTGGCACAGGGATGCAGGCAGAGGCTCTGGGCACCGCAGCACGAGGAGGAGCAGCACCTGTGAGCTGGTCACATGGAGCCGGGGCAGCTTTCAGCCCTGCGTAACGTTACACTCATACGCATTATCTAGAGGCCTTCGCATTTCTAGGCTGGTGTTATTTTGATCTTCACCCCTCCTGACAGAATGAGTGAAGTCTCATCGTTAGGAATTTCCATGAGGTCACTCCAAGGCTTCGTGCATTTCCTCTGGTTCAGGTCTCAGCACTCTCAGTGTTCCCCCGCTTCATTTACACCCTCCTTGCTGCAGGGCATGCCAAGTAAATCATCCACTACCAGTTTCCTCTCTTCAGCAACACACATTACGTTTTTCATTCAGGCTAAATGAAGCTTCAACCATTCTGTGTAACGGCAGCCCAGTTAAAGGCACAGAATCACTGAGAAACGGGAGCTGCCCCTCGAGTGAAAAAACCCAAAGATTATTTTCATGCAAAACAGAAAGTATTAATTTTGATTACTTTAGAGAGGGAAAAGATTTCACTGCATTTGGTAGCAAGGTGCAAGGAAAGAACCAATTCTAGCAAACTCTCCAGAGAATTCATTTGCTAATCTCTGAGAAGAGCCTTTTGCACTATGAATAAATGGGGAAGCTTGGCGTTGTCTGCTCTGTGCCAGCCTGCACCGACCCGAAACTCCTGAGATCACGGGCAGAAGGGTCTGCAGTGTGCTTCCAACAGGCTCTCACTGCTCCTCAGGTGTTCTTCTGTCTCTTCAGAAAACAGCATGCAGGTGCCCAGCTCATTTAGCCATCATTCCCATTCCCACTTTTCTCCCATAAAGATCACTGTCTCACACACTGGGGAAGAACAGGGCCTCTGACAGAAACCCGGACAAACTTTTCAGAGCCCTTCGTCCCAGACTGTGAGCACTGATGGAGCTGAGGATGTCCCCGCTCACTGCATCCACAGACTGGATGGCTTTAAGGGCCCTTCCAACTCAAACGACTCATTCTATAGTTCTAGATTTTTCTGTTACTTTCAAACAAAGATATTTCCAATGCTAAAATGCAGTAACACCTCTACCAGCGGGTACTTTCTCCTCTGGAGGTTTGGCCTTTTTATTCCATGTCCTCTACTGACACAGCCATCTCTCCTCTGCTAAGCAACCGGCTCTGTACGCATGGATGAGTCTTTGCAACTGCAAAAAATAAGCAGGCTGATGCAGCTTAGGTAGGAGAATCTGACGGCGTGCATTCCTCCTGCGCTGGCCCCAGGGAAAGGACACCCTGCCACTGCCAAACCTGGGAGGTCTTTGAGAGTTTGGCAGAACTCCCCCGGGAGGTCCGTCATTAGCCATTTAAAACTGTCTATAGCGGAGGGCTGAATTGCAGGGTTTGACAAAGCCCCCGCGGAGATATCTGTCAGGAAAGGCTCCCGGTACTGGCAGGGGCTGTTAACAGTAACAATGATGACAATATAGTGGGGATTTTCAGGGGTGGGGACTTCAAAGAAACCCTAAAGAGGTATTTTTCATTAAGAAATAAGAAAGCAGCCGAGTATTGCTTTTGGCACTACGGCTGAATATGAATGATACCGCACTAAGTCACAGAGCAGCAGCAGCATAAATTGACACCGATTTCAATATGCATGTGCTGCTGGCCAGCATGGCTGGGTTACACGGCATCTGCAGTACCTGGGCAAGGCAGCAGCCCACAGACCGGCCCTCGCGCTTACAGTGTGCTCAGTGACATCACCCCCGTCACCCACCAGCCCAAATCTGGGGCCAATGCTTTCCTCTGGGAGCACTGCCCGCAGATGGGATGCACGAGGAGGGCACGTCCAGGGGGACTTTCCTGCTTCTGTTCTCGTGTTGCAGCCCCAAATACGTGGAGTGCTGAGCAGAGAAGGAATGTGATGATGCAAAGAGTCGGACATCACAAAACATTCCTGCTGCAGGAAGGCCTCCTCCTAGTGATGAGAACTTCCTAAGCACGCTGTCGATTAACGCACAGGACGCAATGGTGGGTCTGTGAAGCAGAGCGCCCAGCACACTGCGGACAGCTGCATACCTCCACCCTTCTTGGCTACAGCCCACCACCTGCAGGTCCCATGGCCCCATGCCTCATCCCATCCCCACAGCTCAGCCCCAACCACCTGCACTCCTTCGAATGGAACTCGGGGCCAGCTTTTCTCTTACAACAGCCGAACCCCAAAGGGATCCTACAGAGCCAGCGCAGAGAAAGTGCCCTCAGGGTTTGCAGAATAGATTGACTTTCACACCTCGCTGGCCACACAGAAGAAACCCAATCTAAACAGCGTAACTTTGCATAACCGATTATTTTCACTGGGGTAATCTGAGCCCTCCAGTAAATGCCACAAAATGCTGCTGATCCCAGACAGCCCTGCTCCGGAGAAGGCAGGCAGGGTGAGCAGAGCCCAGGGATGGGCTCACCCCCGGGAGCAGGGGCTCAGCCCCGTGTCAGCTCGGAGGGACCCACGATCACCATCAAGTGCCCAACTCACATATCCACAAGTTGGAGTGTGCAAAGTAAGCCAAGAGAAACAAGATAACCAGAACTGCGAGCCAGGCTGGTGTGCAAGAAGTGCTTTGGCTTTACTTGATGTCTTTTTAACTTTCTTTTCCACTGTGTCCTATACATTCCGTGAGGCTTCAGCTTTCATGCTGACTCCCCAGTGACCTATTATTCCTGTACATCGATCACCCTGTGCTGTCACCAAGCAGCCATTCACATGACCCTGTTAGTAGGGAACCATGTTCCTCATCTGACTCCTCTGTCACCAGCTTCCTCTTTCCAGCCACCAGCTCATTTCCTCCTGCATGACCCAGCCCCACGATCTCCCCTTCTTCAAAGTCCATGAATTTAGACTGCTAAATTAAAAATTTAATAGCTGCAGAGATTAGTGGTCTGTCCATGTCACTTCACTGCCGTGCCCCAGGCTATAGCAGGGGCACAGCACCAGGAACTGGCTACCAGAGATGGAGGGATCCATGCTGGTGGTACACCAGAGCCAGAACTCACTCCTTGTGCCTAACCTAGCTTCAGATGGATCCTCAGTCCCACTTCAGCTGGACCGTTTTCAGCACCTGGCTCCCCACATGCTTCCTCCCCAAGCAGGAGCTGCAAACACAAAAGAAAAGTGCACAAGGACCACGAGACACTGGGCCACTCTCCTGGCAGCAAGACAGCCTGGGGCTGGGATCACCTGGTTGTCACCACAGTCACTGTAAGGGGAATAAACCCATCCGTGCTCACTGTAAGACATTCCCCTACATCACTAAGGAGTCCACTGGGTCTCCTGGAGACACAGGTCCACTGGGACCCACAAAGGGGAAAGCCAGGGGGAAAAGCCCCTTTCCCAGAGGGCTGGGAACACAGAGGATGCTGAGGATGAGTGAAAAACAGGTTTTTACTTGCATCTTGCCCCAGTCCTTCCTGGATCAAATGGATGACCAACTCAGACTGCATATCTCGAATTAAGAGAGGTAAATCATCTAAATCCACTTCTCTAGAAAAAGCATAATGACTCACAAGACCTGTGCCCTGAATGTTCTATGTTCCACCTTTGCCAAAACTCCTATGCTGTCATTCTCCCCCTGAGCTACCACTCCCATTGCCAGGAAGTCAGAGGGTACAGGGGTTCTATTTGTGCTGTAAGGAGACTTTTTTCCAGCACCCACTCAGGTACACTCACTACAAAGCCCTTGGTGCTATCAGATGTCTTCTATTGCTTTCCTGGGGGAAGAATGAGATAAATGTACTCTGAGCTTCTTATAAATGATCAAAAACAGCATCTGCACCAGCTAAGCAAAATCCTGGGCTGGCTTTTGGCACACAATATGGCTGTGTTTCCTTAATGTGTCTGCAAAATATCATCCTCTTCAAGTCTGACACAAGGTAAGAGTTGCAAAAATCATGTGAAAGCTTTCTGTTTCTCTTTTCACATTTCAGCAGCGTGCTGCTGTACCTGCCTGTTTCTGAAACGGTGTATTAATCCGGATGAAGGAGTTCATATAAACACAAAGTGGTCTCCATTTACATTACATAAGTCATTTAGACCACGTGCAGCTTTGGGCACAATGACTTGAAAAGCCCCAACCCCACTTTTATTGCTTCCCATCCTCATAATTAGCTGCTTCTGGCTGAAAATATCTTCACAGCAGCAGACGAAACAGGAAATCATGAACCATATCCCACAGGGGTCCGCAGTATGACTTTCTTTGCTGTGGGGTGTCTTCTCATGTAAGTAATACCACGAAGGAGCGATATGTTTTAATTGATGCCAATAGGAAGTTACACCGTTTAACGCCTAAAGGTCTTCAGATAAACGCTGTCAAGTAATTACAGATCTGGCAAATTTTACAGTGAGGTCAAGTATCTGCACCTCGGTGTGCAATGCTGACTCAAATGAAAGCTCTAAAAAAATGCCTTGAGATCACACATCCTTCAGGAGAAAAGAAAGGTGTGCAGCCAGTGTTAGCAGCTGCCCAGGCAAAATAAAACTGTGATGACTGCAAAACCACTCACTCCCCCTGAAGGGCACAGGAGTTCTTTTATTGCATTTGAAACAATGGGACAAGAGTTTGCGCAGCATCCTCAGCGGGCATTGGGAAACCATTATTGTGATACTGCACATGCTATAAGATGGTCCACGTCAAAACACTTCCAAGAGAGGCTCCTGTCCACTACTATTTGATCATCTTGATCGACAAGGTGAAAATAAAGCCCTGGAGGCCTTCTGGATGAGTTCAAATCAATCCACTTCACCCAAACGACTAACAAAGCTGGTTACTCCACTCTAAGAAGAACTTTGACATTATTTCACTTTTAAGGTATGAGATATCTCAAATCACAAGACCCATTAATTGTACTGCTGGTCTATGTGTAGGATCATTATCCTGAGAACCCAGCAGTATAAATATACAGCCGTTCAAACACCAAGGGCTGGACACCCAATCCTTACCACGACACACAAACAACGAGCATGATAAGGGCACCCATGTCAAAACGGAGGAGAAACTCTACAGTGTATAAAACATGGGAATTTTGACTTCTTGACACAGTCAATACACTGAACTCTGACCTCAGGAGGCACAGGGGACTGGAAACCAACAGAACTTAAATCTCTTGTTTTCTCATGACATTTGAGAGAAAACATGGGGACGGTTTCTTTGGGACGCTTGGGAGTTATGGCTGTGTCAGTGCCTTCTCCAGAGACTGCTCTCCCTGCAGTCACTCCATCACTGTCATCCGCTGACCTCCCATTACTTTCTCCCAGTGACACCAGCAGCACTGCTGACCGATGCACTTCCTGATCCATCCAAATCCACGCAAGAAAGAAAAAGCCTTGCACAGAACTGCAGAAAGGGACGTTTACTCTGTACTGCATTGTTCCTTCTTTTCTATGCTAGTCTAAATACAAGTGCTGTTTTCACTGCCAATCGTTGTTTGCTTGTTCTGTTTCTGCTGGCTAAAACCAGCATTTTTCCTGCTAGCGTTGCCCTTCAGGAAAAAACACACATTCATACCTTTCTTGCATTTAGCAGAGGAGAACAAAGCCAGGTTCCCAGGAATAAGGCTGATTTCCTCAAAAGAAAACATTCACTGTCAGCTGAGGTTTGACCTCTAATAGCTCGCCTGGCATCATCGTTGTGAGCAGTGTAATACATCACACCGTGAAAAATTAGCAGCTCTCTTCCCCGTGAAGTTTAATATTTGCCTGCAGCTTTACAAGCAAAAGGAGAGAAAGGAAATAAATACACAAACCAAAACCTTGGGTACAGTCTCACATACGTCCACAAAAAGCCTACAGACAAAGATCTGTAAAGGAAATTTCACTGGAAATCAAGCCTTTGCAGACACTGAGAAAGCAAGTCTGCAACATGAGACCGTCTTCCTTGAAGAAACACAGCTGATCTGCAGCATTCCCATATCTGACTTCCACTGGTCTGTGTAAAACATAAACTTTCACGCTAACCCTATGAAAACAGTCAACATGCGAGAGAGACAACAGTCTGCTCCTAGCTGCTGAAAGGGGAAAAAAGTCTCAGGCTGTCATTCTTCCCTTGCTGTGACCTTCATGCTCCGCTGAATTTCTGAAGATACTGAAATCTTGGCAGGGAAGTGTACAGTCTGTGGGAACCAGGCACTACTGTCCAGGCTCACTGCTGAGAATTAGGCCCAGCCGAGCCTTGTTTTCAGGGAGCTCTGAGCTTTACACATGATAACGCAGAGCCAGGCAAGTTACAGGCTGGGAGCTGAGCAGGACTTGTGCTGCTGCGTTCGTGTGCTGTGCTGGTGCTCCTTGCTATCTCAGGGGAGTGCTGGCTCATCACCCTGCCTTGCACACAGCGGTCATCCCCAGCAGCTTGCTCTGCACCCTTCCATCATCAGCACAGCACAGCTACGTCCATCCTTCCCACCGAAGCCACACAAACACTGGCAGCGAAGGCTGGGAGGGCTGCTGGGTATCTGCAGCTTGGGGGCACGCGGGGTGAGCAGCTGGCCCTGCTGAGCCCACCTTGCCCTGCCCGCAGTGCTGAGCGCTCGCTGCAGCTCTCACTATCAGTTATAAAGCCCCAGAGGTCAGCAAATAAAAATCTCAAGGCTTGGAAGGAGCACAGTTTGTTATGACAAATTATCACCAGCCCCAGTGTGATTGAACAACCGTCACGTAGAGCCTCTCCAAACAGAAAGAGCCACATCCTCTGAATGCAGCACTGCTGTCGCAGGGCTGGGTGCATTCACCACTGAATGCTCACATTCACACAGGCCCAGGGACAAGCACCTTTTGAGATCAATTCACTCCTTCAACAATGTCTGTAGAGGCAGAATAATACCAGCTGTGCTTCCTGGACAGAATCTAAGCAGCACAAGTTGCAGATTACATCTAAATTGCCAAGCCCAGGATAAACAAAAAGATTAAGAGGGCCTTACTCTTTGTGCTGAACAATCACACTCTGAACCAAGAAATCACAGCCCACGTTGTGGGTAGCACAGGGCTGAGCTTTTGTCTCAGGTTAAGGGCTGGTGAGCAGCTCACACATCTGGGGAACCCACAGGTGCTGTTAATCACAGGTTCTCCTGACCTGTAGGCGCTGACAAATTGCGTCCCAGGGATGAACCTTTTATTAAACCACAGAGGGTTTAGGAACGATATTCTCTTTCTCAGCATTCCCGAGTCTACAGAATCCAGTGCATGGAGTTCTTCATTCCAATGGCAACACGTCCCTTTCCAAGGAGATTTGGGGTGGACAGGAAGCCAGCAGGGACACCACGTTCTGTCAGCTAAGGGCATCTCAAAGCTGAAACGTGGGATCTGAGCACGGGCATTTTCAAAATTCTTTGATGATCTCTCAGTCCCACTTCAGCTACAGACGCTTTTTGTCCTGAGCAACTCCTGAGACAAATCTCTTGTTGTCTTTTAGAAACAGTTTATGAAATACGTAGCCTTTACATTCTATTCCCTTGCTGCACGGGGAAGCTACATTTAGAAGGAAGCTACAACTGCTACATTTAGAAGAATGAAATGACTGTTGTCCAGGCCAAGAAAGGTGACCACAAAACAAAATCGCCCCGGTCCCACTTCCACGACACGGCAGAGCAGGGAGCTGCTTGGCTCACAAGTAAGTGAGAAAGATGATGTCTGGGAGTTCTCATCATCATCTGGACCGACAGAGCAACCCACATTAAAGGAACAAAAAAGCCTGCTGATCAGATTGGTGTGACAGAGGCTCATGAGAGACGTGCACATTTTCAACCTAAACAACAGCTTGAGGATCTATATTACTAATTATCGACTAATATTGCCAGAGTTCCCAGGCCGGCTTCAAAGGTTCTCACAAAGTGCCCCAAGCACTGAGTTTTTCATCTCATCATAAGGACTTTCTCTTTGTCCCTGCTAAATGGATTGCTCTGTACGAGGCTCGCTGCGTAAATCAGTTTGCACATGATGAGCTTTGCAGCACTGAAATTCGTTACCTTAACCACAAAAACCAGCAACCTTTGCTGTAACTGTTATAACACTTTTGCACCTCATTTGAAAAAAAATAAATGGTGGTTTCCTCTCCTCCCACCCCCCCCAGCCCCCACCTACTCCTGATCCCATGCGAACACCTCTCCGAAGGGACGGGCTGAGCGGCTGCGGAACTGAAAGAGCAGGGAAGGGGGGAGAGGGAAAACATATCAGATCTCCAGACAATGAAATAAAGCAGTTATCTCTCACATCCTGCGGGGCTCAGGCTGAGGTCATAAGTTAAACAGGACATCAGAATAGGTGATGTCATTTGCTTATTTAGGATCAGAGCGTTCAGTGAAGTGAAAGAGACGACCTATTTGAATTTGCAGATAATCCTATAACAAACGCAGGGCTGTCCAGTTGCAGAAACTGCACTTGGGGCCTGAGGTGTTTTGTTCCCTGCACACTTGTTTTCGCAGGGGATGTAACGGCAATCATTTTTGCTCGCAGCAAAGCCTCAAAACTTTGTAGAAGGTGCAGACCCCATTGCATTGGGTATCACTGCTCGGAGGGGTCCCTGCTCTGCAGCAGGAGCAGCCACAGGATCAGCCCAAAGGCAACCCTGCTGTTCCCATGCCCAGTGCAAGGGATGAGCTCAGCAGAATCCCCCCAAACCTCAGTCTCAGCTAGGTAGCTTTTATATCCTTAGGTCAATGGGAAGACAGATGGGACCTCCTGGCTCAGAATCTTCCTTTGACATGAAAACCAGCAAGGACTGCAGCAGTTACAAACCTCTAATGATGGCTTCTTCTGTACCAGGGAGGATTTACTGGCCTCTCCAACACTGAACGCACTGTTTTCCCCTTGAACCTCTGTGATAAACACTGGTGATAGAAAGGTTTAAAGCCAACAACTCACACTGTTCATCTCCTGAGATAAACAGTTCCAACCTGATTTCAGTCTGCATGGAGCAGCCCTGCTCGCTGCCAGGGGCTCCCATCTGTGCTGTTCTTGCAGAAGTGCAATTTCAGTGGCAACAGCAGCCAGACCTGTGCCAAACCTCAGCCCGAGGAAACAAATTTTTTGGTGGCTGAGGCTCACCGTGAGATGGGGCAGCAAACAGAGGCACTGCCCACACTTGGGGTCAGGAGATGCAGCCTGCCCCACTCAGTGAGACAGCACAGAAAGCAAGATGGGAGAAGGAGAGTCAGTCATCCAGGCCATGTCTGCTGACAGCACATTTGTTTCCAAGAGTCCGAGCACAGACAGAGCGGTGAGAGTGCCAAATGTCAAACGCCAGGTAAAACAACCCAGCTGTCCCCCATCTGCACCCAAAACACAGCTGTCCTTGTGGACACCTTCGTTAGCAGACACTGATTTTTTCTCAAATGCAGGGTGCCTGAATACCTCCTCTGTGCCACCACGGGCTGACCCTCCATTCGAGGCCATTTGGCAGAATGCTGCTTACAGCCCCCGACGGCTCCATGCAGCCCTGCTGGGCACCAAAAGCACCGCAGTGCTGAGCTCCGCTTCGCATCGCCGCTCCCGAAAGGGTGACCTCTGACTATTGGAAAAGAAGAAAAGGTGGATATGAGATAATCAAATGAGCATATCTGCATTTCTGGTAGATGGAGGAAAGAAGTTTATTTCAAAGATTTTGAAGCTAAAGAAGCACATAACGTCTTGAGGCCTTTTGGCATCAAAAGACAAATTGCACTTTATTTCTGCTCAAGTAATATAATATGTTCCTCACCGAGGATGGCAGGAGCCCTGGCTGAAGCTGCTGGGCACAAGCGGCTCTCCATGAGCACCACCAAGCCCCAGGATGCAGCACATAAGTGATGTGTGTGATGGCACACCAGGAAGGCTGAGCCCGGCCCTGCTGGTGGCACTTCTGTTCCTGGGGCTTTTGAGCAGAGCAATCGTGCTGCAGAAGGCAGAGATGGTGAGAAGCACATGGGTAAACTTCTCCTTCCGCTTGCTGAGAGAAGTCAGACAGAGGTAACTAGTGTTTGCCATTGTTCTAGCAGAAAATGCTGGTGCTTTGGCAGAGTTACAAAGCCAGTCCGCTCTCTATATCTGCAAAATGGACATCATCCATCCCCACTGAGGGACCTGACACAGGAAATATATTTTACAGCAATCCTGGCTACAGCATTGAATTGAGACCTATTTTTACCAGCTGCTCTGCACTACACGCATTAATTGTTACAGCAACAACATTTGCTGATGTATTCACTCCAATCATTTGCAGGAGAAGCTCAAGAGACAAAACAAGCCCTTGCTCCATGAGACAGTGAGAGGCAGGCAGGATGCCACATTGCTTCCTGTGACATGCAGGAAAACCTTATCTACGTGAGGTGACTGCAGCTGATAAGGGACTCCAGTGCTGGCGAGCAGAGCTGTGCTGTCCCTTGGCCATGAGCTGCTGTGGCCCGGGCATCTCCTGCTTTTGGTGTTCCTGCAAGGCAGGCCTGCCTGCTGTCCTCCCCTGCTCCAGGGACAGCCGCAGGTCCTGGCCAGCCATTAGCAATGCACATTTCTGCAAGGAGGTGGCAGAACTCAAGCCCTGAGATCTGTAACCTGGTTAGAGACCAGAACAGGGACCGTGGGGGGGAACAGGAGCCTCCATCCTAATTAAGTGCTAGGTTTGCAGAGAATTAGGATGTTTTTGAGAGACCCTGAAGATGAAGCACTGAGGCCTCTGTTGGCCACAGCAAGCCCTGAGGACCCTTTAAAATACAGAAATCTGCCATTTTTTCAGGCAGCAATTAGGCAGCACCACCCTGATCACACTCAGCCCTCTGACCCCAGCTCTCCACACACACTGCACAGGGCCGGTGTCTGCATGGAGACAGCTGTGCACTGTGGGATTCACCCCCAGGGCAACAGCATCGTGGCAATGAAACTTGCATAGGCTGCAGAGGACAGCTGAACAAAATGAGCTCTGAAACACCAAAACCTTAAATGCAGGCAAATACATGATTCAGAACACAGAGCAGTTTGACAAATAATAGCATCTTCCCATGCCTAGCAGTATAAAACATGCAGCTGTTCTACCACCACAATTTACAAGGAAGGCATTTCTCCTGGAAGTAAGAGAACACTCCATATATATTCCTAGCCAGATTGATTACCCCTATTTATATTGTAAACTAAGACAGCACGTACTAAAAACGCCGCACAGCTAAGCAGTTCCAGACTCCAGGCCGTGAGCAAGGGGCTGAACTCAGACTGGATGCTGCTCAGCCTTCTGCATTTATGACAGACATCGCGGTTTTCTGCAGCGTTTTTTTGTGTGTGCTCCTTCAGGTGGCATTTCAGCAGCCACCAGGAAGAGCACTCACACGTTATGGGAGCTCAGAGAATCACAGAATCTGTAAGTTGTCTTTTCTAAACAGCAAAAACCCAGCAGGTCACTACATAACAACTGAGATCTGTGCTTGGAGCAATAAAACCACAAGATTGAATGCACTATCTGACATCTGAGCACACACGTTTATCTTGCAGTAGGATCAGCCCATCAGCCCACGTTGTGTTGATCCCATCTACGTGCTGTTACATCATTCTCACCTTACCGACAACCTGCACAGATGGACAACTCTCGCTTTTGCTACAGGGTACAGATATGATTTCAGCAATCAGCATTAGGCACATGCAGAGTTCCAGATATTGCTCTCTGCCCAGGAGTCACTGCTGCTTCTACAGAGCATGTGCACTGCACTGGGCCAGGAGACCCTGCTAGCTCGACTGAAAGGCACAGAGTCAGGATTTACTGGCTTATTTACTCCTAGCACAGAGCTTTGCAGTTTCTTCTTTTTCTCTATTTGAACACTGATAAGGTGAGAGACGGTGAAGTCGCCATTTGGTTTAATGGTTTTGAAGGGATGGGTTGTGGCGTGTTACTGTAACAAATACAAGAGAGAAATTGGAAGGGATGGAGATTTGAACTAACACAATTAAAATTTCTTCTTAAAAACAACCTGCAGATATTTGGTGCCAAACGCAATCTGGAGTCATCAACTAGCATGGACATGAATTAACCTAATCGCTTCTGAAATAAAATGGTCTTTAAAAAAGTCCTTCTATTAAAGTAATTAAGTGTTATCAGAATCACAGAGCCATAATTAAACACGGTTTATAATTACAGCGTGTGTCCTACACAGAGAACGCAGGAACAAAGAGAATGTAACTGAAACAGCCAATGCCAAAACACATGCCAAGTACCAAGAACTGGAAAACAGCAGTTTGGGGCGAGGTGCAGGTGCAGTGCCTCTGCAATTCTGACCTCACCAGCACCTCTGCTGGATGTCAGCAGGCCCCGAACTCACGGCTCTGCGCAGAGTTCAAGCAGAAACCTTGGAAACCAAGCAGAGGCCACGAGTGCAAAACCTCAAGAGCAGAGGCAGCGCCTGCTGGGGCGTTATGGGCAGCCAGAAGGCGCAGTGATGGACAGCACTTGTCTTACCTGGCAGCGGCTGAAGATGTCCGCCAGCGTCACGTGGACATTGAAGTGCTTCAGAACCTGCAGCGCCTGCTCCTTCGCCTTTTCTGAGCAGTTCACAGAGAAGCACCTTCCTTCCCCTACCTGGGACTGCAGCTTGGAGAGACAAGGCACAAACCAAAAGAAATGAGGCACTCCGTGCATCCTGATTTGTTTTTTTTTTTCTTCCCCTCATATGCTTAGTTTGGTTTTAATTACAAATAACACTGGAAGCTGAGTTTGATCACGTGTGAAACACATCTGCATCACACGCTGTAGGTAAAGGCACAGCCAAGGTGGTGTCTGATGACAGCTTTGTCACTTCGCCCCTTGTACAGCTTTATCTGAGCTCACTGATAGCCAAAGAGTTGGAAGAGGTTGATGTGGACACTCCCTTGATGTTTGGTCTGCACTTGGCAGAAAAGTCTCTTGGGAAAAAGGACTGGGAAGGCTTCAGACACATCTTTATCAACATAATGTGCACTGACAGCAAGCTGGGCTCAGCCGTGTCTTATACTTGTGTAAAGGAGCCCAGCAGAGCCATCCTGTCTGAGTGCAAGGAGCAAAGGGACCAGATACTTCCCAGGGCAGTTCTGTACACTGCAAAACAGTTATTTTCCTTTTGCAATTTCTACATGGTACTTTGAAACTGAGGTTTGGCCAAGTAAGATCATGCTGGGCTCTGAATTACCTGCTGCATCGGCTGTAGGCTCTGAGAACTGCCTAGAACAGCAACCTGCAGCAGAGCCTACAGCTGCAATCACCTCACGGCATCAGGTCCTGGGGAGAGCCTTCCCCAGTGCTCAGCTACTATCTAGGAAATTAACCACCTAAACTTTGCAAATACTCTAGGTAACTATTTGAGTTCTTGGGAACTATTCTATCAGTAGTTTGTAGCAAAAAAAGCCCTGCATTCTGGCTCATGTGTGTAATACAGAGTAGTTTCCAAATGAATGTTTGAGTAATAACAAACTGCAACAGACTTGCAGCAGGCATTACAGCACTGCAACCAATGACACAACAGGTTCAATATATTCCCATCAACGCTGTTTCGAAGTATGTCTCATGAAGGGCTCTGAACATCTGGTGCTGAGGGCAAGGCTGGGTTTCACTTTGTTGGCTTCTTTTGTGTGTGTGTATCTATAGAAACAGTGAGCTTTCACAGCTTCCACCAGGACCCATGCTTGGTGGCTTCTACTCTCTTCCTTCCAAGCCCAAAGAAACGTCTCTAAGTGTTCAAACTGTGTCAGTGAGGAGCCAGTCAGTAAACAAGAACCTCTGTGATAAAAGGTCTGGGAACTGAGCTGCTTCTCACCTGCCAGTGAGGTCAAACAGAAACACTTCGTTCTGAGATTGCTGGGCTTGATTTTTTATTTTTTTAGTTTCCTTAATGGAAGTCAGTTGCACTCCCCTTGATGATGTGCTGTGTGTAGAAGACTTTTCACCCCAATCTTTGGCCATTCAGAAACAACAGGCAGCCTCACAGGACCCTGTACACAGTTCTTAGTGCAGGAAACATCCAAAAGCCAGAACAGCAACTGCCTTCTCATCAGACTGGTCCTCTTCTCTACTCTGCTCATCCCACATCATGCAATGGTACAACACCAGAAAAATGTCCTGAACACTTACAGTCTGATATGGGAGTCCAGAGGTTAAAATGACCCTTCCCTCCTGTCTGGCAATCTGGAAAAAACAACAACAAAACAAAAGTACAAACCGTAAGGAACGTGGGCTGAAGCCGACACTGGAGTCAGTCAAAGCAGAGGACATGAACTGGTGACATGGGCTCTTTCTCTGCACGTGGATGCGCACTTGCCAAGAGGATCTGGGTCCGGTTCAGCGAGATGCTTCTGACAGCAACAGCAGCTTAAGGTACGGCTCGCTCAGCACACGTCCCCTCCCTGCCAACCCCCGCCTGTCTCACATGTGCTGGAACAGCTACTTGTGCATCTGCATTGCAGATGGTGCAGGAAACAAATCCACCTTGAAATAATCCTATCAGAAAGTATTCTTTCTTTCTTTTTTTTTTTTTTTTAACTGCCTTAACCCAGACCACCTCTGTTTCCCCAGTGAGGTTCACAAAGAAGCAAGCAGTTCTGCTCCCATAGAAATACACAGGTGAGAAAGGAAAAACACTCTGCAGGTAATTCCAGCAAAATCACCGAAGTACCACTGTGTGCATCTGTGATCTTCACAGACATTCACAGAACTACGCTCACTCCACCCCTCAGAGATAAGATGGTGCTACTTTCCCAGCAGCCCACAGGCAGATATACAGCAATTCTGCATCCTTTTGAGGCTACCAAGAACATCTCCGTGACAGCTTGTCCCTTCCTGGTTTCAATTCTGTGCTTTTATCAGAGGCCTGGTCCTTCAGGGCACTGCATGAGCAGGGGTCTCATTATCCACACTCGCAACCTTTGCAATGGAGTGAGAGAAACACACAGATGGTTTGGTGCCAAAAGAAGATACTAAATCTGGAACTGCAGTTCTTCACAGAGATGAAAGTGTGGCTGATCCCTGTATGATGAAAAGACATTGCTCCCTCCCACCCCTTCGTCCTCTCCTCTAACAGAGGAATCATTTTGCCTCCATAGGAATAGAAGGGTTCCCACGTGAACCAGCACTGCTGCTCTGCTGGTGCTGACAAGAGATTGGCACTTGGAGTAGGCATGACATTTTCTCTTTTCTGGCTTCCATTCTGCTGGAAGCCCTCGTGTTTTTCACTATTTCCAGATGTGTGTCACGGAGGTCTCTCTTCTGGATCTGCCTCAGAAGCTCTCTCTGGATCACTGTGTAACC
The DNA here is from genome assembly GCA_037305975.1 of Chrysolophus pictus. NCBI lineage: Eukaryota > Metazoa > Chordata > Aves > Galliformes > Phasianidae > Chrysolophus > Chrysolophus pictus. The sequence continues at coordinate 9,671,508 of CM074592.1, read as the reverse complement.
TGGCAGAGGGATACATTGGGGATCTGAGCCTTGATGCACTTCCCAGGCAGTCTGACAGCATCAAGTACAGCCAGGGAACACCGACGAACAACAGGCTGAGATGTTACAAACTCTGCCTTGGACAGCTCTTCTCTTAAGACCCACCTGATTCACAGCAACATGAAACAAGGCTGAGAATGCTCCCAAGGCACCAATTCCCCTTGCAGTAAAAGCAGTAATCATTTTGTTCCTATCCTGACCTTTCAGGTAGCCTCTTTCTTGCTTTCTTATATGAAGTCACTGCTTTGGCTGCCAATTCTGCACTGAGAAAGCAATTGGCAACAACTTCTAAAGCATCATCCTGCAGGCAAAATTACTGTATTTCTTTCAAAATCAACCCTCTCTCACAAGTAAAGGAAAAAAAAACTCTAGGAACAGGAACTTTGGAGCAGAGACAGCCTTTGCTGCACATGATGCTGCTACAAGCGGCCTGGCTTACAGAATGGCCCTGCCAACAAATCACCCTCAAGGCAATCAGCAAGAGAAGTCCGTTAATGCAAAGGCAAAACTCCACCACAATGATTCGCCGACATGTGAAGGGAGATGGGAAATTCCTTCAGACCCATGTGTGCTTCAGGATAAGTCTGAGGATTTCACAGCTGAACGCTCCATTCTGACTTCCTGCATTCAGGGTTAATTAGTTCAAGCTTGATAAATCCCCTTATCTAAATGGCTCTGCAGAGTACGAGCAAAGAACATCAAATAAAAAGGAGAAAAGCAGTGACTCTTCCAGCATGTTTTTCTGCTTCTGGAACAATCACTGGGAGAAGCAGGCAGAGCCAGAAAATGCATGTGATAGCACACATCTGACTGCAACCCACAGAAAAAAGCACAATTCCTTCTCTTCCCCTGAAAGAAGTCATGAAGTTCAGCACTGGGGCCATGTGGGAGACCGTATGATTGGTGCTCACATCCACTGCTTGGTTTCCATCATTGCTCACAAGCTTGGATGAATGTCAATGGGTGCCATTTTTTCCACATGGAGGAACTCAATTCCACATCTTTGCTCCATACATGCTTCTATATTAGACAGCAGTTTTTCAGACTACCTCTCTGCTGTCAGCTATCACACAGCAACAGAATGTAATGGAACATCAGTGGGAAGATTCAACCTCTGCTGTCATCCCACCAACATGTGCCTCTGTTGTCATGGACCAGCACAGTAAAAGAGGAGGCATTACTTTCAGAGCAGCTGTTGTATGAAAAAAGACAGTATCAGCTCAGACTCAGGATGAAAAGCACTCCCTAATAACTTGGAATTATTACTTAGCCCTGTCTATTCAGCTCACTTTCATCTCACAGGGGTGAATGAGCACAGTGAATTACTACTACAACACAGATCTGGAAGGGCAACAACAGACAGAAGAGGGCAGAGACAGATCTCATGCTTTGAAGCCAGCACCAGCAACAGAAAAATTTGTGATAACCTAAAGGATCCTGAAGTAAGGCCAAAGAAGGTTTCAAAAACCAGCAGAGCAAAGCCATAGATTTGTAATTTAAAGGTAAGAGAAACTGCTTGAAATTGCTGCCAAGCCCCTGCATGACACGTGTTAGACAAAGCGATGTGTCCTAGAAGAGGCAAACTGCAAGCAATTCCACTGCAAGGTAGCAGTGCAGGAAAAGCTGTGACCCCCTGCAGTGGCAGAGGCCCAGCAGTGCCAAGGATCTACTTTAAAGTGTCTCACAAACCTCAACCCAACCCTGACATCCCTGACCTGCAGTGTGAGGCTCCCAAAATACAGTACCCCAGACAGTTAACTTAATAATTATGAATGCTCAGCCCAGTGCTGCAGGACACTTGCTGTACTGCTGGTGTTTTAACCCTAGCCTTCTCCTCAGCATTCCTGAAAGTCACAAATTGCAAAGAGCAGGCTGTGATTTTGTAACATGGCCTTAAGCGCTAGATTAATCCATAAAGCCAGCTTTGTTTCTTAATGCAGACAACATTTGTATCTAAGTCTCCAAAGAAATTCTCTTTCTGCTGACCCAACATCAAAAGCTAAGACTTGATCTCCAAAGCAGAACAGAAGTCTGAAAGCTTTGTTGGTTTCCCATCTGCCCTCAGTGAATTCACTCTGCGTGCTGGTGGGGAGGCAGAAGACCAGCAAGCCCCAACCACGTGATTACATCAAAACTATGGAGAAAGGCGTTCAAAATGAGACAAGATGAGAGATTAGATTCCATCATCACATGAAGCTCTGCTAATGGCAGTGTTAGAGGTCCCTTTGTGTCTCCAAACCAGACCAGGCACACGTTGCTCTCCCAGCTCCATGTAGGAGTCTCCTCTTTGACTCGCTGGGTCACCACGAGTTTTGGGGACTACACATAATGTGAAGGAACTTTCTGCCCCATGGCAGCAGCAGGAATCTGGTTCTACCAGCCTTTGGAAAACTATTGCACCTCAAAAGATACCAACTTTGCCTCGGTGTGTGGGTTACTCTTAGAGATGAAGATGGTTTTGAGAACAGCCCATTAAAAAAAACTGAACAAAATTCACAACTCAGCTGAAGGGGCTTTGAGATTCCATCTTATTGCTATCGTATGCATTAATCTAAAAAATAAAAATCAGCAGCTGCCTAAGCACACATTGACAAGCCTCAGCACAATCTACAAAGCTATCAGGCTTTCAAGTTTGATCTCAGATAATAGAAGGTGAAGGACAAGACCCATCTGCCTACCAATACTGGAAGTCACTTTGATTCTCATAACTGCCTCACTTATGAGAACAACACGTAGCAAATGTCAGGCTATTCACGAGTGTTTGGTGCAAGGAGATGTGTAACACAGCTGACAAATCATTTTCATGAAATGGCTTTAATGAAGAACAAAGACCAACTCTATGCACATTTGTGTTCCCTATGGCACTAGTTTAAGACTGTGTGGGACAACATTCAAACTGCCTATCTTGTGTTTGGTGACCAGGATCCAAGCCTTTATCCTGGCCTTTGCAAAAACATTTGCTGCTTTTTGAGTGTACAGTGGTCAGCATGCACCATTTATTAAACCAAGACTGCTAGATATAAAGCAGGATGGGAGGAGCCTATTTTTATCTTTGATTATCCAAGCACAGATCAAAGGCTCTGCAATACGGTAACACTCCAAGGGCTTTTGATAGTGACAGGATGTTTGTGTGGTCACCATAGAGAAAGCAATGTAAAACATCCTGTCCATAGCACGATAAGGTATCAGGATGAGAAGTGGAGACGAGGCTCTGGGGGGAGGCAGTGAGAACCAGTTTGTTTAAACTTTTGCAATTTTGGCAGAGACGAGATATTAATTATTTCTGCAGAAGTTAGAGCTTGCCCAGTATTCAGGCCAAAAAGACATCTGAAGAGGAAACATCCTGTGCACCAGGCCGGGTGATCAGCGTGCATTTGATAGCAGCACACTGTGTGGGCTGGATATCTCCATTTCTGGCATAGTAGAAATATGCCTGAAATGAAGAAGCATGCATCTCTCCTCTGAAAGGCAGAGGGTCAAAGTAGTTATGGGAGTCCAGATCAATGTTTGTTGTCCCCACGCATGTTAGAGACTCTTCCTTACCCAAACACGTCAGTGCAATTCGGGCTGATCACCTCTGAGACATTTCACAACTGGCAGCCAGCTAGAAGTCACACTGCTTTTTATTAAGGAAATGTTTCCGTTCACAATGAACACTCATCTTTTGATTATGTTTCTCCTTGATTGACCCGGGCACAAGGCAGGCAAATACCTTCCATGTAAGTCCAATCTGGAGTCCATTAGAAACCGAAGTGAATTTTGGCTTCAGTGCTCTGATCACTGACCAGTTGCAAAAGAACCAACCTGCTGCTGCCCTATCAAAGTCACTTGAGACTGAGGTCACATCTTTGTACTGTTCATATTCCTCTAATGACTTGAAGCATCCCAGCTGTCAACAACTTGGATGCCCAGAGGAGGGCAACAAAGCTGGCAATATAGCTGGGAGGTGTGTGCTGAGACACTTCGATCTTCTGGTCTGAGGAAGAGGCCAAGAGATCACCTCACTGCTCTCTACAATGTCCCAAGGAGAGGAAGTGCAGAAGGAGTCTCTTCTCTGAATAGCCATTGACAAGATGCACAGGAACAGCATAAAGCTGCACCAGGGAGGTTCAGACTGGAGATCAGAAAAATTTCTTTATTGTGAAGGTGGTCGAACACTGGGACAGGCTTCCTAGAGAGGTGGTTGGTGCCCCAGGCCTGTCAATGTTCAAGAAGCATTTGGATAATGTCCTCATTGATATGCTTTAACTTTTGGTCAGCCCCAAAGTTGTTGGATAGTTGGGCTTAATGATCTCTGAACATCCAACTGAACTACTGTATTCTGTTCCGTTCCATTCCATCAAACACACAGACTTGTAAAAGATTTGAGTTCACAGCACACTCTGCTCACTTCCTTCCTCCTGAAAATGGAGCACCAAGCCCACACACTCTTGCAGGGACTACCAAATTCCAGTTGCCACACAGCACAGCTTCTTGGGCTGAACCAGAGAGCTGGGACTCAGCACACGTGCTTGCAGCTCCTGCGAGTGACTAAGTAATTCAGTAAGCTGCTCCAAGAAGTGCAGGTGGGAGCTCTAAACACACACACACCACTGACCTCAGCAGCTTTCCTATGGTCATCCTCATTCTCCAGCATCCGGACGTCCACACCAAGGCAGCGGAGGTAGCGCCCAAGGCCTTGCAGCATGTTATCACAGACCACGCTGAACTCTTTTGCGGAGATGGGGGCAGGGGGACGTGAGAGCTCTTTGCCAGATCCTCTGCATTGCTACAGAAAAGCAAGAGATCTGTAAGCAGCAGAGAAGAAGGTTGATTGCCACCACGCCTGCTTTGCCTCCCTGCATCCTCTCACCCTGACAAACCCAGCTGTCCCCTTTATGCGTTACAGCTGCCCCTGCACCCTGCAGCACCCCCAGCTCCTCCTTCATGTCCTTTCTTCAACAACCACCTACAGTCTGAGCAGAAGGCAGCACATGGTGGGGCTAATTTGGAATTACCCAGATACCTGGTCACCCAAAGCAAGGATCTGCAGCCTTTCCCTTGAGAAATGCCACCTTGGCCTCTGTGCTTTACACAGACAGAAATCTATCTTCCACACTGCTATCCCCCTACCAAATTAGACTGCAGTCAATATAGATGTGCTAAGGTTATTCTGTGGGAAGGAGATCTGACAGACAGGGAGAAACAGGTAGACAAAGCAGTCATGTTGGCCTTGTTATCTTCGGAAGTTTAAAAATAGGCAGTGCCTGAATTCTGTTTATTTTATTTCAAATTGCTGCTGGGGGAGTTCCTGCAGTTGGAGACTTTGTCTCTGGGAGGCTCCCACTACAATGCACGGAGAAGGGAAGTTAATAAGGAGCCTCTAGGGTTCAGCATCGCCTTCAGAAACTTGAATCTGCTGGGATGACAGAAGGGCACAGCCACCATCTGTGCAGGGCTATGATTCTGTGATTCTATGCTATCCTTGCAGCATTTCAGATTAGCTCTGCAGGAGCTGACCCAGCCCTGGAAACACAGTGGAGCACCATTCAGACACACCTAGGCTGACTGTGAAAACCAGCTCAGGCCCCAGGGCTCAATTTGTGTGATGCTGCACTCCCGGAAGCTGCTACATGCAATGAAGGTTCTGCAGCACTGCGTGGAGAGGCTGGGCTGTCCCCAGCTTCTGGAAGGACCCTGATGAACACATCCTCAGGCATCGGGGTGCTGTGATAACAGATCAAGTTGGCCCTTCAGTGTTGAGGTAGTCGGAAAATACTTAAGCATGTGGTGCTGCCTCTCTTCCAACAGATGTAGAGGAGCAGCAGCTGGCTCTTAGTTGTGTTTATTCAATGGCTAACTATGCCATATGTAGCTTTTTTCTCATGTTTCATCCCAGCAGAACGCAAAAGGCTTCTAAAGCAGAATAGTATCATTAGTCCCACTTTGGATAGTGGATAGGAAACACTGAGAGCTTGGAGTCAGGCAGGATGCAGGCAGGAGAAGTCTGCTTTTCTGAGTCCCAGTCCAGGTTTTACCAACTACCTCTTGGTTAATGAATCTGACTGTACAGAATACAAAGATGACCCAGGAGTTCACAAGGTAATTCAAGCCTGAAGTACTCACTTTTCCCATCCCTGCAGCAGCCAGTCAGGTATGTTGTAATGCACAATACTCCCATGAACACAGAGCCCAAGGAATTAGGAAACTACTGAGCAGCTCTGCACATCACTATCTGAATAATGGGGTATTGCAGATTTACACATTTGATAAGGAGAATACTGGAAAGGTAGCTGTGATCAAGAGTATCTCTGACCAACATGGACAGCAAGCCTCTCTAGTCTGCTGACTGCCACGAGCCCACATTTGTGACATGGGGAAGAGGATACCACGTATGATAAAGCTGGAAGACTACCGTCCACTCCTGATCTTTCAAGCTGAATCACATGAGGCTGTGACTGGGAAATCAAAACACATCAAAAAAGACTTTAAGTCCCTTAGGAATATATTGAAGGGATCGGAGCACAGGTAGCATTCTGCTCAGTCCTCCTAGCTGGAGACTGGGATCTGGGCAGAAGGAGAACAGACCAGTTGAATGAATGGCTGTGTGGATGTCCAGGGCTTTGGGTTCCAAATAATTGTGAATGCTGACATTGGATGGGATGCAACTCACCAGGAGGGGCAAGAATATGCTGGGCAGCAAGCTGGTTGGGCTTATTACCAAGGCTTGAAGCTAGATTTGACAAGGGAAGGGGATGAACTGCTGAGTGACAAAGAAAAGCCAGGGAATACAGTCACCTTAGGAATTAACTGGTGAAAACCTCAGATTTGTCCCAGAGGATTTTGGGAGGGTATCTTCAGACTTGGAGAAGGCTGAGGTACTTAACGAGTTCTTTGCCTCAGTCTTCACTGGCAGCCAGGCTTCCCATGCCTCTTGTGCCCCTGAATCTCTAGGCAGGGGTCAGGGAAGCAAAATCCCTCCCACTGTAAGAGCAGAGGAAGTCTGAGACCACCTCATGAGGCAGAACATGTACAAGTCTATGAGGCTGGATGACGTGTATCCCGGGATCCTGAAGGAACTGGCTGATGTGGTTGCTGAGCCGCACTCCGTCATATTTGAAAAGTCATGGCTGTCAGGTGAAGTTCCCAGGGACTGGAAGAGAAGAAGGGAAACACCACTCCCATTTATAAGAAACGAAGAAAGACCTGAGGAAATACAGGCTGGAGCGCCTTGCCTCTGTGCCTGAAAAGATCATGGATCAGATCTTCCTGGAAGAGATGTTAAGGCACATGCATGATAAGGAGGTGATCTGAGACAGTCAGCATGGCTTCAGCAACGGCAGATTTGCCTGACACATCTGGTGGCCTTCTATGATGGAGTGATGGCACTGGTAAACAAAGGGAAAACAACTGATGCCAACTACCTGGACTCACAAGGCCTTCGCTATGGTCCCACACCACATCCTTATCTCTAAACCGGAGAGAGATGGATTTGAATGGTAGAATAAAGAACTGGCTGGACAGTCACAGCCAGAGGGTTGTGGCCAGCAGCTCTATGTCCAGGTGGAGGTCGGTGACGAGTGGTGTCCCCCAGGGGTCCACCTTTGGACCAGTGCTCTTGAACATTTTTATCAGTGACACAGACGATGGGATTGAGTGCACTCTCAGCAAGTTTGCAGATGACACAAAGCTGAGTGATGCAGCTGATGTAACAGAAGGAAGGGATGCCATCCAGATAGACCTGGACAAGCTTGACAAGTGGGCCCATGTAAACTGAATGAGGTTCAACAAGGCCAAGTGCGAGGTACTGCACTTGAGTTGGGGCAATGCCAGATACGAGTACAGATGGGAGAAGAACTTGAGAGCAGCCCTGCAGAGAAGGACTTGGGGGTCCTGGTGGACAAAGAGCTGGACACGAGCAGCAGTGTGCGCTCGCAGCCCGGAAGGCCAGCAGCACCCTGGGCTGCACCCACAGAGGGCTGGCAGCGGGCAGGGAGGGGATTGTCCCCCTCTGCTCTGCCCTCGTGAGGCCCCATCTGGAGTACTGCGTCCAGGCCTGGGGCCCCAGCACAGGAAAGACGTGGGGCTGTTGGAGCGGGGCCAGAGGAGGCCACGAGGAACGCAGAGGGCTGCAGCACCTCTGCTGCAAAGACAGGCTGAGGAGCTGGGGGTGCTCAGCCTGGAGGAGAGAAGGCTCTAGGGAGACCACATTGTGGCCTTCCAGTAGCTGAAGGGGAATTATAATCAGGAAGGGGAACAACTTTTTACACAGTCATATACTGACAGGACAAAGGTGGAATGGCTTTAAATGAAGAGGAGAAATTTAGTTAGATGTTAGGAAGAAATGTTATCAGAGGCCTGGCAGCGCTGCCCAGAGAATCTATGGATGTCCATCCCTGGACGCATTCAGTGCCAGGCTGTATGGGGGCCTGGATAGCCTGATACAGTGTTTGACAACCAGACCATGGCAGGGGTGTTGGAACTGTATAGGCTTCAAGGTTTCTTCCAAAGTAAGCCATTCAATGATTCTATGAGTCTACAGAAGGTAATACTGAATTCACATTTGAGACTATTTGGAAAGAGACATAGACCGTGAGTCTTGTCTGTTAATAAACAAATCTTGCTTCCTGCAAATGTTCTCATAGGTGCATAAACAATCAGATGTCTGCATTTTGAAAGTAAAACTTTGTTACTAAGAGAGAAGGACAAGTCATGTTCCAAAATATTTCAGCATTCACACAGCTACAAGTTGCTAACTGAGTTTTAAAGTTCAGCCACAAGGTACATTGCAGGGGGGAGGACAGACCCAGAGTGTGCAGTGGTGGGCTGGGGGCCAGACACAAACCATCAGCAGAAAGACTTTTTGATGAATTGTTTTTAATTTAGCAGACTTTTACTGCAGATGCAATAAAGGGGGTATTCCCATTATGAAACCAAAGTGTAGAAGTTCAGTTAAAGGCAAAAGTAAGGAAGCCAGAGTTTTGAAACCTGATTAATGCAACACCTAGGCTACAGAATTCAAACCCACATCAATGAGGAAACACAGAAGAAGCATTTCTACTAGCAAAGTGAGCTGGATTATACCACACAGATCTGCACCAAGGACAAATTTGCAAGGACAAATAAAGCTAGAACTGCAGGGAAAGCCAAATTAAAGCATGCAAAGGAGGAAATACATCTTAGCTGAAAAGGGGAGGAGCAAGGAAGATATTTGCTGCAATAGTCCTGAGAACAGACTACAACCAGGCATGCCAGGCATAGCTAATATTATGACTGAGAGACAAAGCAACATATGATTTACAGGGGTCTTGAGCAACATGCAGCTCTTTGAAGCTGTTTACAAACCTGTCCAGAAGGTGACGGTACCTCTTGTTTATTCAGCTGCTTCTTTGCCCTGGGTTTTACACTTGGTTTTCTCACCAGACTTTCAGACAGGTCTGAACTCAGACCAAAGCTTTCTGGATTCTTACACAGTTTCTCGTAGACCTCCAGCAAGCAGTATGCATCTGAAGCTGAAAAAAATCAGAATATGAGCATCAGCTGGATTCACTCAAAAGTCAAATAGACTTCCCAATGCAAGGGAGAGTCTTCATCTTTGTAAATTCCACTTACTAATATTATACCCTGTACTCTTACTGCACAATCACAAAATAAATGCAGAGCAACCGAAAAAGTGACAGCCCTCTGTTACTTCTACTCTACTGTAATGCAGATTGCAGTGTGCCTGCTTAAGCCACCAGGTACAACAGCTTCAGCCAAACCATTTTACTCTCCATTGTTCCCAAGAAGTGGTTTGCCCATGGTTTATTACGGCAGCTCAGCTATGGGAAGGCAACTTCCCCATTAGATGCAATATCTTTAAATGTAATAAGTGAGTTGTTTGCAATCACCTGCCCACACGCACTGCCATGCGGCCTCTGCTCCGTGCAATGGGAGCCAAGTCTCCAAGCCAGTTTTACAAGTCTTAGTGATTAACTTTTGTGGGAACTGTGTCAACTTCAAGGATAGCTGAGCTGAACAAAGGGCTGGTTCGCTTCAGCAGGCTGTCCTTTGATGCCTCAGGAAAAGATTTAGACTCAGACTTCTGACTCTGGGGTAATCAGCACTAAATGCCACCGTTGCCTCCACAGCACAGATTCTGTGCTACAGTCTCTGACACCACGTCTACCCACTTTTAACCCCGCTCTAACAAGCGCTTCACTATGACAAATGAACACAGCATTTGTTTCCCAGAAAGGCTGTGAAATGAGGCAGAAGGAAGTGGACTTTCTTCCTTTCATTTACTGAGAGGAGTTTCCACTGAGATGATGTTTCATCAGACAGAATCTGCAAAGCACAGGAATTCCTTCATAAGGAAAATAATGAATCACTGGGCAGTTTAAACTTCAACCATTAAAACCACGTCCACAAAAGGACAAACAGAACATGTGCTGGATCCTCCACACAGGAATGAATCTTCATTTGCCCCTTAATGATTTTACTGGTGACAGACAACAGACAAACACGGCCTCCAAGGGACAAATGCACCTTGAGGCAGTCAGTGAGCAGACCTGCATAGAGGATCTGTTCCTCCCGCAGTGGTCGTCTCTCCCAGTTCGACATCTGCTCTGTTTTATCTAGTGGTTTTCCCAGGACGTGTTGCACCAGGAGGCTGAGCCCTTTCTCCGGCTGCCTGAGCCCTTCATCCTCACAGCTCTGCTCTGAGGATAGCGCATCGACCTTCAGGCTGCCCTTCTTCCAGTCAATGGAGCTTTTTTGCAGCTGATGGAAGGAGAAGGATACAAAACATGGTTATAAAACAAATCCTACAACACCTCCTATTTTGGTGGGTGGGGACACACAGCAACCCTATCATTTTTATATCTTGCCTGGCACACTAAACCCCATTGTCGCAGACAAGGGCTGGGATGGCATTAGATATATAAAGCATCTGATTATTTGCTTAACAAATGCATTTGCTGGAAAGAAATCCTTCCTTCCTGGGAAGGAAAAAATGTGCATTGTCTGACAACATTGCATCCCAGCAGTAGGGCTGTGATTGAGGCTCTTTGGAGGTCTGCAGGGGACTCAGCCACACTAAAGGCTGCTGAGCACCAAATCAATAAGAGCACAGCAGTGGTTCAGCACCTTTCTCCTCCTGGATCCAGAGAAAGGTCTTCCTGCAACACAGTGAGCAACAGCCCTTCTGAAGTTGCCACTTCTTGATAAAAATGAGCCAGTAGTTTTTGCAGGTACTTCAGACACCACTGCACTGCCCAGGTTAAGCTATCCATCCCAAATATCTGGGTCCTCCCCAACCTGAAGTCTTAAATGTCCTCTGCAAATTTTACCCATTAAAACGGTTGTCCTTAAGAACTCTGCAGATTGCTAAGAACTATTGTGTGCTAACCATAGACATCTGTATCTCAGCTGAACAGACATTCCTGTGCTGAACTCACCTGTGGCTCCATGTTCAAAAACTTTCCCCTAGTTGAATGGAGTTATGTCTCCATTTGGTTCTATTTTTTCATAGCTCGTACAAAGTCTATAAAGGTTATTAGTATATCAAGCACTAACTTTTTAGTTGATGAAAACTAAATGCTTCTGTGTTTTGCTACAGAATCAGATTTCCCTTGAAGGTCAGAAACAGAAAAGGTCCATTCACTCACTTAGCCATCTCCCTGCCAGTACAGGATACAAAATCATGCCTGTTATCTACCAGCGCGGGCAGATGACACAATCTGCCATATTTTCAAGTGTTAATCCTTACCAGTCTGTCTATTGTGAGCAGGTCCACTATGCTTTGTGACTGCTTATCCATGCCTTTCAAAGTAGAGCATGTGGCTGCAAGACTGCTAAGGTCTCCAGACATCCCATAACCTGGAAAGGAAAAAAATAATCACATGATTAGCAAAACTCAAATTATGGCTAACATGCTGCAGCTTTTTCTAGTTTGAAGACAAAATGTTAATGATATATATATAAACTTTGGTGGAAAGTCTGTTTGGATAGAGAACATCGCAGACTTCCTATCTTTCCTGTTCCTGAGATAGAACAAGTGGATGAAAAGGACTGAGTTTAAGCTCAGTTTTGTTAAAATCTGCTAGATCAGGGAAAGGTGAACAGAATAAACTCCACAAGCCTTTAGCCTCTATGAACTTCAGAGGGAGGATAATGAATTAGCCCTTGAACTCCTGTGCAAGGGCCTCCAAACAGGACCTAAAACCAGTATGGTCAGCTGCAGAATGTTGGTGTCCAGCAGGTCTGCTTTGGGACAGGGTCAACCAATCCAGAAAGCTCTGCACAGCTTCCCTACACATCTGAAGGTTGGATGCAGGCCAGGGTTTGGTATGGAACTAACCAAGACAATCCCAAGCCTGAGTGGGGAGGCTAACTTGGAAATCTAACTCAAAAAAGAGAGATATCTACCATTACCAGCCATCCTGTTCACCCTGCTTATTCATATAAGGCAGTCTTTGAATACCCAGGACACAAAAGTCATCCCATGCTAACTGGACTGAGAGAATGACAACCCCAGCAGGACCCAGGCACTTCACACGAGCTGAGCTGCCTTCAAGACCTGAGGCAGGGGAGAAGCACGTTACCTAGTTTAGTGATGGTTGCATCTGAGTAGAGCATCTGGATGATATGGGGAAGCTTCTCTTTCTCACCCTTGACTTCAGCTTGCTCAAGGAGCCGTGGCAAATCGAGCAGGAACACCTCATCCCTCACAGCGAGCTGAAGGAGGGAGACGCGGGGCTTCCCAACCATGCCAAACGAAGGCCTCCACTCCATGTCAATGCCAACGATCTGCCCAGGCTGCAACACAGAAAAAAGCTTTCTGCACGTGCAGATTGTCCACACTGAAAAATTGCCTGAACCAGCTTGAAAAACAGCTACCATCCAGGATACACGTACTGCCTTTTCAACAACTGCATCTCTTTGCAGGTGTGCAAAGGACACCAATCTCAAGGGACATTCACAGTTCACTCAAAGTACACCTGTGGGGCTTCCCTGCCACAGCAATTCCCAGCGTGCTCCCCAGGCAGACAAGGCCTCACTGCAGTCCTTGACTTGGGGAGGGAGATGTTAGTGGCAGTGACCCACAAGCACTCCCACGTACCAGCCTGTTATGCAGTTTCTGCTCCCTGATCTTGCAGCTTAAACACCACAGTAACGCTCACCTGCAGCACCTTTTCACAGCACTGCATCATATCTTCCCAATTCTGCAGTAAGTGAATATTTGCCCGTGGAATAGGAAGCTGGTAGTAATCCTTCTTCTTAACCTCTTTGTAATTCTCTTCTTTGGTTGCCTCTTCTACCCTACATAGAAGCAGATACAACAGCTTTAAAGTATGCAATGAGGGGAAATGGTGGTTTGGAGGAACCCTGGAGAGCCATAAGCCCCTTCTTTCACCTTGGCCCTGCATTTCCCCACTCCACTCTTCCTCTTACCTCTTCTTTCCTCCCCTTCCCTATAATCTCAGTCTCCTTCATCCTGACTCACCTTTTCTTTTTATTTCCATAAACCATCACTGAAATGGCACTGAGATCTCACTGTGCTCATCTATTGTATCCACAGCAGAGAACAATTAAATCAAAGGACCTGTGACAGCCCCAGTCCCTGTCCTCAGTGCTCTGCTCTCGTTCCCAGAACTGATGAGGTGTGGATGACAACGTTGGGCAGTTGTTTCCAAGTTGACAGAGATAACACATTTTAGAGATACAGCCGCTGGCCCCTGAGGTTAACGCAGAAGTCCATTAGCTCCTGTGGTGTGATGCATAACAAAGTCATCTCAGACCAGCAATGCATCCAGACAGGAGCTTCTCACTTTCCCACAGCACAAACTGGGTCAGAATGAGAACCTCAGGCTGCTCCACACTAGGATTGCTCCCAGAGGGAACGGGTGAGTCTCTCTCATTGTTTTTGCAGCAATGGATTCACGCATTGCCTGTTGCTATCCAGCCTCTTCTTCTCCATCCCCTTCCCTGTAAAATGACCACATGAGCAGAACAAGAACACGCTGCCAGCTGACCCCACAGAGCACATGCCCTTGGTGTTCAGATGTGCCACACAGAGAGAATTGGTGTCTGCATTAACACTGTGGGCCTGTTGGGAAGATGCCTGCAGAAACAAGCTAGCTGATTGTCCACAGCAGGATCTCAGACAGCATACTGTCCTTACAAAACACAGCAAAGCCTCCTGGAATGGCCTCATAGTTGAAGGTCAGTGTATTGCTGCGGCGTCTCAGCTAGATGATGCAATCAGAGGAAAGAAGCTAATAAAAATATCCAGCTATTTTGGACATGTCACAGATTTCTGGATAGTCTCTTTCCCATAGAGACTTGAAATGAGTTATTATTTGAGAAAATATTTACTAAGCTTATGTTTAGGGGACTGTGTGACTAATTTTGCATCAGTGCAGCTTTCACTGTACAAACACTCCTTTCCATGCATTTGTGTGCATGGGGAAGTCAATATTTGTATAAAATATTTAATGAAGGTGTGCAGTCTCAGGTCTCCAGGAATATTCTCATCTGCAGAGCTCAGGAGGTACATGAGCTGCGACCAGTGGAGAGATGATATCATTTATGTGCAGGTATCACCTTGTCCTCTAAGGTGTGAACATCCCCTCTGGCAACCTGCTGCGTTGTTAGCTCAACAAATAATAAGGCAGACAGACTGTTTTATTAGGTTCCATGGCTGCACTGATCTTGCAGTAGCTACTGCAGCAGGAATGGATGAGCAAAACTGTGGCAACAAAGCATTTTGCTTGTCTGCTACGACTCCTCATGGATGGCAGAGCACCTGCTGATCAGTGTGCCTTCATTCCACCTGCACAAGACTGAAGCTTCCTGGAGCAGAGGCATGCACTGAGATTCCCGACCTCTCTGGTTTTTATCTCCTGAGGTGCACAGTTTGTGGCTAGGTCACACTCCTGTTAACCACCCCTTTGTGTTCTGAGGGATTACAGCTCATGCAAAAACTTCCTGGCTCCCAACAGGCAGTTGCTGCAGCTTCAGTAAGAAGAAAGCAGCTCCATAATGCATCAGATCTAAGCAGAACATGTCCTTGACAGACAAGTTTTCTGTGCTCCAAGAAAGCCATGTACTGTCTGGAGAAGTGGGTCTTTGTGGACAGTGTTTTCAGGGTGAGTACATCTGGGTCACATTTCTTAGGGTACATTGGACCTGAACATGAACCTGTGCAGCTCTGCACTGGAAGAAAGATCAGATCCATGAACTTCAGCACATGAATTGTTAAAGGCCATCAGTGATTTCCTCCCCAGTTCATCACCATTAAAAATAGTGATACATTATGTACTCATTCATCTTCTAATTAAAGCAAGTTAATCCAAACTATACTCCAAAACTATGACTTTTTAGCCAAGAAAAGCTCCAGCTTTTTGGTTTCTTTTTTTTCAGAATCACCTCTTCCAGGGATGGAAATCTGCTCCAGTGCTCTAGTGCTGAAAACAAGACACCTGACAATGAACTTGTTAGAGCAAGTTCACTGCCCAGTCTCAAACCTGCTCTGTTTAATACGGTCCCCTTAGTGAGGGGTCAGCATCAAGCAGGCACCCCACAACAGATCCTAACTGTTGGATGGAGTTCATAAATCTGATGTATGACATCAGTAGGAAAGTTCAACGCTAAGAATGTAAGGTAAGAGGAAGAACCCAAATCGTGTGGATGGAACTGCATGTTCTGCAGCAGCATGTGAGAGCCTCAGACAATGTGGAGGAGCAGAGGAGGAAGAGCATGCAGCCCCTGCCTCTGCTTGCTGCACCAAGAGGGTGGAGCTGAAAGCTTCCAATTTGCTACCAAAGGAGCAGTGATGGTTGATCTGCTGGCTTTAATCCTTCCCACACGGGCAATGTGTGATGCCAACTTCTCCAAATGGACCCACAGCCCATTTCCAACCGCAGATTTCCATCACAAGCACTGTAAAGTTCAGCCCCATACATGAACTTACTCCCTCATATTACTGGTTCCAAGGGTTATGTTTGAAGGATGCTAAAGATATGAGCTATCAGCTTGTACAAAAATGTAAATAGTTACCTCTTGGGAGTGGTCAAGATTTTCTCACAAACTCTCCTCTAATCTCACCATGTTTTTGAACTAGAAACACCAATCTCCACGTTAAAAAATAACAACCTCAAAACCAACACCACATTTCACAATTGAGGATAGAAGGGTAAAATAGAGGCATCAAGTAAGAGGGGCTGAGTCCCAGCACCCTGCAGTAAGGTGACTGATGCCTATAAGAGTGGCGTCCTAAGGGACCTAATGCATTGTGGTTCTGCTGCTTCTTTTGTTTTTTGACAAATTGACATTTCCTGACTCTACCTGGAAATATGCAATTGCTCCTTGAACGTCAGCAAGGCTTTGAGCTATGCTCCACCAAAACCACACAGCCCACAGCTGTCCTGCATTTGCATTGAGTGTTCAGGGATTGGTGCTCTTCTGTGCACAGAATCCAATTAGATAAATTCCTGCCCTTGAACAAGTAGAGAAAATGCTGCTTGCAACAGGCCAGCAAAGCGACAGTAATTACTCTGAACCCAAGACTGTGGTAGCCTGCAGCCTTGCAGGAGTTTGGGTGGTGAACACGCATGGGAACAAAAGCTGCCAGCCTGAGTTCATGGGACCAGACCTCACCCAGCCCAAGGTTCCAGACCTCCTGGGTGAGATCCTGAGAAGAGCCCCACATGCACCACCTGCAGTCTCTGCAGTTCCTCAGGACTTGCAGGAGCCTGTGGTAGTGTGCACATCTTTCTGCAGGAAAGAAATGCTTTAAGAAATAGTGCCAAACACAACACTACTTTAGAGATTTGCTTTAAAATGCTTGTGGGCAGAGTCACTGAAGTGTGGCAGAAACACCATCACTCATGAGTAAAAAGCAAGCAACTGAGGCTCAGCACATTATACCCTTCTTCCTCCATACAGCACAACTAAGCAACTGTGGAGGACACTGCTGCATGAAGAAGATGATGTGGGGCTGTTAACTCCAAAGTACACAGCACAGAAGACCCAGGAGACACAGAACCAGGACTGCAAAGCTTTGGTATACCTCCACATGGAGTGCATGTGGAGATCAGACAGCTTCCATTGGCTCACCTGCTGCATACAACATGGGGTTTCAAAGCAGGAGGGGAACTGTGGCACTGCACTGTGGGGATTGCATTAGAGGAAGGAAAGGGGGCAAAAACTAACCAGGGGACTGAGGGCATCTGAACATCACTTGGTAGATTTGTGCCTGAGAGTCTGGTTTCATCCCAAATTCAATTAACATAACTCCTCTAGGATCGTCAAAAATCCCCATTACTTCTCACAGTGTTGGATGAAGCAAAACCTACAGACTGGGTTAACAGCTGTCAAAGAAGGAAGCAAACAAATATAATTAGGAAATTTTGAGGAATTTTAAAACTACTTTGTTCTCCACAAGTCTCCCAAAAGACATTAAACCAGATTACAGTGCAGTGGGGGATGCAGAGTAGGTGGAAAACATGCAATCAACTCAATAAAGTAAATGTGTGTTCAGATCCTACACACACCATTTCATTTGTGCTGGTGATCTGGCAGACAGTCTGAAGACCCCTCCACAGCAGGAAACAACCTCATACAGCTTCTAAATTCTCACGAGTGAGCTTTAAATGCACCTTTCCAGACAATTCCAGACATATGAAAAGCAAATGTGTCATGTTCATCACCAAGATGTGATCTCACTAAATGGAGGAAGTTTTTGCAAAACTATCTCACCAAGGAAGCATTATAGTAGATTATTTTAAGCAAATACACAGTCCTTGTATGATAAGCAATCTACACTGAACAGGCACAAAACGGGGTATTTACCTCTCTTGGATCTCAAGCTTTTGAAGCTCATCAGCCACTTCAGAAGGCAGCATCTCCTCAGGCAAATTGCAGCGTTGTGCCCATCTTGCTGCTGTGTTCAAATCACAGTATCTGAGCAGCAACTGTATCAGGTGCCCCTGAAGCCATCGATTCTCTCCAACTGTGCTCTGGAAGGAATTAGAGGTGAACAGATGTCACTGCAACGTCCATTGTGGGTGCATCTCACCCCTCTAAGGAGACAGCATCCTCCCGGGGCCCTGAATCAGTGCAGAAAGGAGCAGGAATCCCTGCACTGCAGGACTCGCACTGTTCAAGCCCAGCAAGTGCTGCACCTCTTTCTGCCAGGAGACAGAGCACATCTGGATGCCAAGAGCTTACCAGGCCCTTTGGATTCTTCAATAGCAAGGCAGCTCTGAATTGTATTTGTATATTGTATTCAGGAAATACGTGTCTGAAAGCCATGGATGCAGCAGAGATAAGTGAGGGTAAAGCAACGCCATGTAGCCAGGCATATTGTTTGGTTGATCTCAGACACTAATTATATTCAACACCATCAGAAGCAGTGATTGAGCAGTGAGTACAGCTCTTTGGCTCACCAGCCAGCTAACTATAGCAGAGGATGGCTTTTGGGTTGATTTACATGCTGTGTGCACACATGGGTCTGAAGAGATGCTGATGTCCTGGAAAAGGCCATAGGATGGCTACAGATAAGACAGTAGCATTGGGTCTCTCCCAGCTTTGGGATTACTTGCGTGGATAACTAGGACTCTACAATTTGTCAGTCACACGTGGGTTCAAAGCAGGAACAGTAAGGCTTTCCTGAGCAGCACGCTCTGATGTTCACTGTGAGGATAATGCTCACTGCTCAGTTTGCACATCACTACTGTGAAAACAGGGGCACCAGGTCTCTTCTGCAGCAAAATGCAGCAGATGTTGAGCAGACATCCTGCAACACCAGCACAGACCCAGCCAGCACAGCCAGTGGGTCTGGGCAGGCAGTGGTCCCCTCCTGGACTGGAAATTGGTTGCTCTGGAAGTCCGACTTCAACCCCACTGATTATAAGAGGTACCCAGAGCAGACATTTCTCCTTTAGTATCTATTCCAGGTCTCTGTGGACATGATGACTGGTTTATTGCTTACACAGACAAACACAATCTCAAGTGTCTCTGCAGGAGCCTGAGTTATGCACACCTGCAAATGGGGAAGGCAGTTTGAGATGTTCCCTGTCCCCAGATGTTTTCTGATGGGAGCGAACAGTGTGCATGTGCCTAAGCACATTTCAGAGCTCAGAAGAGCACAAGCACAAACTCACTGCTGTCTGTGGCTTAATCCAGTGGGGAAGCACAGCTCACTGCTCACGCTGGCACCACGGAGCAGCTATAAGCAGACGAATAGAGCCCATAATAGAGCCCAATAGCCCACTTTGACACTCAGATCCACCAAAGCTCTGCTCTCTCATTCACCACCCTGCTGGATGCTCTTTAGGGTGCTGCGACTGAGCACCCTAATAGGAAGTTAGATTGTGGTGATCCCGACAGCCAGGAGAGCTGCAGGGGGTGGCAGCAAGCCCTCCTGCCCAGCCAGCCCACCTGTGCTCACACATGGCCCAGAGCCCTGCAGCCAGACCCACATTCCTGCAGCCAGTCCTGCTGACTGATTTACTCACCCATCTCCTTTAGAAGTTAATATTGCCAAGGAAACTTAATTGCTACAACAAGTTGAAACTCTACACGGTGGATCAGGTTCTGCAGATATACAGTTATACTGCTGCTAGCACTACCAACAAGTATTTTTTTAGGGTAGCAAAAGGCCACAGGAATGAAGTGCCCAGGTGTGCGCATCACTGCTATCCCTCCTTCGCTGCCCCACCAAGCTCCTGCAGGTCAGAGGCTGTTCCCAGGTGTGGGCACCTTGCCCTGCATGTGCCAGCAGTGCTGGGTGGTACGGCGGGGCCACGGGGCCTCATTCCTCACATTCCTTCAGTAACTAAAAGGTGAGAAGTTTTCTTCAAAGCAAACAGCCCTGAGCAGAGATCAGGAAACAAACCTGGTGATGGCCTCGAGGTAAAGGGGAAGGAAAATAAAGAAAGAAAGAAACAAACAAAAAACCCCAAACCAAAAACCCCAGAGAGGTGTAGGAGGGGGCACAGGCCTGGAAGAAAAGCCACAGACATTTGGCATCCCAGGTAGCGCACGCAGAAAGCCAACCTGCCCCTAAAAACTGCCACCTCAGCACCGTGTCTGCGCCCCTGCCACTTCGCCAGCTGCCACAACACATCTCTTCCCATGGCTACACAGGAGGACTTTCACCGCTGCTCCTCGGAGGCACAGCAGGAGCAGTGTCAGCAGGATGGGGGGAGCACAGGGGGCAGCCCGGAGCTCGGCTGCAGGAGGGAAGCAGGAAAGGGAAACACGGCGATGGGCAGTGCAGGAAAGGATCAGCTGCCACACTGCAGCTTTTGCACTCTATGCTTCCTCCCCCCAGAGCCCTTCCTCCGGCCATGCCAGCCCACACACTGCATCTCACATCTCTGCTCCACGCAGCTGAGCTCAGCCAAGCACCTTGGACAAGAAGGGCGCTGGGAGAACTCCTGCCTGGTCTGCCAAGCCGCTTCTC
Source organism: Chrysolophus pictus (assembly GCA_037305975.1). Classification (NCBI taxonomy): domain Eukaryota; kingdom Metazoa; phylum Chordata; class Aves; order Galliformes; family Phasianidae; genus Chrysolophus; species Chrysolophus pictus. The sequence continues at coordinate 9,651,038 of CM074592.1, read as the reverse complement.
ACAGTCCTCCCCAAAAGAACATATTTTCTTATTAACATCACAGAGCAATTCCCTCTTCTAGGTTCCCCTGTGTCCATCCCATTGTCTTTCTGTCTTTTTTCCTACAACACAAAGTCTTTGGGGTTGGATCTCTCTTCAGTTCAATTGTTAATAAATCTCCTCATGTCAGCTTTATTTCTGGAAATAATGAGGTGCAGATCTTTTTCTTTTTTTAATGATAACAGATTTATTCTTTCAACCACAAAAACAACTCTGGAAAGAAGGTTAATGTCTCCAGAGATATTACAGATTGCACTCTGAAATGGAAAATAGCTTTGTTTGTTATTTGTTGTTTCTTTGAATGAAAAGAAATAACACTGCTATAAAGGAGAAAGGCTTCCACCGCAACAGCTCTGCAAGGAGCAAGAATGTGGAAAGTGGTCCCACAAGACGTGGGTCCGGATGGAGGGACAAACACTGCGCTCGGGGTGACATTTCATGCCTTTTGTTTTTAGGACACATGGGGAGGGAAGCAGCGCAGTGGTTTGATGAGCATCAGCCACACATCCTAGTGAGAGAAGATGACTGTACCAGGAGGCTTGGTTACTTCCCCGGGTTCTAGACTTATCATAGATTCTTTAATCCACACAAAATGCCTGACACCACCACCAACCCATGATTAAAGCTTTCCAAAATGACTGCTGCAGATTACCTACCCGTCAATCCAGTTCTTCCCCAGCCAAACGCCTCACAGGGCTCCTAAGTCAGTACAGAGCAAGGCCAGCAATGCCATAGAATCATGGAATGCCCTGATCTTAACCCACAGCACAGCATTCCTCCACTGCTATCGGTAATGTGGAATTCAAATACACAATATCTGTTCTGGAAGTCACCCTCAGCAGCCCTGGGTTACTTTCATCTGTGTGAGTTGAGCTGCATTTCTGTCTGATAGGATTCTCCACTTTCCCCCAGTATCTTTAACCAGGCAGTGAAGTTATTCACACTGCAGTGACACCGATATTTGCGGCCAGATTTTAATTTAGCTTTTGAATGTGTTGGCCAATTTCCTCTGCTATTCAGTGCTGCTAGAAACAACAGAAAAACGTCCTGTTAACACAGAGAAAATGTCACGTAGGATATTTTAGAGCCAGACACTGTAAGGGAGGGGAAAACGAAACCTGAGCTCAGAAGGACAAAACTGCTGTAAGTGATGGAGGAGGTGAGGAGCACTCCTGGGGTCACTGCGATGCTGCAGGTGCCTCCAGCTTCCCCGGAGCGTCCTACCGTGCTTTCACTGTTGCCTCCACTGATGGAGGTTTCTGCACTGCAGTTGGCACCGTTAGTAACTCATTTATGGGAAGCATTTACAGGTGGGAGCGGAGCGGGGACCCCGAGCGGCACCACGGCCCGTTCCCCCGGAGAAGAGGATGCTGACCTGCAGACAGCCCACACCGACGGCTCTCGGCTAAGAGATGCCAGCCTCGCTCGCACTGCAGTGCAAGGCTCCTTGGGGGAGCAGCCGGCCGCTCACCCGCGGGCAGCGCACAAAGGCAGCAGCATGAGAAAGACGGACTTTCTCACCACTTGAGCTGCGCTCTCTCTCCCAGCGCTGGCTGCTCAGATGCACTAATTTAGGAACCGAAGAAGAACAAAATAGCCTCCATTCATATCCCCGAAGACTGACTTTCAGATAGCGATCAGTGCGTCATTGACAGAGCCACACTTCAGTGTTCTGGAGGCCATTACCACATCAATGGCGGGGAAGTGGTCTTTCTTCTCTCTTTCAACACAGCTTTGGCAATGGGCTCCCTGGGGCATGTTCACACTACCTTTGTGAATCAGGAGCCTCGGCTTCCCAGCCTCCCCGCCATCAGCTGGGGGAGACGGCTCTTTGAGAGGCCATTCAGAGGAGCCTAACTTACCATATCGCTTGGATCAAGGCGAAAGCAACGATGGAAGACGACGTGCCGGGCTCCCCTCGGGGGACACCTGGAAGGAGCGGCTGGTTGTGAGCCCCGGCCGGGACTGCGCCCGGACTGCTTCCCCTCCGCAGCTCTAACAGCCTCACCAATGCCATTTGTTGCTGTCCAGAGCCGCATCAAACGGTGGCCAGAAGAAATATGAATGTCTAGCTTGTCTGTTAAAATCCACCGGGAGACCTGCAAGCCCATCCATGGCACTGCCAGGGGCTGAGGGAAGGGGTCCTGCCCCTCTGTGCATGGAGATCACATCGGGACACTGGGCATTGTACTGGGACTCGGAGCCTGGGTTTGGGATTCAGGGCATGGTTTTGGGACTTGGGGTTTGGCTCTGGGACTTGGGGCTTGGTTTTGGCACCCAGCGCAAACGAGAAGTGGATAAAGAGGAGAGAGGCCAGCAGGGAGCCCTGAGCTGGCTGCTGGGCTGCAGCACTGTACGAGGAGCTGAGGGAGCTCGGCTTGGTCAGCCCAAGGAAGGCTGAGCTGCGGTGTATGCAGGAATATAGCAGTTCTTTTCTGCTGTACCACGGGCTGTCAGGGAAAAAAATGGAGGCAGAGCCTTTCAGAAATGACAAGTAGGCACTTGAAGGGAGCTTGCGAGAAGGAGGGGGACCGACTTTTTACACTGTGTGATAGTGATAGGGGGAATGGCTTTAAGCTGGAAGAGGAGATTTAGTTTAAATGTGAAGGGAAAATCCTTTCCTCAGAGGGCAGCGAGGCCCTGGCACTGCTGCCCAGAGCTGTGGGTGCCCATCCCTGGAGGCACACAAGGCTGGGTTGGATGGGATCCTGAGCAGCTGAGCTGGTGGGAGGATGGAACTAGATGATCTTTAAGGTCCCTTCCAATTTAAGCCATTCTATGAATTTATAAAGGAAAAAAAAAATGAGAGTGAGAGTGCCAAAGTGCTGAAATGAGTCCAGAGGGGCTGTGCAGCCAGGCAGGGCCTCTGCAGGCTCCTTCAAGCTGAAACTACCTCTGGTTCTGTGATCAGTGCTGCCCTGCCTGCATCGCAGCCGTTCTCTTCACAGAGACACGCAGCTTCTTGCAGCGACGGCTGCTTTCAAGTCCCCAGCACCTCCCCAGCTGAGAACACCCAAGATCTCGTCTAACCAGAGTACAGGATGGCCCTGATCACGCTCAACAATATGACACGGAGATCCAAAATACATTTCCTGCATTGGGATTCTTTCCAAACTCGTAGCAGGCAGCCCCTGAGGGAAGTTCTTCGTCCTCGCCAAATGAAATCATCACGTCTCCAAAATCTGCTCATCCTGCCACGGGCGAGAGGAGGTACAGAGGTAAAAGAATGAACTCTGCTTTCAAAGTTGGAACTGAAGAGTGAGCATTTTCAACAAATGTTAAGCAAGAATTTGAGACTTAAAAAAAAACCCCAGAAACACAACTCTGAACAACTGAGCACTCCTTCACAGCACCCATCAGCCAGCTCAGAGCTGTGTGACAGATGAGCTGACTGCTGCTCACAGCTCCATTTCGTAGGGCACATGAAACTTCACACTTCTGAGATAAAAATGTTCTCCATACAAAATTTCACTTCCCTGAATCTGACCCAAACATTGCAGCTTTAGTAGCCAACCAGAACACAGGTATATAGCAAAAGGGTAATACTCTACAAAGTGCTCCCAATATGCCCAAGCAAAGGTCTGCCACACAATCCCCCAGCTGTTTCAGGATGCCAGGAGATTTAGGAAAGAGAGCATCATGGTACATGTGTAAGCTCCTTGTACAGTGCTGCAGCCCAGCAGCCAGCTCAGGGCCCTTATGAGCTGTAGAGCCAAACTAACCCTATTCAGGCAGGGTCAGTTATTTAAAGAAAGAAATAATCACATGGCATCCTTAAAAATCCAAAATTAATACAATTTCTTAACAAATAGACTAAAAATTCTTTTTCACTATTGCAGCAGAGGCATCTTCTGAATTCTAACCTAAACCTGGCCCCTAGATTGCTGAATATCACAGGGATCAGCAAAGGACCATGGACTTGCTCCGAATAAATAAGCTGCTCAGTTTTTATATGCTTCCAGATTTCTCACACCTCTTGGTCCCACGATGGCAGGCTGGAGATATTTTCTGGGAAGATTCCAGCACTTGGCAAGACTGAAGATGAATGAGGATGGGGAAATGGGCCAAGCTCTTTCAGAGTGCAAAGTAATATGTTACTTATCACAGTAGATGCTTTGTCTGAGACCAATAACAGTGCATTGAAGACAAACTGGCATCCCTTATCTTCCCAGTGTATTCTGAAGTAGCGTTTATCTATCAGCCTTTTGTCATCCTGTCACACACACACGAACAAAGTGTCACAGTGGCAAACAGCCAATTGCTCCCCAGCTTAAGAAAGCGAGGGCTCCCACCACACATTTCACACTGTGACCTACGCTGCTACTGAAGTTCACCCAGCCTGATCTTCTTACGATCCAACAACATTCCCCTGTTCCCTCAAGCCTAAGAGGGTTCATATACTTGCCAAGCACTTTCATAAACTTTCTACAAATGTCACCATAACATAACTCTATTTTATTTTGCGTCTTGAAGCATGAAATCCTGCACAAGGAAAATATGGCGCTTCCTGTTAAACTGTGACCTAGCAGAAGTCTGAGGCTGCCTGAAGGATTGCTATCAGAACGTGATTATTTCAAAGTCCAACTTAGCAGAAGTGTACGACATGCACTCACACTACAGGAGCTGTCTGCAGGAGCTCCACTCCAGCTACAAAAGCACAGCAAGGGACCGCAGCGACAGCCACACACTGCCAGAGAACAACGGTGTTGTGGGGATGAGAACAGAGAGCAAAGCACTGCTTCACTGCAGGACTGCGAGAGCTGCAGATGTGCAAAGAGGAAGAGCCGGCAGGAACAAAACCACTGTCGCTGTGTCTCCTCCGCTGTGAGGCTCAGGATTAGACTTAATCAGTTTATCAGGATGCAGAGGAACTGAAGCCACCACGACGCCTTCCCATTTGTCTTGGAAAACCATAATATTAACCCTAACAAGCTAAACCAGTATACCAATTAACCTAACCAATCGCTCAATTAAATGTTCCCATACACAGCCACATGCATAATGAGAATTCATAAACTCCTTTGTAAGGAGAGGTGGAATTCTGTTGGTCCCCAGCAGGGCAGGAGGATTCACTGCTGGTGCCCAGGTCAGCTCCACACAGCCAATGCAGACTCATCAGAACCTGTTGGCAAGGGAAGAGCCTCGGAAACCTCTCTCTTCTTCTCTTCCTACTCCACTCTCTCTGCTCAGGTCCAAATGCTGTTACGAAAGCAAATAACAAAACAAGAATCCCCCATTACTTTGTCCTGCCTCAGCCTCCCATAGGGGTCCTTCCATACCACGCTGTCTGGATGCAGCCCTAATGCCTGGCAGTGCCCCTCTGAGCTGCACTTCTCATGTGGAAACAGCTCCATGAGAGGTCATCAAAGAGCTCAGGTTCTCAGCTGCATCACTGCCTCAATTAGAAGGCCTGTAGCAGGGGGCACTTTCTATCTAGGAAAGCCTTCCATGTGAATAAGTGAAAAGTTGGCGATGAAAATACTTGTTTGGGAGCCCTCACTCCTCCCATCATTGGCCTATGATAAATAGACACCCACAAGAAAAACGTGGATTACCACTTATTTCACCCATCGCAAACCCATCTGGCTCACAGCCAACGCAATAAAGGTATCTGTGGGATCTTTACCAAAAGGAAAGCTTGGCAGAGGGTTTTCCTCTCCTTTAATCTCTTTTGGTGCATTCGCACTCCCAGTGATTTTTTGTTCTGAAGGAGAAATACTTGAGAGGGTTGACTGAATGAACTCTGAAATTCACACCCCAGCAAATTGGACTGATTTCCTAAATCCATAATTACAACATTCCTCAGAGATACACATTCTTTCAGAGCGAACAAGGGAAGATTAGTTTCCTGTTTCTTCCTATTTACATGACTTCTCCATCCAGAGGAACTTTTTTCCCTTCTCAAACAATCCTCTGTTTATGTGGTTCCCCTCTTGGCAGGGAACTGGTGAACTAATCTCGCCTAGAAGTGTAAGACAGCCAAACTATCAATTGCAAATGGCCCAGCCATCTTCGTGAGAGGCAGCTGATTTGCACAGGCCTTTACAGCCTCGTATCTACCTGTGGGGGCACTCAGGCAGGCACCGATCAATTACAGGGTTTTTTAAATAAGCTGGGATGATTACTGAATGACCGGATAGCTTTACTGGCCGGATAAGAACATGAGAGTGGATCTGTGCATGTGTGTGATTATGTACAAGGCTTTGTGCAGATGGGCAGTGAACGCATCCTGTCTTTCTGTGCTACCATACGAAGCAGAAAGCTCCATGTCTCGTCCTCTTCTTTGCCTCCTTCTGCTGGAGGAGCCACTGCTAGCGCTCCTCATAAAATTCCCTTTGCGTTAGAGCAGCAAGAACGTGGATATTTGCTTTAAGCTCTAGAGCAATGACACTGTCCTTACTTTTTCTTTGTGGCACAAATCCCCATAGCTGATGCAGTTTGGAGTCAGTAAGAGGCATCCTGGAAACTGCCACGACAGACTCCTGATGTAGCTTTTAAGGACCTCGGATGTCCCTCATGCTCCTGTAATGTTTTGAATGACAGTACTTCCTATATTACCCACAAAAGCAATGTTTTTCCAATTTGGTTGAATTGAGCATCCCACCAGGGCATACCAGTTGAGTCTAACAGCTTGCTAAAGGTCTTACTCTTTAATCTAAAGCTGACCTTTCAACCTACAGCCATAAGCCAATTACCCTCTTTTTTATACCATACCAAATCTCTTTCTGATGAAGCTGTGCTTTTGAATGAATGCATGCCAGTGACAGAAATGTTATTACGCTGCTTAGCAGCAAGCTAGTGCTGTCTAGCTGCAGGAGTTTTAAGGTCAGAAAGCATTTCCAACATACTGAAACAATTCTAAGAATAATTTTTTTCCCCAGCGTTCTCTCCAGTTTCCTTCTCTTCAGTCTCTGGTACTGTGTGTGTACATAAAGGCTATTTGGACATACTTTTTACAACGGAGGTGCTGAGCTCTCAGAACAACTCCTTACCAACACCTCACTGAAGCAGGAGATGGACACTCAGTTCCCACAAGCTTCTGCTGAATTCCCAGAGCTTGGCCCTTGTAGATTCTTATTTAAGCAAATGTGAGCTGATTTTCCAAGGTTATTGAACAAACACATCTCCCAACCCTCCAGAAAAACTTGCAGCTGACTTTTTCTTATCTTTTTGACACTTTGGTGGACACCATAGAAAAAAAACTGTCATTCTTCACAGCTTATTTGCACCTAGCATAAAATTCCACTGGAATCCATCAGTATATTTGTGCTTCACCAGAATGTATCTAGAAATAGCTGGATTATAAATAAAACAATGATAATGATTATTAGGCACAGCTGCCCTTCAGGTCTAACACATAACAATCCTCTCTGAGATGTGCAGGAGGTACACTGAGGTCTTTATTTTTAAGCATAATATATATTGTCCTTTGCTAACTTTTCTCTAGATAGGAAGGTATGGAAGGCACAGCATCTTTGGCTTTTCCCATGTATTTCCCCCATAACATCTGCAGTTTGTTAAATGAGAAGTTCCCATTTCTTTCAGAACAACAGAGCTAACTTCATTAGTAGAGACACATATTTTACTGCTCTCCATCCAGAAAGCAGAATGTACTGAAGAATCACGGTCTGCTTTTCCAGACACATCCACGGATGTACCTCTTTTCTGCATCAGCCCTTTTGCTCTGCAGATCTGATGGTGTTTCAGCTATCAATAAGTACACAATGCCACTTAAAAACTGAACTGAAAAATAGAAGGAAATCCTTACATTGCCTGCTACTTGCACTGCCCAATTGAACTGCCCATGCTTTACTATCCCCTCAGGTGCAATATTCTCTTACATCATGTTGTGGCTGTATGGTCTCTCCAGAGACCTCTGATAAGAACAGTAAACGTAAAGAAAAAGGGCTGGGGCAGAAGCAAAGGAGTTGGTTGCCAGGATCAAGAATGGAAACATTCCCACCACCACTGAGCTGGTGATCAGTCTCTGAGCAGGGGACAAATTGCAGGAAGAGGAATGGCAAGAGCAATGAGAGCAGCATGGGGGAAGAGATCCTGTAAGGTTTTAACAGATAGAAAGCATCAGTGCCAGGGACCCCAGTGGGACAGCACCTGAGCCCAGCACAGGGCAGAGCACTGAGCAGTTCCTGAGCACTGATTCCCCCCATGGCTGTAGGGCCAGAAGGAGCAAAACCAATCACCCACCAGCTCTGTGCCTGCAGGAAAAGAGCCATACATCCTACTGAGGGACACCACACAGCGCCTGGCTAAAGTCCTTCTGGTTTCTACCTTCCAGGAAAACAGCCAGTCTAGATTTAATGTCTGAGTGATGAAATCCATTACATCCCTGAATAAACAGTCCACTCAAAGAGAGTGAAAGGTAATTTGACAGGCAGACTTATACTGCAAAACACATCGTTTATTAATCACCTCCTGAATATAATTCCCATTTGCATTGCAGAGATTGCCTAATTCCCTACAGATATTAAGTTACTTACACTACGGGGACACTGCAGTACTCAAAACAATCTCGAGCCAATTTAAAAGTTTGCCTCAGCTCAGGGCTCCTAGGGAAAGACACCAGATATGGCTATTTGCAAAGCGGCCTTTCTGACCTCTTGTTCTTATTAAAGATTCCCCAGAGAAGGATTATTGGCCAGGTGTTCTGGCCACAAGAACATAAAAAAAAAAAAAAAAAAAGTAATTGCATTCTGCTATTTAAATACGCCTCAAAATCACTTTCTTAAGCATAACAGCTCTTACATTTTATTCCATAGGTGGTTACATTTTAATCAGGGTCAAAATGGTCCTGTTGAGAGACACTGCATTAGATCTTGGTGTCACTGAGGATGTTTGCCATTTAGATTTTTCTCATTTATTTAACTAGCTAAATAAATAAGACTCCATCAATCCCTTTCTGTAGTGTAAGATAATTTACACCTACTAAGGACCAGAAATTGCAAAAGTTTCTCAAATGTATCATGCACAAAGGAAGGCACTTTACTTTTACATCCACTGCTTGGCAGATCTCTACATACTATCTGTAATGTAGAATAACATCCCTAGAATGTTAGTGGAACTCAGGTTATACATTTGCTCTGAATTACCAGCATCTCACCCCCAGCCACCCAGAAAACGAGACTTATGAGTTCACAGGGTTTGATTTGCATTGTCAGAAATTTGAAAATAAATAAGTTATCTCATTGTCGCAGCTGGAAAAGGAGAGGAGATTTGCTGCAGCCCCTCCCAGCGCCGCACACGGGGAGCAGCTGCACAGCTCATCTGCTCCGATCTCATGCAAGACCAGAGCACGATGGAGAGCTGCATTACAGGGGCTGCTTTTCCAGGTGCCCTTCTCTCAAGTCACACGTGCCACGTGAAGGACAGGCTGGTGCCAACAACTTGCTGGCAATAGGGTTGGACAGACGGATGGACGGGCAGATGGATGAATGGAAGGACGCTGAGCCACAGCTCACAATGAATGCCTGAACGTGGAGTATTGTTTCAAATACCAGCATTTTTTTCTGAGTGCTCCTTTTGGAGCGGTTTAGGATTTAAAATATGAGGAATAAATGGACAGTTTCCCCAGTGCAAACAGTAGCACAGAAATGACCGTGGGAAGCTTTTTGATTTAGCCACCAAAAGACCTTTGGCTCAACATCACCATATCTACCACTTCACTGTCCCAGAGATCTTGCAAAATAAGTAATTATACGCTCACAGTCCTAAATAAACAAACTGGTTTTAACTTTGTTCAACACCATATTCTAGTTATTGCCCCAAATTAAGAGTCATTTTGCTGTTCTCTGTCACCCTGCTCTGCTCCATGGGAAAAGGAATTTCACAGCAGAAGTCCACGCAAACATATATATAGTTCCCAGACTAAAGTACCTTGAAATAACATTTCAAACTGTTCTAACTGGTTAGTTCTGCTGCAGTTGAACGATTTCCTGCAAAAATACTCCAGATGTTAGAATTGCCAAGCGTGCAAGGGCTTTCTGGGATCTAATTGTTCAGAAAACACCCGGAGTATTCCATCACTCCCTGTACCCAATATCCCAGCCTTTCCTTGCCAATATAAGAGTGTCACCTGTGGGTGTATCAGGACCTCAGAGCTTCCCTGGCAGCTCTCAGTTCCTGCTCCACAGACCAGACTGGATCTGAAGGGTCGTGGGTGACTTTACACAAAAGGAGCACTGTGGCACTGGATGGGCACAATTGCAAGATCATCCCAGAAACATTCCTGGGAACACTGCATCCTAAGAGGTGCAGCAAAGAACCTGACCTTCCTATTCCTGCTTTAACCAGAGATCTTCAGAGCACCAAAGCCAGGCGATGGGTGCAGTTTGAGATGCCCTCGGCCTCCAGCAGCCACTCAGAAGGGAGGAGCGCTCTCCAGTAGGTGCCGTGCTGTGTCACCAGCATTGCACAAGTACTGCAGATTCTGTCTGACAGCTAAACCAGTGAGATGTGCCATTAACAAGCTGAGTCGCTTCCCTACGACCCTCACCCACGTTACTGGTCTATGTGTGCTCACTTTTTAAAAGCTTGGCAGATGATGAAAAAGCAAGACTCAGTGTCCAGATGGAGGTCAGAGATAAGTGGTGCCCCACAGGGGTCAGTGCTGGGACCGGTGCTCCTTAACATCTTCATCAGTGGGGTTGAGTGCACCCTCAGCAGTTTGCAGGTGACACCAAGCTGTGAGGTGCGTTCTACATGCCCAAGGGATGGGATGCCATCCAGAGGGACCCAGACAGGCTGAGCCGTGGGCCCAGGAGAACCTCATAGGGTTCCAAGTACAAGGTCTGGCAGCCTTGCCATCAGTGCAAGCTGGAGGATGTAAGGACAGAGCACAGTCCTGCCAAAAAAGACCTGGTGGTACTGCTGGACAGCAGCTGGACATGAGCCAGCAATGTGCCCTCACAGCCCAGAAAGCCAACCAGACCCTGGGCTGCATCCAAAGTAACGTGCCAGCAGGGCAGGGAGGGGATCTGCCCCTCTGCTCAGTGCTGTGAGACCTCACCTGCAGCATTGCATCCTGATGGGGAGTGCTCAGCACAGGAGACACACAGACCTGTTGGAGGGCCACAAAAACGATCACAGGGATGGAACACCTCCCTGTGAGGACAAACTGAGAGCTGGGGCTGTGCAGCCTGGAGAAGAGAAGGCTGTGGGGAGAGCTGAGGGCAGCCTATCAGTATCTACAGGGCTGTGAGAAGGAAGGGGACAGACTCTTCAGCAGGGGCTGCTGTGATAGGGACAAGGGGAAATGGTTTCAAACTAAAGGAGGGGAGATTTAGACTGGACATAAGGAAGAAGTTTTTTACACTCAGGGCAGTGAGGCACTGCACAGGTTGCACAAAGGTGGTGATGCCCCATCCCTGCAGACAGCCAAGGTCAGGCTGTTGGGGCTGTGAGCACTGCTGGAGCTGTGGGTGTCCCTGTGCACTGCAGGGAGATGGCTGTAAGGGTCCCTTCCAACTCAAATGATTCAGTGATTCCATGAAAAATGCCTACCACACTTTTTAGTCTCAAAGTGATTCTTTCTGGCAGAATTTCCTTGGCAGGAAGACTGCTCCTCAACATGTGTGATCAGCATCGCACCGGTTGGTCTGCAGTTTTTGTACCCAATTCTATTAATCTTATGCAGCTGGCAAAGGCTATGAAAAACATTAAACATGCAAAAATGGGAGCAGAAGGGCACACAGCAAAGCAGACAGCTGGCTCATGCCCTGCCTGTTTTTCTCCTGCATATCTACCATCAATACCCTACACACCTTCCCCTGTGCTTGTGAGGACAGGCACTCTCCCTGTGTGTTTCCACGCAGCTCACAGGCTCAGTTATGCGAGCTAATGCAGAGCAGCACAGCTGGCACTGTGCAAGAAGAGTGCTCTTCCCCTCCCTGTGCCCCGAGCTATCTGTGCTTGGAGAAGACACACAAAGCGTAGCTCTCCTCCTGGGCTGGCAGGGCTTGCCAACAGGCAGTTGATGAGGGCACTTTCCCTATGGGATGAAGACTTTTTTATTCCTTTGCTTTCCCTCCAGCCCCTGTCTGCCCATGGCTGCCATCCCTGCCTGCTCAGCTGCAGCCTGGCCAGCACAGCAGGCAGGAGGACAGAACCAGTTTCCTACAGGGCTGAGAACAGGTTCTCTGGGCCCCACAATTAACTACAGGGCTTCTGCCTTTTGTAGGAGCAGTCAGCATTACACTTTCGTTCATCCTACAGCCTAGGAACAGGAAAATTCTGCACTTGTGCTGCTTTGGGTGAACAGAAAGAAACACCACACTTGCCATACTGAATGTGGTCAGCCCCAGTGAATAAGGGGGGCTGCACTTGGACCAGGGCTCTTGATATCTGTAGAATTTAAGACTTTCGTTATGGATGCAGCACAGAATTTAACAAAAAAATTTTAAAAAAAGGGCTTTAAACCCATGGAAACTTTCAGCATCTTTTGACTTAAAACAGAAAAAAAAATACTATACAAAAGTTCTGGCTGTTGTCAATCATGGAGTTTTTGGGGAGTTTTGGTTCCCTCTGCCCCAGAGGACCCAGAGGTCACTCTGCATCCCTCCCCCTGCTTCCCACTCAGCGCTGCATCACCAGGCAGAGCTCCAGACACCAAAACTTGCAGTGAGCCTGAACTAAATGCACAAATGGAACACGCAGCATCAACCACAGCTATTTCCAGCCCTACAAGGCACTGCCTAATAGACTGTTGTTGTTGTTGTTGTTGTTTGGTCAAAACATGCCAAGTCATTAGTGAAATTCTGAGTGAGAAGTACACTTTTTCCCTCAGGTAAAGCCCAATCTTGCAAAAACTGTTACAGTCAGCCTTGGGTTTTGCACTGGTAAACAAAGCATGTCCAGGGATTTTCCTTTTCTTCTCCTTGGAGCAGCCATGCTGCTAGCAGCATGGAGCAGCAGCGTAGCTGCACATGCAGTTATTTCAGTTTCCTCCAGATGCACAGGTACAGGTTCTGATTGCTTTAATGTGATGCCAAAGACAGTAATCTCTGATAGCAAGAAGAGCTAGGTCTGATAACAGGCAAGTTTAAGCACTACCCATGTGATAATTACACAGCTATCAAAACTGGGTAAGCTGTAGCAATCAGGAAACACAACGTTTGCATTGGTTGGAGAAAGCAAAGACGATCTCCTGCCATAGTCCATCATTCAGCTGGGTTCCTACCAGCCACCAAACTTTCCTGAGCATCTATTGCCATGTGTCCCATCTCTACAGATGACTGACATGATCTGTAATTGTGTATATTAATTAGGAGGCTTTTAGAGGTTTTTCCCACTATCCACACCATGGCACTGGCAGAAACTCCTTCACTGCACACCAAAGCTGTGACAATGACGTCCGCTACACCCTCATGGCCAATCCCATCTCAGGTCCTGATCCAGCAAGAAGCCAGCACTTGTGTTGGCCTTCAAGCCTGTGGGAATCAAAGGAAAACTACAAATATGCTTAAAAAATCACTGAGATCAAGAGCCAAGACCAAATCTTCCCTCACAAAGTCTGGCATCTTGCAAAGGTACAATATGCTACACGTGAGAGTTGAATATTCAGCTCAGAAAGACACAGAGTAGGTTTCAAAATTACCACAAAGGGATGCTGGCTGTCTTATCAACCATCTGTCTTAAGAAACCCTTCCTCATGAATTGGCACTGTCCCTTTTCCTTTCACCTCATGTAGGTAGGAAGGGAGAAGAAACATCTCATGTTGAAAGTGCAACCAAATCTGCTGTGTACAGATACTGCACAGCATCTCACATGCCTGGGTATATACACTGTCACTAATGGTTTATCACCATGGAATTTCTCAGTATTTCATTGTCATATTATGTATTTATTGTAGTTTCAGGCCAAAACACAGTTGCCTGAGCTCTCCTGTTATACATCAAGAAAAAACAAACAACTTTTTCCTGCGTTATTAAAACTACTCATGTCCAAGAGCACAAGATGTAGAAGTCACAGTACCTAACAGCCACATAATGGACCTGCTGGGAGTTATTCCAAGTGGGCTGTTCAGTGGGCAATCTGACATTTGTTTGGTTTTACTCACACAATTTGCTAGCTGCCCAAAGAAAATTTCTTCTCTTCCTCCTCATAATTAAGCATCCTCATTATTTGTACAAATAAGCACAAGGAAGCAAAAGAATGTATTTGATAACATCATCCAAAAGCTAAAGTTAAAACAGGATTTTTTAAAGTCTCACAGGAATTCAAATATAGTTTTTCTTCCTTGCTCTTCCCTGCAGCCTCTGTTTTGTAGTCTGAGTACAAAGGTGTGAGAAAGTATAAAGCTGTAATAGTCGGACTCCAATATTTGGTTGTCTATTCTGAACACCTTAAATAACCCCCAAGCAAATAAAGCCTGAGAAAATAGGAGAGAGAAATCCATACTCACCTGAACGTGATCTGTCCAATTCTCCTGAGTCATGGTTTTCTGAAAAGACAAAATACTCCTGAGCCATTGTACAAAAAGAAGAATGTTACACACAATGAGATGAAATTTAACACACCATCTTAAACACTGGCATCAATTGAGGAATGCGTACAGGAATGCATGGGAAACCTGTGCTTCTCATACGTCACCAGCCAGAGAATGGCAGAAAAACACAGCCCAGACCGTGTAATTTGGGCAGCTACATCACATGAGACAAAAGCCCCTGTCTGATCAAAGTACACGGGCAACACAGCTCCTCACCCAGCAGTGCCTCAAACACTCCTCACCACCCAGAGTTGGGACTCATTTATAAAAAACAATCACCTTTACTTGAGTGGTGCTCCTGCAATGACCAAAGCATCACTGAGCAAAGCTGAAACAGGCTATGCTGTGGTGGAACGTGTGGATTGTTGCAGCTGCCTTCTCCTCAGGAGATGTGCAGTGTGTCCATAGAACGCTCCCTTCTGTGGCACAGCCTGACAGAGAGCTGTCCCCGCGGGCTCCAGTACGGAAATGATCTCAGGGATTATCTGCAATGCTGAGCCTCCAGAATATGAAAAGACAAACTCTTCTCCACAGCCAAGTCATGAAAAATCCTCTGAAATCATGAGGCCTGGGAAAGGAAACCGATAAGCTAAAATTCCCATTCAAATGTAATTCAGAGCCAACTTTGGGAGAAACTTGGGACAGGAGCTGTTCTGCACTCTGCCAAGAAAGCAGGCTGCAAGAGACTGATCTGCCATGGATGCCAGAGCCTCACCCCCGGCTTCTGGCAGAGTAACAGTGACTACTAGTGCCACTTCTATGGAAAGGTACGAGAGCAAACAGGGAGTAAGAGCCTCACAGAAAACATCTTGGAGATATACAAGCATGTAATCTAAATACTACTGAGATGAAGGAGCCATTTGACCAGACCTCATACACAGCTGAGAATGGTAAACACAGAACACCGAAGAGCTCTCAGAAGAAGGGATGGTGTCCAGAAACAGCTGCCAAATGTACCTTAATTGAAGTCACTGGCCAGCTTGGATACTTTAAATCAAGCATATACTGCAAAACAAAGGAAATGGAAGGCCAGGGAGAGCAGAACACCAGATAAAGAATCCATTCCACTCTGCTAAATAAATACACCTGGACAAATGCTTTCATCTCTTTCACTGTGAATGCTCCCTAGAATGACATCATCCAACACTGCAGCCTTGTGATGAAGGGTGCAGAATGGCCCAAGCCTCCCCAGGTTTGTGTCAGTGCTTCTGCTAGGCAGGAATCAGAGCCCTTACTGCTGGATCAGGAGGCCTGAAGCAGAACTGCCTGTGTCATCAGATCACCACCACTTGACCACATCTTCCCATTCAAAGCAAACTTCAAACGAATCCTCTTTTGAAAAAAAGACAAAGCACTTCTGGAGAAGGTGCCTCATTTCCTGCAAAGCGGATCTCTGAAGACTGGATCAATTGGGAACAACGTGCGAGACCGCTGAAATTGCTGTTAAAAAGCTTCCTGAAACCACAGGGAAGAAGTCCTCTATGAACTGCAACTGGTGAAATACCACTCCATGAAAGAAGAAGAAGGAGAGCAAAAACTGATTCTCAGCTGAGACAATCTGCCAGGCCCAGGGTGATGGGGAATGCCAGAAAATCAAGAAAAGCACCAAAGCTGTTAACAAGAAGGGAAATGAGCTTCCCACTGCAGTGTGCTCAAGAACATCCAAAGAAAGACAGGGAGCTGTTGGAGAGGGTCCAGAGGAGGGCCAAAAGATGATCAGAGGGCTGGAGCACCTCCTCTGTGAAAACAGGCTGAAGGAGATGGGCTTGCTCAGCATGGAGAAAAGAAGTCTGTGGGGTGAGCTCATTGCAGTCTTCCAGTGCCTAAAGGGAGCCTACAAACTCTTTGAAAGGGTAGATAATAGGGGAACAAGGGGAAATGGTTTTAAGTTGAGGGAGGGAAAATTGAGGTTGGATGTCAGGGGGAAGTTGTTTGCTATGAGAGTGGTGAGGTGCTGGAACAGCTGCCCAGAGAGGCTGTGGATGCCCCGTCCATCCCTGGAGGTGTTCAAGGCCAGGTTGGATGGGGCCCTGGGCAGCCTGGGCTGGTATGAAATGTGGAGGTTGGTGGCCCTGCGTGTGGCAGGGGGTTGGAGATTCACAATCCCTGAGGTCCCTTCCAACCCAGGCCATTCTGTGTATGATTCTGTGATTTAAAGGGCAGTGACTTGGCTCAGCATGCTCATGAGAGGGGAGAAGAAAGCGCTGTCAAGCAATTCTGCAATTAAATGCAAGTCAAACTCCAAGCTGCCTCCTGGAAAATGCTGCTCAGAAAGAATTAATGGCATCTTCCTGTTTTTAGAAGTCCTCGGTGACAGGACAAGTACCAGTGTGCTTGGAAAGAGGACTTGGAAGTTGGGCAAAAGTACAATTAGTTCAGACAGTCGTTGAGGAGCTGAAAGCACTCCCATTTGGCTCAGTCGAAACAGGGCTGCTAGCACAAAAAACGTCCATGGCAGGTTTGGGACTGCACCTACCACAGGCAGGCCATCAGTAACAAAGAAGTGACTACACGGAACAGAGCAATGCAGAGTTCTTAAACAGCAGTTCTCTTAAATTCAAAAAATAAAAAATAAAGTCTTCTCTATGCAGTATTTCTCCAGTCTGTTTGTGATGGTTGAGAGAAACCGGACCAACAGAGAGTCCCCCCTTACCACCTATGTGCTGATGTACACATGTCCCAGGGCACTGCTGAGGACACAGGTGAACAAGGACCAAGATCTGAGTAATTACAACTACTGGTCATTGGAATATGAATGGACACTGCAGCTTTTCTCTAACAGAACACACACCCAGCACACCTACATAATAACTATCACAGGAGCTTGTTCACATACAGTCAATGTATTTCTGTGAAATCAGTTATTCAGAATGCGAAAACAAATAAAAACTCATTCACAGCCATGCCACACAATACAGAAACATACCTCCACAAACCTCTTGTAAAAGAGATAATTCAGAGTTCTCAAGTGCCGCTGATTTATGACATTGGGACAGAGAGCTAAAAGGAAAAAAAGGCATGTGAGTATACAACATAACTGAACTTCCTATAAGCTTTACTGCCGAGCCATTAGATTTTTCCTTCCCCAGTTTCAAACTAAGTAAGAGGAAGGCAGGATGCCATCAAACTTAGAACAATGAGGGACAGACACACACAGTCAGCTTATCTCAACTATAAACTTATTTACACTTTCAACCATGATTACCAATGCTAATCCTTGGCTGCTGATATCTCTGGTTGCACCACCCCTGATTGATAAGATCACTTGCTGGTTCAATATCCTTCACAGTCAATGACTTCACACCTTTAATTACACTGCATCCTCTCAGAAGTACCACCTCCAATGTCTAAAGGTTGTATTAGTTTTGATTTGAATGGAAGTTGTGCTATTGGCTTATTTAAGAGGTTTTGAACACACTGCTAAGGATTTACACTTGTGGCTAAAGTTCATCCAATAAAATATATACACAGGAAAGAGACTCCATATCCATACAAAAGAGGGAAGTGACTACCATTTTGCTGAGCTAGCAAGCAACAGTTGTTTTTGTTTTTATTACTGTCATCTTCATTAGATACGCTTCATTACAACTGCAAAAAATCAGATCTTCACATGGTTGTTTTGAAATCCAGTGTAGTGAGAGATAAATGCAGAAGATAAAACAGATTAAATAAGATTAGCATACATATCTGTCAGTTCTCGCAGGATGCTGGGATGTGTGTGCACGGAAAAATGGAACCAAACCCTTCATTGGCTTTCAGTAGCTGAAGCCATCCTGGGAGCCAGAAGGAGAAGGATCAGCAATCAGAAATGCTATCAGACAACAGTAAAGAGAAAATGCTCTGCAGCCTCCCTGTAATGAGCAGACAGGAGGAGGAACCAGCGCTACTATCCAGAGGATGCTATCCACAGGATGCTCCATGTCTGGTGGTGTGCCCAGAGGACTGAAAACAGAGAGTGAAGAGAGATCTCTGACCACCAGTTCCTGCAAACAGAAGGATAGGAAACAGTGCAGCTTGCAGAGCCTGCTTCATAACCTGAACATTGCCATCTCAAACACCAACGTTTAAAGCTGTTATTTTTAAGTTCGTCTTCCACAGTGTGACCGGATAACCTCAAAGCAAGGTTATACCCCCTACCTTAAAGATTTCAAAGCACTTCAGAGTGAAATATAGTGGGACTGCTTCAAACCACCAAAGAGAATCCGTTAAAGACTTTTTTTTCTGAGAGACACCAAAGGAAATTTCCAAAGGATGGGACTTGGTTGAATCGAGGGATTTCACGTCAGGACAGACGGACACAGACACTTGTACAGTTTTAAAGACACCAGTGACATTTTCTATTCTGATGGAGAACTGAACTTGAATCCATTTTCAGTATCTTATTACAAACAACAGAGAAGGACTAATGGAAAACGTGAAGATGAAAAGTAACTTGGTAGAACAATGATGTGTTCAAAGGAAAAACAGCAAAATAAAAACAAAATGGAGGAGGAAAGCTGTGTATGGGACAGGTATTGCTCATCTTTGTTACAGTAAGGTTCTCTGTACTATTAAATGCAGCATTTTGTGAGTTTTCAAGACTCCAACATTTACAGTGGATAAAGCTGGTGGTAATGGACTTGTTTTGCAGCAAGAGAAACTCCAGTTAGCATTATGGAGGAAAAAAAACCACCTAATGGAATGGCTAGAGAAGAACAGCATAGGTTGCATGGGATGCTGCAAACTTTCCACCTTGGAGGTCGGTAAGAATAGGTTACAGACTTTACACAGAAGCAGCAGAAGGGGAGCCCTGTGGCTGTGGGCAGTGAGCGTGACGCGGGCGCACTGCAGAATCTTTGCTGAGCCTTTTCACTGCAGTTTCATGACTGCAGAAACCAATTCGCTTCAAGGAAGAGCACCTTCTCCAAGGTCACGTACTGATTAAGACCAAGCACGAATCTGAACTCAGATCTCCTGAGTCAAAACAGGTGTTTTGTTTGCAGGAGCAAAAGATAATAATCATCTTCCCATTCTGTAGCTGTACTGTGGGGAGCTTGGGGATCATGGCTGGGCTGTGGAGCACCAGTGGAACACAAACAGTATAACACAGAATCACAGAACAGCCTGGGTTGGAAGGGACCTCAAGGATCACGAAGCTCCAACCCCCTGCCACACGCAGGGCCACCAACCTCCACATTTCATACCAGCCCAGGCTGCCCAGGGCCCCATCCAACCTGGCCTTGAACACCTCCAGGAATGGACGGGGCATCCACAGCCTCTCTGGGCAGCTGTTCCAGCACCTCACCACTCTCTCTGTCAAGAACTTCCCCCTGACATCCAACCTCAATCTTCCCTCCCTCAACTTCAAACCATTTCCCCTTGTCCTGCAGTTATCTATCCTTTCAACATAACAGTAGGGAAGCACCTCCACGACAGCTCCACAGCAGTGCTGCACAGAGGTGCACATCTGGGACTGACTCAGAAGCAAAAATTCCACTCTGCTCTCAGCCATTAGCAGAGAGTTAATGACTATTAGCAACGGAGAGGAAGTAAAAATGAAATCTGTTTGTCACATCGGATGTGAAACCACTAATACACACCTATTTCATTCATGTAACATCGGTACATGGTGCAATGCATTTTTGGGCGTGTGGCTGTTGCTTTCAGGTCATAAGTGACTCCTCCTGAGCTGGGATGAGGACGGGGTCTTCTCGTTACACGGAGTGCCTGACTCCATTCACAATGGGACTCCTTTACTCTGCCCTGGCAGAACAGGAGGGCCCACACAAAGCAGACTTTGTTTTGGGACAAAGTAAAGCAGCCTTGGTTTAATAAAATCAGAGTACCTGAAATCCTAGAGGCTTTTACCCCGGTACAGCTAAGGACTGCTGGGGAACCTGATGAGGAGTGAGCTGTGCATTAATCGCAGTATATTATGATGAGAATATTCCCTGAGTGCAAATCAGTGCAGGGTAAGGCAAGACTCAAGAAAACCTCTTTTTGTTGTAGCCTCAAAGATGCATTGTCTCTCACAATGTGCTCTGAGCCACTGCAGGTTGGACTGAGTGCTTGGAAGGGAAGGGGAGCAGAAGCCCAAGTCTGGCCCCAAACCTTGAGCTCCCTGCTGGCTTTGCTGCCGGGAGTGTTGGCTGACCCTGTGCAGGTGGAGCATAGCACATGGCTTTCAACCAGCACCTGCAGGAAAAATCACTCTGGTGTGGTCTCTCCACATGTATAGATAGGATGAATTCATGCCCAGAACACCAGGACTGGTGTGACGTTTCCAAGGGACAGCGTGGAGCTGCTGGGCGCCTCGGCTTGCCTACAGCAGGTCATGTACCCTTTGTGTTTCAGCACAGAAAAACGCATTGGAGAAGGTAAGGACCAAGGATGGAGCTGATGTGTTCCCTTCTCCCGACTGCAGCCCAGGGCAGGACGCTGCTTCCCATCGGTGTGTAAGCCTACAGTGCAACACAGGAGCGAGCTGGCATGCAGCACGAGGGCTCCCAAACCCGAAGGAACACCACGGCGGCCGCAGGGCGCACAGCCGCTGCAAAGCAACTGCTCTTAACAAGCAAAAGGTGAAAAAATTTGAAATCTCCCCCAGCCAGGAGCCGGCCCAGCCCCTCCTTCCTCCAGCGCATCTCCTCCGGGCTGTGCCCGCTGCCGGGCGGCCCTCGTCCGCCCCCTGCTGCCCCGGGACACCGCGCCGGGCACGGCTGCACTGCGGGCAGCTCCTTGCAGAGACCCGTGAGGCAGCGAAGTCGAAGGGAACGACCAACCTGCTGACCAAACCAGCAGCGTTTTGCTTGGTTTGTACCAAAAAACCACTTTCCAAAGACATTCAGAGTACTCGGGCATCAAGGTGCTCAGGCGGTTCAAGATGCTGCTGCAGGACTTTTTCGCCATACCTTCAATTACCTTCCCTTCTCTATCACTGCTTTTCTGTCACATGAGCGCTGAGCCCCGAGAGGTGATGATGGCTGTGATTCCCTTCCTATCTCACAAATGATGAACTCTCACATCTAAAGCCACCGCTGAGCTGCTGGGGGTAAATTGGCTGTGTAAAGATACAGACAGAAATAAAACCATTTCAAACTCAGGGTCTGCTCCCCCATCTCAGAGAACTGCTTTGGACTAACAATTGTTTTGTAAATCTGAGTTGACCTCTGAGAGTCTCCAAAGAGCATTAAGCAATTAGGCAGCAATAGCTACAAGGCTCGTTAAACCAGAGTACGCTGACCCAGGTGTGAGAAAAGACTCTGTAAAACGCCATTTCCTCAATCACACGCCATTTCTGCCAGACTTCTTCCTTCCCCAATAAAGCTAATTATACGGAATCCACACACAGTTTCTGAGGACGCCTCTGGGACTCAACAGAAAATCTTCCACTTACCATGCCCTGCTTTGTGTGTTAGCAGGGATGCTGGAATACAGTTCAGAAAGATGAGGTGGACTAATGTAAGCCGATGGTTTATTTGCTCTGAGGCTCCAGACCTATTATTTTTATTGGGCCACCTCCTGTCAGGCTCTGAAAGGTAAAACTGGCAATTCCAAGGGGTGTTTCAAATCTAGAGGCTGAACACGCTGAAGTTCTGCTTAGGTTCACTGACATTTTCTGAGGGGACAGCAGAGAGCTCTCGGGTAGAGAAAGAATGAAAGTGGATCTGGAACTACAATAACTGAGTCACGTACAAGCTTGCCTTCTCATACCAAGAAACCCTGTCCTCCTCCAGCCTTTCTCACCAAAAGCCACTTCCCTCTGCTGCTGCTGCTCTCAGCCTCTCTCAGCAAGTGGGAGTCATGAAAGGAGACAGCAAGCAGCCGAAGACAGCGGCACTGAGCCCACAATCAGGTTAGGTAACACGAAGTGTGAGTTTCACCTCACTGCTTGCTCTTGGTGGAGCTGTTCAGGACAAGAGGAGATCTCAGAATAAGGTTTTTAGAATCTGTCCGTTCTACCAAGTCTGTTTCCTTCTTGCATTCTTTTCTCACAGTTAAGATTTACGTGCGCTAAAGAAGGGAAAGAGGAGCAGAGAAGAGGAAAGCCACGTTATTCCAGCTGCCACCACTTTCAGTTCAATTCAAGAAGATCTAAAACAAAATTTCACATGCATGAAAAATTTCCAAAGTATTTCAAAGGAGACTACAAGGCCCCTAGTTTAGCAAAGTGTCAAGTGCTGCTCTGAATTACATGTGATATTAGGTAAATACATGAATATCCACTTTCACGTACAAGTCTGTGAGTGAGAGTCAGCCAACCTTGGCTTAGCTGGACCAAGTCTGACGTTGTTTCAAAATCAGAGGAAGGACCACATGCCACCTCACACAGTAAGTGAGTCAGTTCCCTCTCGCCTGTGGCTTATCCTGCACTGTAGTATGGGACAAGTCACCCTCTGGAACTGCTGGCAGGAAAAGGGTCTGTAGGAGAGACTCTCATTCTGCTTATCTCAGGGAAACTCCTCACCTGTGAATCCACTGTGGAGGTCCAGTTAGAGACTGCCATTACTAATGGCAGCTACAATTCCTGGGACGCTATCACCAGGCTGACACATTGCCATCCAATAGAGAGCAACTGAGATGAACAGCTCCACATTCTTCTTTCTCCTAGAATTTTTATTATTATTATCATCCTACTATCTCAGGATTTTGCAGGCGAACAATTATGGCATTTCACATTTACAGATAAAGGTATATCTGTGGTGCATCTTTCATAAACAAAGAGGACCAGCTCAATGCCCTTTACAGATCATGAAGGACAATACAGCCTAGTGAATGATTAACCTCACAAAGAAGGAAAAATTACTGAAGACTAGCAAACTCCAGGGAAGGTTTTAGATGTTAAATAAATCACCCCCTTGTGCCTCAGATTCCACACCAGTGTGCTAAGCTTAATTATATTTACTTATCCTCCAGTGAGGGTCTGCAAGGATTATCTCATTAACTTCTGAGCAGCAGGTTGAAGACGTGAAGATTAATATGCAATACAGTGTTGCTGCCAGGCATAATAAGCCCACAATTTGTGGTTAGAAACCACTTTTCAGTCCAAGAAAAGAGAACTGCATATCTTGTGGGGATGATGGAAAGCTTCGTAGGGTGAAACCTAACAGTGCACCTAAAGGTTTCCAACGTATGGTCCCAAAGAGTGGAAAAAAATCAACAGTGCTCACTAACAACCAAAAGCAAAGCGAAGCAGATTTGATTAGACAACTGGTGGTATAGCAGATCTATTCAGTGATGTAAAATGCTTTACTTCTCTCAGGACACTGCAAGTCTTCAAGTTCCCTGCTGCCAACCCTATTTTACAAAAAGAATACAAGGGACTGCAAGGCTTCTGCTTCCGAAGGGTTATCTCTTTACAACTGATGGACTCATAACTCAAGAAAACAGATCCCTAGATGAGTAATGACTTGCTTCTTACGAGAGCGGAATGGAGTCATAACTCAAAGCTGACCATCATGTGTTTACGTAGAGCCATTCTGAGGTCAAGATTTATTTCATATCATGGAAGAAGCAGCCTATTAGTCACAAGCACTTCATTCTCCGACAGCACAAAGTGATAATTCCCATAACTTACCAGCTTTGTTTTGGAATACCATTAATTAAACTCTGAAACTACCCATGATAAATTACAGCAGAGATTCCTTGCTGAACATGGAAGAAGACAAATTGACTTCATCTGTTCTGTATTAGTGAGATAACTCCAGAATATGTTGCAATATCACATACCTGGGTCTACGTTAAATCGGTCTAGGAGTCTGAAGATCAGCTTGCTTAGCATTTTGCGGTTCAGTTTATCTGGCTTGTACCTGGACAGACCTTGATATTGTCTGTAAGCAAACGAACAAATAAATTCCATACTTGTGGAATTGCTTACGGTTTTGCAAACAGCAGATACTTAGCAGTAGAGGTATCAGGGTTTGGTAGGCGTTGGCAAGAACAGAGCCCTACCTTTCCTCAGTTATAGCAAAAAGCCAACAGTACAGCCACACAAATTTCCCAGTCAGTGACCAGGAAAGAGAAAGACAGCAATTCCTCTCATCTTCTCTCAAAACTATGACTGCAACCATTGCATCTACATTGTGACTTTTATTGTATTGTTGGCTTTATGATTGACAGGAGCTATTCTAGTGAGAGGCAATTTATAAATTAAAACACACAACTATTTCACAACAACATGAAGGCTAACCACTAGTATCTCTAGTTTTTCTGCCCCTTCATCGCAGTATTATCTTCCTGCCAAACCTGTACAACCGATACTGAAACTCAGCCTTGTCTCCAGCAAAGCACGAGAGTGCGATTAGCACAACCTCCTGGAGGGAGCTTTCATATTTTTATATTGCTAAGATTTACTGCACACTTTTCATTTTGCACTCCTCTCTCCTGACAGGATGAAGCATCTGTCAATAGAAAAGATATCTCTGCCTTACCAGCAAAGGGTTTGAAACGACTCTGGCACAGATACCAGAATTTCCCCATCCTCAGCTGAAAAGCAGATACACGCTCTCTGTTATGCTGAGAAAACGATCTTAGGTAGACAAGCAGACAACATGCTGTCCTCTGACAGGCAGTCAGCCCAGCTGTTTATAAGTTCAACAAATATTTCTACCTTGCCATGTCTCTGATATTAAAATCAGGTTCACACCAGGTGTCCAGGATCTGTAAGAGCCTGCACTGGAGCTCAGGATGTTCTCCCACATAATCTTCAACCAGGTTAATTTTATCTTGAAACAGTAGCGGTGCACACATCTAGGAAAAGAAATTTGAGGTTATTTGTACTAGATGTTAAGATTTATGCCCTGCCATTGATCAGAATGGTCAATGCTGCAGCAAACAGAAAGCATGGAAGAGGGCCAAATCACCAAACCCTTACTTAACCAACTAGTGCTGTCTAAAAAACAGATGTCGCAATTTCAACACAACAATTACTGAAAGTGGCAAAGCTTCAAAGCAGTAAACCCAATAAACTTTACCAAAATGATTATTTGCCAAGAACCCAGCCAGAATTTCTGACGGTAGTGGCTCTAAGTAGGAAAACAGTCAAGTAACGGGTCTAACAAAATATATTCTGTCATTCCTCTAGAGGTAAAGGTACTCCAGCCATGGAGTGGTGACTTCTTGCAAATGAGATAAAGCCTCAAGTGAAACACATCACAACTTAAAGGGCTTTGATGGAATTCCTGCTTAACAAAAGGTGGATCTGAAGACAGACAAGTCTGCAGAGGAAATGACTCACCTTCTCCACATCTTGATCTGACTGCAGTTTTAGCTTAATACTCAGGATGGCTGCCTAGAAAATAATAAAAAAAAAGAGCATATTTAGGAAAAGAATAACACAGTGGGTAAACGGGCATTATTTCACAGTGAAGTATATATGCTATTACAGAAAGCTTTAATGAAATAATTATTTCTGTTATGTTTTCAAGTACAAACATTTGTCCATGTACAATCCACTTCAAAATGCACAAGCGCACCCGTGGCAGCAATGCATGTTGTGTGCAGCAGCATGCCCTGGTGCCCTGGTGTAAAAATAAAGATCAGGGTTGTCTGGCAGAAAGAGAGAGAGAAAGCAAAGTGCTTGGAAAAGCCTAGCCAAGGAGGATATTTTCTAACAATATCAAATATCAAACAATTATTCTAACAATATCAATATCAAAAAACTTGATCCACTATAACTTCCTAAGTCCAATCATAGTCATAGAATCACAGAATGCCTTGGGTTGGAAGGGTCTCCAAGGATTATCAAGTTCCACCCCTCCTGCCACAGGCAGGGCTACCAGCCTCTAGGTCTAGGCTCCACCCAACCTGGTCTTGAACACCTCCAGGGATGGAGCCTCTCTGGGCAGCTGTTCCATCACCTCAACACTCTCTCTGTGAAGAACTTCCCCTGTTTTCCAAGCTGGTTGTAAATGTGCGTGTTTGATGGTGCTGCACCTCTGAGCTTCCTGCAGCACGCTTGTTACATTAAGCAGCAGCCACAGGAAAAGAGTGTTTTATCAGCAGAGGTCATAAACGCCAATTTGTTCAGATGAGGATAAAAACAGTAAGTTAGGACTTACAGACAAAGCTATTCTCTTAGACGGGCTTCTGATACTGTTATTCATTTTGCTTTGAGAGAAAGAGATAATGAATATTATGGATTCTTTTTTTCATGGATGGCCTTCTTGAACTGCTCCTTGTTAGAATATGCAAACAAAGATATTACAGTAAAAATGCAAATGCAAACCTCACTTTTACACCTCACGTCCACAAAACATGTACAGAAAAATTTAACAAGAAAAACTACCAGAGTGGAGTAGGAACACACCTTTATTCCTTTTTTTGGGACCCCTCCTACCATTTAAGTGACACCTCATGTTATCGCTGGATGCACAAGTCCTGCAGACTCAGCCCAACGGTGCAGAGCCAGCACTGCTCAGAACAAAGCTGTGGATTGCATTTCCTCTGGGGAAATCCACGTGTTCTACATCCCCTGCACTGAGGACTGTGTACAAAAGCAAATAAACAACACACACCACCTGAGTTTGTCTGTCTGACTGTCCAGAAGTAAGAGATGCCCCATTGTCAGTGGGAAAATATTTTTCAATCTTTTTTTAACCAAACAAACACTGCTTCACTGACTGCCCAGGACTGATATCCAAAAAAGAAATCAACCAAAGAACTTTAGGAACAAACATTAATACAGTGACTGAATGCTACAAATCAGGTATTGAACAGAAAGTCACATTATAGCTTCCCAGCCCACACAACTGCAACAAATTCTCACTCCAGACCTGATAAGGAATCCCACCCGTTTAGGGCCTAAACTGCTCTGCTTCATCATGTGTGTAAGTTTCTTTCCTTTGAAATCACCAGGCTGACATCCCAAAGTGCAGGCACAGAGGTCGTTCGCAGGTTGTACACGGGCTGAGCATTGCTACTTCTGCTTTGGATGCAAAGAAGAGCTTTGTGTCTCCAAAACTTTGACAGCTGTTTTGTTTTTCTTTTTCTTTCTTTCTTTTTTTTTTTTTCGTCCCTCCCAGCGATCTCCACTAGCTGAATAATAAAAAAAACAAGACTTGAACCTCTAAAAGTCTCATTTCACCATTTGTTATGAAACAAGTGATCTGTGAGCCTCAGCATGCAGCGTGCAGTGGTTTCCGTAATAGCTTTTTAATGCTGACGTGCACATTCAGATTAACCTAATTGCAGAACCGTTATCTAAATGGCCTGGTGTTATCTGCACCTCCATTAAGAGTACAGGTGACTTAATGAGGTGAGCACTGTGTTAGCCTGCCTTCACCTCTTTGACTGGATCTGCGTCCAACCTGCACAGGGCGCAGTGATGACATTCAGCCAACTGGGAGACGCCAATCTTCAAACACTGCTGCGGCACAGCCAGCTCCCGGCACTCAGAGGACACTCACCCACCTGGGGCAGTTCCATGTCACTGCCCTGCACACTGCTGTGCTGGATGGGGACGTGCAGCCCAGGCCTTAGGAACAAGCAGCTGGGCTGCAGGGTGCACTTACATGGGCTGGCTGGCTGAATAGGGAGGAAAACTTAGATAAAATCAGTGTGTTTACAATGGGAATAATAAGAGAAGAGATATGAGTAACTGTAATAAAGATGAAAGTGCTTGGCAGCTGTGCCTGTGGTCTCAACTTTAGGCTATTTTAAGATTCTGTTTTGTTATTATCATGTTTTGAATCGTTTCGCTCCACAAACAAGTTTTGTGTAAAACGACCCTATTTTTAACGGTCTGTTTATAGATGATAAGATCTCCAGAAAAGCAACACCTCACTCGCAGACTCATTTTGTAGTTAGAAAACAAACACGTTAATGAGGCAGACTGCATGCTGCAACTGAAATGGTGAGAATCCCCCTCCCCATCCAAGAACCAAGTGTTTCCCCATATGTGGCACTCGGCAAGCTGTGTGAGCAGACCAGTCGGGGGGCTGGAAGCTAACAGTCGTGTTTGTCTGGCTACAGATCCTCAGACTGGGTTGGATCTGCAAGGCAGTGAAAATCCTAAGCAGCAGACGCCTCCCCCAGATCACCAGCTGAGTAACAAGAGCAAAAAGACAACTTCTGCACAGGAACTCCAGAAAGCTCTGCTGAATTCTAGTACACTACAACTTACCATAGACTCATAGAATCCTAGAATGCCCTGGGTTGAAAAGGCCCACAATGCTCACCCAGTTCCAACCCCCTGCTGTGTGCAGGTCACCAACCAGCAGACCAGGCTGCCCAGAGCCACATCCAGCCTGGCCCTGAATGCCTGCAGGGATGGGGCATCCACAGCCTCCTTGGGCAACCTGTTCCAGTGCCTCACCACCCTCTGTGCGAAAAACTTCCCCCTAATATCCAACCTAAACCTCCCCTGTCTCAGTTTAAAACCATTCCCCCTTGTCCTATCACTATCCACCCTCTTAAACAGTTGTAAAGGGTTTGACCTGCACTAAAACCCAAACTGCCCCAGCACTGCATCCCACTCTTGCCATTTGTTCCCAAGCATACAGGAAACAGGTATGTGATGAAGCCACTGCTTAGTAATGGATAAAAAGGCGATGAAGCATCCTCTGACTCAGATCTCATCAGAGTTTGTGAGTTTCTGATTGTTTTCAGGGAGCTTTGGGTCATTCTTTAATTAACTATGGGAAAAGAAAAAATACTGTTTTGAAAATTAGTTGCTCTTTTGCTTACTGAAGGTGAGCACTTCAAAATACAGTGGAGAAGGGCTGGATGAAGATGGAGAAGAATTTGAAGAATTTGAATACTGCTTTAATTTATATCTAGAAAGTGTGGAGGTGCGTAGACCACAGCATGGGGGGGAAGGACACTGATTTGATGCATTCAGGCCAAGCCACGAGCACGAGGAGCTGCTGCTGCACAACCACCACTCTTTGAGTCATGCGACTGCAAGAACGAGATCATGAGAAAATGGTGACAGTTTCTAAGTGAACACACACACATCAATACCTGATCCTCTCCGCTTGTTTTGAATGCGTTTGGCTCTGTCTCATCTAAAAATGACTATTCTTTCCACATACAGTACGAAGTGCAGGAAGCCACACAAGATCTTATCTGCAAGGGTATGCGCACTTGGGTGGTGTCTATGCTGACAATTTAGGCAATTTTCCCACGGTGGGGTTAGCATCAGAGGAATAGCCTCTTGCTAGTAACACTGCTTGGAGTGATGATGAAGGACAGACACAAACAGTTTGTGATGACTGCTGCATTACTTAGTCCTGTTGTAAGCAAGTTGAGGCAACACAAAGGTAAATATGCCTGCGCTTCACTTACTGTAGTGTTTCTGAACAAACAGTGAAGGAATTTCTGAAAACCCATCGAACAAACCAAAGAACAGACTGAGATTTGCAGAGGAGGACTCAGCGTCAACTCTACAAAAAATCACAGTGATCAAAGCAGAGATATATAACAATGGTAGAAATAACTGAGTAAAAGGCACACCACTTTTTAATCATTGGGAACATCTGTTTTGTGTTTTCACAATCGCTCATTTCGAACTTGCGGCTAATCAGCTCTGCACAAACTCTCAGAAAGCACTGCTCACAGTGCATGACATCAAGTTATATGTTTAATTACTTCCTGCTAAAAGAGTATATGATATACACAGCTGTCTATAGGAAGATCTTCAGAAACATGAAAAACATGAGATTTACCAGGTCCACTCTCAAGACAGGCTGGCCATATTTTATGAAGTGTGAGACAGTCAAAAGTACGTAGTGATGGGTTAGTCATAGACAAAGAATTTGAGGTAGGGAGGCAGAAGTCAAGGTTGGAATACGGGTGTATACAGGTGGAGGGAAGAGGGAACTGAAACAAACACTGATTTCCTCAGGTCACTCAAAGCCTTTTTAAACTTGGTTTAACTGATCAGTGCACACTTACCCACTGTGAACTGCTTACTCCCAGCAGTGAACCTCTCCCACTGCTCAAGTTTCCTGTGCTCATAGGCTGCTCACCTTCTCCAGGTTTTCCAGATCCAGACTCTCTGTGTTTAGGTTTTCTGCACTTTCACACCTTTTCTCAAAAGCCTTCTCTTTGCTTGCCAAGATCCCAGTATCACAGCAAAGGCAGAACAGTGCCATCTGAATTACTACTTCCCACCAACATACAAGCTCCTTCCCAACCACCCAGCAGAAGATGCCAGCAGCATGCAGTGGTTCCAGAAGCTGCAGTGTTTGGAACAGCCTGGAGCGGGGCATGGCTCTGCATCTTGCAGGCAGTGTGCTACAACAGTAGGTTAGGTTGACAGGAAAAGAAAGATTGAGACCAGCTCTATCATCTTTATAGGAGAAATACCTCCTGTTACATTTTCCTTGGTTTCCTTACCAAATACTGTTTAATTTAAAAGAAACAAGGAGATCAAATGCGTACATTTTATATATTAAAACACAAATACCATACGAAATGAACACTGTAATTAAGGAGGGGAACTGGAGAACAAAGCAATATCAGAGACATTTTCACAGACCTGAGAATAGCTCAAAAAGTTCAGAGTGAAGAACTCCAAAATCTGAATATCCATTATGGTGTCCAATGAATTTTAACACTGACCTATACTGCCAGATTTGCACAAACACACGATGTGTATCCAGCACCACTATGATGGAGGACTACAAAGAGCACCATCCTGAAACAGTGTTCAAAACATCACTGCAGTCAAGACTTTAAGGACATATTGCTGATTGAATTATGCTCGTTCAGACTTAGCATATTTGTATTCCTTTAAGTTTAGATCTTTGGTCAACTTCTCTTCCTGCTGAACTATCAAACAACTTGTGTATTACAATGTGCTGCTGACAGAAACTATGTATTTTGTGCCTATTAAGCCTTTTCAGCAGGTATTCGAACTTCTTTTACAACAGATTTTAACAACTGAATTTCAGTAAGGTAACCCACACTATTCTAACTGATGTAGCAAACATTAAAGGAACTTAATGTATAGAATCAACCTCCCCTTTTTGTATAAACTAACAGACAAAGCATCAGTAGAAAAATACACTGAGCATTAGAAAACAGAGAAATCCGAACAGACAACAGCAACTTGCTGAAAAGCAAACAGTGCCCACTGCACTGACAGCTTCGACCTGCGTTCTTGTTTAAGAAACAAACTGATGGAGGGGCACAGAAACAGCCAGGCACGGCGCAGGGCAGTCGGACTGGGAGCTCTCTCAGGCCCAAGAATATTTCTGCTTGTCAGAGGCTAAAAAGATTATTTATTGTTTCCTTCCTAAACCCAGCTCCACTGCCACCTGTTCAGAATTTACTATAAAGCTGTTAAACAAGATGAGAACTTTGATGCTGACTGTGAAAACAAGTTTCACTGTATCTGACCCGAGCAGCACTTACTACTGATCCAGAAGCAAAGGAATTTGATTTTTTTTTTTAAGCACAGCTATCTTTTTACCTTTATAAGCTGTTTAAAAAAATGTAAATAAAATAACTCTGCGGACAATAGAGGGCATTCATTCCACAGAAAGACAGCCACCACCCTTAGACATGAAATATCGCAGCACATTAAGTCATGAGACCCCGCTAATCAAAGCTGACAGGGCCCTGAATGTGATTTCTGCTGAGACTTAGCGATATCATGGGGCACTGAAGCATGCACAGCCTGCCAGACTGCCCCTGTTCATGTGACAATGGCTTTTATTCCCGAAAGGGGCCTGCGAGTGACAAGAGTCTCCTTTGTCTTTAGCCTCCCGCATTCGCAGTGCAAGAGAGGTTCATTCAACCAGCCCCAGACACTCTTTGAAAGGCTGAAGTGTAACATAAGATGATCATGAAACACTAGCTTGCCTTCTGCCTACCCCTCATTCTTCTCAAGCACAGCCTGGCTATTCAGGGCCTCTTACAGACTCGCTCGCACTGCATTACCCCCGGTCTGCTGAATCCCCGCATTGTCCCAGCCCCACCAGCAGCCATCGGCCTTCCCACAAAGCCATCCACCGGCACCGGGGCCACGCGCCCGAGGAGCCGGCGATGAAAGGCTGTGGTGCCGCCAGCCGCCCCGGTCCTGCCTGATGTGCAGTGCCTCATGGCCGTCCTGATCCCACAGACACACAGTGCCTCATGGCCGTCCCAGTCCCACAGACACACAGTGCCTCATGGACATCTTGGTCCCACAGACACACAGTGCCTCATGGACATCTTGGTCCCACAGACACACAGTGCCTCATGGCCGTCCCAGTCCCACAGACACACACTGCCTCATGGACTTCTTGGTCCCACAGACACACAGTGCCTCATGGCCGTCCTGATCCCACAGACACACAGTGCCTCATGGCCGTTCCAGTCCCACAGACACACAGTGCATCATGGCTGTCCCAGTCCCACAGACACACAGTGCCTCATGGCCGTCCCAGTCCCACGGATGCACAGTGCCTCATGGACATCTTGGTCCCACAGACGGACGGTGCCTCATGGCCGTCCCAATCCCACAGACACACAGTGCCTCATGGACATCCCCATCCCACAGACACACAGTGCCTCATGGGCTTCTTAGTCCCACAGACACACAGTGCCTCATGGCCGTCCCAGTCCCACGGATGCACAGTGCCTTATGGACATCCCCATCCCACAGACACACAGTGCCTCATGGACATCCCCATCCCACGGACACACAGTGCATCATGGCCGTCCCAGTCCCACAGACACACACTGCCTCATGGACATCTTGGTCCCACAGACACACAGTGCCTTATGGCCACCCTGGTCCCAGGGACACAGGGTGCCTCATAGCAGGCCCAGGAGAGGATGAAGCTGGAGACACCTCAGCCGGAGCCACCAGGGAGGGATGTTACAACCCATCCATCTAGATCTTCCTCTAAAAGAGGAGTTTCCATTTTCTACAGGCCCTTTTCCCTGCTCTTCCCCACAGGTAGCCATGCAAGGCCCCAGACTGTCTTCCTCCAGCAGCTGCAAACCTCATTCACAAAAGAATGGATAAAAACCCCAAATGTGCCAGACGACTCCAAAACACACTTTTATGTCCCTGTTTTTAACGTCAGCTATCACTCTATCAGCTTGCTCCTTGAGTCATGGGAGCAATAGTGCCATCCGCTGGCAGCTAACCTGATCCTGCATCTCCATCAGGTGCCTCCTAACTACAGCTGCTGTTTTGTACTGCTACACTGGAATAAATGTTTCCTCACCTGCTCCACCTCCCAACAAATGTGCCGTATCTTTACATGGTTGATGATTTTTCTTCCCATGAACCACAGAATAGTTGCACCCTGAAAGCTCAGGGCCTACTGCTACAGCAGGCTGCTCCAAGGAGCTGCTCATCTCAACTGCAAAACTTCAGGTTGGTGTATTTAACAAACTGGTTCAGCTTCCGATCCACTCTACTACTAATAGGAATCAGTGCAGGGAGGTTCAGATGTGCTTCAGAACCAAATAATTGCCGTGTTATCCCCAGCAATCTCTGGGATCTCATTTTCTGAAGAGGTCCTTCACCTTAAATCTTGGTGAAGGAAAGGAACCTCAGCCAGCAGAGCAAAGCTGTGGACCTCTAAGCATACACACACAAAGAACAAAATGCATCAGAACACGTAAATGGAATTATGCGTTCTAGAATAAAAGTCTGGTGCCTTATTGTAAGAACAGCAAGTGGGCCTGAAAATAAATAATGAAAGTAAGGATTTATAAGAACATCTGTCCTTTCAGGTGAGACACACAATTGCCAGAAAACTTGCATTTGAATCTGCTTTACTGTCCCATCTGAAAGATGGGGAAGCACGGGATGAAAACGCAAGACACAGCCCACCACAGATGTTCAGAGCTGGGGTCTTTCAGCATAGCTGCTGTGAAATTAGGTATGATCAATCTCCAAGGAGAACAAAAGATTTCCTGTTATTCTTGAAGATAATTCTATTCATCCTTCTGGCAGTAAAACAGAACTAGAAGAAAGTTATGGCTGAGAATAATCACCAGTTGAGGTTTTCTGTTCTTCACACTTGGAATAACTAGCAAGTAAGCTTTTCTGTGGAAGAAAGAACAGAAAAAATAATTCCACCAAAAAAATCAGAGCTTTCAAAAAACCTGATCTAAAAAGATTTGCAATTCTAAAAGAAAACAGTAACTATCTTTGAAGTCACAAGTTTAAAAATCACTCTCAATATACTCAAATAATACGCTCTTGTTAAGATTTTCAAACACTCACGTTCAAAGAGTTACTGAACAAAAGAGTAAGCTTCAAGTAACTACCTGCAGACTTGTAATCAAATATGAAATAGCCTTCTTTCTGTATTCACAAAACCAGCAAGGATGGAATTCCATGATCACATGGGAGTTAGGCTTTACTGAAGAACAGGGCATAAAAATGCTCTTTCACTTTTTTCTATTGCTATGCAAGATCAGGATGCTTTACATAGTCAAAGCAAACAACTTCCCTGTGAAAAGAAACAAACCTATACTTTTTCGCCTTAAAAAAAAAAAAAAAGGAAAAGAAAGCATGAACAGTACTGTATTTTGCCCCTAAAAACACTCTCAAGGATATCAAGACATCACTGTGATACCAGAGATGCTGCAAGAACTCAAAAATACAGGGTAAAACACATCAAATTCTGGTTTTTCTGGTTTTTCTGAACTCCTGCCAGTCACTCAAATGAAAATACAGGAGCAATAACACACACTTAGAAGATATTATTCAACACTCAGAATCTCCTCAAGCTGAGAGCCCTTTGGCTAGGGTAATCAGGGAGCAGAGGCTGTCCACCCCCTTGTAACTGCATGCAGACTGGAGATAGCATAGCAGATCTACGACCAACTACTAAAATCCCTTCTTCTCCTGCCAAGGACAAGAAAAACAAAAAAGAATACAATCATCCTCTTAAATTCTCCAAATTAGACCCTATTAACCCCATGCTTTCAAAGGTCAGAAAAGCTCCAGGAGAAAGATTCACAGTCATTCTGTACTCAGCGATTATAAAAACTGAGGTTGAACACAGTCTACTTATGTACATGGGAAGACCATGCTAAGCTGCACCATTCACAGTGTGCAGCTGCTGTGATGAAATGGAATTCACATTGAAATGCATCCAAAAAAAAGACACAGACCTTAACAGAGCACCAGAGAGCTGGGAAGGTGAATTTATTTGAAAGACATGACCCACCTCTTTGTAATCGCCCCTGTGATAAAGATGACTGACGTGTCCAAGCAAATAGTTCCGGTCTGCTGTATGGAGCTGGTAAATGCTAATCAGAGGGTCAAGAAGATTAGCTGGGCACTGGTCTAGTACTCTGAATACACGGGCCTGCAGCTTCTTCAGCTTCATGCCAGACTGTTAAAAAAAAAAAAATCCGACACAGATTTAGTAAAGATGGCTACAGTTCAATGGCACTTGAAAATTCAGCTTGTTTAAACAGGGGAAGAAGCCAATTCCTTGGGAAGGGATTCTCCAATTTCCCCATGGAGTCTGCAAACAGAAATCAGAACAAGACGATATGTGTTTTGTTCACAGAATCCAATTTAAAAACATTAAATGTTTGAGGATAATTCTGCAAAAGGCATAGGGCCTTGTGCAAAAGTAAAACGTGAAACTAGAAAAATGCTCTCTTTTACAACACAGCTATTTAGAAATTCTCCCCTCCGGTTCCCAGCAGAAAATCTTTGAACACAGCAATGCCTCTCAAGGGAGATCTCACCTATCAGGCATAGGAATTCAATCTTCATTCCCAGGCTTGCTCCTGGGTGCAAGAAGGGCAGGAAAAGCAGAAGCACTACAGCAAGACGCACAGACACAAGCATTAACCCTTGTGGTCTTATATGGCCATTCTCTTATGATACAGGATTTTCAGTGCCAGTGGCACTCCTCTGCATTTTGCAATACTGAAATGGCAATGCTCTCAGAGAATCTAAACGGAGATGAAAGCCTAAAAAGAGCCATTTGGAAAAATAAGGAATCAAACAAAATAGATATGAAAGCATTTCATAGTTCAAAGGTAAATGCACAGAAAGCAGGGAAAATCTTGGGAGGTCAGAATACATGATGGCATAAGGAATGGTAAACATTAGGACATATAATCTGACGACCCAACATTACAAAGTTAATCATTCATCTGAAAAGCCATACTGTTACCATTTTCTGCATTCCTAATGATAAAAGCTCCCCACCAGATGGTAAGAGTTAAGCAATCGTATGGTAACTGGCTTCTATTTGCAGAACTGGAAGAATATGCAGAGTAGATTACTGCAATTGGGTTTATCCTGACAGCAGTGATGTGAGTTCCAGTGGGAATGCCTCCAGCCAGCAAAGGCTGTAAGATCCATGCTTGATCAGAACAGTTTGATCTGGAAAGATGGGAATCCCAATTTGGAAGGGGAAACAGAGCTCTCACATCATAGCTTCTACCATTACTCCATTTGCAGACCAACATTACATCACAACATCTCAGTAGGAGTTTTACACCTTGTCACATCGTGTCTGTATGCGGCCACAGAGAAGACACGAGACTATGGAATGAAGTGAAATTTGGGCCATTTGAGGGATGTTAAAATCAGCTGCCTTCTCCTCTGCCCAAGGTCTCTTGCTCTCTCCTTTTCTAACCTGTTGAACAGCAGGATGCTCTTTCATCCAGAGCTGCAGCTCACTGCTGATGTAATACCCAAGGGAATGCCCTTTCCCCTTCCAATCATCGCTGCTCTCCAGCATGTCCAGCAGTCCTGCCAATGGGTCCTCCAGTCCTGCAAAGCCCCGCCTGATTTCTTCCTTGAGCTGCTGAGATACAAAAACACATTGTCATGTACAAAAAGATTAGAGAATCCTCCCTTCCCCCAGCTGAACACAAAGCTTTATTTATTTTTTTTTTTTATTTAATCTATTCAGAGAGGTAACTGTTGCTATTCAGCCACCATCCGCGCCTCCAGTGACTTTTCATGTCATTACAGATTCCTTCATGGCTCACTGCACCTCAAACCCAATGGGAAAAGCAGCAATTGTCCACACTAATTATCCCATAAAGACAGAGAAGTTGTTCTGTGGGGCAGACAAAGGGGCTTGGGATTTGGGGGAGGGGGAGAAGTGAGCAGGAGAAAGGGGTGTTATTAGGAAAATGGCAATAGGGAAGGTAGATAATTGCGCTCACAAACCTACTCATCTTCTGATAGACCTACAAGTAATAAAGCACATAAGCTCCTCCTCCCGTGCCACAAATATTGTATTTGACTTTATACTGACTTGAGCCACGATGGCATAACTCAGCTCCTCAATATGTGGGAGCATTGAAATGGTTTGGATTCTACATATAGGAATGAAAAGAGAGATCCAAGTTTGCATCCTGTCGTACTCTGCCATCCAAGAAACTGAAATCTGTCCTAGCTCCAAGGCTACCCAGCAAGGTACCTGCTGCAGGCACTCACACTGCAGCACAGCCAAAGGCTGTAGGAAGGGGCCTGGAACATGGGAAAATGCTGCACCATAAATCTTAGGGATCCCAGGGTGATGTGCTTAGAAATGTGAAGGAATTGGACACTCACTTTGTGAATGTTAATAGGCTACTTACTACCCATCTGGTAGAAGTGATAAATTAGCAGTACTGAGCAATATCTTTATAATGTTTACATTAGAAGTAGTTTCCAAGGAGCTCGGAGGGTTGGCAGGGTGAAGAAGTGGCATCCTTCAGTACCCACACAGGACCTTTCACCGCGTGGTACTGGCGTGGAGCGAGGCAAAAGCAGAGACAGAAAACAAGAAGTCACTACGAGCAGCTGCTCTCTTTCTTTTCTGGCTAAAAAGCAAAATCCAAAAGATGCTCAATCCCGCCTGCAGTCAGCAATTGTAATTTACTGTATATGATGGCCCCAGTCATAGCTTCCAACGGAAACAACATAAAGTTTGAAGAATGGTATGAAAAGCAACAGAAAATCTACAGAAAATTTGCCAGTGAATTTGTTCTTTTTTATTCATCAACAATATTTACTGGAAGACAGCTATTTTCCATAGTGTCTTTCATGTTGGGAAAAGCCACAAAACCTATCGTTTACGACAGAAACTGTTTCCTTCTCACTAGATTATCAGATGCAGCAAGAAAAAGCCGATGACTAACAAAGATGTGACTTCAGATAACAGTTTTCTCCCTGTAAGTATTTTTCCCTGTGGTAAGTATTTGCAATGTTAAACATAGGGCTCCAACTTCACTGCAAGATTCAGCAGAAGGAGCAGGCAAACTCTTATCCAACCACAAATATCCAACACAACAGCCAAAGGAAAACAAAGCGACCGGCCAACTCAATTGCGCTGTTTATAGATGGCCTCTCTCTTTTTTCCCCCAAAGCTCCACTTCAGCACATTTAGACCGAACCAGAGCTTTCACCACACCACTCAGTTCCTCCTTCAGCTGCATCCTGAGCCCGGCCTTTGGCAGAACAGTCGCCAGCAGACACCACGTCCTGCGAGAGCACAAGCCTGCTTTCACACGCAGCGCATCTCCAAACACCTACACAGCTGGCATGAGTGC
This sequence comes from Chrysolophus pictus, assembly GCA_037305975.1. Classification (NCBI taxonomy): domain Eukaryota; kingdom Metazoa; phylum Chordata; class Aves; order Galliformes; family Phasianidae; genus Chrysolophus; species Chrysolophus pictus. The sequence continues at coordinate 9,612,052 of CM074592.1, read as the reverse complement.
TAACAGCACGGCCAGACTGAGCCTCACACTCCTATTGGCTCCACTTTTAAAAAGGGGCAAAGCCTACCCCTGAACCTCCTGGCAATCTGAAGACTTCAACTATGGTTTGTGTGGTTTGAGGTGAAAAGATCAAAAAAAAAAAAAAAAAGCACGAGACACCTAAATCAGAGAGGAAAGAGTGCTGTGCTGCCTGGCTCCTCTCTCTGCCAGAGAAGGATTTCTCTCAAACATGTAATTGCCATTTCCATTTCAATTGATTCCCATGGCAGGGAATGCTCCTTGGGGGATTTCTACAGCCTGACAGATCATGGGAATTGGAAAACTTTGCTGGTGCTCCAACTGCACAGTCCTTCGTTCAGTTTTGGTCCCGTATTTCTCAGCTCAGGGCACTCTGCTGATGCATCTTTGTTACTGCAAAGCTGTCTTTATGTAGGAAATGATCATGTTCTTTTACCATGTCCCAGAATTGACGTCACGCCAGGGACAGGTTCACTCCTGTTGATCTTCACTGATTTGAGACTGATGGGCATCATCTAATAGAGAGGACTGATTCACACATCAGCTAATTGCCAGACACCCACACAGAGCATAAGGCAAAGTAGCTCCCTGCCATTTAAATGTCAATGCAGCAAGCTGTGTTCTACTTAAGCCAACTGCCCTCATTTATTTTAACGGGAGTGTTGGATACTGGTGTGCTCAGGACATGAGCAGCACCGTGTGCTGAGCTGCACGCAGAGGCAGGGCAGCAGGTGCCCCTGGAAAAAGTGCCTTGCTGTGGGTGCCTTGCTGAGGCTGGTAATGTTATGAGAACCTACTGGGGCATCCCAGTAGCACTGTGATGGGCACGTGTCAGAAACCACTGGTGACATCCATTCTGTGCTCTCCACTTTGGGGCATCTCCTGAGCCTTTCTCCAGCAACCATGCTCCACACCTTTCCAGAACGACCTTGTCCTGGTTCAGAAATGCAACGTCTGAGCTCAGAGCTGTGGTCGTGCAGCCAGCAGTGCACTGAAGGGTGGGCACTGGGAGGCCAGACCTGCCCTGCCGTGAAGCTGCAGCGTGCACACTCTGCATAACCTCCTTACCACCTTAACCACCTTACTGGAGAGACTGCTCCAGAAGCAAGCAAACGGAGCTGCCAGCATGGCTCATGGGGATCCTCATGCTTTTCCATCCTCAGCAGAAAAGCTGTGGTGCTCCGTGCCCAAGGACACGTCAATGGGAGGCTTTGTCTTTTTCAGAGTATTTTTCTTCACAGTCCACACGTATCCCAGGGTACACAGCACGGAGACTTTGATGATTACTCTTTCTTACTGTTGTTCTGTGGGATTAGCTGCCCTCAAAACCTAACAAACAATATTTTTTTTCCTGCAAGTCTAACAGAACTTGATAGAAAGCTCAAAGCTTCACAGTTGCTGAGCTCAAGTCTACAGTGGTGACGGGCCGTTTGGAAAGGCACATCTCATTAAACCACCATGTTTCCAGTGGTTCAATTACTCAGGCTGGAAACCACAGACTGTCAGGAAGGGACCAGACAAGAACAGTGACCCAGCACTCCGGTTCCTAGGATGCAGTGTGTACCCCAGTGTGCTGAGCCACGGCTGCCACTTCACACAGCCCACATTCCACAGCTCTGCGGTGAGCTGCTGGCTTTGGAGTTCTTTAGAAAAGAACATTTCAGCTCTGGACCTGTCTGAGCAGCACAGAGTTTGATATGGGAAACTAACCATGAAGCGCATACATCTACTGTTTTTGTTAGCTTTTAAGCTCCCAAATTTAGATGAAGTATATTTTACTCCCTCTGAGAAATCTCCACGTAGAGCCCATCGGGTGCTGTATAAAAATACAGCACTAATTTTAGAGAAGCAGTGTAAATTGCATTCACCACTCTAAAAGGCAAAACCAAATCAAACAAAACAAAAGGGTAAAAATATCTCGAACACAAAGGATTTGATATCATTCCACTTGGCAAAAAGCACTTTTCTATTGACTTCAACCCTCATTTTTTCGGCTTCTCAAAACATTCTTCACACTCTTCCTAAGACACTCAATGCAATGGACAAAAAAGTGTTTAAAAGAAAACAAAAGCAACTTTGAGGGTTTTTTTTTCTGCTTGCAACTCAGCCCTGTAAACTTCAGCTCTTCCACAGGAGCCCCTTTGCTGCCTCAATCACACAGAGCTACCTTTTCTATTCACTTCTCGCTGCAAACGCGCAGGCTCAGGGATGTGCTGGGACTGAAAGCAGTCATGAAGAATTGCAGGCTGACCCACGTTCTGTGCCTGGACATGCTCTGCATGCAGCCACCATCGGCAGCGAGGAGGGGAGGCCGCTACACAGCCTTACCTTCTTCATCTCTTTCTTTGTCCAGAGAAGCTGGAGGGTTTTCAGCAATAGCAGCGGGTCTTGGCCTGGATTGGGGGGAAGAAAGGGCGAGAGGGAGAGAGAGAGAAGGGGGGGAAAAACAAAACAAAACAGATTTATTGGCTCTGTGAGGCAGCCTAGACACACTGGTGCATTGTTTCACTGAAGCGAAATCAGCTACTCCGTGCCACTGTGTTTGAAACCACCAACCTTCCAACTGCCAGTCAGGATTAAAGTGCTAAAACCCCTCGCTCTGAGACCCTAACAAAATAACAGGCATCATCCATGCATGGCTTTAACTCAACACCCACGCGGGCTCACAGGCCGTAGCGCTGCATTTACAACTAAATCACACAACCACAGCGCTGCTCCCCCGGCTCTCTCTTTTTAATATTAATTCAAAACTCTCCTAGAAGAGTTCGGCAGCCTGGAAAGGAGTTCTCAATGCAGACTTTAAGGAAATGGATCTGAAGCTCTCATCTCACCCACCCCACGAGTGCCTGGCTGCCATGGGATGGAGGTGAGAGGTGTGGGAGGAGGAAGAGCTGGAACGCTCCCATGGAGATGCTGCGCCTATGGAGAAAGGGTGATCCACCATCTCAAAAGGAGGATATTTGCAATGATTCTTTCACTTTGCTCTTAGTTATTTGCAATCCAGCTGTTATGTAGTACCTAACACTGCTAATCACACTGATATCATTCATCACACCATTATTTATGAATCAAATGTGTAGACTATTTAGTTTTAAAAGCAGTAACATTTTTAATATCTGGTTCTATTTAATTTGCAGACATTCACTTCCAAAACTTTGATTCAGAATGCTCAGAATGGAAATCTGCTGGGAGCAACACTGAAAAATCTGAGTTAGCTGTCACAAAATGTTCCTCATCCATTCACTGCACCTCTTCTTCTGCTTCCAGAAACTCCAAAGAAAAATGTTCAGCTGAAAAGGAAACATCCTTTTAAATCACCTTCTGCCTTCCACAGCCCCATATAAGCAGTCTCAGGGCGCTCAGCTCGGTGTGCTGGCTCACTTCATATTTCAGGTTGCAAGAGCCCATCCAGCTGTGAGGAGCTCGGCCTCTTCCAGCTCAGCTCCCAGGCACTGCACTTACAAAGCCTGTGAAGCTGTGAGCCGATCGCTGCTTGGGCTCTGAGTGATGGCTTTCCCATTATCCGCCAACCTCGGGGGCATAGCGGCCAAATTTAAAACACCACATTTACAGTTCATAAGATAACATTTTCTCTCATCTCTACTCTGAAATCTTGAGCTCTCCAAACAGTTCCAAGCTACTGCGTCTCATCTGGAAAAAGAGAAGTCTCTTTTTATAATAAAATGGGAAAAGATCTGGATCCCCACTCCCCACAACATTAGCAGCTAACACCAAACTCAGCCCATGTGTGTGTGCTGCTGCTCCTGCCCAGCTCCCAAAGAACGCAGTGTGCAACCAAATACACTGCAAAGCTGAACCCCAATGAATGCAGCGAATGAGCGGAATGATAGAGGAATGAGAGCAGTTAGGAAAGCAGAGTTTCACCTCAGATATAGCCAATAATTCAACTGCTTAAAAAGCTTTCTAAGCCTCAATCAACAAAACAAGCCCAGATCCCATGTGATTTTTTTCTACCTTACCTCCCCGGCACTGCAATCAGATTTCCCCCTTACTTCATGGATGCATGAAAACCATCTCTGGTCAATTTTAAACAACTCAGTATGATGCCAGCATGCTGCTGTGTGAGCACAGGTAAGGAGGAAACAGCATTCCCACCCCTCCCTTAGTGGAAGCACCCAGTGGGGTGACTTCCACGCCATGCAGCAGGATGCAGTGGGACTCACTGGGATTAAGTGGGGTGCAGCAGGATGCAGTGGGATGCAGTGAGATGCAGTGGGATGCAGCAGGACACATGGAACGTAGTGTGATGCTGTGGGATGCAGCAGGATGCTGTGGGATGCAGGAGGGTGAACCCTTGATAGGAGGAGCTCACCAGAGGGCTCAAGGTGCAGTGCAGCCACTCATCTTCAGGCATGGCCTGGCAGAAGGGTTGTGCTCTCCCTGTTCAGTGTGTAAGGAGATGGTTCCCCAGAACAGGGATTAAGGAGCAGAGGAAGTGCAGCTGGTAACTGTGGCATGCTGATGTGGGAGCAGTTAGTGTCTTACCTTACAGGGCAAAACCTTGGGACTACCTAGGGGTGAAACACAGCCAGCTAAACACAACAAAATACCCATCAAACAGATACTCCTAGAGCCAAACATGAATGGGAGTATGGAGAAACACTCTTCTTTTGCCTGGTCCCAGTGGGGGGAAGGTGGTGCAGCTCATGCTGGGCCTTGGGATGCTGCCCATAGCTACGCAGTGGCGAGGAAAGAAGATGTAGATGGGAAAGTCCATGTCATTCAGGTTTTGGCAGGGACAATGGAGCAGGAACAGCACTACTAAGTTCCCATCAGAATAGCAGACATGATGCTGCTCACCCACGTTTAGGAGGAACCAGCATAGCAGCAGGAAACTAATGGCAGGATACCCGAGGAGAAAGGACAAGGGGCTTTATAAGGCTTCCAGAGCAAATCTGGGGAGGTGCCTGCTCAATGCAAAAAGGAGAGGGGGAGAAGCAGAAGGGAAGAAAGAACAAAGCAAAGCACCTGAGAACCAAATGGCCATAGCTGAACCACGGGCACATCTGGACTGAACTCAGAGTAGCAAGCAGCAGCATCTACTAGGATAAAGTTTGATAAACATTTTTAAATGATTACAGAGCAGTGTCAGCAAAAGCAAGGATAGATCCTGGAGGCCAGAAAAACACCTTTACATGGTATGTGTCAACACCATCCAGAATTTTCCCTTTTAAAGAAAAGCCAAATTCAAAGTAGAGACTCTCACATATCGGAAAGATACCCAACTACCAGCAAGTAGGTCACTTAATAAGCAGACAAGAAAATGCATTAAAAACCCCACAGTGTGGTGAGTAGGGGGGATCAGCTCTCTGCTCCCAGCCATGAGCTGCCAGCTCTGGCCGGGTCCCACTCTGCTCCCAGGCTGGAGAGGCTGGGATGTGCCCCGCACAGCCGATCCCACTCAGACCCTACATCAAACTCAAAGCCAAAGCCCGTGTTCTGATAGCAATCCTTTCTGCTCCAAGAAAGGGAGCTGCAGCCCAGCAAAGCTTCCCCACAGCAAACAGACAGCACCTCGCTGCAGGCAGCACAGGACACATCTGCACCCGCTCCACCAAGGCACAGGTGACTCAGGTTCCTTTATTGCAGAGTTTCTCCAAATATGATCCTATTATAAAAACTTCGACAGGAATGCATTTCCTTTCAGTATTTTTCTTTAAAAAAGAAATTTCCCGTGCCCTGAATCTGGTACCAAAACTGGAGAAGATGGTAAATGAAATCTTTTCCAGTTCTCAATAGCTGCGGTTACGTTTCAAAACCATATAAACCACAAGGCTTATATTTTTGAGTTAGAAAAGTGTCTTTGAGGAAAGCCATAAACTACTTTCTGTTCATTCTCTCCTTTTCCTTTGTGCACAGATCACTCAGACCTGCTGTGATCACAACAGAAGTGGTGCCCGCAGGCTGTTGAGGTAAAGCAGTGGTTTTGCCATTGCGTCCTTGCAAAATTCTGCCGCATTATTCACCAATTCTGCTGAAATGCCCTGGCAGGAGAAACCCTCCTTTGTAACTGAGGCTGCTTGTGCGTCTCCAATAGGGAAAGTGAGACATCAAACCCCAGAGGAGGAATTTGCCAATGAAAAATCTCTCAACACTTTTTCTTTGTGTCAAAAGCCATTGAACGCCCTGCGGCCTGAGACCTGGGAGAATTACAGTCAACTCATTAAAAGACACAGAATGCAATAAGAAGAAAAAAGAAAAACAAAAAGAAAAAATAAAAAAGGAAAAGGAAAAGGGGATAATGTGACTGAAATGCGAGAGCACGTCAAGCAGTCAACTACAGCCAGCACTCCTGGACAGAAAATGATGGTGAGACAGCTTAAACTTCTTTAGGCAGCCAGCTTACATCTCTGCCTCCCAAATTAATGTATTACATTTAATGGAACATACAACAAAACATGCAAAATGGTCCCCACACTAAATAATCAGTAAATTTTTACTATACAGAATGTGCTGTTTTGAGTCCTTCCAACCAATGCCTGAAATCTACCCTCTGTAAAATCTCCTGCCAACCTGAACAAGCATTTGAGATATTCTTCAGAAGGGAAAACAGAGCTCCTAAGCCCTTCCACGTCAGCAAAGTGTCCTTTTGCACTGGAGAATTAAAACCTGGAGGTGTGCAGGCGATCTGTGAGTGGGGATGGTGGGGAGCAGCTCCATTCTGCAGCCAGCAGCCCCAGCCCGGCAGCAGCACGGCTACACCAGCACTGTGTAATTTAAATGCCATGATTACATGTGAAAACGAACAAACACTACATTATGTGGACTAAGAATCAATCAAGGTCTCTCACAAAAACCTACTTTGCTGAATTTTTGTCCTGAACAGTGTGTGTAGCTCACACCGAGTGCACGCTACGTTTGCAGAAGAGAAGGCCGACACGGAATGGGAACATCCCTTTGATGAAGCACAAAACAAAAAGACACATTCCCTGTGACAGATTTTCAATCTCTAAGAACCAGCTGACTTAGCTGAAAAGAAAGCAAACTGTTGTTTTCCATAGGAAATCACAGATTTTTATACTTACGTGTTTTTGTCCCTGCTTTTAAACAATGCACACAACATAAACCTTCCAATCCAGTTCACACATTCTGAGCTTGAGGAAATGATTCCAGATATAATCTCCCTTCCACCGCAAAATGGCATTTAAAATACACCAAAACAGTTTTAGAATATACAAGTACAATGGCAGATATTAGCCGGTGGGGTGTGGGAGCGCTCTTCTCCTTCTGTAGGAGACTTTTTCAGTGATTTGTTCTTACTTGGACTTATCACAGGATATGGGATGGGGAGAGATACTTAACGTGCTGTGTAAACAGCAAGGGTAAAGATATACAGCCGGAACTTACATTCACCAGTCAGAGCTGATGTGGTCACTTACAGAAAAGAGAAGAGGTGAAAGGGGAAAACGAAAAGGGGAATGGAGAAAAGGAAAGGAAAGGAAGAAAGAGGAATGGAGGAAAGGGGAGAGAGGAAAGGAGAGAGGAGGGAGGGGAAAGGGGAAAAGGGAAAAGGTGAAGGAGAAGGAGAAAGAGAAGGGAAAAAGAGAAAGGAAAAAGGAAAAAGGAAAAAAGGGAAGGGAGAAAGAGGAAAAGGAAAAGGGGAAGGAGAAAAGGAAAGCAAGAAAGGGGAAAAGGAAAAGGGGAAGGGGAGAAAAGGAAAAGGAAAAGGGGAGAGGGGAAAGGGGAAAAGAGAATGTGAAAAAGGGAAGTGGAAAGGCGAAAAGATAGGAAAGGAGAAAGAGATGGGGAAGGAAAAAGGGAAAAAGAAAAATATGGAGATAAGAAAAGCCAGGATCATATTATTGCAACACTGCCTGGACCAAGCACAGCATCCCCGCCTTGCCTTTAAGACATGTTCCATCCTCTGTCAGCAGTATGAGGGAGAGATGAGGCTTCCAACACACCTAGGAATGGAATGGGGACATCTTCCCACACCAATGAGAAATTCACACAAGAACCTCTCTTCCCAAAGCGCCCCTAGGAAGCGTGTTCCCAAGGGCTGGGAACCTGGGGCAGCTTCCTGCTTTTTACTGCTCTTTTTGGGGGAGCTGCTGTATTCCAGCCCCTGGAACACCCAGCTTGGGCACAGCCTGGTGCTGGGGGAGGCATCCCAGCTCTGTGCTGTCAGAGCACTGGGCAGTGAGGGGCTCAGCCACTGGCAGCACCTGGCCCTGTATGGACAGACCCGATGTCAGCAGGTGCTCCATCCTAAGCTGTGGGTTTGTCAGTGCTGCTGAGCCATCCGCCTTGCACCAACCTACTTTCCATTTCTTATTGAGAACACGTGTTCTAAATGAATTCTAATGGCACAACTGTAATTTGCACATTTGTAATTTTTCCAAGCCATGCCAAGGACTGTATCTTCTTCTTCATCCACAGTGAAAGGAAACCTCTGCTTCCACTGCAGTCACACTGGCACGAGAGCACAGCTGAGACAAGCTTTATCTTCTACAGATCCAAGGCCTATTGGTGAAAGATGGACTGTTGGACTGGATCATCTTGGAGATCTTTTCCAACTTTGGTGATTCTATGATTCTATGATTTTATTTGTCTTTCCAACCTTACTGATTCTATGATTCTATGTGCAAACAGCCATGTGTTGGGATCAAGCATGAGATGAGGAATAGGGTAGGGTCCAGGGAGTGTATGAGCTCTGAAATAATGAGCAATGATGCTCATTAATGCAATGAGCATCAACCCATGCAATGAAGGGAGTTTGTTGATGTGTTACAGTGTGTTTGTTCGTGGGGGCTGGCTATGGGGTTTGATGGCCCTGTGATGTCTGTGGGAGGGCTGTGGACGGTGTTGGGGTAGTGGTGGCAGATACATAGGGTAAGCAGCTTTGCAGTGAGACTGAGCCTGCTGCAGGCAGCTTAAATGCTTGGGGACATAGTTTAGTGGGAATGGTGCTAATAGGCTGATGGTTGGACTTGATGATCTTAGAGGTCTTTTCCAACTTTCATGGTTCTGTGGCTTTTCAGTGTTCTGTTCTGTTCACAGTTCAGTTTTCGGATATAAAAGTCACAAAGGGTTTTGCTCAATAGACACCATACTGTATGAAGGAAGTTCTAAGTGCAGATGGGGAGAGGGAAATAGAGCTGTTGTTTTCCCCAGTACAAACTCTCCTCACAAAGAATGATAAACCAAACAACCCAGCAAGCAACCCAAACTGGCAGAGCTCCAGAGCCGTGCTAGCAGAGCTGGTTCCAAAGCAGGGCAGTGCCCACTGCACAAGGGCTGCATTTGCCCTCTTCCTGAAGCAGAAGATGCTGCAGTGAGGCCGGGGTTTGCTCCCCAGCTGAAGCTGCCCTGCCCTGCCTGGAACAGCAGCCTCCATCACCAAGGCAGCACAGAAACCCCCAGCAGCACTGCCCACACCATCTCTCACTCAGATCTGCAAGTTCCCCTGAGTTTAGAGAGCTGACAGTGCCTGGTACCAGGGGGAGCTTCCAGCGTCCCTTCCCTCCCCTGCACACTACTTCAAAATGTAACTTTGCGTTATCGTGGGGGCAGGGAGGGTTTGCAGAAGATCACCCACTCCTGTTCCAGATGCACCTGCTCCAAAGGGTTCAAAGGCTTTTCAAGTCTTTCTCAGGGCAGAGGCTCTAGCTTAGCAGAAACAGCTACTTCCAGGAACGAGAGCAGATCCAAGAGCACTGTGACTAAGGGATAACCATGCGGTGATTCATCAGAATCCCACTGGCTGCCATCTCTGGATTGCCACTCAGAATGGAAGCGGCTCAGAGCTCTTTGCTCACAGGGAAAGGCTGCCTGCACTGTGCCTGCAGACGGGCAGAGCAGCACTGCCGGCATCCCGATCGATTGCAATGTTAATTATATCCCACCACTGAATTCTCCAGTGCAAAATTTACAAGAGGATCAGATGTCACAAAACTATTTCGTTTCAGAAGCAATAAATTGCGCTGCTTTAGCACAATTTCCAGAGCTCCCAAACTCACTCAGCACGCCCAGCCACCACCCCTTAAATGCTTCTCCCGCAAAAGACAAATATGCTTTTAGAATGTCTGACTGTGTTGGTTTAGCTGAATTCAAACAATAAGGCAATGAGGTCCTTCCCAACAAGGTACGTTTGGCTCGCTCCAGTCTCAAGCTCAGTTTCCAGCTCTAGCTATGGCTTTCTGACCAACAGGGCTTTGAATGCACCACACAGAAGGCTTCAGATCTTGGAAGGGAAGCAACCACACGCAGCTCCCACAGTCCTAAACTCTGCACACCCCACACAGCTCCCCTGTAATTTTAGCATTGAAGATTTAGCCCCTTGGGAGGTCTCTGAAACTGGCTCAACATAGGAGAATTTTCCCCAGTATCTCTGCAAATGCTCATCACAAACCAGCTAAGCATTCAAAGCAATGTCACGTTTCCCATGTGGTTCTCCTAGAGGAAAGCTGGAATTTCTGCCATGAGTGAGTCCCCCTCTTCTTGGGGTCACTGGGATAAGCCCCACCTCAGTCTTTGCTGCTGACTGCATCACTGTGGAAAAATCAACATTAGGAAATGAAACTGAAATGTGGTCGCTGGAGGAGCTGCACAGGCAGAACACCCTCAGACAGAGAAACTTGCATGCTGGAGAGAAGAAAAAAGGAAATGAAGAATAACAAGTTGAGTAAAAGTTATTAAATGCAATACAAGTTTTTTCTAGAAGAAGAATCCGTTCTTTCTCAATGGCAGTAAAAGTCACTCTTTCACTACAGGCAGAAAAGATTGCTTCCATTCTGAGAAATGTGAGTTATGAAAACATCATAGGAAACCTCACGATTTTGCTAATACAGGCTCTATTTCTCAGTGAGTCAGAAGTTCACATTCTTTTAATGCAACCTCCCAACTGAAAACAATCCCCACACTTCAAGCAGAAGAATAATAAAGCACACATATGCTTCTTATAAAGCAATTCTTACAAATAACCATGGCTTTTGTTTTCATAATGGCTAAAATTCATCATACCCCCCCCCCCCAAAAAAACGCAGATCAAACAAAATGCACTCTCATTAAAATAAAAGGCTTGTTTGCCCAAGCTGAACAGCCAGCTATGTTTTCCTCTTATTTCATTTGTGCTTTTTGTCAATGAGGATGGCAGCCTGCTCACCAGCACCCGCTTTGGGCAGTGTCTTCCATCCCCATCCCAAACCAGACCACAGCTGGGCACCGTCCTCCTGCACAGCCACCTGAACAGCAGAGACGTGCAGGCACTGCACTGCATGCAGCAAATGAGCTGAAGGTGCCCAGCACAGCATCTCAGCCATGGGCTCACACACAGACCTGCTCCCAGCACACAGCTCTCACACTGCCTCATTTTGCATGGGAGAGTGGCAATGCTAAGAGGAATGCTTTCTAGGCAGGTAATGAAATCCAAATTAATGAAAGCCTAAAAATACTGCAAGTGTTAATCCTGTGCAGTTGGCAATGCTTTCCTCATCTGTTACGTGGGCTATGACCTCAATATCAAGGGTTATTAGGCACAAAGATAGCAAAACTGACCCTGGCCCAGGAGAATGCAGAGCTGCTGAGCGATGGGAGCTGGGGCGCACACAGGATGGAGGCACTCCCTCATCCCATTCGGATTCTTTTCCCCCTTATTGGAAGAAGAAAACAAATACTGCCCAGGATAACAGGGAGGGATTCTTCCATCTCCTCATTTTTTGGCTAGTCTGGAGCAGCAGCAGACTGAACGACAATTTAGGAAGGAAGCATTGGAGGCAAAGCGCTATCATCAAGCAAAAAAAATAACATTTTTTCACTTCCAGACATATCTGGAAATCCCCAACTTTTAAACTTAATCAGCCCAAAAGCCTTTAACCATCTCTTCCAAATCTGTTTCCATGAAAAAAAACAACCAACGACTGTTAATATCAAGAAACACCAGTGCAAGTTTTGAAGCCCTCTGGTTTTCTTTTTAAAGCCATAACCTCCATTCTGCCGCAGGGGGGGAACGGGCTGCCATTTTCAGTTGTGAAGGCTAACACTAAGGAAGCTGTTAATTGTTTTAATTACTGGCAGATACCCTTTTTATGGTCCAGGAGAGCTAAGAAACACTTGTGCCTGCTGCTCAGCTCGGCCTGCCCTTAGAGAAGGGACAGGTGAGTTACACACCGACTCAGCTGATGAAGGACTCAACACGACCAGCTATGTGTGCGTGCAGCCCAGAAGGCCAACCAGGTCTGGTGGGAGGTGTCCCTGCCTACAGCAGGGGGTGGAAATAGATGATTTTAGAGCTTCCTTCCAACCCAGCCCATTCTATGGTTCTGTGATTCCATGACTCGTGCAGCCAAGACAGAAGCAAGCCAACGAAGCCCGTTTTCCAACCAAAACGCTCACCTACAGCATATCAGGTCATCTCTGAGATTAAACACGAGGATGCTGCCATAATGATGCTCTTAAGCTTCAAGAGGTTTAGGTAAAGGCAAATGAGCCTGGAAGAGACACATCCCACGGCCACGGGATGATGAGTCACTACCCCACAGACTGCGCGTTCCCAGTCCTTTGTATGGAGGCTTTTCCTGGGAAAACCAGCACAGCTCGATGACTCGCTGATGAACTGCTGGTTCAGTCTGAAGTGAAAATCAATGATCCATAGCCAGTATTTAAGATCCATCACAAAATCTGTTTTCATCTCTGGCAGGACAATGTGATCACTCCAAACAATCTACCAGTTACACCTGAGAGACCCAGCCTGAGCCTGAAGAACACATCAGCTTTTACACCAGCGTTTCAGAAGCGTATTGAAACAGAAAGGCACTTTGCTGATGCCTGTTACTAGCTGAAACCATTTAGATCACAAAAAAAAAAAGTAATTAGTTTTAAGGAAGCTTTGCTCTAAAAGCATCCCAAGGAGATTTAATTGTTTTTAAAAATAGAAATAGACAGTTTGGCATGTTGAGAGCTGATGTTAGCAATGTACTCAGGTTGTGTGGTTAATGCATGGGTAGAAACACCCGAGGCACTTTTGGTGCCCCAACACAAAGACTCAGCTCTTAACTGAAAAAGTCAGTGTGTTTTAATCTGTCCCAACCAAATGGCATCGACGTATTTCAGCTAGAGCTTTAAACCATCTTGAGGCTTAGGAATTTAAGAACACATCACATTTTGCCAGTTATTGCTTTTATTGAATATGAATCTCACAGCTTTCCAATATCAGTACAATGGTTCCTCTTCAGCGCTCCATCCAGCACCCATTACAACACAAACCTTCCCCATGAGTTGAAAAACGAAACAAAGTGAAGAAAAGCTTAAATGTGCAACAGATCCTAATGTCTTCTCCGCAAGTGCACGTGTATTGCTACCTTTAACAAACCTGCTGAGAGGAAAAGACACGGAAAAGTGAAACAAATGTCTCTGCAGTTTTTACATTCAGTGTTTTTATAGATGCATGAGAATCCTGTATGGTGCTTCAGCCCTCACTGACTCCCACATCTGCAAGCTGAACAGCACCTTCTGGGAGCTTCACCTTGCTCAGTGCTGCCCTCAGACCTCACAACTGCCCCTGATCCAGAGCCAGTGCCTGGAGAGAGGCTGGAAAGCAGCAGGAGAGGGACAGGGACCTGAGGGCTCTGTGGACAGCAAGGTGAGTGTGAGCAGCTGTGTGCCCTGGAGCCCAAAGGGCCAAATGAGCCCTGGGGTGCCTCACCTCGAGCACTGAGTGCAGCTCTGAGTGCTGGATATCAGAAGGACATGAAGCCATCGCAGGGACTCTGAAGGAGAGCTGCAGACATGGAGGGCAAGGTGCATGAGCAGCAGCAGAGGTCCCTTGGCTTGTTTGAGCCTGGATTTTGGTGGTCCTGTGTGGAAACGGGTTGGACTAGGTGATCCCTGCGGGTCCCAACTCGAGATATGCTATGATTCTGTTGTTCTGTGATTCCAGACCAGTGGATCCCAGCTCTGCACTCCCCTCAGGCTGTGGTTTCTCCAGGCAGAAGCCCAGGCACCAGCACTGTGCTCCTCCAGCCCTGCCTGGCTGTGGGGATGGGCTGTGATCTGCAGCTGCATGGGTCAGGAGTGGGCATCTGTGATCCAGACTCCAGATTTGCTTTAGGTACTAATTTGAAGTAACTTTTTAACTTTCCTTCACATTAAATATCATGTAATTAAACTGAAGGAGGAGAAGACATGTTTGTCCAGGCTGAATCAGGCTCTCCATATGCAGAATGCAATTAATCTTTCATTTATTTTGAAGAAAATAATGGTAAAAGTACTTCCTCTTCTTCTAGCTAATTAGATCTCAGGGTGTTACATCAGAACACCTCCAGCACTAACAGTTACAGCCAGAAAAGCAAGGACACTTCAGATAATGCGTTCTTCAAGTGCATATTTGTTCCCTTTGCTGCTTTCAGAAATGTCACCCTAAGGTGCCAGGCACTCTTCCCGTTCCTCTGGAAGGTTCCCTTGCTGTGGGATCTGTTCCCTACATGCACCAAACTCTCCTCCGTGAGACTGCCATACGCACTTCTGTAACCCAGAGCTAGTCTTGAGTTTGCAGTGTTTCTAACAATAGGTACAAGGCAGAACAAAAGACATCATGGCTACTTGAGATAAAAGTAGGGATGGGCATTCATCTGCAAAATTTCTAAGTGTTCCCTCTTCAGTAAAAATAAAATCATTGAGAGGTCCCAATATATACAGCTTGCAAAGCTGCAGCTCTTGGGAGGTTAAGTAGAAAAGAAAGGATACCTGACAGCTACCACCAGCGTGTTTGAAGAGATCTGCTGGTTTCCATGGTAAATGGGGAGGGCAGCGTGACTGCCTGGTTACAATGATGACTGACGCACATCTCAAACAATCGTTCTCTTCCTGTTCGTATGACATAAGAAAAACAGGATGCTGAGAGGTGTTTATCTGAATGCACAAGATAAGCACGCTCACAGACATTTCAAAAAGTGTAAGATTTAACTAACTAGATGCTAAAGATTTTCTATGGGAAAAAAAAATATATATATCCAAATGCTGAACTGCTGAATGTGATTAAATTATGCATGGAAAGATCCTTTCCCTCCTAACCCGCAGGAAACAGTGAAGGAGCTGTTATATGAGCCCTGCATACCAATGGAAAGTCTTTTTAGAGCGAGATCCTGAGTTACACTGCTGAATCAAAACTGAGAAAAACAGCTTAGTCTGCAATGTCCTGCAGCTTCCAAAGGTCTGTGCTCATTGCAGGCACTGCTGATGGTGGGGGCACTGTCAAGTGGGGCACTGTGAGGTGCTGCTGCTACCCAGCGAAGCCAGGCTGGACTATAAAGCAGTTTGTGGCTCTGGGCACTGTTTTGAAGGATTTCTCAGGCCCGTGGGCTTTCAGTCCACCTACATAACCATCATAGGTACTACAGAGCATTTCAGAAGTCCATCAGTGCCTTAGCATGTCTTATTGCCATTCCAAGAGTTCAGGAACTTACACTTCAGAATGGCAGAGCAGAGCACGGTGCTGCAGGCACTGCTGCACGCTAATTAGGACAAGCTGGTACAGCCAAGTAACACGCTGCAGCCTGCGGCATAAAACAAGCACATGTCCAAAACACACAGTGATGTCCTCCAGCAGGCTCTGGAGCAGAAGACGGGTTCTGGTCATCACATCCATGCTCTTGTCACCTGCATGCATGGGCAACATGCTGGGCTAGAAGCCTGCAGCTCCAGGGCAAATGAATAATACCGAAACCAAGAACTGATTGAGCAATGCTGCTGGGTTTCCAAGTGTCAGCCCACAGTTTGTTTAACACACCATTCCTCTTCAGCTGGGAAAAGAGGAAAACTCCCAATGGGCAGTGAGAGAGGATGAGGTATACACAGACACAGGTATGTTAGAAAAACCTACAAGAATTCCAGCCCATAATGTTATTTGTCAGCTGGCATCTTGCTGTGCTATCACGAAGAACAGGGTGTTCAACAAGGAAGATGGAAGAGTTAAGTGAGTGGCTGGGAGTGGGACATCCCTCTGTGTTTTAGGAGACATTTGGCATGTGTAAACCACTCAGAATGGTTTATATGGAGCCAAACAGAAACTTAAAGAGATGCATAGCTTGATCCAGCCCAACTTCCTGAGGGTTCATTCCTCTTAAGGAACTGCCATGGACTAGGGTTCAAGTCTCCTCAGTCTTTAGCCTCACAGTAAAATTTATACTGCCAAATTTGGGTGTTTGGGGTGTCCAAGAATTAGCTGAAGCGGGGAAGTTCAACAGTCTTTCACACATTCATTTATTCATAGCTTTGCCTATTTAAGATGCACATTTAATGTAAAATACAGTATTCATTAAGGCCTTTTGCATATTCCATGGCAGCACCAAACTGTACACTGCACTTCTCCAGTCCTTCAAAAGCAGTTATGTCACTGTACACTGTTAGAGACTGACACTAAAGATCTGCTTTTAACAACAGTTTGCCTTACTCTGCATCAGCCACCACAGACCTTTTGGAGCATAAGAATGATGCGATAAAGTATAAAAAATCTTAAAATAAAAATGAGTACAATCACATTCTGAAGTGAAGGATGATAAATATATAGACTGTAACAGGAGGCAGTGGGGAGGAGGAGGTAGACTGGGACAGCTCTCCAAGGAGACCACAATGAAGTTGGCCAGGGATTAACACAACCAAGTGCCTGCACATAGACACAACAACTCGATCTCGAGAAGAGATCACACAGTGTGGGATGTGACTGGACGTAATGCTTAGCTGCAATAGTTCTTTGTGCTCTTTAGAGCATTTCCATTCAGGAGTTGCAACAGAATTTATGAACCACGATGCTTGTGGCTCGTCCAGGAGGGAAGGCGATGGCACTGAGCCGCTGGGAGCACCAAAGCCAATGCATTAGGATGTCTGCACTGGCTTTCTTGGCAATGCAGAAACAACACCAAGCCCTATCTGAGCAACCTACCACGCTGTGCATGAGTTTGTGAGCTGCAGTCACCTAAAATATTTTCTATGTGGTTGATCTCTTCCACTGCTATTTCTTTAAAAGACATTTGAAATAAACATGTTTGAAACCTCCCTGTAAGACTTGCAGGCAGCCAAGAATTTCTGTCCCTACTAATATCCTTTACAGTACTTACTGTGATCACTTGAACACTCTCTTGCAGGGCCCACAACAGGCAGGCTGGAACTAGATGTTTTCCAAAGTCCTCTCCAATTGAAGCTATTCTCTGATGCTACCAAGACACACCACACAGCAGCAGTGCTCAGTGAAGCAGCATCACAATGACTGCCCAGCAATGTGTATTGCTTAGGAGACAGTGAGCCCTCACTGTTCGTATTTTTCCTTTTCTACCTTGAGCAGGTACCAGCCTCCTTAACCAGCTGCCCTTCAGGCCATACATTACCATTTACAATGCTGGTAGGTGCTGGGTTTCCTGCACACATTCCTGGCTGCCCAGCTCCATGGAAGGCTCAGACCTGGGTAGGGGCCACAGGGGCTCCACGTCCCCTAACAGCCATGCCTGGAGCTGCCACACCTCTGTGTCTCCTCTTGCCCACTGGGATTCCAGCTGCAGCAGCCCTGTCTTCTCACAGCTACAAAAAAACAAAACCAAAAAGCACACCACAGTCAGGAATTCAATTCCATGACAAATCAGTTCTCTCTGAGAGCAGGGGAAGTCCTTCAGGAAAAAATAGATGAGTTTTACTACCTGTGAGAAGACGCACTGCAGAACACTTCTGTGTGAGAAAGCAGACTCCTACTTACATTTATGTAAATGTTGTTTGCCCATTTGGTGCACATATTTAAGTCAGTATCAAAGGAACAGAATGGGAACCCAATCATTGTCTCTGGCTTGGCTGGCTTACAGATCAGCTCCCAGCCTTTAATTCTAGGAAGTGAGTGACCGCGAAGACTGCTGACAACCAAAGGCCCCGTCCTGCAATCCGATGTGCTGTTTGTCTTGGAAGTAGCCAGGTTAACGCTGCCCCATTCAGCCTGCAAGGGAATGTGGGGCAGACAGAAAGACGGACAAAGACATACAGAGAGACACTGGAAAGCACTGAGGGACAAAGACGGGCGGTGGGATGAAAGCATGGAACGAAGGCAGGACCCAGCCAAGCCAAACAACGTTTTCCTTGAGTGATTACATCTGCCGGAGAGTCCCCAGCTTGCACTCTCCTTGCTGAGAAATTCCTTTAATTGTGTCTAGGACATTTTAAAAATCCCAAGAAAAGATCCGCTGCAATCATGAAAGCCCTGAACTGCATGAACTTTTGTTATGCTGAATACTGAGAGCTAGCTACATACTTGTTGAAGTAAAAGCTGAAATTTGCTTTGCAGAAGATTTTTCTGAGGTAGAACTCCGGAGAGTGAAAATTGGTAATAAATCTTTCTTTTTCACAAGAAAAAAACAAACAACCTTTGAAAAATTCTTCCCCCTCCCAGTGTCAGGATAGCCAAGTAGAAAGAGCAGCTGGAAGAAAATGAAAAAAAACACCTCCCCAGATTAGGCAAAATTAAGTGAGCTTACACAATCGGGCTAAAGGGATGCTCTGCAAAGGCAAAGGCTCTGTTCTGACCTCTGGCATTGCTCCTGAAGGCAGCAGTGCCAGCAGCTCCTCACTGCATGCTGTGGGCTGGAAGTGCCCAGCAGCACACTGACCTCCACGCCCAACAGCCACAGCTGGTTGGTTTTATGCATGGAAATCAATACCTGCAAGCCAAAAGTCAGCTTAATACTAAGTGCTAAGTCCAGCAAAAGAACCACGATTCTGTCCTGATGCAAGCACTTCTGGGCTTACCTGAATCTCACTCACTCGATGGGTCCAGCTCTCTCTTCTGCAGCAAACCTCCCTCACCTTCAAGCCCATTCTCCCACCATTAATTTGTCTTTCACCACTCACTGTGATAACTAGAAACACCAGAGGGTTGACAGACTCAAGTACCTCTTATTTCACCTCTAAATATATAAATACCTGCCTACATCCAAAAATACAAGCATTTACATCTCAGACAACAATGATTCTATGATTCTAACAAGATACTTGCATTCACCAGATTTGATGGCCAGGAAAAGAAAGGAGTCATTACAAGATGCTGCAAAGAACAAGGCTCAGTGTTAAAAGCCAATGGAAATCACAGAGGTGTGCAGCTGGCCCAGCAACCGCATGTTCCACCCTGCCATGATGTGACACCACAAAGGTGAAAGTGTGTCTTGGGGCAACATCTAACAGCCACACAAAGGTGTGCTTTGGCACACACACATATCCCAAGTATTTTCAATGTGTGTTTGCTTGTACCTCACCCAGCACACCTTACATGAGCTGGTTCCACCCAGGCTGCTGGCACAAAGACATAGCAGATAGTGGTACATGCTCCCCATTGAACTGCAGGGTAGGTAGATATCACGCTGAGGTTTGTGTTCTCTTCCATGCAAAAGGTGTGGTGCAAAGTTCAGATAACCCAGACCCAGTCACAGTCAGCAGCTCTAAAAGCACAGCAGCACGTGGCCAGGCTGACACACTGCAGCACCATCATCTGCTGCAGGAGCTGCAAGCGCTGTTGAAAGGATGCAAATGCACAGAGGTCAGGATCATCCAGGCTTATTTTCTAAACAGTATGTGTTAAGCAACTTTAAAGCACTTGTAAATAGCACCTGCGTCCTTAAAGTAGGCAGCCTTCCCAGGCAGAAGCAACTCCAGCCCCAGGCTCTGCTCCTCTCCTTAGGAAGCACAGCCAGGATCATGCTCTTCAGAAACTCCAGCTCGATATCCACTGGACAACACTTCAGCAGTGAGGCTGAAGGGAGGTTCAACAGATAGAAGCTCTAGAAGCTATAAGGGAATGGGCACCATTCATCCTACCATGCTGCTAGCCAAAAACGTGGGAGGCAGGGAGCCTGACCTGAACCCGTGAGCCCAGGGACCCACAGTTCTCTGGCCCCTGACCTCTACTAGAGGGCAGGGGGAGCACACAGTTCGATGGGCAAGGCTGTATGAGAACATCAGCTGCAATCATCTCAATCCTCAGAACTGGAAAGAGTTTCCTAAAAACAAGCGGTCTGTCAGGGACAAGGTTGGGTTTTTGTTTAATGCTTAGTTACCCACTAAGGCAAAAACAAGAGGCTACGTTCACTTCCAGTAACTGTCGACCAAAGTGGAAAAGGAGTATTTAACAATAAAGTGCAAGAGTCCATCATGAGTAATGGCGACCCATGTGCTTTTATGAAACAATAACACACCAACATAAAATAAATCAGTGCTTTTTAATTTAACAATGTAAATTACCCTCCCACCTGCTGTGAATCTCGCAAGGAGAAAGAGCAGGCTGCATATTTACCAAGCTGTCTATCCCCGTCTCAGTCTGTGCTGGCCTAATGCCCTGGGGTTAGACTGTAGGACTCTGTCATCTCTTGCACTCGTATGACCTAAGAAAGGGAATGTGGCCTTTTTCCCACAAGCCCAGAGTGAGAACATCATAAAAGCTGAACTTTAGCCCCCTTTTTGGGCAGGCAGCACAATAGCAAGGAGGATGCTGTTACTCCCTGGAGGCTCTGCTGCTGAAAAACATCACCAAGCTCAAGTAAAAGGTCAGTAGTTAGGATTGCATCGCTTGTTTTCTTCAGTTTTCCTCCTCCGTCAAAGGCAGTTAAACATTCTTTGCACACCCCCCTCCCTCCTTCTGAGAAATGCAGGAAGGAAGTGCTTGCAAAATAGTTTAATTTAAAAGAATGCACAATCACACACAGCAAACACGGCTTTAGTCTCGGAGCAGAACACTTCCATTGCCCCACGGTTCCCACTAAAACACAAACGAGTCCCGCAGCGGCACGGCCATCCCTCCCTCCCTCCCCACACGAAGGGAGGCCGCATTTTACTCCCAACCCCTTTTGTTAAGGGGCAGACACCTTGGGTGTGAAGACGTGCAGCTAAGTGCCACAGGCCTCTCTGCTCCTGCAGGTTCCTTAGGACGTCCATCCAGTGACCCAGGGCTGTGGAGATGGACAAAGAGGGCGCAGAAAGCCCCGGCAGCTCCTATCATGCTGCAGTGGGAGCAGGTGGCAGGAGCAGGGTTATAGCACACGTCCCTGTAACTAATCACCTCTGATTCACCAGCACTGAGAAGTGCCCCTTTGATTTCACAGCTCAATTTTCTGCCAATGTTTGTTACTCGCACCTGGCTGTGTGGGCTGCTGGCTTTAAGTGCATCCTTTGCCTCCCCTGAATGTATCTGAAAGGGGCAGAGTGGGAAGATGCGGCTCTTATACTTCATCCCTTTCTGCAAAGGGGAACACAGACACCAGCAGGCAACCCGGGGAAAACTTCTTTGTTATCAATCACTTTATGCCCCACAGCTCCGTGTCAATCTCGACACAATTCTCTCAGTCACAAGGGGGCAAACAGCACTGCCACCACAAGCCTATTTCTTTGACTTCTCAGAGGCATTCTGCAGCGAGGGTTTGCTTCCCTTGAGCCATGCTGGCCACCAGTACCCAAATGGGCTTATGACTTCTCCCTGCTCTCCTCCAGCCTCCATGGCCATGATCTCTGGAAATAAACACTCCGTCCCTCTCAGCCCCTCTGAGCACAGCACCACTTTGGCTCGGTGGTTTGAGCAGATCCGATCGTGTTACTGCTGCCCCGCGTTCCTCGCATTGCTGAGCTAGCATGCGGTGGATTGATTTCAAGTTGGCCCTCCTGTACTTAAGAGGGACGCTGTCAGCCCCGTCTCATTTTCATTTAACCCATTGCTGTTATAGGACACGGCTAGATGAGAAAGGTAAGAGACTGGTGAGTATAGGAACTGAGCAGAACTGCACCCGCTGCTGCTGGAGGGGTCTTCTTCCTCCAAAGCGGACAGCCAGAGGTGGGCTCACAGTAAATTCCTTGCTACAAGGACATTAAGAAATTTTGCTGTCAATGTGAACTCTTTCCCATGTCTAATCAAACAGCTTCCTAAAGGGGAAGAATAATACTTTTATTAAACAGTTTGTGGATTTGACAGCCTCATTTCTGGGGACTTCATGTCTAAGGCGGGATCTGAAGCTTCGGGTGCCCGGTTTTGCTTTGTTGCCTTTAAATGATGGTACAGCTTCAAACTGACAGCACCTTCTCTCAGCCTTAACTGGGGGGAAATCTGACTTTTCTTAGTTTCAGCCCTTTGCCCTGATGGGGAAGGGTTTTGTTTGCTTATTTCTGCTATTGTTTTTACAAACACACAGCTATTACTGATCCTTACCACCTCCCCATGCCCAGCCCATTTTACCTCCTTTTTCAGTTGGTGTTATCCATGCCCATTTTTAGTAGACTTAAAAATAAATGTTAGCATTTCAGAGATGCCTTCAGATTTCAAACAAGGACTGCACAGCGCTGTGGTCTCCAAAGACCTTACACAAGAAATAATTCCCATCCCACAGAGCATTTAAAGGCATGTAAGGAGCTTACTCCCCACCCACCCGCTACAAGCCCAGACGAAGGGCAACAAAAGAAAGAGTCAGAAGAAAGGGAATGGCACAGCCCCAGCAAACACATCTGGCTGCACAGAAAGGTGCTCCTGCAGGTAGCCAGCATGGAGCTGGGCTGGTTTCAGACTCATAAAGCTATTAAGAATTACCCACAGTTTTTTACATAATAGCACCAGCTGCACTGAACGGTGTTACCATACAGCTGTCATGTAAGCCAGCACACAGAGAGGAAATCTCAAGGTGAGTTGTAGATTTACCATTAAGCTGGACTCTTGAGATGAATGTTACCTCAGCTCTCCAATGACACGGGGACACAGACAGGGAAATCTTGGAGGTGTACTGACACCATGGTCATGTACCAGCTGCTGTGCTTAGCTGACACAGAGGGCTCAGGCACGGAGTGCAATTCAACACAGGCAGCATCCATATGGAGCGAGGAAGGCAGACACTTGCTTTGATGGCTGACAGCCCTCCTTTCCTTCAGTCACAAGCTCAAACCAGTTCCCTTGCTGTTGGATACCAGCTGTGGGAGGGAATTTTGGAGCACTTCACACCAAAGAGCAATTGGATGGCTTCAACAACATCTACAGGAAGATGCAGGGTACATGGTAACACAGCCAGAGCCCTGACCATGTGCCTGCCCACCTTTAGAACGACTAACCTAGGTGTTCAGCCTTACATACATCATTCAGACTAGATGTATAGTGAAAACTGAACCTCAAACATTGGAACTTTGCTTCTCAATCAAGTTAAGACTCCAGATACTCTGTGACATCCAGTCATTCTGCAGGATTATACAGCTGCCTTGAGAGATGTTCCAGTGAGTGCATCACCTCCTAACAGTTGATGTTTGCAGGCATGACTGCTGCTATCAGAAACAAAATGAAATTCCCAGCTCAAACTTGATAAGAATAATGAGCCCATACTGAAGAAAGAAAACCAAACAGTTGGCTTAGGGAATGGTTAAAAAAGGTCCAGAGCAGAGAGGTCTAAAATAATATTTAAATATTGTAACGCAGCTTTTAAATGAAACCAGTAATACGAGAAAAAGACCAAGATTCAGTTCAGAGCCCTTTTCTGGAGAGAGGCAAGGAACTGTATTCAGCAGAGGTGATTCATTTAAAGGTGAGGCTTCCGCCTTATTTATTTCCTCCTGCAAAGCATCACAGACTAACTTTGCCTCATCACTGCCCTAGCCTGCAGACCTGACAGAAATCTCTGCCTCTATAATGCCAGACAACACTCACTTCCTTCCCCTGCAGCCAGACACATCACCCAGGGGTGCTGCGGAACAGAGAGCATCCGTGCTCACCTCCTTGGCTTAAGGCTCCATAGTCTGCCAGCCCAGTAGCCTCTTATCAAACACCAGCCCTTTTTTAATTTTTTTTTTTCCCTTTGTTAATCTTATTCTAAAGGAGAATTTTGATTATTATGATACTTCACTAGGAAAGGAAGGGAAGAAGCTCCTCAGCAGCCTGCTGCCAGACAAAGCTTTACAGATCAAACCAGGCTGCGCACGAATTCCAGTGGTTTGCACTCAGGTTGCCTCCAAAGTGTTTATGTGAGATGTGTGTTTTTCACCCTGCACTGCTGTGATTGTTTGGCTGGGCTGGGTGATGGATGGCGGAGAAGGTTGTGTCTGGAAATGTGCTCCGAAGTTGACAGGAAGCTGGGGAGGCCCTTGCCAGCACTTCCTTCCTCTCTACAAGGGGAGGACAGAATGGGAAAAGCCTTGGCTGTCTCCTACCCTGAGAAAAGTGCTACCCTTCCAGCTGGATTACAGTAAAAATATTTTAATCTTTCACAAGATTATAATATCCTTCCTCTCTAACTATAGCTATATTGCTAGCAAGGCTTAGATAATGAAATGAATTGACAATGGAAAAATTAGGTGGCTACAGAAGCCTGGTGCTGAAAGCTGAGCACACAGACACAAATGTAAAGATCCCCATCTTCAGCCAAGATATAAATCATCAGTTGATCAGACCTGTGCAACCCAGAACTTTGACTGCAAGAGTAACAGGTAGTAAGCACTCCAGTAGAAGGCTTAAAATGCTACTGAAGCAGTAGGCTGGCAGTGTGTCCCTACTGACAGCTTCATCCTAGTGCCTGTTTCTTAGAGAGCAGATCTAAACTCAAAACATCTATTATTTCTACCAAAATAATATTGCAATAAGCAATCTATGAATATTTTGACTGGATGACCACACCTCTCTCGTGAGCACCCAGGAAGGCTTGTGGAGTCTTCCCTTGAAGGCCTTTTTCCAAAGACCCTGCCTTAAGTCCTTCTGCGGATGACTCATGAATGTGCATGACATCCTGACGTGCAATCAACATACGTTCACAGCAGGTAAAAGCATGTCAGAGTTCTAAAGAAGAGAGATTCTCTCTTCTTGTCCACATGGCCAGCTGGGCAGTGCAGAAATGAACAACGAAAGATCCCCTTTTCTTCCAAGCTACTAAAAGAATTGCTTAATGAGCAATTGAATTCTCAGATTCAATTCCACAGACAAGATCTTTAGTGTTCAGAATATCAAACTCAACAATTTGCTCTGCCTACACACATATGGACAGTGACAGCAAAACAGTGTGGCAGAGGGGTGGCAACCATGAGGGCAGCTCTCTTTGCTGTACCAGTAAGAGGATATTCTAACAATCCCTCCAGGTAGACATAGTCTGGATGGGTTTGCTTGAGCAAGTCTAAAAAAGGAGGAAGAAACCCTCTTGACCAAAAAAAAAAAAAAAAAGAAAAGAAAGAAAAAAACAAAACAAAGAAAGAAAGCCCCCAAACTTGTGAGCAGACAGCTCCCATAACAGTTTCTATTCTGAAAAAGGAATCAGACAAAAAGACCTCACCCATTAACAAAGAGTGGGGAACAATGGAAACTGTCAAAAAATAGCCCTCACGTCAGAAACAAGAATGCCCCTTTACACATCCAAAAAAGCACACAGCTGAGCCTGGGAGGCTGTCAGGCTTACGTGTCTCCCAGGCAGTCCTCCTTTGCAGAAACTGCCAGAAGAACCAGATGATACTGAATTCCAGTAACCAAAGATGGGGATGGAAGAAGAGAGGAAATTTTTGGCAGGACTGAGCCAAAGTAATGAGTTCCTGTCCATTCAGTCTCTGCACCAAGAACCCAGACACCAAAACTTTGTGGGACATGACAACATGTGCATCTTCCTTGGGTCTTACTTTATAAAGCAATGACAGAAGCAATTCATGAGAAAACTGAATGAGCTGTGTAATACAATAATAGAAATGGTACACCCTTCTGAATTTGTGGGAAGTTACTGAAGCAATTGTAAACATTTTCAACCTGGGATACAAATGAACACTGATATCTGGCTGTGCACCCACGAAACCTCAGAGATCTGACCACCTTTGTGGCATGCAGTGTGGCACTGAATTCAAAGCTTTTGCTCTACTTGTTACTCAGCATTCCCCTCCAATAGCAAATGGAAAAGAAATGATGCCGAATGACAAAAAGGACAGGTAAATGTCGAGAGGAGCAGAAAACTCACTCACCAGCAGGCCGATCACTTGAGTTGCCCTCTTGACTCATCTTTCCAAAGTTGGCACCAAATTAGGATGCTGAGATTAATGGCCTACAGCTCGGAGTTGGTGGGCCAAGCTCTTGCTTCTGAAAAGAGGAAGGCAGTGTTAGGATCAAACTGTAGGAACTTAACCCTGTGTGGCAAAGGAAATATCATGTGTGTGGTGCATAGCCTTTCTGTGTAATCCAGGTACTGAACAAACTATGTGAGTTCATGACTTCTCATAGAAATCATAGTACTTTGCCAGGAGATCAAAGAAGTGAGCAGGGAATTGGTAAAGTCATCTAAAAAACACCAATCATTGGCATGTGAAACCTCATGAAAGTCATTACATAGAGTTAAAACTACATCTGGTTCCTGGAATAGTGCAAGATTAGATTTCAGTTTTCAGTTGCACCAACAGGAGTTTTTATCACTGTTTACTTGATTGAGACAAACAAAAAACAGACCTAACTAACCTCCAAAGTGGACAGTGAACATGAAAGCATGTTTTTGCCACAGTCAAACAGCTCCTCCTCTTTGTTTGCTTGCCCTTCCACTCATCACATCTTGATTGTGGTAGAGTTGGGAACAGAACCCATGTCTCCCAAATCCCAATCCAGTGCCTTAACCACAACATCCTTCCTGCTGAATCACACTGCAGAATTGTTTATCAGGAAGGAAATTCCCCCTTGAGAGTACTCACTCTGAGTGTGCTGGTGGAACACAAGTGCTTAGAAAAATACACATGTACCAGGAATAACAACAAGTGATTTAAGTCACTGTACAACAGGCTAAAGGTACATCAGCTTTTTGGTTTTTGTTTGCAGCAGTATGAAGAAGGCACCATCTAACAGGACATCGCACAGAGCAAGCAGTGCATCTGGATGTCCTCAGAGTAACAGCCCCCTGGTCTTCAAAAGATGATACGTAACTTCAGAAACATCCATCCCACATTGAGCATTAGGCATACGTCACTCCGAGGGGGGAGATCCAAAGGTTTATGTTCTTACCAGGCACTGTGAAGGTCACTTTTTGTAGCATTACACACGAAGTTGCTAAGTGCAAGCAGCTGTAGAGTGTGATCTTAGGGTCAGAATTAACCTCAGCATCTTGTAACAGCAAAGGGCCTTTGCTTTCTTTAAGGTTTTCAGCCAAAATTAAATGTACAGTGGATGGAGATAGCAGAAGTGGAGCAAATATTTTTTAACCTAAGCATAGCTTTCCCCATCAGCCTCCTAGAAAACAAAAGGGTTGTAATTTGTCTGCAGTCTGTCACAGTACACAACCTCCTGGTACAGCAAGTTCCCGCTCCAGGATTCTGAAGAATTTGGCTCTGTTCAGCAGTTGGGCAAAAGAGAAGCATTTCCCCACGTGCAAGCCATGGCTTTTCAGGTTGTGTCCTGAGGGAGCCCCTACAGTAACCAACATGAACGTGCCTGGGCAGATTCCCAGAGCTCTGACAAGATTTCTTTTACACTCCCTTTAAAATGTCACTGTATAGGGATTCCAGAAGGATTGTCTTTTGGGGGGCAGGGAACCCAAACCAAGCCCTCAGCCTCGTGTTTGTGGGATCACATTCATAGACCTAGAGCAGCTTTTAAAAACACATAGACGTGCCTGGCTGCCTGCCCCAAGAGCAGGCCCACGCCAGATGCTCTCACGCTCTGGTGCACAGGGCTGCCATGGGCTGCAGGACAGCTATGGGCCAGGTCTGCCCCACAGACACAGGCTGAGCCCCAGAGGTGCTCTGCTGGAGCACCAGCCACACTGCAAGGAAGAGCCTTCTCCCTAAAGGAGCCTGGCCCGAGGGCAGTCATACCACCACGTACCCACACATTCCCTACAAGCTTCTGTTCCCCACAGCCATCTGCTGGATTTGCTCGTTAAACTCCAGGACTGCAGTGATCCCCACACCACACCAGAAGCACCTCTCAAACCAACTGCAGGGGGTACTGGTGCTGCTCTGGAGACACACGGCCCCTCTGTGGGCACTTTAGCTGGGATCCATCCATCACGTGCAGCTCATCCGACCCGGGCCTTTCCACTGACCAGTGGAGATGGGGCACCCCCAGGAGCTCCCCTGGACACTGCTGACCATAAAGAAATGCCTATGGAGAACCAGTTTCTCCCCGCTGACCATCTAGAAGGTCTGGACGGCTACCTCAGCTGAGTGTCTAACCAATCGATTTCCTTCTACACCATTAATTCTCCCCAGAACTGAACATATGCATGTGCTGGCCCATACACAGCACATACAGAAACACACCAGATATTGCCAGGCAAAGCACCAGCATGAAACAAACAAATGTAACTCTTCTGAAATTTGGTGTTTTCGATCTATTGCCTACTCTTTCTTTCTGGGTTACTTTAATTGCCTGTGGTTTTTGTATTAATATATCTACATGGAGTTCAATAGTGCCAGGCTCTTTTTGATGCTGTGATAAGAGGCAAGTAAGAGTGAAATAGAGAAAAATTCTGTTTAAGTATCAAAATTAGTCATCTCAGCCCAACTTTGGCCTAAGTCAGCAGTGACCTTAGGGAGGGCACAGCTTTATGTCTTCCATCTCACAGTGTGCTTCCATCAGTTTCCAGTGGGGAATAACACCATATTAGTAGGTAATGGCTGTTATGGATGTCTTCTGCTTGGTTCAGTGCATGCCTCGTACAGCAACCAGCACAAAACAGTTGAAGAAAAAAGCTTCTGCAAATTGCTGCCAAACTGCTCCACCAGAAACATCAGATTTTTCTCCGGAGCAGGTGTGGGTACTGTTCAGAGAGTCACTGAATGGCTTTAGTTGGAAGGGACTTTAAAGATCACCCAGTTCCAACCCCCTCCCATGGGCAGGGCTGCCCACACCAGCTCAGTTTGCCTCTGGCCTATCCAACCCAAGATGGGCACCCACAGCTCTGGGTAACAGTGCCGGGGCCTCACCACCCTCTGCAGAAAGGATTTCCCCCTCACATCTAATCTAAATCTCCCCTCTGTTAGTTTAAAGCCATTCCCCCTTGTCCTGTCAGCATGTATAAAGTCGGTCTCCCTTCTTCTTGTAAGCTCCCTTCAGATGCTGGAAGGCCACAATGAGGTCTCCCTGTAGCCTCCTCTGCTCCAGGCTGAACACCCCCAGCTCCTCGCCCTGTCTTCACAGGAGAAGTGCTGCAGCTCTCTGAGCATTTTCCTGGCTCTCTCTCTATTTCATGTTAAACTCTTTTTGGAGACTAGTGCCAGGCAGGAGTGTCTTACCTCATACGTAAGCAAATTGATTTTACCAGTCATCCTGAACAACACGTGTGTTGTGAGGCAAAGCCCCCAGTAAATGTCCCGTGGCTGCGATGGTGCAGGCGTGGGGGCACAGCCAGCACTGCTCACAGCTCTGCTTCCTCGCACAACGAGCACCACACCAGGAGCTGCAGACTGCTCAGGCAGAATGGGAGCAGAGCGCTGGGCCCAGCACCAGCAGGGATGAGCAGCAGGCCTCCCTTGCAGCGTTCCATCCCAGCCCAGCTGCACCCAGCTCCTCAGGGCCCACAGCTGGCGAGCAGCACGCACAGAAACCTCTCCCCCCAGAAAGCAGCCTCACCAAAGCAAGCAGGACGTTTCAGTTCCGCTCGGCTGTGGAAAACAATGTGAAAGTGTGAAGTGAGAGTAACTGAAAGTGTTAGAAACAAAGAGACAGCGACCAGGAAGTGATGTTTATTTGTATTCTCCATGCTGGGATTGCTAAGCCTACCTCGCATTCTTGCAACCTGGCTTTTATTGCTTTATTGTTACGGAATGTACAGGCACACACAGCCAAAGATACCAGCATCAAGGATTCCTTTCTCAAAAGCAAATGAATCGGGAGTATGGGTAAGGCTAGCCCCAGAAGCCCTACTGAAAGGCTTATCCAAAGTCCATGCGTATCTCTTAACTGACTTTTACAGACTTTGGATCCTGTACTAAATCCATTTCAGCAGGCCTGGAGCCAGATTTGGGTTTTCCAGCTTGTGTCGGTCACAAAATCAATGTCTTCCCAGAATTGATTTCCAGACTGGTAACCCACAGCACCCAAATCTCTGCATTCCGGGATTATGTCACCTCAGACCTCAGTTTGTCACACTTTGTCACTGCCTACTACTGAGTGTGTTCACAAGCAATCCCAGCAGGCTACGTAATTTCAAAGTGGAAAAAAGTTCCATCCATCCACCTTTGTGCAGTTTCATCTATCTTTACAATAACTTGTTTATCACATCAGTCTTTTAACTAATGAGAAACTTCACTTCTCTGTGCTAAGGATATGGGGTGGTGGGAAGCTAACTGTCTCCTGTTGTGTCTTTGGAGTGCCACTGGGTCCCAATGAGATCTCTCTCTCTCTGCTTCAGGAAAATGGAATTCTTACAAAATGATCATTGGTTTTGGAACAGTTAAGAAAATCATTTTACACCATTATTATCATAATAAGATTCACTGGAACAGCTGACAGCTTGAAACAGAAATCAGTAGAGTTATGCCATTCTAGAGTACCTCCTCTGCCTCATTAGTTCTGACATTAAAATTAGAAAGCAGCTGACAAAATATCAACATATATCCAACTCTCTTATGGATTGCCAAGGCTTTCAACTTCAGCATGGTTAAACTGCCAGCTTCATTTTTGCATGCTGTACTCCTGACAGTAGAGCTCACCCTCCCTTATGCAGCCTCACCTCTTCCCTTCCTGCATGGGAAGCAGTTATTATCACCAGTGTCTGACTGAAGGTAATGCAGTGATTATACTACATCTGCAAGGCCTTTGGTAAGGCCCAACACTGCATGCTCATCTCTAAACTGGAGAGCTATGGATGTGAATGGTGGACTATTCGGTGGATAAGAAATTAAGTTGCATGGTCGGAACCAGAGGGCTGTTGTCAGCAGCTCTATGTCCAGGTGGAGGCCAGCGACAAGCAGTGTCCCCTGGGGTCCGTCCTGGGATCAGCGCTCTTCAATGAGGATCAACAAGGCCAAGTGCGAGGTACTGCACTTGAGTTGGGGCAATGCCAGATATGAGTACAGATGGGAGAAGAACTTGAGAGCAGCCCTGCAGAGAAGGACTTGGGGGTCCTGGTGGACAAAGAGCTGGACACGAGCAGCAGTGTGCGCTCGCAGCCCGGAAGGCCAGCAGCACCCTGGGCTGCACCCACAGAGGGCTGGCAGCGGGCAGGGAGGGGATTGTCCCCCTCTGCTCTGCCCTCGTGAGGCCCCATCTGGAGTACTGCGTCCAGGCCTGGGGCCCCAGCACAGGAAAGACGTGGGGCTGTTGGAGCGGGGCCAGAGGAGGCCACGAGGAACGCAGGGGGCTGCAGCACCTCTGCTGCAAGGACAGGCTGAGGAGCTGGGGGTGCTCAGCCTGGAGGAGAGAAGGCTGCGGGGAGACCTCATTGCAGCCTTCCAGTTCTTAGAGGGAGCTTATAAACAGCAGGAGAACGACTTTTTACACAGCATGGTAGTGGCAGGACAGGGGAGAATGATTTTAAACCAAAAGAAGGGAAATTTAGGTTAGATGTTAGAGGGAAATTCTTTACCTGGAGGGCAATGAGGCCCAGCACTGCTGCCCAGAGCTGTGAGTGCCCATCCCTGGAGATGCCCAAGGCCATGGATGGGCACTGGGCATCCTGAGCTGGGAGGCAGCCAGTCCATGGCAGAGGTGGGGATGGGGACCGTGAGGGCCCTTCCAACCTAAGCCAGTCTGTGATTTTGAGATTACAGCCAGGAGATACTGGGGGTGTGCAGAGATAAACCTAACAGAACTTCCTGCAATGAGATGAAACCTCTTTCTCAAAGGAAAGGAATAAAAAAAAAAAAGAAAATCACAGCTGAAACTTGAGTCCTGAAAGCCTAGAGGACCTTTAAATGTGATGCTTCAGTGCCTTGTGCCTCCAAACTCTCCCACTTGAGGCACACAGTGACTCCCAAGGCACGTGTGAGTCAGAGGAAGGAGCCCAGGCACACACTCACCCACACAGGGCTCCTGCTGCTGCCTGTCCCACGCAGATCAGTGCCTAAGCATTTGCCTATCAGAGCATTTGGTGAGAATAATGCTTGTCCTTTCTTCCCGTAAATCTGAACACTCATGATTATGGATGACAAAGTAAATACATTCTTAACAATTCCTGCAGCCTCCAGAATTACCTGGGGGACAGTTTGCCACCTGGCTTCCTAGAAGCTGATTGCACCAAGAGGAAGAAACCTGCTCACAGCCTGCCCTGCCACTGTATGCCGGCTTGGAGCATCAGAAGGGCTCCAGCCTGACATCCTTCATCGCCTGCAAACCTCCACTCCCACCAAGAGGCTCCCACAGGCCAACAGCACACGCAAGCAAAGACCTCTGTAAATTCATGTGCAGCACTACGGCTGCTGGTCTCTGCCCTTTCTTATTTCCCTCCATCTCTTCAAAGTACTTATGAAGTCTTCCTGCTCCATCAGCAGCACAGTCCTGCTCTACAGAGCAATTTCCCCCTGTCCATCTCGCTGCCCTTACGCATCCATCATTCAGTCTTTTGGAAATTTCAGGCTGGAAACAAGAGGCACAACCCGAGGCACTGCTGGAACCCAGGGCAGCCTGCGGGCACTCTCCCTGCTGCCCAAGGCCATTCTGCAGCACGGTGTCACTTAGGATGCTGGCTCTGGCCAGCAAGGTGCTGCAGCGCAACCCGCAGCAGTGCAGCTGTGTTTGCTGGACTCGGGCACCCTCTGCTGACAAACCACCGCCGAGCTGCTCATCCCAGCAGCAAGCCCACAAGTTCCAGGCTGGAAGGGCCACATCCTGCTAACGTAATCTTCAGCTCCTTCTCTAGAAGGGCATCTTGAGACTCAAAATTCCTTATCTCCTATTTGTTTATTTAAATATTTCTACAAGATAATACTAATCACAAGTTTACCTCCTTCATCTAGGTTTGCTGATTTGCTCCGGTAAGTGAGCCCAGAGCATAACAAAAGTGACCCTAATCTTGTATCTGTGTCACATAAAACCTTTTGTATTTCTCATCCTTTCCACCTACCAATGCCCTCCAGCACCTTGCGTGCAAACCCTTCCTCTCCCTTCATTCCAGAATGGCACATATCAGGAAGGCAGCCTAAACTCCAACACTAGTTTGGAAGATGACAAGGACAAAACCCAAAGCGCACGGGTCAAACTCTGGCATCAGTGAGCGGTGCAGACCCAGTTCCATGCTTTTGCATGAGCAGAGGAGCTGGGCCTGGCAGGGCTCTGTGCCACCCTGCAGTGCAACCTGGCAGCAGCAGGGGAGGGAAGATGTGGTCACACACACCTGTGCCACACACCCAGCACTGACCCCACAACGTGTCCCACACAGGTCTCATCAAAGTGATGCAGGTACACCAAGATGTATGAGTGGGATTGGCAGCACCCAAACTCTCTGACAGTGGAATGAAAGGGTTAGCTTAGTTAGGCTGTCGGCTTGATGCACCTTGACCACTTCAGGATTCCAGCTGAACAATGAACAGAGAATATTCTGTGTAAAGACAGCAGTGAAACAGAAACCCAACCTTCTGAGAGGTGTTAACACGAGAGGCTGATTTTCAGCCTCAGTCTTATCTGCATTTTTCTGCTGCTTGCTTTTTCTGTATTCGCATGAAGAAAAGGCCCAAAGAATAAGCTCTGCTTGCCAGTTTGCTTATGCTTGTAAACCACAGGACAGCTTTCCAGGCTTACCCGACATTTGTGCTGGTATTTTCTAAAAGCTCTTTCAAGGACCTGAAGGTACCAGACCTACCCAAGGTTCTTCCAGCGCAGCACTGTGCTTCCAAACTTACACAAACTTTGGAAATATACAATGCAGAATTTTTAACTAGGATCAAAATTTAAATAAGAAGTATAAATAGAAAAAGAGGTGAAGGTGGCACACAATTTACCAATTTCGTTCTAAGTTGCTGACCACAACTGAAAATGACTGCAACAGACACAATGTGGAAAAGGAGCCTTGCAAAGCCATAGGGCACAATAATGGACGTGGCTGCAATAGGAACATGTAACTCCTTCTTACTAGAAGACACAGTGTAAACGTGCTGTAAATGCTGACAATTCAGTAACTTAAGTGCTCCCTCCCATTCCTCCCCCCCACTTTAATCTTAGTGTACTGTCTTATTTCCAATCATAGAACAAACTCATGCTAACAGCATAACCAGAATAGCTCTGCAGACTTCACTGCTTCCCAAAACAGAGCTGGAGCAGTTTCGTTTTGACTTCTTCAGGCTCTTTGTCTGCTTCCCAGCAGTTTGATTTCAAGTTTAGGCACCACGATTAAGCAATGAAGCCAGCACTATTAACATCTGTCCAGCACTCTGTGACAGAGAGCATGTGAATGCTTTCTCCTGGATTGCAGAGGAAGCTTCACTATTCTGCACAAACTTAGTTGTTATCTTTTTTTAACACATGAGCCATCCTCCAGAGTCCAACACTTCCAAAAGGCTCTGACTGAGGGGCTCTGGGAGCGTGGCCATGACAGCTGAGGTTGCCACTCGTGCCAGCTGCTAGCCCACCTTCCCCTGCCAGCAGAGGCTGCCTGGGAGCACAGCTGGGCCAAGCCTGCGCAGCACATGGCTCAGCTTTCCATTTTGGCACATTAACGTGAGCAGTGGGTGAAAGTATTTGTGCGAAACTGCTGTGCTCTGAGCTAGAGAAACTGAGATACAAGGACACATTCCTTCTGCAGCACTAATAAACAGTGGGGGACAGTCATGTCCTAAATTGTTGCAGCTGTTTGGCCATCAGACATGAGTCAGAACTCTAACATGGATCATCAATGCATGCAGGAGCATGATCTGAACTTTTACCTTCTGCTGAACGCTTCATTTCGGGGGTCGATCCCAAAGGACCACCAGGAGAGAGACTTCAGCCGTATCAGCACTGCAGAGTTTTGGAAGCACAAACAAGTTGGTAAGCTCGCAGTAGAAATCATCACTTCCTGACTCACAGATGCTCAAGCAAACTTCCAGACAAAACGGATGCAATTTTAAGAATCGTGTCCTTTAGGGAAGGAGGGAGGGAGGAAGGTTTGTTTTTGACAAAACAGAGTTGAAGCTGTCCTTCTCCTGGGGGCTTTGTCCTAATAGCTGTAGCTACAGACACAACACTACATAAACTTTTACTGGATGAATGAGTAATCTCACCAATCCAGTAAATTTTCTCCATCTTGATCTGCTTCCCTTGCTAATCTCCCTTTCTGTTCACTCAAAGGAGCTTAAACTATGCCATGCTGATTTATTTTTGATAATATTCACTCCAGACCAGGTCTAAACACTACAATAATCCAAGGATTTCCTCTCAAATTAACATTTCCTCTGTTATCGCTGTCATGAGCAAATCCCTCAGATCCCAACTGTCTGCAGCTCTACATCTTCCCTCCTGGACTGGAGTTAAGGCAGTGCTCTGCAGCTCACACAGGATTCAGGCTACACTCAAATTGGTGGCACCCCCCTTCTTTTTCCTGCAGGCACTGTCACAGTATGCCTCATAAAAACTGCCAGAATTCAGGAGGAATCTCACAAGCTATTGGCATTTTCATTTCTAGGTTATCTTGTCAGGCTTGACCCAGATTTTCTTCAGGTTTTTCTCACTTGAGATCTGATATGCCTTGTCAACAACATGAAGCCTGTTGTTGTTCTAGTAAGTTTTACCTCTTATTTATGTTTGGCTTTGATGTGAGCATCTCTGTGTATAGGTCCTCTGATCCCCTTCAGGGAACATCTTCATTAAATGCCTGAAAAGCAAGTAACTGGGCCAGCCATTTCGCTATTACTCCACGAACCTCTTACCTTATAAAAGCCTGAATTGCTTTGAGAGCAATATCAGTTTTGGAGTGACCTGACATGCTGAGACAGAGGGCAGCAAGGAGGCAGAACATCAGATGGCACTGGTGGCCTTGTTTGAGCACTGAGAAGACCACTATCTCACATAGCTCAGCTATTACATCCAAGGGACTAAAAACCCCACGGGGACTAAAACCTCACTCTAATCCTTCAGTGCAAGGCTTCTCGCTGTTTCTGTCTGAGCAAGTTTTGTTTTTGCTGTCATCTCCAAATGATATCAAGGTCAATCAAGATTGCTCCTCAAGGTCAACCAAGTCTCTGTCAAGCTCCCAGAACTTGAAGCCAATGACTTCACCACGCTTACCCTGCACACCTCCTCACCTTCCACCCACAGCAAGATACACCATCTTCCCACAGTGCAAGGCTAATGTGGAAGCCTGGAAAGCCAAATAAAATCTGGTCACGTTTTTTACAATATACAATGTGGCACACAATGTGTGCCAAATTTTGGTCACTTCCCAAGCCATGTCAGTGCTATCTATACCATGTGTGATAGTAAACTGTTGTGAGAGTTCTTTCTCACCTTCTATCTTCTAAAAAAGCTTAGAGAAGGTCTTCTTCGGTAAGCAGGCTTTGAATGCAGTGTTTATGCCATGAGTTGGATTAATGAGGTCACAGTTGGTGGTGGAAACATCTTTCACATGGGAGACAGGTTTGTAATCAAGTTTCAGAGGTGTTGGCATTGTCCAGAACAAGGAAAATTTTGAAGCTGAAACTTTGCTCTCCTCACAGCATTCCTTCCTACGGCACCACGTAATAACAAACCCTACCTCAAACACCTGGGGTGGGAGCCAGGACTCTGTGCACTGGAAGATGGGTCTGCAGTGACCCTCTCACTGCCCTTTGCTTACCTGCTAAGGGGAGCCAGCCAGGGCTTTCCTTTCCATCCTCCTGAACACCACTCAGCAAATGGATCTCACAGTTTCAGAAGAAACAGAGTGCTCAAAGGCTCAGATTAATTTCCAGAAGTGGTGTGCACAGTGCTGCACATGGTTGCTGTGAGACTGGCTGCTCAGACCAAGAGATGCCAGCGTGCTGGAAGAACCTCCACCACTGCCTACAGAATTTGAGCAAAATGTTGTATTAGCCAGCTTTTGGATTGTTAGATATCCATAAACAGTATTATTAACCTGAAAGGTGTGTGTTTTTCTCAGTATGATTTATTAGCTATAGTTACAGTTGCAATAATGACAGTCTAATTTTTCACCAAGTACTACAGCTTATGCATAGCTTTAACCACCTTTTGAAAGACCTTTAAGTAATGACGAATCAACTCATAAAACAATAAAAAAGTTAGAACCAACATATTATTCTCCTTTAGGCATGGGCAGAAATATCTGATTTATGTCTGCCAAATGATTTGGCGTCTGAACAACTGGCAGGAAACTCAAAGTTAAATACCAAAGCTGTGGGCAACCGCTGGAAAGATCAGGATTCTTTCCCTTTTCATTTCTACATGAAATGTCTGCTCAGGGGTGATATAATCTAATCTGCTCGTTCACAGGGCAGCAAGCTAGCTACATCAAGCAAGTGTGACTACACTGTTTTGCCACAATGCCATGAAGTGTCTCTTGTGAAGCTGCACAAGTCCACACTTGATCAAAGTAATCACTGCAGAGATCCCACCCTGTACAGCTCTCCTGCAAAGCTCTCCACTCTGCAAGTTTGCTTGTGCAAATGCCTACCAGAAACTGCAGGGACTGAAAAGCAAATAAAAAGGGAACCCTGACTTCTCCTCTGGTTTCACTCATTCAGCTGGCAGGCACTGCGGAGGCGTTGCTTAGATGGTTGGTAAAAGGAACAGGATGCTACATACTCTATCCAAAATCCCCAGAACTGCTGTGTGTTTTGGCTGAAGAGAGAGCAGCACCTCTATCTCCTTCCTAATCCCCAGAGAGGCACCTTGCTGAAAGGGACCAGCAGTGCGCATCGCCCAAAGGATGTATGACAACAAGAGTGTTGGGTGCTTTGGCCAACATTTGCCATATGCTGCTGTGCCACATCTGTTTGCCTTTAAATTGTTCACATTGCATCCCTTTCTCACATGCTTTTAAAGCTTTCTTAAAAGTTTTTATGGATGGTCCCAAATACCACCTCTTCCTTCACGACCCTCCCTAGTGGCCTTCCACACTGGGAAGATGGGTTGTGATGCTATTTAACTATTTTCGCTGACTGCTCCAAAAGAGGAAGGGGAGCTGTCAAGTATGCATTAGCTCAGAGAAAAACCACTCTCGCTCTCCGCCTCAGTGGAAGATGCCTCGGACTCCCTGCAGGTAAATGCAGCCCAGCTGCCTAAAGCTGTGCGTAACTGCAGGCTGTTCCGGGCCCTCTTCAGGGAATTTATCAGACTAGTGATGGAAATAAGGTGCAGGAAAGTTGTTATTTAAACTACTTATGGGAGAGGAAATTTCTCACAGCCTGACGCTGTTTACAGACAGCAATATTTGGTTAATAAACGAGAAACTCCATGACAGAGAGGAGCAGTGCAGCAAAAGGCAGAAGCAGAGGGACTGCCTGTGTTGCAATGCTTCAAAACAGAACCACAGAATCACAGAATGGCTCAGGTTGGAAAGGACCTCAAGGATCATGAAGCTCCAACCCCCTGCCACATGCAGGGCCACCAACCTCCACATTTCATAGCAGCCCAGGCTGCCCAGGGCCCCATCCAACCTGGCCTTGAACACCTGCAGGGATGGACGGGGCACCACAGCCTCTCTGGGCAGCTGTTCCAGCACCTCACCACTCTCATAGCAAAGAATTTCCCCCTGACATCCAACCTAAATCTTCCCTCCTTCAACTTCAAACCATTTCCCCTTGTCCTGCTGTTATCTACCCTTCCAAAGAGTTGATTCCCCTCCTGTTTGTAGGCTCCCTTTAGATGCTGAAAGACTGCAATGAGGTCACCCTACAGCCTTCTTTTCTCCAGGCTGAACAAGCCCAGCTCCCTCAGCCTGTCTTCATAGGGGAGGTGCTCCAGTCCCCTGATCATCTTTGTGGCCCTCCTCTGGACCCTCTCCAACAGCTCCCTGTCTTTCTTGTACTGGGGGCTCCACACCTGGACACAGTACTGTAGATGGGGCCTCACAAG
Source organism: Chrysolophus pictus (assembly GCA_037305975.1). Classification (NCBI taxonomy): domain Eukaryota; kingdom Metazoa; phylum Chordata; class Aves; order Galliformes; family Phasianidae; genus Chrysolophus; species Chrysolophus pictus. The sequence continues at coordinate 9,573,168 of CM074592.1, read as the reverse complement.
AGCAGAGTAGAGAAGAACAATCACCTCCCTGACCCTGCTGGCCATCCCTCTTCTGATGGAGCCCAGGATAACACATCTGTGTGAATCAAAGTGGGATTTTCCTGCCACAGTGAGGATGAGATGCTGCAACTAAGGAAACCTCTGCCTTTGTTATCAAATGAGGCTGGGTGGGCACTGCATTTGTGGAAGATCTGCAGTCATCACACAAATGCTTCTCCCTGTGCCTCTCACCTGCTACAGAACCTTTTGGGACACAAGCAGGAAATCAGAGGAGACATGCTGAAAGTGGAAAACTGCAAACTCCTAACAGTTATTAATCACTTCAAATGCTGAAACAGTACTGTTTGTCCAGGCTGGTTGGTAAGGTTGGCACAGCTCAAACTGAAGGGAAACTTTATAGTGATGATCAAGCAGAAAGCACAAAGCAGGTGAGATGCTCAGGCTGGGCTTTCTCCAGAGGTCCTTTCCCCACCTCTGTTACCCTGATGGGTAACAAAGCTGATGGAAGCTGATGGAAGACAGAGGCACACACAGCTGGGTCAGCAGTGGCCTGAGCTAGGGGTGCTACAGGAGGACAATTGCTCATCAATGGCAGTTAGGCACTGCTTGCTATTTACTGGGAGGAATAACATCTTTTAGAGAACTGTGCATCTTCCTACAGAGCTCTACTGGAAAAGTAGCAAGCGAGGCACCAGCTCTGGGCTGCACAAAGTTCTGTGGGTGCTCCACAGTGTTTGCTGCTATGCTCAGCATCGAGCACTGAAAGGTTCCTGGAAGCACGGCAGTGTTTGCCTCCAGAAAGGCTCTTCTAAGCATCAGGCTGCATTCACATTCACACATATTAATTAAGCCTCAGAAAGGCTGTAAGAGCTCATGCACTGAGGGCTGGGGCACACTCGCAGCCCAGCCATTTTGAGACAAGAGCACTGAGAAAATAACCATGGTGTGAGACTGCAGCGTGCCTGACCTATGCTTCCGTCAGCGTTTGCAGCTTTGTTGTGGCTTTGCCCCTCTGCAACACGGACACACTGTCACTCCCAGCCCGGAGGAGGAAGGACGCCAACACTCAGCACAGTCTCCCCAGTTGTCACCCTGAGCAGACAAAGAGGAGCAGTAACTGCACACACAGCAATCAGTAATTGCACACACAGTGATCAGCAACTGCACACACAGCGGCAGTTTGTCCCCAGTGCAGGACGGTCAGTGCTGATGCACAATCCCTGGTGGATTCAGAAGGCTGGATACCAACCATCTCTGGCCACGAGCTGACGACTCACCCTAATGGATCAAAAGTATTTGCTCTGTTGTTTCTGTATTTCAAATTAGATTTTATGGTCAAGTTCAGGAGCATGGCAAAGATGGTGTAACACTGCACTTATGATCACAGTAACATTTACTCTAGAGGCCACTGGCTCACACCCTCTTACCTTTGCAAAATAAATGATTGCCTGTTTACATGGATTCCCATTGTGCTGCAGTTCAGAGTCTGTGGGAGGGAATCTAAACTGGTGATGCTTGCAACAAACTGAAAATAAGGACAAAGCAGCTATGGAAAAGCTGAAAGATGAGAGGCCTGAGGATACCAGAACACATCATACGTTAAAAACACGCCTTCCAAGTATAACTCTCCTCACTCTGAATGGTCAGAACTAGTTCACCAGCAGCTAAATTATCATTTGTTTCTCAGATAACAGAAACTCAGTTTAATATGCTCACAGTAAGCAGCTCTGAGATTTGTAACAGAGCTCCTGGAGACCCTCAGAGGTCCCCCAGGAGGAAGGGCACTGAGTGAGCTCGAGGGACATGCCTGCTGTACTAAACAGGCAGATGCCTTCAGAGCGCTGCATGCTCAGTCATCTCTTTATCAAACCCTTAACTAATTAAACAATCCTCCTGTCAAAGAGGACGGTCATTGTCTGTGCGACCGATGCCCTGCAAACACAATGGGGTAATCTGCCTTTCTCCTTTTTTTCTCCCCCAGCTGGGGGATGCGCTGCCCGCTGCCCAGGAAGCTCCGCTCATCTGTCATCCTGCCCCGCTCACAGCGCTGCACGCAGCATCCGAAGCCACGCCGCACAGGGACGCCTCACAGCAGTCACAGCCAATCTGATGAGTCCAGGGGGCCTCTGAAGGGCCGAGCGAACAATTAGCAGGGAGGCAGAAGCCATTCCTGGATAGAATTGACAATTACAACTGTATCGATCTACAATCTGCAAAAGATGCTAAACTGAAAGCATTTCCAGTAGCCCCTTTTGACTTCAGCACCAAGGCAGAAAGAGCTTGCAAACGATGCAGCTTTTATCAGATGGCATCAGACCTCTCGTACATCTGTGCAGTGACGGCCGCAGAGCTGCTGGCTGTCCGTTACAGACCCAAAGCTGCACTTCTGGGGATAAGCAGCGACGTCAGGGACAGCCTGCCTCAGCATCACCCTGTGTGCACACCGCGGATATTGGACATGAGCAAGAGGCCAAATGTTTTGTCATGCGGAACGAGGACAGCGTTGGTCTCATTGGCAGCACCCCCAGAGGTGCCAGCACAACCCTCTCATGGCACACCTGGTGCCAGGCAGTGCCTCCTCCTGCAAACTCCTGCAAAAGGCCCTGACACCTCCAGCATCCCCACAGAGCGTCATGACAAAAGCTACAGATATTGCTGAATCATCCTTGGCATGCACAGAGAGCTGTGGCACACAGCCCTGGGACACAGATGCCCAAGGCATTGCAGCCCATAGTCCGTGCTGACCATGGGGACACTTGGTGCTGGGGTGCCACCGTGAGGCCAAGGAAATGGATATTTTTGTAGGAGAGCTGAGGAGTAGCAGGGAACGGTATGGTGGTATGGAAAAGCTGAATTCTACCCAAATATGAAAACCTTTTAGTGCCCATCAAAAGAAAGCTCAAAGCCCCCTGCAGACCACTTGCTTTTAGCATCATCGATACCCTATTACCAAACCCTTTGCTAGCAAAGGAACACAAGAGGAGTGATGCTCTTCTCTTGTCCCGAGCAGCCTGGGGCAGCCTGGAGAAATCTGCTCTGCAGAACATGCAGCAGCCACACAGGCAGCACCCCGGTGACTTTTGCACAGCAGAGCAAAGTCCAGGAGAGCAGCACAGCAGAAGGGCTGCTTCTCTTTGCGCTCATCTAGACCAGAACAGGAAAAAAATGTGAAATTGCTCTGTTTTTATTTCTAATCTAACACCAAGAGAGATATTACAGGCCCACGCTCAGTTCCTCATCTCAATCCAAGTTAAACTCAGCATGTGTAAAGAAGACATCCCAAATGAAGTATATAAAACGAAAGCCAAAATGATGTTATCCTAGTAAAATTGCAAACATTTATGTATCTGTAACAAACAACCAAAGCTCTATGTCTCTTTTTTTCTGCTCCTTTCCTTTTTTGTCTTTTTCCTTTCTCCTTCCCTCACATTCCCTCATCACCTCATTGCTGCAGCCAAGTTTTAAACCATACCCATGGCAATAGTGGCCTAGAGGCCACATGGCATCCCAGGGAATGTGGCAGGGAAAGGCTCAGAATGCTTCTCAGTGCAGCCTGTGCTGATCCCAAAAGAACTGGGCATTTTACACCGTGAGCACTCCGCTTTCTTTTGCTCCGCTTTCCAAGCAGAAGAGCGTTCAGATGTCCACACGCATACTGTGGGAAGAATGAAGCCCTTCTGGAAAAAAATGAAAATAAAACAACAAAATACTAATTTCCTTCTCTAAGTGTAAAGATTTATGTATCCATGCAAATCTTTTTTAAAAAAGGAGAGTGCTTCTGCAAGCTGCACCACAGCAATCACACAATTGTAGAAACAAGTACCTGTTTTTCCTGACCTACATTTTCGGGCTGGCAGGAAATCAAAGCACATGTCAAATTACAACAGATTTTGAACAGACTTGCATGCGCCCTCCAATCTCAGCTATTAAATCTGTTTGGGCCCCATGAGTTTGTCTCTGTAAGACAGTACCTCTGTTTGAAATTGCACATGCTCAGCGTTACGCAGTGCAAAGCAATAGTCTTTGTTCTAATGCTGAAAAGAAGAATTGGTTTTCCATAGAATTCAGTTCAGCTAGAGACATTTTCCTCCCCTTGAACTGCTGTATGCTATCTGCTCTATTTATAATAAAAGCTGCATGCTTAAGCAGCCACAACCACAAACACAAAACCAGCCCAGCTTTGTCCTGAAGGCCTCAGGAATGAAAACCCTCCCCAGTTCATTGCAGCCTGCGCGGGTCCTGTGTGTGCATACAGGAGCAGCCACCAACAAAAGGTATTTTCTCAGCTGGATCCAGCTGACAAGCAGAACACAGCACAGCATCAGTGCAAGGGGAGCATTTCCTGACAGCCCCGAGCTCCCCTGGCCGGGGGAAGGGATCTTCTGATCCCAGGAAACAGAGGGATGGGAAGGAGCGGAGCATCACAGTCAGCTTCGGGGAGAAATCTCATCTATCATTCTGCAGATCTTCCCCACACTGCTGGAGATACTGCACAGAATGCAGCACATTCTCCATCTTTGCTTCCCCCAGTTTTATTTGAGCCCTAAGCCATGAACCATTCCACCCTGCTTTTGCCACTGTCTGGTTTACCTTAAGTTTGCATAAGCCGTGTGGGGAATGCATTTTAAGTTTCCTTTCTTTTCGTGCCCATTTTCAGATCTCTGTAGTTTCACAATGTCCATATTTCACTAAAATTAAAAGTGCCGCATTGCAAAACACATCCGAGAGCAGAAGTTTCAATTAAGCTCTCTTTTTAAAAATGTTTTTCACAATCACAGCAGAAGTTCTTGAAAAATGCATCTTCTTCAGGCCAAGTGAAGCGTGCTCAAATACCCTGCGTGCAGCCCCTGAGAACGCCCTGGTGAGCACGTTTCCCACCCTTCAAATCCACGCAAATCAGAAACCACTTTCCAACAGGTATGCTAACAGGAGGATTTTCCTGCTGCTATCTACTAACCACACAAGGCTGAAAAGCTCACCATACCCTGCTGAATTCCAGCCTCTGACCGACATGAGGCACAAGGAGCCAGACGGCCATTAGCAGGAGCCTACACAGCCCTCTGCTTTGGGAACTGCTGCTTTCGCTTACCTTTTTTGATTTATACCTCATAACTGCAAAACTAATTAGAGTCTAATGAAAAGTGGGACATTATTCACTTGTTTTCCCCTCAGGAGGTTCAGCGTGTTTTCAACAAGAGTGTTACTGATTAAAACAAGAGGTGATAGTTTTAAGAAGCTGGAACACAAACCTGTTCCCAAATGTGCATGTTCTAAAATGACACGCTGGTTTCTGTAAATTTCCAACTTCAAAAGTCTTCACCGCCATTAGGTAACTTATTTTTTTTTCTAATATATATTCATATATTTTACTTGACACTGCTACATACACATCTAACCCGTATATCTGGTAATTGCAGTGAGATCTTGGGCCAACCCTTTAGTGATTTCACTTCTTTCCTGCTCCAAACAAATCACTGAAATACACTGCACGGATGTAAAACATAAGACTGTAGCTCGGTTTAAAGACTGATAGATACTTAGAACTGACAAACTAAATGCTAAGGTGCACAGAACATTATAAATACCCATCTGTGTAGCTCTCCTTATAGAAAGAGCTGCAAATCCAACCCAGTATATTAGACAAATCTAAGAATGCGCCCAGTAGATATCAGCATTAGACTGACTGCTCAGTCAGAGACTTTACATGTTCTAACCTCCAGTGCATTCTGCATAATTCGCGTGCAACAAGAGTGTTTTACATTGCCTTCCTTCACATTCAGAATAGTTCGGATAGCACAGTACTGTGTAGCAAGATGTATGAAGGCTTTGATCTGAAACTCAATCCCTCAGTAGAGTATGGTCACCGAGAGAAGAAACATTAAGCCAGAGCTCTTAAATTGGCATTTAAATTAGGAAATTAGCTCTATAAACATAAAACATTTGAGCCGTCCATTTGCTATGGATAACGCAGTCGGGCCGCCAATTGCAAAAGTCATGGACTCCAATTTGGCAGCGCTTGCTTTCCAACATTACATCAAAACCCTGACTCCATCACACGGGAATTTAACTCCTCAAGACACAAAACAGAAATACACCAGTTACAAATTACACAAGGACAGTTTTCATACTTTGTTCATTGAAGCGCATTCAGTTCCTATGGCTGCATTGCACAATCCCAAGTTAAAGATGCGGATTGCACAGGGCAGCTTCTCTGCACAGTGTGGGTTTGCCCAGTTCCTCATCTCTGAGCTGTCCCTCCTTTTCCTGTAGGCTAAAGAAGAGGGTACTGACAGTGTCTTTTTCCTGCCAGCATTTCCCCCCAGCAAAAGAATCACCTGGTGCTTTTGGGGGAATGTAGGATAAACAACTCAATAAGCGATCCTGCAGCATTCAGCTAAGAGGAATGTCCACAAAAAGCACAAGAAAGATAAGTTGTTCCACCCAACTGGAAAAACGCTGCCTCAGTCACACCCTCCTCACATGAAAGCAGGAATCTTTCTACACTCATACTGAACAGTCCTAGTGGAAGGTCACAAACAGTAACAATGGATAATTAAAACAATAATTGGGCTTAGTAAGACGAAAGTTAAAAGTAAATTGCTCATCTTTTTTTTTTCTTCTTTTTTTCCAAGCTGCCCAAGCCTCAGTAAGAACATGTTTTGGACAGGAGAGAATTTGAAATTAAAAGATTGCAACAATCTGCTATTCATCCAAGAGGTCCTCCCCCCTTCCAGTCCTGTGGGATTCACTACAGAGCACAGGGATCTTCTGGGACAAAGGAGAACAGAATGCAGCACACATGCTGAAAAGGTATTCGGGAATCATCCATGTTCTTATCCTGCTAAGTAATTAGCCATCCCAAATCCAACTGTACGTAAAAATACCAACAAGGAAATTAGTTTTTGCAGCAGCTAATGGAGTTTTTGCAGCAGTAGTAGAGCCTTAAAATCAACACCCAGTTGTATTTTCTCTTTTAGAAGTACATTATTCTCTCATTTTTATCTGTTAGATGTGCAGAGTTTTTAAAATTCTGCATAGCAGCTACAGCATACCACGAGCCCAACACCCTGCAGTGTGCTGCCACAAGGGGATGAAGGTAATTCAGAACCTACCAAAGTGTATGTACTGCCAAAGATTCTGAAAACAGACAGTTCTCCTCAAAGCCTGCATCTGTTCATTCTTTTGTTCTTACATTTAACTTTAAGCAATAGAGAAGCACAACATAAATACAGTATAACAAAACCCAAGCTAACTGTGGTACAGTAGTTAACAACGCTACACTAACTCCAATTCTAGTGGGAATATCAAAAGTGAGACAGAAGAATTCCAAGGAGCTTTCAGCCCATGAGACAACCAGCATCTCCTACCTCAGAGACCAGCACTGGATTCTCCGGGGAGAGCTGAACTCTCACAAAACAGAGGGTGATGAACAAAAGCAGACAGAGGTACTGAGGTTAGAAGCCACGAGGAGAGGAGCAAAGTGTATCAGGCGGTGTTATCTTTATTTTTCAGGTGGCCAACTGAAATGTAGGAGACAAAACAGCAGCATGGTGAGAAACACACCATGAGATCTCAGGAACTTGTGTGCTCAAGCTAAATGCTACAAAAAATAAAAAAAATTAAAAAATAAAGACTAAGTGGTACCATCTTACCTGCATTACTCTAGGTTTCATAGAATCATAGAATTATAGAATGGCTCAGGTTGGAAGGCTACTCAAGGATCAAGAAGCTCCAACCCCCCTGCTGCATGCAGTGCCACCAACCTCCACATTTAATACCAGACCAGGCTGCCCAGAGCCCCATCCAACCTGGCCTTGAACACCTCCAGGGACGGAGCATGCACAGCCTCTTTGGGCAGCTGTTCCAGCACCAGGTTTGTCATTAAGTCTCATTTTATTAAACTACCCAATCAGTACTGTAGGAAAAAATGCGAGATTTTAGACAGAGAACAACTTAATACAACAGAAGAAATTTTGTGTCACTAAAATGTATTCCTCTCTCAGATGACCATGTCCTGCAGGTTATAAACTACAGACCTGGCTTCTTCCTTCTAAAAGGGGATTCTCCCATCTCCTCTCTTCCCACTCCTCCACAGCATCCTACTCCTACAGCTGCTACTTCCACATATCCCATCTCCTTTTGTGTCAGAGATTACAGCACGGTTGGGTTGAAGGGCCCTCACAGCCCTCATCCCCACCCCTGCCATGGGCTGGCTGCCCCCCAGCTCAGGCTGCCCAGGGCTCATCCATGGCCTGGGGCACCTCCAGGGATGGGCAGCCACAGCTCTGGGCAGCAGTGCTGGGGCCTCACCGCCCTCTGAGGAAAGGATTTCCTCCTAATATATAACCTCAACCTTCTCTCTTTTAGTTTAAAGCCATTCCTTCTGACCATGCAAAAAGTCATTCTCCATCCTGTTTATAAGCTCCCCTCCATTACTGAAATTTTAATGATACTCTGAGCAACTGTTCTCAATTGTCCTTAGCTTGCGTATATCTGCCTCTGTACAAGACCTCTACGGAAGAAATAAAAATAGCATTTGGGGCTCTGTAGGAATGCAGTGCTTCCTGCAGTGCTGCATTGCTGCCCCTCTGGCTGCGGGCGCCTGGCAGACAAGCGCTTGCTTAACTGTGCTGCGGAGCACATCCCTCATCAGTGCTGTGAAGAGCAACAGTTCTTTGGGAAAAAAAAAAAGTCAGTATGTGGTCATGTAATTAAAGACTGTCATAATTCACACCCACATTGCGGTAGGTTGGTGTTGTGCAGGCATCCTTAACTCTGGCATTTCTTCATTTTAGGCTACTTGTATTTGAAATGTAAGTAATGTTTTTACCATACCGCACCATAAATTAAGTGCGCAGAAAAAGTAACGTCTGTAGAAAACAATTCTCCAGCAGAAAAACCCGGCCAGTTCCCCTGCAGCTGCAAGCCCTGGCTCCTCACACACACTGCCGGCCCACGGCAGACCTGCATCGGGGCGAGCTGAGCACACAAGCACTCTCACTGCACTGAAGTTACAGGCACGATAAAGCACGGCGTGCTTCAACATCTCAGCGCTGCAGGGAAAGCAGAGGGGCTGAGATGAAAGAGCAGACCTGGAACGTCAGTGTGCTCAGAGGGGATGCGGGCTGACACGGCCAAGGCCACGAGCAAGGCCAAGGCCACACACGTTATGCTCAAACACAACCTTTTTCTTGTTCGTTCTTACGCCAAACAAACAAAGAAACGAATACCAACGCAGCAGTGAGGAGGAGGTGACGCTGCTCCTCTGCGTGGGTCTGCAATGGGGCGGATCAAAGCGGCTGCTGGGAGAACAGGCAGGAAAGGTGGAAAACGGCCGAGATAAGGAGCACTGCCACCAGCGTGCGGCCAACCTGCGGGCCTGGGGCTGCGAGGAGAGACCCGGGCATCCCGAGGGTCTGGGCTGAGCAGCCGAGGGCTGAACAGGGTGTGGGTGGGCAGGGCAGCAGGCAGGACGGAGCTGTGGGCATGGAGCCGGCTTCCCGGCCACAGCAGCCCGGGCAGTGACCTTCACCCAGAGCTCCTTCTTTCTAGGAATGCAGCCGAGCTGCTCGCCTCCCGGTTCCCACAGGCCGCCCCGTACCGAGGGTGCACTCAGCAGCGAATCATCTGCTCCTGCAAGTCATAAGCTACAAATTGAAGAAACACACCAGGAGCTAAAACGAGTTTCCGAGAATGAAAACAGCTGGTACAGAAAGAAAAGCCAAATATTCTCCTGGCTGCTGGACGCATTTTTTTTTTTTTTTTTTTTTTAATTTAGCTTAAAACAAAATGAAAAAAATCTGCTTGGAACCCAAATAGTCTCTAGCTGAAAATGTGGTGTCTAGCCTGAAAAACAGAGGCTTCTGGACACAATGCCAGCAAGCGCAGGATTCCCATGGACCTGGTGTTTCTCAAGCCCTTAATGTGGTTCAACTTAGGCAAGTGGTTTTAGGATTCCCAGTTTAAAATCTACAACACACATCTGCAATTCATTTCAGTTTCTTATTTTATTTCTTACTTCTTCAACCAACTCCAAATCATTTTACGAGTTCCTGCAATCCGGTACTAATCAGTTACTCATGCTGCAGGAGTTCCCGCTTCCTCAGAAGGGCTCCCTTTGCACAAGAAGCCAAGCTGAGCATTTCATCAGCTGCATTTCACCAGAAACAACAGTAACTACCTGATAAAATAAGAACACTTGGCAGTGCTCAGTGCATGATTCCCAGACGTGAAAAACTCCTACCCCAACCTACAGAACAAACGATTTTCTGCTCCTTCTATCAGAATTACTGAATTAAATCAAATGTGACTTCTCTACTAACAACATGATGGCCTATTTCTGAGACAGGGAATTGATCGAGTGGCTTCAGGTTTAAGAATAAAACTTGGAAAAATTTTTCATCCAGTGGTAAGGAAGGAATTCCTGCATGAGAAACATCACGGGGTTAAAACTTCAAACAGAAGTGTGCCAAAAATTTGACTTTCAGTATCTGCCCTCTGAACAGCTAATCTGTTAGAAGAAATGCTGAGAAGACATGCCAAGTAGGGCAGTTATTCTCAGAAGCAATTTTGAGTTGGTAAGAAATGCTAACACGTGACAGAGCCTGCCTCCTCATTGCTCCTCTTGCTTAAAACACAGCTTGTCTGAAGGAGGGACTCCATCTTCCTCAGCAGCACCGAGGCACCCTGTAGGCAAAAGCACGACTCTACACCCCACTCAAGATGCAGCTAATTAGAAACAGGTGGCTGAAGCAGACACGTCCTCTTCTTCACTGCAATGCAAATGAAAGCCATAGGTATAGGGTAATTCCTGCTGCTGGCTTCCTCACCAAGGTTCACTACACCAGCAATACAGAGATGCGGTCAATGGAGAATAACACACTGTCCAGTTAGCCTGTCAGCAGCCTCCCTGGAACAAGCCTCCAGTTCTCTGTAATTTCCGTAAACTGTGTTGGTGACCAGCAGACCTGAATGTAATAACAATACTGCATCGGTACATTGCTCAAGTTCTCCAGCTGCTGGTGGATGCAAATGAAACTTTGCTGGCTTCAGTGCATACTTTGGTTCCATCAATTCGAGGGTCCAAGTGTAGAAGGAAATGAACAGGGCTGTGCTTCTGTAGTTTTCAGGTTTTCCACCTGAAAATATCACAACTGCTTCTCTTCCCACGGTGCCCTCAAGGTGAGGCTTGTGCAGAGCTCAAAGATGGAAAGCAACAGACTCAAGTTCAACCAAAGTAGTGCTAATTAGATATTAAGGTTGGGAGGAATTCACAGGAGTAATACAAAACAGACAAGCAGAAAGGTTATGTTATCTCCATCCTTATAGACAGAGCAAGGAAAAGGCCCCAAGAAGCCTGATGTAACTGAAGCTGGTCCTATGCTGAGAAAATGAGGCACGGGTAATCTCCAAAGGTCCCTTCCTATCCAAACCACATCGTTATCCTATGACTTTCCTTTATGACACCTCAGATTTAACATGTGGAGCTGCTGGATGGGCAGGATGCAGGAGACAACACCTGGTAGCTCATCTCCATTGTGTCCAGCTCAGATAACAAAACCATCAGCGGAGCTGTGGTTAAAGGGAGGTGGCAAAACTCTAGCCATGCAAGGGAAGGAGGATAGCCGCATCCCTTGTGGCATCTCAAAAAAAACCTCTCAATTGGATTCTCATTATAAAGCATACTGGGAGGTCACTCGCAAAGGGCATGAATACTGTGCATGTGCATGCTCACACACACACACACCTCGGTCCTTGGTGAAGCAACCCCACGTTTGTGACTTCTCAGGTGCCATGCTGCATTTAACAGGACTCAGGGTTGGGCAACAATATTTAACTTTGGTAAGTGGGGGCTACAAAAGATTGTGGTTTTGATTCATTTGATTGCTGAGTCTTAGGAACAATGTAGGATTATTTAATGTGATAAGCAAATAAGCAATTGCAAAATAATGCAATTGTTACTCCAGTTACTCTTGAAGCACTCCTGTTGGTAAACCCAGTTGGTTTTAGGCTCACTCAGTGTGTTCTACATGTCCCTCGTGGTGAAGCAGCAGGAGCTGTATCCTTCACCATGAAGCTTGATTCAGGTGTACCCTTACAGGAGAAGCTCTCCCTGTCTCCCAGTGCTCATTCCTACATTCATGACAAATAGTCAACTCTGACATCTCTGCCAAGAGGTTTTCCCCTGTTTAATCAAATATCAGCCACTGAGACCTGCAGGCACTGAGGGAACTGTCATCATTCTGGAGGCTCGGCCAAAGGGATAAACAATGCCACTGGCAGCACGGCATTAAAAGATTCTGTAAGGTCCCTGGGGTATAAAATAATGACAACAGCGATCGCTGTGGTGTTGGATTTAAGTACTTCAGTGATGCAGTTACGCTCATTCCCAAGAGGAAGAAAAGAGAAATTTTAAGGCAGAGCAAATGTTAGTCAAACCAGTAAAAGCAAGTCATTAGGAAAAAGATCATTTATTATTTATATTCACATCTTCAAAAGCAAAACTAGCTACAAGTAATAAAGCCTTTTTGAAAACAGACATTTCTCAGTGTCAATTTCTAGGCAAACACACAGAAAAAGACAATAGTTGCCATCTAATGCATTGGACTTTTCACATACTTGAAGTTATTAATAGATAGTAATCTGCCGCAACCGAGTTTGAACACATCTTCTGAATCTTCTGGTTCATATTTTTAAGAAATCTTTATGATTGTGGGTTATAGTTGTGGCTCAGACCAGTGGGGGGTCGGTCATGAGTGGTGTCCCCCAGGGGCCCATCTAGGGACTGGTACTCTTCAACATCTTTATCAGTGAGTGCAGCCTCAGCAATTTGCAGACAGCACCAAGCTGAGTGGTGCAGCTGATACAATAGAAGGAAGAGATGCCATCCAGAGGGACCTGGACAGGCATGAAAGGTGGGCTCCATTAAATATTCATGTCTCCAGCACACTCATCACATCAGTCCCTCTGCGGGGACTCCACACCCAGCAGTGGTAAAGCAGACGCCTGACTCCCTGCTCCTTCTGAACTGGTGGATCCTCCACCACCATGCAGATCTCACCCACTGCCACAGTGAGGGCTTGTGGAGATCAGAGCTGTCGCCCACCACCTCTCCTCTGTCGGTGGGAGGAGCAAGGGGCTGGCAGCACTCCGTCTGAACATGGCAGCATGGCCCAGGTTTGGAGAGATGGGGCAAAGCAGGGGAAAGGTGGACACAGGCTGCAGTAGTGGGAACATAACATATCTCTGGGGTGTATCCAGCATACATCAATGCGTAGTGATGTCGATACAACAGTATTTTAGAACTACAGCACAAATGAGCAGTCCATCACCATGACACAGAAACCCACGCAACTCAGACAAGGAACCACAAGCAGGTCCCTTACCCTGTGAAAAACACCACCGTTAGACCTTGTTTGGCCACAAAGAAACCAAAGACTAACAGTGATGCTGGTTTTGCCTTGCTGAGTTTTTCTTCAACAGAACACTATTATTATTATTAAGAATCTTTAAAAAGCATCAATTGGAAGCTGCTCTTTATCTTTTACAGCTCACATGACAAGTACAACTTTGTTAGGACATCTATTATTGCTGTACTTGTTCACTTCCTAATCACAGCTCTGGCTTTGATGAGGAGATTCATCAGCCCAGATGGTAGATAAAGCTCCTTTCCTCAGGGCTGAACCACTGATTGCCTCTTTCAAGCTTCCAGAGAGACCACAAGGATGATTCGGCTGTGGTCCTCATGCTCAGAGAGCAGGCAGAGCTCTGGTGAAGGATCTGAGGGAACGCACTTTGCAGTTCTTCCTATGGGAACAGCAACACAGCAGCTAGGGGACAGATTTCTCCTTATTATCCCCCCAGCTCCAGCACAGCGTAACAATTAGTTGATAGCACTTCTCAGCTTCCAGGCTTTGAAGGGGAAACATTCCTCTGATTTCCTGTTTGAACATTGCAACCCTCGCTGTCTGGATCTCACAGTCAGGTCACGCCATGCCTGGGCCAGCTTTACTACATCTTTCCTGCTCAGTGTTTATGTTTTGCCTTTCACCCTCCACATGTTTTCTGTCTAGAGCTCTTGAAGGTGAGGCATGAGCATCAGCTATTGCACAAAGCAACATCTCCAGGGAGCTTCAGTATTCTCCAGATGGCTGGGTGCGCAGGACCCTCCTCTACCAGCCTTGACAATCTCAAACACTGATTAATCCATGTCTAAATATGCAGATATCGTTATTTACTCTAACTTCTTTAACTTCACATGCTGGAAAAGACTGGAAAACTCCTGGCAGTGTGTTCATACTTAGTATACAAACTGTCACTCAGTTTGCCTGGCAACACTGCTGCAATGATCCATTCTCGGTCAGCTGCATTTGTGATGACAATAATGAACACTATGAAAATGTTTTGCTGCAGAAGGGAATCAGAGTACAGAGCTGGAACGGCCCTTAAGAGCTCATCCAGTCTAGCCCTTAGGCTTTAAGGCAGAATCAACTGTAGTTCCTCCATTTTTTGTCTAATCCACTCTTAAAACCTTTCCAGATTGGAGACTTGACAACTCACAAGGGACTAAATTCCAGTCTTTCATTATTTCTGTTCAAAACATACAGGAAAAACAGCTTACCGCTTTTGGATTGCTAACAAGTGTTATATCCTCCTTGTCCAAAGCGAATAACTCACCTCCCACCTTGTCTCAAATCTCATTTTCTGGACCTACTCATTCAGCTCTTCTCTCTAATTACCAGCCCCCATTTTTCCTCTAACGCAGCATCCCAGCTGCATCCCTCCAGTCAGAGGCCTTCCTGTGGCTCAGTGGTACAGCAGTGTTATTTCACCTCTAAAGATAACTGCACGGGGCTGCTCCCTCTGTGCAGCACACTGAGAGCTGCAGCAGAGCACTGTGTGGACCCGGGACCAAGCAGTTCACACAACTGCTGCATTGCCCCTTGCCTCCCAGCCTGAACTCGTGGTAATTCTCACCTTCACATCAAGACCTCTACTTACCGTGACTGAACCACAGCTCGTTTTTGGCCTCTTCTCCAATCTCCCCGAGATCATTTAACCTAGCACACCTCCACACTTGCAATAATTCCTCCTCAACTCAGCTTATCACCTCCCCCCTCTACAACAGATTTCTGGTTTGAACATACTTGTTCCTCTCTTAAATGTCACACAGTCACCTTCACTTTCTAACCCCCAAACAATTACACACACATTTAATAATTACAATGCACAAAGTACAGACATTCTGCATGCAGTCTGAACAGTGAGACACTCAGTCAATGATTACAATCAACACAAAAATACACGCATTTTCTTGCAGTTTCTTTTAATTTGGATGATCTGTGTGGCCTTTTCATGGCCAGGGTTGGAAGGGACCTCAAGGATCATGAATCTCCAATCCCCTGCCACAGGGCGGGGACCTCCACATTTAATACTAGGGTATTTCTTTTAACCCAATATATTTTTAGAGTTCTAAGGAAGAAAGCACAAGAGTTAAGACAATTTTCAGAAACAGTTGAGGAGCCTTAGTGGGCAGTTTGGACTATTTTTGTCATCCTACGAGTTTTGCAAGCAATGGTGTGTTAAATTAATTTCTAGTGTAATTCAGAGCAAATGTGACTGCAATTATTCTGCCTAATAAGAGGTTCTCATGGTTCATGCCAAATTTTGCCATGGTATTTTATCACATGATAGCATTTAGCAAGCTGCACATGATTAAATTCAGTTACGTTAGCGAAAGCACAGCTCCGTACAGCTGGCATCACATCGCTAGTTGGGCGAAATCCCTTCCATCTGCTCCCGAAAGAAAGTAAAATAACTAAGATTCTTCAAGGTAATGTTTGAACTAAAAAGCCATTCTCTCCAACAAAATAGTAGCAGAATTCTATGCTAAATAAAGCATGACTAAGAACCCACTTAATATCATGTTAATAAGCGGATAAGGAATAGAAAGGAAAGAATAAGATTAAAGAAAAGTCAGGAAAAGCAGAAACTGCAAGCCAGCAGCAAACAGCTCCCAAGGGACTGCCATGTGTAAAAGCACCACTGCTACAGCAGCTCTCTTTCCTTTCTAACTGGAATTAACAACAGCAAATAATTGTTAATAAAGGTGAAATGCTTCTGCCCTGCAAGGATTGTACCAACAACCTCCAGAACAAAAGAAAAAGCTTTACCAGGGGGATCATTTTAACGAAACACACTGCATTTAAGCAATCTGGATTCCATGTAACGCAGGGAGGTTTTAAGTTGAGATTTGGCAAGCTGTGCTTTGTAAAAGCTTGGGTCGCAACGAACCACGGGATCGTGCCTCAAGAAGCCCATCTGTGAGTAAGGGGACGCAGAGCTCCTCTGCTTCCAGACTGACCAGGCCATCAGGCAGAGGAAGAGGCCTCTCCTGCAGCCTGTGCTTCTACTCGACCCTGTGACAACGACAGGGCAGCACAACCAGCCAGCTTACTGAAAATCCAAAGAGTGAAAGGATGTGCTCACCAGTCCTTCCATCAATCCTTTGGTAAGAAGAACCCATAGAACAAATGTAAAACATGAAATTTAGCTTCTTTGTTAACAGTTCAATAGTATGCGGTTATTTTCTGCTGCATGTTTGCCAGAATGTGCAAACAATCTTAGGAGGCTGTTTTAGATATAACCTAGGAGGAAAGCAGTTTCTGCAGTAATGAGATGGTGCTGTGTCATTGCTTTGATCAGCCCTGAAACCAACATGGAAATCAACTGTCCTTTTTTTACATTTATAAATGAATAGAAAAGGTAAAGTAAGACAACAGTTTTCTATTGGCCTAGACTAATATATTGCTTCCATGTTTATAATGAAAAAGAAAAAAATCTGCAGAAAATAGGGATGTAATATAAGCAAAATGTTGGTGCATCTTTTGTGTGTTGGCTTGTCACACATCTGGTTATTCATTTCTGATGATTCGGTCCCACTCATGCTTGTATCACAGAATCATGGAGCCGTTTCAGTTGGATGGGATCCTCAAATGTCATTGAGTCCAGCTCCTCTCAACAAGCAGGTCTCTGTGCAGCCTTTGAGATCCACTTCAAGAAGAAGCAAGGTTACCTACCATTGGACTCGTTCTCCTCAGCAAACCATCACTTAGTATTCAGTGATGCATGGATTAACCTAAGACATGTGGGCAGTATGTGAAGGTGTCAAGGTGATCTGAATGCAGGAAGAAATATTATGGTAATTAAGAAGAGGAAACAGTCAATTTTCAACTGGCAACCTAAAAAAATCCCTGAATTACACCAGACAGCCAACTTTACTTTCAGAGATAAAAGGCAAATTTAGTGGTTGAAAGTTTGAAAGCCTTTTAAAGGCATATCACAGCAAAAAACGTTCTCTGATACACTTTGAGCTGCCAGATTGCCCCCCTCTTCCACAAGAATACAGGAGAGGTCTGAACACATGCTCACACAATTCCATAATAGGTTTACACATGACTTGAGCTCAGTGGACAACTAAGATCTTCAAAGAGCACAACACTCATCAGTAGCAGCAGCTATTGCCATGCATATGGAGAAAGGATGAGATGGCACTCGCAGCACATCTCTCATAGCAGGGCTGCTGAGTGCCAGTGCCTGCTCACCAGTAACCTTCATCCCATTCAGTATTCAAGCCAAACACACGTTATTCCAAAAGGAAGAAGGTTGTGAAAGGAAAATATGTGATGCCTGGTGTGGAGAGCATGCTCTGCAGAGGGACTGGATGATTTCTGGAGGCTCCCTCCAGACCTACCATTCTGTGTCTGACACTGCTCTTCCAGCACAGAGTTGTTTTTGTGCAGTCTTTGTACCCAGACTGTAAGTACACACCTGCACACACTGAGGTGAATGCATTCAGACCACAGCTCAACATTCAAGAAAAGATTGCGTCTCTTTCCAGATGCACAGCAGCATGCTCACCAAGCACTGCAGCACTGTGAAGCAGCTGTTCCCCAAGTAGCCTTCCTCTAAAGAGAACATTATGTTCTATTCTGCATGAGCTCAGGGAAGCCAGGATTTCTGCCCTTGCTAAAACCACATACATGGAGACCCTTTCCAGGCTGTGATGCTTTACGTAACCTGAAATGACTTCCCAGAGCATTCTTTGGAAACCCTTCGGTTAACACAGACGTCCCAGCCAGGAACAGACTCTTCTGGATCTCATTCGCAGACTGTTACTAAAATCTGTACCAACTCATTTTTCTGGCCTCTAAGAATACTGCATGCAATTGGCTTTTTTTCTTTAAGGATTTCACCCCAAGATCACTCCTAAAAACAGTTTTCAGACTTAGGAATAGTTGCACACATAGTGTCTTTACAAAAATACCGTTATTAGATTATCACTTGCCCAGTGAGCAAAAAATGGATACTTTTAGCAAAGTACTCACAAAAACATGCTTATGAGCACTACAGAAACTTTGCAGTATTACCGAAATGCAATCAGAGCTTCGGCTGTTACCCCTACATCACACTGTTTATTCTCATCAACCTTCACAACTTGCATGTAAATTTGGGGATATTAACTCAAGCTTCAGCTCAGAATGTTACTGCTGTGCACGTGTCAACTTTCACTTGTTTGACAGAAGAATCATACAAGAAATGAGACGCATCCTACATGTGTAAGGCATTGTCCCAGCCGTGCAGGAACAGGTAAGTAGTATTATATTGCAGCCAAAGAAGGGGTTTCAAAACTGTACGGACAGTGCTTACAAAGTTTCAACATAAAGCTTCTTCCTTGCAGTAGGAATTAACAGAAGGTGGTATTACTGCTTTAAGAAAGAGAGGGTATGCGAAAGGCAAAAGAAAAGCAGTTCCTGTTTTAAAGTAGTATTTGATGATGGTGCTATTGAAACCTGCGGTTACTTTCGTAGCCGGCTCCGTTCAGGGATGTGGCAGAGATCTTCCAGTCCCCTCTGCCAGGTGGGAGCAGCCGCTTCCCCTCCATCCCCGGCACTGAGGGCGCAGAGCACGGCGCTCACTGCTGTGCCCCATCTGCTGCAGCGCTGGGTGCCAGCAGCACACAGAGAACAATGGGCCTCGCTGGCTGCTGAGGGCTCTGACAGTCTGGCACAGAAACAGTAAGGACTGTTGCATCATTCTTTTCAAACTGGGAACTTCAAAGTCACTTACATGACATAGGCTTTGTATTTCCTTCCAAAGAAGAAGCGTTTTCACCAAGCAAATATGCATTAGCTCTCCTGTGAGTGCAAACCCAGTGAGAACAAGCCAGGGGCAGCTTTCCTGTGCATCAGCCCAAGCTTGGAGGTTCCCAGAAGAGAACAGGGACCAACCTCGTTCCCCCATGAGCACACACACCCACACCCCCCTTACAGAGTGCAACTGCTAAGCAAGAGCTCTCAGCTGGTGAGGATCCTCACCACACACCACCCCTTTCAGGACCTTTTACAACAGCTCCATTCTCACTTTGCAAAGTAGCAACATTTAGTTCCTATGTGCCACACAGCCTATGCAGATAATAACCTCAGCTGTTAGTGCTCATTAAGGTGCTTCTTATGTAGCAGAAATAAAACGTACTAGTAAAATCAACAAAAGGAAAAGCAAAGATGATTTAGCTGTGTAATCTTAAATATGACATAGCTTGATTCTGTAGTTTGCCACTGGGTTAAATACATTTAAGATTGGTTTTCTGAAGTGATGACAGAACCACAGACAGGTTCATGGAAAACAAACCTTGCCAGACTAACCAGAAGGATTAAATTTCTTTTTTCATGAACATACAAAATTCAGGTAAAATGTCCAAGAACATTACAGAAAAGCTGATAGCCATCATTTATGTAGATGCCTTTGGAAGATGCTGTAGCTTGGCTCCACCTTTCTTACACAATTCCGAGCAACTGGGAAGTATGTTAAAAACTGTGCAGATTATCCTTATTCAAATGTTTTGGCAGAAGTCAATAAAACTGGAGAACCCTGCGTAACCTCAGGCTTATGAAAGAAAAATAAAGGAAGCTGGAGGGGAAAAAAAGAAAACTAAACTAAACGTACATTGTAAAAATGCACAAAACTAAATGGAGAAGAGTAAGCAAGAATGGCTCAGTGTGTAAAGGCATGTGTGGCACTTTCCAGAAGACAGCAATGCAGACATAGAAATGTCTGCTCTAGTCTGCACATGAGGAACTGCTTGAGAAGATCTTAAAACTGCCTGCTGCAGTGAGCTGTGCTAGTGATGATGCATCTTCTGAGATCTTGGCGTCTTCTCATCAGGGCAGCACTGTGCACAGGTACTTGCAGCAGACCTGCCAGGGATCAGGAAGCCCTTGGGCGCAGGCTAGGAGCTGAGGTCGCAGGGCTCCGGATCAGCCACAGCACTGGGATGTCTGACTGAGCAGCACAAGGCTCGGAGGTGGATGAACTGGTGTGTAACACCAAGGAGTGCTGCAAGAGGCAGGCAAGGCTGCAGCGAAATGAAGCAAGAGCAAAAGGTAGGCTCAGTGGCTGGGAAAAAAATCTTCAAGAGTGAGAATCAATATAGGGAATTATTCCTGAGGGAATCGGTGGAAGCGCTTTTGCGTGGGTATTTTATGAGAGACTGGGCATGCCACCAACAAATGTACTGCAGGAAAGAATCAGACAATGGCAAGGAAATGGATTAAACGTGTTACTAAGACAATTTCCAGATCCGATTTCTGTGAAGAGAAGACCATGACCTCACCACTGGATCTGTGGTGTTGCCATTAAGCACTGCCCCATACAGGCCCCAAGTCCCTCACTAGCAGGGCTATGGTCTTGAGACAGACCACACCAAAGACCAAAAGGGATCTGGGAGTGTCCCCTCATTGTTATTTTATTTTTGTATTAATGATGGGTCAATTTATGTCCACAGATTTTGTAAGGCAGAATTCACTGGGGATACTGAGGAGCAGAAAACTGACACACAGAATAAAGCTTTTGGGGAAAACAAGAGGTCTGAACTTGATTAAAAGGAAAAAAAAGAAAAAAAGAAAAAAATCTCAGAGAGGAACAGAACATTTGAAGACACACATGGAGGAGAAGCGACTGTCTTCCAAGGACAGATGGTAGCAATGGAAACACTGAAAATGGCTGGTTGGCCAAAGTGCTTTTCTGTCTTTGCCTCATCCTCTCCAGTTCACTCCAGTTCCCTGAAGCACAGCAGAAGTGCCAGCAGCTTTTTCCTATGGAAGATTCCCAAACTGTAAGGAGCGCAGGAACAATGTGAGCACCTCCTGGCACCCAAGGTCACAGGTGGGCCTGCTGTGTACCTACCTCTCGCACTTCCACATCGGAGCAGCTTTTCAGATGCTGCTGCAGGTTAAAACAAACGCCGAAGCTTCCCCTTCACCGGCTGACTGGCAGGAGTTGGCCACAACACCCAAACAAACAGGAGCTCAGCAAGCAGATAAACAGTTTGTTCAAGAGACTATCCTGCTGCAAACAATCACACTGCCCAATTTAAACATTCTTCCCTCCTCGTAAGCGCTGAATTTGTCAGCCCCCCATGCAGCCTCCTAAGCAGATGAGAGCCAATTACGTTGGCAGCCAGGCCAGAGATGCAGAAGAGGATGCAGAGATGTGGCCCTGGCCTCACTGTGCCAAGCTGACATCAGCCTTCCAGGGCAGCTGGATCGGCACTGCTCACAGCAAGGTTCTTCAGCCCTGGGCTACCCACAAGCTTAACACCACATAGTCAGTGCTTTGGGTAACAGGAGCTCCTCTCACCCACAGATAACTCTTGAGCATCTCTGATCTGTGTTTTGCCATCTCTTTATTCGAGTGCTCCCCAGAGTCACCCATCCCTTGGGCTAGCTGCTGGCCCCTGAAGGCACTCATAGGACAGAAGTGCATGCATTGCCCTCAGAGATTGGAGCACGAGCAGAGCAAAGGATCCTCTAGCCAGCATCCTGCTCCCAGAGGTGGACAGCAGCAGAAACAGAGGGAGTTAAAATGAGAAGGGTGTGAAGTGACACTTGGTCGACACAGACTTTCACCACAGGAATTTGAGCTTGAGAAGGAGGCTGTGCTGTTGAAGTCTTTGATGGAACTTTCTCCTACTAATTTCTTCAGTTGTCTTAGATTCACAAAGCCTCTAGCACACACTACTATGCATCAATTTTCCATAACTCATTTATAATGCATGAAAAAGTAACTCCTATTTGAGCGAACCCAGGCGTGTCCAACCTGAGGCCACAGGCCATACGCAGCCCCTGCCAGCTGGGGCCAGCTTGAGTCTTCAAGGTGGAAATCAGCTTATCTGTGCTGTGTTTCAAACCATAACTACTGTGGCTAAACTCAGTCCTGTGAGTAGCGAAAAACATGCAGCCTGCTTTCCATTTTGATAAAGGATTTTGAGAATAGGTTTGAAGGTTTCCCAAAAAGTCATCAATTTTTGTGTATACTTGGGACTCCATCTTCAGTTGACATAAATGCATGACCTGCAAACTGTATTGGATAGGTAGTGTTTGTTGCAATCGGACATTCCACTCCATGAAAAATGTGATCTCATCTCTTTACTAGGCTTTCATAAGCCCTCTCCTACCAGACAGAAATACCCCTCACTTCACAGACATCCTTCTTCATGTCATCGCTTTTTGGCCGTATGTACCTTTGTGCACAACTGTTCTCATGGATGAAGCACAGGAAGAGTACAAACAGATCAAAAATCTCTGATGAGCACCTTGAAAACTCATTAAGAACTGCAACCTCTGCCTTCAGACCAGACAGTGATGCTTCGTTCCACAAAAACAAGGTCATATATTCCAATGGTTTTATGTTTTTGTTGCCCTCATTTTTTTATGTTTCAATAAAAGAAGTTTTGTTACTTATATACATTAACCATGTTGTATATTTTATGTATACTTGCCCAAGGCAATTCCTCTTCATTCAGTGCGGCTCAGGCAAGTCAGAAGGTCAGACACTCATGACCTCAACCTTTCCACTGTTAATGTGAAGTCCCGTAAGCCTAGTATTAGAAGAGATCGTCCACAATCTCTCCCTACTCCTTTCTTTCACTAACAAACATCTACATAAGGTGCTCAGCAGCTGGGACCCTCAGTACCAAAAACCAGCTCCATCTCAGGAAGTTGTCACAACAGCTGGAAAGCAGCCAACAAAGAAAAAAACTGGAGTTAAATGTTGAGAAATACAGATTTCTAAATGTAATCCTTTTTCAGAGGAACAAAGTTTTGCTCTCAGGAATGCTGAGAGATTACAGTTTAAAATATAAGACCACGGGGAAGCTTCATTTATTTTCTTTTGGCCATTACATCAGCAGAAAAATTATATAAATTTAGTTTTGCTCTTTTTCTTCTAGAAATATAACCGGACAGAGGCATGCAGTTCAATAAATTAAACACGCACAGTTTGGATTTGGTAAATTAATCCACTTCTGATGAAGAAGAACACGAACACGGACCATTCTCAAAAGCACCAGCAGGACCTGCCTTTGCAGTGTCACGAAATCTGGGCTCGCTACCTACAGCTACACCTCCAAAGAACGCAGAATGCCAGCAGTTCTGGTGAAGGCTTTAAGAGCTAACAGACTCTCCTTTACATTCATTTCTGCAGTAGTTAAAGAGACAGTGGGATAAATTCTGCCATCAGTAAGAAAGCACAGTAGCCAGTTGTTTATTTTAACATCTAACAGTGAACACCTCCAGGTCATCTGCTCAAGCAAATACAGAAGATATATAGAGCAAGGCTTCAGTTAAATGAATCTGCTGAGCCCTGTATCCTTTTTACCGTTATTATTAACCTACTGCCCAAAACAATGAAAAAGGACCTCTCAGTCTCTTGTACAGAGGAAATTAATGATGCACATTCCTCTTAATTTAATGCTGCTGTTCCTAAAGGAGGTAATAAATACAAAATGAATAGGAGAGCTCTGACTATGAGCCACCAGCATGGATTGTCATTTAAATCCTTTCCAATTATAAGAACAATGAGAATATATGCCTGGAAAGGACTTTGGGGAGCGATATACTTTTAACCTCCCACAGCTGTTTGGTCGAGGGCTCTCCATGGAGCCGGGCAGCAGGGCATGCACTGCGATAAGCTGCTTCCTTTCAGCTCACCCTGCAGCTCAAGAGCAGACAAAGCTGTGCTAACAACTGCATACTGCACCCAGCAGTACTGAGCAGCTAGACAAACCTGTGTTTCCAAGCCTGTGTGAACCAGGAATTCCAGACAGCCCTTATTTCCAAAAATGTACTGACCTTCAGCAATGCAGAGCTAAGAAAGGAAGATTCTGATCTCCATTCCAGCCAACTGGTAAAAGTGAACTGTAGAAAACAGTGTAGCTTTGAAGTTCTGCTTGCAAAACTGCCACTGAGCAAGAAAAGGAAAGTCAAATAGACATGTCACACAATCTTCATGCTTTTGATATAATTGTAAAATTAAGTAACAGAAAAATTCAAGAGATTGATTTTTCTGCACTGGTATAGCAGGATGTGTCTTTAGAAGGCACAGTGCAGTGGGGAAGGCTTAGGAAGACATGCACAACACTGACATCATCCAGGAACCAAGGAAGGAGGAACTGTCACAATTTTCATTGCTTTTACTCTTAAAATTCCTTTACATTTTTAAATATTTATGAATCTTCCATACGCATTTTATGAATCCTGCACAACACAAACATTTCCTGATAACAAGAAAAACCAGAACAGGGTCTTAGGGAATAGAACAAATCTATCTGCCACAAGGATGAAATATGGTTTCCTTCTACAGGTGGCTCAGTGGCACGTGGACACCGACCATGCAGTAAGAGGAGCAGTGAGCTCTGTGTTCTGTGCCACCAATGCACACCTCCATATTCCACAACTGGTAATGATGGGTCCAAGATCCTCTTACAGATCTCAGCTCCACTAATACCACTATTTTCACAGTGGAATATTCAGTTCTTTCCAGCCATACTGATGTGTTCATGGTGTCTGGGAAAGGATGCCTTCTTCAGCTGAACAAACACTGAGCCCATTCGGGATCCGGTGTATGTATTTACTGAGCAGTTTTAGCAAAATTTTGGCTAAAAGATAATGTATATTTAGTTAGCTGAAACAGATTGTAATCACGGCATTTTCAGCCTCCTGTTGTATTCCCCATAGTCTTCCACCCCTTCCTCAGGGCAACAGAGTCAGCAGGGATCTGGCCTGGCTCCTGCGGCACAGGACTGTACAACTGCATCCCTGCGGGGTTTGCGTGAGCACAGATAGGAGACAGCAGCAGAAAACTGCTTTGCACACCATGTTGCTTCGGGGGGTTCTGGAAAATGTCTTCATACATATGGCAGACAAAGTTCAGCTTGTCCATAGTGAAATGTAGACAGCTCATTGTAAAGGACTGTAACAATGACACAGGAAATGGAAACCAAGAAAAAAAACAAATAAGAAAAGGGTGAAGCAGGCTCAAGAACTTTGTTCCTGAAAGCAGTTTCACAACTGAGTACTCCGTAGCAACATCTGAACAGGAACATCTCCATCTGGTTGCAGTCAGGCTCCCATTTTGGAGCATGTTGCCTTGTTTCCTCCCCTATTTCTCTTGCATTTCTGGGAGGTACAAGCTGTGGGTTCTGTCTCACCCGGCTTTGTCGATGCAGTCAAAGCACAAAGCTGGCTGATTTCAAGGTACTGTCACTTCTAAAAAGCCCAACAGCATTACATACCAGACTTAAGGAGCTCCAACAAAATGAATGCAAAGTGCTTCTGATTTGAAACTGCTTGTAATTTCATGAAACTTTATCTAGCAGTATATTTCCTTGATGGAAATTGCTCAACTGATTGCGTTGGAGAATTCCTTCATAAGCATTTCCTCCATTTCTGAAATGTGTGTTTTCCATACCTGGATGTGTTTTTGCTGTTCTCATTAACATCTCCTCACTTAGACTGAGTCTATGGCACAGAAAAACCCTCATTTGCAAATGCTTCATAAAGAATGGCTAGATGAAACTTAGATTTCTTTAAGTGTCCCAGCCATAGCATGCTCTGAGCCTGGGAGGGCTGGGAGCAAATTCCCTCTCGACTGCAGTTCTGGGAACTTGCAAATAAGGCAATTTCAGGGAAGACAAAAAGTAGGTGGTAACAATGCAACAAGCTGCAAGGAAAGCAGGCTGAAATTGCTTATCACTCTACTCCAGGTACTGAAGTACCAGGTACTACTTCTGTCCAAGGAAAAAAAAAAAAAAGATTTAAAACCAAAATATGATTATTAAAAAAAGATACTGCAAAGAGATTTTAAATTAGTGCCGGAATTCCCTACTAAGCAGGGAAATGGACAAAGAGGTGGTAGGGGACATTTTTAGAGGGCTACTGTGATTCTGCAGGATTCTGCCTTTCAGAGATGATGTCTCTATGCAAAGACTAATATCTTTTTAAAGCAGCTAAAATGCAAACAGAGGTGGGCAGTGTTATGCAGGAGAGGAAACTATTATTTAACCATCATTTCCAGTCTTAGAATCCCTGTGTCTGGTAAAGGTAACACTTTTTAAGTTCACCAGAAGGAATAATTTCTTCTGAGGTGGCTTCCAAGGTTAGTTTTCAATTTCTGCTATTTTTTGGGGGCATATCTAAGAGATGGGGCTACAGACTTGCATGGTAAACATTATAGACAAGATAAAAGGATTTCTGTGATAGTATTTCTAAAAGATTTATACGTTTGAGCAAAGAGGAGTCTGAGAAAAATCGTTCAGTTGGTAAACTCAAGAAAACCCTGGACTCTCCTTTGCAGTCTCAGCTCTGGCTGTCACAAGAGAGTAACTACTGCAGAAGAGATTTCCCGCAGCCAAGTTCTACAGCTTATGCCAAAACGCCTAAATTCCTGATTAGATACTGAGCGTGGAACAGAGTTTGGAGCTCTCGGAGAACTCAGAGTACACTCTTACTGCTTTTTTTTATGAAGACTAAACAGAGGCCAGGGCAATAAACCTAAATCCATGCTCCTTCTGCCCCCTCCTGCTCCCTTTGGCTATGGAGTTCTGTTTCCAGCTGTACGTCACTGTCAGCCAAGGGATGGAAAATCACATTATCCAGCTTCCTCCCCCCTTCTCACAAGCAGCACCTGTACCAGCAGCTCCTCTGTGGTACCTGAGTTTGCTTCCTGCAGCCCTGGGACAACAGCCATCCTTCTCATTCTACTGTCACAAACTGTGCTCTCTGCACTATTTCCTTTGAGGAGGTTTTTCCAAGCCACCCAGACACCCTTCCTTCTAAGCCTGACAAATTCTAACAAATGCTCTGTGCAGCTTCCCTTAATTGAAGTCACAAAATAGTAAGTTACAAAGTGAACCTGAATTCTCATCCAAATTTTTATTTTGATGATTGCATTCTCTTTGATTTCAAGCTAGGCAAAGTTACACACTCCTGACACACTATCACAGGGTGACCATGCATCAGTAGAGAATATGTACTTCTAGAGTATCCCCAATGCTTTCAGTGTTATGAGGTCTTGCCTCAATTCTTCTTCCTATGCTTTTTACAGAGACACTAAGGAGACACTGGCAGTTTTGGCCAGGGATAACCAACAGGCTCCCCAAGCATCACAAATCACGCAGGAGTCAAGAACTGATTTCTTCTTGTCTTTGCCCTGATCCTGGCTATTCAAACCTCGCCCAACTGTTCCTATTTCATTCACTTCATGTGACAGAAAAGCTGGGAGCTAGAAAACAGACAAAATTAGAGCAACTGCCAAAATGTTCATTTATGTGCAAGTACTTTTTCAAGCAGAAGGCAGGGAGATAACACTCTTCATGTCAGGGCTCCCACTGACGTCTTCCTTCAGTGATAAATGGTTCCATTCCACAAACGGAACCTGAGTTTTATTCCCTGCTGGATGGGAACTGCTGGGAAGATTCAGGGGATGATTCCAATGACAGAGGTGACCATTCTATCCTGCTGCTTACCCTTTTACCAACAAACTTATGTCAAGTTTCCAAGTGACAAAATCATATAGAACATCTCCTCTAACCTGGCTTCTTCAGCTTCAAGTGTGAAATAAAAAAGCCCTATAAAAGCATACCATCTGTGCAACACAGCAGATAGGAAACAAAATTTACACAGATGGGAAATATCACACACTCCCTTATGTCTCTATCAACACACCAGCTTTGCAAATCTGCCCTAAATAAAAGCAAAATTGACAACACATTATGTCTGAGGCCAGCAGGGCTGCGTACGCCTAGCATGTACTTGGCAGAGTCAGGATTGTTCTCTCCACTTTTAACAAACAACTCACTTATAAATGAAAAAAACTTGCTAATGTTCAAGTATTCTGCTGTGTTCTAATGTCAGGAGGATCATATTCAACTAATTTGCCATCAAATCCATAGAGACAAAGTAGTAGGTTGCTTAAAACCTCGCAGGACTTGACACAGCCTTCTTTTGAACCACAGTAGGGACAAATACAGATCTGGAACATCTTCTCGTTCTTTTAACTCCTTACCAATATGTGAAAGTATCATTTTAAACACATTTATTTTCACCAGTTACATTAGGTGAAGAATATAGCTGAGCACATATGGAAATGCTTAAAAAGCAGCTCCATTTTCTGTCCAAGAAGTCTGTCAGCAAACACAATAAAGTCAGTCACACTCATGGCAACTCAACATATTTCACAAAAACAACCAACAAAAAAAAAAAGTTTGTTTTCTTAAAGACCATACTTCATTTATTTTGTAGGAGGAGTATCTGAGAGGAGAGGGATTAGCTGGAACAAACAGGTACAGATAGATCAAAATATGATTAACAGAAACGAGGCACCAAAGTCAAGCCATGCCAACTCAGATTGCATCTTCATACCTCCAGTATGACATCTTGCACAGTGCTTAGCAGTCAGCAGCTTAAGAGCACTAGGCAGTTATATTGCCCAACACGTTCCTAGAGTTTGAAACAAATTATGGCTCATGATTTCCCTGTGCCAGGTCTTGCTTTGAACTAAACTTTGCAGATCATTCTTCCAAGAACGTGTCCAACACTTTCATGCAAACTCTCAGCACTAGAGTCTTGTTTCAAAAGCTACTGCATTTTAAGCATCATGCAAACTATTTCTTTTTCCTTCTTTCGAACTTCCTGCTTCCATTTGATGACTTTTTGTTATGGAATGAGAGGACTAAACAGCATAGGTCTCCTAAGGAATCCTGCAGGACTCTAATTGTAAACTCCCTCCACCCTACCAACTACTACTGCTGTGTTTTCTCCCCTTTTAATCAGTCAACTAAATAGCGTTCTTTCTCACTCCATGAAAGACTGTCTTTAGAAGCTGTGGCAAAGGACCCTGTCTGAAACTGTTTGAAAATCTGAGGATACCATATATACTGAAACATCCTAATCCAGCTGTTTGATTAGCCTTTCCAGTCCTTTGATTTGTCAAATTCATTCTACAAAAGACATGTTGATTCCTTCATGCTCATAGAAGGTTTATCATATGCCCAATAATTCTGATCTATATTACTGTTCCGATGAAACTGCCCACTAGTAAGCTAGATTTCTCAGCACGCAGTTCCAGTCTTTTCCAAGCTGGCATCATACCAGCCCTATCTTTTGTTTGCTGCAGTTGAGGATGTTTTCAGTGCAAGTGTTAATAACACTTTCTCCCTTGAATCTCTCCTGTGCTGTAACAACATCTGGTCCCCCATGCACTTCATTATTTTTCACTGCTTTCTTAAATCTTGCTGTGGTAGATCAGTTTGAGACTGGTCCTGGTGCAGAAACCATGAGGAACACCGGTGCCACAGAACTAATTTCTCTTTCAATTCCACCTTCTCCCAGTGCTTCTTTCACACATTAGTATTTAAAGGTCTAGGCAAACTTTTAGACAACCATCTTATTTCCAACACATTTGGAAAAGAACTGATACTTTTTATGCTTACTGAAAGCTGTTCCTCTAAGTTTTTGGCCTGTCAAAGTGTTTGTTCTTTTCTATCATCCTCACTTGCTCATGACTTCAGCTTTTGGAAGGATGCCTCAAATTAAAGCCTTTCTTCCCTGCTGTTTCACATCATAGTTTTTCTCCTCTCTCAGCTTTTGGTAGGGCTGGGGCATTTGCTCTGCAGTAAAATGTTTTTAAATAATCTTCACACCACCTACAAACATCTCATCCTTTCCTCTGCTCCTCTCAGTCTCTTTTTAACAAGCTTCCTTATCCTTGGCTTGGATTTCTTCCGCAAGGATGTACAAGTACATGTACGCCTGTGTTCACACTTACAGGGGGCCACCAGTAGTAAAACTTTGCACCAAGTTCTGCACAGTCCTCAGAAGAAAGTCAAAAGCATTCTCCTCTTGCCTCCTGCCTACATGTTTCTCAGAGGTGCTATTCATGGTGCTTAAGAGGACTGGGATGCCAATTTTCTCCAATTCTGTTTTCTACTTGAAAAGCTGCATACTTTGTATTATTCTATCTGATCTTCTGATCTACAAGTTTGCAAAACTTTGAATCCTAAGGATTCTAAGAGTTATTTTCCTCGTTTGATCTTCAGCTTTAAGATACCACATAATTTCCTTATGAGTTTGAGCCTCTCTTTCTTATTTATATTGCCTATGCCTTGATATAAGGGCGTTCCAAATGAAGTTTTCCTGCCATCAGTCTTCTCAGAGCCCTATTCAACTTCACACAAAAGCCAAACTTTTTTGGTAATCCACCTTATTTCTTAAGATTTCACAATCTGCCTAGAAATACATACTCATCTGGCCTAATTTTCTACTTCCTCATATTATGTTAATAATCATCTAAGGGGAGAAAAACTGTGCATCATGTAATGAAAATTTTCAATGACAGAGCAAACATGGTAAATATAAATTTTAGTCATAGAATAAAACAGTTCTAGAAAAGTTGGGAGGTATTGCTTCAATAATTATCTACTGAATTCTTGCAAGAAGCATTCTAGTTTCTCACAGAATCACAGAATGGCCCGGGTTGGAAGGGACCTCAAGGATCATGAAGCTCCAACCCCCTGCCACATGCAGGGCCACCAACCTCCACATTTCATAGCAGCCCAGGCTGCCCAGGGCCCCATCCAACCTGGCCTTGAACACCTCCAGGGATGGACGGGGCATCCACAGCCTCTCTGGGCAGCTGTTCCAGCACCTCACCACTCTCATAGCAAAGAACTTCCCCCTGACATCCAACCTCAATCTTCCCTCCCTCAACTTCAGACCATTTCCCCTTGTCCTGCTGTTATCTCCCCTTCCAAAGAGTTGATTCCCCTCCTGTTTGTAGGCTCCCTTTAGGTGCTGAAAGGCTGCAACGAGGTAACCCTGCAGACTTCAAAGAAGAAAAAGGGGAAGAAGCCGAAACCCTCTTGTTCTGAGTTCCCTACAACAACTCCAAACATATCTGTGAAAAGGAAAAACAAAGGGAAACACAGTTTATCTCTGGGAGTTTTTACTAGCTCTGCTTCAGGACAAAGCTGCACGTCCCAAGTATATGAAATGGATTCAAAGAGAGAAGGGCATTTTCAAATCATAGATTCCAAGTTTCTTCTGGACATCTGAAGATTTTTTGCTACTGTTTGCCACCCACAAAGGCTATATATTGGCATGATAAGAAAAAACAAACCAGCAAGTTTATTTCCTAGTCATTACTGTCAATAACAAACCCTACATTAATTAAGTCAGCAACCCCAGGGGAGGAGGGGAATCTCGCATCTTGTTTCTCAGATCAAGTTGTGTTTCTGAAGTACATACATTAACATGACAATGTACTTTATTTTTTTTTCAATATTTATTATCATTTTAGTGTCTCCCTGAAGCTAAACACTAAAACACATAAGAGAACAGAGGTGATTATTAAATCTCTTGAAAAAAAGAATGGGAAAAAAAGAGTAATTTATTATACAGAGTTTCGTATAACACTGGAGGCAGAAAAAGACAACAAAATAGCTGAAGAAATGCTGCATCTTATGGACTTAGATTCTAAAAGAGAAGAGCATACGTAGTTACAAACTGCTGCAGGATTTTGTTTCCTAACAGCCACAACTGTACGGCCTGCCACTTCTGAAAAACGCATAGTGCACCTCAGATTTTAGCTTGTCATGTTGAGTTTCCTCCATTCATTCAAAGGAAAATGTGAAAACTTTTAATTACTCATGAAAGATAATTAGTGTTCAGATATTATTAATCATCTAAGTAAATAACTGTTTCTATTACTTCTGTTACATTATTCTCAGTATCTGCAAAAACATTCACAGGACAGAAGTTGTTTCATTCATACCAAGAAATTAAAAATAATTGCCCTCTTTGAAAGTTGAGGATCAAATGCATCACCAAATGAAACAATTGCTTTAATAATATAATCACAGAATGGCCTGGATTGCAAAGGCCCACAATGCTCACCCAGTTCCAACCCCCTGCTGTGTGCAGGTCACCAACCAGCAGACCAGGCTGCCCAGAGCCACATCCAGCCTGGCCTTGAATGCCTGCAGGGATGGGGCATCCACAGCCTCCTTGGGCAACCTGTTCCAGTGCCTCACCACCTCTGGGTGAAAAACTTCCCCCTCGTATCCAACCTAAACCTCCCCTGTCTCACTTTAAAACCATTCCCGCTTGTCCTATCACTATCCACCCTCACAAACAGCCATTCCCCCTCCTGTTTATCCGCTCCCTTCAAGTACTGGAAGGCCACAATGAGGTCTCCCTACAGCCTTCTCTTCTCCAAGCTAAACAAGCCCAGTTCCCTCAACCTTTCCTCGTAGTAGAGCTGCTCCAGCCCTCTGATCATCCTAGTGGTAAGGCAAGGTTTAGAACCTTGAAAAAAATCAAAAGTCAATAGGACCTTGGTTTATTTGCAGTGCTTGCTGGAAATTAACTACAACAATTATTTAATCCTAACCCAGCTCTTCCTGTTGGTCTTCATGTTGACTCTGATCATGTTGGGTATCCTGCAAATAGTACATGATTAGCAAAAGAAACTGAAAAACAAAATCATATTTAGTGAGAAGTTTCCAAATACCTGCTTTGCTAATAGCACTTTTTGCTGAAGAGTGAGTGACTTAAAGCCAGTGCCGAAAAACTGGGTGCTGTATGCTACAAACAACATTTTTAGATCAAGGGCTGAATGCTCACAGAAGGAAAGACAAGAAAGTTACCAGAGAGAGAACAAAAATCATCACCCCTAATACGACACACGCTAGTTAAGCAGGACAGATGATTGCAGCAAGTTATATAAGGAGTTTAAACATTACTAAGCATTTAAGTGCTTATCTTCATCCAGCTGGCCCTTTTATTGCCCTGCCTCTCTTCCTGATGTTAATAAGGTTCTATGGACAGATATCTCCTTATCACACTCATCGCTTGAAAGAGCTCAGAACAGAAAAGTGATTTCAGCTCTCAGTGAACACACTGCACTTCACACCCTATTTTAAATCCTCTTGAGTAACAAATACTGACTCTTGCTTGAAATCACACTGAAGAAGCTGCAGAATCTGTTAGTTTCAATTCAACATTGACTCAACCCTAAAACGAAGACTATGGGCAGTTATGGATGCTTTACAGGGTTTTAGAACATAATGCCCAGCAATAAGAAAAGAAAAAAAGCAAGATCCCAGGTAAGCGAGGCTCACCACTCTCTGTGGCCTCTGCTATACAATGCTAGTCCTAAAGCAGACATTTTGTCAGTCATGAAGTGTAACAGCATGTAAAGGACATGAACTACCACTGAACCTCAGCACAGCCTTCTCTTATTAAGAACTTCAGTTTTATGTTTTGTTTACATTTTTCATTTACCAAGAAAAAAAAAAAAAAAAAGATCACCAGTATAATACCAAAGAAGACAACTTAAAATAAAAAAACACCCAAGGAACCGTGAGAACAGGTTTAAGGGGGAGGGGAACATTTACATCATCTTCTCGAGTTCAGTTGGAGGAATTTTCAACGCTAGGGACAATATGGCCCAAGGGAAATGGTAATGGGAGAGAAATAAATTCTTTCACCTCTGGGTTGAAATCCAAGTCAGGCTGGTAGTAGCCAAAAACCATTAGCTTAACATCTGCTAGCTGTTTGGTAACCCATGTGAAGTGAGTTATATTCCTCAGTGTCCACATCACAGTCCCACTAATTGGCACCACGTTGGCAATCTAAACAGAGAAGTTAAAGGCTGAACACGGAGCAAGCATGAGCTACAAGATTAGTCAAATTCAGATTTGGGGACATATGTGAGAAACAACACATTTGGAGTACACAACTCCATCTAATTGTCCCACCATCCTGTTCTGCCCTCAGAACAAAACAGTAAATCGAAGCAAGCCAACAAGCTGTCAGCATTCCTGTGTCAAGCGTTCAGTTTCTGAATTACTAGGACACATTATTAACTACTACCCCGAGCGTTTAAGCACTGCTTAAATTTTAAGTGAAATATGGTACAGCAAAAAGTTAATTATGACCTGAAGTATGTGAATAATATGTACCAATATCTATTTTAAAAATATTTTTCTTAACATCGTTTTTTAACTAAAAAATGCAACAATCTCTCTCAAAAAAGCAGCAACAATGTAGTTTCATAAATCCCAAGTTGCAAGACACATTTCTCTTTGTCTTCCCTTAAAGAATTAGAGCAAAGGCACAAAGTTGACCTTAGAACAAGATCCAGTAGCTTTAAGAAAATCTTCCTTTGCTATGCCCCATGGTAACACATTTGTGTCCGAGGAAAAAAAAATTAAGGGGATCACTGTAGTAAAAACCAATGAAAAAAATGATTTTTTCACATCCGAATATGGCACAGTCTAAACTATGAAGGAAGGAAACTCGTGTTACACTTTGGAAACCATCCCTGATGTTTTCGCATCACTTCAGTTTAAAGAACTGCTTATGATGAGAACATGATGAAAGCTGTCGAGCATGAAAGGAGATATAAGCAAAGCCAAAAGAAGCATCCTTGCCAGAACTCTACCAGAGCACACAATTACTGAATAAACTCGTCAGAGAGGGACCTCTAGAGGTTTCCAGGCCAATCCTCTGCTCAAAGAAGGCCAACTTCAAAGATGGATGAGGTTACCCAAGGATATCCTAGATGAAAGCACAACACAGTACAATGCCATGCAAAATCCACATATAAAGAAATTGTTCCTGCTAGCTGAATACCCTTTTCATTTACTACTGGTCTGGAAAGATTCAAGTTCTGAGCTGTTTAGAGAGAAGTAATAATGGTTAGCTGCCGTTAAGAACAGTGGTCAACTTCTTTAGCTTTTAGATGTAGAATAGGACCATGTCACATTTTTCAGATGCCAGAGAAATTGCTTCCCATCGTAGTCATTACTACTAGCTTCTTTTCACATCACATCACAGCAAATAATTGTATAGACACTGAGGTGGGATTTGCTGTGCTGACATCTGAAAGAGAATTCAGGGAGATGGTGAAGACTGCCAGGAACCCAAAGAACTGGAAGGAACGAGGCCAGCACCAAAGAGACAGAAGTTGCAACTGTTCTGCCTTTGGCTGCATTCAGCCCACCGAGCTGCCAGGATGGACTGAAGTAAATCTTCAGAAGCAGTTCATGATGCTGCATGATGTTAACTGCACAGTAAGGTCCAAGCAAATGATGTAGTGAAGTGCTTTATCAGACAGCTCCAGCATTCACTTCTGAACTCGTGTGCAGATACCACATGAGCTGCGCTGCTCCAATAAACGTTTTCTCATGAAACCCAGTATAGAAATAATACCAAACTCAAGAGTTTCCTGAGAGTAATTCTCCCCCACCTGAAAAACAGGAGGAGTCCAAGAAAGAAATTCTTTTCTGCAGGGAGGGCGTCAGGAAGGAAGGAAATGCGAATTACATACACCTCTGGGTAAGTCCCCCTTTAAAAAAAGGGAGGAAATTGGAGTTAACTAAAGAGAGTATGTTTAGCATCACTGTACAAGCTGGGAGAAAACTAGGAAATCCTGGGTACAGATAATGCTGCCTCCTCCTGTCACTGTTGGGGATTCTACGGGGAGAGGTGAAAGGTTTGATTCTCACTCTTCATTTGCAGCAACACTTTGAAGTTACTACACATCACAGCCACCATTTGATGGTCACCTCTCCCATATGTCATCTTATGCTCTTTTGTAATAGATGCAATAGTGCTATTAAAAAACATGTGTTTTCACTTTTTTTTTTTTAATAAAAAAGGCTAACTCATAACTAAGCAGAGACAAAGGCTCTGTTGATACAACAACATGTGGATTAAATCTGAAAGGAGAAAGAAAGCTGTTCTGTTGAACTGACAATCCTGCACAGAGGGCTTATACCTAAATTGGTGCAATAAATCAATAGGAAAGATTTATTTGGCTGAAACAACCATTTACTTAGACATGGAGCAAGAGAATTTTTAAATCACTCTGGACACTGCACACAAAACAGCTTCTTTGGTTTTGTTCTTTTTTTGCCTTAAAAAAAAAAAAAAAAGTATATCTCCAAAGTTTCGCATTTGCTTTGCTCAAAAATATTTACTTTTTGGCACTACTGCTTTTTGGAGCTACAAGTCAGCCAGCCAGCACCGCTGGGCTCTTAGCTGGACTATTCCTACTAGAGAAGAAAAAAAAATTGGTTGCTCCATTTACATTACTACATTAAACAGAGGAGTGGCCTAAACTTATGCTTTCTCCCCATTATGTTCTTCTCCTGTGTTGTAACAAGTGAGTGTTTTACTTCTTTTCTTAAATTCTATTAGCAGAGGCTAACATTCACTCATATTCAAGCAAGGAACTCGTTGGTTGTTGCTTCCTACCGGTGTCAGACAGCAATTTCTCCTGCAGCACCTTCTGAGACCTACACAATTACTTGCTGTATCAGAACCTCACTCCTTAGATGGGCACTAACGAGAGGGAGGTGCTCAAGAAGCTACAGTCACCATCCTCAGAACACTGCCAGAAACACGCGTTTGGTCTCCCAAAAGACAAGCTGTTGCTGAGGCACACTGAAAACAAGGAGGATTTGGCAGAACATTTTAAGTGTGACACTGGTTGTAACTGTAGATGGGATCATGAACTGCAGCCGTCTCTTTAATTGAAATCAGATGGTACCTGGAACGGAGTGCACAGCTAGAACAGAGATGACACCAGCATCTACTAATGACTGGATGCCTCATGCCACAAAGATGGCATTGGCCAACCCATGCAAACGTCACCACGCAACACCAGCCAGTCCCTAAAGAATGACAAAGACAAAAACAATAAATCAGTATAATTTGTCAGTTTGATGGAAATGTTCTGTGAGGAAATACTTGTAGGAGATGCTACTCAACACTTGAGAAAAGCATTTTGTTCCAGAACACGGCAGCTCTTCTTCAGCACATTCTGTAATGTCATCGGCTACAAGATTAGTATTATTTTTTAGAATTCCTATACTATATGTGCAATAAAACATGAGAGGGCATCTGCATATGGCACGGAGTAATGACACTGAGAAGGCGAAGATTTTGGCTGAAACTCTTCTTTCAAAACATCCTTCCTAACATTGCTTACAGGAATCACAAGAAATGGGCTTCTTCAAAACTGTTATAAATGCATCCCCCAGCCCCACAAATGAAAATACTTCAGGCTCCCTAATTTTTATTTTCTGCCAGGAAAGTCTTGATTGATTCTATTTCATCTTCAATTCCATTTGCAATGGTGGTAGAAATCTCTGTCTTCTTCCTATCTGCTTCCCATCTGCAGCCACGCATACAGCCCACGTCTCAGCTCAGCCCCTGCTGCCCCCTCACTGACCATCTGGCTGGGACAGACACCAAAGCACTCCTGGAAAGGAACATCTCAGTCTTCCCTCCTTCCTTAAACCACTCTTTCCCAACAAGGAGCCACACTAGTGGGACAGAAAGGGAAAAAGCAAAAAGAGATGAAGACTAGGAGAAGAAAGATGGCCTGAGAAGATGGCCTGCTTTTTTTTATTACTATCATTCTCCTTTAATTTTTATTTTGGAGAATTGAGCCCTCATGACCATTAGAGTTCACGGAAGAAGTACACAGTTATTCAGGATATCAAGCAAAGTACAATCTTCTAGTTTTGATAAGCTCTCAGAGTGTCTTTACCATCTGTAAAGCATAGCTGGCATTCTGGGATGTAAAGCTCCTGGCCAGACAGAGCCACAATTCCCAGCTGGAAGGAAGACGTCCCAGTAAGGAGATGGTCAGTCAGCCTGGTTCTGCCCATAGCAGGTACTACCCTGTTCCATGACCTTCAGCACATTGCACCCCATGCAGTGCCTCTTTAGAAGCACACAAACACCACCTGCAAGCGCTTACACAGAACGCAGCTGGCAGCACTGATGCTAAAACAGAAGAGGGAATTTAAAGTATAAGTAAAGCAATATATAAAAGCTGCTGAGGTTTCTGCACTGCAGGCATCATTCCTGCAGAGGAAATGTGCGCTTCAGTTAGTCAAGCCTACCCAGTGCAGGTATGATTCAGAGCTAATTGCTCAGAAAAATGTTTCAAGTTACACCAGTTTGGTATGCTTTTATAAAAGCAAAACAAGGTATGTTTTTGGCAAAGCAAAGATTATGTTTATGTTTACAGACAATCTGACTCCCACATATAAAGAATGCTTCTTCCTGCACAAAAACTAAAAGCATCAAGAAAAGTCAAAACTAATGCAAATGATCTGGCTCTGTAATCTTGCCAGAACAGAAGAAGCCCCAAAGCAGTTTAGCAATCACTGTCTTAAGTTCAACTTTCCTGACTCCTGCTTTGTTCAACATCTTAATTACATTTTAAAAAATCTACAACACTTGAGATTTCAGGGCACATTTATATACATTGACTAATTCTCCCAAGGTAAAAATTATTATCCTCTTTATTACAGAAGGAAAGTGAAAGAAGACAATAAGCAATTTGTCAGAGGCACAGAAAGAACTCACGTAAGGGCTGGGATCAAAATCCAAGAGATTCTGAAGAGTTTCTTATTGCTTCTGAAGGATTTTTTTGGTTTTTTTTTTGCAGAATACAAAAAAGTTCTCATAAGAACATACATTTAGGATCAAGGCAGTTTATGGGGTATTATTTAAATAAATGAATCCACTGTTGGAAAACTCTAGTAGATAATTCACTATATTGCTTCCAAATACAGTGCTAGCTTTAAGTTAGCCCGCAGTACAGTCAATCTTGCCTTGCATCATAAGATAGGGAAGTGTATAGGGTAATCCATCTCAGGCTTCAAGCTCTGAACTCCGGAGCAGCAAGTTACATCTCCACCAGGACTCCTTTTTCCCAGCAGAGGATGTGCTGAATGCTGTCTGACAGCAGTCTCACCGTGTGTTATTCAAGAGTGCCCTCTAACGAAGCTGCAGCCACGTTTCACAACACGTACACAGGAGACTAGAAAAATCCCAAATGAGACTTTCCAGAAATTTCTCATTAAACTCCAAGCTTTGTTTTCCCTTGAACAAAAGGGAAAAACAGATGATACACACTGACTGGTGACTGCTCCTGCACAGGCGTTTTATATTCCCTTCTATTATGCAAGCCTTCATTGGTAAACATATAAGTAGGCAACAGGACAAAAGAGAAAAATGGAAAAATTCAGAATTCTCACTTTCTGAGAAAGGAATCTGAATGAGATGTGATAGCAGAGCACTTATCCAAGTACAACTTAAAGATAAACTGAGTTCTACACAACCTGCTTCATTTGTAAGGATCTGCTGGGTAGCTTTTCAACATGGGGTGCAGTTAAGTTAACCTTTACAAAAATAACAATATAATGAAGTTCACAAATCAAAATTGAATCCTCATCAATCCACTTCCTCATACACTGCAGTATCATAAAATACTGCTTTTCTGAAAGGATGTCTTCATTTTAAGAGCAGTCATGTAAATACAGAGATGAAACAATTTCCTACGAGTTTGTATGAGTGGTACTTGGTTTACTGTCCAGTTCACTGTCACCTACCTACATAAGCACACATGCTTTGAAAAACATCCTGCAAACAAATGAATAGAATCAAACTCACCCAGAGGGAGGATGGTGACTCTGCTAGCTCCGAAAGATGGCTGGGGGTTCCACTGCTCACAGACCTGCAAGGAACAAAACAGCCTGTGGTTAGCACACACAGCTTTCTGTGCACTCACTAACAGGACACCTAGTTAAGTGATCACAGTCCAGCTGTCCACCTACCAGGTATATTTCCCCACAAACCATGTCAGTACAACATCTGTTTGTTCCTTGAACACCTCCAGGGATGGTGACTCCACCACCTCCCTGGGCAGCCATCCCAGTGCCTGACCATTCATTTGGAGAATAAATGTTTCCTAATGTCCAACCTGAACCTCTCATGACAAATTTGAGGCCATTCCCTCTAGTTCTATCACTAGTTATACAACGTTTCTTGAAACACGGCCTTACATACTTGCCAATCTTTTTGCTTCCTGCCAAACACCTTTGCTGTGAAGTTCAGATCGTGCGCCTGAGAGTCACAACGGACAGTAAGAACACCATGCAGATGTTATACAACTTCAAGGCACCATTGTGCTATTCCAGGCAGACTGACTGTCCACTTTAAAGAGCAGAACACCGCCAGGAAAACTCCACTCCCATTCATCTGAATGACCTAGGGGCAACAACTGATTACAAAACAAAACCAAAAACACAAAACCCAAACAATAAAGCATTCAAACATGGCTACTAAAAACCAGCCTGACACAGTCTGCTGCCTATACACAGCTTTACTCTGTAAAGCAAGATGGCATTCTCCATCTCAAAAAACCAAACCAATTTCCCTTTAGTTCGTAACAGTGGGAGACTTCAGTCCCCAAGGAATACTTCCCAAAAACTTGCAGGCAATAGTTCAATCTAAGAAAACCCACATGAAGCAGTGTAATGCAGCAAACACTTCCCAGGCAGTGCAGAGGTCCTCCTCCCACATCTCCACGCATTCCTCACAGCACTGTTATGTTCCAGGCAACTCTTTTTCTGACATAACAGCTTATTCCTCGAGGAGGTTCAGGCAGAGTTTGACATTAAGAAGATCAGCAGTGGGCAGGCAGTGTCCTGCATGTTTTGAAAAAGGGATTTTTCTTTCACGAACATGGAATCCAAACAAGGCTCAGTGAGTCTGCGTGAAAATCAGCAGCGGTCGCAGTGCCTTTAGAGCCACACAGCAGAACGTTTCGCTGCAGAATGAGAAATGTAAGCACAAAAACATAACACAGACTGAAAGTTACAGTACTTTGCAACCTGAGCTGTAACTGTTGCTACGAGCCTTGGCAATTCCCACATGGCAAGAGTTTAAATAATGAAGTTCGTTGAAAAATCTGAGCACTGGTACCTGAGCCACACAGCTGTGTGCAGACCTACAGGGGAAGCCCCAGTACTGTAAAATGTTCTGCTTCTGAAGGTAAGAGCAACATCAGCCAAGAATAAATCCCATTGTACAGTCCTAGCTGACTATAAAATAGGAATATTCATTTAACCAGAAAAAAAGTCTCTAAAATGTCAACAGCCACTCACTTGCACTTAACACAGAGCCAGATGATATCCTTGGCACAGCTGGAGGGGCAACTAAGAGAGAAGGAACACGTTGCAATGTGTGCAGCCCATGCTGAGCTGCAGCCTCTCCTGATCTGGGAGGCAAAAGAATGAGAGCTAACGTACAGCTCTGCTCAGCAGATGCACTTCACAAACTGCACAGGAGCAGATCCCACAGGTAGCGGTACAAACATACTTCCAAGAACAAACACGGTGATGGTTTCAGACCTGGGCACTCAGTGAGGAACCTGGTTTCTATACCTACAAAAAAACGATGCATTGACACCACTGCTTTTATTTTTATGGTAGCTACCATCACTAGCAACAGCAGATAGGAACAGCAGCTCCAGCTCAACCATGCCTTGTTTTCAGAACTGTTTCTAGTGCTGTTGCTGTTTAAATGTTTACATAATGTAAATTAGAACCAATTTTCTTTTACTCTGCTCTTCCATTATCTGTATCTGCATTCTCTTTATCAGCAATTCCTTTCTCCTTCCAGATCCGCAGTGTTGCAACTGGAAGTGCAGGTAACACACAGTGAGAGCCAGCAGGACGTACTGCTCAGAGGAGGAACAGGACTCCATGTTCCATATGGGACTGGGCAGGAGTTGAAGGACTTTTAGCTGTTGCTGGTATGATCAGACTCCAAGATATCTGATCTTTCTTTAACTTCTTCGGTCTATCTGTGCACTGCAGACACGCTGCAGAGGGTTATTCTAAAAAACATCATAGACATTTTTTTCTTTCTTATATAGAAATTTGTTTGAAAACAGCAATTGCTGTAACTCTCCAATAGCTCTACTGCTGCTTAGATCCAACACCAAGGACCATGCCCAAAGTGTCATCTCAAGTGAGTGGCTGGCAAAGAGAGGTAATTAATTACACGTTTGATCATTATCTGCAGACCATAAAGCATTCTTTGCCCCAATTCACCTAGCAAAGAATTCACACAGCTAGGAAAGAGCACACTGCTCCCAGTCCCAAGCAGTTGGACAACACTCTCGACTTGCAGGCCCAAGTTAATGCCATTTGCTGACATTGCAACACTAAACCTGCATTGTATATTCACAGAAGAAACAAGACTTTCATCCTCTGGGAAAGGAGCTTTCCAGCCTTCTCTTCTGATACAAATCTAACTGCAGTTTCTCTTCAGCCTTCCCTTATCCCAGGCGTTCACACTCTCCTCTTTCATTGTTTCTCATAAGAATTTTTCAGGCTTTTATCACTGATGTCTACAGTTCTTCCCACACTGTATTAATTTACTAGACATTAATTCAATTAAAAGATGAGAATGGGAAATGGAAGGATGTTCAGCATTCAGCATAACTCATTTCTGTTAATGCAATTCTACTCCTCTCACACGCCTCTCAGCTCCTTTCTGGCCATCCCTTGCTCCAACACACACCATTACAACACGGAGCTGCCTGAGTGCTGCTGTTATTTGCCTGCATAGCACCAAGGATTCTCAGAGAGATTAAAAAAAAAAAAAATTATTTTGAAGTCACTGGCATACTGCTCAGGCTCAGTAATTACCTTTGTATCAAAACATTAGAACTTAGTTCAGGAAAAAAGCACTCACTGCTTCTCAGTTAGCACAAGGTGACTTGCGTCCCCTCACCCCACTCCTCTCAGGATACAGCACACACCAACAAGTACTCAGTGCAAATTTGGATAGCATTATTTTACTGCAGGAGCAATTGTGCTGGCTGCCAAAGGGCACAAATGTACAGATGTGCTCCTGGTGCAGCTGTGAGCTGACCTACCTGCCTCTGCACTGAGCTCCCAGCTGTAATCTAACAGAGCCAAGAGCTCACAGTGCTGAGCCTACACACAGACAACACCCACTCCTCCCTTTTCCTCTCTCCAAGCTGCCTTTGGAGCACAACAAAAGTTAGATTTGTCTTAAGCTTTGCCAGCTCACACTACTTTGTGTCAGTGGAAAAGGAACCAGTCGAAATGCTGCAGTTTAGTCCTCCCAAACCTCTGTGAGTAGCAATGTCTGATTGTTCTGATGCAGTTTCACAAGAACAGCTTCTTCAGCTTTCCCAACAAAGCTGAGAAAAGTTTGCTGTAACTGCTATGCTGTAAGCAACAAAACTTTGTGCACGTAAACATTATGATTACCTGTAACAGACAGCATTACTGCCTAAAAAATTCCAAATAAAAGTTTCCTGGCAGATTAATTTACATTGTAGGGTATGTGTTTTGCTGGTTCTGCTCCCCAGGCTAAAATTTCTGATTATTCCTGCTCTACTGTTTGCAATAAACAGTGAGAAAAAAACATGGAAACCAAAGTTACGGCTATTAGTGACACCTGTGCCAAAAAGCTGTCACAGCCATGAGCTGTTTCCATAGAAAACCACAGGGAACACCAAAACACCCGGTGCTGCCTAAGAGACTTCCAGTATTCATGGAAGCATGGGAAGCTTTTTATTTTTTTAAACAAAACTTCATAATTTCAGAGTGAGTCAACAGATCCTGTAGTAGTCGAGTCCATCACTCAATATATTTTTATAACCTTGGAAGCACTCTTATCCTATCAAAACAATAAATGGGCACAAAGGGATCCAAAAGCCCTTCAGAAGAACCTAATGAGATGAAAAGTGTGTCAGCAGGAAGTCCTAGCATGAAAACTGTGCTCTTCTGGAGGTGAAAAGCCCATCTCATGCCTTAGTCAGACTTGACTTGGCTGGAAACCCCTCCCAGCATGGAGCAGACTGCAGGCTGTGTCATCTCCATGTGGAGGATATATTGAACGAGGGATGCTCTGAACCCACACAGCTCCCCAGCTGCCCAACTCTGAC
Organism: Chrysolophus pictus; assembly: GCA_037305975.1. Taxonomy (NCBI): domain Eukaryota; kingdom Metazoa; phylum Chordata; class Aves; order Galliformes; family Phasianidae; genus Chrysolophus; species Chrysolophus pictus. Next base: position 9,528,978 of record CM074592.1, on the reverse strand, counting down.
TCTGTTCTCTGTGACTCAATTCTGATGATTGAGTGGAGGAAGAAATCCACTAACTTAAGCTAAATTTCTCCTGCAAGAAAAGCATGCTTCCTCCTTAAAGTGGAGGTTCATACAAAAGCATGACACATTAAAGCAACCTTAATTTAAATGAAAACTTTCAGAAACACACACAAAATCCTGCTATTTCTGCAGCTTCTTCCTCTTCTGAAGGGGAAAACAAGCAGTGTAAGAGCAGTCCCAGCAGCTGACTCGCAGATTTCCCCCCAGCCACCTGGGCATCCTTCCCTGACCTCCCACAGTGAAGCCTTCTTTCCACAGCGTTATCTGACTCCAGCTGAAAAGCTCCAACCTTTTGGCAACCTTTAACCTCTCCTAGAAACGATTCCTGTAATTAACCTCCACCACTGCTAGGAAATTGTGTCATATTTTAAAGAATCCACGTAGCTTTGACTTTCAGTTACCAGATCTCATTATACTTTTGTCAGAAAGACCACAAACGTTCAGCTGCCAAATAACTTTCCCACAGGCACGGCTTTACACAGAGGGACTGAAATTTCCTCTTCTCTCGATGTTCCCGAGCACACCGAGCTCAGCGGATCTGCTGCAGGTCTTGTTTTCCAGAAACAGAACATTGTTGTGGCCTCCAGGGTTTTCATTCCCTGCTGAAGAGCTGCTGCAACTGGAGCTCGTGCTCTAGGAGCACACAATCACTCCAACGTGGTTCTCTTTTAGAAGGGGAAAAAACAAAACCAATCAATTCTTCCCATAACATCAGAGTTCAGATTGTGTCACTGCCGCAGCTGAGCCCTGCAAGCCACTATCTGCCAGCTTCCTACTGCGTGAACGGAGACACGACCCTGGTTTGTAGTGACAGCGAACACACACGGCGATCCTTCCCCGCTCTGCACCCAGCTCCACTCACCTGGCGCCTACCCGGAAGCGGCAACGCCAGACTCCCCCCTGCGTCCGATGCTCAAAGCCTTCCCCGTCGCTGCCGCTCCCGGAATGCTCCGCGCCGGTCCCGCGCGCAGCCGGACCTCCTTCCCGTGCGCACCGCGCGCTGCGCCGGCAGGGGGCGCTACAACCCGCACAGCGCTGCGAGCCCCGAGGGGTGGGGCGGGAGGGATGTACCGTAGTGACCGCAACGCGGGGCTGCCGTCCGCCTACCGTATTTACTGTACTTAATGGGAACGACGATGCGGCAGCGAGAACGCATCTTTATTTAAATGTTTTTAAAAGCAGCGTTATGGGCTGTGCTACTCTTCAGCTGCCCCAGCAGGGGCTGCTCGCCGCGCTGATTTATTGCTGGCTTTCTGATCTTCCCTTGGTCAAAGCCCGCATCCCCCTGCTCCCTGCTGGGTTTATGACCTCTTATCTCACCTTTTCCCCCAAAATGCCGCCAGGCCCCTGAGTGCCCGCACACCCCCACCCAGCAGGGCTCGCACCCGCAGGGCCGTGGCGGGGTCCCGCTGCCCGCATCCCGCCCCCCTTCAGCCGCCCCGGGCAGCAGGGAGCCGGGCGCAGCACTTCCTCGTTGTCCGCCTCCCGCCCGCCCCGCACACAGGTGAGGCCGTGCGGGAGCCGGCTGTGCGCGATGGCGTACCGGGAGCTGCTGAAGCGCTGGCACCGAGCCGTGCTGGCAGCGGACGGCGGGGATTGGGACGCGGCTTTGGACGCGTTCTGCGGCATCGAGGAGCCGCCGGCCAGGATCTGCTTCAACGTGGGCTGCGTGCATCTGCGGGCCGGGCGGCTGCGGGACGCCCTGCGGGTGAGGGCGGCGGGGGGCGGGGGGCTCGGGCTGCTCTGCTCAACCCGGTGCGTGAGGGAAAAACGCCCCACGCGCTCCTCCGAGACGCCTTTCTCAAACTGGTGAAATCTCCCAGTCTCGATGTCAGAGAGAACACGTGTGGGTAAAATAGGGAGCTCTGCAGCTCCGCGCGTCCCCAGGCGATCCTGTACGAGCTGAGATCGCGAGAGGAGCCGCTGTCCCGGAACGCCGTCCGGTGCGATGTGGGGCCGGCGGGGCGGGCGTGAAGTGCTGAGAAAAAGCATCGCAGCTTCCAGCAGCCAGGCATCTGCACAGCTCGCCGTCCGCAGCCCGCCGAGGTGTATATATGGATACTCTCGAGCAGCAGAAGGCGGAATTCGGGCTGTGCTGGAAGGCGCTGGGGCAGCGCTGTGTCTCTTACCTGTGAGAGACGGTGCCTGAGAGCCTCCGAACGGCCCCAGTGAGTGGGCGCTGGTGGGGACGCAGCTCGGCTTTGCTTCTGTGTAGACCAACCAACAGTTGGGTGATTATTTTGTCTTCTGATAGCACAGCACAGCAGAGCAAGGAGTGCTGGCCGAGCACAGAGGAGTCAGACACCCCGCCAAAGGGGCACAGACACCCTGAGGTCCTGCAGCGCGTTTTCTTCGCTGCAGTGCTGTGTGAGGGCAATGTAAGGAAGCCCAGAGGCTTGATTCATTGTCCTCGTACTACCACACGGCTGTAAGTGTGGGAAGAGGCCTCCTGGCATTCTCAGACAGATTCTCAGAAATACTGTTCTGTAGCAGAGTGGGAAACCACTTTGAACCATTGGCCACAAGCTGTTACCAGCTTTGCTGATATTCAGCTGGAAACTGGAAGCAGAAATACTGAATTTAAGTGCAGTTTGCGAAGCCCTTCGGTTTCTCTCTTTACACACAGATCACTGTAGGAGGTTCAGACAGCCTGCTGTTAGATCAAGCTCTGCTCCAGGCAGCAGGGCCTGCAGCTTGCAAGACATCGGATGGCAGACAGGGCTCATTTGTTGCATTCAGTCTTTTTTTTCCCAAGGAATGGTAAAATCTTGAAGCTCAGCTCGTAGAGAGCCAAGACCTGAAAGAGGACTTGGAGCCATCTCCTGCCCTCGGCCTGGATCACAGCCCCACATTTCTTGGAGCAGACAAGCTGTTCACAAGCCCAGGGGTGCCTTCTGCACCAGGCACTGATGGAGGAGTCCTCACTCACCCCCAAGATGTCTGTTTTTCTCCATAGGCATTTGATAAAACAGTTACAAAGGACAACTCCCTCGCTGTCGGCTACTTTCAGAGAGGGTTTGTTTGCCTGCAGTTGGAAAAGTAAGTGATATTCTTGCCTGCTCATTCTTTTGTTTTCTGCTTTTAGTACAACTTTATCCCTAAAACTCGATCCTCTACTAATTTTAAGCATTTTATAAAGTCTGGTTTGGCCTTGTAAAGCATGTTACAAGTCACCAAGTCTCCTCTCCCACTTATGGAGGAGAACTGAGAAGATGCAAGCTGTGCAGCTTCAGAACCCCAGCAGTGGCTGATATGCAGCATTATCGACCTGTACACACAGGGGAAGAAGCCACTCGTTATGCAGGGCTGATGGAGGGTTATGTTGCCATTCAGTTTTTCACGGAAAGTGAAAAACTTATAGTTGCACTGTCTCATGTGTCTTCAAATGTTACATGCAAGTCTGGCCTTCCCAAGCCCACAGTCTGCCCTGCTGTCTGACCCTCTGCTGACTGATTGCTGTGAGCCTTTTCTTGCTCACTGATTTAACAGTAGAATTGCTCCACAATCATCATGGGATTGGTCCTTGTTTCTGGGGTTAAACCTCAGTGACATCTGCTCACAGAGGTGTGTGGAAGACCTCACAGGTCTATTCTGACCTTCAGTTATTCTTTCCTGTTATTTTTCCCATTTTTTCTCGGTGTTAAATTCTCAGAACTACTATCTTTACCTTTGGAAATGAGATGAGCGAGCAGCTACATGCTTTGTGCCACCACCAGCAGAGCCGTGCTCATGGATGATTGTGCCTTGGCCAGGACTAGAGCTGGTCCCCCCTGCCTCTTGATGGGGTGACCATTGCACAGCCCTTCCTAAACCCTTCATTTCTCAGCGATATCAGTGGAACCAGTTTACAGCTGGTGTAAATTCAGACTAACCCTCTGCTTTAGGAGTTTCTCTAAATTTCTACTAGTAGTTGCGGTTTTACTTTGAAGTCTTTTCCAACCTGAGCAATCCTATGATTCTATGAACAGTGCTCTGTCTGTATATGCTCACCATCAGCAGGGGTTTCCTAACCCTTGCTTCTTCTCTGAGATGTTGCCAGGGCAGAACTGCCAGCAACAAGCTGGGGAGGGAGCTGACAGCATTTGTAAACCTTTGTTCTTTACATTTTCTTGTTCTCAGAAATGCAGCTGCTGTGGGTATCAAAGCCTATCTTTTATCCCAAACAGTAAAACAGTGCAGATAATCCTGGAGGAGAGACTCACCAGATTCATCTTGTAATAACTACAAGGGTAGCACAGAGAATTTTCTGTGGTCGCAAGATGACACACATCTCTGGTGCAGCTCTCCTCGTGCAGGCTATTAGGCAGAGTGCCTGTTTTTGCTAGTTTACCCTTGAACTCCGTAATTAGAGACCTTAGCTTTTTTACTCTCGGTTTCACCAGTCTTTTCTGCGTTGCAGGTATGAAGAAGCTCTCTCTGACTATCATCTGGCCTTCAGTCATCTAAGAAAAAATCCCTTCATTGATTACAAGCAGCTGGGGCTGAGGCACATTCTCTATGCATGGGAGGTAAGGGTGGTTCTGACTCCGTTGTCTTTCCCCTCCGTTGAGTCATTCATCAGGTTTTCAGCAGCAGGCATGAGTAACCCAACAGCTTTCCAAGGACAGTAGAAAAAAGGTTTTCACTTCTATGATTAAGTTCCTTTAAAAGCGCTCATAAAGCAATATCATCTCTGAAGAGTTTTAACAAATTACTCTAAGATGTGAAATTGTTTGGAGCAGATCCCCATGATTTTTTTTTTTTAAGCTTGCTTGCAGTAATACATACACAAATTTTATCAATTCTTCAGCTTTGAAAGTTGAAATAGATTGAATTATAGACAGATAGGAACAAAATTTGTACAGAATGAAGATTTTTTGAAATTTTTTGGAAGTTTTGTTCACAAAAGCCATTTTTCCAACTGTAGCAACTGGTCTCAATGTTATCTCTGCGTCTAACCCTACTGGGCTGCAAGCAGCACATTGCTACTGTAACCCTCTGTGCTGCAGCTCTTAGGCTGTTCTATAGAACCAACCTGCTGCATGCCATTAACAAAAGTCTGAGTCGGAACTGGCTATAGGTACTTTAATGTTTAGATTGTAAAGGACTCAAAATCTGTGCATGCCTTACAGGGAGGGTTCGTTTTGTGTTCCCAAATCCATGTACACAGACAGAAACAGATACAGGAACAAATATTTAAACCCTTACTTCCGCGAGAGCAAGGAGTCATTGTGCAACTCAAATCAAGCATGCCTTGGAACTTGTCATTCAGCCTTCTTTAATTTACATCACGTTGTACCTGGCAGGAAGGAGTTATCCTTGGCATCTGTGGTACTTCCCAAACTTATTGTTTTTAACGGTTTCAGTGCCATGGTACTGCTTACTTTGAGCTCAAATGCACTTGGAAACAAAGGCTTCCTTTAAAATGCACAGGGCTACAGGAGTGCCCAGTTCACCTGGAGAAAGATGGCAGTGGTTGTGTAATGAATATCCAGTCCCTCTCTCCATGTGCTCTAGGTACTGCCAGGCTGTGTGCTGCCGCTATTCTGACGCTGTACTCAGGATCTGTGTCCTGATTCATTTCTGTCTCACTCCTACAGCTACCTGCAGCTTGTTTTTCAAATTACACAAACAAAATCCTCCTACAGAGCTGCACCATCAGCTTTCCACGAGTGGCCTCTCATGGCTGCATCTGATCCTCTCAAGAGAGAGATTTTGGTGTATGGTCTGGAAATCCAGGCATTTCTTGCCTCTGGTGGAGCTAGTTCTTCTGAGCTGAATTGAGGCTGCTGTCTTGTCTTTCCAAGGAGGAGTACCTCTGCAGTTCCAATAGCTGATCAGCATGATCATTCCACCTTAAAAGACCAATATTCAATTATGATATAGGAATAAAGGAACAGCACCCTACTGCCTGCACCTCAATTCCAAGTACTGCTCACGTCCAAATATCAAAAAGCAATTTGCAAACTGATAACCATATCACATAAGATAGTAAGGTATCTGAGTGAGTCTGTTAGACCACACTTCTGCCTTGTTGGACAGCAGCTTTTCCATACTCTGATGGCCAATGGAAAGTGGAAAAGAACTCTCTTCCTCTTACTTAAACATATAGACTGAGGCTTCCTGATGCCCAGTCTCTAATACTCTCACACTGTCTCTTCAAAGAGTGTATTCACGTGCTGGGTAGCAAGCTACAGCTGCCAACCTGCACCTTCAGAGCCCACTGCAAAGGGCAGCAATTTCAGTTAGGGTATTCCAAAGTGAAAGAGAATCAGAATAATTCTGTGCAGCAAAAAATATTACCTAGTTTCATATAGAAAGAAACCCATACAGTTTGCCTTAATAGCCTTTTAGACACAGGAAGAATAAGGTGAAAACCTGTTTGGTAACACAGTCTTCATCTGTTCTTCCCCATGCCTGTCCATGCTTTGAACAGAACTGGCAGTGCCAGCTGAAAGCACAGCTTTGATCTCTTTCCACTCTGATTATGAAGTTTTCTCAGCTGTGCTCCTCACAGTGCCCTTCCTGTGATCAGTGGGGAGCAGGCTCTTGCTGCTGCCGTTTCCGTGGTGGTTCAGTGCCAGGTCTCCCTTGCCTGGCTGAGCCCAGTTGGTAGCGCTGGGTGTCAGCTCAGCTGCTGCCCTGGGAGCAGCAGGAAGACAGCTCTGCTCCCTCCTTGCTGCCTCAGGTGCTGTACAGCACTGCTGCCACGCAGTGCCGGCTGCAGCAGTGGCAGGAGGCCAAAGAGACCCTAGAGAAGGCCGTCGTGTGGAGACCTGAAGGAAGATCAGCGACGCTGGCCCTGGCCCTTGAGCGAGTGCAGGTAGGACTGCCTCTCTGGTTCCTGGGAAAGTGCTTTGGGCTCAATCTGAGGAACCCGAGATAAGAATATGCAGTGTTTCATGTCTTTGGGTTTTCATGTCTACCCACCAGTTTGGTCACTTGATGACATTATAAGCGATTTCTGTGTGATGCTCTACCAGGCTGCAGCTAACCTCTGTCACCTCCAGGAGCTTCATAGCATAGGAGCACCAGAGCTGGGAATTGTTGAAGTCAATACTTTCTAGACCCTGATGTTCAGGAGCTCAGTTGTATTCACACTTGCACTGTGAGCAACTTGCCTCATGGAGTGTTTAAATGCAGATTTGGAGAGTCTGACTTTTCGCAAAGCTGGCAGACTTCTTTAGTCCCTTTGGTGTTGGTGACGATTAGTAGCAGCTCAGACATTAACAACAGTCATGTTTAGAGCTTAAGTAAAGTGCAAGCATGTTTATGGAGATGATTCTACATAATAGTTTCCTGTTAAGACTCTTTTACGATCAGGAACGACTTACAGGCATCTGATTTACTTTCCCTGGAGGGTTCATTATTTTGTTGCCTCCATACTTCCTTGTTTTGTTTATCTCCTTTCTAAAGAGTAGTCACTTTATTAATCTAATCATCTCATCCAGCATCATGTTTATGCTTTAGATTAGTATATGATTTATACTCACTATTTACATGCTCCTCAGCTGTTGCACAGACGGACCAAACAAAATATCGGAAATCAACTAGAGAAATTTAGAGACTTGCTTAACAGACTTTACTCCGCTGCCCTCCCTTCCCACCCCTCCTATGCTGACAGTCAGCCTTTGACTCAGTATTAGGCAGTGGCTGCTGGGCTTTTATTTTTCATGTGCTTGTTAAAACTTAGTGACCTTTATCAAGTTCACAGCTTTATTTTTTGCCCCGATGTCTTCCTGGAGCCGATCTCTCTCACACACAGAAGCTATATTTGCTTTTCACTGCTGCTGTGTTTCATTTAATATTAACTGATGGCTTTTCCTTTATCTTCTTCCCACGCCCTAGAATCATCTATTCTTAGAGCCTATGCAGGTTCCCCTTGGTGAATTTTTCAGACCACGGAAGAAGGAAGTTGAACAGCTGGATTCAAAAGATTTCCTGGGTAAACCCAAGGTATCAGGCATGTGATGATTAAGATAAACAGCAAACGGATTAACACCCTACCTTCTGACATCTGCAGAGAGCATTATTGCTGCCCGCTCCACCAATCACTGCACTGGTGGAGACCCAGTGGCAGGATTCTCAGTCAAGGCATCTGGGACACACAAGCCAAAATCTGTTAGAAGTGACACCTTATCTATTAAAAATGCACATTGCTGCTAAAATCCTTCCCAATCTTAATCACTTTAAACTGAAAAAAAACCACCAACTGAGCAGGTGCTTACAGATCCCTGTGGCTATCATTTTGCTGACAACAACATTTTCAAAGGAGTACATTCCTCCTATTTGTTACTGCATTCCCAATGGGACAAACATGCACTTTGAAGAAAAATGCTTTGCCGTTTACTTTAATGCAAACCAGCAGAGAATTCTTCCAGTCCCTTCCATGACCAGCGCAGTCAGCAGAAGTGCCACAGACCAGATCGCTCCTGCATGAACAAAGGAAAGGGAAAATAATCCACTCATACTTTTGGAGGGCCTTGTAAAGATGGAAAATACATGGACAAAAACTGTTGAAGCTGCATTTTCCACTAAATGCATTGCTCTGCTTTAAGCCTGACCACCTGGGATGTCAGAAGGAAGTGGGTCTGGGTGAAAGTCTCACAGGAAGTTTGAGCATCTCTTCATCCAGCCTAGATTAAGTCGTTATTTTTTCCTCCCACAGGTGATCTCATCCATCATTCCCAATGATGAGTACATTGGCTTTGAACCTCTCAGGCCACAGGTGAGCAGGACATTGCTGTGAAAAATGGAACGGAGCAGTCATGGAGCTCCCACATAGGACCTCAGATCCTAACACCAGTGTAGGAGCATATTAATGAAAAAACAGTGCTGATTCTGTCTCTGAAGACCAGATCCAGAGGGCTTTCAGAGCCAGCTGGAGTGCTTTGATGTTGACTGGGAAGGACTTGGCAGAATGAGTCTCCGACCCTTGGATGATGCAGTTTTGTCTCTTCACTGTGTCCAAAGAGCAGCGGAGATTTCACTGCACTCAACACACGTTTGTAAATTTACTTTGCTAAGTTTGTCAGCACAGGCATAGCTGGTTTGCAGTTATGTGAGTGTCTTGGAGTCAGTGGTTTGTTACTCTGCTCATGATGGATAAAGAGGGGGAGGGAGAAGTGGCAGGTTCATCCTGGCAAGGTGTGGAGCAGCAGACTTCTCTCTGGATATTGTGGTGTGACAAACAGAGATTACAGAAAGTACCATATGTGAAGCTCCCTCCTATTCATAGGGACAGTAAATAAGGCTGTAATGTTGCTGTGTAACATACTGTTATAAATATATGCTGTTGTCCTCCCACAGAAACAGGGCTTTTATGAACCCAGTGCTGATGCTGTGAGGTATGTGTTCAATTCTACCCTGGTCTAACTCTTCTCTCATTATTTCTGTTCAAAAAATCATGTTTTGTTTTCCCATGTCTCTGTTTGAGGACTCTTTGTGATTCACCTCCACCTGTCCTGAAGGGTGGAATGAATGCTGAATACATAAAGGCTTGTGTGGCTGCAAGAAACACTGCACCTGGCAAGAAGTGTGGCAGTTCAGTAGCAGCTCTTGTACAGAGATATCGGGACAGTTTGCAGGAATTGATTCAGTGATCTTAGGATACAGGCAAAGATCGTATTCTGGCTGGGAAATGGAGGCAGAGGGAGGCTGTAGGATCTGCCAGGTCAGTGGCAGAGGATGCTCAGCAGTCCAGATCTGGTTCTCAGTACAAAGTTCCCAAGTATACACTAACTAGTTGAAAAAACATGAAAATCGATTGTTCTGGTGATAATGTAACAACAGAAATTCAAAGCTGAATTCAAACACTGCTTGATCTGGAAGATGTTTATCGTTATTCTCATTCTTTCTTTCCAGAGACCGTGAATCAGGCTACTATCGAGTTTTGTCCCATTATTACCCTGAGGGAGAGGAGAAGTTGGCAGTGAAAGCCAGCAGCCTGGTCTTTGTGCTGGCAAGAGGAGCAGATGGCTGGGCTACAGCCATACATGATGGGCAGGTAAAGAAAACAGATGGAATTTCCAGCAGAGACCACAGTCCTGCCTGCAAACAGGAGCTCAATGCAGCTCTCTGAGTGTGTTCTCTGAGGACCCACCTGTAGCACTGAAGAGCTGAGTTCAGGAGCTCATTTCCACAGAGCAGTTGCTAACTGCAGATGTGATGTCTCTGACTCTTGGCTCTCCCCAGCTTCTCCTGTTCACCTCTGTAGCTCCACAGGAGTGTCCTTTTGGGCACTTGTGCTCTCCACTTTGGGGAATCCTGTGATGGAATCAGGTAGGATCATAGACCACACAAAGGATTACAGTATAGAGCAGCATTTGTCACCTGAGAGCTCTAACAGAGCCAAAGAGGGAACTTGGTCCTTAACTAGATAGAATTGGCAAGTAGGTGGAATACAAACAGATACAACATGGGAAAGTCTTTTGATGACTTCTCATGTGTAATTAAGTTATTTGAAAGAGTCAACGCGCAGCTGGAATACCTTCAGCCTGTGAGTATATTTACCTGCTTTTAAATTAACAAAAAATTCTACACAAAACCACTAAAGATAGCTTGAGCTGGTTAAGCAAGAGAGACTATGCTTTGAGGACTGATAACAGATCAGGAGAGAATTAAAAGGTGGACATAAATTAATTGTTTTTAAGAAAGGGTGTCCTAAGAGGATCTGTCCTTTAGCAGATTCCTAGGTGGTACAGTGACAGCAGTGCAGTGTGTTTCTTAAGGCAGTAGTGTTTCATGACAGTCAAACCATTCAACATGGCCTGCTTTGGCAGGGGGTTGGTCTCAATGATCTCTTCCAACCCATACAATTCTGTGATTGCACACACCTGGAGCTGCAGAACCTGGAGCTGCAGAAGGATCTGAATGTGCTTGCTTAGTCAATAAAGTGTCAGATGAATATCAAAGAAAAGAGGAATTAAACATTGCGCACACTGGAGAAAAAAAAAAAACAAAGTGTAATTATTCACAATGATCAGTTGAAATGAATAGCTCTGTAGCAGAGATTGTTGGAAGACAAAGAACACTGCTGGGCTGGTACCCCTCAAATTGTTGCTTCTCTCCCTAAGCATCTGTTTGAGGAGCAGGGTGTTGGGCCTGGTATTGGGTATTCGGTCTGGCACTTCACAGCCACTCGATTACTAAAACTGCTTTTGGCAGAAAATGATGCAAAAGGACTGCTGGATGTTTTTCAGCAATTTCTGTGAACAAACCTTTTTTTAATGCTGCCCGTTGCTGGACCTGCTGTGGGCACATTTGTATTGCAATCAGGTGATGCTTTGTAAGGGCACAAGCAGTGTAACTGGGGCTAACAGAAGATGGAGCTAGGTAGGCTGGAGCTCCCACAGCAGCAGCTCCTGTCTCAATGATTTGCTTTTTGTCCCACAGAAGCTGCACATACCGACCTCTATCCTGGAGCCTGCCTCAAAGATGGATAAATGGGTGAGCTAACAGCCTTGCAACCCAAGGGAAGAGGAAATGACTGAGAAATATACATTCAGAACTTTTGTTTGTAAGACTATCATGAGACAGAATGGTAGCGTAAGGCAAGCACAGTGTTTGAGCTCAGACATCTTGAGCAAAGACTGAGTGCTCTTGAACAACAGAAGGGTTAAGAGCAGGAACAATGCTTGTTAGTTTCTGTACATCTGAGCTCTGTATGGCAAAGTGTAGATGCATGCCCAGGCCTCAGTGTCTCACATCACAGGCTGATCGAGGTGTTGTTATCTCTTATTTACTGGGGCTGATGGTGCACACAAACATGAGTAGCTGCCACAGCTCTCATGACCAGCTGTCACGTTGTTGTCACAATAATTGTGAGGCAGCATGTAATTGGCCAGCCTGCTCCCTACAGCCATCAGACAGCACAGTAGTGGGTGAGGAGTGCTCGTATGTTCTAGTTCACCAGCACAGAGCAGGGAAATCTGCAGTGGGACAGAAATATTCCAGACAGACACAGCTGGAGGCCTGGAGGCCATGTGCCTAAGTCCTCAATCCTCACCTTTGACTCAGGGAAATCTTTCTTCATCTCCCATCTCCTTCATAGGCATCTTCACACATGATCCCAGTCCTTCTCCAGTCTGAACCCAATGCTGCAATGTGTATAACACGTTGCACTAGATCCGCACAAGAGATTTTTGTTTTAATTCTGCTATGATTCTTTTCCTCCATATGAATCCCTGGCCATAACACTCACTTGGGCATTTGCTTCATGAACTGATCTCCCTGGGAAAACTTATAATCTGTTGAGCCTCTGACCTGAACACTGTCCCTGCCCACTCTCCGGTGTCTTCTGCTCACACCTTTCTTACACTGTTCTGTTGCAGAAGATCAGCGATGGGATTCCTCTCCCTCCTGCCCAGGTGCCTCCCAGCCGGCTCCATGTGAAGCAGACACCAGGTACCTCTTGTGGGCCAAGGACCTCCGTGGGTGTTTTGTGAAGCTGCTTGCCCAAAGGGGCTTCAGGGTGCATGGGGAGGTTGCTGCCCTCTGAAGCAGTGGCTGCCTGTGTGCTGGTGGGTTGCAGAAGTGCTGTGTGGGACCTGTGCTGACTGCAGGTGCTGTTTTTGTGTTCTCATTCTGCAGAATCTCCCGGGGAAGAAAATGTTTCTGCAAATGATTCTGGATCCCCAGTGGATTTTGAAGTAAGGTGTTTAACAAACTGAAGCTGCTACTGCTTTAGGAAATGAAGGATATAAAAAGCACAAGGGGTCAGATTATGGCCAGGTGCTTCAAAATTCCTGAGCTGTCCCAAAATCACTGGAAAAAAAAACCCTCTTCCTCTGCCCCTTTTTCCTTTTCACAGAGAGCCCATGGGGCCTTTCCACCACTCCTGATTTCATGACCCTACAGCTTTGTGAGGCAGCCCCAAAGTTGAGGTTTCTCAGGTCAGAGCTCTTTTGCCATCCTCCTGGAGCCAAAAGCCCCAGGCACAGCAGTGCCCAGTTTGCAGCCATTTTGCCTTTGAACTACCTGCTATCCCTTGTCCCCTCCTCCCGTGTAACATTTTCTGTCCTTGTCAGTCTGCTTACGATGATAATTCAAACATCCATAGTAGCTTTCTTCTGGGATAATACCATCCAATGCAGCTCCGTGACATTGCCAGCCGATGTGTGGTGGAGCTGGAACTGCTTTTGTGTCCATTTGGGGTCAGCACCTCTCTAGCAGTGCCAGGGGCAGATCAGCTCTTATCCCTTTGTCTTCGCTGCCCGTGTTTGCAGGGATTTGGGGGTCTTGTTTTGGAGCCATATTTCTGACAGAAGGGAGCAGGACCTGGCTGCACCTCTCCAGTTATGTGGAGGACTTGGGGCTCGGCTCATACAGGTTTACATTTAGAGGCTGTTTTTTTTATCTGAGCCAGAAACTGGCTTTGTGGGTCATGGCAGGAACATTTGAACCTAGGCTTTGACCCCACATTTTCCCTCTCTAAAACTCAAATCTTCACTTTGATGTTTCACTGTCACTGCGGTAGCACTGAAGCAAGATCCTGTGTCTGCCAGCTCTCGTGATAAGAGCTCCCTGAATAACCAGGCTGTCTGTGTTGCCACATCTCTCACAGATCCCGCTCACCCACAGAGATGCTTCGTGCAGCACGGACAGACCAGCTGTGCTACGGGTGCTCTGCGAGTGCACGGTGGTGGTGAGGGCAGGCGAGGTGCCCTCCGTGCCGGCGCTGCGGGCGCTGCTCCGGGAGCGTTTTGGCCAGCAGGCAGAGCGTGGGAGGCTGAGGTATGGTGTCCTCCAGCACTCATTGTGCACCCTGTCCCTGCAGCGTATGGCAGCAGTGATTTCCTGAGGATACAGGCACCTATCTGACTGCGTCTGGTCTCCGGGGCCAAAGCAGTCTGGTAGATGGGGAACAGCGTGTGATCCACAGGCTTTGGAGACCTGGAGGATCTTTCCAAGGAAACTGTTCCATAGTCAAGAAAAAAGGGAACAGAAGGAAAAGCTTTGTACAGATGCAGCTGCTGTGTATTGAATTTTCTTATGCCCAGCCTTAAAGACATGCTGGAATCAATGCAGGGCAATCTGGGAGTCCAGTGTTAGCTAGTTCTGGGGTGGGTATCCTGGACCGTGACCTCCTTGGGGACTCACAGTTGGTACAGATATGAGAGATTCAGACCTACCCCTCAAGTGCCCAAGAAGGCAAGACCCTCCCCAACAGTGCCATTTGTGCCCATTGAGCATGCAAGCTGGCCCCGTGTCATTGCACAAGGTGACAAGCTTGGAGCTGGTTTACAAAGAGAGCTTTGCAGACTGAAGATTGTAGAGGGCTAGATTTGCCTAAATTTTTGTCTTTAGATCATATGATTTGAGTCATGTTAATGCACCCTTACAGCTACAGGCATTTGGATGGCAAAGAACTAGGTGCAGTTTCAGGAGAGGAAGATCTAGGGAAGATGTGGCAGCAGCTGACAGATGGCAGGATCACACTCTGCTGCCAGGTACGTGGGCTGTGACAAGCATCTCTGCTGTGCTGGGCTCTAATCTTGTCTCTGCTTTTCCTTGCAACCTTCATGCTGATTTTCTGCTGTAGGACTCGGACTCCCACTCAGGCAGACCCATCCTCTACCGGATGCTGGCTCAGCACTCATACCCAGCACAGGGACCAGGAGACCTGGAGTTCAGCAAGGGGGACGTGCTGGATATTCTCTCTGAAGGTAGTTCTCCAGTCCTATCTACAGGCTCTCTGAAAGAGTCTGATGTAAAGTGTGACAGAGGAGTGGATGGCTTTTCCAGTGCTGTTTCAAGTTTGTGACAACAGGAGGTGTAGACCAGGGTTAACGTTGAGCCATGAAAACTCACTAACCTTGCTCCTATGAGCCAGAGCTTATCTTGATTCTTCTTGTTTTCTCAGTGAACAAGGACTGGCTTGAAGGACACTGCAACGGCAAGACTGGCATCTTCCCTAAATGCTTTGCAACCCAGACCAGTTGTGCTGCCTTCCCATAGGGAACAGAAGCCTTCTGCCTGACCACATGAGGAGCCCGCTGCCATCGGTCCCATCTGCAGGGGTAGGAGACACCAGTACCAGCTCATCTGGACACAGCTGGCCCAGTCAGGAGCTCTGCTCAACCTGAACAGATGTCCTGCACTGACAGATCCCATGAGGTCTGTTCCAGCAGTCACTTGACAGCATTTCCTGCAGCCTGTTCCCAGACCTGACATTTTTACCTCTGTGGTTCCACTGCCAAAGATGTTCTTGTATAGGGCAGAGAGAGAAGGGAGGGGTCTGTGTTTGGCTACAGGAAATGTCCATGTGCCAGACCTCAGAAACTCACACTGCAGGGTGGGAAAAGGTTCCTTTGGACAGGGGAGTTTGCTCCCTCTCCATGATGGTTAGGACCATCGTGTATCATCTTCACACAGTGAATACCCTGTGGATCTGAAAGAGCCAAAGAGCTCTGATCCTTTCTCAGCCCAGATGCCATTGGTTCTTTTCTCAAGCCCCTAAGCAGCCCTGCCTGGATTTTCCTGCTTCTTGCTGTGTGGACAGGGGTCAGCTCTGTGGACAGCAAAGAGAGGCAACTGTGGAGACACCTCTGCTCACACCAGCCAGGGGCTCTGGCAGAGGCTTGGAGGGTCTGTGCAGAGGGCAGGCTGGGCACTGCAGTGCTGACCTGGTGGCTGGAGCTGGAAGGACTGAGAGGACTGTCTGGTTCCTGCAGCTGAGCTGTGCTGGGCTCTGCTGATGTAGATAAAACACTCAAGTGCCTGGAGCTGGAGCCTGCTATGGATTTAGTGTCTGACAAAGCGGGAGTATATAACTTGAATATGAAATAAACACTGAGCAGAGTTGGCAGCTCTTAAATCAAGTTCCAATTGTATTTTTTTGCTGAGATATGCCAGTAAATATCTTAAAGACAGCTGACAGTCTGTCCTTGGGAAGATATTCTACCACATACTACAAAAATCTTGCACATTTTATACAAGACAGGATACAGAAAATGTCAGTCCTCTCCTCAGAGCGTAGGTGGCGACTACTGCTCTCCAGCACCCATTGCCTTCCACAGCTGCAGCTGGGAGAGCCAATCCAGCAGGAGTGGAAGTGCCAAGGGATGGAAGCTCTGCTAGGCTGGTTTTGAAAAACAAAAAGGGTTTTATTTCTAGCTTGAATTTATATGGCTGCCACATCTCAGTTTGGCCTTTGTCAGCCAGATCTAAGAGGTTTCTGGCATCATTTCCTCGTTGAGATTTGTAGGGAGCTCCAGATGCCTTTGATGTCTTTACAGATGTGGTTCAAGAAGACTTCATGCGCAGCGGAGGTGGGGCTCAATGCCTTCTTCCCTCTCTTGCTTCCACCTTTTCTTGCACCACTCTCCCTGCCTGGTTTAGAAGGCAGGGTGCCCCTAGGCTTGATACCTGGAGCTACTTGGATTTCCAGAAACATTGGAGGAGAATTGCCACCAGGCCTGTAACTATAGCCAGCACAATGAAGGAGATGGCTCCTGCCCACAGACTGGGCTGCTGCCCCTTGACGTGTTCCAGAGCCTCCGTGGGGATCATGTTGGTGAGGTTCAGCATGAAGCCCAGCGTCCAGCCAATATCTGCGTTTCCTGCCTGAGTGACAGAACACAGGAGATCATCAGAATGTGCCTCCCTGGAGCAGTGATGGCTTTAGTGCAAGGGACTGTGGCAAATCTGGTCCTACCAGTGCCAATTACACAGGCTGCTTTGCTTTCCCCTTTCCCAAGGGCTTAAAGGGCAGCTGCTGTTGTGCAGATGTGCCCCTGTGACCTGTGTTTTCCTCCCCTAAAATCCTTCAAATTTGATTAATTCTGGTTCACATGGCTCGTGGGGCCACCATCACTTCCCTGATGTTTATGTGATTTCAGCACAGCATTAGTGATCAAAGTGGCTAAATCTTGCTCTGCACTTCTCTCACTCCCTTAAAATTAGCTTATGTTTCCATCAGAGTACATAAGAGCTGGGGTCAGTGGTTTGGGGGCAGGCAGGACTGAAGCTGTACTGGGATCCTCAGATGACAGACATAAGGCAAGGACACATTTCTGGTGCAGGAGATTCCAGGGATGGTGCTCCTGAATCACAGAACTGTAGGGATTGTAGAGATCGAGTCTAGCCTCCTGCAAAGCATTGCGACCTTGGGCCAGGGCAAGGATGTGGCCACAGCTGCCTGCCTGTTCCCTCTGCCCCACAAGGCTTTTTTTTTACCTTCTGGCTGAAGTGGATGTTGCTCCACGTGTGCTCATCAAACTTATAGCCATTGACCAGCAGTGTCAAGATGTAAAGTCCCACCACGCAGTATGTGTGTAGGTGCTCCTTATTCTCTGGGAAGGTCTCCACCAGCTTCAGAGTCATCAATGGACACAATATAATGAGGAACAAAACCCTCCATGGCCCAGAGAATAGCAGAGCATGTGCTTTCTGGGCAGGGATTTGGGAGAGGACAGGCAGAGGGCTCCTGGATGCCCTTTACAAGGCTCTCACCTTGGACCAGTTCTTGTTGC
The DNA here is from genome assembly GCA_037305975.1 of Chrysolophus pictus. Classification (NCBI taxonomy): domain Eukaryota; kingdom Metazoa; phylum Chordata; class Aves; order Galliformes; family Phasianidae; genus Chrysolophus; species Chrysolophus pictus. The sequence continues at coordinate 9,511,465 of CM074592.1, read as the reverse complement.
AGAAGTCCCAGACTGTGGCATTGACATGGCTTAGAGACTGCTGGCTGGTCAGGTTCAGGAAGGAGAAGGTGTAGTAGAACCCAGAAAAGGCCTGGGGAAGAAGGGGTGACAGTAAAAACTGCATCTCCCTCCTCACCAAAAGGAAGGCCTCTTCTCACAGACCTCTGGGCTTGGGGTCAGCACTGCCATCCCTGCCTCAAACAAGTGGGGTATGAGATTAGGAGGGCTGGCTGAGTCTGTGGCGGAACATCTCACTGCAACCTCTTGGGCCAGTAAAGCCTGACCCAACAGACCCTCTGCCTGGGGACAGATTTCCATGTGATCTCTGCGGTTCTGCATCCACCTGACAGTCTACAACACTGGGAGGTCATGGACAAACCTTTGGGTTTCTGCTTGCACTCGGGAGCCTGGCCAGCTCAGGCTTGTTTCTCATGGACAAAATCTTCCCATTTCCCTCAGGGGGAGCTGCAGAAGGCAGAATCCACCTTCCAACTTAGGGGCAGAGGTTTGCAGATGGGACCAGCTTTAAAGTCCCCTCTTTTGCCTCCCCTTCTCACAACTAACAGTAGGGAAGACTTCCACCCTCCATCCCCCCACCCACACCAGCACACAGCCGAGGCTCCTTACAAAGAACTGTCCCCGCACAGGTGGCTGATAGACCCCGTCGAACCCACACGTCCTGTTGGCCCCACAGGTGAAGTTGAAGAGCTTCAGGATGGCGCTGCGGCACGCCGCCGGGTTGCCTGTCCCTGTTACTGTGAGGATCTGTGCAGGGCTGAGCATGCTTGGAATGGGGACACAGGGACTGTCGTAGAGCTCTGCTATGGTGATGTTCTCCTGGTATCCCTGGGGGTAGCAGGGCTGTGATATGTGCTGGGCATACAGGCTGTCCTGTTGAGAGAGAGGGAGCCATTACCAGTGCTTGATGTGGGATGCTGCTGAGACCCTGCCCCACAGCTCAGCCTGTGCTTACACCCTCCCTGAAAGCAGGGTCTAGATCCCAGGAGGATTTGAGCAGAAGCAGAATCCAACCTTTGGATGGCTTTAACATGCCGATGCATTTTGTTAATCCTGCCACTGCTGCTGAGCAGGACTGCGGTGGTGGTGCCACTATAAAGCCTGTAAGGTGCCTGTAAGGCTGCAATCTTGCTCCCATGGCCACTGCCTCTTTGTTTGTATGGAGAAGTTGCTGTTCTTGGTATCTGGTTTGTCCCCACCACATCTTGCAGGTCCTAACCCAGAAAGGACTGAAGGTACATTCTATTTGCACACTCCTCAACTATCTCCATCTCCCACGGCATTGGGCATCTCACCTCCCCATCTGAGCTCAGATGAGAAATTTTCTGGCTCTTGGTGGAGCAGTGTGCAGGAGGGGGTGTCTGGAATCCTCACTTTGAGAAAAAATCAAAGGGGCAGGTGAATATAACTCCCATTAACAGCTATAATCTCTGCACTGAGCTGTGTGCAGTCTCAGCTCTCCACCCAATCTGCTCTCTTATGTAGGGGCACACAGTTTGTACATTTGATAATCCTGGCCAGGAGGTGCCACATCGTGTCTTTGGCTGACTGCACTTCTTGTCCTCTGCTAACTGAGTGCTGCACCTGCTGTCCAGGGAAGGACCTGGTGGGCTTTTAAATCACTTCAGATACAACGAAGCTGATACCTGGAAACCATCCAGGCAAGGAAACGCTTTATGTGGGTATCTGTGAGAACAGGGAAGAATATAGAGATACATCTGGGCTTGGGAAATGATGGAAAATGCTGTTATATGACAAAATGTGGGGAGGTGAGAGCCCTGCAGGGGACCACCACTACATTCCACTCAAACGGTAGAATTTTTTAGTCTAGTACATAAAACAAAAGCCTTTCTCAGGTTCTTGAATTTGTGAAACTTCCCAGTTCCCTACCACTTTTTCTACATACGTGTACAAATTTTCTGGAAGACATTTTTCATGGCAATGGGAAATGGTTGAGCAGATTCTACTGCCCAGTGGCTGCGATACCTGATGGAGAGCTGCCATCAGCCTCTTCAAGGCCTGCGTCTGCCCATAGCACAGGTAGCTGTGGGTGTAGAGTGAGTAGTTGGTGCCGTACAGCCTGAAGAGGACAGACGTGTTTTTGTCTTCAATGGTGACTCCAGGCTGGAAGGTTATTTGTGTTGAGGCTCCTCCAAGATCCAGAGCTCCCAGGACTTCAGTGTTTTGTGGATGTTCCCATTTTCCTGCGAAGGAAAACTGGCCCCATAAGGCAGTCAGTGTTAGTCTGTCCCTTCCCTAAAGGTTCTGTGATCTCAAAAGCCCCTGGGAGACCTTCCCATCCTATGTCCCTGTTTAACCCCTTGCTGCCCACATCCTCTTCAACCCACGTAGATCTCTGTATAGTGCTAAGGTTTGAGCCCTTGGCTGCTGCACATCAGCTTGGATCCAAGGACTTTGAGGAGGAAAAGTGTTATCTTGTTCTGGACTCTGATACTGCTGTGACACCAAGATCAACCCATATATAAACGGAAAGCACAGGACTAAGATGAGCTAGACACAAAGGTCCTCCTGCTTTTGACTGTCCTAATCACACCTGTAGAATCAAAGGTGCATTTCAACAACATGCTACATTTGTTTGGATGACTCTAAAATGACATTTCCCAAAACTCTCCTTTGGGAATAAGGAATAAAGAAATCTGGTCTTTACTGGTCTTTACTGAGACAGGAAGATACACACACGATGCATACCCCTAGCCCCCCATGCCCTCTCCTCTGGCCTGCACCTTGATAAGTGTGTCCATCAGGTAGTTGACAGTGATCCAGCCAAAGGAGCCCTCCTCGTTTCCAGTGAGGATCTGAGCTCCACGGAAGTCCACAGGGTACTCACGAATGGCCTTGGTGACCTCAGCGAAGACCTGCTCAGCTTTTGTGCTGTTCTGCTCCCTGCAGAAGCAGACAAATCCCATGTGGTAGAAGATGCAATTGCAGGGGAGCTTTCAGAGCAGGCTAACAGTGAAAGGCTGTGACCTGCAAAGGAGTGGGACTACACAGTGACAGCATATACCCCATCCATCCATTGCTTTTAATCATATAAAGAGATTATAAAAAAAGATGGAGAAAGATGTTTTACTAGAACCTGTAGTGACAGGATAAGGGACGGTGGTTTGAAACTGAAAGAGGAGAGATTTAGATTGGATAAAAGGATAAAAATTTTTCACAATTAGGGTGGGGAGGCACTGTGTCAGGCTGCCCAGAACTGTGGATGCCCCATCCCTGGAAGTGTTCACGATCAGGCTGGATGAGTCCCTGGGCAGCCTGATCTGGTGACAGGTATCTGTGCCTGTGGCAGGGGTTGGAAATGGATAGGTCTTAACGTTCCTTCCAACCCAAGACATTCTATGAATTCAAGTCTAGCAAAGGAGGTTGTCCCTCCTCCAGGGTACTGCCAGGCAGGCACCAGTGTAGGCCGTGGGGTTTCCCCATGGAGCAGTGAGCTGGCTATTTTGGTCAACCCCCTTCTAAGATGCTGAAATGTGTGGTGGGGCAGTGCCTGTACCTCAGCAGCCGCATGCCCGCTGTGGCCCCCAGGTAGGTGGGTGTCTGCTGCTGCTGCTCTGCAGGGATGATTGTCATGGCCTTGGCCAGGCAGGGCTTCAGACTGGCACCAGCTCCAGAGGGATCATCTGCATAGCTGGAGATGCCAGATCCTGCAACAGAGCACCTTGTGATGCCCAGGAGGAGCAGAACAGGATAACAGAAGACACGTCTACCCTAAAAGCCAGGAAGACCCCACAAGTTTTCTCCATGTACCAAGACCAATCATGCCCTTCCAAGGGCATCCCCAGAAGGGCACTGCTCAGAGCTGGCTTGCCTGGAGATGGCACATGCATGCTGCAGGAGCAGACAGTGAGCTCCTGCTCTCCAAGGAGTGGGGAGCTGCTGTGACGCTGAGTGTGTGGTTAATCCCAGTTTCCCAGCAGTCAGTTGACAAATAGCATGGTTAGCATGGTTCCCTTACTTCCCTGGCAAAGAGGGATTCTCTCATTTGTCCTTTAGAGAGGACGTGTGGAGCTGATACACGCACAGAGGTGCTCTCCATGCAGCTCAGCACAAACACGTTTTTATTTTTATAGGCTGGTGCTAGATCTGAGCTCCCAGCGTGGTCCTGCACTGGGTGGAGACAGCCAATATCACTATTTACCTTTCCTCCAAGCTCTGCACTCCAGCTCTTCCACCAGCCCAAGTGCCCTTTCGCTTACCCTTCGCCCTTCACCAGACCTTTGCTTTGGAGCACAGTTAACCAGTAACTGATGCACTGTGGCTGCAGAGCCTTGATTTGTCATCAGGGCAGGCTCTACAATCTCCCACCCCTTGCCCAGGCACTCTGCCCTAGGTCAGTGGCTTCTGCCAGTCCCATTTAATCGACTGCCCAGAACAGCCTCCAGCCTGGCGTCCCTAGGCTGAGCAGAGGGTGGGGAGAGGGACAGAACGTCCCAGCACTCTCACCATTCACAGTGCAGGACTCCACCTGGGAGACGATGCCCGTGCCGTTCTCCTTGTCTGCAGGCCACTGGTAGACGTAGAGAGCCGTGTGCGTGGAGCCGGCGTCGAACACCAGGCCGTACTGCGGAGAGAGGCCGATGGATGCAGGGTTTTAGGAGGTGCAAAGCAGATTTAGCTGGCTGCAGAGCTAGGAGAGCTCCAGGTGAGCGGGCAGAGCTCCCAGTGGGCAGGGAGTGGCTCACATGGTCAAGCCAAGAGTGTCACTGGAGCAGGGAAAGCGTGACATTGCAGTCACCAGCTGTACTGAGGCCAAGGCTCTTTGTGAGCTAGTGGGGAAGTTCCCTTGGTTCTCTGCAGTGAAAAGGCTGTATGTGCTGTAAGCAAGAAAACTGTGACAGAGCCACTTGATGTGCCAGCCTGCACAGCATTTGTCCCCCTCCTGGTGAATAACAGCACAGCCTGCCTACAGCTGGGGAAAATCTCAGAATAGTGGTTAGCCAACACACAACTGAGAGAAGGTAGATGTGCTTCTGCCAAAGGCTTTACCTTAGTGCCAGGAGGCAGAAACACATCCTTCACGTTTACAGCACTCAGTATGAGGGCAATGATGCTGAAGACACAGGTGGCTGTCAGGAGACCTGCGATGACCTTGGCTTTGTACTCCATTCCTCTTCCAACCTGCAAAAACACCCCAACCCCAGCTTAGTGCTCCTGTATTTGCAAGGCCAGATTTGAACTGCAAATCTCATGGATGGAGATGGGACCTGTCAAGGCGGACCTTCTCCCATGTCTGAAAAAAGGGCTTTAAACCATTCTCGGAATCACAGTCACAGAATCCCAGTATGGCTGAGGTTGGAAGAAACCTTTGGGTCCATCTGGTCCAACCCCTGCTCAAGCAGGGACACCCAGAGCAGGGCCACGTCCTGGCAGGTTCCCACTGGGGCTGACATCTTTGGAGCTCAGAGCTGCATCCCCCTGGCACCCACATTCTGCCATCATACCCTGCACTACCTAACACAATCCATCCCACAAACTTGTGACCAGCAGGTCATACAGAATCACGGAATCACGGGACAGTACAGGTTGAAAGGACTTCAAAAGACCATCAAGTCCAACTTTTCATGGCAAGCCTAAATAAGAGTATCTAGCCCCCTGTCCAATCCCATCTTGAAAATCTCCAGTAATAGGGAATTAAAACATCTGTTGCCCAACAGTATCAGACTACCCTAGGTCTTTCTCCAGGCAGGGGAACAGCATCTCCATCCATGTTTCTCCTGCCTGGTCCAACTCTGCTCACCTGGCCAGAGCTCAGCTCCCAGCATCATCATCCCTGAGGCATCAGCAATAAATTGCAGTGGAGAAGTGAAACCCAAGGGCCTGGTTCTCTACAGCCCCACACCACAGAGCAGCTGACACGTCCTCATGCTCAGCACCCCATGTCTGCTCCAGATGTGCTTTTCTACACAAAGTTCTCCCTCCTCTTCCTGTATCACCCTGCTCTGTACCACCACAGTGTGACTGCAGGCAGTAAGCCTGACCTCGTACAGCCCAGCCTGCACAGCACTGGGCTGCAGCTGAGCAGCAGATGCCCTGAAAGCCCTGGAAACAGCCTAGAGAAATGATTCTGACCCAGCCGCTGCCATGGGGTGCACCCTGGGGAGCTCACTGGGCTGTGCAGCTCTCCCAGGAACACATAGAAAATACCCTTACCTTGTAGCCAGGCCAGGTCAGGAGTTTAATAGGAAAGGAAGACCTTTGGCAAAGTCACAAAAGACGTCGATTCCTGTTTCAGTCGATATCTCCAGTGATAAATGAGGGTGACCAGTGCCCTATATGACATGCTATGTATAATGGATAATGTTCTTTTCTGTTCCATGTCATGGGACACGGGATGTGGGATAGGAAACCTTTATCAGACCTTATCCTATGGCCAAGAGCCCCGTCTGGTAATGAAGGGCAGAAGATATCTTATGCAAGGTGATACTCCTCTACTGTGCCATCTCCAGCCCTATTAGCCCTGCTGATTTGCACAGACGTAACCATGCAGCTGAGAAGTGCTTCCCCTGCTCCTGGTTTAACAGCAAAGGAAAAGATCCCAATACCAGCACACATATTGGAAAATTATGCCCCAGGCAGCATGTGATGGTGATAAATTGCACCATGTGCGAAACCACCTTCACCTGCCCTCGGTAAGGCCAAATTTCTATCTTATCTCAGCAGCAGGCAACAACTGCAGGCAGCACTGAGTCTACAGGGACAGGGGAGGAGAGTGGAGCATAGGGAAGGAGCAAGCAAGCAAGCAGAAAACAAAGAGGGAGGGATGTGAGAAGCCGATGGATCTGCCCAGAATTTCTGTAGCACTTCAGGCTGGTTCGTGCTACTCTGTCTGGCACAGCAGCCTTGTACAGCAGGTTTGGGGCACAAGCAGAAGGGATAGAAGGGTGGTGATGCCTTCAGAGCTACAGTCAAGCCATGCTGCTGTATGGCTCCACAAGGAGCAATGCCCAGAGGTTTCAGCGTGCAAAAAGCTTGCAGTTGTGCATGCTGCGTGAGCTGCTCCTGCACTGGTTGGTATGTGACCGGACACAGCAAAGTGCTGACAGCTGCTGACAGCCCCTTGCAGAGTCCCTTGAGAGGAAGGAAAGGAGCCTCAAAGTTCAGACTTGTGGGCACTGCTGGCCATAAACTGTGTTGCTTGGGAAGAAGTGTTGCTGTGCACATGTGGGATTTGGGGTCAAAAGGGCTCTTAATGTTATAAGGAAGTGGGGAATGTGCAAGCTAGGAGTATCCTTGCCAGGCAGAGCAGTGCCCAACCTCCCATCCTGCCACCAAGACGAGGTCCAGCAGTGCCCTCCACATCCCCTGTATGCACTGAAGGCACCTGAGCCACAAACCACCTTCTCACCTGCCTCCCCACCTGCCTCCCACCTCACCCCTGCCTCAATCTCCCCACAGCCAAGCCTCGCCGAGGTCGCCCATTGCCGTCCCCTGCCCATGCTCACCTGTGCTGCTGCCAGTGAGGCCAGCTGCTGCTCACCTCGGTGTCAGCGCGTACCTGGAGTGCGGCGCTGTGCCTGGGACAAAGGCTGCCCAGGAGTCCCCTGCACGGCCCTCCCCTTGGCCCCAAACCAGTAACCTCCCCTGCAGGCAGCAGGGCCGGGGCTGGAATAGAGCCCGGTTAACCACCTCAGTGCTGGTGGACAGGCTGTGCTCTGGGATCCCCAGCTTTGGGGCTGTTTGGAGGTGCCTGGCAGTGCTCTCCTTGATGCTGACGGCATCCACGCCTCGAGGGAGCTGGCGAGTGGGTTGGCATCGGGACAAAGCCTGAGTTCTGGGAGAGGGGCTGTAGTCCACAGATCTCCCAGTCCCACAGCTGCTGCAGGGTAAGGCAAGGCCGAGCCTGTCATCTGCACCCCAGCTGCCGCTCTCTGCTCTGCTATTCCGCTGCTGCAGGCGGGGCCAGGCTGGCAGAGGTGCCCAGGGCAGGAATAGGAGAGACCTGGCAGGTGGGGACTCGTCCTCATGGACATCTCAGCAGGAAACACACCCCCAGTGCCAGGGAGCTGCCACCACAGCCAGGGCCCCACTTGTCCCGATAGGGCTTCATCCCACGGTTAGGGCTCCATTCCGTGGTTAGGGTCCCTCCCAGCCACAGATTTGGGCTGACTCCTACAGCCAGGTCCCCCTCTCCCCTCGGTGAGGTCCTCGTCCGTCCCTCCAGCCACAGTTCCTGCCCAGACTGGAGGGTCCCCCTGTCCCACGACGAGGGCTCTGCACCCACCCGCCCGGTCCCGCTGTCCCCATTGCCGATCGCGGCTCGCAGCGCCGTCCGTCCCGCAGGTCCGTCCCCTCTCAGGGCCGCGCTGAGCGCCCGCCCCGTGCCGGGCTGGGCGGTACCCGGACGTGGGAGCCGGGCCGGCTTTCTTTTTCGCTTTGCCCCGCGGGTTCCGCCCGAGGCGCCGCTCCGACATGCGGCCCGAGCGCCCGGCGTTCGCGCTGCCGGTGTTGGTCGGGCTGGCCGTGCTGGCGGCCGCCGCCCTCCTCTTATTGCTGAGCGCGTCCCGGGACCGTCACGTAGACGGGAAGAAAGTAAGTGCCCGGGGCCGGGACGACCGCCCGCCCTTCCCGGTGCTCGGCCGGGCAGCCCGCACCCCGCCGTCCCGGTGCTGGGCAGAGCCCGCTCGGGCTCGGAAGGCGCTGCGGGACGGCCGGGCTCCGCGCCCCGCAACCATCGGCCTCTCTCCGCAGTACGGCCTGGTGTTCGACGCCGGCTCCACGCACACGGCTCTCTACGTCTACCAGTGGCCTGCAGACAAGGAGAACGGCACGGGCATCGTCTCCCAGGTGGAGTCCTGCATTGTGAATGGTGAGAGCGGAGCGCTGGGAAGCGTCTGTCCTTCTCCCCGCATCGCTGCCCCCGGCTCCTGCAGCACAGTGGGGGATCTGAGCCCCTCGGCCCGTGCTGGGCCAAACGGAGGCGGCCCCGAAGAGCCCAATGGAGCCGGTGCAGAGGAGCAGCTGCGGTTTAAAGGTCCCTGTAATGATGGGGGCTGTGCTGCCCAGAGGTGGGTCAGAAGCTCAGCCCGCAGTTAGCATCATGGCTCATGGACCCAGCCCTGTTGTGCAGACCACTGTTGTGCAGACCACTGTTGTGCAGACCACTGTTGTGCATCACCTTGCACTTTGGCTGTTAGATGTGCAATGCTTGCGACCTTTCCTCTGCAGCCACTTCCTGGAACATCTCCTTATACTTCTTCCCACAGGCATGCTAGAAGCTTTGCAGAACTCACTGGATCTAAATGTGTCTCTGCTGGCTATTTTTGCTTTCAGTTCCTATCTGCACTTTGAGTTAACAATTATCTTTTTCCACATGTTTGCACAGCCCCGAGCACAGAGTTTTGGGCTGTGATTGTGGCTTCTGGGTATTGCCCAAGAGGATGAGAGAGAGCCCTCGATGTGGGACTGGGATGCTGTTCCTCCTGGGCTGGCTTCATCACAAGGTGCTCTCTTGCAGGATCTGGCATTTCCAGCTATGCAGATAACCCTGCTGAGGCTGGAGCCAGCCTGAAGCCCTGCCTGGACAAGGCCATGACAATCATCCCTGCAGTGCAACAGCGGGAGACACCCACCTACCTGGGGGCCACAGCGGGCATGCGGCTGCTGAGGTATGGGCACTGCCTGCATCCCTGCACCCCCACAGCCCTGCCCTGAGCCCTCAGAGACTGCTCTCCAATCACAGCTGCAATGGGTCTGGGATGCTGGTGAGATTATATGCGGTGAAGTGGCACTTTGCCATCCTGGCTGGTATCTCTGATGCCTGATGTCGAGCCTTTTTGGATGGGGAACCACTGACTTTGTGGTTCCATATCACATCTGCTGCCAGCACCATGCTCCCTCCACCAGCATCTCCCTCCTTCCCTTGGCAGGGAGCAGAACAGCACAAAAGCTAAGCAGGTCTTTGATGAGGTCACCAAGGCCATTCGTGAGTACCCTGTGGACTTCCGTGGAGCTCAGATCCTCTCTGGAAATGAGGAGGGTGCCTTCGGCTGGATCACCGTCAACTACCTGCTGGAGACACTTATCAAGGTGCGGGGTGGTGAGAGGGCAGAGGAGCAGGAGGGTCTCGCTGCACTGGGAGATCTTGCTGCGTTAGAGCCTCTGCAGTGCTGCTGGGCGTTGAGGCTGAGACCCCGTGGGAGTCAGTCACTGCTTCGTGGTGAAACAGGGAAACCTGGAGGCCTGTCAGCCCCTACAGTGTCTGGAGGAGCTCCAGAGGCTGTGGATTGTGGGTCCCTCCTCCCTGCTGCACCACAGTTCAGTCAGGGAAGCCAGTAGCCCTCAGCTCACCCTGAATCAGATCCATGCACCCTGTGAGTAATTTTTTGTGTGGGGCAGTACTCCTTCACAGGCAAGTGGACCCACCCGTCAGTGGAGAACGTTGTTGGAGCTCTGGACCTTGGTGGGGCTTCAACCCAGATCACGTTTCTTCCTGGGACCACAACAGATGACAAGAACACGAGTGCCCTCCTCAGACTATATGGGACCAACTATTCAGTTTACACCCACAGCTACCTCTGCTACGGACAAAAGGAAGTCCTGAAGAGGCTCTTGGCATCTTTACACCAGGTAATTGCCTCCAGCCTTGTGCTCCTCTGCTGCAGCCAAAGCCGTGGTCTCACTGAGCTGGGCAGGCAACACCCACTGGGTGTCACAACCATGGGGCTTAGTGCTGTTGTGCACGCACCTGTGAGAGTGGATACAGTGGGGCCACCTCAGCAGGGACCACCCCAGGCATGTCCCAGCACTAGGGCAGGAACATCCCTGTTCCAGTGGAGGGTCTGCATCAGCCCAGACTCACTCACAGGGGCTGGAAAGACCTGAGACTCCTGGAGGTGAGAACATTCTGGATGACAGGAAGCTGGGAATAATGTAGGCTTAAAGGGAGGAATCCAAATAGGCTGGTCTTCAGAGGCAGGTGCTGGGGAGTGGAGGAAGGTTCATTGCTGCTTAGAGGAGCCCTAATATCTGTAACGTGGCTGTGGGGTGAGGGCTCAGTGCCTCGTGGTGGATGGAGCAAGAATGGGCAAAAGGTGATGTCCATTGCATGTTAGCAGAAAGAAATCAGCCTCCACTTCATTTTTGATAAAGTGGTTTCTCAGTTTTGGCTGTGCCCCTGGCCCTGATGACACTGTGATGAAAGAGTGAGGACAAAATGCATGGATGCCCACCGGAGAGGACTAACTCCCAATGCCCTGGGCACACAGCTGTTGCTGTAGCTGATTGCCTACTGCAGCATGGCATGGCCTGGCTGTCCCTACAGCTCTGTGCCTGCACCCCATAGCGTGGTGTTGATGCATCTGCATAGCTGGTGCAGATGTCACCCCATGTGCAGTGGAGCCAGGGTGATGGCAGGGTGTCTGCATCCTGTGTCTGGTTGTTTGAACAGGCAGTGTCTGTGGGCTGCTTCTCTCCTTTCCATCCTCAGCCCCAGTGCCAGGGTGATGCTAACAGCTCCCTCTCTCTCAACAGGACAGCCTGTATGCCCAGCACATATCACAGCCCTGCTACCCCCAGGGATACCAGGAGAACATCACCATAGCAGAGCTCTACGACAGTCCCTGTGTCCCCATTCCAAGCATGCTCAGCCCTGCACAGATCCTCACAGTAACAGGGACAGGCAACCCGGCGGCGTGCCGCAGCGCCATCCTGAAGCTCTTCAACTTCACCTGTGGGGCCAACAGGACGTGTGGGTTCGACGGGGTCTATCAGCCACCTGTGCGGGGACAATTCTTTGTAAGGAGCCTCGGCTGTGTGCTGGTGGTGTGGGTGGGGGGCTGTGGGACACCAGTTTGGTCAGTGCTCCAGAAAACCTGCTGTAGGAAGAAGTGACAATGGATGCCTTGAAAGCTGGGATGCACCTGATGCATGGAGACATGCAGGGTGCTCAGCTGTGTGCCAAACAGACTCTGACTGCCATGTTCTGTATTTCAGCACAGGGTGCAGTCCCCAGTGCTCTCCTGAGGCTGGTCAGCAGGCAGCACCCTATGTGGCCTGCCCTGGGGATCCCTGCAGAGCACCCCAAGTGAGGGGCAGAAAGGTGCCAGGAGCTTGAGTGCATCACTAACCTCTGCCTTTGGTCATAAATACCCACACAGGCTTTTTCAGCATTTTATTACAACCTCCACTTCCTGAACCTGACTGAAGACCAGTCTCTGAGTTCCGTCAATGACACTCTATGGAAATTCTGCTCCAGAAATTGGATGACGGTGAGATCCTGCCCAGGAGCTGCTGATCCCTGCTCTAGTCTTGCTCAGCCTGGGCACCGCGTGGCTTGGGGGTCTGTCCACAGCCTGTCCTCTGCTGTGTGGAAGGACCATTGGGGGAGCTGGAGGGAGCACAAAGGTTTCTGAGCTGAGTGGGAGAGCAGCCAGCATCCTCCCATGTGCTCCTTGCTCCCCAGGTCTTTGCTCCTGGCTGCATTTTCCCTACAATGTGGGTGCACCAAACATTGCTCTGTACATGCATCCCCACCTTGCTCTTCCTCGTCTACAGTTGCAGGAGGACTTTCCCACCAGGAACAGGATCCACCTCCGTGACTGCTGTGCAGCCAGCTCCTACGTCCTCATCCTCCTGCTGCAAGGCTACAAATTCAACAACAAGACGTGGCTCAACATCCACTTCCGAAAGCAGGTGAGAAGGCACCTTTAACTTCACAGCTGCTTCACAAACCTTGCACACTTGTGCCTGCCCTGCCCCTGTGCCTGGAGTGCAGGATAATGGCTTGGCACAGTCCATCACCCATGTCTGGGATTGCCTGGTACTTCGCAGCCCTTTACATCTCTCTTCCTTCTCTGTCTGCACAGGTCTCAAATGTGGATGTTGGCTGGACTCTGGGCTATATGCTCAATCTCACCAACATGATTCCCTCGGAGATGCCCCAGAGAGTTGTATTGCTCCCAAAAAGCAAATGGATAGCAGCCACAGTCATACCGGCCGTCATATTCATTCTCATCTTCTGCCTGATCGTGGCCATATGCTGCTGGAAGGACTCCTCTGGCTATGAGAGCCTCTAGCAGTGCTGGCTTCAGAGGCTGCTGCAGCCGCCTGGTGCTGATGGTGCCAAACTAGTGTGAGGAGCTGCTGCTGGGGGAATCAACCCCGTGTCCTGGAGCTGCAAATTTGTCATGTTAGGAACCTGGCCTGGTGAGCTAGGAGCAGCACATGTCTTACAAAAACCTCCCTGTAACTTTGTGCTGTGTGGTTTTCTTTTGCCCTCACTGCTGGTTGGAGAGGGGGCATGGTTGTGTGGGGCAGGGCTTGGCACTGGTGACATGGGGGCATCGGTGACATGGGGCAGCTAGAGATGGTGTGGCCAAAAGGGCAGGAAAGAGAGAAGATGTGTTTGGCGGCAGCAGTATCTTTGCAGGTCTGGTTACTGCCTATGGAAGATAACCACATGGGTCAGAGGTGTCCTGCCCCACTGCAGGGCAGGGGCCCACATAGCCCACTGCTGGAGCTGGGCAGAGGGACAGCAGCTGGACTGCTTTCTGCTGGGTGATCCCAGCCTGTCCCAATGCTGGGGCTGTTCCTCCCCAGGGACAGGACTTGGCTCTGCTCCATGTTGAGCTCCATGAAGCTGCTGTCATCCTTGGGGTTGCTCCCACCTGTCACAGTCCCTCTGGAAGGCTGCATGACCCTCCGGTGCATCAGCCATGCCACACAGTTTTGTATCCTCTGCAAACTTGCTGAGGGAACACTCTTCCCCATCATTCAGATCATTAATGAAGATGTTAAAAAGATCTGGGCTGGGTACTGACCCCTGGGATAGATGTCTGGTGTCCAATCAGCTTTTGTGCCACTGCCACTGTTTCTGGGTTTGGCCCATCAATCCATTTCACTGCCCATCCAGCCCTTATGTCAGCAGCTTCTCTATGAGGATATTCTGGAGGATGGTGTCAAGGCCCCACTGAAATCTGGGTAGAAAATAGATGTCAGCAGCTCCCCTATTTTTCTGCACAAGATCAATCTTCTGTTGGCTGTGCCCCATGTCTGTGCCAGGCACACATCTCACCATTCCTTTCCAGCACCCACAAGTTTGGGAAACCCCTCTTGGAAGCAAAAGGCCCTGTCCTCATTACCCACCGAAGTTTGGTGGGTGCTGTGAGGTCTCCAGCACTGAACAATGCTGAGGAGGGCCTTCATATTGCTTCCTGTGGCTGAGGCAGAAGTTCTGTCCTCTTTCCGCTGTGTCCCATTGTCATTACCAGCCCTTACCTCTGAGGCAGAAGCAATAAAATCTTATCGGCTCAGGAGCAAAATAACAAGCATTTCCATCTTCACTGCCTTTTCCAGTGTTTACTTCTGGATAACAAAAGTGGCTGGGTGCCTGCCTTTCTGCAACAACTGCAAAGGTCAGTTCCATGCTGCTGGGAGGCAGACTTGCTCCCAGCAAATAACAAAGTGAATCAGGCATGGGGCAGATAAGGAGTGAGCAGAACCAAAGGCAAAGGTAAGGGCACAGCCGTGGGGGAGATCCAGCTCAGCACCATGCACAGGTCAGGGCAAGATCTGCAGCCAGTTGCATTTGCAGCCTGGTATCCACAGTTCACGGATCTTGTGGTGGTGGGACAGCCTGGTGTCCAGGAAGGCACTGAGGAACAATGATCCCTCTATCCTATAAGAAAAGGAAGAGATGAGATGAGATGAGATGAGATGAGATGAGATGAGATGATGAGATGGACTCTGTAGAAGCATGGACTACCTTTCTGGCTGTGGATACTCAATTTGCATTTCAACTCCTAGGCCAACAGCTGAGCCCAGGCAGTAGGTTCATAAGGAAAGTTAGCTGGGGCATCACAGAGCCATCTGTGCACTCAGACTGGCACAGCTGGCAGGAACCTTCCTTGCTGACTGCGGTCAGACCAGCACTGGAGGAAGCACCATGATAGTCTGCCATTCAGGTCCTGCACAGCCAGATGGGCTCTCCAAGATCCATGATCCAGCCAGTGGGGTGGAGGACAAATCTCTTACAGAATTAATGGTGTGAGGAGGCAGACTGGCCTGGCTTTGGTGTGTAGGCTGATCCCTCAAGGGGATCCTCAGGGAACCTCCTGTGGTGCCTATCTGCATGTCTGGGGACAGTTCTATGAGCCAACCCTTGGTTCTTCAGCATGGTAGAGGTTACCATTCCTACGTCCACAAAAGCACAACCAGTGCAACGAGCCCCAAGGCCAAGGTGAGGGTGATGAAGGCGATGGCTGCAGCCCACAAGGAGGGTGTGTGACCCTTCACCCACGCTGGAGCCTCTGCTGGGATCATGTTGGTGAGGTTCAGCATGTAGCCCAGTGTCCAGCCCACGTTGGTGCTTTCCACCTGGAAGGAGAAGAGATGCTGAGTTAGCCCAGTGCTGCACTTTCCCACCTGCTGGCCAAGTTCCCTGCTGACCGTCATTTGGAAGAAGATGTTGTTCCAGCTGGTCTCGTTGAACTTGTAGGCATCAAGGAGGAGTGTGAGGATGTAGTTGGCGTTGGCGCAGTATTTAGGCAATCGCTCAGGATCCTCTTCGGGGTAATTAGAAGACAGCTGGGAGGAGCATGTTAGAGGAAGAAACGAAGTTATTTGTAGGCAATTTCCAGGTTGGTGAGCAGACACTAGTAGGGGTCCATTTTAGGACCAGTTGTCTTTAATGTTATAGTTAATGACCTGGATGCAGGGCATGGCACAGCTCCCAGGGCAGCAGACACGGCCCCAGGTGCTCAGGGGGCACTGGGACATTGCTCTCAGCTGTAGGGTTGGGGTTTGAGTGGTGCTGTGTGGGGCCGGGTTGGGTTCGGTGATCCCTGCAGGTCCTGTCCAGCTCTAGTTTCTATAAATTGAGGTGTTTTGGACCTGTCCACATAGGACATCTCCTCTCACGAAAATCTAATTCCCATGTGCAACAGATATTGGATGGAGGTCCTCTCACTCCACATTCTCCCATCTCAGCATTACTGTGCAGGGGGCTCCTGCTCTCTGTCTCACGGTGGTGCTACCACATCTCTTGGCCTTATTTGCCCCATTGGACTCATCTTCAAAGCGGTGTCAGCTACAAGCTCTTCTCACCCTCCCCCAGGGCTCCATCCTCACCTCCATCACAGCTCCTGTGATGATTTGACCTACCCCTTCCCCCATGTTGTGTGAGCAAGGAGTGCCCCTGAGGGTGGCTGCAGAATTGTCCTGGCTCCTTCCTTGAGCTCTGGGATGGCTGCATAGGACACAGCTTAGAAACCTGGCAGAGTTGCTGCTCCTCTTCCCCCACCCATTTACTTTTGGAACTTCCCCATAGCTTCCCACAGCAAGAAACATACATCCTCCCAGGTTCTTGCACAGAAACGCTCAATGGTCTCCCTGACGGTGGCCAGTGACTGTCCCTCAGTCAGGTTGAGAAACTTGAAGTTGTAGTAAAAAGCAGAAAAGGCCTGAAAAGCAAGAGATAGAAATACCAGTGAGTTACAATGAGGGATGCTCTTCTCCCTCCAAGCAGGAAGGCCTGCTTGCATAAATGGCTTTCACTGGGACTGACCCAGCCTTGCCCAACCCCAAGCATCACTATCCCTGTCCCAATGATGGCTGAGGGTCTCACTAAGCATCTGTTTTATTGGAAGGGTCCCATTTTGAGAGCTGCCTGGAACCCCTGGTGTGCCCTGGGGCACTGGCAGTGTGGGAGCTGCTTGCCCTCGCTCTGCTGCAGGGAGGTGATGGTAGCACAGGGCTCAGTGGGACACTGCAGCACTGGGGGGACACACACAGCTGGGGGGAGGAGGACGGGGTTTGCCTTACAAAGAACTGCCCGCTGACAGGGGGCTGGTAGATGCCATCGAAGGAGCAGTCCTGGCTCTGCCCACATGCTGAGAAGTTGAAGAGCTTCTTGACAGCAACCAAACACCCGCTGGCATTGCTCCTGCCCTCCAGGGTCACGTTTCTGTCGTCGAGAGGCAGGTGTGGGTCACTCTGGTTGGTGCAGGGGCTGGTGCGGAAGGAAGACAGCGAGATGGTTTCCCTGTAGTCTTTGGGGTAGCAAGGGTGTTCAACCAGCGTGCTGGAGGGCGACTCCTGAGAATAGCAAAATCCAATGATTTGCAGGCTGCAGCTTGCTCCAGACCTCTTGCTGGGTATGCTGGGTGGCTTCCTCCCAGGACATACGTGTGCAGGCATCTCCCACCTCTTCAGCAGGGAATGACCCTCACACTTCAATCCTGACCTTTTCTGTCCACAGTTCCACCCAGAGCTTAGCTCTGGTTCTCCCCACATCTTGTCCAGTCCCAAGTGCTACTCCTTCTCACTGAAGCAGTCAAATGCTGCAGCCCCAGCAGGGTCCTCTGGGACACACAGAGCCCTTTCCACCCCAGCTCTTACCTGTCTCCAGTTCCAGAACCCAGCCAGGGACACCACCTGGGACCTTCCTGGATGTGCAGCATGAGCAAACACTTCTGCTCTCAGGCTGCTCCTCCACGAAGACCTTCTTTCCCTCTGACCTTCCAAAAACGCCCTGAGAAATGTATCTGTTCTCTTTCCTCATATTCATACAGACATAAAGCAATTGGGGAGCAGCTATCACAGACTGTGCCTACCCCCTCCTTAAAGCATCACTGGCTAGGTCGGGTTGCTCAGAGCCTTGTCCCATCAAGTTTAGGATGGAGACTACACAGCATTTCTGGGCCTAATCTGATATTTGTCCACCATTATTGGGAAGGAAGCTTTTCCCTGCACCTGCTCAAAAGCTCCCATTCTCCTGCTTGTGGCAATGTCACTTTGCATCTCCAAGAAGAGTCTGATCCTGACATTTCTGCACCCTCCTGTGAGAGAGATGCACAAATTCAGACAAAACTTCCCAAGTCTTCCCTTCTGATGCCTTGCTCCTCCCTACACCTGCCTACCCAAATCCAGGGAGCCTTTGCCAGCTCTCAGTCTCTACTGATGCCTCTCTGAATGAGCATTATCTGTGCTCATAAAATATGAGCATTCATATTTTTCCTATATTAACAGGAGGGTGCATGGTACCATAAGAGTAGAATCTGATTCTCCCCCCACCCTCCTCTCACCACAATTAACTCTTTTGCCAGGCGCTTCCACATCTCGTTCTGCCCATAGCAGATGTAGCTGTGAGTGTAGATGTTGTAGCTGTAACCATACAGCATGAATCTGGAGGTTTCATTCCAGTTTATAAATGAACCTTTGGGGGCAAAGCTGATCTGAGTTGATGCTCCTCCAAGATCCAGTGCCCCAAAACTGTCGGCTGCCACTGGATGGACCCACATGTGTGCTTTTGGGGAGTACTGTCAAGACAAAACAGGAGAGGAAGAGGAGTATGAGACAGTTGGGATTACTTGCCCTCAGCATAATTTCACCCTGTAAATGTCAGTGGGGGTTGTCATTAAATTTGGTGAATTTAGGATCTTAGCTGGCTCTTCCTGTCCCACTGGGAGCAAGGGAGCAGGGTGTTTGGCTCCAGCTTCCTTCAGAGTGACATATGAAACCCAAACTCAGGCCTCCCAGCACCACGTGGACGTGGACATGGACATGGACACAGACTTTCCCTGGGCAGTGAGGCACAGCCAGCAGGAGCAGACTGTCCTCACTGGGCTGCATGGTCCCTAAGAGATTCCCATGTCCACGTGGTGCAAAGATGTGCCCCCATTTTTTAGCATTCCTGATTTTTCCCCTGTCTTTCACTGTAAACAAGTCAGAGGAACACTGGCTGCTTCCCCCAGATCACTGCTGAGTGACCCTTCCTTCTGTGCTGGCAAAGAAACAAGTGTTTCTCCCCTCCCACCTTGGTGAAGGACTCCAGCAGGTAGTTGATGGTGATCCAACCATAAGCTCCCTCTTCTTCTCCTGTAATGATCTGAGCCCCACAGAAAGCCACAGGATACTCTTGTATGGTTTTGGCAATTTCAGCCAGGACTTGGTCTGCAGCTGAGCTGTTCTGTTCCCTAAGGATTCAAAGGTTGGGACCAGGGATGAGATATCACAGCTTCTCTGGGCATCCTCCAGTGCCTCACAGCCCTCATATTGAAGAATGTGTGCCTTATATCTAACTTAAACCTACCTGTTTAAAGCCATCACTACATTCCATGACAGAGTCCCTCCCCATCTTTTCTGCATCCTGACCAGCTTCCTCTCAGTGGCAGCCCTTCTCTCCAGCGTGTGACTGCACCACTCAGCTTGGTGTCATCCTCAAACATGCTGAGGGTCGCAGGTGACCACTCACCTATGGCTGGCTGCTGAGCTCGGGTGGTTGTGCCAGGACAGGGCCAAAATGGCTTCAGACCTCTGAGTGGGGCAGAGTGTGTGGGGCTGTGCTCAATCTCTGAAGCAAGTAACCCCCAGGGTATGACCCAGCTCCTCCACAGAGAAGGGATCAGATTAACAAGGCACTGAAATAATGTTAGAAATGTGTAACCATAAAACCAAGAGCCATGAAATGAAGGCTGACATTTGAAGAGAATTAATACTAGATGGGGAAAGGCCAGGTCACGCAGCACCTCTTTGCCTCTGCCCTGCCCTCCCACCATCACACCTTGGCAGACACAGGACCCTCCTGGGCTGTGGGGTCCCAGGCAGCCTCCCTGACCTCAGAGCAGCTCAGTCACCCATGGGCCGGCTTCGTCCCCTGCCCAGGGTTGGCTCAGGGCAGCAGGAGAGCCAAGAGCACTTGGCAGCCCAGCCCCATGTAGAATGCAGTGCCCCACCAGCCCCACACCCCACAGCAGTACCTCAATAGCCTCATGCCTGCTGTTGCTCCGAAGTAAGCTGAGACATCCCTCTGCTTTGCAGCAGGAACAACTTTCAGGGCTTCTTCCAGGCACTCTCTTAGGGAATCACCAGCTTTTGGGGGATCATTGGCATAGCTTGTTATGCCTGGCCCTGGAAGAGAGTCAGGCTGGGACAGGCTCATGAGGAACAGATGAAGGAGTGGGAAGACACAGGGCAGTGAGATCTGTCACCTCTTAGCAAGAATGGGCTCTTTATCAGGGTCCCCCTGTCCTGCAGGAGCTGGCTCACAGACCTGTTATAATCTCCCCCTCTTCAGGCTGGCCCACTGTACCTGCACTCCTAGCCGAGCCCTGAGCAGGTGTGTAACACTTGTCCACGTTTCATCACTGCGATTAGACAGGTTTGGGCTCTCTGCACCCACCCACCAAGAGGCAGGCTATTCTATCAAGTCCTTTTCCTCACCATCAAGAAGTCCCAGTGCAGTGTCAGTGCCATACCATGATGGTGAAGCTTTGCCCACGCTTGCATCCTCTTTGGAGCACAGGAGCACAGAGAGCACAGAGGCAAAGCAGAGCACAGGCAGTTGAAAGCAGAAACCTCCAAACACTGAGTGAGCCGAAGCATCAGCCAGAAAGGACAAGAGCTATCTGAGGGTCCCCACCACAACCCCCCAGATACACCTTGTCAAGATGAGACCTTCCCCCCTCAGGACAACTTGTGCAGTACAAAGTGGAGGGTGAAACCCAGAGGAAGACCAAGATACTTCAGTCCCACCAAGTGTTGGTCTTGTGTGGCATGGGCAGCCAAGGAGAGGGAGGCCAGGTCAACCCACCCACCACGCAAGCCCTTGCCCAGGGAATACTGACCCTGGACATCACAGGAAAAGGTCTGGCTGACCACACCGGTGTTGTTCTGCTTGTCCGAGTCCCACTCGTAGACAAACAGAGAGGTGTGGGATGAGCCTGCATCAAACACCATCCCGTACTGGAAGGAACAACCAAGACATCACGCTGGCGGGAGGAGCAGCCCAGCCCTGGCCTTGCCAGGTTCATCAGCCCAGGGCATGCCTCAACAGCAGCCGTGTGAGGTAGAGCTGCGTGCACCGGGCAGAGCGCAGTGGTAATAGGACGTATCCCATCCATGCACAGCCTCAGCACAGGCACTTATCACAGCAGCTGAGAGACTTTTAGTTCCTTCTGCTGAGGTCCATTCAATAATGCCAGCTCACTCAAGCATTTGCTTGGTGGTTTCCTCATGCTTTCTTATTTTCTTTATTGGTTGAATACCTCTCGTGTCTGCTCAGCCCCACCCCTAGGCCAGCAGCTCCCCATCTCAGCACTCCCTGCTCCCCAGCCTGGCGGAGCCCCACGCAGCTGCACCACCAACCCCCAAAACCCTCCACCTCCACTCAATATGGGAACCCGGCCCCTGCTGCACCTGGCAGCCAGGTGGGGTACCAGGATGCACAGGAGGAGCTGCAGTGAGGTGCTGCTGTGAGAGCAGCCGGGATGGAGCCCGGGGAGCTGCAGGGACAAAGGCCACGTGGAGGTGCGTCGTGCTGCAGCGCAGAGGGAGCGTGCAGAACTCTGCCCTACCCACGTGTGAGTGTGCAGTGGGTTTCAGAGAAGGCTTTTCTCTGCTGCTCAGGCTGTATTAACTGGGAATGGAAGTGAAACACCCACCCACCTGCTACATGGCAGGTCCCAGCAACACTGTCAGCCCCAACCCCAAAGACAAGGCATCTCACCTGCCCAGTGCTTCTCAGGGACACTTTTTTGGCTCACCTGGACTGTGGGTGGCAGAGTGACATCTTCAACCCTCACCAGGCTGAGGATGAGAGCGATGATGGACAGTGTGACCAGCAGCCCAAGGAGGGCAGTGGTGAAGAGCTTCTTGTTAATGAACATCACAGGAAGGCACCTGCAAACCCAAGCAGAGGTACAAGGGGGGTGGGTGGGCACAGCTGGCTGGGAGAAGTGCTGGTCAGCAGGAGCTGCAAAGAGAGCATCCTCAAAAGCTCTCCCCTGATGTTATCACAGGCACAAAGGTCCTCAGTGGATAATGACATTTTTCCTGAAGCAGCAGTATTAGGATAAAAGTGTGGGGCTGTGGATAGAGGGACAGGTCCCCAGCAGCCTGGCACAACCGTGGTGGGGACACAGTGGTCCTCCATTCTCCGCAGCCCCTCCTGCTCAGCTCATGGCTATGGGAAGGGATCAGGTCTGAGAGAAGCAAAAAAACACTGTGCTGAACAGAGGGGGACATGGGAAATGACAACAAAACTCACTGAGAGATCTTGCAGAAAGGGACAGTGATGCTATTTCACAATATGTGTGCTCAGCTCACCTGTGGCTCTGGAGCTGCTGTGTGTCCTCACCACGGCTCAGGGCTCCTCCGCTGCCAGCCTTGAGCCCAGCTGGGGCTCTGTTTATGTCCTTTAGGGCTCCGTTTATGTCCTTTGGAAGTGGATGCTGCTTGAAGGTCGTCTCCCCATTATTTTGCCTCAAACTTCATCAGAAAGTTAGAGAAAACTCTTGATTGATTAACATGTGTATTTACGGCTCGGCTCCTGCATTTTTTCTGACACCTTACCCTTGCCCAGTAGGTTCCTCCTCCTCATTTGAATGGAATCATGCATGAGAGTCCTGCAGCAGCTGGGTCACACCTTGGCTTTGATCATGGTTAACTCTTATTTCTCCGCTCTCCTCTCACACATACACTTCTGTTCTCTCTTCCCTCTCACCAATCCTAACACTTCCATTTTGAGCTTCAGCAGGGCTAAGAGCAGAGAGTGATGTTTCCAGTCTGCAGTACCCTGGATCACACACAGACTGAAGGCAACTCGACCAGAGGTTTTACTGTGATGGAACTGGAGGGTGGTCCTGCTGGGGGTCTCAGCATTGCTCCCTGATCTTTGCCAGGGGGTGCAGGGTAGGATATTAGCATGGCCCGGCTGGGGCAGCCAGCCATTCCCTGTGTATGACCCAGCTGTCACGGGGCTGGTCGTGGTGGAAAGATGCACTTTCTGGCTGCCTTATCTCAGCTGAGTCAAACACAGAGGTGCTGGCAGGGAGGAGCTCTCGTTGCACTGTCTGACCTTCCTGGAGCACTCTGCCCTATGGCTGTGTGCTCCAGTGTAACCCTCTGCGAAACTGGGGGCTCAGCCACCCCTGAACTCTCTGTCCGCAGCACAGACTGCCCAGCCTGTCACCGTGGTGTCTCTCACATTGCCACGTGCTGCTGAGGGAGACTGGAGACCAGACTGTGGCACCACTCCTCTCCCATCTCCACCCAACACACAACCTTTGGACCCAGGTTGGTTGCTTCACTGGAAGAGAATGGAGTGTCCTCTCCCTTCCTGGGTCTGAAGATTTCCTGCTGTCTGTGCAGCAGCCAGGATGGGGCTTTCTGAGCAGCCCCATCTCCAGGCAGGATAGGGGGCACTGACCAGCCAATATCCCTCACACATCCACCTTTCCCCTAGGAGGAAATATGGATGAGTCTTGGGAGGAACCATGGAGGAGCGAAGGCAGGAGAACCAGTTCCCCTGCACTGTCCCTGAGCAAACAGCCCGCCTGGTGCCGGGGGCTGGCAGGGCTGGGGCAGGGCTGCAGTGGGCACGCAGCTCTGGGCAGGTACAGGGCAGGGCAGAGGCTTTGCTGGGAGTGGGAACGTTGTCTTTAAACAGCTCAGTTAGAAAATCTTGAGGCAAGTCACAGGGACGGGCTTAGTGATCTTGTTGACACAACTCTCCTCGCAGATACATCTGGAACAGGAGAGAGTGGGGTGCAGGGGTGAACTGGAGGCCATGTGCAGATCCCTTCCCAAACCTGCATCATGTCCTTAGCATGCAGCACTACGCACCTGTGCCTCCTTTCTTAGTAGGCTTGCTTCCACCCTGGATAATCAAATCAGATAATTACCTCTAGGCCGAGCACCAGCCCCTTCTCTTCTCAGGAGGCACAAGGCTGGTTCCCCCAACACCTGCCCATGTGCACTTTCTCATTGGTGTCACTGTCCCAGCCGGGCTCTGGGAGGTGACAACAGCCCTGACTTCATGCCAGAGTGATGCCACTTGAGGGAGTGGTCTGTAAAAGCATGGGCAGGAGCTGCCCACTTAGCTCTAGGTGCTGAGTCCTGACTTTGGTGAGCCCCGGCCCTGTTTGCCTTCAGGGATGTGCTGATGGAACGGAAAGTGCTGTTTGCTCATAACTTCAGAAGTGACCCAACAGCCCCATTCTTCCAACTGCAGGCTGACAAATCTGCTTTTAGGAGGAGGCATGGCCAGAGTACATGCACACACCTATTTGATCTGCTCTTGAGGGGCATGTCTGTGTCCCCAGGCCTCCGCGTGACTCTGAGACCCAGAAGGAAGTCACGGGTCTGCAGGAGGCTCCGTGTAGCCCAGCACCTGGCCACAGCTGCCACGTGGGTGCAGGCAGTGCCTTGTGCCCTTATTCCAGCAGGACTGCTGGAGCTGGAGACATTTAGAGCTGCCCAAGGGATGTGTACCTCCATACTCCTACAGTCCTTGGAGGGTAAATAACATGTCAGACCTTTCCTCCCTGTGCTCTTTCCACATGTGCCCTGATGGCTCAGACTGCACTGCCCCACGCATAGCCCACGGACCGGCTCACAGCCAAAGTCCTGCTCTCTGGGCTTCCCTCCCACTGGTCACTGCTTTTTCTAACTTCAACCCAAGCCCTGAATTAGCCAAAGCCAAACAAGAGCATCCTAACATCGAGATCTCCTTGCAGAGCTGCTCTGTGCAATCAACAGGGCCAAAAGGAAGAGGCAGAAGGTGGAACAGTGATGTGGTGGAGGTTTCCCTCTGCAAGGCTGGAGGCTGCAGGAGATCAGGAAGCCCCTGCACTCCGGGAGGTGCCTGTAAGTACTGCTGTAAGGCTGTGTGCTCCAGCTCCTGGCAGCCCAGCTTATTCTCACACAAACCACTGAAGACCATCACGCAGGCTCCTTGGGACACAGCCCAAAAAGCAGTTGCAAAATCCAACAAAAACAAAGCTACAGGACTCTCTTATCTCTAAAGAGGCTGCCACCGTAAGAAAAGGATGCCAGCTTGTGTTCACATGGTTTCTTGACAAACTGAGATGAAGCACTGCTTATTTCTTCATTTTCTAGGTGCTCTCTCATCACTTTGTGCCAGTGCTCCCAGCAATTTGGAGCTGAGCCACCAGGGCTGCAATTTGCTGTCATCTACACAGAGGTAAGACACGTCCCCAGCACAGGAGCTTATTGAACACAAAACAAAGCTTAATTATGGGAATACAGAATGAGCTGGGAAGCCCATCAGCACATCAGAGAATTCCCACTCCTGACACCCATGTGTTGTCTCTACCTCCTGCACACACAGTAAACCAGTGAGGTCCTTTCAGATCTTGGTGCCTCACTCTCTGTAGTCCTCTGAAAGAGTGTCCACATCCCTGGTTTCCTTCCATGCGTGTCTTGCCCACAGTCCCCCACCACTTTGCAGCAAAGAGGCAGGCACAGTGAGGGATGAAAGGGGTGTGGGTGCTGTGGAGGTGGGGAGCCCCAAGGAGTGACAGTGCCCTCTGTGCTGGTGATAAGCATCCAAGGAGCGGATGGGTCTGCCCTACAGACAGCTTCTGGGATGTGCAGTGAGTCTGGCAGGGGCAGTGAGAGGGGGAAGCACACCAGTGAAGGGCTTCTTTTTGAGCAACAGATGGTTCTTACTTAAGCTGTATTTCCCTTGCACGTGTGGAAATGAATGGCTGAAAGAACGAAATTATCCAGGCTTGCTGCCAGGGTTACTAATCCTCTGCACTGAACATTGCAAAAAGCTGGTGAGTTTCAAGTACAGAGATGATGTGCTCATCTCTGATGGAGATGAGTTAGTAAAGGCTTTGTCCCACACAAACCTCAGTCTCAAGGGTTTAAAGAGATGAGGCAGCCCAGGCATGAGCCCTGGGTGGCAGTGCACACCGCAACTGTGCCGCATGGCTTGGCACCACGGCTGCAGCCCAGCTGGGAGGCAGAAGATGTCAGAAGGGTATGCTTAGTGGTGATGAAGTAGAGATATTAGAGATAATTGTGTCCAGCCTCAAAGCCCAACTAAAATTTGGCCTTTTCTTACCCTTCCCTCAGCAAACCCAGCACTCAGTGGCTGCTCCCAATTAAGGCTTGCAAGACTTGGGTTTACCTGAGGGCAGCTCCAGACATCTACACATGACAGAATGGCTCTGGAAAACACAGCCCATATCCAGGGGCTGGGGCTCCCACCACGGCCATAGCACCAGCAGTGCCACCTGGTCCAGGTACTCTACATCTCCCACATCATTTTCCTCATACAGCCCATGTGTGGTTGCTCACATGGCACATCTGCTCCCACCAGCCTAGGGCAAAGCAGGATGCTGTCCAAACCATAGCCCAAATATCCTTCCAGAGGTGCAGCTCCCAGCTCCTGACTCCCACCACACTGCCATGTGAAAGCCACAGCCATGTTGAGAAGGTTCCCAGGTGTTCCCATATCAAGATGCAGTTGGATGCTGCTGGGACCAAGTCATCACAGCTGTCTCCCTTGGGAAACCTCATGTCCCTGGGGTATCTCAGGTCATACTGGACACTTGTTCCTCCCATATATGAAGCCTGATCAGGGTGTCCTGGCCTAGGCTATGCTCTGAAGGAATGATACAGACATGGCAAAACCAGACTAGTCTCCCTCCAGCGTGGTCACCCCCACACAAAGCTGTTTGTCCAGGAGCTGCTCCTGTTGCAGAGGGAGTGCTGGGACACAGAGAGGAGTGACAGCCAGGACTGGGGCTGTCCCTGCCACAGGCTCAACCCCAGCATGGGGGGATGCTCCCAGAAGTATTCACAGTTCACATTACCCCAGCCACATTGGTTCAGGGTCCTGAGAAGTTTCGCTGCAGGATTTGTGTCCCTGAGCATGAAGCGATTCCCAGGAAGCAGCCTGGCTGCTCCAGGTACCAGGAGAACACCACAACCTCCCTGCTGTGTATGCAGTCCTCATGCCCTCACTGAGGGCAGCACCCACATTTCCATGCCATCCCTGTGTCCCCAAACGCACCTGAGAGCTTGCCTGGCCTTGGAGAACAGAGCTGGGGGTGCACGAAATGCAGAATGAGCCGCATGCAGGTGGATGTGGCATCATCTCCTGTGTCACACCCCACAGCCTGGTGACACAGTCAGGTTAGATCTGATGGGTCTGGGCAAGCCCCACCACAGCTCAGTGCCAGGAGCTGCCCCGTGTCATGGCAAGACTGTGGGATACCATCATCCGTCTGATCTTCTCGTGGTGTGCCCCTTTCCTGTGTTAATTAGCTGGGTGGGTGGAGAGCTCTGACAGCCCAAAGGCATCCATCCATCCCCAAAGGACTCAGTGAGCGTCCTCTCCTGACTCAGAGATTCCTCCTGCTTCCCACTCCTCTCCATCCCCATGTCCCACCATGTCCTTCCTCCTCTGTGTCCTTCACACCCTTCAGCAGATCCTGGTAGTGCCACCACCCACGCCAGTCCTGTCTCACCCTCACCACACCACCCCCAGTCCTTACCCCAGCCCCACGTGAAGAAGTCAGTGAGGTGACACAGTGCCTGTGGACCATGACTCGTGGCTTTGTGGGCACAACCGCAGCATGGGGACTCCAAGAGTGGGGAAAAACTTGTTGTGCAAGCAGAGAGAAGACAAGGAACAGCTCCTGCTTCCTCCCAGGTGCTGTGACCTTGGTGCACCATAGTGTGACGCAAGTGAGCAACAGCTGGCTCCAAGTGGACTGACTCAAGGTAAGCTTGGGAACAGCATGGCCTCACCTGGTTGGCACCAAGCCCTGAAAAACCACTTCAAAGGAGATGCAGAAGCAGAGGAGCCAACTCCCCACATCCGAGTGCCGGCGCCACCTAAGGGTTCAAAAGGACCAAGCTAAATGGGTGTTCCTGTCCTCTACTTGCAGTGCCGGAGCCTGATCCCAGGCTAGCACAAGCCACTTAGAATCACTGGGGACACCCAGTCCAGAAGCAGGTCACACCACACGGCCCAGCCTGAGGTGCCAGCTGAGGGATCCTGCTCAATTGACACCGGTTCTGCCACTGCCTCTCTGTGACAGCCTGGATGAGCAAGCACAGCATGCAGGGACAACCTTCATCACCAGTGGAAATTCCCTCCTTGTGCACAAGGGAGAAAAGCAGCTGCCACCTGTCTCATTGCCATCAGAGCATCTCCCAGGGCTGGAAGAGATCTGCCCTACACTCACAGGGGCACTGCCAGTGTCCCGACAGGCAATAGTTGCCTTTGACCATGCCCCAAATGCCAACCCCTGCCTGGAACCACTCAGTCTCACCTGGCTGCTGGAGAAGAAAAGATTTAAGCCACCACGGTGCTCCTCTCTATCTGCCCACTTGCTTGTGATGCCTTGCTAGCGATGGCCAGACCTGTTGGACAGCCTGAACTGAGCTTGGTGAGAGCCAGAAGGGCAAGAGCTCAGCAGCAGCCTGGGGGCCTCTCCTTTGGCTACAGGCAAAGGAGAGAAGGGGAGCCCAGGGTCCAGAAGATGTGGGATGGAGAAGCAGCACATTCCCTCTCCCACTAGTCAGCCCATGAGCACTTTGCTGGCACCTCAGGTATGCATCTCCTTGTGGGATTCACTTCCCACCCTCCCAGATAGGAAGTGGCACTGGCACTGCTGCCCAGAGTAACTGTGGGTGCCCCATTCTTGGAAGTGCCCAGGCAGTGAATGTGGTCCTGGGCAGCCTGAGCTGGTGGAGGACAACAAGCCCATGGCAGGACTGGGGCTAGGGGGGCTGTAAGGTCACTTCTACCCAAGCCATGCCGTGATTCTGTGATTCTCCAGCATCCCAGCTCCCTCTGCCCAGCCTGGTCACACAGCTCACTCACCACAAGCACAATCATCATCGGCACAGCAGAGAGAGAGAAATATGCCAGGAGCAGTCAAAACCAACACTAATCACTCCCTTGTACACATTCAATCAGTTCCTTCTTCTACGTGGTTCTGCAATACTGCACTTAACCCAGCAGCAACCCCTTCTCTCACTGTGTGGGTACTGGTGACTGTAGGCAGGCACAGCTCCCATGTGCTATTACACTGCAGATGCAGACACCTGTCTGTGACCCAGCCATGTGTTTAGTTGGTGCCGTTTGTCCTCATCACTGCGTGTGGATGCTGCCACGTCTGCACATCCTCAGCAGCCCCAGGCAGACCAGGAGGGTTTGTGCCACCAAAATGGCCCAGGACCTGCATCCTCGTTACACATATGGGGACGTTGGCGGCAGTAACGCCACAAGGTGGCTCTCACATCTGGCTTGGTGTCACATTAACTCAGAAGACACAGGGAACATCATCAATCATCATGAATGAGAAGCTGTGGGAGCAACAAATGGCTTTTCACACCTCCAGTATATTTACTAGTCTTCGTCTAAACTTGACATATATTCAATATATATTATCAACCTATTATCTGAGTTATCTGTTATATTCAGCGATTGCAGCTAAAAAGCAAAAGAATCAGTGGGAGCTTCAGTGTTTCATTGAAATACTGGATTATTAAGATTAATTCCTTAGATTTATGCTCTTAGCCAACACTTGTTTACCTGGGCCACGCTTCCTAGCCTGTGTGTCCACATCTGCTCACAAGGACAGCACACCTGTCCCCATATCCCAGCTTCCAGGCACGAGCAGCCCTTGGGAAGGGCACTTAATCACTTTCCTTTCCTTCAAGTTCTCCTCTGTGCAAATTCTCTCCTTGAAGCCTGCAGCTTCTGCCATTAATCAACACAGTACTGTGTTTTGTGTGCTCCTTATGCAGGTCTCAGAGGCAATCTGTAACAAAGTCCTTATTCCCTGAATGAAGCACCAGGCACTTTGCTGTGGAGAGCTTTTTCAAAAGGGAAGGTGATAAGGAATATCCCATGAGATCAGCTCTGAACTCACACCATGAGTTTATATAACCAACACACCAAAGAAATAAACTTAGGAAATTGGTCCTTTCCTTCCTGCATGCTTCCAAAACACCAAAAGCAAACACAAGTTATGCAAGAGGCCAGACAATTGCAGGTTTTCTAGAACTCAGGTATGAAGCTGGAAGTCTCCTTTATGAAACTTGAGAAGAACCTGAATTTCTCAGATCACATCACAGCAAATCTCAACTTTTTTTTAACGCATGCTCTGCCTGCTACACCCCTTGTTGTCTCCTAGATTTATGAGCCCTGCACTGTAGCACTTCTCCTTTTCAACAGCTTATCTCCGTGAAACAGATCCTGAGAGTGCAGAGAGCACAGGGTGGTGCCAGCAGCTGTGTAAATGGGGCAGGCAGGCATGGGTGAGGGAGCAGCTGAAGCTGGAGGTCCCTGCTACCAGGAGATGGGGTTTTTGCTGCTATCATTACAAAGAAGAGAAGAGTTGTCTGGGCCTTAACACCAAAGCAAAACTTGACGTCTCACAGACAGGTCAAGGGGCAGACCCAGGTTCTTAACATGCTTGTGGTGGTTGTGACACTGTGACACAGAGTTCCCTATGGCACTGGCATTTAACACACTGATCCATGTGTTCCCTTGAAGGGTTGAGCTACCCTTGACAGCACCCCAATGCCTACCTGTAAGGAATGGATCCACGATAGAAAATAAAAGTACATATTTCTGTCCAAAAATATGCACAGCAGCTCTCTCTGGCTCAGAGCTCAGCCCCATAAAACTCTGCCAGCACACTGAACACATGAAGCACTGATCGGGAGCAAGATAGAGATAAATGAGCAATTCTACTGAAGATAATGGATGGTTATGACCATGGTCTCAGGCAGTGCACATGAGATGGTGGCTGCACAGCTCTTGGCCCTACTAAAGCAATTAATCTTCATCTCCACGTGCTCTTCAGGCAGCCGTTTTAAGTACAGATGCTTTCTGGGGAAGAAAGGAATAGAGGAATAAACCAAATTATTCCATGCACTTTTATTTTAAAATAATACACCTGGCATACCATAAAGTGCCTGCACTTAGGATATTTTAAGACTCACACCACGGACTGAGTGAGCCTGAAATGCAAAAGCATTTGAAGAAACACAACGCTACGCAGCAGAACGGCGTGCTCCTCCCAAACCCCGCGTCCAGCCTCACTGCACAGCGCCGCGCCGGGGAGGGCCCCACAGGCTCAGTTCACACGGCAGGCCCTAATCATGAGGAGCTGCAGAAGGATGAAGACGGGCGACATGATGAGTCCGTACCACAGCTCCCGCGTGCGCTCCACCAGCTTCTGGCACAGCAGCATCTCGAAGACGAACTTGAGGCTGAGGATGGTGAGGATCCAGAAGAGCCGCAGCACTGCCAGCCGCTTCTCGCCGTCCTGGAAGAGCCGCACCGACACGATGGCGGTGAAGTAGGTGCTGAGGCCGTCTGCGACGAAGAAGGGGACGAAAACGACCCACCAGGAGAGCGGCGAGGCCTCGCTGTCCACCTTCAGCACCAGCAGCACGGAGAACACCAGCAGGGCGAGGCCGTGCAAGAAGATTTCGAAGGTGGCGAAGCCCAGCCACTGCACCAGCTCCCGCAAGGAGAACAGCATCGTCCCTCTGTCCTTCTGTCCCTCTGCTCCCCGCCGCTCACGGGGCCCGGGGCCACCGGGCCAGGCCCGGCCGCACCGCCCCCTCCCTGCGCCCGGCGGGACGCGGCGCCGCGTGATGACGTCACTGGAAATGGCTGAGCCGGAAGTGGCTGAGCCGGAAGTGGCGGCGGGGTAGGAGGAGTGGTGCGCGGTGAGTGTGGTGCGGTTGTGTTGTTGTCCCTCGCGTCCCTCTCGCTCTGCGTTTCCTTTTCAGCTGACCTCCTTCCCTGGGTGCCTCCCTTCCCCTGAGCATCTCCTCCTACCCGGTGTCCGTGTTCTCGGGTATTTCCTTCCACCGGGTTTCCCCTGCCCCATGTCACGTTCCCCGGTGGGCTCCTCTCTGGGCCCGCTGGTGCTGCAGGAGCTGCTCTGTGACGGGGACGCTGTTTTCTTTCGGCTTTTTTTTTTTTTTGGCTGTTCTGGAGCAGCACAGACTGCCCGTGGGGACGCCGGGTTTCCTGGGGATGGGAGTTCCAGGGCCCTTGCTGAGGGAGGCGGCTGTGTGGCCGTGCACTGCAAGCACACGTGGCTGCGTTACTGGGCCTTGGGTGCTGCCCCAGGCCGCTTGGGTTTGGCTGCTTATGGCACCGGGGTAGACGTGCTGAAGTCAGAAGCACGGTGTGACCCATGCGCTGAGCACAGGTGGTGAGGAAAGTTAAAATGAGCCAGAATATGAATTTCTGCCCCTGACTCTCCCTTTGTTGTCAGTGTTGACGGGACAACAGCAGTGTCCCTGCTGCACCTGCAAACCTGGATGCTGCAGCGAAGAGGGTGTCACGCACTCAGTACTGTTTGGAGGGTGGAAAGAGAGCCCAGGCACCTTGAATTGTGCAACTCTCACCAAACTGTTTGGCTATCCCCATGCTTGCTGTTTGCTACCCTCTAATTTCACCCAAGCCCACAGCTGCCAGCACTCCTCTGAAGCTAGGGTAGTTGTTGGTCTAGCACCGCCTCATCTCCTGCTGGTTTCTTTGGGTTTGTTTCTTGCAGATGACAGAACGAAGACTCCTTATTCTTTTTGGCAGCCAAACTGGGACTGCTCAAGATACAGCTGAAAGAATTGGCAGAGAAGCCAAACGCCGGCACTTCCAGTGCAGAGTAGAGGCTCTGGACAGCTATGATGTGGTGAGTGGCTAGCCAGGGAGCTGCATAGGCAATTTTGGGCTTGCTTCATCCACACCAGCACCATTTCTGGGGCTCAGGCATCTTCCGCCCTTGCTGTGACATGTACTTCACCAGATCCCAGCTCTGTGCCCTTCCTTAAGGTGATTTGTGCTTAATCCAGCTGAAAACATGAAAACTGAGCAATGACTTGGGAATCCATGTTAGGTGGTAGTTGCTCAGCCATACTTTGTGTTCCTGCAAGGTAGAGCACCAGGGAGCTGATGCTGCAGTCAGCACGTGGGCAGCAGATGCTGCTGCAGTGCCTGTAGAGAGGCTATACTGGGTAGGACAGTGGGTTTTATACTGACTGTGGTCTGTCTCTGAGCCTAGTGCCATGAGAGCAGCTGGGTCTGGACAGTGAGGCACATCTGTAAGCTGCTGTCCTGAATACACCTTCCCAAGCTTGTTTCTGCCTGCAGGCAAACCTCATCAATGAGCTGTTGGTGGTGTTTGTGTGTGCAACCACTGGCCAGGGTGACCCACCTGACAACATGAAGGTAGGATATGTGTATGTATGTCCATGTTGCTTTTGTGTATCTGATCCACTGGTCTGATTCATTCCTTCAAGTATCTTGAGTGCTATTTTTTGGGGGGAGAGAACACTTTTGGGGCAGCATGCAGTGTGAAGCAGATGTTGGCTTAGTCAGAATAGCCATAGTCCCCTAGTGCCAACCTTTGTAGGGCTAAGGAGGATTTTGTGTTACTGCTGGAACACAAGCTGATGAGATTTCAGCAGTTTTGGCAGCTGAGAGGGACCCTGCCATAGTAACATTCTCAGGTCTGCAGAAGGCTCACAAAGCACTGTCTCCCTCCTGTTGCCAGCATAGCTGCTTTCAGGAGTCACTTCTGCAGAAGACTGTGCTCCCCCCTCTGTCAGGACTCAGCAGAGTGCTGAAGGACCTCTGTGGTGTGTGCCAGCAGGGAGGGAAGGCATCTGTGCACAGCAGTGTGACTCCTGACCCTGTCCATTGCAGATGTTCTGGCGGTTTCTGTTCCGAAAAAACCTGCCACCCACTTCCCTTTGCCAGATGGACTACGCCGTGCTGGGCCTTGGTGATTCCTCCTATCCCAAGTAAGCAGCTCCTGCACTCCTTGCCTGACCCAACAGCTAATCTTTGAAGCTTGGGTGAGAGGGTGGGGAATGGAGTGGGCAAGCAGAATCAGAGCCTGGCTCTAGAGCAGCAGTTCAGGCAAGACCTAATTCCCACCTGCCTTCAAAATTCTTGCCCTGCGAGTCTATGTCCCTTCTAACCCCCAGGAGCTGGGCTTTTGCCATGTCCTTCCTCCTAGCCTCTTCAAGCAGATACTTTACTGCATTATTGCAGACATTGTTTCCTGGTCAGCTGTTACAGACACACAGCTCTCTGAATTGCAGGAAAGATTGTGCCACAGAAATTTCTGGACCAAGCCAGGAGAAGGCATCAAACATAGTTATAGGTGACAGCCAACCCCACTGGTCTGAGTTCTCTCCCAGATGTTATTCCCATGTGCCCAACAGAGCTTCAGTGGGAGCGTGGGACTATGAGAGTCAGGGGCAGGGAGGGAAGTGTTTCTCCCTCTGGGAGCTGACCTGAAGTGAAACTGGACCCCTTGGAGAGTCCCTCCAAAGTTGGGTACAGCCTGTGTGGCCTAGCAAGCAGTAACAGCTGCTGCATCTTTGAACTGTCCCACAGTAGAGGGCTGAGCAAGGCTGTGTGTGCTGCTCTGGCTGGACTTGCCTGTGTGCTGCTCTGGCATAGCCCTGGCAGCACATACTGGCCTGCGTAGCCAATGTCTGCTGTCCTGCTGGAGGAGCCTGCGCTCTACAACTGTGATTATTCTCTGCCTTAGGTTTAATTTCATTGCCAAGAAGCTGCACAAACGGGTGCTACAGCTTGGGGGCAACCCACTGCTGCCAGTTGCACTGGGAGATGACCAGCACGATTTGGGGTAAGAGCCTCATGGAGGGGTGATGAGGTGGGGGGCTGTGTTGCACTACTGCTCCCACACTCCAGACATGGGCAGTGGCCTCCTGCTCTGTTTGAGCATGCTGGTCTCTGCTCAGGGCTCTTTTGTGCCGAGGCTGGGGTCGCTTGTTTCACTGAGATATCCCATGACTCCCAGCATATGCCTAGGTCTTGTAGGACTGCAAGGGGTGAATGCCTGTGCTGCAAAAGGGCATCAGAGATTGTGTCCCAGGGCAGGTCCAGCATTGTCCAAGAGATGTCAGAGCCACCAAGGGATGGGATGCAAAGCCACAGTTGTCTGTGGCACTGCAGCCTTCCTGAGCTCTGACAGTAGTGCAGACAGCAGGAGTAGCCTTGCTGGTTTCTGGAAGGATGGTGAGGGAGGCACAATTCTGTTGCAACCTCAGTGTCTCACTTGCAGGCCAGATGCAGTGGTTGATCCGTGGCTCCTGGCCTTATGGGACAAGATCCTTGCACTGTATCCTCTCCCTCCTGACCTTGAGGTCATCAGTCCTGATGTACGGTGAGTGTCGAGGCTTGCTGGAAATGGCTGGTGCGAAATGTCTTCTGTGGTTGTTCTCTGGGGTGGAGAGATGCTTCTAGGGTGGAGGCCAAGACACCTCCTCACAAAACTACTGATGTCCCAAGCATCCCTAAGACCTAACTGCTTCCAATAGACAGGCTTACTTTGCTCTGTTCCAGCATCTTTGAGATCTCCTCCTGACAGTATTGTTGCATTGTCATCTCTTACCATGAGCCAGCTCCAGGGAACAGGGGATGATAGGTGGTGGATGTTGTAGGAGACTTCAGAGTGTCCCTGCCTCCTGTAAAGCTAAAGCTATATATATATATGTGGCTATATAAGGCTATAGCTATATAAAGCTAAGTGGATGAGCTGTGGCGTGGAGATGACTGTACTGACTCCAGTGGTGTAATTCCCACAGCCTGCCCCCTAGATACACCCTGCACTACCTGGCTGAGGACTCCCTGCACTCTGACAGCAGCCTGCTCCAGCCAACAGCACCCAGGGCTCTTCCTTCTGAGCTACATCCCTTTTCTGCCCGGATGGTGTCCAACCAGCGCGTCACGGCTGAATCCCATTTCCAGGATGTCAGGCTCATCGAGTTCGATGTCACAGGATCAGGGATCACGTGAGTGTTTTTCTGACTCCCCCAAGCTTTTTTTTGTGCAAGATTAGATGTCCTATAATCTTCCTTATTTCCTCTGTCCTTCTTCAGTAGTGCCTGAGACTGCAGCCTCTGTGCTGTCCCACTGCATGACAAAGTCAGGACATAGGAGGATGTAGCGTGGGTCCTGCTTTGTGGGCCAGCTCTGCCTTGTCAGGTTAGGGAGCTTAGTGTTGGTGGCACAGCTTTGGCTGAGCTCTGGCCTCTCCTCTGTTGTGGATGCCGGTTGGGGTCAAGGTGCTCTGCCTGCAGGATTGCCTGTGGCCATGCTGAGCAGTTCCTGCTGCATCTGCAGGTTCAGTGCTGGAGACGTGGTGATGATCCAGCCCCAGAACTGCCCTGAAGATGTGCAGCAGTTCTGCCAGCTCCTTCGCTTGGATCCAGATAAATGCTTTTTGCTGAAGCCCACAGAGCCTGGTAAGTGCTGCTGGCTACTCCTTTACCTCTCTGCCAAGCCTGGAGATCTGCTTTTCCTTTGCTTTAGATCCAGTAATTAAGGAAATAAGGATTTGATAGTGGCTAGCTGATACAGGACATCTGCCTGCCTTGCAGCCAACTCTCTATGCATGTAGGTCTTTCATTAGGCTTGTGGAAGGGACCCAGTGATACCAGGGCTGCCTTATATCTTCACCAGCTCAGATTGTGAAAGATCCTGCACGCTCACCAGCCCAAGACCCAAATCAGGTTGCTCTCACTTCTGCCCCCATCCATGCCTATGATTCTTTGCTGGGGCACACTTGTTCCCTGGCTCTGCCTGCATCCCAGAGTCCTGATGGAGGTGCTTTTGCAGCCACACACTGGCACCAACAACCAGAAAATCCTCCTGGAGGCACCCACTCACCAGGCATTGCTGTGGCTCTGCAGTCTGCATGGTGCCGGGAGTGGTTTCTCTTCTTTCCTCTCCAATGAGTGCTCATCATCTCCCTGGTCTGAGGAACTGAAGACAGCAGGAAGTCAATGTGAGATCTACTGAAAAACATCACCCCAAGACTTTCCTTTGGGCTTTAAACTGTGCTTTGGTTTGCTCCTTTTTTTCCCGATTGCCTCCAGAAGTGAAAGAACCCAGCAGACATCTTCAGCATCACAGTCTTTTTGCCCATACAGGGAGAGCACATGAATCCATTGATATCCTCCTCTGCAGCCTGCTTGGTATGGTCAGCACCAGGAAGGAAGAAGTCCTGGACCTTACAAAGGATGCAGGGAAATTGCCAGCCCCTCTGCTTGATGCCACCTGAAGCTAGACAGTGCTGTGAGGACCCTTTAAAGGACTTCTATGGCCTAGAAAATGTCCAAGCTACCATGGCAGGGAACAGGTGCTCTGTCTCCAAGATGCCAGAGCTCCATCCCTGCCATCTGTGAGCACTCTTGATCCTGATATGTCCCAGCATTGGTTCCTGGCATTTCAATTCACCTGCAGGGATCTGCCTCTCATGAAGAATCACAGATCCTGGTTGGTGCACCTGCAGATCGGCATGTGAGCATCCCTGTCCTCTCAGTAGTCTGTCATGCTTTGAAACACTTCAGTACCAGTTTGGCTTGATTGATCAGATGCCAGATTTTGCAGAGCAATTCCGTGGTCTTTTTTTTTTTTGGTAGCAGTGGCTGGAACTCTTTTCATCTTTCCTTTCACCCCACCTGCTGTTGCACTGAGATGTTCTGAGTACCCACAGAGGTTGCAGTAGACCCCTACTTTTTAGCCAGTAATTGCTACTTCATGACCATGTGTCCTGCCTTCCCCACCACCTCTTGACTGACTGTCGGTGCTGGGATTTGGGTCTGGGAAGCAAACTCCAGAGAAATTCAAGCTATTTGTTGCACTCCTCCTTCTGTAAGAGAAGGAGGAGACAAGGACAGGCCTAGCACATAGGATGCTGCTGGTTATTTCCACTGCAGTGTGTGGACGTGGTGGGAACCATATGGGTAAGGCATTGTCCAGAAGTACTTAGAAAAAGTAAGGGAGTGCTCAGCACCACCGATGTTCTCTGTTGCAAGCATGTGAGCTTGCAAAGCAAGCTGGG
Source organism: Chrysolophus pictus (assembly GCA_037305975.1). Classification (NCBI taxonomy): domain Eukaryota; kingdom Metazoa; phylum Chordata; class Aves; order Galliformes; family Phasianidae; genus Chrysolophus; species Chrysolophus pictus. The sequence continues at coordinate 9,473,810 of CM074592.1, read as the reverse complement.
AAGAACAGGATGGAGTGGGGGTGTATGGTGGGAAGCAGCAGCGGTGATGGCTAACGTCAGCTCCATTAGACCTTCCTGTAGCATGTGGATGCCCTCATGCAGCAGGGCTGGAGAGTGCCGGAACTGGCCCTGAGCTCTCTCTGGTGCCTCTCTTGCAGGCACAGCCCTCCCTGCCCACTTGCTGCAGCCCTGCACCATCCGACACCTGGTCACGCACTACTTGGACATCTCCTGTGTGCCACGGCGCTCCTTCTTTGAGCTCTTATCCCACTTCTCTACGAATGAGCTGGAGCGGGAGAAGCTACAGGAGTTCAGCTCTGCACAGGGCCAGGAAGAGCTGTACAGCTACTGCAACCGACCTCGCAGGACCACCCTTGAGGTTGGCCCGGGGGGGCACAGCAGACCCATCCTTGAGGACTGTGCTGTAGAAATAAAGCAGCCAAGGCAGAGGAGACAGATGATGAGCAGCAATTTATTGACTGAGGAATTTAATTTACTTTATTCATTTTCTCAATCGTCCTTGGAATAAGCAGGCTAAGACCTGCTCCAAATTCTTACGCTCTGTTGTGGTTTTTGTGTTGCAGCCTGGGGACAAGGGTAAGGCAGTGGGACAGGGAGATTGGTGCTCAGAGAATCCCTGCTGCTGGGCCTTTGGGTGAGGGTGGCAGTGCTACAGGATGACCTCTGCTGCCCCAGAAAAGCAGGCAGGCTGCTTTCTGAGATGCACAAGCTCTGCTCTCTGTGGCTTTGCAGACCCTCTGGGATTTCCCTCACACCACATCTGCAATTCCACCCGAATACCTGCTGGACCTCATCCCTCGCATCAGACCCCGTGCCTTTTCCATCGCCTCCTCCATGCTGGTAAGAGCTTGGCCCTTCTCAGCATCATGTCAGGCACTGAACTTAGTGCCAGGACACTGCTGGTGCTGTGCACTCCACGGATGTTCAGACTGCACTGTCTGACCGTGTGAACGTTCACAGCCCACCTGAACCCCCACTGCAGGTTAAGATGTTCGCAAGTGCTGGGGCTGGCCCAGTGCAGACTCTGATGTCACAGGGAGCAGTGGGACGTGGTACCAGAAGAGGGTAGTGCTACTTCCTGCTGCTGCCGGGAGGTGGCGGTGGGACCTGGCCCCGGTTCCTTGGCAGATGTCAGCCCAAGCACTGGTGGCAATTGCTTTCCATGGAGGGCTCTTGGCTTGAACCGTCTCTGTCACCATTGCCAGCTGCACAGAGCATTCCTATCGCTGTGCTGCACTAGGAAAACCCTTTTATCCTGCTCTCTGTGTCTGAGCAGCTGTTTCAGGCTGGGATGAGTGTTGCCCTGGTATGAGCTGGGCAATGGAGTCTGCCCCTGATGGAGGCATTGGGTGCTCCTCGCTGAGCTGTACTGAGTGTCTTGGTTCTCATGGCTGCTGTCTGCACACAGGCTCATCCTGGCCGGATTCAGATCCTCGTGGCAGTAGTGCGGTACAAGACGCGGCTCAGCAGGCCCCGCCGTGGTCTCTGCTCTACGTGGTTGGCATCTCTCAATCCAGAGCAAGGTAACATTACTTGGACTATGTGAGGACCCTGTGTTCTTGCTTCAAAGCACAGCATGTACTTCACAGAACTGGTGGAGCTGGCAGCAACCTGTGTGCTGGCCATACGTTGGAGTTGTCCCAACCATTGGTGGAGCATCAGTGCCAACAGGACAGGCTAAATGCATAGCCTTCCTCACTGCTCTCATCTTTGGAGCATGATGTGCTCTCCTAGCTTGTCCTGAGCACTGTGAGCTCCCAAAACTTACTCCCACTTGTTTGACCCTCCTACTCCCAGCACCAGTGTGCTCTGCAGTCCTTACAGAGGGCTGCTCCTGGCTTCCTGCAGCTCTTATTGCTGGACATCTCCAGCAATGTTGAATGCTAATGAGTCTATTTGCAGATGATGTCCGGGTACCTCTTTGGGTGAAGAAAGGAGGAATGAAGTTCCCAACTGACCCTGACACTCCTGTAATCATGATTGGCCCTGGCACAGGGGTGGCACCTTTCCGAGCAGCTATACAGGAGCGAGTGGCACAAGGACAGAAAGGTGAGGGGTGGGCATGGGGTGCCCTTTGCTGCTGGTAAGTCTATGTTCAGCATATAGGAATGCGGAATTGGGTGCACCTGTGGGTTTGGACAGGCTCAAGCTTTACTGTAGTTGGAAGCAAGCTAGGCTCTGGGGGAGGTCAGCACCAGAGAGAACCTGATGTGTGCAGACTATGTGGTTATTCACAGGCTGGGCTGCCAGGCTGCTTGTTGGGGTAGGGCAGGGCTCTGAAATGCCTCTTCCTTGGTTCCCTGGAACTGGAGTTGGGTTGCTGAGATTGCTGCTGTGCAAGCAGTTTTCCCTCTGCCCTTGTCCCATTGTCATTGCCCTGGCCCACTTGTGTATCTCTGCAGAAGGCTGCTAATAGGCTGGTGAAGGGGAGCTGGCAGCCCTGCAGGGGCTCACCCTGCCCTACTTGCCCACCACGCCCCACATTTCCAGCCTCTGGTTGTCACAGGTCACGTGCATTCACGCTCACACAGTTCTTGAGTTGCATGGGTACTGATGGCCCTCACAGGGCCAGCCAGCACAGCCCTTCTGATCTGCTCTCCACAGGGAACTGCTTGTTCTTTGGCTGCCGCCAGAAATCCAAGGACTTCTACTGCCAGGCAGAGTGGGAAGAACTGGTGACAAAGGGCTTCCTGATGCTTTTCACGGCCTTCTCCAGGGACCAGGTTAGTTCTTGGAGGAACAGGTTGTACACAGAAGCACCTTGGCAGCGCTGATGGGAGCCTGCTGGGGTTTTTGCCCCTGTGCCTGAGAAGGACCTGGTGGTATGGCACAGTGATCACCTCACTCCCCTGCACCACCTGGGTGCTGGCCAAGATTACCACCAGCAGCACAGGGGCCAATCTGTGACACAGCTGGCTGTGCTGAGTTGGAAAGGTCACTGAGACGGAGCTGGTAAGTGCCAGAGCAGATAAGGTGTTAGCCAGCTTTGTTTGTCTGAGCCACGTGAGCAGCTCTCAGGCCTCTTTGGGGGAGGGAAGGGGGAGGGTCAACAGGCAATAACCTTTCTTGGTTGAATGCTGCAATCCCCACTGTCCCTCTGATCACCAGCTGAAGCTGAAGAGCTTGGCTTCCTGCCCCATTTTATGGTGCTGTTGTGCCAGCTCCCCAGAGTCTCAGTGGTGTAGGCAGAAGCTCCCAGGGGGGAAGAGCACCCTGCACCTCTCTTATTTTCCAGCCAGTGCCTTTGGTGGGCTGAGGGAGAGATGCCCCTCTCTGGGCTGCAAGGTTTTTAAGTTGCAGGAGTGGCTCAGTGAGCTGGGACTGTTTGACTGCCTTGCCCAATCCTTTGATGGTATGAAAAGCTCAGCCTGCCTTTGAAACAGAGATATCTGATAAAAAGGGTCAGTGAGAATGGTATTCCTAGGTAGCTCAGCTGTGCCAGTCCTTTTCTCCTGGCTGTGTGCATGCACTGATATTAAGCCAGCATCTTTTATCTGGTCACTTGTAAAGCGTGAGTTGGATGCCTCTGTGAAGGCTTTCTGTGTCTTTGATTAACAGGAGTGGCACAGCAGAGGCTTTTTGGATGAGTACTCTGCCTTTTTTCCATTGGCTCACACAGTGGATGGGAGACATACAGCTCCTCAAATCTGGAGGGCAGTCCCAGAGACTCTTCCTGCCCTTGCAGACTCTGTAGGGCCAGGACTTAGAGCAGTGTGTTCCTCCTGGCCCCTCCAGCTTTGCAGATTTTGTGGCACAAAACAGATTGGGTTTTGCTGCCACTGTGTCTCTGCTGTTCTGCATAGGGACCTACTCAGCAGCATGGCTAGGTGGGATGTGGAGCTGCTGTGCCTGCAGCTCTAGCAGATGCCACAGATGTTAACTCATCAAAAATTTCTTTTTAAAGAGCCTGACAGGAGCTGGGATGCTCCACAGCTGAGCAGGATTTCCCTCTTCTTCTGTAAGGTTCCTGTGTAGCGACCTTCTGTCACATCGCTTCTGCCCCGCAGAGCAGATTGATCCCTTCCTAATGCGACTGTCACTAATTCTCAGCAGGATGCCCTGGGCTTTAGCTGAGGCGCTGTGACCTGAGTTTGTCTCTTGGGTGCTCTGGTTTCTAGGTAGCTGTAGGTCCATAAACGGCCTGCTCAGAGGTCTGGCCTCATTGATAGAGCCTCTATCAGCACTTAGCTGATTAACATTAATTATGCTGAGGTCGGGCTGCTGGCTGGCTGTGTTGATGCTTGCAACGGGCTTACTTACCTCCTGCACCTCCTGTAGTGGGGTCAGGGCTGTGTAGCTGTGCCCAGAGGTGACTTGACTCTCCTGTGCACTGCTGCTGCTGGTGCTATGCGGGACCTGAGTGCACTATGACACATCCTGGGACAAATAGGGCCAAGGCTGCTTGGGGTGCTCCCATGCACACCTCCAGAGCCTGAAATGTGTCAGGAGTCTTATTGCCTTGGGGCTGGATGGGAGGTGTGACAATGCAGGGAGGAGGCTGTGCCTGTGGCTCACCTCGCCCCTTTGCAGGGCCCAGCATGGTGGGACACGCAGCAGAGGGCCTGGTCTGCATCACAGTGTCACCTTTGTCACGGAGGAGCTGTCTGGGCCCGCAGTGAATTCAAGCACGTTGGCAATGGAGTTCATTTTGGGCAGGTGCCAGGGCTGTAGGCAGGATGCCTGAAGTGTTGAGGATTAACCCTTTGGGGACTCTGCTTTGCTGGTCTGTGCTTTGCTGAGAGCCAGTTGTATGCAGTCTCTAAGCACAGTGGAGGGGAAGGAGGTGGAACTCCCTCCGGGTTTCCTGCCCTTTTGAGCTGTTCCAGGCCTCCAGTGGGTGACTGGGACCAGCAGCCAAAGGTGCAAGAGAGGCTCTGCTTCACAGCAGCCCTGGTACGAGAGGCTGTGAAGCCTCCTCTGTCCACACAGAGAGAGGAGGAGCCCTCATGGGGCTCACAGCCCTGCACCCTGGGCAGCAGGCAGGAAGCAGCCAAGGGATTTAGGGGCAACCTGGAGGGCTTTCCCCTCTGAAGCTCCTGCTGCTTGCACCTGTCTGCCACTGACCTGTCAGAGTACACTGACATGCACATGGAGTTCTGCCCTGTGCAGGAATTGATCTGCTTTGATGAGCACCTGGTGCCCTCCATTCTCCAAAGGGGCTGCACTGCCTTGAGCTCTTGCAGGGAGCAATCTGTTTGTGCACTGAGGGCCAAGTGGGTATTGGTACTGCTGGTGAGCTCAGCACTGTGTTTCTTGCAGGAGGAGAAAGTGTATGTTCAGCACCGCATCAGGGAGAACGGAAGGCTGCTATGGGAGCTGCTGAATGACCAGCGCGCTCACATCTACCTGGCTGGGTGAGTGAGGTTTCCCCACAGGGACCAGGGGGAGCAAGGCCTTGCACTGCTGCTTCTCCAGCTCCCTGGAGGCTTTCCCATGGCTCAGCCACCAAAGCAAATGCACCCTGCACCCAGCAGGTGTTGGGGGGCTGCAATGGCTGCTGCAGAGGGACCAGTGGGTTTCTGCCCTCCTTGCAGCCTGCTCAGAGAGCCCTGGGTTGAGGGGCCTTTTCATACCTACCCTGCTGCACTCCAGTTAGGAGGGGCAGAGCTGCAACCATGATAAAGATGCTTCAGCTGACCACGTGTGCCCATTCCCTCACTGTCCAGGGCTGCCTCAGTTCTGAGCCACAGCAAATCCATCTGTTGGCAGAACCCTTTAATCTTTTCACACTGCTCTCCTCCAGTCAAAGTGGGCCAAAGAACTGCAGTTCTGCTGCTTGGGTGGGTGGGAGGCTCCTGAAGCAGTATGTGACCTGTGTCCAGCTGTACCTGTGCTGTAGCTCTTGAGCAGCTGCTTTTGAGACCGACTGTCTCCTTGGACCCGAGATTGCCTCTCTGGGGCAGCTCAGCTGCTCACCTGAGCTGCTTGGAAATCCTCAACCAGTGACCAAAAGCTGGTGTCCAGGTGCTGGGAGCATTCAGAGGCAGTGTCTGCAGCTTCTTTCCTGGACAGATCCTTTCACCTGCCTGCCCTGGTGCTGCATGGGCAGGGGGGAGGCTGCCCAGGTGAGAACATTGTAAAAGACAACTCCACGAGTTGATAAGAGAAGCAATGATGTTTGCCTTGCACCTTCATGACCTGGAAGGCAGGACACAAGCCTCACAAATGTGCCTTGCTGTTGACATAAGCAGTGATTGCAGGAGTCTCTTTCCTGCGTGTCTCACGCTTCCTGGTGCCTTGCAAGGTGAGACTGGCCTCACTGCATTCCTGGGAGAATGAGATTTGTGTTTACTACCCAGGAAGGGCCACTGACTGCCTCATTGCTCCTGTGCTGGTTGTGCTGCTTGCTTATCTGTGCCTCCCTGCATTGCAATGCTGTCTGGGACTTGTAACCCACAGGTGTGGGGCTTGGGTTTGGTTTCTTTCCCAAAGTTGTTTGTCTTGGAATAGAACAGAGCTTGCATGGCTCTCTGATATGGGATTTTAGAAGGGCCATGAGGATGGATGGATGTCAGGTCACTCTGGGACCTACCAGCACAGGTGGGCTTTGACGCATGGTTCAGCCCTGAGTGAGCAGCTGGGGACTCAGGGCTGTCCCTCCTTGCTGGCTGTGCCCAGCTTATCCAGCCCAGGGCCAATGTGCTGAGGGTGTCTCCTGTAGAAAACAGAGATCTGGCGTGTTCTCCATCACAGACATGGTTCCAGTATCTTGCACTCACATATCAGTGCCTGTCTGAGAAGCAGTACGACTCTTCTGAAAACAGAAGACCTCCTTTCTGTGTATTTTGAGACATTAATCAGCTTCAGTGCAAGTCAGAATTCTCCCTGGTTCTTGTGAAACAGCAAGGATGTGCTCACGCCAATTGGGGCTGCCTGGGAATTTTTCCTTATTGAATGTTTTTTGTCACACAGTTCTTCAAATGAAACTCACAGAAGAAGTCAGAATTCCTTATTTCCCATTAGAAATAATTGCACTTGAAAGTGTTGAATCCTATTTAGGTATTTTTACACAGGAGCTTGTGTTTACTTCACTATTTCTCTTACTTTGAGATTTGAACTGATTTCCATTGTAACTGCCACCATCAAAACAAATGTTTTGGCTTTATTGGCAGGAGACTGAGGCAGTGGTGCCTTCATCTTGCTCCCTTGCAGTTGTCCTGCCCAGCTCAGGATCAGACACTTCTTCCACTGAATGCCTCCCTGAGATGAAAGGGTTATTTCCTGCCCTCCTGCAGTGAAATTATGACTAGGAACTGTTCCCTGTGTTTCTCTAATGATGCTGATGGGAAATACAGGGGCCAAAACTGAGGACACTGAGCTGTGATGCTCTTAGCTCCACAATGGGTACTGTGGGCACATCTTTGCCTGCAGATGCAAGTGCTTAGAAGCCCTGCGTGGGTAATGGCACTGCTTTCTAGGGAGTGGTGCAGCTGTGTCCTGAAGCTGCCATTTACTGGTGGCAGGGAGCCCGCACTGTGGGTGAGGCAGGTTCCCACTGCAGCCAGGCAGTGTGCTAGGGCACTGGGTCTGGCTGCCTCACTGGAGCAGGGGGGAGGTGGATGAGCCTTGGTTTTCCTGCTCCCCCTCTGTCACACCACCGTTCTCTTTTCCAGAAATGCCAAGCAGATGCCAGCGGCGGTGGCTGAAGCCCTGCAGTCAGTGCTGCAGCTGGAAGGTGGCCTGTCGCCCTCTGAAGCAGAAGAGTATTTATCAGCCCTGGAACGGTCCCAGCGCTTTCAGTCTGAAACCTGGTCATAAGCCTGGCTCCCTGCTCTGCCTGAGCTGTGCCTGAATAAAGGAGCCAGCAGAATGATCTGCCTTTGGCATCGTCCTTGGGTTGAGGTTATCCCAGCCAGGGTAGGGCCTGGCAGAGGGTGTACATTAATCCAACCCCATTCCCAGGGACTGGCAGGGGAACCTGCTGGGGCTGTGAGTGAAGCCTGGCTCCCTGTGCACACTCCCCCCTGGGTTTGGGGGCCAGGGGTCTCTGTAGTGGGAAGCTACTGGCTGTCTCCTGCATGGCACCGAGCTGCCTTCCTGGGTCCTCAGCTTATGGTGCCCCCACACTGGGCCAGCAGCACACCCAAGCACTGGTGTAGCTACAGCCTTGGCTGTGGCCGTTGTTTGTGGTAGGACCAAAAGGAAGTGAGCTGTTGCACGGCAGCCTCCCCACCCGGCTTTAGTCAGCAGCAGCAGTGCCCGCAGTGGGAGGCTGCCCTGACAGACCTGTTCCCCGTCTCTGGTGGCCGAGGCCAGCAGGGACAGGCACAGGAGGCTTGGCCCTGAGTTCCTGGAGTGCCACTGATGGTTTCCCATTCCATGAGCTGCTGGACCCATCCTCTGCCTCAGCTTGTGAGCTGCCTCCAGCTGGGCCCAAGCAAGTCTGCAGTCCCCAGCCCTTTCCCTGGCATCCCTTGTACTGTCAGCCCTCCTTGTGCCCCACTGGGACTAGTGCCACCATCTTCTTAACCCAGTTCCTTGAACTCCATGCCACAGTGTAAATAGCAATTAGGGACCAGGCTGTGATGACTCAGAGCCGGGGACAATCCCTGGGAGCAGACTGGGACAGGAAGGGACAGGGGTGCCACGCCATGCCTGTGACCCAGTCGCACTCCCACACATGGGATCACAGGGTCCAGAGTGTGTGGTGCTCCAGGGCATTGCTGGAGCTGTGGTGAGAGGAAGCAGGACAGTTTTTGGTCTCCCCACCCTGTTGCATTTCCTCTGTGCCCTGGGGATGGCTGGGGAGCCACGCGGAGCTGCTGCGTAACAGCCGTCGTGATGGTGACAGCTCCTGCACAGGCACTGTCCAGGCTATGCTCTCTCTTCCAGTGCCTGCAAGTCATTATGGGCACCATAGAATTGAGTTGGAAGGACCATCTGGTCCCACAGCCTGCAGTGCACAGGGACACCCACAGCTCCAGCAGTGCTCAGCCTGACCTTGGCTGTCTGCAGGGATGGGACATCACCACCTCTCTGGGCAAGCCTCACTGTCCTTAGTGTAAAAAACTTCCTTATGTCCAGACTCAATCTCCCCTCCTTTAATTTGAAGCAATTTCCCCCTGTTCTATTACGACAACTTGAAGGCTCATGGCAGGGAGAGGATTCCGGTACAGGAGACAGGGATGATGTGGTCGCTCCCAATGGCAAGACCGTCACAGACCATACGCAGGCAGCAAGGGTTGATGGGGACGTGGAGCCGTGACGTGGGCTGTGTACCAGTGCTGTACTGGGGCACTGTTGAGCCCATACTGGTGGGCTGAGCTGGGGGCAGCGTCATGCCCGTGTCCGCAGAAATGTTGGCCACAGGGCTCCATGTTGGTCCTTGGGGTGCGGATCCTGGGTGAGGGGAAGAGGCGGCCGCGGTCCCAGCTCCTCCCCAGCTCCCACGGAGCTGATTGGCGTGGCCATGGCCGCCTGCCCCAGGCCGCCTGCATTTGAGCGGCTTCCAGAAGCCGACAAACCAGACTGGTGAGAGCCGGGCCGGTCCCAGCCCTGCGCCGTGCGGGGAGCGCCTGGCATCGCGTGCTGCGTTGGATTTCTCCGGACGGCGGAGGGTCAGTGCTGCGGCAGTGCTGGGGAGGAGGAGGCGGTGGATGGACGCTCCCGGTGATGCCCCTGTTGAGCTGCTCCGTCCCTGGGGGCGATGGGGACGCACCGGGCTGCGAGGGCTCCTGAGCGCTTAGCCTGGCACGTGGCCCCAGTCTGTGCTGGAGGGATGAGGGGATCCTGTGCTGCTGCCGTGAAACCCTCCTGGCAGTGGGGCTGAAGCTTGTCCATGGAGCTGCTGGCAGGTGAGAAGCTGGGGCCCGGCCTCCGATGCGCACAGACAGCTGCAGAAAGCAGCCCAGCTGGGCATCGGGATGAACGTGGGGGGCTGGGGAGCCCCGAGGAGGCATCCCCGGTCTGCAGTGAGGCTCGCAGCACGGCCTGCGGCCGCTGGAGCCCAACAGTGGCTGAGGATGTGACAGAATCGCTGCTGCACGGCTGCCACGAGCCGCCTGGCTGCAACACTGCCCTGGCAGACAGACAGGGTTCCCCCACCGCCTCCAACCCCGTGCTGCCACATGAGGAGAGCCCGCTGCCCCCGGAGGAATCACCCAGCCTGGAGAGCTCCTCCAGCTCCACCCTGAGCCTCTCAGGCGAGGACAGCGAGACGGCGAGCAGTGAGAGCACAGCACCAGAGCTGTGCTGCACGCCGGTGGGCAGCGAGGACGAGTGCCCCATCTGCACAGAGCCCTATGACGACGAGCGGCACAAAGCAGCCCTGCTCAACTGCAACCACGGGCTGTGCCACGCCTGCCTGCGCGCCATCATGGACACGGCCGACGGCGCCGAGTTCGGCCGCGTGCGCTGCCCCATCTGCCGCCAGAAGACCCCGATGCTGGAGTGGGAGATCTGCAAGCTGCAGGAGGAGCTGCTGCTGCTCCACGCCGAGCCTGGGCCCCCCACCGCCCTGACCGACCCCCGGCCCCCTGCGCTACCGCCCCGCCGCCCGGGCCTGGCCGGTGCTCTGGAGCATCACTTCCAGGTGCGCTTCCACACCAGCCGCATGTTCGGGTGCCTGCCCTGTGTGCGTTACCCGCCCGGCCTCATCCGTGCGCTGGGGCGGCTGCGAGGCCGTTGCCGCTGCTGCTACCTCCTGCTGCTGGCCCTGCTGCTGGTGGCCGAGCTGCTCAGCCTGCTGCTCATCTTCCTCCCCATCGTCCTGATGGTGCTGCTCTTCCTCATCCTTGATAAGTAGCGCTGGGGTTGTGCCCCTGGGGACTGCAGTGCTGCCGGTGAGCCCTGAGCAGGTGAGGCGGCCCCAGAGCCAGGCGTTGCCTGTGTCCTGCGGGGCACAGAGTGGTGTGATGCCACGGCCACAAAGGGCTGGGTGGACACGGGCAGGAGCTGGGCTCTGCCTGCCCGCACTGAGGGCATGTCCTCAAAGGGGCTCTGCTGGCAGAGCAGAACTGAGCTGTGCGTGGTTGGAACAGATGGATTGGTATTCTCCAAGCATGGACTGAAAATACAAATTGTGTTTGCACCACGATGAGGCCCAGCTGAGTTTGGTGCCTGATGGGGTGGCATGGTGGGGGGTGCTGGGTGCTGAGTGCCGGTCCTGCTTATGGCATCCTGAGAGGGAACATCAAGGCAGGGTCTGCATGCACCACACTGCTCCTGGGGGCTGAACAGAGCCTTGAGGAGAGGACAGGGACACACGGTGGTCTCCAACCCCCTGGCAGAGGGCACCTGTATTCCCAGCACCCCACAGCCTCCCGCCCCACTGCATGGTGCCAGCCGGCGCTGGTGCCTTTCTCACACCTCTCACCTCCTCCTGCTTGGAGATAAGAGAGCAAACATCACTGTGCTCCCAACAGCTGCATGCGGGCAGTGCTGGGCAGGACACAGGGAACAGGGATGGGGAGCCCACAGTGCTGCTCTTGGGACCACCAGACACCTCCTGCAAGGCTGGGAAGAACCTCAGCACCAGCGTTCCTCCTTGCTTCCCCATGCTGTCCTCCCTTCTGCCCCCACCCTGCCAACACCACAAGGGCTGGCTGGCACCATTGTGCCCTGTGGAGTTTTGCAAGCAGCCACATGCCTTCACTTTGACCTCCTTCCCTAGAAGTGCACTGTGGGTCCCTGCACAGGTCTGTGACTATGGGGACCGCAGGGCGCTGTCACTGTGTCAGTGCTTCATGACAGACAGGAGGGAGAAGGGCACCCTGAAATGGCTCAGGCAGAAGAGCACACCCCCCTGCCCCACACCCCCATCACACTGAGGGACAATTATTTATACAAAGTGGAGCAGCTCCATTAGGAGAAGCACAAGCTCAGCCTGGCTGGGGGCATTTTTTGGCTCTGTTGGGCCTGCAGGGAGGGGAGGACTCACTGGGGGGGCCCTGTCACCACGTGGGACACCTGACACGTGTCCCTGCTCTACATTACATTGTGGAAGGGACAGGTTTTTTGGGGCAAACCAGAACACAGCAGCTCCATGGGGACCAGCATGGGAGTACCACACTCAATGCCATCCTCCAGCAATCCGCGCTCCCCTCTCCGGGCTGGGGGCTGGAAGAGGGTGAATGCTCCCCAGACCTCTAGGGATGGGGTCCCAGCTATGGGGCGGCGGCCCTAGGGAGCGCAGGAAGGGCTGTCCTGCAGGAATGTGGCAGCCGTGTGTGTTCACAAGGACTCTGTTATATTTAGCACTGACAGCAGTCTGCTGAGGGCTGGGGGAGGCTGCAGAGGGGTGCAGGGCTCAACTCCCCAGAGCTGCTCCCACATGCACAGTGCCCTGCTGTGTCCCACAGCCCCATCTCTCCATGCACACCCCCTGTGACCCCCAGAACCCCTCCATACACACCTCCCTGCAGCCCTCCCCCCACATCTCACTTGCCCCATCATCTCCTTGTATCCTACAGTCCCTCTCCCCCTCCATTCCAGCCCCAACCCCCTGCCCCATGCCCCCATCCTATGCCCTTTCACCAGCTCCTCTCACACAATTTTGCCCCAAATGCTTCATAGCCCCCTGCAGCTGATGGCAAGAGGAGGGGTGCTTGGTGTCCCCAATGTAGTCCCCATCCCTGCACACCCAGCAACCTCTGGCAAATGTCTCTGAAGCTCTCCTGCGTTTCTGACAGGCGGCAGTGGGGACACTGGGGCAGTGAGAAGGGTCGTGCTGGGCAGCACCCACCAGAAGCATTCGCTGAGCATGCCAGTTCTCAGAGCTGGGGTTTTGGGGCCCCATGATGTGGGGCCAGTGCTGCCCCGGGATCTGTCCCAGCTGCTTAGGCTCTGTGCCACATCCCATTATCTCTGCATCTTGGGGTTGCACTCTGTTGCGCAAGGCTCCTGGAAGGAGCTGTTGCAAGCAGCTTCCTCCCTGCTCCCATGGCTGCCCTGTGCCCAGGTTCCCCATGCAGGCTGCACAGCAGCATTGTGCAACTCAGGCAGGACGGGGCAGAGCTCTCTGTTATGTTTTTGCAACCAATGGAACTCAGTGTGCTTGGAACATACAACCTGGAGGCCCATAGCTCTGCCTGGTCACAGCTCTGGGAGCCTGATGGGGTTTGGGGTGCTGGGAGGCCTCTGGCAGACTCTGAGTTCCCCCTACAGTTGGGACTTAGGACCTGTCCCCTAGCAGCGTGCTTGGGCCCTTGCCCCAGTGAGCACTCATTTGAGGTTAAAAATGCTGGCGCCCAGCACTGAGCCCTGAAAGGCCCCATTTCTTCCTTAATTGCAACTCAAAATCAAATTAGTGGCGTTAAATTTGCTCTGTGCCCAAGAGGTACCGCAGAGAGGGGAGGACGCGCTGTACCCTTCATCCTTATGTAACAAACAGGGCAAATCCCTGCTTGGAGGGCAGAGCTGCCCCAGGGCTGCTCATGTGGGGTTTCACTCCCTTTGGGGCACTGAGGACAGCCAGAGGAGTTCTATAGGGCTGGAGAATTCAGCACTGCTCAGGGCAATGCGGTGTTCCTGCTGGAGCAGGGGTTGAGGCCATCCCACTACTGGAGCTGGGCATGCACCAGTGTGTGCTGGGCTGCACATCTCAGCAGCAACCCCGCTGCTCGCTTGGGATAGGCACCAGGTGCTCCCTGCAGGTGCTGTTTCCTCAGGGTGCAGCCACATGGCATCCTGCAGAACATCCTCCCTTGTGCCAACCCCTTGGTCTGGCCCTGCTCTTGCAGTGGTGCTGCTCCAGGTGCCCCCGTGTCCCTCCATGAGTGCCCGTGGGGTTGGCATTGGGCAGGGAGGGGATGAACCAGAGGGGGATGTGGCAGCTCCTGCTCCTGGGGGAGCCCATCCTTGTGGTCCGCCCACATCACCAGTGCCCCACGGAGCACATGGGGACAGGGTGCGGTGTCCCGCTGCTACGCAGTCCTGCGGCCCCACAGCATCACACCCCTATACGCCTGCTCACCCTTCGTTCCAATATAATTTTTATTGGGGAGACTGGTGGGGTTGAACAAGGCCGGGTATAAAACATGGTCATTGTCACAACCAGCGGCGGGAGGCGTTGGCAGAGCAGAACAAAATTGGGATCAGCCCCCGTTCCCTGTGCCCTCAGCTCTGGGCAGCAGGGCAGTGCCAGGGCATCGCCTGCCCCACCGCTCCGCAGGCCCCATCCCCAGTGGGTGCTGTGCTCTGGGGGCTGTTCCTGGCTCCAGACACGTAGGGTGGGAGGGAGCAGCTCAATGGGGCCCCCAGCTCCCCCAGCCCCGTTGTCTTGAGGGCCGTGCTGGGGCTCAGCCTCCTGCCCTGGTGCTGCGGTGCTCGGCCATAAGGGAGCACTTGCAAATTATGGCTTTTTCTTTTTCGTTTCTTTTTTTTTTTTTTTTTTTGCTCTTTTGGCAGCAAACTTCCCCGTCCAGATGCTCTGGGGAAAGCAAGACCGTGCACAGGAGGTGCTGGGTGCAGGGTCCCTCGCAGCCCCGGATGTGGGCCACAGAGAACGGGTGCAGCTCAATGCCTTAGTGAACACGTAGCGGCCTAGGACGGATGGGGAAAAATCCTCCAAAATGAGGATGAACAGGAGCTTTCCTCAAGGGCCGGCGGAGGGCACGGCCACGTGTCTGCTCGGTGTGGCTGCGACTCGGGCGCACAGTGCGTGGCCTCTGAGACGAAAGCTTTGGCAAATAAATTACAGAGAGGGGGACGGTGGGGCTGTCCTGGTGCCCACCGCTGGGCACGCATCTCCTGGGGACTCCACGGCCATGGGGCGATGAGCTCAGTGCCACCATCAGGACAGTGTCCGCTCCGGAGAGAAGGAGCCCAGGGGAGGGTGCTCAGTGCTGGGGATGCACAGGGACGTGCCGTGCCCCCACGTCCCTCTCCCCATTACCACGGGTGCTTGGGGGGCTGCCACCGGCTCTGCACCACGTCCCAAGGTGCAGCATCCCCATCTCCAGCCCATGTCCGTGGCTGTGCTGAGGGTTGGCACATCCCCACGTGCACGGAGCATCCCACGCCGGGTGCTGCTGGCACACGCGGTGCCGTCCTCTCCCTCCCGGGGCCGGGGCGCGAGGCTCACATGATGGTGCAGGAAGACAGCGGATTTCGGATGTGGCAGGTGCAGGCGGCCCCGCAGTACTGGCGGAAGGTCTGGTAGCAGCTGCGGTCGGTGTCGCTGCTCCACTGCACGGGGTTGGCGGCCAGGGCCTCTGCCGGCAGTCTGTTCAGGATACTGGTGTTGACGGCCAGCGCCGCCAGCCCGTAGTCGGTGAAGAGCACGGTCTCCCGCTTGCAGGTGGGGCAGGAGATGAACTTGTACTTGGGGCACGACTCGTAGAGGATCTGCAGACACTCCTCACACACCGAGTGGAGGCAGGAGAGGATGCGCGGCCGCTTGTTGGTGAAGTTGTACATGTGGCCGCAGGTGGGGCACTCGAGCGGCTCGCAGGGCGTCGAGGGGTGCAGCACGTACTGGTTGACGATCACCTCGTCCGATGGCGGCTGCCGGTGGAAGCACACCTCCGAGCTGCCCTTCCGCTGGCCCTGGTACCCGCGCTCGCGCCGCGGCAGAGGGGGAGTCCGGGGCAGTGGCAGCGGCGCGGGGGTTGCGTCCAACGCCGGGATGTCCCCGCACGCCTGGTTGACGATGATCTCGGACTCGGAGGGCCACGCTCGTTTGGCCACCAGGGGCGGCTCCCGGCGCGGCGCGGGTGCGTAGCGTGGAGGTGCCGCCTGCAGCTCCGAGAACTTCTCCGGGTGGATGATCTTCATCGCCTCCATTTTAATGATGACCTGTTGCCCTTTCAGACACGACATGAGGATCGTTTTCACATTACCGTCCACCGCTCTGGGGTCTCCGAGGGACGCCTGCATGAGGCTACAACATGCCGGCAGCATGCAGCGCTTTCAGTCTTGTTCTGGAGTAGGAGCACGGTGGGCAGCCGGCGGTGTGGGAGTGCATCCTGGGACGGGGGGACGTGCGGGCGCTGTATCCCCTGCTCCGACCGCCCCAGGGTGCAGGCGGGAAGGCGCTGCTCACGGCCGCATCCTGCCCAAACTGCCTTTGAGGATGCGCTCGGGCAGGCGATCAAAGCATCTGCTCCCCGCGGGATGTCAGCGTGACATCGCTGTCAGCGGCGGTGTCACCGGCAGCTCCCCCTTGCTTCGGTGGCAGCCCCGCACCGGGAGGGGTGAGCGAATGCCACGGTGCGGGGCAATGCGGGACGATGCGGGGCAGGGGGGCGCGGCCGGAGCGTGGGCAGCGCCGTGGGGGGAGCGCCCGCCTCCTCCCAGCCTCGATTCCTGTGTACGCCGTACGGATCCTCGTGGCGTTGGTGCAGATTCCTCAGCGCTGACTTCCCGGCTCTCCCACTCGCTGTCACCGTGGGCTCCCACGGGCCGTGGGGTTCATCCCGCCCGGGGCCAGGGCTGCCACGCGCCTTCTCGTTGGGGTCGCTGCCTCTGTTTCCAGCTCAGCTCTGTGCTCACTGCAAATGAAAAGCAAGAGGATGTTGGCTGCTATGCTCTGCCCGCACGGTACTGGCGATGGCTGCGTGCCTCCATCCCGCGGTTCGCTCTCGCAGTACCGGCCCTACCGGTCCCTCCGTCTGCCCCACACATTTCCCCCGAGGCCCATCTTGGGAAGGGCCCCGCAGAGCCCTCTGCCCCGGGGGATGCGTCCCGCAGCGCGGGATCCCCGCACCCCGACCGGCACACACAGCACCTTCCCGGGGGGGCTCCCGCCGGCCCTCCTCTGCTCAGGGCTCTCGCTCACGTTTAGCCCCTCCTCTGCTCTGTGGATCTATTTTTACCTCTATCGCGCGCTCCTGATCTGTCCCTGCTACCATCGCTCCCTCCTCCTCCTCCTCTCCCCCTCCGCCGTTCCCTGCCCTCGGCCCGGGATTCGGGGACAGAGGGGGAGGCGGGCAGCGCCCTGGGGACATTTTCTGCCTGGGACAGCGCGGTCATAGCCCCCCCAATCTGGGAAGTGTGAAGGCGCTCTGCTGTGCTCTCCTCCATCATGCCGCAAATCCTGTTAGCAGGATGCCTGCTCCCTGCCAGGCCTGACGGAGGGGGCCGGGGGGGCCATATGCTTGGGGAGGGGGCAGCGACGGGTTTAGCCTTGGATACCCGAGAGCTGCTGGGGATGGAGCCCGACTGACCTCGAGGGGTTGGAGCTGCGGTGGGGTCCTGTGAGCATCCCGTCCCGCACCCCGCACCCCACGGGCATCCCGGGAGCCCCCGCACCCGCAGTCCCCGCACTCACCCGCAGCAACGCACGGCCATCCGGGCAGCGTCGCCGTCACACCCCTCCGCGCAGGCCCCGCAGCGAAACCGAACCCCCGGGGCGACGCAGCCCCCCCCCCCCCCCAATCCTCCCCGGATCTCCGCACACCCGGCTCCTGCGCTCGGCTCTCAGCGCAAAGCTCCGCAAAGCCGCAGCCACGGCCGCAGCCCAGCTGTGCACGCACACATGTGCACATACACACGTACACACGTTTACATACATACATGTGCACGTACATACATGCACATACATGTGCCCCGGCATACACGCGCGCCTGCGCGCCCGCAGGGTGATGCTCCCGGCCCGCGGCCGTCCTTACCTGCGGGGCTGCGGCTCTGCGGACGGTGCTCCGGTCGCGGGATCCCGGTGCGGCCGTGCGCCGCGTTCCGGCCCCGCTCGGTGCGGCTAAAGGTTATCTGAAAGGCGCGGGGATGCGGCTCCGGCTCCGCGGGGATGCTGCCGGCTCCGCGCCGCCTCCCCCCCGCTTCCCACGGCCCCGCCGCAGCCTCCGGCCGCTTCCCCGCTCCCGGGGTTGGTAGGAGAGACGATCCTTCGGACAAAGGCCCGGGGGGTACCGCAGAGCCTCGCAGCCGGGTAACCCCCGTCCTCGGCCCCGCCGCCCCCCCGGCCGCCGCGCCGTGCCCCGCCGAGGGCTGATGCAAGCGGCCGCCGGGCTGAGGGGGGGCTCGGCTGGGTTCGGCAGGTGCAGGCGGGCGGCTCCGCGCGGTGCCGGTTCCCTCCCCACCGTCCCGCGGGGCTCAGCGCTGCCGGCGGCGCGGCCGCGCTCCCTGCGCGCTCCCGGCGCCCGCAGTGCCGCTGCAGTGGTGCAGCCGGCTCACATTTCTCTCGCTCAGCAGCGGCAGCGCGGGGCCCGCGGCCGCATCGCCCTCCGCCCCGCGCCCGCCCCCTCCGCACGCCGCCACCCCCCCGGGGCTCAGCCCCGCTTCCTTCCTGCCCTCCCTTCCCCCCAACACGCTGCCCCCCGGGGGGTCCGCCCGCTCCGTGTCCCCCCCCCGGCGCGGCTACGGCGTGGGGGGGCGGGGGGAGCGCGGTGACTCAGCATTGCGCTGCTGGTGGGGGGATTTCTGCTGGGGGGGTTAGGGAGGCAGCCCACGGGGATGTCGTTGCGTCCCACGCGGGATTCGGGGCTGAGCAATGGCCAGACTCGATGGCACGCTGCCCCTCTGGCCCTGCTGCTAGGCCAGACCTGTGCAGCCCACCTGCAGCCCACGGCCCCATTGCCAGACCTAATGCCCAGCTCTGCAGATGAACCCCCACACGCACCTGAGGTCCAAACCCCATTGAGCATCATCCCACTCCCTGGGAGCCCTTGGCCACAGAGCCTGCCTGCTGTGCCACGGCTTTGGTGGGCTTTGGTGGCTCGGCACGATGTGCGGCTCTGGGCACCCAACTTAGCATCAGGAGTGCAGCGTGCAGGGTTGCTCCCTCGGTTTGCAGCAGGGTGCTCACTGTGCTCCTTTGGGTACTGCTGGGTTTCCGCAGACCTTTGGCACCCTCCTGCTCTCTGCCCTTACCTTCTGGCCAGCTGGCCTCAGGATTTTGTCTGGTTCTGATCTCCTTCTCCTCCCTAGCTGCAGTGCCCATTTCCAGCCAGGGATCTCAGTACCAGGCCCCTGCTGAGCACTCACCACAATGAAATCCCTGAGCTGTGGGATCTGAGGCTGTGCTGGGGCCAGAAATGGGCACCGTGCCTTCACGCTGCTGCTTTCACATGTACAGAGCCCACGCGATTTCAGCTTTGTCCCCCTGCTGCTGCTGTCCCTTTGAGTGCCACTCTTTGATCACCATCCCCAAGTGGCATGGGGCTGCTGCTGCCCACACCTTCACTTCGCAAAACAGGGATTCCCTTGATCTTCCCTGTCCTCCATGCCATTTTTTGCCTGGTTTCCTGCTGGCACTTTTGGATGCAGATAGCAAGAACCGATGTGTTCTGCCTGAACTCACAGAGCAAAGGAAATTGCAGGAAGTGAGTGAGCGTGAGCCATTTTCTGTTATTAATTCCTGTGGCATCCCCGTGCTGACCCAGCCACGCGGCGTTATTACTGCTATTTGGCGAGTTAAGCAACAGCTCTATTTAAAAACAATCACAACTGCTATCAGGGATCCTTCCTGCTGAATAAAAGTGTGTTGGTGCCAAGGTACCCATTGCTTCCCAGTGTCATACATCCATCATTTCCAATCCTTGATGTTACAGATGTAGTGCAAGTTGTAGCACCAATGGTGCAACCACACAGATACACACAGTTATGCCATAAGATAACCTGACCTTACTTTTCTTCCCTGTCAGCCCCATCACCCCAGAACTACTTGATCCAGTCACACACTCAGCACTTTATTGCACATCTGGATTCACAGTGTGTGAATTCTTGCTCTGATCTGCTCCAACAGGGTTGTTGCTCATCTAACAGGACAAGTGCCAACAGCCCCAGCGCTGCACACTGCCCCAGCACTGAGCTCCCAGCACACACTGTGCTCCATCATGTCCCCACAGCCACTTGCATACCTGCACTGCTGATGATTCATGTCCTGTCTATTCGTTGCCTGTCACTCTTCTTATGGAGTTTGTTTGTCTGGGTCTTGTACACATCAACAGCTCATTCCAGAATCTAGCCTGCTCCTTGCAATGACCAGGTTGTGTACAGGTGAATCACTCATATAATGCACCCAAAAATGAGCTCACCTCCAGCTTTGCAGAGAGTAGCTGTGCTCAGCAGGGCCGTACCAGGTACCTGGTTGTCTCCTTCCTTCTGCACCGTGTTGGGTCAGGACAGGACCACAACTGCACCCAGCTGAGGTGGCACTGCTGCAATGGCACAGTGTGAGCCCCAGGCAAAGCAGGGTCAGGGTAGGGCTCCCACAGATGGGAGCTTGCCCAGGGTGAGCCAACACAGCTCTGAAGGAGGAATGCTGTTGGAACATTGGCCAAGGAGGAGGTGGAATTCTTGCTGTGAGCTGCTATTTCTGCCCTGGTTGCTGTTTGCAGCAGCAGCAGTGCGTGGGCTGGGGGCCATCGGGCCCTGACCATTTGTGCACTGTTTGAATGCATCTGCAGGGGATTGGAAGTGGTCCTTTGAGGGCTTCTAGCCCTGAACACAACCCTCAACATGAGAAATGAGGTGCTCAGAGTATCTGCGAAGTTCCCATAATGTCCATGGCTCGTTCCTGTGTTGCCATGCACAGCCCTGGGGGCTGCAGGGATGCTGAACTCTGTACACACAGTCTCTGTGGGTTCCAAAAGCCCTACCAAGATCCCAGGAGTGATGAGCATTATTTTTATGTTTAAATCACACCGTTGGTGATGCACATCCACCACACAGTGGGGATCACCTCCAGTGCCCCATGGCAGGATAGGACGGATGAACATGAGGAAGGGAAACTGAGGCAGGGGGGTCTGACTGCCATCACCTCCCTTCTGGCTGTGGTGACCTTGACCCCCCAGCTCCCTGCTTGCAGACCGGGTGTGCTCAGCCTTTTGGGGCTCAGGAGCGGTGCTGTGGTTTTTCCCAGCTTTTCTGCTGGGAATCAGAGTAGCAGCCCTAGTGCCTGGACTGCTGTATGGGAGGGATGCACTGTGTCATTGCAGCTGTGACCCTGCTGTTCCCAGCTTTGCTTTGCTTGGGTCCCCAGCAGGGTGTGGGCACAGTCCAGGCCTCCTGCTATCGTGCCTGCCCAGCTCGGGCAGCTGGCACCTGTGCACACAGCACTGCATTGCATTTCCAGCTCACTTGGGGTGAAGCTGAACCCGAGGCTCTTGCTTTACCCTATGGGAGCAGTGTGGGTGTGCAGTCGCCCGCCCGGCTCTGTGGCTGTAGGAGTGCATGGGGCCCCAGGTACCTGTGCCTTTGCTGTGGTTTGAGCAGGGCTGAGCACAGCGTGCAGCACGGAGAGCTGAAGCACAGGGCTCAGCACAGGAAAAGTGCAGTGATGTGCAGAGCTGGGGACAGGCTGGGGCCTGGGGAATGGGAATTCTCCAGCAGCACACTGGGCAGTGCCTGACTCCCACAGGAAGGGGCTACCTCCTGCATGGCAGTGATGGTTGTGGGGTGCTCCAGCAACAAGGTGGTTTCCAGGGCTGATGGGCATAACCTGGCCGTAGGGTTTCCACTGCCTCTTTCTTCTTATTGATTTCTTCCATCCTCTAGGTGCTTCCACAGGGCGCAGGAAACAGAGCCGTTACCCCAGGGCCAACTCCAAGTGAAAGCCAGAAGAGAGAGCTGCAGTCTGGAAGGGGACTTGACTGCTGGGGGAGCCGCCAAGGGCAGCGCTGTGCAGACTTGCACCATTGTGAGCTGACACTGCATATCAGGGCCATGCATGGATCTGGGGGTTGCAGGAAGCTGTGCAGAGCCCCAGGCACCACGCAGCCTGCAGGATGCTGTGCAGCATTCCTGGACAAGGATGAGGAGTCCTATGAGGATGAGTCCTGTGGATGAGAATGAAAGTGCTGTTCTGGGTGCACACCCGAGGGCAAGTGTAGAACAGGGCTCTGCAGATGTGTGATGGGGTCATGGGAGGACCCTGAGTAGTGCAGCAGGCTGCAGCGACACGGGGCTGCTAGGCTGCGTGAGCCCAGTGCTCACAAACACAGCAGACACAAATGGGAGCAGACAGGCTGACTCGAAACGCCAAGCTCCAACCCTGGGAGCCCAGGGCTGCTGTCAGCATGAGATGGGGTGCTCTGAGCCATCCCAGCAGCACTGCACTGCCTGCTGATGCCTGCACTGCAATGTTGCGTCCTGGCATGACCGTTGTGTGGTTCTGCTGGGGGGGGTCTCACCCCCACTCTACCACCGTGCAGTGGGGCTCTGCTCACCCTACAGCTCATGGGCAGAGGATGTGAGGTCTGCCTGCCCAGATGCATAGTGGATGCACATTGCCAGGGTGCAGAAATAAATGCCCTGCCGTGCCCTGTCTGGGGGTGCTCCTGATCAAGGACCCCCAGCACCGCCCCAGGGCTCAGGAGGGGAAGATGGCCTTGATGTATGGGAATGGCTGGGGGAAGCCACAACCCCAGCATGCATCGGTGAGTGGAAATGTCATGCGCCTGCCCTGGGTGTTGCGAGGCCAGCAGCTGTGGGAGGAAGGTGCCGGCTGTGGTGTGTGGTGTAGAGGAAGGCATCGGGCAGCACCTACACTGCCTGACCCTGAGGTTGGGACAGGATGGGACCAGTGTGATGTGGGGCAGCCGACGCTGCAGGGCTGGCAGCTGCAGGACCAGACATTGCCATGCTCATCCTCAGATTAGGGCATACAGGGAGCCACAGCCTCCAGACACCGGAATTTGGCACAATCCCCTATATCCCACTCCAAGCAAGCAGCTCCATCCCAGGTGCCCATGTCCCCATGGCGATGGCCCAGGGGGTGTCCACACGCATAGAGCAGTGCTGATGCCACCACCACGGAGAGGGAAGGATGGAGGTCTGCGGTGCAGCCCGCAGCAGGGAGGGGCATGGCTAATTGGGATAATTGCTACAGCAGGCGAGGGGTGAGCGAGGAGGGGGAAGGCCGGTGAGCAGAAGCAAACAAGGGGCCCTTGTGCATAGGCAGCCCCGGCACGCGGCCCCGGCTCCAGCCAGCAGTGAGAGCCAAACAAGCAGGGACTGTTTGAGCCGAGCGAGGACAAGCAGGCAGCAGGACAGAAAGCAGAACTCTGCTGAGAGTGAGTTGGAGCCAAGGGCCTGGCTGGGAGCTGGGTGCCGAGTGGGCCTAAAGCTTCCCATGGGTGCGGTGGCCCTGCTCCAGCCCAGCTCTTTGCTGAGGACATGGTCCCCATGCTGTCCCCAGGGTGGGGACCAGTGGGGCAATGGCAAAGTTCTAAGAGGCACCAGGTCAGTGCAGAGGTGACAGCCGTTCCCTTCCCACTGAGGCTGTCCCCAGTACATGGAATTCCCCATCATGGAAAAAATAACAGGAAACAGCCTAAAAACGTCCCCTGTTGTAGCCGATGTGACATTTCTGTGTAGCTGTGGCACAGCTGAACCACGAGGTCACGGCGTTCCTGCGCACAGCTGCTCACAGTGAAACCAAAAGTGGTTGAGCATGGCTGTGCGTCAGCGCCGCTGCCAGCAGCACGTCCGGCCCCTCCGTCTGCAGGAAGCGATTTCTCAGCTCAGAGGAGCACTGACATTTGAAGCGGGAGGCCCGTGGCTGTGCATGTGAGCTGCCAGGCCAGGTATCCCCAGCTGGGGCTCTCGGAGCCGTTTTCCAGTGCACAAATGCTTCTCCTTGGCAGTGCTCTGGGCTGCTCCCAGCTCAGAGCGAGGGATGGCAGCTGCAGCCCAGGAACCCAAATCCCACCCTGGGTTGCTTCCCCAAGTGGGCTTTTGACAAGAGTGCAATGTTATGAGGTCACCCTGCAGCAGCCCCATCCCTACAGTCCCCCAGACCCCGGGATTTTGTGCATGGACAGAGCTGTTGGGGCATCGTGTGGGCGCTGGAGTACGATGCCGATCAAAGACCTCAGTCCCATTTGCTGCCTCCTGGGCGGGTTCCCAGCCCCAGCACTGGACTGCAGGGAGGAGACGGGAAGGACTTGCTCCAGGCCAGGAAATCCTTGCTTTCTCCCACAGCCCGGCCACAGTGGGCAGCCACAATGCAAGCTTCCCTGCGCCGCTGCCAAGTCCCCACGTGAGCCGGGCTGGGAGCCGCAGGGGAGAGGGACAGCACACGGGTGCAGGCGGCGATAAGGAAAGCAGCTGCTGTCCTGGTTCCTGCGTGGGGACACCTGGCAGCCGGCCAGGTGGGGCTGACCCATGTGATGCTGGTCCAAAGTGTAGTGCAGGTCTGGTGGCTGTGAGAGCCCTGGGACAGGACTGCTGTTCCCAGGGGAAGGATACCTGTGGTGGGACTGCTTGTGGTGTTCTGGGGTTAACAGAGGGTTTGTGAGAGTCCTCAGGGCTCGAGGTGTCCTGTGAGACCATTGTAGGGTCTGGTATTTGTCAAAAATTACCAAAAAGCTCTGAGTTGGTCATGCAGGACTGTGCCGTCGGTGCCATGGCACTGCCATGAAGACTGGAGTATATTTTAGAAGCTGCTGAGCCCAGCACCATCCTCATATATTGGACATCATAAAATGACATATGCAGAGCAGCAGTGTGAGGGCTGGCATGCAATAAGCAGCATCCTGCGACCAGTGGAGCTGCCTTGGGATGGGCAGCTGTCCCCAGGGTCACGTACTGCATGTCTCACTGCTGTGCTCAGACCTGTCCCTGCAGCACTCACTGCGCTGCAGACCTGCTGAGGGCTGCCTGCACTGGGGACAGTAGGACCTGCAGGGAGCACAGTGCCTGGTGCCTTCCAGGCGTCTGCCCCTTAGAGCTTTCCATTTTGTGCAGCCCCAAGTTTCTGCATGATGTCTCCGCCAGTGGAGCTTCCCCTTCTTGTCCATTGGAAAATGGATGCACGGAGACAGAGCACTCGTGCCATGACCACAGAAGCCTCCCCTCCAGCACCTCGCCCAGGATGGCACGCACCTTGGGTGGCTCCTGCCTTTCAGTTGCATTTTTTTTCTGCCAACAACTGCAGAAAACGAGGCAGTTCTGCAGTGATAACACGCCTTATTTCTCCTCAGCCATTTGCTTGCTGTGTGTGTGCAGTTCCTAAGCAACCATTGGCTGCAGCCCGGCTGGTCCCAAATCACAGCAGTCCCAAACCACAGCCGGGTCCACTGCTCGGAGCTCAGCCGTAGTTATATCCTGCCCATAATTTCCATATGTGCAAAGCAAGCACCAGGTGCGTGGCTGCAGCTCCCAGCTGGCACTGTCTGTCCCTTGCACAGTGCTGGACAGACAAATACTGAAGGATGTTGCCATGTGGTGCCACGGGATGGGCTGGTTCTGGGGACAGGAGGAGGGGTGACGCTTTTGGATGCTGCCAAGGGCAGATCCAAGCTTTCTGCTCTGAATTGTCCTCCTGGGGAATGATGTGGTGGCCAAAGGAGTGATGTGCTTCCCATGGGGTCAGGGCAGGATGCTCATGCTGGTGCCCATCTGCTGAACCCTTCCTGTGCTTGTGCCCTCTGCCATGGAGATGCTTTGGGATGAGGGCTCTCACCATTGTCCCCAGGATGGAGAGGGTCATCACTGCCACCCTGCTCTGTCCCCAGCAGCGTGTCCCTGTGCTTCTCAGCATGTCACAACCTCCACCTCCTTCTCTGCCAGGTTCTCAGCATCTGCCAGAAGAAAGCAAGATCAGCTATAATTCCTCCCATTTACCCCCCAGCCTTCCCAGGCAGGGTAAAGTACAGACGTCCCATGGGCAAACACCAGCACAACACCAGGCTGCTATCGTGGCAGAGAAAAACCCATAATCTTCCCTGTGCTGAAAACAAGGAAGAGCTGGCACAGGCACCAGCAGCAGCTGCCTCACCAGTGACTGGAACTCGGTGCTGGATGCCTGAAGAGCACCCAGTGGATCCTTGCAGCTCTTCAGGGGAGTTTGCAGCTCTTCAAGGGAGACAGCTACAAGCATCTCAGATAAAATGCATCAGTATGGAGCACTGGCTCTGCCAGCCACCCTGTCCAGTCCAGCCCTCCCTGCTGAACCCAGCCCTGTGACCCCCAACCTTCATTTTCAGAACGTGGGAGAATCTGGGTTGAAGCTCCCTGGGGATGGCACAGGGCTGATGAGCTCTGGGGAGGAAGGGCATGCTGCTGTGAGCCTGAATTCACCAGGTGCTGGGGACATTTTGGCTTCAGGCATCTGCCCAAGTACTCACAGGCAGGAAAGCTGCCTTGGTAAAGACTCTGTAGAGACTAAAGAGATTATAGTTGCTTCTGTTCCTTTCCCTGCAGGGCACCCAAATTTCAGCCTGGAGCTATACTGGACATGTCTATGCACAGGAGCATGCACTGATTTTGGAGGTGGTGTGAGCTGGGCTAAGCACAGGATGTTCTGGGGAAGCTCCTGGAGCTGGGAAGCGGCTGCTGCTGAACCTCATCCTTCTTGGGGACAGCAGCCCCAGCCTCACACCCTGCTTGCTGCAGGAACCCGAAGTCCTCATCTTGTCGGGCACCCTTGCAGGGATTAAAGACAGAGCTGGCACAAGACCAGATCACCCGTTAGTAAATGGAGGCTGGGAAGCAGCAGGCCGCCAGCTCTGGAGCAGGAGAGCAGCCAGAGCTGAGAGGGCTTCCGGAGGCTGCAAAGAGCCAAGCCGGCGCCGGAGGCTGCGTGCAACGAGATTATCCAGGAGAGCGTGGGCTGGGCCAGAGCATCCCCCAGCGCTGCCAGCTGCCAAGGGGGGACAGCGGGGATGGGGGGGACTTCGGATGAAGGCTGTCTGCTGAGCACAGAGGCTGCAGTGCTCTCCGAGGCGCTAGCAATGGGATCTTCGCTTTTGAGATCCCTTGGGTGGAGACGGACAATGGGGATCCCCGCAGGTGTCGGTGAGCGGAGCCCACGCGTGAGCGGGGCCGTGCGTGGGGCGCTGGGGCAGAGCGCAGGGCAGCTGCTGCCGGGTCCCGCAGCGACACCGGCCGTGCGAGCAGCGACACGGCGGGACAGCGGGACGGCAGGCAACACGCTGCGTCGTGGATTTTTAAGCCTACATCTCAAAAAATGCAGAAGCCTTCCCTTGGGGAGACAGCTTCGCGTTGCCATCAGGAGCTGCGGGTTCTTCCCACCCAACGCTGGGTGTCGCGCTGCCGGCAGCGCTCCTCTCCTTCCCCGCGCTGGGGGGAAACTGAGGCACGGAGCCGGGCGGGATCCGCTGGAGCCCTGGGGAGGTCCGACCTCGCAGCTATCCCAAAGCCCACCCCGGGCTCTGCACCCGGTCCCGCCGCTCCCGGCTCCCCCCAGCCCAACTCACCCGGCGCTGCGGATCTCGGCGCTCTGCGCGCGGCTCTCCCGGCGTGGCCGGCTGGGAAACGCAGTCCTGTCCCGCAGAACCCGAAGGAGGGGGCAGTTCGTTTTGCAAAGTGCTGTGGGAAACGTAGTTCGAGTCCCGGAAGGGTCAGCAGCGATTCGGAGCCACGCTGCTCTCCAGCTCCACGTGCACGGCCCCATTCCCGCATCCCGACAGCTCCCCCGTGGGATGGGATCCTGCACTCAGCCTCTTGTGGGAAGGCGCTGGGGCTCTGCACTTTGGAGGTCTCTGTGCTGACCGCAGCATCATCCTATCGCAGAGAGTGGCTGGAGCTGGGTACCTGCAGTGGCCTTGTGCTCCCCCTCAGCGTGTTTGGCCACTGACACAGGAGAGACCATGCGGCTGCAGGCAGTGTGGGACAGGAGCCGTGCCCATGCCTGGGGATGGGACATCAGTCCCCAAGCACCTGATATGTGGATGTGGTGCACAGGAACACAGCCCAAAGTCCTGCAGCCTGAAGCAAAATGCCCACTCAGGACCCACGGGTGACACACAGGGGACACATGGGTGTCCTGTGTGGTCAGAGAGGAGCAGTGAGGCGGTGGTGGTGCCACTTCCATGTGACCTTATGCAGGTGCTGGCCCAGTTCCATCTAGGGAGCTTCCATCCTTGCTTCCAGGTGGGAAGCAAGGAGCTGGGGAGTGCTGCCCCTGCCGGCAGCCCGCAGCTCCACAAGGGCAGAGGCAGGGAGCTGGGGGGAGGTCTGGCATCTGGTGATGGTGGAGACACTGGCTTTGTGGCTCTGGGAATGTGGCAGGATCAGGGCTCCAAGGCAATGGGGCTTGGCCTGGGGGCATCTTCCGAAAAGCCTCACCTTGGTGCAGGGCTGGGAGTTGGGTTCATATGGAATGTCCCTGTGTCACATCCCTTCCCGCTCTGAGGTACAGGGTGCTGGAAACCAGCATCTCCTTTTGCAGCACTTCTGGTCCAGAGCCAGTGTCCCTAGCTTCATGCCAGCTGTGCTCCTCATCCACCTTCCCTGTGTGCTTCACTCTCTAAAAATGCCCTGAAAGCAGGCACAGGATTAAGCCCCTCAAACCCATTGTGGAAAAGGCTCTGTTCAGTGAGTTCCAGCTCGTATGAAGCTAAGGTCCCACTGCAGAGCTGCCTGTACCCTTCCCACTGCCCATCTTCACAGCGGGCAGTTCTGGTCCAGCCCGTTTGGTTTGTGCCACTGTCACCGGCACAGGGACGGGGACCTCAGTGGGGACCCGGCACCGGGGAGGGACGCAGCCAGGGAGAGCTCAAGAGACCTCCGTGCTGCGGGAAACGGTGCGCAGGGGGCTGGGGGCAGGAGGAGCGTGACAGGGAGGGCTGCGGGTGCGGAGGGCGCGGTGCGCGATGCCGCTGCCCGCTGCCCGTGCCAGTGCCCAGCGCGGCTGTCGGGGCCGGGCGGGGCGGGCCGGGGCGGGCCGAGCTGTGCCGCCGCAGGAGGAAGCGCAGCCCGGGGCACAGCCGCCGTGCAGCCGGCCGGAGCCGCGCGGCTCGGTGAGTACCGGCAGCCCCCTGCCCCGCGCCCCGCCTTCCCCGTCCCGGCCCCCTGCCCCGTTCCCTTTCTTCCCACCCGTCCTATCTCCTCTCTTCCCCCGTCTGTCCTCCCTTCCTTCTAACTCCCCCCTTTCTCCCAGACTCGCCCTCCCGAAGCTCCCGCCCCACCTGCTCCCTCCTGGCCCCAGCACTCCGCCTGCCCCCGTGGCGCTGCTCAGGTGTCACCCTCGCTGTCCCCCCACTCTGCGGGCCACACGAACGGGTCACTTGTTGGGCTCCTGTGGGGCTGTCAGGGAGATAGGAGCACTCTGCTCCCCAGTGTCCCCGCAGGCACCTACCCCACGGTGCTCCCGTGCCCTGGCTTCATGAGGTCCCCGTCTTGCAGGAGGTGGGGACTGAGCGCTGCTATCAGGCAAACGGGGACATGGATCGCGGTGTTACCCTGGAGAACCCCTATGCCAGCGTGAACATCCCACGGTCCCAGTTCCAGCAGAGCTTCATCACTCGCTACCTGGAAGACGAACCTGCATCGCCCACCGTCATTGCCAACCCCGCTGTTGTGCCGGTGCACAGCACAGAGGAGCAGGCAGGCAGCTGGGACAAGCAGCCCATTTCCACCGAGAAGTCCTGGTCCCGGCCTTACAATCCATATGCCAGCATGAAGATGCCCAATGGGGAATCACCCAACTCCTTCTACACCGTCACCCTGGACAAGCCATCCAAGGGCCATGGGCATGAAGATGGCGGGAGGAGCGGCTGCCGCAGGTGCTGCCCCTGCTGCAGAAAGTGCTGCTGTGTCATCTCCTAAAGGGACAGGTGGGATGTGCAGGGATGTGGCCACCTGGCCTGGGCACCCCGGTTTGCTGCCCCATCGCCTGCTCTGGCTGCTGGGAGGTGATATCGTCTGGTTTTCACCCATGAGCTGTGCAGCCAGATGCGCCAGTGATGGACACCTGCAGAATGGAGTGTGGGGGAGAAGGATGGATCTGCTGACCCAACGGAGGCCAAGGGACCCTGGGGACATTGTGTACCAATGCAGATGCCACTGAGAAGTGCTCATAATGGGGATGGTGCTGAGCTGAGCTTCCCATTCTGCCCTGTGTGGGGAACCAGTGTGGAGGGGTCAGGGACGCATCCCTGGCTGGGTCGGAGACACCTTGTCCTCTCCCAGCAGTGTCCCCATGCAGTGCCACAGGGTGCTGCAGTGATGAGCTCAGGAGGTACCACCTCTCCTTGCCACGCTGCTCGCCTGACAGAGGGAAGGAGACAGGAGAGACAGACAGACAAAGCAGAGTCGAGTGCTGGCAGCACTCTGGAACAGTGTTGGCACGGTGCAGGTATTGGGGTGCCAGGACCCTTTGATGTGCCATATGAAGCTGCCAGTGTACCATCCTCAGCCCTCTGCCACTGCTGAGCACTGAGAGCAGTGAGATCGGGGCCCACTGCCCTCCTTACAGCACGCCGGGGCAGCTCAGTGTTCAGGTCTGGGCTGGGGAACAAACCAGCCCTTGTCCTGGGGCAGCTGCGTAAGCACTTGTGGCGGCTGTGGGGATGGGGCAGGGGCCTGGAAAGAGCGCGGGTGTGAGCGGATGACTTCAGCGCGCCACAAATAAATGACAGCCACCTCTTGCCCTGCCAAGGTACGCCTCTTCCCTCTGCCCTTGCTTTTCCGGGATCCTCAAGTTACTTCTTGCTTCTCCAGCTGAGCTCTGTAGTGCAGTGTGGGGGGCACGCAGTCCTTGCCTTTCCCCAAAGTTTAACTCCTTCACTGCTGACTGAGCTCCATATCTCACTGGTGCCAGCCCTCCTCCTGCATCTCCCTACCTGAGTGCTTCCAGCAGAGCCCACTGCTGCCAGCCTGGGGGCACTGCCCCATGCTTGACCTGGTCCTGTGAGTCGTCCTGGCCCTTAGAAAGAGAGAACTCAGCTTTGTGGGGGATGGGGAAGAGCTGGGGTCCAGGCTGGGGCAGCTGGGGCCTGGGAGCCTTCATGGCACTGCCTGGGCTGGCTGCGACTCCTGGGAGGACACCAGCACTGGTAGCCACCACTGTGGGTGACCACCCCTATAGAAGCCCACCAGCACTGGCAGCCCACCACCCCTCGGGTTCCCACCCCCCTTGTTTCCCACTACTCCTCTGTTCCCATCACCCCAAGACCTCCGGGGCCAGAGAGGCAGAGGGTTGGGATGGGGCCCTGCCAGCTTGGCTCTTTCACCTGGCCCACATCCCACGCTGATGGGTGCCAGAGGGTGTTGCCTCTTGCAGGATGGTGCTGGCAGGGATGCGGCTCCACGCACATCCTGCACAAGGAGCTCTTGTCTGGCCACTGGCAGTGCTGACATGGAGACAAGCAGTGCTGACACAGAAACAAACTGACCCACCCACCCGTGTTTGCTTTGTGGGCTCCCTGTCCTGGCTGTCAGCCCTTCCCCACCCCAGAGCCCACCCGCAGCGTGGAGGCGGTGGAACGATGGTGACACACAGTGCCAACGTGTGGGGATGTGCCGTGGGGCAGAGCCCACCTCCCTCCAGCAGCACTGTGTGTCAGCTCTGCCCTTCGCTCTGTGTAACCTTGGGCTGATGACAAACACGGCGGCAGGGCGCTGCCTGCCAGCCCCTGGGCAATGATTAAGCTGAAGGCAGAGGTGGGCAGAGGAGGGCTTGGGGATGGGCACTGGGATGGCCATGTGGGGCTTTGGGTGATGCTGGTGGTGAGGCCTGTGGGTGCTGCCTGTGTTCATGGGATCATGAACTCTGTAAGAATCATAGAGCCATGGAATGGCTTGGGTTGGAAGGGACCACAGGGATCATCAGTTCCCACTTGTCACTGCAGGAAGGGTTTCTAAGTGCTGGAGCAAGCACAGTTCAGACTGCTCAGGGCCCTTTCCATATCCTTGAGCACCTCCAGGAATGGGACACCCACAACCTCTCTGCTTGTGGGTCCAACCCACTCCAAAATCTCCATGTCTTTTCTGTGCTGGGGGCCCCAGAACTGGATGCAGTCATTCAGATGCCCTCTTATGAGAGCAGAGCAGATGGGGACAATCCCATCACCTGACAGCCATGACTTTTCTAATATAATGAAGAGCAGCTCAGCAAACACATCAGCCTTGGGATACATGTCATCCAGACATGTATACATTTATTCTCATGAGCCAGTCTTGGACTTGCTCTGCCCTTACAGTGCGGGGGAATTTGCTCCCTAGTTCCCACCTGGAGGTTTTGGGATGTGATGTTCAGGGATGTGAGAAATACAAGAATCCTGGCTGCCAGTGAAGACTGAGGCAAAGAACCCATTGGATGCCTCAGCCTTCTCCATGTCTGTCGTAGCCAGTTCTCCTTTCCCATCTAGCAGAGGAACTCTTTGATCTGTCTCTTCTGACCTCTGTACCTGTAGAATCCCTTCTTGTTGCAATTCCGTCTGCACCTTGGAATTCCTGATCCCATTTGTGCACACCCGGACAGCATCCCTGTATTCTGCCCAGGTGACACGTCCTTGCTTCCACTGCCTATACGTGTCCTTATCGCTTAGCCTGACCAGCACATCCTTGCCAGGCCATCCTGGATTTCTGACTCCCCTGCCCGCTTTCTTATTCTGAGGGATGGAGAGCTCTTGTGCTCTCAGAAGGGCGTCCTTAAAAAGTATCCAGCTTTGCTCCACTCCTTTGCCTCTAAGGACTTCTTCCCAGGAGATCTCATCCAACAACTCCTTACACAGCCTGAAGTTGGCCCTTCTGAATTTCAGGGTCCTGACCCCACTTTTTGCCAGGCCCACATTCCTCAAGACCATGAATTCAACCAGGGCGTGATCACTGCAGCCCAGGCTGCCTCCCATCTTCATGTCTTTAATGTTCTCCTCCATGTTGGTGAGCCCCAGGTCCAGCAATGCTTCGCCTCTGGTCTATCTGTCCAAGTTATCATCAGTGGATTCCAGGAGTCTCCTGGATCACTTACAGCTTGCTGTGTTGTTTTCCCATCAGAGATCTGTGTGGTTGAAATCCCCCATCAGGATGAGAGCCTGTGAGTATGACACTTCTTGCAGCTGAAGCAAGAAGGTTTAGGCAATAGGTTCCCCATGATCAGGCGGCCTGTAGCAGACCCTGACCACCAGCTGTCCTTTACTCATCTGATCTCAAATCTTAACCACAGGCTCTCCACCTGTTCCTGACTGTTTCTCAGAGGCAGCTCCTCATGGTCTATCCGCTTTTTAACACAGAGGGCAACTCCCCCACCCCTCCTACCTCGCCTATCCCTTTACAAAAACTTATAGCCCTCAATGGTGATATTCCAGTGATGTGAACCATCCCACCATTCCTCCACAACAGCAATAAGGTCATAGTTTTCCAACTGTACCATGGTTCCCAACTCCTCCTACTTATTTCTTGCACTGTGTGTGTTGGTATAGGGGCAGTTCTCTATAGAGGTGGGGTGTTGGCAGGGTGCTGGGTGTAGGGAGGGTGCTGCTGTCCCATGTGGGTGTGGTGTGGGTGGTGATGCACAGCCCCAGCTCATCTGCAGCAGACCTTTGCACTCTGCAGATGGGGCCTCTCCCTGTTCTGCAGTGCCAAAGGTCCCCATGGCTCCTGGGGACGGTTTGTAGCTGAGTGCTGGGAACAGATAAACACTTTTCCCACCCACTGGTTGCTACTGATTGCCCTGTGCCTGGGTTTGGGTGTCTCTGCAGGGCACACAGAGCTGAGCTGGTTTCGGGCAGCGTGTCCCTCAGTGTACCCATGCCACCCAGGGGTCTCCCTGCCCCAACCCAGCCCTGCCTGCAGGTCTCGTGTGTCCCAGTCTGGAGGAATCACAGCAGGGCTGAGGCTGGAGGCAACTCTGTGTCCACCTGTTCCTATCCCTGCTCCAGCACAGGCTTCAGAGATCCCACAGCCCCTCTGTGCAGGCATTTATTGATGGGATCCCCCTGAGCCCACTCTCCTTGCCAGCTTTGGGACATGCAGTACATCCCCGGGCTGCCGGGTGCCCGGCCATACCCGAGCAGATGGGTATTGAATGGAGCACTCAGCGTATGCCCAGCGCTGCCCTGGCTGCCAGCATGGGGATGCCACCCCCAACCCGGTCCCGGCAGTGGGATCCCACCCGGTCTGTGCTGCTGGGATACAGCTGCTTCGACCCCAAAGCTGCGGTGCTGTCCTGCTCTCGAGCACGGGAGTCAGGTTCGGGCTTTCCTGTGAAGCCCCATGAGGCACTCGGTCATCCCCCTCATCCCCTCCGGCTCTTCCAGTTCTGGCTTCGTGGGAACAGACTGGGAACCCGCTCCTGCTTACATTGCTGCCTGCTGCCCTCTCCTGCCCGCAGGCAGAAGTGCTGAGGGCTCCTGGCTGTGCTCTTTTCCGGGATCCTGGATTTGTCTTTTCAAGTCCTCTGCTCTCCCTGCATGGCTGTGACACTGCTACTGGCCCCAGTGGGGTGCAGGGGCTGTGGGACCCAGGCTGCTATTGCCCCTGGGCCAGCACGGACCTGGCAGGTTCTCCCGAGGGACCAGGGTCTCCCCAGTAAACCTGGCAATGAGCAGCATTTCCAGAAGAGCAGAGGACTCCAGCGCTGGAGCTGTCAGCCCCAGCTGCAAGAGCAGGGACAGGGCAGCAGGGCATGGATGTGGCTTCAGTGGCTTTTCCAGGGAGCTTGGTCTGCCAGTGTCCCTCAGCTCCTGCCCAACGCCAAGCATCTCTGAACTGCTGCCACCAGCAGAGCTGTGCTGTGCCACCTGCCCCTCCATGGTCAGCAAGGACACTGCACACTCAGCACAGCTTGGGTGCCACACTCCTTCCCCACTCCCCTGCCAGCTCCTGCTGGGTTCAGTCTTCCTCCCTCCCCCCCCCCCCCCGCTGACTTTCCTCTCACAGCCGTTACCTCCAGGCACTGTGCAGGGACTCTGTCTCCCTGTAGTGCCCTGCACATGGAACCCACATGCCAGGCAGAAGCTGTGGTGCCTCTATAGCAGTCCCAGCCCCCCAAGCCCAGCCCTTGTTGTCCTCACCCTTTGGTGACATCTGTCCCATGCACGTCCCAGAGCATTCACAGGGCGATGGGACTTCTGCTGGCCGACATCTGCCCAGATGTGCCTGGATGAGGATGGAGAAGACTTTGCTGCTGCCCAGGCACAGCCTGTGTCCTCCAGTGTTTCAGCCTGGTCTCACAGGGACAGTTTCTCCTGCTAATGAGGCAGAACAGGTGGCTAATGAATGCTCCCAGGAGGAGAGGCAGGGCTTCGGTTTCAGAGGGCTTTGTTATCTGGGTGCTCGTAATCCAATCTCCCAGGCTTGGCTTCCAGAAGCAGATCTGATACTCATCTGCCCCTGAAAGGTGAGCCCCTTCACATCACTCAGGCAGGCAGTCGCCAGACCCAATGCTGCTTCCAGGACTGCCACAGCCCCCCGGGGTGGTGCAGCCCCTCTGCCACCTCCCCTGAGGACTTGGGGAGGAGAGCATCCAGGTAGGGATGGGGGACAGGAATGGGGGAAGAAGGGGTGCCCACGTGAACCAGAATGCCTTTTGGAGAGGAAGTGGGGTCCTGGTGGTCGCTGGGAGAGGGTTGCAAATGTGTTGAGATAATGTTGGACCCCCCAGTTCCTCCCCACCAACCTGCATGTTCCCTGCTGCTGGCATCCTCAGCACAGTGCTCCAGGACTGGCATGGAGCAGGGCTGTGGCATGGCCTGGCCCTCTGTGCACTGCTCCCACCTCCTCCCTACCGCATGGTGCCCAGTGACCCATAGCCCCATGAAGGCAACTAGGATCTGGCCACCCCCTGGGAGGGAAGGGGCATTCAGCACAGCTCACGGTGGTGACACAAGGTGACTCATGGATAGCACAGCTCCATGGATGAGGACACCCCAGAGCCCACCATAGAGCAGGGTTCCCAGTAGCCCCAGGAACCCACAGCCACTCCAGCTGCATGGAGTTGCTTTCTGCACTTCAGCTACAAGCTGATGTCCTTTCCCCAGCTTTAGGACTGACACATTTTCTTCCCTCTCTCTCCTTCCCCCCCCCCCCCCCTTCCCCCAGCATGTCCCAGGCTGGTAGCAGCCCCTGTGCAGAGGACGGGGGGCCACGTGCCGAGGCACACACGCGCACCCCGAGCCGGGGCAGCCAGAAGCTTGAGTGCATCATCTGCTACTCCTCATATGACCTGTGTGGCCGACTGCCGCGCCGGCTCTACTGCGGCCATACTTTCTGCCAGGCCTGCCTCAAACGCCTGGACGCCGTCGCCAACGAGCAGCGCTGGATCCCCTGCCCACAGTGCCGCCAAAATACGCCCACACCGCGCGGCGGCGTCACCATGCTCGACCTCGACCTGGCCACTTTCCTCCTCGTCAAGGCTGACAAGGAGCATCCCCGGGTGGCCGCACGCTCCCTGCAGGATGTGGCCACCAAGGGCTTGAGCAAGGAGCCGCCGGTCACGCAGCAGCCGCTGGGGCTGTGCCAAGACGCAGTGCCCCGGGCACCGTTCCCGAACCGTGGCTGCTGCCGGCCGTGCATCTGCTGTGGGGTGACGGCAGCTTTTGAGAGCTGAATGTGGGGACGCGAGGACAGCAGGGTTTGGTGGAGTGAAACATTCTGTGCCTCCAAGCTGAGCTCTTGGGGTGCTGTCTGGGTCGCATTTTGGGAATCTCCATGCCACGCCCCAGACTCATTGTGGATGGCAGTGGTGGGGTTGTTCTGGTAGTCTTGGAAGGTCTCCAGCTTATCCACGAGCTTTTTCCCATTCTGCTTTTTCCCATTCTGGGATTTGGACTGCAACGGGGGAGAAGAGGGTGCTCCCATCCTTCATCCTGCCGACTGACCCCTCTGGCAGCTCCAAACCTGCTCCAGCCATCACAGATGCTCTCAGGGCCTAACAGCACAGCTTCTCCATGCATGCAGCTCTGCAGTGGGGACACCTTCACCAGGACAGGGGGCATGGGAGCCTGACACAGCACAGTGACTCAGGGATGCTCCAGGGAGTGTGCCACACTCTGGAGGTCCCACATCCATTAAACATCTCCTGAGCTGCACACGTTGGTTGCATTTGTTGTTCATCCTCATGCTAACCCGGAGCAAGTCTTGTACCCAGAGCAGGAAGCAGGGACCTGCTTTGCCCAATTGCTTTTCTTTGCTTGCTCTGTTTGTCATTTGCATGAGAAATATGGGGCACTGGAGCAGCTGGACAGTGAAAATTGAGGGTGACATTGTCACTGGGGCTCTTTGGATTGACCTTGCCTCCAACTGCTGTGCTCTAGCACAATGTAGGCTTAGCAGATGCCAAATGTGGAGGTCTGGGGTGCACCAGGGTGATGTTAATGCAGCCCCTAGGGAGAGATGGGTGGACTCTGAGTCCAGTTCCCGCATCCATTTTCATGTGGCTGATGAGTTCTTTCAGTATCCCATTGCCAGCCACCACGGTGCCACCTAGGCCGTCCTGGTGCTCAGCTCTGCCCTGCACCAGCTGCCAGGACTGCAGCTGCAAGATCCCAGTGCCCCCACTATGCACGGCACCCACATTGTGCACAGCACATTCACAATTCTGCCACTTGGTGTCACCTACCACAGAAGAGTCAGAGTCCCGAGCTGTGCCCAGCAGAGTCCAGACATCTGCATCTCTATCGCTTCATTTTGGGAATGGTTTTGGCCTGTTGGATGGGCACCCCGTTTCAATCCCCTTGTGCAGTGCCTTCAGGACCACTGCCAACCAGCACAGCCCTAGCACTGCTGTAGCACAGGGATGCTCAGAGCCACACCTTGTGCTGGCCCTGGGGCTGGGCTTTGGGAGCCAAAAACCTCCAAAGGAGGCATGCCATGAGATGCAGCTCTAACTGGGGATGGGGACTTGCAGATGCTGTGCTCCCTGACCAGAGAAGGGGTCAGTGAAAGGGACCCAAAGGGTCATGCTGCTGTTAGTGTTGGGAACAGGGTGCCCAGCAGAGGACTTACAGGGATAGTGAGGGGATAGTGGTGGCACTGCTGGGGTGCAAGGCCCCACTGCTGGAGATGCATCTTGCCACTTGTCAGTGAGGTGTGCTACAGAGTGGCAGTGACTGAGAGCTCTGAGATGCTTCACATCTTCAATGGTCTCCCTGAGCTTTTGCTGGAAATGACCTCATAATCTTTTTCTTGACAATTTTTGCACCTCTGAGTGCACTGAGTCCCTGAAAACTCAAATCCCCTTTCATCCCAGGATGCTGCACATTAGTGGGTGTTGCAGGGCCCTGTGGAGCGTGGCTGTGCCCTACCCAGGCTGGGCTGGGCTGGGCTGTAAGATTCCTCTGAATTATTTCCAGATGGGGATTAATGCAGCACACTGAGTTTGCTGCAGGGTAAATAAACAAATCAAAGCTCCTCTGGAGGCTATTAATAAACCGGTCTGCCTGCTGCTCCTGCCCCGGATCTGAGAACATCCTGGATCTGGCTGAGGGTTCAAGTTCTGCAGCGTGGCAGGAGGTCCCCTGGGTCCCAAATGGCAAAGGAGCCATGAGGACACCTCCAATCCATTGCTGAGATGGGTGTCATGAGTCCCCTGGTTCCCTGGGGTTCCCAGGGAACTGAGGCATGGGGAGCTAGAACTTCCCTCCTTCAGCACCTGCTGTGGGGCTTTGAAACCAGAGTACGTGTAAACAGGGTGGGGGCAGACTTTGAGCCCGCTGGTGCCAGCACTGCTATGCCAAGGGCAGGATGAACATGTTCCAAGTGGCAGCAGCCTGGCACAGCCACCTTCTTTGTGCCACCTTGAGTGGAGGTCACATCCCAGCTCTCCTCACCCTGCCCCGGCTGCCGGTCCCCAGCCAAGGGAAGCAGAGCCCAGCTAAGGGCTGCCCACAGGGGACAACTGGCAGGACCTCTGCTGATGACATGATTGATGCTTTGTCCAATCCTTGCCAGGTACTTTGCCCTGGGTCCTCTGTGCATCCTATGAGCAGGACGGAGGCCAGAAGATCATTTTTTCCCCCTCCCCAGCCTGCAGTGCAAACAAGCGGTTAAATATGGACAGCAGAGATCTGGCTGCTTACCTGGCTGGAGCAGTGCCTGGCAAGGGGAGGGGTGAGGGCACGGCCGCACCTTGCCAGGGCAAGCATCACTGCAAAAATATTTGCTAAGAAAAGTGCAGCTCCACCCCGAGCACACCACAGCGTGCGGTGGGGAATGCGTGCAGCTACCGGGAGCCGGGCACATCCAGCTGCTCACTGCACCCAAGGGTGCCAGGCAGGGACGCGTGGCAGGGCAAGGCGAGGGGTGTTGGCATCCCGCCCTTGGGGCAACCCCAATGCCAGGGACTGGGGAGCCCCCACCGCGTGGGTGGGCAACCATGGGCAGATGGAGGGGTCCCAGCATCCTGCTGGCCGTACTGCTCCTCCTGTGCCCACTGCCTGCTCCGGCGTGTCCCCACACCTGCCACTGCTGGGCGGGGGATGTGGACTGCCGCCAGCGTGCCCTGCACGAGGTGCCGCGGCTCCTACCCACCAATGCCAGCAGCCTCTGGCTCGGCTACAACCTCATCGCCGTGCTCGGGGCCCGTGCTTTCCCCTCCCTGCCGGTGCTGCTGCGGCTCAGCCTGACCCATAACCGCTTGGAGAAGATCCACCGGCAGGCGCTGCTGGGACTCGGGGCGCTGCAGGACCTGGACCTCA
Source organism: Chrysolophus pictus (assembly GCA_037305975.1). NCBI lineage: Eukaryota > Metazoa > Chordata > Aves > Galliformes > Phasianidae > Chrysolophus > Chrysolophus pictus. The sequence goes on along the minus strand of CM074592.1, from coordinate 9,434,565 downwards.
GTGACAACTACCTGTCTGTGCTGAGCCCCGAGACCTTCCTGCCCCTCACCAGCCTGTCTATCCTCAACTTAGGCTACAACAGGCTGGAGGAGCTGGAGGCAGGGGTGCCACCTGCCTTGCCTCAGCTCCAAGCGATCTTCCTGAATGGGAACCCCTGGATGTGCTCCTGCAGCATCCTGCCCCTCTGGCGCTGGCTGGGACACAACAGGGAGAAAGTGCCAGGTGAGTGCCCAGGGGAATGTGTCCCCACACCCCCACCTGCTCCATCCTTGCCGGGCTCCCCCATCAGCTGCCAGGCTTTGGGTGCAGGGTCTGGGTTTCCTGAAGGTGCTGCAATGTTCCCAAGAGCCAGCCCCATTTGGGTGGATTTGTCCTCAGATCCGGTTCCTGGTGGCTGCTCCTTGGTCACCAGCAGGGACTGCCCAGAGTGGTGGAGTGGGCACTGGCACCCAGCACTTTCCCCTGCGGTCCTGCCAGAAGGAGGGCAAGGATAGGCAATGGGCACCTGTGGGGTGGGCGTCACAGTTGACTTGATCAAGGCCCATTGCCTTCAGCCTCTTCCCTATGGGGAAGACCCTGTAAGCGTGGGTCTGATCCACTGGTGAGGTCTCTCCTCCCACTCCTTCCCATCCACCTCCACTGGTGGGGCTTTCTGTGCCATCTCCAGACTGCCTGCTCACTGCTGCCCCCAGGGAGCCATTCCCCACCCTGCCCGACCCATCCTGCCCCGGTCTGTGCCCACCTCCCCATCCCATCCCACTCCCCAGGGAATAGGACATGGATGAGTGTAGAGACCCTCCCCGCTTCCTTTCTTTGAGCTCTACTCTCTGCCACTTTGGCCAGCCTGGCCTTGTTGTCCATCCTCCTGCCCTGGTCCCCTGTGTCCCACCTGCCTTGTCCCACCAGCCTCATCTGCCCACCACCACCACTTCTCTCTTCCAGAGAGGACTTCTCTCCAGTGCATGTTCCCAGAGTCACTGAACACATACCCGATCATGGCCTTTGGGAATGATTCCTTCCAGCAGTGTCAGAAGGTCCCGCTGTCAGCCCAGAACTACGCTGCCTTTCTGCTCATCGGGCCTTTCTCCTTCCTGGCCAGCATCTTCTGCTGTACCTTGATAGGCTCCATCGTGGTCGTTTACCAGCATCTACGCAAGGAATCCCAAACCTGGAGGAGACCCCTCAGCAGTGGTGATCACTGAGTCAGGTCCACCAAGGGCTGAGGGACCTTTTGCTGATCCTTTGACTCACCCCCTCTTGTCCCTTTGCATGCATTTCAGTGTGCCCCATTTACCTCCTTGTGTCTTTCAGTGCTCTCATCACCCTCCACCCTTCACTCAGTGACTCTCAGCAATCCTTCACACATCCCTGCTGTCCCATGATTTGGTTTTTGGTGCATTCACATCCCATCTGTTCAGCTTTATGTGTGCCCCAGATATCTCCATGGGCCTACCTGTGCATTTGAGGACCTCTTGGATGCTTTTGGGGCAACCCAGAGCCTCCATCCATGTGGCAGATGGAAGTAGAATCATAGAATCATGGAACCATTTGAGTTGGAAAGGATCTTCAAGGTCATTTGGTCCAACTCCCCTGCAATGAACAGGGACAGCTACAGCTCCATCAGGTGCTCCGAGCCCCATCCAGCCTGACCCTGGATGTCTGTAGGAATGGGGCATCTACCACCTCTGGTAGTGCTTCACTACTCTTATCGTAAAAAAACCCTTTTTTCTTATATGCAAAAGTACAACTGGGGTGAAGGGGTTAACCCTCACAGAGGAGAAACAGTCCCTGTGCACTGCAAGGCAACTGGAGCCACAATGAGATGCCTGTTAACATCAACCTTGCTCTATTATCTCCAATGGCATAGAAATGATCTCTTGCCTGTGCAACAGCTGTGGGAGATGTGGCTAATGCATCCTTTGGCAAGCTTTTGGCAGAGGTTAAATAAATCACACAGAGAACAAACTAAAAGTAACTTCAGTTGTGACCTGCTCTCTTTTTATTGGCAAGACACAGACCAGCCCTGTGTGCATATGTGGCTCTCTGGGAAGGTCTGGGCTTCCCATAAGGAGCTAGGACCTTGCCTGCCATCCTCCATGGTCACCTGGTTCCCTGCTCCTCCCAAGGGCACAGCCATCTTCCCTGGGGACTCAGACTATTTTGGCCACTGGCTGGGAACATGGGGACAAATGTCAAGCCCTGAAGAAGAAAGGAAGGCAAAGCTGGAAGGGAATGATATCGTGGATGATGTCACAAGCTTATTGGGGGTTATATGGCATCGCAAAGGAAAACACTAGGAGGCAAAGGGCATGTGGGGTTGCTGCTGGGCTCTTCTCTCCGCTTGTCTCCATGCTGGGCATGAGGATAAGGTCCTGCAGTGACTGGTGAGATGGCTGCTGTCCCCAGCCCAAGGGGGGAAAGAAAAATATGTCCCAGCAGCCTCAACCCAGATTCCATTAGGATGGAGGCGGGCGCAAGCCAGCTTGCATGGTGCTGGTGTTTGGCTGTCCCCACAATCTCCATCCATCCTGGCATCCTAGAATAGGAACGCCTTACTCCTCCCAGCCCTCCCTGCAGCTCCTGGACCTCTCCCTGCTCCTTCCCTCCCTGTCCCCCCACCTTTTTGCCATGAGCCCTGCAGCAGTGCTGGGTGAGGCTCTGATTCAGCAAGGGCTTCCTGCCAGCTCTGCCGAGAGGCAGAAACAGATGGAGGCACACGGCGCGGCAATAAACCACTCCACAATCCAGTCTAGACTTTACTGAGCTCTTGCAAAAACTTGGTATCAATGTTACACTGACGTATAAAGTCAAATGGGCCTGATTTCTCAGCTGGAGTGAGATGAACTTGATGGAGCCACTGCAGTCAGTGGGACAATGCTCACAGACCCCAGCTGCCACCCGAAAATCTTGCCGGCCCTGTCTGCCACACCTGCTTGGCTGGGGCAAGGAGAAGATGGTTCTCACCACAGGGGCTTGGTACCACACTGCAGGTGGGTTTTCTGCCCTTGCTGCTCATACACACTCTGCAGGCTCTCATCCCCAACCTGGATGGTGTTTCCTGGGTGTTGGAGTGCCCACGGCTGCTTGAAACACCTGCTTGTAGAAGCTCGGTGCATGGGAAGGAGTAGCACTCAGCAGTCTTGTTCAGTCACCCTCTGCTGAGCTGGCATTCGGTTTGCCTTGTTTGTCTCCTGGTCAGGTCAGCTACAGTGTGAGAGTTACGTGCTGGCCATGGCCAGGCCTTGGGGAAGCCTTGTGTGCAGATATGGGAAGCCAGGATCTTGGCTAGGAGATCCAGAGCACCACATCTGGTCATACCATGGGCACTGAGCAGGGGCTGATGGAGGGGAACGGGCGCTCATACCCTGGCCACAAGAAGCGTGCACATCTCCCAGCCCTGCTGTGCTGGTGGCAGATCTCTGCATGGCAGCAGTCCCCGGCCGCTCCACGAGAACATCTCTGGGATCTGAGAGAATCCAGAGCCTGCAAAGCCAAGCACGTGGCTGCAGCCCGACACCGGCTCTTCCCTGTCACTGCAGGACAGCAGGCACCACGTGCCTTCCAAGTCCTTTCCCCTCGCACGCAGTCAGTCAGTGGCAATACTGATCAACAACAGCACTGGTTGGGAGCGGTTATCTCTGTACAGTGAAGTCCAAACCCTGTCCTGGTTCTGCCGTGCATTTTGGGGCGTGAGTATGGCAGCAGGCCTAGGGAGGGAGGGAGATATACAATGAAGTCACCGTGTATGGATGAAGGATGCTTTACTCCCATCTCACCCTGAAGAACCCATCAGTGTCCCTTGAGAGGCAGTCCTGGCTGTGCCTTCCTACTGTGCCGGGCAAGGACTGATGGCCCTTGGGGAGAAGGTCACACCACAGTGCTGACGGAGGGGTCGGAGAGGTTGAGCTGGCCGGTGATGTCAGTGGGATGGTATTGCTGCAACACACAAATACACAGACAGAGAGAGAGGAGCGTTAGGCAGTCCTGGCACTCGCCCCCGCATCTCCTCGCACCTCCTGTGTCCCTACGGGATATCTCTGGGGGTGATGCAACGGCCCCTTATCTGCTCATGGCTGAGGTCTCCTGCCCACTGTGTTCCGGCCTCGTGCAGAGGTCCTTGCAGACGCTCTCCATGCACCCTATGGCAGGATGGGGAGGACACTGGGGCATGGCGTGGTGCCCGGCACCTGTGGAGCCAGCCCACGCCTGCTTAAGGAGTGCCACAAGAAAAAGCTGTGACCTGCCAGCCCAACCCATGGCTGAGCATGTGGCTGCAGGGCATGGCTGGTGGCAGCTCCAGCTATGCTTTGAGGCCATGGCAGTGCACCTCATTGCCTGAGTGCCTCTGCTCTTCCTACCCTTCTGTGCAGGTGAGGAGCTGTGCTGTGTGGTGGATTGGTGACAAGCTGTAGCATCACTTGCTAATGTGAAAGTGCAGCCTGTGCAGGAGATGTGGCCTGGATTTGGGGGTTCTGCACTCCTTGCAGCAGGGTGCTCAGGCAACACCCCTGGGGGAGACCTCCCCAGCTGCATCCCCACCAGCAGGGAGAGCAGAAACACCCCTCCAACAACCAAAAAAAAAGAAAAAAAAAGAAAAAAAAAGCCTTTCTCCCCAAGCAGGGGCTTGCAAATGGGCAGCTGATTCCTCCCTGCCTCCTTCATACGTCCTTCCTCTCATTCTCCTAGCTCCAAGCCCTGAGTGGGTGGGTGGCACCGATGCAGAGCAGTGACTCTGACCCCTCTGTCATGCTGCTCTGGGGACCTAATGTGGTGCCAGGAAAAGGTGGGTCTCATGTGCTGCTGTGTGAGCCCTCTCCGTAGACATTCACCACTCTACCTAGGAGGGCTACAGGTGTGCTGGGCTCCCATGGGCTCCTTGGTCTTTAGAAGGATTTTACAGGATTTAATGCATCCTGTGTTTGTCAGCAGCAACCATGGCCCCTGTGCCTCTGCTGGTGGCTCTGGCACTGTGGCTACCCTGTGTGGGGAGGTCTGGTGGCCCCTTGAGCACGGCATGGGCTGTTTGGGGTTCTCCTGCTTGGTTTGGGGCTTCACAAGCAGTGGGGAGCTGCTGGGGTGGGGACGGGAGCTAGCACAATCCTCATGTGGTGCATGTGGTGAGGAACATCTCTTGGGATGGCTCATCCATGTAGCGCACCAACAGCTATAAAAATGGAGCCTCTAAGATATCCCTCTTTGCTCTGCCAAGTGGCAACGCTTTGGCTATCCCCTGGAGATGCTGATCTGCCAGTCTGCTCTGTCACCCTGAGGAGCTTTCTGTGGCATTCTGCTGGTCCACCAAAACCACACCTTTTCTAAAGGGGTACAGCCAAAACCTCAGCTGCAGTAGCAAAGCTGAAGGAATGGGGCTGGAGCCCCCCTAGCAGGAAAAGGCTCGGAGAGGGGAGAGGCAGGGCGGGCACCCATAGGAGAACGATGCCAGCCTCTGCCGGAGGAAGAGCTCCAGATAAAAAACTATATGGGCAGAAGAAAAGATCCTTTGTTAAACACCCTGACGCAACCAGGAAAAAAGCAGTGTGGGTGCGAATGCGTGTGCCTCGGTGCACGTGGACGTGGGGCAGCAAGGGGGGGCCCGGCGGGGCGGGATGGGACGGGGTGCTCTGCCCTCTCTGCACAGCTCTGGGGGACCCTGACGTCACCAAACGACCTGGGGAGCCTGGCAGGAGAACTGCGATACAGAGCGGGGCTTTGGGTTGAAAGCATATCTCCTCCAATCACAGAGTTATCACAGGGTAACATTCGCGTTTACTTTTTTTTTTTTTTTTTTTTTTGTGTAGAGTTCATGCATGCAGTTTTTAATATTAAAAAAAAAAAAAGAAAAAGAAAAAGGAAAAGGCAAAAAAAAAAAAGCAAGAAAATTGTCATATCAAAACTATGTTAAAGTAGAACTAATGCTAGAAGCACATATCAGTAATTTAGAGTAAATGATGTTACAGGGATGGTGCAATTATCCCCAAACCAAACATTATAAAGCCAAGAAATTAATTAATATTAACTGCAGAAGAGACTCAAACATGTTAAGGTATGGAAGTGAAGTGAAGGCACCAAAAACTTTAAATGACATCAGGAAGAAAATATAGACAAGAAATCAATATGTCTTTAAAAATGACTTCAACCTAATCTGGGTTCACATGGCAGACCCTGGGGCTTGGTGGAAGATTTTCTGGAAGAATTTGGGGTTTCTCTCTTTTTTTTTTTGATTAAAAATTAGAATTCCAGCTAAACACAATCTTGCTGTAGAAAATGTCAACTTTCCTTTAAAAAAAGAATAGTTGTATTTGGCCTACGGATGGTTGTTCGGGGCCAAAAACTAGGTTCATTTTCAGCCAAAAAGCACTTGGTTTTGGGATGGCTGATCTCTCACTGAAAAGGTGACCTTTTCCATGTACCCCCTCCATTCTCGACCAGTTCTGGCATCGTCCCCACGCTCGTGGGGCCCTCGCTTGGCGGTGGCGTGGGACGTGTGCTGTGCTGTGCCTGGGGGGCCCGCGGGCTGGCAGTGGGGCTGTGGGGGCTGATGACGTCTGCAGTGTGGGCTAAGGGATCTGTGCGTCTCGGTACGTGTCTGTACGAAATGTGCCGGCTCGGAAGGTGTCTGTGTGGTTTATGCGTCTCACATGGCTTCTGTGGGGTTGCGGTAGCGTGGGTGGCTGCGATGGATGGCAGTACATCAGCTCTGCGAGTGCTATTCGAGTTGCAGGAGCTGCCTATGGGGAACACATGCATCTCCTCCTGGGGCGGTGGGGATGATGTGCCGCGGAGAGGCTGTGCAGCTCGGGTGATGGTGGGCGCTAGGACGTTCAGAGTGGGGTGGCAGCTTCCCGGGGCTGTCTTGGCTCCATGGTGCCAGCCTGTCTCTCTGGCACTCCTGAGGGACCATTCTGCAGGGCTGCAGAGCAGAATCCATTTTTAAAACTCCCGGCAACGAAAAGGGAAGAAACAAGGCCACCAGGTTTGCTAGCCAGAAGAGCCCATGGGGCTGGGGTCAGCCTGGCCTTCCAGCCCCATGGGCTCTCCAGCTTTGCCCAGCTGAGACCTGGTGTGGGCCCGCGGCTCTGCCAAGCATCATTGTAGAGCACCTCACTGCTTTCTCATCTTTACAAGGACCCCAGGCAATGTGACCCCGCATGCTACAACCTCATGGGGCCTTCCACAGCAGGAGGGCTTTGGGGTCTCTGAGCCAGGGCTGCTGAGTGGAAGCTGGGGGCACCAGATGGCAGGCTGTGACACAAGCTGATGACAGCACCTCCCGCTGGTTGCTCTCCCAGAGGAGTACACCAGCGGGTCTGCCCGACATCGCCACAAAGCTTACTCTGCTGCTTAGTGCCTTGGGCCTGCTAGCCTCAGCCTTGGAACTTCTTGGTTCAGATCTCGGTCCTGTTGACCTCTTGGTAGCCCAACTAGCCTGATCCCCTTGGGAACATGTCTTGGAACCCTTGCCATGGCACATCATGGTATGCAGATGGCCTTAATAGGCTTGCAGACAACAAGGCCTCATAGTCTATAGCTGCCCCATAGCTGCAGCTGTCACCAGAGTGGCAGTCATCATCTGGAGCCTTTGGTGTAAATGCCCCAGGCCCTGGGCAGCTCAGAGTGCTCCTACCACAGGCTACTGGGGTGACATGGGGCTGTGAATGCTGCACCATGAGCAGGATCAGGCCCAGGATCGTTGGAAAGGAAGTGGGGTGATGGAGGAGGTACTGGGGTGCCCCATTGATCCTGGTGAAGCAGGCAGGCACCAGCCCCTGGCACTTGGGGAAGGGCACAACCATATCCAGGGCAAGGCATCAACTCTCCTGGCACTGGCCACATGCCTGCAGTGGACACGGGTCTCCCCAGGCTCCCACTTTGCTGTGATGTTTGCTGGCCTGGCTGTCCCAGGCCAGGACCTCCTGGCTTTCTAAACCTGGGAGACAACAAAACGTGGGGTTTGCTCCAGGCACCCCGAGGGCTTCCCTGCAGGTTTTTTTCCCCAGTTGTCCCTTCTCCTCTTGGCTCTTATCACTCCCCACCTTCTCCTCACTGCATCTCCCACCCCATCTCTGCCTCCTGCCCCTGGTCAGGGTCCAGCCACCCAGAGCCTCCTCCAACCATCCTCAACCTGAGGATATACATGGGTCTGGTTCTGGGGCACTGAGATGCTGGGGCACCACCAGGACAAGGAGCGTGGTGAGTGAAGGGGGTGGCAGGGATGCTCATCTTCCCCGTTGGGTATGGGTACAAGCAAGAAGAGCAAGGAGAGCACGAGTTCCCCAAGGAGTGCTTTGTGCGAGACGGTGGCAGCCGAGCCTGGCAGGGGGCTCAGCTGTCCCTGAGGCCATTTCCCAGGGTGCTGGGGACGGAGCCTGCCCTGGTGCCAAACGCAGCCGCTTCCATGCAGCGCCGTGGCTGGAGACCCCTGCGACATCGCACGCCGCTCCCCCCCGCCAGCCTGCTGCCGTCCCCCCATCCCCGCCGTGCACCGCAGGGACCCCGCTGGCAGCAGCCGAGCGGCCCGTGGAGCGGATTTCGGGCAGCGCCCGCGTCCACACAAGACAACAGAGTAGCCACAGTGCAGAGTGTTGTACGACAGACGGCAACATGCAGAGGGACACTGGCTCAGTCCGACAGACCAACAGCCCAACCTGACGCTGGCGTGCCTGAAGCTCCAGCACGAGCAGACACGTTTGCACAGTGGGGAATGGCTGGCTTTAGAGGCAGCTATTTGGAAACGTTCTCTGGTTACGTGCGAGCAGCGGCTCTGCGAGGTGGAAAGCCCAAGTTTGAAGCAGGCTGGGTCTGTAACGACCTCCTGTGCCTCCTCTTTGCTAGAGCAGCTCGGATGCTGCTGCTGATAACCAGAGAGAGCTGTCACTGCGCCGAGTGCTACGTCCCGAATGCTAATAGTCACAAACAAAAATCACATGTAGAGAATGCGACACGCATGGCTCTCGGTGAGGTGACACGGTGCCCAAATTAAATCGGGGTGATTGTTTTAGGCATACAATGACAAACAGGTACAGGAACACTCAGGAACAGAAAAATAAATAAGTAAATAAAATGTCATCGGTTTCAAGAGGTCAGCACCGGTACGGTGAGCAAAGCACAGAGAGGAACATCAGAAATCATCCAGGCAAAAAGAAAACGGAAACGAAACGGAAACTCGGTTGCATCTCCCAACTCATCACAGGACTCCAAAGCACCTCCTGCCTGCCCTCCAGGATCCCAGCATCCTCAAGGAACACGGGATGACTGACTGACTCACTGACTGACTGACTGGTGACGAACATGAGCTATGCATGTACACTGGCAGCTTCGGGATGGGTGTGTGGCAGTCGATGGGATGGCAGAAGAGAGAAAGAGAGAGAAAGAGAGAGGGCAGAATTGTTCTTCTTCCTCTTACCGTATCCTTGGAGGACCTACGTCTCTTGAAGCTGGAGGCCAGGGTGGAGGTGATGGACCTAAAAGTGGCTTTCTTTTTAGGGTCAGGTTCTGCTCTACCACTTTTTCTATCCTAAAATGAATATGTATAAGCGATTAGATCTCTAGTGTGCTGTTGGAAACGCTAAATCTACTTGAATACTGCCCCGTGTCATGTCCTTCATTTGGGTGAGCACGCTACTGGAGATGTCACTCCCAGTCCTCCAAGGGCCTCTGTGACCCGCAGGCACAGCGCGGCCGCCTCGCTGCTACAGCTACGGGGCCGGCCTCGCGTCCACAGTGCTGGAAACCCCTCTGGGAGCAGCCCTGCGTCTCCTGGGCGTCTGCCGGCAGCCTGCGGCGCTGACCTCGCTTCCTTGGGAGAGAACCTGGGGATGTGCTGCCTGGCCCTTCCCCTGGCCGCCACCGCCAGCCTGCCTACAGCGGGAGGTGGGATGCTGCTCCTGCACTACCAGCGCCTGCTCTGAGACTGAGTCCTAGCGCCACAAGAGAGAGAGAGGACTGCATCGAAAGAGAAGTCATTGTATGGGTATTCTGCAAAAAAAGGTATTCCAAAATTTAAATGACGCGTTTGTGCAAAGCCGAACGTGGTTGTTGGTGGTGTTTGTGGTGGTGGTGGTTTTGTTTGGTTGGTTGGTTGTTTTCCAAAGTAAAACCGGCTAAAAAAAAAAAATAGAAATAAATAAAAGAAAACTGGAAGAAAAAAAAAAAAAGGAAAAACAAAAAACAAAAAAAAGAAAAGGAAAAGAAAGGGAGGAAGCAAAGCATATTAGCGCTATGATGTCATCAGGGTCGGGATGAACTCAAAGAGAAACAGAACTGAAAAATGTAGCCATTGGAGTTAGCGAGTCGGACCTGGTTGGCGCAGGCTGGGAGCACCAGCCGCCACGGTGCGGGGGCAGCGAGCCGTGGGGACCGGCCGCGCTCGGCGGCGGGCGCTGACAACGATTCCTCCCCAATTGCTTTCGTGCCAATGAGTGTGACCTTGCCGACGGGGGACGGAGTGACCAGGTCTGGCTCTGCTACCGCACGGGGGTAACCAAAATGTATCCCGCTGGTGCGTAGAGCATGCTCGGGGATACATTTGCTCCTCCTTCTCAGTTCTCTCTTTTGCGGACATGCACAAACGGAAAGGAAAGCAAGATGAATGGAATGAAATGTCTTTTTCTTCCATGGCATCTCAGGAAATAGCCATGGCAAAACTGTGATCCCAAAAACCATTATTTTTGTTTGTTTGTTTTAACAAATAAATCTTTCCACTTGCCTACCTTCTAGCAATGTACCAGATACTAGTGCTCTGACGTTTCCTCCTGTGGAAAAGTCTTACAATGTCAAACGGCTCTTTACCATGAGGCTGTTTATCCCCACAGGGCAGCATGCTTTGCTCACAGTCCCACAGACACTGCCCAAGGACCCAGTGCAGTATTTTCTAGAAGGTTGGCAAGTGAAAAATGGCAGTGCAACTAGTGTGCTCTGTCCCAGCAGCCTTAACCCCGTCGCTGCTGCTGCTTTTTGGAAGCAAAGGAAAAAAAAAAAGAAAAAAAAGAAGAATAAATAATAATAAAAAAAGAAACGGCTCTTCCGAAACTCGTATCAGTGAACTGAACCCGGCGAGCTCTCAGGATGTAGCAGCCCGGCCTCATGCTCCCCTCGCTGCCTTTGGGAAGATGACGTTCCTGAGCATCCCCCGCTGCTCCGTAGGGCACCCATCGTTGGGGGCTGTGTGCCTTTCACCACCCAAAGGATGCCTGGCGCTCTGAATGCAGACTTGCTTCCCTAAAGCGGGACACAGCCTGGAGGGTCCACGGAGAGCAGCCAGGTGGTCCTGGTGGCGAGGGCAGGGGAGGCTCGGGGACGTGCCCAGAGCTCGGTGCCAGCAGCAGGCACGTGGCTGCCCCTGGGCTCCTCTCACCTGGGGTGCTACAGGAATGGGAGATTCTGGGGGCAGATGTCCTTGTCCTCAAGTGATAAGAGCACACACCGCCTCTCTTTTGGAACCGCTTCAGATGCGGCAGGGGTACCACAGCCCCAGGGGTGGGGAGGGAGGAGGAGGTGATGGAACTCTCCATTCCTGGAGCATTTCTGCACATGGGCAGCATGAGACTGCAGGGATGGGCAGCATGGGACTGCAGGGATGGGCAGCATGGGGCTACGGGGATGAGATGCTCAGGGACCCAGGGCAGGGATGCTAGAAGGCTTCGGGGCAGGGATGCTTGGGACCACGGGGAAGGGATGCTCAGGACTGCAGGGAAGGGATGCTTGGCAGCTGCAGGTGAACCCTCCCTTCCTCTGCTGGTGAGCGTGATGGAGCATATCAGAGATCCTGCATGAGAAGCTGCCAGAAACGCAGCTCTGACACATGGTCCCCAGCAGAGCAAGGTCATTGTCCCCAGCACTGCCAAGGGCAAACCATGGCATTTGGATCAGGTCTCTGTCCTGGACAGAGATGGGTACAATACCTCCCAGGGAGGTGACATTGGCCATGTGTGGCCCTGGGGACGAGCAGGGCCCTGCAGCTCACCAGCAGCGCAGTAACGCCCAGGGGAGTTACTGAGGATGGGACAGGGGACCCCATGTTAATCCACAGCTCGGCATTCACTGATTTGGTGAAGGAATGGAAAACGCACCTGTTGGAGATTTGCTCTAAAAACGGTTTGTCCTACCTGCAGGTTTTTCCTCCACACATTAACGGCCGCAAACGCCAGCTGCATCTGCTTCCTCCGCGCGTCCTTATGCCTTTTGTAAGCTATTTCTATGAATATTAAAAATATCCCGGCAACAATACCTCCAGCCACCAGCATAAACACACCTGAAATAAGTAGGAAAGTTACAGGGGGCAGTGGGAATTGCACCACGACACTTCATTTCCTCTGCATCGTGCTCAGCACGAGTGGCATGTGCCAGCCCCAGCCTCCCCACCTCCCCAGTCCCAGAAGGGCAACCACAGGGATGGGCATAGGGTGGTGGGTGTGGGGTGTCTGCATGGGCTCCTTGCAGTCAGGCACCGGCACTGCTGCAGTGATACTGTGGATGAGCATGTGTTGCTGGGGGCTGTACTGTGCACGGGTGCAGATCTAGTTCCCAGGGCTGTTTGCAGCAGAAAATCCCAGCTTTGGTGCTGCTGCTTGGTGTGTTGGGAAGCAGAGCATGCTCTGAGCTGCACACAGCTTGCTGTGACCTTCAGAGACAGGGATAGTTGGGGATGGCGAGGTGGCACAGCATTCTGAGTCCCAAGGAATAGAATAAAGTGCTCCATCCCACCCTCAGTGGTGCCCATGGGACACTCCTAACCTTGCACTGTGCTGGTGGGGGGAAGAGAGCCCACATGGGGGAACCAAGCAGGCCCAAGGAGAGGAAAACATGGCATCAACCATCACACCAGCCCTCAGCCCCAGCACACTCCTTGGAGCAGCCCCACTGCAGCCAGCTCCCTTCTCTCCCCATCCCCTCCCTCAGCACCCATTGCACCCCAGCAGCTGCAGCTCAGCCAGACTGCAGGGAGGGGAGGGGAAGGACAATCACAGCGGCCACTGGGTTGAGGAGGCTGCCCAAGGAAGGTAGAGAAAGCTTCGCAGAGCTGTTTTGGATGAGGTGGGATGGGAGCCCACCACAGCAGCCTCCCAGCGCTAGGAAAGCACAAACCCAGAAGAAGCAGAGCTTTGGCCCGGGAGGAGAGCTCAGGAGAGGAGAATGTCTTGAGTGAAAGCAGCTACCCAGCGAAGAGGAAGAAAGAGGTTTGCAGAACAAACCTGCCATATTTTCAAAGGTGAGTGTTGCTGGGGCATTGCTACGGGAATCACACTCCTGATACCTCACCCAAGTCTTGTCCAAATCCTCCATGAAGCCGTTCTCGTGGGACCTGGAAGCACAAGGAGATGGGACAGTCACAGGAGACCTGGTGCAGATGGCCAGGATGCTGGCCAGGATGCACACCCTCTGCCTTAGGACCCTGTGCATAACTGCAGCCTGCAGACAAACCTACGGATGATGTGTGTGCACTGGCTGTATGTGTGTTTGCACATATGATTTTTGTGCAAGGGGGCAGGTCCCTTCTGTGAGGCTGGATCCCAGCAAGATCCCCACTGTGAGATCTGGAACAGCCCAATGGCACAGCACTGGGATGGAGACAGAACAGAGAGTACGTCCTTCCATGATGCTCCTGCATCTTGTTCCTGACACATCCCTATGCCCCACCACTGTCCTAGGATGCCTAAAGCTCTGGGCTTTCCCTTCTTATACCAGAATGAACCAAAGGGCTCGTGGTGCCTTTCCAGGCTTCACAGCCCAGTCCTGCTGCCATCTTTCAGCATGGCTCCCCCATAGGCGGGGTCTCAGGGCTCCTTATGTCACCCCAGTCTTGCAGGGAGTTTCACCAACAACAGCACGCTACATCTTCCCCTCTTTCCACTTTCTGGTTCCCATCCCCATCACCACACTCCCTTCTCTTCAATGAATGTAGCGTTTCTAAACTAACACATGGAAATCCCTTTTTATCCATGAGACCAGGTGCCTTGTGGCACACCATGCTGCAGGCTAATGCTGATAGTAGAGCCTTACTTGAGCTCTGGAGGGGACCTGAAGCATCTCTGCCTAGCAGGACCAGAGCAGAAAGAACAGCCCTGGGGGGATGAAGCCAGGGGATGTGGGGAGAAGTATGCCCCATGGGAGGGTTTCAGTGCCTGACATGGGGCTACTTGCATGCTAGCACACATGCAGCTTGAGGCTGAGAGCTGTGTACGGACTTGAGGATGGCCAGCGAGACGTTCTGTTTCCACGGGCTGTCCTTGCGCATCCCAATCCCAAAGCCGGAGCGGAAGAAAAGTTCCCCTGTTGTCACCAGGTCACACTTCTGCGAGGCTTCAAACTCCAGCACTGCTGAGTCCCAGATGAAGGCGTGGAGCTTGCTGAACACCAAAGAGGACACTCATTAGGGTGGGCCTATGCATGAGGATCAGCATCCTGCTTACTCCCCCCAGCCCCTGCCCAGCGAGGTGCAGGTGCCACTCACTTGTCTCGCACAGCCTGGATGGCTTCGGCTGCACTCTCATAGTTGTGTTTCTCCATGTGCCGGTACATGGTGCTCAGCTCCACCTGCCGTCGGAAGTAGATGTCCACCGAGCTCTGCTTCACCGTGGCGTAAATGAACTTATCGGAAGGGTTGCGCAGCTGAAAGGCAACGGCAGAGCTCCTATTTCTTCTGTTCTACATCAACCAAACTGACTCACCCCAAAATTGTGTTTCCTGATTTCCCATCCCATTCAGCAATCTGTTTCCCAGTGAAGATATCTCGATCACCTCAGTGGAGCTGCAGATGCCATGGTGGATTCTGCAGTGCTCAGGGTGGGACAGGGGATGCTCTGGGGCCACAGTGGTGGACAGTGGATGCTCTGTGACAGAGACTCCACAGCACTGAGGATGCAGGAACCCCTCCCCCCCCAGTGAAATGGGGCTGACGGTGATGAGGGCAGAAGATGCTGTGAGGTGTGGGATGCAGTGGGCTGGCACTGCTGTGGAGTGCATTCCTGGCTGCTCGGATTGATAGGCTGTGGCTGTGTCCTTGCCAGAGCAGGAAATGGGTTTGAGTCATGATGGTATCTGCTGAGAGTATTGACTGCACCACAGGGACAATTTCATTAGCTATAACTCATCCATAATGAATCGTTTCCTCGTTGGTTAGTGCAGGCTCTCCAGGAATTGGCAGCAGTTTGGCTGGACAGGCTTTTGCTCTGCTGATCCCTGCCTGTGTATTCCCATCCCACCCAGGCACAGACCCACACTAAATAGGGCTCTAGGTGCTACCAGCCACCAAGTAAGGAGGTACACACTGGCGGCATCTGCATCTCTGCCTAGAGATGGGCAGGAAAGGGAATTGAAGCAAGAGATCATTACCCGGGGGTCGTTGATGCCTGTAATTCTCTCCTCAGGGCGGTCCAACACCAGGAAGGCAGCCAGGTTGGCAGTATAGGAAGCCACAATGATCATAGCAAAGCCAGCCCACACCATGCCCAGAATACGAGCAGAGAAACTCCGGGGAGCACCTGGAAAGAGAGAAGAGAGCTCAGACTGGCATGACAAGAGCTTGACTTGGTCACCAAAGCTGTGACCACCTCACACAACATCTACAGATGTGCCCTATCCAACAGATGTGTGAAGAGCTTCTGTGTTATTCAAACAAAGAAGAACATCCTGCTGGATGAGTAACACCAGGAAAGAGAGTCCAGGAAGGACCTTTCCCATCACTGATGGTGAAGGCTGGCAGGATGGTCTGCAGCAGCTGTGCCATGAGTCTGCCAACCCCCCGCACCCCAAGTACCCCTCTGAGGAAGTCTCGGGGGACAAGAGCTGTACTATTTTTCACTGGTCTCCCAGGGCACAGATAAGAGCATGTGGAAAGGGGCCAGGCCCCTCTTGGGTCCCTTGGATCCATGACAGTGTTCAGGGCAGAGCAGCACCACTGCCCGCTGCAACACACCTTCTCCAATGCCGGAGTTCAGCAGGACTCCCCAGGAGAACCACATGGCTGAGGAGAGCGTTAGTGCATCTTCCTCCTCCTCCTCGCTGTTCACTTTGAACCGTCCAAATGGGCTGGAAAACAAGAACAAGAGCTCTTCTAATGTCCCTTATGCCTGTTTCTCCAGGCTTTCTTCCGTGCCCTAAGCACTCTGATGCAGCCTTACAGCATTGATCCCTGCAGACAACACTTGTACCCCACACTGCTCTTCATCTCTGGCTGGCTCCATAGCCCATATGTCCCTCACACAGCCTTTCATGTCCCCTCTGCTGGCCTGCAACCATGTCTACCTCACACTGGTGCTGCTCTCATCACATTTGTCTCCAGGCTACAGAGACCATCTGTGTGACACCTCCCCTTCACCTGCAGCCCCTGAGTGGCCCACGGGGCACTCACCTGAATCGATCTAGAAGGTACAGCATCACTGCCACCACGTGCACAGACAGCCCCACCAGCAGCCAGAGTGTACTCTGGAAGGGCTGCATGAACGAATCCAGGGTGCTGCGGGGGATTTCCTAGCACAAAGGAGAGAGGCAGGCAGTGCTGAGACCCACCGAGTCTGCACCCTGCCCACTCCACCCCTCCTACAAGCAGTCCAGTCCATACCTTCTTCACAAGGATGGTGAGACCCTGGTACTTGAAGGGCTTGGAGAACTCGATGTACTGTGCCCGCTCATTGTTGATGGTGAGGGGAGCCACAATCATATCTGCCTGGCCGCTCAGCAACTCCCCCATCATCCCATTCCACTCCTTCTTGTTGCTGTTGTTCACCTGCCAGAGATCCCGTGCAGGATCAGCCCCTGCCCTATCACCCATCCCCAATGGCCAGCTCTGCTCCAGAGAACGGCTTGGCCATGTTTTGACATATGATGTGAAAGAAGTGATACCCCAAGCTGCCTACACTCACCCGCTCTTGAGTACCAAATTTACCATCAGCCACCAGATGAACCTCGTAGGTGAAGTTCATCACACCAGCCAGGCGGATGAGCAGGTCGATGCAGAAGCCGTAGCAACACAGTGCCACAGTGGGCCGGCCTGTGGCAAGAGAAAATGGGGGGAACACGTGGAGACAGCCCTCTGCCAGGGACCCCATGCAGGACCCATCGCTATCCCCAGGGAAAACAGCCACCTGTGTGGCTTTAGTTTCAAACCATGTTGAAGCGGAGGGAATGGGAGCATGTCAGAAGACAGCAACATGGGGTGCAATCCCTCAAAGTAGCCTTGGAAACCACACAGAAGTGAGGCAGCAGGAAAGTCATCTGCTGGGGTCACAAATGTGCCAGGTGGGCTGGGGATGCTGCTGCGTTCACTGCCAGATGGAGTTACCTGGGATGGTCTCGTTGGGCCCTGTGCAAAAGACCTTTTTGACAGGGTCACCATTGATGGTGAATTCCTCCCTGCACGTCCCATCTGCTTGTGTGGGCTTCACATACACAAAGGGCTCTTGGTGAATCGTTACAATCTGTGGGGAAAGCACAAGTATCCAATTGCTCCATCCCTTTCCAGAGCTGTCCCCACCTGGATGGGGAGCGGGGCTGCCTTCTCCAGGCAAACATGGCCACAGTGCCACAGTGCCATCCCCATGGATCACGCAGTCCTGCAGCAGGACCTGACTTTGACATGGGGAGACATTCATCCGCTTTCTCTCCAAGATGAGGATCAGACAAGCCAGCCTTCCTCATGTGGAAAATTTTCCCTGTCCTCGAAGTCCTTCTCACCCATTGCCATAAGCGCAGGCTGATGAGAGTCACTGCACTGCTGGCATTCATGCCCTGGCCTGTGCTCTAGTCTCTACCACATTGCCATGAGCAAATGTGAGTCTTCCAGTCCTACCCAGGACATTCTTAGTAAAGCAGCATCCCAGTGCCTCTGCATTACCTCTGTAGGAATCACAGCCAGTAGCAGTGTGTGATTCACCCTGCCTGGACAGAAGGACCAGCGAAGAGGAGCACTGGCAAGACCAGCTTGCCCAGTCACCAAAGAGGCTCCAGAGAAAGGCATGACAAGCAGAGCAAGCATGGAGGGACATTCCCCCACTGTCATCTTCAGCTTTTGGCCATCAGCTGTTCACAGATTTCTGGAGCCCAGCTCTGCAGCTATCAGCCCACCTACTCCTTGTTAGCTTAGTCACCTTCTGAACCTATTTCCTTCTGATTTTCTGGCCTCAGCAGCAAAAAGCTCCAGATTGAGGCTTTGCATTGGCTGCACATGCTGCAAACCTGTGCCAAGTACCCTCTGACTCCCATGCCGCAAAGAACAGCAAACACCTTTTCCCTCCACTCTGTCGTTTCCCTCATTTCTCTCATTTCCCATTTCCATCTGTCTCCTTCTCAACCAGAGGGCACCACGCTTATAGTTTGGCTCCAGGAGGAAGCTGTGCTCTGCTCTGAACACTCTCTAGCACCTTTGCTAAGTGTCTCTGCTATGGCCTTTCTGGAATTGAAGGTTCTGGCAGCTGCAGGGGCAGCAGCACAGAATCATGGAATCACAGAATGGCCAGGGTTGGAAGGGACCTCAAGGATCATGAATCTCCAACCCCCCCTGCCACATGCAGGGCCACCAACCTCCCCATTTAATACCAGACCAGGATGCCCAGGGCAGCAGGATGTGGATGAAGTCACAGCACCTGCTGCCATTTGTTGTTACCTTCAATTTGGTCGACATCTGATAGCCTTGAGGTTTCTCAGTTTCTCCCCCTGGCCAGATTATCTTCCGGTCGTTGGTCAAGACCTGCGATCAGTGCCAGAGGAAGGAGATAGACATGAGGCCATGGGTACACACACCAGCACACCTCAACCCACCTTCCTGTCCAGGCCTGTACGTACATTGCTACCGTTGTAAATCCCAACCTGGACCAGTTTGCGGTTCTGCAGGTTCATGATGCTGTAATTGGCAAACTTCCTGTCCCCGTCCTCATTGAATTCTACCCGTCCGGTGACACCCTCTGAATACTTGGAGGACATTAACACCCTACAAAGAGAAACACAGTGGGCTGACCTAAAAAACCTGCTGTGGCTATCGGGAGATCTAAGAAGGGATCAGAAGTCTTTCTCTCAATTGCCTGACATTTTCATATGCTCATTACCTTACATTATCTTTGGTACCTATGATCCATTCATAGCTTGGTGGTCATCAGTAGTCTGAGTGATGTTTCCTAGATGCTATGCTACTACATCTGTTGCCATTGTCCCTTCTTTTCTACCAGATCAGTTCCATTTTCCTATGGAATGATTTAGCTCATTCTTCTATACTGCAGCACCCAAAGAGATCTTTGGGGCACCCTGGGAGCTGCATCCATACCACAGTTCCTACTGCTTCTGTCTGCCACCAGTCCATCACAACCTTACTAATGCCCCATGCATGCACATATACTACAAAGGGGAGGACCAGCCCCCCAGAACTGGAAAGATGTTAGAGAAAACACAGAATGGATGGGGCCACTTGAAATGTGCCATAGAGAACAACATCTA
Organism: Chrysolophus pictus; assembly: GCA_037305975.1. NCBI lineage: Eukaryota > Metazoa > Chordata > Aves > Galliformes > Phasianidae > Chrysolophus > Chrysolophus pictus. The sequence continues at coordinate 9,415,143 of CM074592.1, read as the reverse complement.
ATGGCTCATGCCAAAGTTTGTATCACTGCAGGAGATGCTGGAAACCTTTCCAAAATAAGTTTCAGACTCTGCAGGTCCCAGGTTTAACAGAACCGAGAGATACAGAAAGAGCATCCTACATAACACCATGACTGCATAGAACAACCCCCAGCATGGGACCCCACTGTTGGCACAAAGTGCCAGGCTGCACGCTGCGCAGAGCAGTCCTCCTGCACAGGGAACCACATGCAGCAGGAATTGCTGTTTTGTCCAGATTCAGCCTGCAGAAGAGACCCTTGTTTCTCCACTATCTGCAGAGGTGCAGCAGAAAATACCATGCAGCATAAAGGTCAGGTTCTGGGCACTGCATACAGCCCATCTTATTGCCCATGGCAGTGAGATCCAACATGTGTGCTCCAATCCTGCGCTGCCTGACCTGATCTGCTGCCAAAAACGTGGCTCCAGGATTTGCTACAGCGGAGAGCAGCCTGACCCATGGTCTTGTGTCCCCACACTTTGCCAGTACTGTTGAATTACCCAGTGCTTGCAGCACTGAGATCTGATCTGACAGACAATCCCCCTATCCTGATTTAGCAGAAAACCCATTTCTCTCCTTTCCCAAACACTTCATTAAGATCCAGAAATGAGGAAAGCATCCTTCAGTGGCCCCATGTCTCTTTACATGGGCATCACCCCCAGCTTATCCCAGTTGTTCAAGCATCGCCCAGGAGATGCCCATGGGATGGCATGGACTGAACTGGTGCCAGGCACCAATGTGGTGGTGCCCTTGGGCAAGCCAAAGGCCTGTGTGTGAGCCTGTGCTCCCATCTTTTCAAGCTCCTTCCTCTTGACAAAATGGCATTCACTCTTCCCCAGTTACCTTTTGAAAAGGGGCCCCGTCTTCCAGATGTTGGTGTTGCCCACACAGCCCCGTGGTGGGTCGGTGATGTTCTCCTTCTCAAACAAGTCATGCACAGCCTGGGCCACCACCGCCACTGCGTCGCTTATGTGGGCTGACTCATTTTTCCCATTGATGAGCTGCAAGCCGATGACTCCTGTAATGAGTAGAGGAATGGATCATCCCCACTGGGCTCTGGTGTTTTTCCCACGTGTAGGATTTGGGGCAAGCGAGCACCCAGCTGTGGGACTTGGGACACTTCGGAGACACTGAGGGAGTTGCATGAGCTTCAGTGCTGGGCTGGCATTGCTGTGCCTGCCAAAGGGTGATAGGGTAGCAATGTGAGCCATTGACATCAGTGCTCCATCCTCATCCCACTGCCCAAGCATTTCCTCAGGAGACAGTCAGCCTCAAAGCACTGGACAGCTGGGTTTGGGCAATGGCAGTATGGCAGGGCTCTCAGGCTGCTGCCACCCCATTCAGACACAGAAAAGCACAGTGGGATTCAACACATGCTTGGGACCACCATGGCATGGTGTGCCCCTGGACCACTTGCCCCAGCCCCAGACAAGCTTCTGTCCAGCAGCAGTGTGGATGCCTCTGGTGGGTGCCTACCATCAGGGGCGTAGCGCAGGGCATTGCCCGAAATCTCCCGTTCCCCCACCAGCCACACGTAGCCGGAACCCGTCATATTGAGCATGGCTGCTGATCTGTACACTGTTGCCGCATCATCCTCACTGCAATGAGAAGAAGGGAATGGCAATGTGGCTCCGGGTGCCAGATGGACCCCTTCATCCTGTCTTCTACCCCTGGGAACCCTGGACAGCTCCCTCTGATCCCCCCTGACGGATGGTTCTCCTGGGCAATGGGTAACTCCACGATACACTGGGAGGCTTTCTCCCAGCTTCCTCTAACCCCACAGCACCCAGCAAATCTGGCCCATTCCTTATCACTCACCATCTATAAGAATGGGGCAATGAGACACCCTTCCTTTGCAGGGGGCTCAGGATATCACTGATAACATCTCATTGACATCCAGACACCTCTACCATGACCATCACTGCTATATATAGTACCTCCCTGGGATGTGGAACTTCGTGTGGATTTTCTCCCATGCTCCCTAAAAATGACAACGTGCCCCAAATCTGCATGGACTCCAGTGCTGGGCAGAGTTGCAGGGGGGAAGTGAGGGCCCCACGGGCCTTACCTGGCAGAGAGGATGATGACACGAGCCTCCAGCTCTTTAGCTTCCAGCAGCAGCGATGTCACGTTTTTGGTCCCGGGGTCAAACTGCAGCACTTTCTCAGCCTGTGATTAGTGTGAGCAAAGCTGGTTAGCGTGGGAGACTGAGGACTGCTTGTGAGAGCCATGCTATCTAGAAAAGGGTCAAGAAAATTCATTAAACTGCACGAAAGTCTGCTAAATAAGATTGGTTACAGCTAGGTTTTTTCTTATTTTCTTTTCTTTTCTTTTCTTTCTTTCTTTCCTTCCTTCCTTTCTCTTTTAACGTTTTGTTTTTTGATCTTTTTTTTTTTTTTTTTTTTTTTTTTTTGCACTGTGCATGCAAACTGAAGTCAATCAAGACCCAAAAAGAGGCGTGCATTGTACAGGAAAGAGAAAAAGGCTTTGAAATGCAATTGAAAACTCAAACGAGTGTTGTTTTTCAAAAACATGGGAAATGAAAAAAAACATTGCACAGGGTTAACCTTTGGGAGTAAAAGTGAACGACTTACACCAAGGAACCGTTTCCTTTAGGGAGGAAAGGGGGTTGGTTCAACTTTCCAAAAAAAAACAAAAACAAAAAACTTGCAAGTTAATTACTGGTTCACATGCATGTCTCAAAAAGAAATCCTTCCAGGGTCAGCTGGCTAGGTTTCCATTCTCAAGTCCAAACCAAACTATCTCAACATAAAAACGTGCTACCAAGAAACATAGTCATGGATCTTTTTTCTTTCTTTCTCTTTTCTTTTTTCTCTTTCTCTTTTTTCTTTTTATTTTTTTATTTTTTTATTTTTTTCTGGTGGCTGTGGCTATTTTTCATTTGCTAGTTAGGTTGGTGGGCGGCGTGCATTTCCATGCATATATACCTTGGGTCCTCGCTTGTTGTCATAGGAAAGTTGGTCGAGGTTTTCATAGTTCCTTTTTTTACTCTGATGAATAATGTGCACAGAGAAAATATGTAGACACAGAAGAATATTATAAACAGTTGAAAATGACGTGTAGTAAAGCAATCCAACATCCACCTCCTCCTCCACTGTTTGCTAAAGGGTCTCTATAACGCTGGAGCTCGCAAAAACCACTATCAGGAGAGAGTGCCTCAGCTCTCGCGGGAGCGTCACGGTGCAAAGCAAGCCTGAGTGTCACAGCTGTCGCGATGCAGTTGCATTTCCCTTTGGGACTGGGGAATTCTTCAGCAAGAAATTTATATCTTAAGCACAGAAACAATCTACGCATCTCTAAGGGCCTAAGTGGTGGGAATTCCATGGAATTACTGTGGAAGTAAAGGACAAAATGTTGTGTACGGAAAGTGCTGGATAAACACAAGCTGTTACAATCAATAGCATTATCATTGCTACCGTTACTATTACCATTACAATCCTGTTTGCCCTCAGAGAGTTCACAGCAAGTGAGGAGCTGAGCTTCACCTCCTGCAAGGAGGGAGCAGCGTTTTGGAGCTCAGTTGCCATCCAAAAGAGAGAGGAAAAAAAGCTCGCTAGGTCCTGTGTTGGCTCAAAGCATGGCAATATGAAGCAATGGTGACCATGGGATGACACTGTGGCTGTTATTTGGTGCTCTGGGGGCACCGGATGGCTTTGCAGCACATGAGTGGCCTCGGGAGGTGCTGGGGACTGGGGACCTGTCCCCTCGCATCATCTTGTGGTCCTGTCAGTGACAACCTGAGAGCACCTGCAGGACAGCTCTTGGCAGTTTTTGGTGGGACAGTCTGACCCTTTCTTCTCAGCCCTTTCCCACCCATCTGGGCATTCCTAACCTGCATGTATGGGACACAGCTCTACTCCAATCTCCACTTTGCAGCATCTTATGGCAACTGATTTCTGCCAGGAACCCGACCCTTTGCACCCCTGTAACACCAGGGTTCCATTTCCCAGTCAATCCTGAGGAAGCCAGCCTCTGCTTCTGCATCTTGCTTTCCACACTAAACAGCTTGCTTCTTCCTGAGCTCTCTGGCCAGTCTTCAGCTTTTCCAGCTCTCCAGTCTGTGCAGTTTTGTGATTTTTCCATTCCTCTCCTTGAATACTTTTCACCATTCTAAGAAGTCGAGATCTTGCAAGGAAAAGAATCTGAGGAAGAAAAATGTGTTTCAAGCCCAGCTCCGCCTTCATTCTAAGTGCCGTTCATAGTGGGAAATACTACAAGTGCTTCTTTGTGTCTGCTCAGATCATAGTGAGACTTGGAGGAACACTGCCTTTGAGGAGAGCAGGGCTGCAGCAGCACAGCATGAACACTCTCCAGAGGCGAGACGTTGGCTGTTTTCATTGTTTTCAGGTGTCATCAGTTTGACCGGAAACCTGGTCATGCATTCTGCAGCCTCCAGATGTGATTGAGTTCAAGTGCCTGGGGTGCTGGCACCTCAACTGGAGCCGGTCAGCAAAGTGAAGCAGAGTCTTGGACCCAACACAATTGGACCTAATTGCATCTGATTACTTCTACCTCCCCCTGTTCCCATCTCTAATGTAGTGACCAACAATGGCAGTGTCTCTTCTCTTTCCAATTTTTGGTGTGGTTCCGCAGCACTTCCCTACTCCTCTGCCCATGTTTCACAAAGGGACCCACAGTATCAAAATTCATGCTCCACATTCTCCTACATTAACTTAAAAATTATTGCTTGCATGAACGTCACAGTTTCAGAGGAAGGGAGGTGCCACACCGGGGACTTGCCGTCTCTGACCTGGACAGATCTCGATGTTCATAGCATCTTGTACCCAAGCTGAACCCAAGCAGCAGTGGAGGTCAGTGAGTGTCTGAGCTGTACCACTCAGGATGAAGCAGCAGACCCTAGGGAAGTTTTTGCAGACATCTCAGGCAAGTTTAGCACATGCGGAGTACCAGGGCTGGCCAATGCTGGGCTCCAAGCACCTGTTTGAAGCATTTATCCATGTCTGAGGAACACCACATTCTGACGTTGACTTCAGGAGACAAACCATGGTCCAGGATCCAGTTGAGGCTCTGACCCACAGCAGATCTCTCAGGTCCTTGGGAGCTGTGATTCATGCTTTGAAGAAGTCAGTGCTGCTCTCCTGCCTGCTCCCCCCAGGGTCCAGGCTGCTCCAGAAGAGGTTAGAGAGGGATCTATGACATCACCTCACAGCATAAAGTGAGCACACCAGTGATTAGAAGAGTAACGAGGCAGCAGAAGAGGAAGAAGGAAATGCCCTGATGGGAATAGCTACCACTTTTCAGAGCAGCCAGGCTGGCCAGTTGGTCACAGCAAGTTCTCTATGGGAAAGAGAAGATCCCAAAGGAAAGGCGTGGTGACCTACCACCACAGAGCACAAGTCCCAGTGTGGTGGATGGCCAGGACATCTGGAGCAGCTCCATGGTTGTCACGAGACACCAAGACATCATAGATTCAGACGCAGGGCAGGTCTGCCCTGCCTTTCAAACCAAGATCTTGAAGGCTTTCCTGTTTGATGGGCAAGCAAAGAAGAAATTCACCTCGTGCCTGGAAGCATGGAACTGGATGAGAAGAGTGCAGGCATCAGAGGAAGCAGAAAACGACGCATGGGAACTGCAGGAAAATAACAGGTGGAAAGATGCAAGATCTTGCAAGAGATGCAAGATAAGGGAGAGCAGACTTGCAACAGGAACAGCGCTTCTACAGATATCTCTTGGACACTGAAAGAGGTGTTGGGGAGGAACATGGTCCTGCTGTGACCCAACAGAAAGGTGCCTTGGGAGGCAGGAGGATGCCATGCTCAGTGGCACACCAGTGGCTCATGATTCCTCGACTGCAGCACGGGTGAAACTTCAAGCGCCAAAACCAAAAGCCTATTGGTCAGCATGGACCTCTGCACCAGTGGTTCCTTCAGTGGCTTGACAAGAGGTGACTGCTCTCAACTTGGATGCCAGCTCCAAGCACAGAATGCATCAACCACATCTCCTTGGCATCTGACTGCCAAACATCCAGCAGTCACTGGTGGGACTGGAAGAGAGCGGACTGGGTCCCTGCCTGCGAGCCAGGAGGGAGATGGAAGGAATGGTGCCAGTCCTGAGGCTACTGGAAGTGGCCCAAAGAGGACCTAGCACTGCTTCAAGCCAGATGATGTGCTGAGACTTCACCCCTCGGGGCAGTCTGCTCCTTGCTTTCCAGGTAGGTGGCTGCCTTTGAACGACTGCAGCCAACCAGCTCTCTGCGTTGTCCTTTCCTGCTCGTCTTGAATGCTTGCTTGATCTCATCACTCAGGTCGGTGGTCGTCCCTGCCAGATTTCTGGCAGGCTTGAGGTCCTCCCCTGCCTTCCTCCCTGCTCCCTACATGCCCTGGGTGCAGGTGCCACACACCTCCTCGATAAAGCTGCACCCGTGAGCCTCAACCACACCCTGGTGACAGTATGGGGTGTCAGGAAAGCAGCGTTTAGCATGTGCTTCAATGGAGATGGGAACGGGCACCAGCCTAACGCCTCGGAGCCGACAGCTTTATAGAGAGGGTGCGTGACACCGCGCATCAATGCGCCGGCCGCCCTCACCCTTCCTACCACTAAGGTGAGCACCAGTTTGCCAATTCAGAAGCTGCTTTCTGGGTTGGTTTGGCACTGCTGGATGGGCTGTAAGTGGGGCAGGTGCTTCCCTAAGCTGAGCGACTGGTCCTCTCCTTAGGTGGGACTCTTGGGCGAGGCATTTGCAGAGCTCCAGGTTATCCTTCCCTTCATTTTGTAGTCGATTTACATGTAGGAGATTTTGACCATGGCAAAGCAAGTGAAATGAATAAAGTACAAAGTTCTGTCAGGTACTAGTCAGACACTGTTGATGCTTTAAGCATGTTAGCCATGTTACAATGGAAAGAAAAGGTGTTTTACATACAGAAATCTACATACATACAACAGCCCGAGACTTCTAGTTTTGTTGTTGTTGCTTAAACAAAGCTACAAGACAATGTTCAGGAACTGACCTTGGACTCTCTCTCCTCCAAGAGGGTCTCCAGCTTCTTTTGTGCAGCACGACCTTCGTGGTCGTCGCTGACTATCAGAATGACGTGATTCCAGTTGAAGACTCTCATCATCTCAAACCAGACGTTGGCCTGATGAGAGTATGGTGGGACCGTGCGCAAAAAGGACAGGTGGATGCTCTGCAAGGAAGAACAAGAGCTCAACATAGACTGGTGTGGGTCAGCTGCCAGTGTGCATCTCAGGGACCGGGTTTGCATGGACAGGGCTGTGAACACAAGGCCAGAGAGACAAAGTTCTCTGTAATCCTCTGGGTTGCACACCTTCAGATAGAATCATGGAACCACAGAATCATTAAGGATGGAAAAGATCTCTAAGATCATCTGGCCCAAGCGTCCACCTATCACCAACACTGCTCAGTAAACCATGTCCCTTAGTACTGCATCTCCACAATTCTTGAACACTTCCAGGGACAGTGACTGCCCTGCCTCCCTGTGCAGCCTGTTCCAGTGCCCAACCACGCTCTCAGAGAAGAATTGTTTCCTAAAAAAAATATATGGTTCCTACATTCCTTTCTTTCCGCTGAGAAGCAAACCTTGGCTATGATTTCATGCTTTTCTGTGGTCAATTCATTGCATGGGAGAGAGGTTTTTTTGCTTTGTTGCCCACAGATCCGTGCTGAAGAACAACCTACACAGGAACAAACTGTCAGAAACATTCAGTGCAAATATAGCCTCTCTTTTTGCTTATCCAAAAATATTACAGGGCGGTGGGTACTAAAGGGAAAACTTTGCCTTCAGAGCATGGTAAGGAGCAGCTGCAGGTACATACAGGTACAGGTATGCAGCGGCCATTTGTCAGGAGGAAAGCTCAGAGAAGCAGTTTTATAACGTGCTGTTGGGCTGTTTCTAGGTCAGCTTGTTCTGCAGCAACATGCAGGAGGAGGCAGCGCTGGACTCCTGCCCTGGCGAGCCAATCTGATTTGGTTAAAGACATCATTATGGTTGGCTGATTGAGCAATAGCAATTCCAGCTTAATTAAGTTCAAAACTCTTTGGGGAGCAATTGGACCAAAAGCAGTAGCTAGCAGAGAGTTTCAAAAAATGCAGCTTCTCCAAAAGGCCCTGGAGTCAGCTATTAGAAAATGGCAGTCCTTGTACTCAGCATGGATGCCGCTCAACGAAGCAGCCCTGCGCAGGAGGGAGGCAGAGGACAGAAAGAATAGCACAGTAATGCTTGCCTTTAAGGGCTGAAAAGATCCCCAGGGCCAACCAGCTCTTGCCCAGAGCTGCTCACCCAGCATGGGTCACAGGTGTCCAGCTCAGGCTGGAAGGATAAAGGTATTGTACCACCATAGACCTCCATAGGAGGAGCAGCCAGAGCAACCACTGCCTCTTCCACACGCACAGCACAGAGACAAAGCCCTGTCAAACCAAGCAGCACACAGATAACAGGCACAGCTCCTGTTCTGGCCATGTCTCCGTGCACAGGGACAAGTGAAGAATGGTGGACAGCTGACCCAAAGCAAAGAAATGCAGTGGCAAGCAGCAAAATGCCAGAGCACTGCAAACACTCCCTGATTACGGGAAGCAGGGAAGAGCTGTGGCTTTTTTCTAGTGCCTCAAGCATCTTGCAGCCCAGGAGCTGCAAAAATGCTGTTTGGACTGATCCTGTCTTAAGTGTTGTAAATACATACCTCAAGGTTTGGATGAACAAATTTTACCACTGAGATTTTAACCAGAAGCTTGATGTAACAGTTCCACAAACGTTTTGAAATAGGGTCAGAAGGGTCCTGGGCTCATTATGACGGTATCTCATCTTTTGGATTAGAAAATTGTAACTTTTCTATGGGGTATCGAAAAAAACAGATTGTAAATTCTGAGTTGGGATTTCAGGATGAGCAATCCCATTCTGTATTTGGAAGCATGTGGGATTCCTGAGCTTCTCTGCAGAGCCCAGAGCTCATCAGAGAACTGGCAGTAAATGCCCCTAAAGGTTAACAAGTCCAACTGATGATGTGCAGGAAATGCTGAGGATCAGGTTTTGTGTGATTTGATAACAAATATCACAGCAGACACCCTGGCTTTCCACAGTTCTCTTGCAAAGCCCTCTGAAAAACTGCATAGTTTTCCTGGCCTTTGGAATGGAGCATATGGGGCTATCCTGCAAGCTATGGGATGGATGCATTGATCAATGCATTTATTTAGCCTTTTTTTTTTTTTTTTTTTTTTTTTGCTGATGACTATTATTACGTGCTTCAGCTCTTCAGCTTCCTGCAGCACCTTCCTGTCTCCAACCACAATCTGGCTGCTCAGCTCTGTTCTTCCCCACTGAGCTCTGCTTCTGGGGTAAAATATGATGGCTGGGCCTGATCCAGCTTCCAAAGTGAGTTCAATCCAGCTGAATCCCAAGTACACTGGGAGCGATGGTGGTCACAAGGCTGGGGATGTGCTGGGAATTGCACAGTGCTAGTGCTGCTGGCTTTGGTGGCATGAGAATGTGTGAAGAGAGTTGAGGTTGAGAAGACCTGGATTTGTCTGTACATGAGGCTGTGGGACAACTAGGTACTACAGGTGTGCTCACACAGGGACCATGTGCAGGTCCATGAGTAGGAGTGGTGTCTTCTATATCTTTCTGCCTAAGGGCTCACCACAGCTCCCTGTCCATGGCTGATACTGTGATTCTTCCTACAGGATTCATGCAAGAATATTATACTCTAGTGGGAATCATCACCAGTGCCCCTCTCAGCAACATGCCCCGAAGTTGAGCTGTGTGGGAAATCTCAAGGAGACTTGGTAGAAATCCCAACATAGGAAGTTCCTAATAATTACTCAAAACCCATCAGCCGGGTGCTAAAAAGACTCTGTGGAAGGACCCTGTGTTTCTGTGCTGCCCGCTCTGCTCAGCCTGCCCACCCCTCAGAGGCACTGCAGGTATGGGAGGAAGCTGAAAGAACTGCAGTAGCTCAGTCGTGTGCTGGGAGGTGGTTCAGTGGGGGCTGATGCACGAGGAGTTCAGTTGGGCTCCATTCACAGTGCTCAGCCCATATGGAACATTGGTGAAGGAACAGGGGATGGTTTCATAAGATGCACCAAGGAGACCAAACAAAGGCTGCTGAGCTGGCTGCAAGCCCATTTCTGGAACAAACACTTCTTTGAATATTGGGAGCAGGAACATTTGCTCCCCTCAGGTATCTCCACAGAAAGACTGAGAGCCATGCTTGACTGGAGATGCTAGGAGAGCATCAGAAGGCTCTGGGAAACCTGTTTTGCGAGGCCCACGCCTCCCCTCTCAATCAGTTTAACCTTGGGAGGACCATAATTAACTCTGAGTCTTTAAACCCCTGTGAAATTTAGCTAAAATTGGCTGATGCCTTCAAAACCAATCAGGGGCATGCACACAAAATGATCGTACAAGTGTGTTTCCATAGAAACGAAGCCGAAAGCTATAATTTCCTGAATTAAAAAAAAATAAAATATCAGCATGCTGATGATTGCAAAGCCAAAAGGGAAGCAGCTGAGTGTCCCAGCGCTGCATCAGCTCATCCTGCAGAGCTGCACACCACTTCATCCCATGCCCTCACCTTTTCCTTTCCTGTTCTCTCTCCCACTTGGGTGTTCCCTCCAGCCCATTATTCAACCTCCTTGCTCCTCTTTCCACCCAGCCCTTCCCTGTGCCCACATTCCCATTCGCACCCAGCTCTCTGCAGGGAGTGCACTGAGGCTCAAGGGGTGAGATGTGCCCTCTGCAGCCCTTCAGCTGCCCCGCTGCCTGGTGGGGAGCATCCCCATACTGCTGCCATGGGCCCCCCTCTGGCTCTGAGGCAGAAAACACCTTCTAAATAGAAAAACGTGGATAAGGCTCTCACCCTCTCAGCTCAAGGTCATCATCTGGAAAGGGTAATCAGGGCTCTGCTGAGAACAAACGGGACCAGCAGCACGTGGGTCCCAGATCCCTGCACATCTCTCCTGCTGGCATTGCTGATCAAACCCAGCTCCATCCTGCAGCAGCACCAGCCCCATCTCTGCTGCCCTGGCCCCCTGCTCCCCTGGTCTGCCACTCAGCCCATCTCTGTCCCCCTTCCACAGTGCTGTGACCCAGCGAGGTGTGCACATCCCCAGCCCCTGTTGTTGTCGTGGTCAGGGATTGCTGGCTGTCTTGCCACGGTTTCACCAAGCCCTGCAGCTGCTCCTGCACAGCAGCCTTGCTGGTTTGGCTCTCTGTGAGCCTCTGCTCCTCCCCTCCTGAAATTTGGCTTCATTTAGCATGTGGGTGGAGTGACTATTTTTGCACTGAACATTTGCATTTGTGAATATTCACATTTCCCAAGTAAAAGCTGATGACTCGTGCTCTGACTCGTGCTCTGCAGCGGGCCTGATGCCACGCACTGAGCTCGTGCACCTGAACAAAACCTCTCACCAGGGCTGTGACAGCACACTGGGCAACCTGGCCCTGCTGCTTTTGCTCTCAGTGATCTGACTGTGATGTGGGGCTGGGAGCTGAGGGCATGCAGTCAGAGAGCATCTCAGCTGAGGATGATGGTGTGAGACACTGAAATCTGAATCCTTCTTGAGTGCTCATGGAATGGATGGGTTGGAAGGGACCATAAAGCCCATCCAGTCCCAACCCCTGCCACAGGCAGGGACACCCGCAGTAGCCCAGGGTGCTTGAAGCCCCACCCAACCCAGCCTTTAGCACCCGCAGGGATGGGGCATCAGCTACAGGATAACCCGTTAGCTGATTCTATTTGCTTCCCTAGTAACATCATGTGAACCTCTTCCCCTCCACAGGTGCCCCACACCCGGGGAGCACCCAGAACCCCCCCAGGCATGGGGGCAGGAGTGAGTGACAGCACTTGGCTTGGCTGGAGAGCAGCGAGCCCAACAGCCTGGCAGGGAAATGCTGCAGAAATCATCCTGCACTATGTAGGTCAACACTGGCAGCTGTGAAAAAAGGATGTTCCGGGGATGTGAGAGAGGGAGGGAGCTGCAGTTTGAAATGGAGAGGGTGAACAGACAGACAGACACATAGATAGCGTTTAACATATCAACCCTCCTGATGGGCACTCTCGATTTACACCACATGTATGAGGTACTAGACTAGAAACATGCATCAGTTACCTTATCAGAATATATAGACATGCGTGTTGTCAGACCAATGACAGGGATCCTGTAGAAGCCAGCTGTGTATGATACGGGTGTTGGTGTTAGGTGATCGTTGGGAGCAGGTGGGTGACTAACTAATATTGCATAGACCTGCAGGACAGGATACACGACACAAACATTATTTCACAGGAGCACATCAGCCATCGAGTGTGATTTTCCTTTTCTGCAATGTTAAAGAGCCCCACGTTAGCACAATAACAGCAATCAAATCATCAGCAGCAAAGCAACGACTGCACTGGGGGAGGCTGGTGTGCCCAATGCTTGGAGGGGGTGGGGCTGCACAGGTTTGGACCTTCATGGAAGTGCCACGCCGAGCTGCTCGGCTAAACTAATAACTTCCATGGATTACAGATTAAAGGGAAGCATCTCCCTTACAGTCGCACTGTGTAATGCGATTTCTTTAACCACACATTTAATACTGGGTTGTAATTCCCCTCTGAGGACTATTACATACAAAGTGGTCAGCTGGGAATTGGAGTGGGAGGAAGAGCACCAAGCCACAGTGCGCATCGGCCATCTGGCTCCAGGCACATGGAAAAGCTGGGGGGGACGGGGAGAGCGGTTCTAGGGCAGGAACAGCAGCATGCTGGGTGCTGGGTGCTGGGTGCTGGGTGCTGGACTGTACCAAACTGGGGAAAGAGGATGCCAGCGATATCCTGCTGTGATGAGAGGGCTGGGATCCAACAGGATCCTGGTTTCTGTCAAATGGAGTGGGAAGGAGCTGGTAAACCCCGGGGGACCCTTTGTTTGAGGAATGTCCTCTGCTGGCAGCAGGTCTCCTGCTAGGGATGAATCTGCACAAGGACTTCAATGCCCGGGAGGAGACAGAACTTCTTCCCTCCTCCAAGCATCTGTCCCAGTGCTGGGACGTGCTGTGCACCCTGCTGCAGGGCAGGATGGATGAGGAGGGATGGCTGGGGACAGGGATGGGGAACAGGGTAGGACAAGGGGCAGGGTTTGGAGCCCCTACCGTGGGAGAAGGGGGACACTACTGAGGGCAGCATGTGGGGGTGTGGGGGTGCAGGAAGGGGTGCCTGGTGCCCAGTTGACACAAGGAGTGTGTGAGGGCTGCGTCAGCAGGGCTGGGACATGTCTTGGGGACAGGTCGTTGGGTAGCAATGGGCAGGGAGAGAGGCGGGAGGCAAGGGCTGCACAGGCAGCACAGCAGCTGACCGAGAGGAGCCATTTTGCGGGGCCGGCACAGTGCCAGTGAGCTGGAGTGGGAACAGCTGAGCCCTACAGCTCCATGGGGCCAGGAATTTAGGCATTGCAACCCCATGGTTGCAATGGTACAGCAACCCCAGCACCCTGATCGCCAGCACTGAAGCCCTCTCTGCATTGCAACGGAGCAGTGGCCCCAGCCCATGGGATTTGCTCTGGGGACGAGGCTTAGAGGTGGCCTGGACATTGATCAGCTGGGATACAAAATGAATCTCAGCCCTGCTAGGGACCCAACCGAGCTGCAAGGATCCCAAGCAGTCTATGGTGTCCCTGGGGACGCCCCCAGCCACCCCCACCTCCGGCTAAGGAACCCGTGTCCCAGTCAGCTGCCACCTCCAGCTCCCTGCCCCCTTGCTGGCTGGCTGCGTGCTGGGCATGCATGCACCCATCATGACTGTGTGTGTGTGTGTCCCCATGGTGCAGGTGTTGCATGCTTTGTGTGCATCCCTGTGTACCCATGCACAACTCTGCAGGCACCTTCTGTGTGCAAGGTGGGTCAGGTGTCCATGTGTCCACCTACACACTCAGAGCCTAAGCAGGGTCAAAGCACATGCATAGCAGTGTGTGCACATGTGTGTATGTATGCTCGTGTGTGTGCTCCACGTTTGTGCCCATGTGTCCCATGCATTTGTGGCACTGGGGGAGCAGTGATGCTGTGTGGGTGATGGGGTGTGTGAGCTGTGGTGCAGCTGTTCAGATGTGTGCCCTGCAATGTGTGTGTGCATGCAGCATTTTATGTGTGCCCGTGCTTGCAGTGCACAGTGGGACATGCTAGTGAGGCAGTGTGTGTGTCTGTGCACTGGTGCAGTGTGTGCACACGGATGTGGCATATGCACCGTGTGCAAAGCAGTGCTGCATGCTGTCTTCATATGCAGCATTCTGAATGTGTGCCCGTGTTTGAACGATGCACGCATGCACATGACATGTGTGCACACAGCACATCCCGCGGGCGCTCCTGCAGCGCTCCACGAGAGCACAGTGGGTGTGCATGCGTGGTGCTCCCGTGTCCACACGCAGCGTGTTCATGCCCACGCGTGCACCCACCTCTGCTCACACCCACGGTGTGCACGCGTGTCGCCGCGCGTGTGCCCGCGTGCAGTGGGTGCGTGCCCGCACCGCCGCTCGCTTACATAAAGGCTGCAATGCGGGCAGCGGCGCCCCGAGGCGGCGGGGCAGGACCCCAACCCGCGGCTCTGCCTTCCCCGAGCCCCGGGGGGGGCACCGCGAGGTGGAGGCGGCTCGGAGCCCTCCGGGGACGGGGCGCGGGGCTCCGACGATGGGGTCGCCGGCCCGGGGTACCTGGCTGGAGATGAGGTCCTCGCAGACGGAGAGAGCCATCTGAATGGCGTTGGGTTTGTGCGTGACCGAGGTGGCGTTGAGCTGCAGCTTCCAGGTACCGTGCCGCTTGTTGGCCTGGTTCACAGCCTCGCGAAAGATCTGCTCGTGCTTCTTGGTGCTCAGCACCGCGCCGATATTGACAATCTTGGGGTCGCAGCCGGCGCGTGCGAAAGAGGAGGAGAAGAGCAGGGCGAGCAGCAGCAGCCGCATGGTGCTCATCCACGGGCGGCCCGGATCCCGCCGGGTCCCCGCCCGCTGCCCGCCGCCCGCCGGCTCAGCTCGGCCCCATGCGGCCCGGCGCGGCGCGGCGCGGGGAGCTCTCCTTGGTGCTGAACCGCCCGCTCCGCTCCGCGCCGCTCCGCCCGCCGGCGGCTCCTCCCGCTCCGCGGCCCCGCGCTGCCGCAGCGCCCTCCCCCGGCCCGCCCCCGACCCCCGCGGCAGCGGGAGGGACCCCGGGTCGGCCCCGGGCGCTGCGGCAGCGCCGCTCCGGGTGGGGTCGGTGTGACACCCCGGCTGCTGCTCTCTGACCCGCCTCGACTCCTGCTCCCTCCGTATGGGTTCAATAGGAGTAGTCCCGAGTGCTGCTCCCTACCATGCCGGCCACCCGGGGGCCCGAGGAAGGACGGAGGGAGGGACGGAGTCAACCCTGAGGAGGCTGCGGGAGCCCCGAGGACCGCATGGCTGGGGTCTGGCTCCTGCACCACATGGGAGCATCGCTGGTGCAGAGGGCTGTCCAGGTGTGGCTGAGCATCCAGCTGCCAGGAAAGCATCTCCAGGGGTCCGACTCCTTTCTCATCTTTTCTCTTGCACTCACATCCGTTCAGGGTGTGAGCGTTCCCATTACTCTGGGAAGCACGATCACACCCCATGTGGGGTAAAACAAGGTCTCCTGGGTTTGTTTTTCCCTGCAAATATTCCTAACTACACAGCACCTCTGACACATATCTCCATCCCCATCTGGGGTGAACTGCCCAGGACGTGAATGTCACCACGAATTTTCACTCCAGAGCTGGAGAATCTTGGCCAGCACATCTCTGGAGAACAATGGTTAAGCAGCACCCATCTGATTCCTGTCTTTATTTTATCCCTCCAGGCAGAGCCACCATTCTTGCAGGAGTATCTCATGGAGCAACTAGGGCAGGTTTTCACCATTCAGTTCTGTCCATTAAGTCTGGGCTACGACCTAGAGATTCTTCTTGTGGTTCTCTCGCTCTTTCTGACCCTCAGCTACCACTTGCCTTCCCAGAGGACACGGGGCTATAGCAACTGCTGGCCGACATCTGGAGCTCCATGGTGAAAGCTGCCGGGTTTCCCTCTTGCACCACCTCTCTCCAGTTGCAGGAACATTACACACCAGAGCTGTTGCTTTGGCCCTTTTGGAAACAAAAAACAAAGGGGCTGTGGGTAGCCACAGCGTGTTGCTTTGTAGCTGCATGGGACAAATGCCATCGGCTGTATGCCAGCCAAGAGAGCAGGCTGAGCACTGCAGAAGAAAAATCACCAGAGATATTTTTACATCAGCCATTTTGAGGGTATTGCCGCAGCCCACCTCTGTGCTTGTTTTGCAACGTGAGTGGAAGCAGAATTTTCTCCCCCAACGCAAATTTTCTCACTGGCATCTCTGAAGTGCAAGTTGCCATGGAAACCATTTTGCCTGGGTCCCACGTTGCCCACACACGCTCGCATGAAGCTGCAGAAGCAAAATGGCCGTTGTGCAATGCCACAGGGTCGCAGTCTTGAGGGGCTGCCGTGCTTCACAGCTCTGTGCCAGCAAGGAGACCCAGCAGAGAGCCTACAATCACGGGGAGAGCAATGGAGCCCATTGCAGCTACGATGCAGCGGGTGAGAGAAGGAGCATGGCCCCACCTTGCCTTAACTCTTGCAGTGCTCTGCATGCAGCTCCACAGCGATCCTGATGTGCTCTCAGCACAGACAACCATGCACATGTCACCCTGTTCAGTGCCACTGCACTGTTCCCTCTCCTCCATGCATGGAGCTGAGGGTCTTATAGTGCTCACATGTGGCTTTGCCCACCCTGCAGGATCTCTTGGAGGGATGGAGTGTATGGATAAGTAGAGGTGCATCCACGCCGGTGGACTGCATATATTTGACTTCATTTCCTCCTCTTCTCACCAGCTGAAATCACAGAATCACAGAACATCCTGAGCTGGAAGGGACCCATGGGGATCGTGGAGCCCAACCCGACCCCACACAGCACCACCCAAACCCCAACCCTACAACTGAGAGTGATGTCCCTGCACTCTGAGCTCTGTCATCTCGGGGCTGTTCCTACTGCCCTCAGGGGCATCACGCCCAGCCTGACCCTCCCCTGACAGCTCCATGCCATCAGGAACCCAGGTCTAAAGCACTGTGTCATCTCCATTCATTTTTCCCTCTAGAGGCTGTTGTTCCTGGCACCAGGAACAGCCCAGATCACAAGCTCCTGCAGCAAGGCTCAGCCCGCACAGACGCTCTCACTGCACGGCTTCCACTCATGCTGTGTCCTCAGGCTCTTTGATCATCTGAAGGCAATGGGTGCATGCAGGGTTTTCGCAGGGTGAGAGCTGTGTAAATGGTGGGTACAACTGCATCCACCAGCTGATCTGTGTGAAGACTCTGCAGCAAGCAATGGTCTTTGCTTTCCCTGTGGCTTCCTCCTGACATGTTATGGCAACCTTCTTAATCATGGTTTGCTGCAAGCAATTAACAGTTGCCTGTTAGCAATTAGCACATGCATAATATGATGCTGCTTTTTACGTCTGGCACCTTCTGGATGCAAGAGAGACGAGCTGCAAGATGGGGTCAATGCTTGTGTGGTGCCCCATTGCTTGGGAATGGTGTGAGCCTTCTTGGGCAGAGAAAAGCCACACAGAACTGAGAGGCTTAAAGGAAGCAGCACTGAACCCAGATATGTGTTTCAACTGCCCTGGGGCAAGGCATCAGCCCCAGTAGGGGAAAAGACAATATGAAATTTCATAAGTGAGGAAATTAAGTGTTAGGAATATGTGAGCCTTGCTAGTCATCATGGAGCTACTAAACATGCTGAATTCCTCTTCTGAGAAAGTTAAAATTTAATTGAAATCAGAAAATGTGTGGCTCTAATATGGGCTCCAGTGATGCTTTTCGCGTACATCTACAAGACGGAAGAGTGGTGAAGTTAATGCATGAAACCAAGCAAAGCACCTACTGAGTGCTGCCTATGGCAGAGCTCTGCGAGCTGCTGTCAGTGAAGAGCTATAAGTGGAAAAACTGTTGCCAATGTGTAGATTGTATTCTTCACAGGTTAAAAGGTCCACAGAAGTGGCCCAGCTCTGTAGTTGACTTTCCAGTCCCACCAGTTAACTTTCCTTCCATTGCCCTCCAATTGGCTCCCAACATCCTCCTAGTTTCTTTCAATGACCCGTTGACATTTGTTGACCTCTCAGTAATCCCTAGTTGACCTCCAGTCCCATCAGTTGACTTCCCAATCCCTCCCAGAATTCTCTAGTTGGCTCCCACGACCCTCCCAGTCTGACCAGTTGACCTCCCACTCCCTTCCTGCTCTGCAGTGCCCCCACAGCTCTGCTATGAAGAATAGGTGGGCTTGTTTGGTCTTCCATTGGTAAATGGAAGGCTCTGAGAAGATATCACTGCAACATTTAAGGCATAAAGACAGCTTGTAAGAAAGGTGGAGACAGACTTTTTACCAGAGTCTGTAGTGACAGGACAAAGGGCAATTTTTATAAACTGAAAGAAGGGAGGCTTAGATAGACACAAACAAGAAATAGTTTAATGAGAGCAGTGACACTGGAACAGTTTGCTCAAAGAAACTGTGGAAGCCATGCCATTGGAAGCGTTCAAAGTCAGGACAGACAGGGCTTTGAGCATTTAATTTAGAGAAAGGTGTCCCTGGCTGTGGGAGCTTGGGCCAGGTCACCTCCAAACGTCCCTTCAGACCCAAACCTTTCTATGATTCTGTGATCCTATGACATGGATCTGCCTAGCACATCTCATCACTCCTGGCTTCATACTACTGCTGGGATATTTTCACATCTTTGTGAACTAGTTCCAGGGACTTCCCAACTCATGCAATTCCCATGTGCTCCTTACCTAGGGGGAACAGAAAAATTAGGGGGTTGCTTTCCAATCTGCTATATATGACATTTAAAGACATCAGATATCATAAATGTGAGGCACCCAGCCTCAGGAATAGCTTTGGAAGATGCTGAGCAAGCCAGGCGAAGCCAGAGTTGGCCCAGTTGTGTCAATATGGCATGTGGGGGCAGAAGCTGATGGCACCAGACTTGGTGCTGCACTGGATGTACCTCACCCCAGAGCCAGCTGGCAGGCTGGAGCATGGGGCCTGGGTGTACTCCTCTGCAGGCCAGAACAGATAATTAGTGTGCGAGGGCTCAGAGCACAGGAACGTGACAGCAGACATGCCCCTCTTGGGAGCTGTGCCCTCCTGTCATCTGTGATTGATATATGAAAGGAGATCAAAACCTTGTTGTTGAGAACAGAAAGATTAATTGCACATTTTGTTTGGTTATGAAACCAGCTTAAAAATAAAGAAAAACGTGATGAGACAAGGTTGAAGAACACTGGCTTTGAAGAAAATTCTTTTTTCCTCATCTTTTCCCACTAAGGTGCACTCACATAGAGCAGGCACACGTGGTCAGGATGGGCTTCTTGGAAAGATGAACACACAGGTAGGATTATCTGGAGGAAAATGTCACTGAGAGACTTTGTGGCCAACAGCCCAACTCTCCAAGGCTTTATCCTCCTCCTGCAGTTCTTCTGATTTTCAGGACTTTAGGTCTATAGCTTCTCCCCTCCCTATAGCTTCTGCCTCCCTTGGCTACTTCTGCTCACATTCCTCCTTTCTCTGTATTTCCTCTGGGTTCACCCCACACAAGATGAGGTGCCCATCATCACACACACCTTGCAGTTCACCAGATATGCAGATATTTTTTGCTCTGCTCCCAGTTACATTCCTAGCAGTTCTGGAGGGAGGGCTATTATGCCTGGAAGCTTGTCAACTATTTTTCCATCTCTATCATCTCATCTAATAGAAAATATTATTGTCCTCTACGGACCTTGCCTCTCTTATATGCTTAGATCATCCTGTCTACAAAAGCATTAATACTCATTATTCCTAACATCATATTTGTCTTTTTGAGCAGTGTGGAACAGTGAACAGATACAGAGACCACGTCAAGCAACGCTCAGCTCTCTTGCTAAGTGCCAATTAACAGCTAACCCCCTCTGTGGGCCTTAGCCATGTGCATTGCATTTCACTGGCAGGCACTGCTGCTTGCCTGTCAATCACTAAGAGATTTGCAAGGCTTCTTCTGCTGTACTTCATGGTCAACTTTACTGTAGTGAATAATTTAGAACCATTTTCATCAGGAGATTTAGATGTCTGTTTATCCCCTTTCCCAGTTTCCTCGTGAACAGGCAGATACAAACACCACACCTCATTCTCCAGCTGAGCATTTATTCCTTTTCCTGGCTTCCTATCTTCTCACCAATTACATAAGCAAAGAGGATTCCTCTGCTGTTATTTCAGGCTTATTTAGGGGCTTTTTGTGTTCGGCCTTAGAGGAAGTGTCTTGAAAATCCAAGTGAACAAAGCATGAACTTATTCAGCTGTTTGTTGAGTTCCCATTTCTACTGGTGAGGCATAAATTCTCCTCACAAACATGCTGCTGACTCTTCCTCTCTGAATCATACTCAGTCCTGTGTTGGAGAACCCTTTGCTGCAGTGTCTGATGGATTTGCTCAGCACGGTATAAAGACTCATTCCCCAAACCACCCAGAAAGTCTCTGTTTCAGTGCAGTCAGTTTATTTGTTATGTGCTTTTCTGCCCTTGGAAATCTGCTCTTGAGAATCTCTTTTTGATCAGCCCTCCTTCAGCTTGGTTTTTCACTCAGAAATCATCATTCTTCGTCTTCCTCACCCAGGCAGGGCTCACACTGTCCCTCTCTTTAGGAATGCCTGTTTACTTCCAGCTGTTGTGTTCAGTCCCCTGCAGAGCTACAGTGGTAGAAAAGGTTTCCAATAGGTCATCTGTCTTTGCCTGAGCCTCCAATATGAGTTCGTTAGGATATTCAGCCTTTCTGAATCCACCTTTTTGCTGATTTTCCTTCAACCAGATGCTCCAGTTCTGTGTGCTTCTCCCATTTCTGTTATTCAGTATATGGTGGGTACTTTGGGTCATTGTGACACTTGCAAATCTCTGAGTCTATCTATATTATGGGCAACAAGTGGACTTTTGACAGTTACCTCTCGAACTGTGCAATTCTTAGGACCAAATCTAACTTTACTTCCTTGCCCCACTCTGCAACAAGCTCATGCTGCCTGCCTTTCCTTGGCACCCATTTGTCCTCTGCACAGAGAGCATCTCTGTTTTCTGCTCCTGAACACCTCAGGGTGCTGTCACACAACCAGTGTCCCCAACATTGCTTTCTAAGACTGAGACAGTGGCTCAGGAGGTGATGTGGTATACAATGATCTAATTACCGCATCGACCTGATGCGGGGGCCACAGCCTGGAGACACATTATTCCTTACATCCAAGTGGTCACAGCTTGCGCTCACTGCTCCTCGGTCGGGCATCTCCACAATCTCCCGGCTCCTCGCTCGGCCCGGGGGTGCCGGTTGGGCGCGGGGGGTGTGAGCTGGACACAGCCCTGCCCGCCCAGCATCACCCCGCCCGGGGCCGCCCGCTGTATAAGAGGAGGCGGCGGTGCTGGGGCCGTGCGCGCTATGGGGTGGTGCGGCACGGAGCTGCTGGCCGCGGGGCTGGGGGACGGGACGCCGCTCTTCCTCGTCCTCCTCCTCTTCCTCCTCCTCGTCCTGCTGTCCGGCAGCTGGCGGCCGCTGGAGCTGCGGCGCGGCCCGGGCCGCGTTGGCTACCTGCCGGTTGTCGGTCCGAGCCGTGGGATCTCAGCCCGCCGCTCCCGTCGGTCCGGAGCGCTGCCGCCTCCCTACCCCAACGGCTGGTATCGCGTCCTCGACTCCGCGCAGCTGCCCCGCGGTGCCGTCCGCAGCCTCGCTCTGCTCGGTGAGTGCGGGATCCCCGCCGGACATCGAGGGGAGAGAGTTTCGGGGTGCCGGGGGGGTGCGGAGCGGCCCCGACGGATCCCCGGGGTGTTGCTGCATGGGCATCCCCGCCCGGGAATGGGGAGCGCCCCAACCCGCAGCCCTGCCGGCTATCCGGGACATCCCTTCCCCGGGCACCTCCCCTGGAACAGCCCCATCACACTGGTTCCACTGCCTGGGCATCCAGACCGGGACATGGGAGATCCCAGATGGGAACTCCACTGGGGGAATTAGGACAGTCCTGCCCAGGCACAGGGCTATTCCTGCCCGAGTATCTCTGTGTGGGTACTGCGACATCCTCACTATGGCACTGGGCATCCTGCCTGGGCATCCTGCACCCATGCCAGGTCTCTGCCAGGGCTCCTTATCAGTGTGCAAGACATCCCTCCCTGAGCATCCCTGCTGGGGCACCCCAAACTCCTGCATGAGGTCTCTGCTGTGACACTGGGACATCTCTGCACGCCCCTCTCCTGGGGCATCCCAGCCAACATGTGCATGTGGGCACGGGAAGTGGCACAACCCAGGTTTTTGTACAGGTATCAGGTATCCCAGCTGGGGCACTAGAGATGTTATGGCACAGTGTCTTTGTGAGCATGCAGGGCACCCCTGGGCTTCTTCCTGGGACTGCAGGTCACCTTGCTGCCTTCCCAGCACTGCTGCCCACAGCTCCGCCTTTCCAGGGCAGATCAGATCTCACAGCCACATCCAGAGGGGTGCTGGGTTGTCCATGGTCCTTATATCTTGAAGATGATTTGGGAGCTGTGGGATCTTGTTCAGGTGCCTTCCTCATCAGAAGGGAAGTTTCTGCATTGAAATCCCTCAGATTCAGTGATGAAGGTGTTTTCCCAGAAAGAAAAAAAAAAAACACGGCTCTGTTTTAGAGAGCCATCTTCTCCTGTCATGTTTTGCTGGTTTTTTGTTTGTTTGTTTGTTTGTTTCTTTGTTTTATGATGGGAATTATTCAATTCACATACACACCCTGGTGATCCCTACCAACCTGCTGGTTACAATGGGGCTCCTTGCATCGCACAACCACATCCCTGCCCCTGGCACCCATTCCACCTGGTCTGGCTAAATGTACAGGTAACATCACTTCGCGTTGCAGCATGATGGCAGGATACTGCTGCCAAGAGGACTACAGTAATTAAGGGAGTTAAACAGCCCATAGCTTCCAGGTTTGTGAATGCTTAATTGCTTTGGATAGCGTCTCTGAGCAAAGCCTGGGAACATGGCCTTGCTCCAAAAGAAGTGAGCAAGAGAACAGGAGGAAATAAAATCATTTGACTTGGTCCTTTCAAGAGCCACCTTTGGGGACCGTGCACCTCCTAAAACACAGCTGCACGGGCTGAAAACTCTCCCTGCTTTCCCCATTTGCTCTGAGACTCAGTCAGGCAGAGGAGAGCTGGTGTTAGGAAAAGGGCTGCCTGCGACCTGGGGCAGGGGAAGGACCGGCACCCCGAGCACCTCCCCTCCCTGTGCTGCTGCCCGCACAGCCACCATTGCCTTCCAGTGCACAGCAGTGCTGGGAAGGGAGGCACCTCCAGGCAGCGAAACCACAATGTTCTGCCAGACAGCAGAGAGAATCCTTCCCAGCTTTGAAGGTTGGGAGTTTTCTTTGCCCAGACCACGAGATGAAGAGAAGTAGCTTTGTGATAATAGCTCAGTGCCTGTCATCAACACAGCTTTCTGGGTAAACGCAGACAGAACTTGGAGCTTGAACTTCAGTTGGGTTTTTTCAGTTTGGTCTCATTACTTCTGTGCGAGCTCCAAGTTACAGCTTCTGTAACAAAGCTTTCACAAGGTGATGGGTTAACACGCACACACACTGCAGGGACCGCGGAGCTCCTTGGGCTTCAGCTCGCTGACTGCTGGATGAGCAGCACCAGACAACCAGGGTACGACCGAGGGATGCTGGGGAGCGGTGCGGGGCCGTGAGGTGTAGGGACGGAGCGGGGGGACGCGGGAGCCGGGTGCGGGCTGCCACCTGGCGGTGAGGTCTGGACGGGCCGATGCATGGGATGAGCTTCGAGACCGGGTGCCGGCTGCTGCACTTTGGTCACAACAACTCCGTGCAGAGCTACAGGACTGGGGCAGAGTGGTTGAACGACTGTATTGAGGTAACGGACCTGGGGGTGTTGGTCGACGCTCAGCTGAACACGAGCCAGCAGTGTGCCCAGGTGGCCAAGAAGGCCCACGGCATCCTGCCTTGTGCCAGCAGCAGTGCAGCCAGCAGGAGCAGGAGGGGATCGTCCCTCTGTACGGCACTGGTGGGGCCGCAGCTCAGTGCTGTGCTCAGTGCTGGGCCCTCACTGCAGTGCAGGCATGGAGGCCCTGCAGCGTGTCCAGAGATGGGCATGGAGCTGGGAGGGGTCTGCAGCACCAGTGTGATGGGGAGCGGCTGAGGGAGCTGGGATGGGTCAGTGTGGGGAAGGGGAGCTCAGGGGAGAGCTCAGTGCTCTCTAAGCTCCTGACAGGAGGTTGTGGTGAGGTGGGGTCAGCATCTGCTGCCAGGTAATAGTGATTGGACGAGAGATGATGGCCTCACATTGTGCCAGGGGAGGTTCAGGTTGGGTATTAGGAAACATTCTCATAAAGAATGGTAATGCATTGGCACAGGCTTCCCAGGAAGTGGTGGAGTCACTGCCTCTGGAGGTGTTTGAGAACCACGGAGATGTGGCACCTGTGGACATGGACATGGACATGGAGGGGGTGGGTTGGCGATTAGACTTCATCATCTTAGTGGCCTTTTCCAGCCTTAACGATTCCATGATTCTTCCTGCTGCCCACTCAGATGGGGCTGAGCCATCCCTCCATCCCCCACCCCTCACTCCAGTTTTGCAGATGCTCTCATGACCGCGTGTTCCCACAGGACAGCGGCTGGCTGCGTTCCGCACGCAGGACGGCCAGGCGCACGTGGTGGATTCGTACTGCCCGCACCTCGGCGCTGACCTGGCTGCCGGCGGGCGCGTCGTGGGCAGCTGCATCGAGTGCCCCTTCCACGGCTGGCGTTTCCGAGGAGAGGATGGAAAATGCACCCACATCCCATATGCTGGAAAAGGTGAACCTCCCCCAGCTCTGCTGAGAGCAGCCGGAGCGATGGCAGTGCCTAAAAATCTAATTAGGAAAGGAAAAGCAGTCTTTGTCAGAGCTCCCCACGCTGCTCCCTCATTTCCTGCAGCACACAGCTTCCTTGGGACACAGCATTCTGATAGTCTGTCATACGCTAAATCACACCCGGGACTTTCACCCACTGGGTTTCAGAAATTACTCTGCACTCCACAGTGATGGTTTATACCAATTGAATGCTTAAATAACAGATAAAATAATCTCTATGTGACCCTTTTTTCTCTTTTTAAGGCATTCACACCCATCTTTCGATATGGTTTGTGACAATCATGCAGAGAGAAATCCTTAAATTTCACATGTAAGAATTACTTGATGGGCTTGCACTGGTTTAAAGAAATCAGCCATTCTAAACATGGCTGAAAACATGGAGAGAATTTACCTTGAGCTCTCCTTTGGATTGTTCTTCCTAATTATTTTGCTGAGAAGGTCAATTTGGAGTTGATTCAGATAGTGACGATAACATTAATTAACAGCAAAACTCTACTGAACAGATTTCTTTTCCCAAAGTGGAGAAATTGTTCTATCCATATGAGGTGCGATAAACAGTTTATAGGTTGCACCATACAGATTCACACTGCGTTAGTTTTTGCATACGCACTCACTCAGGAGCTGCATTTGAATGAAAATTTGATTCCACGTAATGAAGAAAGATGTGCTTCATTGCAAAATGAGAACGAGTATTCCAGCCATAGACAAACTCTTGCCAAAATGCATTGTTTCCTCTGAGACTGCTTTATTCACAGCCACAGTTACTGGTGGAACAGAACTGCACACAGCTGCGCTGCTCCCAAATGGGTCAGGTTGATATAAACAGAGTAAAGAGCCACCTGTGTGCATGGAGGGCATGGTGGGGGATTTTGGTGCACAGCCCCTTTGGCCCTGGGCTCACAGGGCACGTGGCACCCAGTGTGTGCGTGGGGTGGGGAAACTCCTCCAATGCAATGGATCCCACCAAAAAGGTGGTTTTTGCAACCCTAAGTGGCACCCATGGTCTTTCCAGCCTCCTCTGTCAGTCACTGGTTTGGAACATGATCTGTTGAGGTCCCTTGCAACCAAAACCATTCTATGGTTCTAGGAAAGCAAAACCTAATTTCTCCCATCCTTCAGCCTCCCAAGTGGATGTGCAAACCTAAGTAATAAGGGAAGTATGTCCTCTGGGCTTGTTTGCCAGCTAGGAAAAAAAAAAGTAATGAAAATGAAAGCTGCCCACTGAGGAGAAGAAAAGTTTTCTCACAGTTGGTTACATATAAACACCCAAATTAATTTCACTGGGAAGGTTGGAAAGAGTGGAGGACTGTTCCAAATGCAACCCATGGCACTGCTGTACCAAAACAGGATGACTTGAGCTCAGGAGTTACAGCTGGCTTTGCTTCCTGCCAGTCTATAACTGAAGCCATTGCTTGTAGCTCAGTGGAACTGGAAGGGGGTTCATTGGCACATGTGCACTGTGCACGGTTCTGAGCAGCGAGAGCAGGCTGCAGGGCCGGCCACCTCCTGGAGGGACTCGTGCACACTGAAATGACATTAAAGCAAACAGAAAGCAAACTTCAGGAGCTGCTTTTCTCCTCCAGCAGCCTGAGGGGTGGCAAATGGCAGCAGGGAGAGCCTGTGCCAAGCTAATACTGACCATCAAAATGAGCTCCGAGCTGTAGCCTGGGATGAAGTGACATTGAACATGCTGGAAACACCACTTTTATCCAATCCTTTTCTTTTCCTCAGTGCCAGATTTTGCCAAGGTGCGGAGCTGGCCATGCTGTGAGGTGAATGGGATGCTGCTGCTCTGGTACCACTGCGATGGAACCGGCCCCGATTGGGCTGTGCCTGAGCAGCCTGAGATCATCACTGGGGACTGGGTGTTCCGGGGGCAGACGGAGCACTTCGTGGATGCACACATCCAGGTGGGAGCACGGCCGGGCTGGGGTCCCTTCCTTCAGTGCTGACCCTTCCCCAGATACCTCCTCCCACTAAACCCAGTGCCACCGCACAGAGCATGGCCCTGGAAATGCATCATTGTGCCATGTGCCAAGAATGTGGCAGATGTTCCCCAAACGTGAACCACAGGCTGCTTGAGAGGGAGCAGATGTGCTGGGTGCTTAAAGGGAATCTGTTCATTTGCTTTGACTTATAACTGATGTAATTTAAAAAAAGATTCTCCAAGGATTGCAGCGCTTAGTGTCAGCGGGCTCTCCAACTCATTGATCACAGAATGGGAAAACGCGCGGTTATTTTGCTGTTAATCTTCATAACCACATTCATTTGCTGGCAAATGTACCAGGCGGAACAAAATGCTGCTTCTGTCATCTCTTGGAGGAACTGTGCAGGCTGGAGGAGGGAGTGGCATGAGCAGAGCTGTGCTGGGGTCAGTCCATGCTGTGAGCCATGTTGGTGGGACGCTGGTGGACTTAAGCAGTGAAGCAGTTAAACCTCAAAACATTTGGGATGGGCATTAGAAAACATTTCTTGTCAGAAAGAGTGGCAGTGCATTGGCATGGGCTGCCCAGGGAGTGGTGGGGTCACCATTCCTGGGGATGCTCCAGGATGTGGTGCTGGGGGACGTGGTCAGTGGGAGGTGCTGGTGGAGGAGGGCTGATGGTTGGACTTGGTGAGCTACGATCCTAAGAATTCAGCTCTTGTCATAAATTGTCCCCCACGCAGGAAATCCCTGAGAACGCAGCTGACACAGCTCACCTGGCCTTCCTGCACGGCCCAGCCATTCTGAGCGGATCCGACCTGAGATACACCAAGTCCAGGCTGTGGGACTTCATGAAGCACGTCTGGAAGGTAGCGTCCTGGCTCCCCTTGTGGCCACACATTGTTCAAATCCTTTTCTGCCTCTTTTCCTGCCACGTCCCCTCTCTTCAGGTCACATCTCCTCTGTATCTCTGATCCTTCCCTCTCCTCGTGCTCTGCCCTTCTCAGCCCCATCTCGCTGTTACCTCTCCTTCAGGCTGAGTGGCAGCCAGAGCCGGAGCCCCACGGGCACTGCTCCCACATGCAGCTCCAGCACACAGCCACCATCTTTGGGAAGCGCTTCCCCTTGCTGGACCTGTCGGTGTCAGCCCGGCAGGTATGTCCTGTGCCCCATGGAGCTCTCGGTGTGAGCAGTGGGGAGGGCAGGAGGCTGTGAACAACAGGGCTTGGCCCTTCCTGTGAGAGTGGGTCAGCCATCACCCCCTGAGCCGGTGGACGGCTTTATTGGCCCAGAGGATGAGATTCCAGATGGGACCACTGGGCTCCATCCCTCAGGGTGCTCTGTTCTCTGCAGGTAGGGCCAGGGCTGGTCTTCCTCATCTTCAAACACGCGTTCCTGGGCCATGGGATCATCCTGCAGACGGTGACGCCCCTGGAGCCTCTCCTGCAGAACGTGGTCCACAAAATCTATTACCAGAAGAACGTGCCAGCCATCGTCCCCAAGTTCATCCTGAGGGCAGAATGCATCCAGGTGGGGCTCTGAGAATGTGGCGTCCTGCAATGTGAGATGCTGTGTGGAGCAGCTGCCCCTGTAGGCTCGCATATTTGGGAGTTGAGCACTCTTGGGCACAGTCTTTCAATTCTAGGAGCCCAAAGAAGGAAGCTCAAGATTTAGTAATGAGGATTCCCTCATCTGCTGAGGGTAGCAGGGAGATGCTGTCCCTGTCCTGCAGATGGGGAAGGGGGGCACAAGGGTTAGGTGACCTCTCCCAAATTGCAATTAGTTTTTAGGAGGACTAATGGCTGCATCCTGATCTCCAGCATCCCAGGATGGTGCTTGAGGACCTGTGCCAAGAAATACTCCCACTGTTAAACTATCATGAGGTTTGGCAATTCTTGCTCCTTCTGATAGAGAAGTCCCTTACAGAAGGGACTCACAGCAGTGGAGGAAAAACCCTTCTGGAGGTCCTTGTTCTAGCTGGGGCCAGACTATGGCCCAGTTCAGGACTTGTCTGGGTGAGCCTTGGAAGATCCTTGGAAGACTGCTCCCATCTCTCCAGCTCTGTAGGTGACCCATTCCATTATTTCTCCATGCACACTGTTGATTTTTGTTTTTAATGTCCATTTTGACCTTCTCAATGTCAAAAGATGGTTTTACAATGCCAAGACCCTATCCCAAACCAAACCTAGCTGTGCTAGCTCATACTGTTCAAATGTTGGCTTAATATACCTTACAAATGCAGATGAGCAGCACTTATTTCTTCAGGGACTTCTTTGAAAAAACAAAACAAAACACCAAAACTCCATAAATCTCACTGCATGTGTGTCTGAGTGGAATTTCAGACAGGGGTGCTTAATGTATGATGATTCCAAGCTCCCCTGGGAGGTGGTTGAGTCACCATCCCTGGATGTGTTTAAAAACCGTTTGGATGTGGTGCTCAGGGACGTGATTTAGTGGAGGGTTGTTAGAGTCAGGGTAGTATGGTTAGGTCGTGGTTGGACTTGATGATCTTTAAGGTCTTTTCCAACATGAGCAATTCTATGATTCTGTGATGCCTGATTGCTGGAGGCATCCCACAAATCAACAGCCTCAGGTGGAGCAGCTCCTCCCTTTACAATGCCCACTTTTGTTCCAGTGGCAGAGGCACTCTGAGCTGGAAGTGATTTCTTGCTTGAGAGCTGCAATGAGCTGAACAATTGTGATTTCTTAATTCGTTCCATTTTAAACAGTCAGAGCACTCCCACAGCCACTGGGAGGAACACAGCCACACGTCCCGCTGTGTGGGCAGCATGCACGAGGCTGCAGGTTCTGCTTTCTCCCTGCAGTTTGAGCGAGATGTGACCATCTGGAACAACAAGCAGTACCTGCCCAAGCCACTGCTGGTCAGCGAGGATGCTGGCATCCAGAAGCACCGGCGCTGGTTTGCACAGTTCTACAGCGAGAGGAGCACGCGGCCGTCAGTGCCCAAAGGGGACCTGGACTGGTGAGGGCTGTGGTGCCCTGCAAAGCGCTGAGCAAAACAAGCAGTGTCGTGTAGGCACAAGGAGCCTGGCGCTGCTCTGTGCACCCGCTGTGCTCAAGGCACCAAAGCCCTAACGGTGTTCCATGCTTGCTGTTGTACCTCTGCTGTCATCTGTGAATGAAGCACAAACTTAAGACTGACAAAACTCCCTCTTTGTGCCTCTCTCTGGGTGGGTTAAAACACTTTTTGTGTGACCCTTTATTGCACCACGTTTCCCAGCTGTGCTTGCTGCTGCTTCCACACCACCTCCTTGCCTTGGGTGGGTTCCAGCTCCCTGGGGAAGCCTTGGCCCACGGCTCTGTGGCCCCAGAGGTGTGACTGCAAAGCCCGCAGGTGTCTGCCGTCCTCCCTTCCTCTGACAGAGGCAGAGCAGAGCAGCAGGGTTTCAGCTGCCCACCACCCTCCCACTGAGCTCTGCAGGAGGGATGCACCCCTTCAGACAGCAGGGGGACTAGGGACTATCCCAGTGACCAATTCACGTTGTGAACATCTCTGCAGGTCAAGGATGTGCTTTGGAAGCCCCTGCATGCCAGCAATGCCATGGACGTGCAGTTGGCTGTAAAAATCTGTAACTCATGGCAAGATCACAGGTGTCAGTGTCACAGTGATCAGAAATGAAGCTGACATGTGGAAACCAGGCTGCAAATCTGGCTGAAACTGATCTACACTCTCCTATGCTTTATGCCTATAGGTTTTATATTAAAGGGTTAAATTCTGCCTTGCTGCACAGCACAGAGATAGCTGTATTCTCTATAGAAAGAGCCTGCAGGATTCTGGCAGCTACTCAGTGCCGCAGTCCAGCAAGAGCCAACACCCAATGTGACCACCTTTCCAAGTCGGTGGCTGCTCTGCTCATATGCTGTGCACTTCTTTGTGCCTTCAGAACTCTGCACCGTGCTGAGGTTTCTGATTCTTCCTTCATCAGTAACCCACGGATCAGGAGCAGCCCAATGCCCACCTTGGCTAGCAGCTGGCTAACACTGTGCAGGCAGTGCCTTTGCCCTTCGTACCACACTATTGCACTGACAACACTTTGCTATTAAATTTTTTTAAAATCTGACCTCGTGTTCACTGCTTGTCATTTCTCACCCATGGCACACACCCAAGGACGTGCCTGTTCTCAGTTGGGGTTCACATGTGCAACCACTTCCCTGTATGTGTCCTTCCATGGGGGCTGTGGGAACCCCTTGGCCTCTGGCATGGATGGGGGGGGGGTGGGAGGTGGAGAAGTTGAGAGGCCAAAGGGACATTACAGGGCCTGGAGGGGTCTCTGCTCACCTGCACCTTCATGTGGACACGTGCACAGCACATGGCTGGGTTGCTTTTGCCACACACCCAGGCTGTTGGTCCCCATTTCTCACGTTGCTCCCATACAGAGGATCTTGGGATGAGCAAACTTCCAAGGAAAGCAAAAACTTGAAGATGAGAGTGGAGAGGGTGAGTTCAATCAGCTTTGTTGGGCTCGTCAGTTCTGACATTAAAGAAAACGATGGGATCCCACCAAAGAACCTGAACTCTGAGTTCCTATTTCTTTCTTTACAGTGACTAAAATAGTTCTTTCCTGTTACAGCAGAAACTAGAGAACAGGGAAATAAGGCAGGATCAGCTAAAGCCTCTTACATTTGCATTTGCAATTTTATTTATCCTTTCCAAAGGGTGTAACAAAAATGACAACTCAGTGCTGGAAGACACCAGCAAGCCAAGGAGCACTGCTCTCCAGCCTGCTTTGCCTTCTGGCTTTACATTTATCTCTTCAAAAATCACAGAACTGCAGGGGTTGGAAGGGACCTCCAGAGACCACCAACCAACCCCTGCCCAAGCAGGTACCTACAGCAGGTCTTGAGTATCTCCACGGAAGGAGACTCCACCACCTCTCTGGGCAGCCGGTTCCAGTGTCTATCATGCCAATTTCCAAGCAAATCCAAACTCACAAGACGTAGGAGCATCTAAGCTTATTATTTCCTAAAATTGTCCATTTATACCTAATCTACTGCAAAGCTACAGCCGTTCTGACTGTTACACTCAAGGTCATGCTGGAGGGGCTCTGAGCACCCAGTGGAGCTGTGGGTGCCCTTGTTTGTTGCAGGGAGTTGGATCAGATGGCCTTAAATGGTCCCTTCCAACTCAAACGATTCTCTGAGTCTACCTTCTCATTGCTGCTATTATCTTCACACTCAAATGCTAACTGGAACAGCCTACTCCATACTTAGGCCTATTGCCATACTGCATCTTCGGGTTCTGAATTAACACATTAATTATAACCTTTCTATCAGGCAGTTATTTAATTTTTGTGGGTTTCTTTTGACAAGATAGGAAAATCCATTCCAAGAAAAGGCTCCATGAGGGTGACAGGCGATGTGCCTTGGACTCGCCAGCAGTAGGTTGGGCTCTTCCTCCTTTCACCCCAGGCCCCTGCACTACTTCCATACGGGACAATTCCCTGCATTATGTGCTGTTTGTAAGGAGCTGGGTCTTGGGGCTCCATCCAGAACTGCCTGATCCCCATTTTCCTCATCTCTCTGAGAACCCTGAATCACATCAAGACCGACATCGCCTCTACGCAGACCTCTGTGCCCTTCGGTATTTTGGCTCTCCATATAAACAGCCACTGTGCGCCTGAACAGCAGAAAGCAGCCCAAAAGAAGAGCAGCAAAGAGACCGCTGCTGAGATGTTGGTCTCTTCAGTGCAGGTTTTCCTTTTCCTCTTCACAGAGGCGCTCAGCATGGAATGAGGTCCCACACGTGCTTGAAGAAATAGAAAATCCCAGACACTTCTTTTTTTTCCTAAAGGTCGTTTTATTGTAAAACCATAAATACAACACTGACATGAAAATCCTCAAGCAACGGATGCTTTCTTACAGTTACAGTTTGTCTTCTGCCTTGGCATCAACTCTGAAAAGAATGTTGCAGAAACATGTCTCTAAGAGGTCTCCAAATAACCGAGCTCTGCCCGGAGCGCTCGGCTCCTTTGGAAGCGAAGTGGAACTATTCCTCTCGTGGGGAATATTTCCATTCAGACAGCAACAGACTTGTAAAAACAGCAACATTTAAACACCTTGATTTTTTTTTTTTCTTTAATAATCCTTTTCATTTGACGTCAGTCTAAGTTTCAAACAGCACTGATTTATTCAGCTGTAAAAAAAAAAAAAAAAAAGAAAAACAACAAAAGAAAACAAAATCCTAAAAAGAAAAGAAAAAATAAATCAGAAGAACTTGAGTTGGCCTCAAGCGTTCATATATCACAATGAAAATCAGCAACTCAACCCCGTGCAATATTGCTCTCTATTGAGTCATTCGATCCACACCAACAATACATGAGACTTCAAACAGGTTTTGTTTTGTTTATTAACACAGCAAGTGTGACATTAGATAACCTTTTAAATACAGTACATGGTACAGTGCAGGGCCAGCTGCCCGCACGTTTCCCCGTTATGAAGACAAAGCCAGCGGTGGCGGTTTATAAAAATATTGTGTTGCTACAAAAGTATAAATTAATGCTACCGGTATTAAGAAATATTAAACACATAAAACTTATAAGGATTAAGAAAAATATTCATTAATACCTGTAGAAAACTCTGGCCTAAAAAAGATATTTTTTTTTTTTGTATATTTTTTGTATTTTTTTTTTTTGTATTTTTTTTTTTTAAGATGACATGAGATTCTTGCACTCGCAGGTAGAGACACACGCAGGTGCATCTGTGGTATTGCCTAGAACATCTGCATCTACAGAAAGGAAATGCACACGAGTTACCGAGGGGGGGGGTGAGGAGGGGAAGGAGAACACCGATCCTTTTCTTGGTGACACAAACGACCTCAGCTCCCAGCAGTTTGCAGAACCCAACGCAGGCAGGAGGGCAGCTGCTCTGCCCAACAGGCTGCACCAAGGCCTTCCCAACCGGCACGCTGTCGGCGCGACACTCCAGCTATGGCACAGAGCAGAACCTCCGGGCTCACAGCCTGCTTCATCCCTATCAGTTTTCCTTTTAAATAATTTAATTAAAAAATAAAAAACAAAGAAAAAAAGGTCCCTGTAAGAGCAAAGGGACCATGGAAAGCAGCTCTCCTGCTGGGACACGTGGAAAGAAAGAACATCCCTCCTCCCAGCCCTGCCTGGAGGAACCCCCCCCACCCACCGGAGTGCCACGAGAGCCCCAGAAGATGGACCACGAGCATTCGGGGCTGGTGAGAACAGAAGGGTCTTATTAAGGAACTTTGGTTGTAAAATGCAAGGGTTGGGCACGCCTGCACTCATCTGCACTGCCAAATGCTCAGTCCTTAAGGCTGTGGTGCTCGCAGCGTTGGGACACACTTACACTGTTGGTGACATTGAGATGACAGGAGGGAAGGGAGTCTTTCAACCAGCAGTCGGTGCTGGGCAGGATGTTGGTGTGCCTCACCTCCCAGGCTATCCTCAGACACTCCAGCTCGGCCGCCTACAGATCGTTAAACCCTATGGGGGTTTCTGGACACACTGCTGTCTAACGTGAGCGAAACTCTTCTGCCAAGTCATAAAACAAAAGGCTCTACCAGGAGCAGCAAAACAACCCAACCAACAGCCAAACAGACATCCCAGACAAAATTAAATTCCAGGCCAATACACTCTCATTGGTTTACCATTTCTGGCCTAGCGGATGCAAACTGTCCTGCAGCACCAGAGAGGTCTGCAGCCTGGGGCTGTGCTTGGCTTCACCTCCCCATGCTGTGGCTTTGCCCAGTGGCACCTCCCAAGGCCCAGGAAGGGGACAACTGCACACAGGGTCACAGGCACCATGCACTGGACCAAACTGCTGGGGGAACACTTCTCCACAGGGATCAGACAGCACCCCACGGCCCAGCCCAGGTGTTCTGGGCATTCCCAATGGATCCCATGGACTCAAGATCACAGAAAACGCACAGCAGAACGCACCTAATGCTCGCCCAGCCCCAATTCTATCCATGTGGCACTCAATGTATGTGGAGCATTCTGCTTCCAAACCCTCCAATCTGGGTTCTGGTTGGGTCCAAAATCATATAACTACAGAAACTTCTAAGTTGGAAGGGACCTTCAAAGGCCATCTGCTACCACTCCCTGGAGTGCACAGGGACACCCACAGCTCCAGCAGTGCTCAGAGCCCCAACAGCCTGAGGTTGGCTGTCTGCAGGGATGGGGCATCACCACCTCTCTGTGCAACCTGTGCAGTGCCTCGCTGCCCTTACTGTCAAGAATTTCTTCCTAACATCCGATCTACATCTCCCATCTTTTAGTTTGAAACCATTTCCCCTTGTCCCTATCACAGCAGCCCCTGCTGAAGAGTCTGTCCCCTCCCTTCTCACAGCCCTGTAGATACTGATAGGCTGCCCTCAGCCCTCCCCACAGCCTTCTCTTCTCCAGGCTGCACAGCCCCAGCTCTCAGTTTGTCCTCACAGGGAGGTGTTCCATCCCTGTGATCATTTTTGTGGCCCTCCAACAGGTCTGTGTGTCTCCTGTGCTGAGCACTCCCCATCAGGATGCAATGCTGCAGGTGAGGTCTCACAGCACTGAGCAGAGGGGCAGATCCCCTCCCTGCCCTGCTGGCACGTTACTTTGGATGCAGCCCAGGGTCTGGTTGGCTCTCTGGGCTGTGAGGGCACAGCGTTGGCCCATGTCCATCTGCCATCCATCACTACTCTCAGGTCCTTTCCAGCAGGGCCGTGATCCATAAAAACCCATCCTTGTGCCAGTTTCCTCCCAGGTAGCAGACTTCTCCTCTATTAAACAAACAAACAAACGATTCCCAGAAACTGCTTTTAGTGTCTTTGTTGGCTTTTCACTCTCACCTCACTACTCCGAATGACTCTGCAAGGAACGACCCACTTTGACAGCTCACAGAGTCTCTCCCCTTCCATAAGCAGAAATGCTGAGCCCTCCTCGGCACAAGGCAGTGCTCCCAGCTATTGGGGAGCTTTGTGGCTGCTCTTCGACCACCTCCCGGCTCCTCGGTGATGCAGTGCAGCATCTGCAGATGCAGTGCTATGAAGTCCTAGTAGGGATTGTCTTGGATTCTGCTTCCATGCGGCACCCTGTGTGGGGCTGAGTGGATCCACCCACAACAGCACATGCAGGAATTTCTTCTCACACTATGCCTGCTGTGTTTCTGCAAGCTTTTGGAGGAATACCAACCGACCAGAGATGTCTTGCTGCAACTTGTAACAACACAGGAACCTCAACGCCGAGCTCAGCAGTCTCCAGAAGCGTTTCCCCTCTGATTTCAGTGACTCACAGCTCTTATGAGTGCGTCTGCCCCAACTTCACTGCAGGGTCGTGGCTCCCTGAGCTGCTTCTGTGCGCATTCTGTCTGCAGGGGAGAGCAGCACCACGCACAGCCAAACCATGCCACTGGGTCACAGCGATGCTTAAACCGATGTATCTCAGTGAGACCTTCAGCCAGCAACCAACAGACCTCCATGCTGGGCAAAACCTGAGCCTGAGGTTGGCTGCCACAAAATCTCTTGCAGACTGCACCAGTTCAAATCCAACCAAATCAGTTTTCTCACAACAGACAAAACTTTGGTAAAACTTTTCCTTCCATCTGAAAGGACCAGAAGCAATACAGCACAGCAGCCCATCCCACAAGCCAGAACAACTGCTGCCTACTGCCTGAGACATGAGGAGAGAGACATGGAAACCAACGTCACCTGACTGCCATCCTCACACAACACCTTTCTGAGCTCCTCAGTTCTGCAGAGATCTTTGGACGGCACCAGGACCCCTTCACTCCTCCCATTCCTCTCCTATCTGTGCCTGCTTCCCCTGCAGATCACAGCCACTCCCACAGCAAACCCTAAGTTGGAAAGCAAAGTCTGCAGGCACAGAGCAAGCAGCACAAACAAGCAAATGCCTGGAGGATGCACGCTCCATTTCTTTTCTCCAAACACCCTTCTCAAGTGCAAGTGAACAGAACCAAACTAGCAGAAGACGAACTCCCAGCATCATCTACCATCGGTTGATGCACCAACTCTGAGGACATTTCCCAGCTCAAAGGAAGCAGAACTTCATGGCACTGACATAACGTTTTCTGGCCAAGCGCAGGAGAGCCTCTCTCCTCCCACTGAAGGACAGGCAGCACTCCGTACAGAACAACACTGCTCCAAGCAGAACTCCCAATGAGCTGACCCCAACAACCTGGTAAATGAAGAGTTTCCAAAAGTCAGACCTTGGTAACGTTATCTACACTCCTTAGAATACAAATCTGAGTCCTAAAGGAGAGGAGAAGCAAGAGAAGCACTGGGCACTTAGGGTACATAAGTGTGCTCCAGATATGCTTCTCTGCTTTCTATGAGGTACATCAGACACAAGCAGTGAGCAGGCACAGCACCAACTGCCCCACTGAGCAGAGCACCCGGTGACATCCCTTAAGCCTCACGAAGAGCTGTGGCTGACACCCTGGAAAAGGGTTCTGGCCAGCTTGTCTTCTTACCAAGTCCCTCCAGACTGCCCAGTTTCACAGCCTTCGGTTTTGCTCTGCTCTTCCAGCTGCCTGTTGAGCTTTTAAGTCTTTGGGAGAACCTCATCTGCCAGACATCGCTCCATGCTTGCCCAGATCCATCTTCGCAGTAGTGCAATGATAACCAAAGGTGCCCTGCAGAAGGCAGTGGGATGGAGGGCCGGGCGGTCCCGGCATTTGGTCACTGCAGCAAGAAAGCTTCAGATCTCTGCCTCAGACAGAGTATGAGAACCAGAATTGTAGGAGCTGACAGGGACCTCTGGAGATCATTGCGTCCAACCCTCAAGAAAAGAAGAGGAAGGGGAAGGGGAACTCTGGGTGCCCTCACCCTCAGGAACTGCTTGGAACTCTGTCTCAAAGGAACACGGAGATGTCACACATTGCCCTGGATGTCACAGAGCCTGCGAGTGGCTCTCGGAGCCAAAGGCAAACCAAGTGCAAAGGTGAAACATGCCATCCAGAAAGCTGCAAATCCTGCCTCAGCTCTGCCCTCCGCTGAGCTCTGTAGGCTCAGCAGCCCATCCCACTTTTGACGTGTCCTTCAGCCCTGTTTTCCTCCTGCAGGATCCCTCATGCTTTTCAGCAGGCCCTGCAGCACAAATGCTTGACAATCAGCACACCTCCCACTTCTACCTGCTGATTTTTTGTTTGTTTCAGTCTGAGGCTTGGGTTTTGCTTGCAACAGGTTTCTTTTGTGATGTGCTGCTGGGCGAGCAGGAGCGGTATGAGAGAATATAAGTACAACCAGCAAAGAGCAAAGCTGGCCTGCAACCTGCACTGCCATCTGCAAAAACCACTGCCAGAGATTGGACCTCCCAGTAGCTTTGCCTCAGCTGCTCACCTTCATGCACTGCTCACCCTGCAGATACCGATGGGCTTGTGGACTCTACCTTTGAAGTTACCCATATGCAAAACTCAATTTAGGTGACAACTGGTTTTGCCCTGAGGCCATTCACAACGCTGAGAGGTGCTGCCAGCCTGAGGTCTGTGCTCAGGCTACAGTAGGTATTGCATGATGCAAGCCAAAAGGAGCAAGTCGTTCTGGGGCAAGACACTTCGGTATAAACACCATCCTTGATCTAGGGAAGGTCTCAAGACACGCACTTCAGAGCGCCCCACCAGCTCGGATGGGCCCTACCACCACACTCAGCCACCAGGGACAGCCCTGCACTGCCCGAGGGCCCCAGCCTCCCACTGACAGCCCCAGCTGTGCTCCCACACCTCCAACAGCAGCTTTGGAGCACGCTGCTGGAAGCTGGAGGGCCTGCTTCAAAACTCAGAATTGGCTTCCATTGGCCTCTGGGGATGCAGTCCCAGTGATGGGAGATTTACAATTTGGCACCAGAAATCAGGAATTGTCCAAGAGGCACCAAACGTGACAGCCTGCAGAGATCCCATCCGGCACCGGACACAGCAGAGCACTGGCCTTAGTGAACGCAGTGATGGAGATGTTTTTGTGTTACCATGATCTCTAATTGCATACGGGGTGAGCCAGTGAGTGTGAACGTTTAAGGGCCCGCAGCCTTCCTAGCCAGAACGATTAAACAACATAACAAGTAGTGTAATGCACTGTAGGTATTAAAAAAGACATTCGTGCTACTAGAGGAAACCATTCCAAATAAAAGGGAAAGATATTCTTTGCACTCAATCAGGAGCACTTACATTCAGAAGGATCTTTGAGTCCATGCGCTTCTCTAAGCTTCCTTCAAACCCTACTTTGACAAAACTGATG
The DNA here is from genome assembly GCA_037305975.1 of Chrysolophus pictus. Taxonomy (NCBI): domain Eukaryota; kingdom Metazoa; phylum Chordata; class Aves; order Galliformes; family Phasianidae; genus Chrysolophus; species Chrysolophus pictus. Next base: position 9,376,082 of record CM074592.1, on the reverse strand, counting down.
ATCTTTGTTCCCCTGAAAAATCATACACCTTGGTTTGTCCTTGGCCTTGTGAAGGCTATTTCGAGTGTGAGGACTGGGAAGGTTTGCACACATTTTAGGTACGAGGGTTCTCAATGGCAGATGGCAGACCCCAGCTTGCTGCTGGCCCACAGACACTGCGTGGGCACCGCTCGCCTGTCCTGGTCTCTAGCTCTTCCATATAAGCAACTGCTGTGGCTCCCATCAGGGCGTTATTTAATCACAAATGGGCTACTCTACCAACAAGCTTGAGAACCCCTGATGCACAGAATTCACCGAGAAGCTAATTTACACTGGGAATTCAGAAAAGATGGTGTGCTGTGAAAAAAAGTAAATCCAAGAAACGTAAAGATTACAGACATTTTCTGCCTTGAATCATTTCTCTTAGTTTTAAATCAAACTTACAAGCGCTAGCTAACATGTTAAAACTGGGAGACAGAAGAGTAACTTTTGGTTTTGTTGTGTTTTTTTTTTTTTGGAAAAACCCTATATGAAGAAGTGAAATAATAACAATAATAAAAAATTAAAGTCTCCCTTCCTGATTTCTAAAGATATTGGTGTTCATAAAACACAGCTGCCCTGATAACGTGCACCGTATGTCAAGAAGGCTGTAGACAAATGCCCTCAAGGTGTACAGTTATTCAAAGGAGCAAAGTCCAGTGCAGAACTGCTCTGTTCAATGTAGTCTGATTATCCATGGCAAGATGGCCCAGGGGACAAGAGGAAAGGTGGGGTGGAGGAGAAACAAAAGAAACTTCAAGTCACTTTAGATCTCAGCTGCCTGAAGACTTTAGAACATCAGCCTCCCATTGGTCTGCCCACTTGAAAACATTAGAAAGTCTGTCAAGTCCACACACTATCTATGGAAAGGAGCACGTTCCTGGCAGAGGGCTGTCTCTCTCACGTGCTCAGCTTTCCTCTCAAACTTAATTTTATATATATTTATATTTTTATATATATATAAAAAAGCACTTGGTTTCCAGGGGCATTCATAATGAGGTCCACAGTGTTTAGAACTTAAATTCTTTTTCTTTGTTTGGAACAGTGTTTTAAAGTTTTGTTTTAATTAAAAGACAGTCTTAAAGCATGTTGGACTTCAAAAACATGAGTTTGTTCATGTCTTCTGGACTGAGTAGCCGTCTCCTTTTGATCAAGAGCGCCTGCTCACACATATTTACACATTCGCTTCTGGCACCAACAGCAGGCACTGCTAAGAGCCAAAAGGCTAGCTTGGCTAGTTTTGTATGCTTTTGGGTAACACACGACCAGTACTGAAAGAGGTCAGGAGTGGCCTGGAAGAGAGGTTCTTGCAAATAATCGTAGACTTCATTTTTCCCGAACCAATCTTCTTCCTGAGCTGCTGCGGCTTCCCCTGCTGCCCGGGGCTTCTTGGTCGAAGGTTCAAATTCTGTTTCTTCTGCCCAGGACTCTTTCACCTCGTTAATCAACTCACAGACCTTGCCAATGATCTCTTCGTGCTGGTACGGCGGGACAGGCCGCAGCTTCTGCTGGGGGTCTAAGATCATGGCTACCTTGTGTGCCGAATGAACCTTGAAGTTCTCCTTCAGCGCCTCCAAGAAGAGGTGGCAGAGTTTGCTGACCACGCCAGCATCGTTAGCTTTGGAAGTGAACAGTTTCTCCAGTTTGACGTAGGTGGGCAGTACCAGCTGCAAGGTGGGCCGGCTCTCGTTGCTCAATTCAATCACAGCCTGCTTCACCGGCGCCAAAATAGCCGCCAGGTTGCTGAGCAGGTGCTTGTTCAGGTTTTGGATGAGGTTCATCTTCTTGGCCCTGCTGTAGAACTCGCAGATCTGCTCATAGCGCTCGTGCACGAGTAGGAGGGAGTCGGTGACCGAGTTCCAGCAGGGTGGGGGAGAAGTCTCCTCCAGGGAGCCAAAGGTCTCCTTTGAGAGGCCTGTGGATCCTGCCAGATCTTCGCAGACATTCAGGAGCTCGATCACTTCGTGCATATTGCGAGCCTGTAGAGTTCGCTTATTCAGCACGCTCTGCACTACTGAGTTCAAGGCACAGGCCGAACAACGCAAGCACATGCCTGCCTTGGAGAACGCAGAGGAATTGACTTTGCAGTCTGTGACGTACACCGTCCTGATCTCTGACATCACAAACTCTGAGAGCACGTTCTGTACCCAGTGGTGGATAAAATCACCATTATCTCGAATATCTACGCCCTTAATTCCCAGGACATAACTCTTGATGTGGTTGCCTTCCACCTGATAAGCTGTTAGGATGTAGCAAGAATCAGGGCCAATGCTCTGTGAGTGACAAGTGACCCCGATGCCCAGGCAGGCGTTGCTGCCCAGGGCACAGGTGACTTTCACCTTCACTTGGTTGTACATCCGAGGCAAATGCTTCAGAGCCAGTGTGTTGAAATTACCAAGGATTTCGGTGACTGAGAAGGCACCATAGCGAGCTCCGCTATCCACCAGGGTCTGTGCTAGCTTGATGAACTCCTTCCCGCTCACCACGCTCAGCGCCCCGAGGTCAGTGCACATCACCCTCAGGAGCCTCTCGGCAATGTTCTGCCGCTCCTTCTCTGGGATCGCGCTGTTCCCTACGGAGCCGCTCGCAGAGGCTGCAGTGAAATACAAGGAGAGAGAGAAAGCACCAGATGAGAGCTGCTCCTCTGCAGCAGTGGGGGAGGTCAATAAACAATCCTGAGATTGACATAAGGAAACAGAACATGGACAGATGGTAGCAGAGTTTTCAACCCTGGACTTGTTCCCCAAAGGTCTTCTGGATCTGCAGAGAACATGCAGCAGCTTGCTTAGAGCAGCTAAGAGCTTATCTGCACGCCTTCCACAATGGCTATTCACAACCAAATGCCTACCCAATGCCATCTCTGTGACGTTCATTTAGATATCACAATCCTGCGTGCAATTTGCTACCCGTTCCTGGCAACAGCTCTCTTATTTGGCTTGGTCCAGCTGGAAAGATTGCTTTCTTACTATTTTTGTTTAGATTTAAATCTTTTCTTTGAGCCACTTGTTTTAGGACTGAGGCATGCAACCTCCTTCACTAACTCATAAAGCGCTGAAGTTTTTTCCTCTCGTCTCCAGCAACTCCCATCTTCTGTGGCTCATTCTGGGCAATTAGTGTCATTTCTGGCCACTGCAGATCACAGAGGCTCCATGTTTTCCCACCACCCTTCCCCTAGGATGCTCAGCTCAAGTGCTCTGAGGATGCTTTCCCACAGAGCTGTCTTTTACCATTTCCCAAGCTGAAGTGCAAACCTGCAGGACAAGCTGGGGACAAAGACAGACCCTGGCAGGGAGAGGCAAGCTATGCCTATGGCACACCAGGTGAAATGAAGCAATCTCTTAACACCGGGATGGGAAGTCTGACTTAGGATCAGACACATTTTTTTCCCAAACATTCTCAAATGCACCTCCCCTACAAACAGCCTCCCCGGAGCTCCCAATACTTTCTGCATGCTACTGCTCTTCTAATGGGAGCAGTGCTCTGCTCTGCAGGGTGGTACATGAACTACAGATGAAATCAAATGCGGGCAGTGGAAAACAAGAGACTTGTGTGTGCCCAAGTCACTGCTGCACACCTGACAGCCACTCTTAAAGCCAACAGGTAAGCCCAGGATGGAAGAGCAAACTGCTACGTACTGTTGTTAGCGTTATTTCTTTGGAGCTGTGGTTTCCACTTCTCTTCAACAACAGGTAGAGGTGATCTGGGCTGGCTAGAGGCAATATTGTTCTCGTTGTCAGCTGTGGAATGAGAGACAGGGAGGTTTTAGAAGCACAAGTACTAATGCTTAAAACACAAAGGGGAAATAATACCCATCTGCTGGGTCCTTCACTAAGGTGACACCAATCTACTATGTTGTGTGTAGCCAGTAAGCATTTTTCAGAGATGGCACAGTACTGTCAGTAACCTTGAAAACTTTGGACTTGAACTCCATCACCTCTCAGCTGTGGCTGTAATGACAACAGTTTTTCCCATGCATCAGTACAACTTTAGAACTGTCTCTCAATCAAGCTGCACACCAGGAAGAATAGATGTTCCTTGTGCAGCCTGACCTGTGCAACACGTCTGCTTTCAAAATGAAAGCACGATTAGCAGATATTTACCCTTCTGTCTTATTGTCTGTCTTTCTGCAGATCTAGAGGCTTTCCCTTTTTCTACCGGAACTACTTTGTTTCTTAAGCTATGTTCAATACCTTGGTATCTAATGATCTTACTATAATACTCATAGATGTTTGTTTTCCCACTGTAGAGAGATGCCAAACTCTCTTAGGCTGCTCATTGCTGCCTGAGACTGGAAACAAAAAGGAATTCCTCCCCATGGCTGCAGAGATGCCTTCTGGGGGTCTGTATGTTACATTCCCATTTTCTTGCATGGCTGGCTAAACATTTTGGCTGCCAGTTTGAAGGGAATTTTCCAGGAAATGCAGACAAGATCAGTAAGTCCCATATCATATCCATGTCCTTTGCTGTGCACCAAGAACTGCCCTCCCCAAGGAGTTCTCTAGTTGTTAGTATGCTTCCCTATGAAGTCGTGCTCTGAAACAGTCTCTGATGCTACATTAAAGTGCATAATGAAAAGAGGAGGAAAAGGAAGGAGGAAGGTGGAGAGATTGATGACCAAGCTGAACAGAAAGATGGAATTAAAAGAACAAAGAAGACAAAACTGATGCTTTACTTATCACAGCTGGGTGCACCTTGTCTAATTTTGCACATCTCTGTTACACATGCCTCTCTTCAAGGTGACCCCTCTGGGGCTTCTTTTAATCTCAATAGTGTGACACAGGCTTAGCGTGATTCATTCACTCAGAACAAGGTGCCTCCTGCAGGAGGAAATCCAACAGGCTCCGAACTCACCTGGAGTCAACGATTTCTCCACTGACTTTAAAGCAAATTCAAGAAGACCAGCCCAGATGGCAACACCTGTCATCTACATAAACCAGCACACACTGAACTGAAGCTTGCCCCAGTGCTCCAGACAGCAGCATGTGAATTAGAAGGATGCTTTATTATGGCATGCACTGGGATGTGGGCTTTGCTCTGCCACCAGGTTCACCTGGTGCTGGCAGGGCAGCAGGCTGCCCATCAGAACAAGCAGGAGAGAGCCATGGTGCTCTCCTTACATGTGGCAATGGCCCAGCAGAGAAGAGAGTCTGGCAAGAATCTTGACACCAGCAATCAGATAGTGAAACTTCAGTGTCCTCTTCTTTGCAAGCAAGTCCTGTCAAATCTGAGCAGCTCTGCATGACAGCTGCTGGGGCATTCACAAGCCTTACTGATCAGTTATTCTGTTATTATGAGCCCTGAACAGACCTAACAGCAATCCAGAACCAGAGCCCAACCAGGGCAGAATGTGGGGCTGTCCCAAAGAATGCACGTGTCCAGGGCACTCAGGGTGTGCTGTGGCAGCTGCTGGGGATGCTGATGGGAAGCATCACTGAGCTCAGCACTGCAGCCCACACGTGGTCTTCGCATGTGTTGTAGAGACACAGTGAGCAGCAGGTGAATGCCAGCAATGAGGTACAACACACTGCTCTTCCCCAGTGTTTGCTGACCCTGATGGCTCCCAACCGTCACAAGTGGCTGCAACTCCACACATCAAGGAGGAAAATGAGGAATGCTGGCTATTAACGTTGTTCACTGTTCAGGTCTACCAACGTGAAGGTTTCCTTATCTCGGGTTGAGGGGGGAAAGAAAACCTCTGAATTTACTTTCCCCAACTCTTTATCTATTTTACAGTAATAAGGGATTTATGGTGTGTAAATATCCACTGGCATTCAGTGTGGCATTAATGAGATTTGTACATTTTGGTCTCATCTTCCTTATCGGGCAGTCAGTGAACTACACAGATCATGGGTCTTTAATGTTTCTTCACGCCTCCAATCCTTTAATCCAGATTCTGCCTAGTTGTCTTTTTATTCTTTTACTCTAGATGGTAGGAGGGGCATTATACAGTAGCACTCAACCTGAACAAAGTACCCTAAAGGGAGTCAAAGCTGTATATTGTACAGTGTAATTACAGAACAAATTCCTTCTCCTGATGTTCTACTGTTCTATTTCTGCCTTTCAGCCTCCAATTTGCATTCTAATTACTTCTTCTCATTGTGTAGCTGCTTTATGGAGCTATAATCTCTCCTTATTACCTTTTAGCCTCCAGGCTCAGCCCTCTGAATGACTCAGGAGCCAACACGTCCCTGCACTGGCTCCTCACAGCCAGCAACACATTCCCTGCCCTTTGACCAGTTGCAGTAGGGGCTCCCAGTGGAGTGCTGCATTCAGCTGGAAGAGATGAGCCCTTTGTATCAGACACAGGAAGACAAGCAGGACCCAAACACATCAGTTAGGGAGCATTTGACACCTATGGGCTTACTGGATCTCCAAATCCATCATGAAATATATCAAGAACACAGACATACAAATGGTTACTATGCCAGTGTTCCCAGTATGGGGATCCTATGCCACCAGTTCTGCTAACCAGTAAGGTCTCTGCCTCCCCAGGTTGCAGAGATGTTGTGCTGATGCTGCTTCTTGAATTTGCCAATCTCCAAACTCTAACAGACCACAAGACAACAAAACTGTGACCAGTAACTCCATAGTGTCGCCTTCATTGCTGTTCTGCTTGAATTCAGTTTCCAGAAAGAGACAGCCACCAAAGCTGGCTATAGCTCTCATGCCCTTTCACTTTGTTTTGCCCTCTCCCACAGTAGCAACCACCCAGTGGTACAGACACACAGAGCTGGAGAAAAGGCTGCTGCTTCCCCAGGAAGACGAGGCACGAGCACACGCTGCACAGGGATGGCTGCTTCCCAGGGCACAGTATGGGCACAGCCTGGAGAAAGTGCTTCAGTAAGAGTGGAATGTTTGGGGGGAAGCAAACAAGCAGAACACTGTCTTACAACGAGACAAAGAAGGGAGGGAAAAATAAAATTTAATGGCAGTAACAATGAGCTGGAGAGAGGGGGCTACCCACTGCTGTAGGTGACACTGTGTGGGACTCAGATCACAGACACCTGATCCCTTTGCGACCCAGGTGAGCCACTGATCATCTGTAAGGAAGCGAGGAGGAAGAAGCTGCAGACAGCATCAGCTCAACATCTGGGACAGCTCCCAGCTTGCCAGTATTTTGCCCTTCTCACCCTCATGCCTGAGCCTCAGCCCCTGCTCTGCAGCTCCTCGGTGTCACTTAGCACCATAATTCAGCAGGGACAAGAACAAGGAGGACAGCCAGGGCACAGGAGGCAAGCAGGAATCACCACTGATGAAGGGCAAGAACAGACCCCAACACCACAGAGCAGCACCAGCCCTGAGCACAGCACTGCTGCTCAGCTGCACAACGCCTAGGCGCTGCACACCTATCAGTTCATCCCCTAAGTAACATCCAAAAAGCTCAGCTTCTGCTGCCTTACAACAAACCACCCTGAAAGCCTACCCATTGCATTGCAAAGATAATAAATAAAGTAGCTGCTGAACAACCACAGAGCCTGCACTACGATTTGCCAAGGGAACAGAACCTGAGGAACTGCACATAGGGAGAACTCCGGGAACACTGCCATTAAAATCAAGACTAAAACTAAAATACAACAAAATAAGAGCTTTGATTAAGATTGCTGGTACAGAATGGAATACAGGCTTTTCCTTGAGCAACCTATCCAACCCTGCCATTGCTCAGGGCTTACCTGCAATGTGAGCACAAATGAAGCACTGAATGTGCACTGCAACAGAGCAGCTCTGTTGGAGAGCACAGGTCTGTCAGAGGTGAATTTCACTGTAAACCTGCATAACTCACTTCAATTTTCAATCAAGATAGAGAAAAAAATCTGTGTATATAAAAAATATCCTCTTTTCTATGTTTTTGAATATCCTGAATGCTGTCTGATACAGCTTTGGCTTTGAAATGCTAAAATCTTCTTTTATGTACTGAGACAGAAACAAAAAAGGTGGCTTAGAAATAAAGTAGCAGAATTACTACTACTCAGAATTTTCTTTTGTAGAAATGAACACAACTGCTGAAATGACAAACACTTCTGAGAGCACATCTCAGCCCTTTGCAGAACTCCAGGAGACATAAGCAGAGAAAGGGACTCATGTGGGCCAAGGCTCTGCTGCCCTGAGAGCATTCTGCTTTGCCTGAACAAGAACTGCCCTGTTTGTGGGAGGTTTCCTCTGCTGTGGGAGCAGTGCTTACAAAAGCAGCATTCCCTGGGTATCTCTGGGCAAAGGGAAGAGCTGTGGGATGTGCTGGAATGGCAGAACTCCTCTCTTCCTAGGGAAGGGAGCACACACCTCACACTGCTGCAACTGCTGTTTCAGCCTTCCAGGATCTTTTTGCTGAAGGTGATGCTTCTGAGGCTTTGGAAACTGTGAGCATGGCAAGCTCACATTCTATGATGCTATGAAGCTCCACTGACACACAGCAGGGCCAACACCAGGCATCAGAGCAGAATGTCATTCTCTGCTTTAAGCGAGTCGAGGTGCCCAGCTTACCTGCATGGGACTGCATGTGCTCCAGGAGATTGTTATAAAACTGGAACTGGATTCCACAAGCTCCACAGGTGTAAGGCTCTGTTTGGGAAAAATCAGTTCAGAAGAATTACACAGAGTATGTGGGGAAGCAGCACCCGTGTGTACTTCAGTCTGTGCAGCAGTGGGACAGCCCGACGTATCACTGCAGCTGTGTGTTTGCCAGAGCAGCTCCATAGGGCTGGGGCATGGCCACAGGGCTCTCCAGGACTGGGCATGTGTGTGTCGGGTTGCACAAAGCCCTGAGAAGCTGTGCTCCAATTGGGCCTCAATAGCTCACACCTGCAGGAGCTCATCCTTGCTCTTTTTAAGCCTCAGAGCACAGTGAGTGCATTTTGCATCTGTTTATGTGAAATACCAGGCTCTGCTGTCTTCCTTAAGTAAGGCAAGGAGCACTGGGATGTAAGAATCTTGTAGCTCAGGAAGTTGGGACATAGAGAATTGCCACCTGGGGGTGTGGCTTCTTTTCTTTTTGGTGGCTGCTGAGAAGTGCAGTGAGATTGGGGCACAGCGAGTGCTGGCAGGCTGCACAAAGATGGAGTGAGCGGAGCCGGGGGCAGGAAGAACAGAACCCAGAGCTGTGCAGGCAGAGCAGAGCAGAGCCGTGTTCCAGAGCTGTGGGCAGGAGCTGGAGCCAGGGGAGAGCTGGGGGCAGAGCTCCACCATGTGCTGAGAGATACAGTTAGTTCTGTTCTAACAAGTGTGAGGAAAATGCATTTCTTCTGCTGAATTAACCTAGCAGCACATGTTTGCAGTTGCTTGGTTTAAACAGTAATTAGCTGAGTGCATTAGTTGACAAATGTAACACCAAACCATGGAGCTGAGATATGTTAGCACTGAAGCCTGTTAGAAACCTCCGGATAAATGAGCACACTGCCACCATTCTATTTTGGAACAGGTGAGTGGACAAATGCAGCTTTCAGCACATGAGCATCCTCACATACAAAGCCTGGCACACACAGAGTCTATCACTACAATATACCATAAGCCTGTATCAACTTCTGAAAGGAAAAACATTTTTGTATCAATGAAACAAAATCTGCTGCATGTAAGCATAAGCACTGGCATCCCGAGTGGAAGAGCCAGAATACTGGAAAGCACAAGCCTGCTGGGCTCTGTCTGTGAGACGTCTATCTCAGGTAGCAGAACACTGAATTCATCAGATGGCAACATCTGAGGGGGAAAACACAAAAGGAAGCACAATGCACTTATATGCTGTGATGTTCCACACTGCCATGCCTTCCCCCAGAACGCACAGCCCCCTGAAATGAAGGAACAGCTGTGCTCAATGCTTTATTTTACTTCCTGCATTTTCTGGTGCTGCTGCTGCTGGGTTTTGCTGCAGTGAGCCATACCTTCCTCCTTCAGAAACTGCTTTTGAAGAAAAAGGAGAAACGTGGCAGCTGAGTGGAATACAGGACTACAACACACTGTATCCTTAGTGCATTCCAAAAGGTCTCTCGTTTTGATTCCTGGAAACATGCTTTTGATCTTATTTCCAAAAGCCTCCTCCTACAGAAACAGCCAGCTCTGGTAACAAAGCCACTGCCTGCTTTTGAAAACTCATTTACTGTTCTCAAAACATGGAAACTTTTTCTAAGACAAAGATTCACTGAAGTCCACAGTTTTCCAGAAAGAAATGTGATGTTAAAACATAAGTGAATCTTTCCTTTCTCTCTCAGCTTGGTCAGTGGTGGTACAGTGAAAGCTTTGACCCCTCTGTGCTGTTGCTTTAAGGCCCAGGGAGCACCTATGCTCCCCAAAAACAGGCCTTGTGTATAAAGAAAGCAGGAACAGCCATGCAGTTAGCTGAGAAAGGGCTCAGAGACCTCCAACCTGCAGCAGGACAGCCCAGGCAGCCCATACCACACTGCTGGGAACACCTCTGGTCTCCCTGAGCCCTTTGTTGCTTCTCAGGAACCAACTCCTGTTATTCTGTAGCTGAGGGGCCCAGGAGTCATGGTAGAAGCAACAGAAGCACCTTCTGATGAGAACCACAGCACAGCTGAGGATGGAAAGGAGACCTGTGGGGTCCATCTGGTTCAAACTCTCTGCTCAGGCAGGGCCAATGACAGAAGGCTGCGCAGGACCTCATCCAGGTGGCTTCTGAAGGTCTCCAAGAAGGGACTGCCTGGCTCCCACCTGCGGCCATCTGGCTCTTAGCAGTGCTGGGCACTGTAAACTTCTGTGCTCTGTTCCCTTGGCGTGGGCTCTCCTCCCTCCAGCCTCCTCTGCTGGCACTGTCTGAGCAGCTGCTGGCACACACAGTGCCTGCTGGTCCTGCTGAGTGCTCGGCCAGCTTGGTGCCTGCAGCTCCAGCTCACACTGCTATCACAGCTCCCAGAGCCCCCCCCGAGGGTGCAGGAGCTGGGTACAAGCAGAAAGTGCTGCTGAACATAAGGAAGATGTGGGGATGGGTACTGCTACCCCCAGAGCATACCGCCCCACACCCTAATGTGCTGGAGCACTCACAGGTCTCCAAGCTACCGACTGCCACCAGTGCATCCTGCAAAAACTTTGCACTGACCAATGAACCAAAAGTGTCGTGCAACCCTCAACTCCTGGTGTGCAGCACAGCAATCTCACACACCTTCAGAAGGCCGAGATGTGATGCCAGGCTGCTGGCATTCCCCTCCCCACCTCTGGATGAGAAGCTCCATCACGCTGGCACATCACATGGCACAGCCAGTGCTGCCTGCAAATACCTCTGCAGAAATCCCAAAGCACCAGCAGCTGCTGAAGTCTCCTCAGCCTCTTTAGCTACATGGAATGGTCACTGCTGGCTGCTCAGCTTCAAACATCTCTCTCCAGGGCTACTATTAGATGTGCTTATTAGTGCTTTAAATATATATATCCAGTGAACAGGGGTCTGGAGCAAGACAGTAGGCCCTGCAGGCCAACAGACAGCAACAGCACTGTTTGTGCTCAGCTTCAACGAAGCACTCTGTTTCCCATGCTAACTCTCAATGCCACTTCTAAGCCAGGGAGAAGAGCAGAGCCACATCTTTGCATACACTGGTCACAAACAGGCAAATGGCAGTAATCTCCTATGGAAATGCCATTACACACAAGGACAGATGGGAAATTTTCAAAAGCAACTTCTGTCATCACCACCCACTTCTGATAATGAAAGAAGAGCTACATAAAGAGGTGCTACCAAGTATGCTCTAAGAAGGGGATCCCTGTATTGGCACTTTGACTTCTCTTCCAATATGAACTCTCATGTTCTCAATAAAACTCCCATTTCTTTCTCAGATTTGCAAATGGAGAAAGAAGTGTCCAGTGCCACTGTGGCCATGCCACCACTCTCAGGGCTGTCCCACACCAAGAGACAGAAGCCCAGTGCTGTGGGGCTGGTGTGGACTCCTCAGCACACACACAAGCCAAAGGAAACACAACTAGATGGGTGATGTGATGGCAGCACTACCAAGAGTAGAACAGGATGTATGGCCAAAAGAGAGAAACCAAGCAGACATCACGTGGGATCCCATCACCACCAAAGAAACCTTCAGAAGAGATTCAGATTGTGAGTTTAAAGCTCATTTGCACTGAGCCTTTTTGCTACTTTCCATTAAACTGAACCTGCTAAGCTGGAGAGACACCCTTCCTCTCTATCACACTATTTCTGTTTGATCTCCTCATTGAACATACCCTAAAAATCTTATTTAGGTATAGCAAGTTTAGATATCAACAAATGCTGTCATTTTCCAGTAGGTTTTTATTTCTTTCAAAGGCTGTATTTTAAGCTATTGCACTAAAAAACTTCCCTTTCTCCTTTTTGCCTCATTTTTTTTCATTTCTTCTCGATGCCATGTAGTTTCATTCACCCTTTCTTAGCTTAAAGGTGGTGTTATCACAAATTCTTTGTTTTACCATACAATTGTCTATGAAGTCCAAGTCAGTGGTTTAAAGCTGGACTGTGCTGTAAACACAAAATCATTGCCCTTGAGGCTTTCTGAAGTCAGACAAGAAGTGAGACAGCAGGGACCCAGAAGCCTGGGCCATAACACACCCATGGTTACTCTGTGCCACTGCTGCAGCCAAATGCTCTGCTGCTCTGCTGGGAGAGAGGAGACAGGAAGGCAGCAGCCTTCCCTATTGAGCACAACACATATGTTCACCCTTTTCTGGGGCTTCTTCCACACCAGACTCAGGATGACAATCACTGGAATATTTCACAAAAGCTGGCCTTCAAATATTTTTTTTGCGTCTTGAGAATTTAGTACAGAAAAACCCTGTGTATGTCAAGACTCAGCAAAATGACATTCCACCAAGGAGTTCTTGAAAGCGACCTTGCACTGCCTTGGATGATTAACAGCATCGCAACAAGCCAGTTCCATCTTTCACAATTAGGCCACGCCATTGCTTCTGGACCTTGCTTAGTTCAGCAGTGAATAACAACAAACTCTTTGTGCCTGGAGACCGCTGCAAGGCTGCCGTGCTGCAGAGGTGGCCCAAGGAAACACATTTCAGCAGACAGCACTTTCAAAGCACTTCAGAACTCCCAGATTTCACCAAAAAACAAGAAGCTGTACAGCCTCTTTCCGACTCTCCCTTGCAGGAGGTGGGCAGCAGCTGAACAGTCCTCTATCCGCTCTGTGGCTACACCGTGCCCTGATGGGAAAAGGTCCCCTTCTGTGTTGATGGACCCAAACGCAGCCACAAAGCTTGGCTTTGCCAAGCAGATCTGGTCCTGCTGCTCTTTTATGGGCAGTAAGATGCCAGGTTTCTCAGATAAGGATACCACGTACCTGAATTCAGTATGACAAGGAGTGGGACTGTGTCCAGGGAAGAGACACCTTCATTTCAACGCTTTCCATTTTAGCTGCCTTACTCCCACTTACTGCTCCCCACAGCACTGCTTCCAAGTGCTGTGCTATGTTAGGTAGTGTTAGCTGCTCACCCTGCTCTGCTTGTCCTCCCCCTCACTGCCTTTCTCTCCTAGACGTGCAGTACTGCAGCTGGGATGGTGACACGGCATTTGGCTCAGTGACCACAGAAGACTCTGCTCGCCTTCTTTGGTAACACACCACAAAATTAACATCCACAACAAAAAAATGTTGCAGAGAATCAAGCATTTAGCAAGGCCAAACCATGCAGATCTTGGGCTGCTCAACTGGGACATGGATTCACCTCCCAAACCTGGGGATTGTTCTTTGCAGCAGCAGAGCTGGTGATAAGCAGCAGATGGAAGGAGAGGGGAGGGTCCATCCTGTCATTCTCTGCACATTATCCCCAGCTGCTACCCTGCCTGTGTGAAATCTGCTGGCTGGAGCTTAAGAGAAGACAAGCCAACATTGCCAGAGCTACTCCAACAGTTCCCATCATACACGTGAACACTGTGCCACATGGGGTTTGTTCCAGCCACCGAAGCACAGCCATGGACAGAAGCAAATGGGGATATAATGATATGGCAGCTCTTCAAAGTTATGGAGAGTTCTGCTTGGACACCCAAGCACATATATGTCCACAGAGCTTTTCACAGCCCCCATTCACCAGTGCACAGTATCCGTGAGAACACACAGATTAACTCCTGAGAACACGAAGAAATAAAAGAGAGGTGATGGTCTGGTGGAAGAGCTGGAAAAGAGCACTGAATGAGACACAGAGGAAGGAGCATAAAGATGGAATCACAGGGAAAAGCAGGGCTAGGGAAGAGGATGTGGGAAAGACACAGGAAGGAGGAAAAGGGAAGAAGTTCATACATCACCATGCACCAGTCTGCTTGTAGGAAGCACGTCAGCTATCTAAATCAGAAAAGAAGTGCTTCCAACCAGAGCTCAAATCCCCTCAAATCAGTCCTGAGCAGCTCCTTCACTGAGCCACTAAAATAAGCTGACCGTACCTGTGGTGCAGGCAGAAACAATTCTTACAGTGAAAGAAGATCAGCAAATCATATTAAATCAACCACACAACTTTTAAGAATTTCAAGTCTTTGTTGTTGTTTTTTTTTTCACTATGAGCTTTAAGAGTTGCAGTAAACAGATTCAGAAGGATAAGCATGGTGTGAGCTGGTACAAGGAGATGGTGAGGAGAGTCTGTGAGATGTGTCATAGCAACAGTGGGTCAGTATTTGATGGTAGTTCAGGCAGAACTAAATTCTTCAACTATTCAGTGCAGCCATTCAGTAGTTTTGTGTGTACTTCTTGTCAGCAGTTCCTGGACCTCTTCCCATGCTACAGGTTCTTTTCTCCTCCTGAAAAACTTATCATGAGCACATCTGCAGACAGGAGGTTTTACAATACACCCTTCTTGAATTTAGGTACAAGTTATTTTATAGGAAGGAAGATAATTCTTTCCTTCCTCCACAATGACACAGACTCTACTCGACAGGAAAAAAACAAAGGCTGCTGTTTTCAGAGGGCCCCAGAGAACTGAGAAGCCCAAAAAGCACACTGGCTTTTAAAGATGTGCATGTAAAGGCTTTGAAACCCTCCAAACAAAGCACTCATACTGCCTACAGAAAACAAGGCATGGGGGAGCAGGCTTGCTGAGGCAAGTGGCCACTTTCAGAGCAGCAAGTCAGGCTAACAACTCCTGGCAGTCATTGAACTGCATCTCCCTTCTGTCACATCTAACAGCCTGCTCTGGCTGACTGCACACAGACCTGGCCAGCCAAGCTCTCCTGACTGCTACTTCCCAAGTGGGATAGGGCTGGAAAGTGCAAGTACCTGAAACACAGAGACAAGCTCACCTGATGGGTTCTGCTTACATCTCTTTTCTTTAGGTTTTTCTGTCCCCGAATGAACAGCTGTAATTGTGGTGAAGGCTTGGGTTAGTACAGGATGGTTCCCAAAACAACACTCAATATTTTAGAAACACATTTTTTTTGCCCGTTCAATATCACCCACTCTGCTACTGTAAGAAGGTTATCCAACACCCCTCCATTCCCTTTTTATGCAGTTGTAGAGCCCCCTCATTTGGTTCAGAACAGACATAAACCCCCACAGCAGACATGGTGCAACCCACTCCAGGGAGAAATCCCTTCCCTTACCTGTCCACTGCAGGCAGCAGCACTGTGAACACCACGTTTTGGTGCCCTTGCATGGGGAATGGAAAGAGGCCAGCCTTTTCTACTGGCATTTTATTTATCTCTGCATCAAGATGCTGAAATTATATTACTTCTGATCTGTCTGTTAAGCTCCATTTAGGGAGTGTGTGGGAAAGGCAGTGTTCCACTTGAGGGCAAAGGGATACACAGACAGTATGAAAATCTTGTAAAGACTACAAATGGTGC
Source organism: Chrysolophus pictus (assembly GCA_037305975.1). Taxonomy (NCBI): domain Eukaryota; kingdom Metazoa; phylum Chordata; class Aves; order Galliformes; family Phasianidae; genus Chrysolophus; species Chrysolophus pictus. The sequence continues at coordinate 9,360,313 of CM074592.1, read as the reverse complement.
TGTCTTAGAGATTGTCCAGGCCAGCGGTTATGTTTAGTTACCACTGCTTGGTCTTAAAATTCAAAGAAAGTTGTAGAAACAGGGTAAATTCTGCTCCCACATCTACACATCTCTTATATTGTGACCTCCATACAGCAAACTCACAAACAGCTGGACACAAATTACAGCGATGTGTAAATATAATGTCACAGTTAGCATCACTGTAACATGCAAACTGCTGTTCTACTGATGGTCCTCAGAGCTCCTGTTTGTTGCAAATGGATTTACTTCACAAATACTTCTCTGATACACAAAGAATGAATACTGCTTTATCTCCATCCACATTTCCCTTTTCTACCTCTTTGATCCCCACTGAAGAAACCATCCGGGTACTTTAGTACTTGAGAGCAGAATCCCCATATCATCATGAACCTGGAGAGGAGCGAAAAGAGGACGATACCCCAGGAAGGACAGATGTTTGCAAGCTTAAAGTTGTTTCCCCATATCTCATCATATATGATTACCAATCACAGCTGATTCCTGTTCTGGAGAGGGATGTGGGATGCTATGGCAGGAGGCAGTGAGCACACTTACCGCTGGAGTTCTGGGAGTTGCTGTTAGTTTCTTCAAAGTTGTTTTGCGCTTTGCCTTCCACTCTCCTGCTGAAAGCACTTTCTGCTGGGTGGAGAACAAAGCAGGGATGGTGACTGGTCAACATTGGACATAGGACTACACAGAAAGGAGGCACACAACATTCTCTCTGTGCCATATAACTGCATTCCCTGAATATAGCCAAAAAATCCAATACCATATTATTTTGGAGGAAAATGGGATAGATTCACTGAAGAGATACAGATAGGATGGTTTCTTTTATTGCCTTTTGGTTGAGGCGGCCTGCAGTGGCTCTTAAGGAGCCTATGACACTAGTCCTGACTGAACCAGAGATGTCATGGCTTTCCTGCCTGCAGAAAAACCCCATTGTTATCTCACCCTTCCTGAAGACAACATGTAGCCCTCAAAGCTTCTGGCATAAGTGTCCAGACCTGCAGATGGAACTCTGGTCCTCACCACGACTTTGAGAATGTCACCTACTGAACCCCCATGCCAGCTCTCCCCATTCTTCCCAGTCATCAGCATTCCTTTACTAAGCATCCTGAAATGTTCAAGATGGAAGGACCCACGGGCTGTCCCTGAGTCTGGAAAAGCTTTTGTGGATCCTCTGCCCTGCTGTGCCTCCCAGCAGTAACATCACTGCCTTGCCCTGCTAAGGCCATGCAGGCAGGACCTGTTGTGGCACTCTGCTGACACACGAGGCTGGGCTGCTCCCAGTAACTGCAGTGAAAGGATTCCTAGAGTGGGCAGGGGTGCAGTGTCCTGAAATGTCACTGCATGGTTACATTTAGGGTTAGAGTTGCCAGCCATTCCTCTCAACCCAGTGTGCCTTAGCACAACTTCAATACAAGTAGCATGCAGTACTGCCTCACTTCAACTGGGTTTGCAGTATCTGGGAAAGCATCTCAAAGGATCAATCAGAAATCAGCAACATGAAAGGTGTATCTGCCAAACTAACGTGTGTGGCCTATGCTGCATAGACTCTTCTCATATGTCACCCAGTGGGTTCACCTGAATGTGGCTGAGCAAAGCCCTGCTGGGCAAACTGCACAGGGAGGGCATGTGGGAAAAGAAATATTTAATTCAAGGCTGATGGGGACTGCTGCAAATTGATTTTGGGTAACTGTGTTATTTGGTATTTCTGCAGACAGCTGGAGCAGCCAGCCCTGTGGTGTTGTCCCTCACACTGAGACCCCAGGCATCTCTGGGCTTCAGCAGGGCTCCCACACAGGGCCTTTCTGCCTGATGTAGCTACAAAAAAATCTGAAAATGAAGCTTCCAGCCCATGAATTTTGGCTCCCGAATATTTAAAGGGCTTTTCCAGTGCTAAGAAGGCTCCTCAGACTATCTACCACATTCCTGACTCTTTCTAAAATGCAGAATAGGACAACTTGGTAATCAAATCAATTAAACAGAGTCACATTAAACAGGGCTGAGAAGGAACCAGAGATGTTATCTAGTCTGTCCCCCTTGACAGATAAAAAACAGAAAGGAGAGGCCATATGTAACCAGCAAACCAAATGGCACAGTGGGAGCACAAAACCATGACAAGATGGGACTTGGCCAACCTACCCCTAAAGAGACCTAGATTCAAATCCTGGCTTATGTCACAAGTGAAACTGAGGTGGAGGTTTCCAAAATTGTTTGTAAAAAATTTGCACGGTGATTTTGTCCTCATCCCCAACCCTTTTTTATTCTGCCATGTCTGGCTGTAAGAAAAAAACTGGTTTAATGCATCTTAGTGTATCCCCCTGCATAGAAGAGGGCAGCGGACACAAGTTCTCTCTCTCCTCTCTGTACCTGAACTGTCTGCATGTGAAGCAAAACTCTCCGTAAAGGCAGAGTGCCAATCCACCAAGGGGCTGCAAATACCGTCAGTGCAGTGGCAGTCCACCATCCCTGGTACTACCCAGGCCCACATGGAGTGCCTCTAACTGCTGCACTTGGAAGGCATCCCTTCTGGAGACTGTCTTCCTGATAAGTGTAATGGTCAATGCATTTGTATCAGAAATCCAGCATCTGCTCAGACTGCATGTGTACAAGAAGCTCCTTGAAAGACATCACGGAAAACATACCACCACACAGATAAGGTCGGAGCCCCAGGCAGGTATCTGTTTCTTGAAGATCAATGTACCAAACTCAAGCATTGTGAGATTCCTTCCCACATACAGGAAGAGAACAGCTCGTTTTTTACCCAAGGTATTGATATACTTTTTGCTTAGAGAAGTGGGGAAAAAGATGTCCGCTTGTATAAATCACCTTTGAGTTATCACTTAGATAAATCTGGACCCAAGGTAACACCCAGTTAGGCTCTTTCTGCTTCTGAAAGAAACACAAGACTGGAAGAAGTCATCACAACTTTACATAAAAATGAAAGCAGTTCTTCAGCTTGACCACCTAAATTGGTTGAACTAGACAGACCTCAAACCAGGACTTGAATCAAATACATTCTTAAGAGATGCAGTAACAATATGGAAATTTGGGACCCACAAGCTGTAAGATGGGTCGCTCACTACAACATCTGGCAGCTGTGGATGTGTATGTCATCGAACAAAAACTACCTTGTACAGCATCTTGTGGCCTCTCTCATCTCTACCTTCCTGCATCTGTCCATGCCAAACATTTCAGGGGTGTTTAAGGAGCTAATTAACCATCCCTTCTTCTGCACTAAGACAGAATGTGCATCAACCGACCCCACAGATGTACCCAAGCAATTCCCTGCTGTCTGGACATGTGAATGCTATGTCTCATAACCTATTTATTTTCTTTTCACATTTGATCTTGTTTGGAAGGATGGAATAGGGACTACAGGAGAATCTACCTTGAGTTCCCTGACACTTCTGCAATGGTTCCATCTCTGCTGGTGCCCAGCTTTATCTCCCAGTGGTTCCTGTGGGGAGCGGAGCACTGAGAAAACACCTGTACTCCACCTCACTTGCTAAGGCACAGCCCTAACCCTGCAAATATCAGCTTGAAAGAAATGAAAACTAAAGCCAAATAAAGCTGAAAAAAACCCCAAACAACCCAACGCAAATCCCCGTACCTGACAAGCTAACAAAGCCAATCCTTGTCAGAAAGCTCTCCTCTGTTTGTGACACCAGGATTTGAAACAGGGTTCTCTGCACCTTGTGGTTAGTGTGATGCTTTAAAAAACAAAAACTTGTCACTGGGTTATAAAGACCTATTGCTGATCTAAATTTTTACTTATATTGTGCTAAAGGATCTAAATCCCTCAGCTGCTTCTTGGAGTAACTTTTCAGGGACAGTCACTGATGGAGCAGATTGAGCCCAGGAAGGGTCAAAAGCCAACCCAGGGCAGGGCTGGACACTAAGCAGTTAAGAAAGTTGATGGTAGAAAGGCAATTGGTACCTGTGATGGCCTTGCTTCCTGGGGATCCAGAATTTGGAGCGCGGAACATCTGGGATTGGGATGTCGGTGGGACACCGGGAGGGGTGCGGTGCAGGAGGGTGGAACATCGGTTTATTGAAGTCGGTGTTTTTTTGCTGGATTGGCTCCCCTGTGTCTTCACTGCCACGAAGAGTGGAGATCGAGAGAACTCTGGATATGAACACTCAGAACTAGTGCGTGGACAGTCAGTCAGCTCCCAGCTCGTGTGCCTTCTGGGAGGGTTCTTTCTAACAGCCATGCTCACGAATCCCTTGCATGGGGACCTGCAGCATCTGTGGATTCACTGATCCCATGTAACAAAATTGTCTTCCCCACTCACCCGAGGGGACAATTCTTGAAGTTTAGTTAGTTCCCTTTCACACCTTTAACTGCTATATGACCAACCCATTCTTCCTCCAGTAGGAATCACCCCATCCACCTCTGAGTCCTGTTTGACTTCCATGGCCTGGCTGGATGTACCTGCATCTTTGTGCTCCATTTCTTTGTCAGGAAGAGACTGAACCTCAAGTGCAGGTTTCTCATGTGCTAGTCAGAGCTCTGCATGGGGAGAAGCTTACACCCTTCCTTTGTTCCTTGAGCCTTACACATATCCTAGAGATTCACAGCTACGCTCCTTGTCTGTCTAACATAACACAAAGGAATGAATTACGAGGCAGAGTTCTCATCCTGCAAGTCAGAAAGGGCCTTTTGGTCCCCATCTCCACACAAATGCTGGTAGCATATGGAGAAATCCCAAGTATTACTGGGACATGCTCTTTGAATTTATCTGACCTACAGTTTAGTCTCTGCAATACACAGTGAGGATCACCAGGGATTTTTAATGCCAGAAGTCACACAAAAAACCTTTGGGAGGACAGCCCTTTGTCTAGGCTCCAGGGGTTAAAAAAAATTACAAAAATGGAGAAACAACCTAACAACTGCCTTCATCCCTCAGGGATTTCTTCCACTCAACTCTGAATATGGCGCCTGAAGCCAAGTGCCACTGCAACCATCTGCCAAGAAGCACTAAGGAACAGGATTCACATTACCCACAGCCAAAATTCATCAGCAGCAATTTCTATACTTGAGTCATAATTTGGGGTGCCTACAGCTGGATTGGATAACACCAGCACCTGCTAATCCTGTACTGTACCTCAGTAATTAAGCAGCTGTAAGCCATGCACTGCCACAGCAGCACAGCAGCCTGGGTAAGGACAGAAGTCACAGCCTGGGACTGCACACGTTGCCAAGATCACATGAGACATTACAAATCTAACCTGTCCCTGCCAGTGGTCAGCAGCGTGGCAGAGTGATGATATCTATATTCAAAGCAACTTGCAAACAGATAGTCAAAGGAAACATTTTTTTGCTTCATTTTATCTGTTACAGAGCTCTAAGATGACATTCCCTGTGTGTGTTTTAGCGTACTTCAGCAGGAGAGTCTGCACTAGCTTTTCTCATAGTTTGGGTCAAGACACTTCTTCTCTGCTTGTTCTCTTGCCAGCTGAATAGGCAGGACGCTTGCTTTTGCTTTCTGGACTTCATTTCTTCTCCATTTACTGTCAAACTGCCAGCAAGTATGTAGTCAGGTATGAAAATCTCCTGCTTATGTGTCGTCTACTTTCTAGCAAGACCCAGCCCCAGAAACTGTTGATTTATCTCCCAGTTTATACCAACTGAGAGAAGAAGCAATCAGCCATGTATCCAGCATCAGGAACAAGCAGTCCTCACAGATTCTCTGCAGTCCAGATACTGCTGGCATCTGGAGATCTAAAGGAAGAAGTCTGAAAGCCTCCAAAATGACTTCCTTCTCTTCCCATCTTCATCGAATAGGATGTGGTGGTTTGTATCAGGAATGAACAGACTGACAGCCTGGTAGCATCCATCAGCAATCCGTGATGCAGCAGGAGACCTGGCTTTAGTCCTTTCACTCTCCAGCTGTACATTTCAAATTCAGACCCTAGAGAGAAGGCTACTCCATCTGACACATGGCAGAGACAGAGTTTGAATCAGCGAGCCAAGATAGAGAAAAGAATATTAGTACTAGCAGTTTGGAGGATGCTAATAACTCACTGGAAAAATGTTTTACTTTAGCTCACCAGATGACAAATTCCCTCTGAAGACTAAGCAACATTTGCAGAGATGAGCACGTAGCTCCTCTGTTCTATTTTTGTGAAGAAGTCTTTGTTGTGGAACTCACTGCCTCAGGCTGATGAAAAAGCCAAGCTCAAGATATTTCCACAAATGAAAACAATGAATTGCTGAACGGTTACAAAAACCTCCTGCCTAACAATCTGCAGCAAGACTGGAGACAGCACTGTGGAGATCCTCTAATCGCTGCGATAGAACTTGTTCAGCTTTCTCAGAAAGCATCTGAGATGCTTTCCTAGTTGAAGGTGACACAATGAAGAAAGGGCACCAGAGGAGATTCAGGTGTTTGTGAGTCTCTACCACGTCAAAACTTAGTGCAGCACTGGTTCTTTATCCTCTTTTCTTATCAGTGACCTTGAGTAACAGTCCAAACTTCATTAAAAGTTTTTAAGTGATCCAGCAGTTAGTAGAAGAAAGAAGCAACATAGAGGTTAAGTCTCACTGGATGATCTCCAGTCACTTGGTAAACTGAGTGCACTGTGATACAGGTTGGAATTAAAGGATAGAGGATTTCTCCCTGGCAGCAGAATAAAAGAGCGTGGTGGTTGCAGTGCACGGTCATGATGATTGTAGAGGAGCTCCCAGGGCAATGCTGTGGCTAAAATCACTAAGGAACCCTTTGGGAATACTAACAGGGCACTCATAAAAAGGATCAGGAAGATAATGTTAACTTTCTGTTCCTTCCCTGGACCCCACACTGTGTGTGTCATTCACAGAAGTTGTTAATAGACTGGAGAACATTCAGATGAGAAGGCAAGAGGATAAATACAGGACAGGAATAACAAACCTTCCACTGGAAATCTTGAGGCACTCACTTGGCTTATCTGGTCTCCATGAAGTGACTTGATGGCAGGCTTTACAAAGCTCTAGCAATAACAGAAGTGTGGTAGCTTGGTTCTCCTTCACCTATCAGACAAAGCTATAAAAAGATCCACTGCCTGAAAGCTACAGCTGGATTATAAGCCATCAAAATGATTACCTTAACAGGTTGGTGTATTTTCTGTCCCTGCTAACAGCAAGACTGTCTTTCTCTCTAAAACACGTTCTCAAACAATTAAGTCAAAGCAAGTCACAGCATGCTTTATTCCAGTCAGTTCAGAGCTCAGTGGTCTCTGCTGGCTTTCCCGTCTTTGCTCAGAAGTTCAAGCTCTAAGAATAGCAAGCTGCAACAGTAAAGGAGAAAGTCTAGCAGACATTTCAACGTCTCCCTGTAAGAGACACAAAGCCACATTGCCACAATGCACCACCGTAACAGAACAGGTTCTGTTCTCTGAGCAGCTTCCCATACTGCAGGTAGAAGTTTTCACTAACAATTTGTGTACCATATTTCTTCAGAAAGATCTTGCCAGGATGGATGGGAAATATGGCTAAAAATGTCATTCAGATGGTTTGGGTGATATTATACCACTGGTGCTGGAGAAAAATCTCTCTTTAAAGGACATGATGGAAAGGGATTCATTAGCAATGGCCTGAAATTCCATACAGTGGAAACCTCTGCTATTGGAAACAGAACTTTCCACAGGAAAAAAACAGTCCTGAAATCTATCAGATTCTTCATGTGCTTATTTATACAAACATTTCTGTTGTATAAGAAATTAAGGCACTTCAGGTTTAGAGAGTGGGAAAAAAATCTGAACTCTCAAGTTTCACTCAATGAAATGGAGGAAGGAAAGACAAACAACTGGAATCTACTTTTTATTTTCTTGGTCAGGCAGGACCTGAGGTGAAACTAGACATACTACCACAAAGAACTGCTTTCCTTAAGACAAAAAGCCCTGATGGCATCTATCTTTAAGAAACACTGCAAGTATTTGAACATTTCTTGATGAACAAATTGTATCCAGTGCCCTTCAGAATAAGAAAAGTAACTGAGCGGTCAGGCTTGATGAATTTCCATGAGCACCTCAGGCATCAGCATGCAGGAGGTCTGTCTGTCTCCTCAGAAGCCCAGTATGACCACAGGGCTGGCAGGGCAGTGGTCTCATAAGCCAGATTCCATCCCACAGCTCAGCTGGGCAGGCACAGAGATGGCAGCCAGGGCTGCCAGGAGGCTGGGTCATCAGGAAGGTTCTTGGTGATGAAGCACATCCGTGGTCAAGCTGACAGGTCAACTCACACGTCAGAGGCCAGACTGGGTCTCACGAGGATCAGCAAGGTCAGACACAGCTCAGCAATCCTTAAGGAGGTCCAGGGCAATGGGACACGACTGAGGTAAAGCTAGGAAGTCGGGGTCTGATCAACAAGATCCACTGTCAGGCACAGGCATGTCTACAACCAAGCTGGAGACTGATATCCCATAGGGTAGCACAGGCAGAGAGACTGACACAGCTGAGCTGACACGGGGGTTTGGTGGTGTGTGAGTGGAGGCCTCATGTGAGGCTGCTCAGCGCCGTCAAGACTTATTAGCACACTGAGGACCTGCCATCACATCAGATTTTCATCCCAGAAGCAATGGCTGTGGATAGCTGTGCAGACATCACAGCTCTCACCATGCACTTCCACGACTGTGGAGTCTGTTGCCATACCTGCAGTTACCAGGAAATCCTGGACTTAGGAAGCTAAAACCTAACCTCAGAGGCTTTTCCAGCCTGTCCACATTCCTAACACACTAGGTTTCCTCTGCACTGTAAGCACAACATCTAAGAACATTGCAGTAGCACAGTTACCTTCAAACGTGGGACAACGAACATGCCTCCAATCCTACAATTCATTTTTTTTGAAACAGCATCTGACCCCCTTCCCAGACTGAACAGATCTGTTGGCCAGTAAAAACACTGTAAGTATCAATATTCCAAAAGACTAACAACTCAGTTCTAGCTTTAGGAAAAAGCCCTATCTCCTCACTACCAAAAGGGGACTTTTGGCATTAGCAATTCCAGTGACCCCCACAGCAGAGTGCTTTGCCAGACAGCAGATATCGAGCAGCAATGACCAAAAATTATCCTGGAAGGCTCCATAGACTCTGCAGGATATAAGTCTTTGTTTTAGCCTCTTTTCAATAATTTTTAATCCATTATCACAGGAAAACAGAAAGACAGGCTCCGGAAGGGAAGTTTGCACTCCAGCAGAGAGACCCAAAAAGTTGGACTGGTGATACTGAAATGCATTCTTTATTCAACAAGGCTAATTTTCAGCATTTGCCATATAATCGTGAGGGCACAGCCATGGTAAAGACAGAGTCTCAGCTTTACTTCCTGTGACTGCTGGGGGCTGAGAAAAGCCAGTTATGCACTGCATCAGAAACCAGGTGTTCACAGCTATCTCACAGGACCTTGGTTTAAAAAAGAGCAAGGGGGGAGGAAGTACAGGTCAGCCTGCCTGGGAGCTAATCACACCCTCTCCTCTATGCTCATCAGGGTTAGTGATTTGTCACTGTGAATCATAAATCTTACTGGTCATGGCAACTAAGAGAGGAAAAAACAAATGTAAAAAAAAGGGAAAAAGTTTGTAAGGAGGATTTAAACCTTATGGTAGTATTATCCTGATCTGTTCTTAAGTGACCTCTGAGTAAAAGTTACTTGCTGTAAGGACTGGACATGTTCTCTCTGTGACTGCTCTTCTAATCCGAAGTAGGAACAGGCTTTTTCTTCTTTGCAAAGGCTACTACACAAACTACGGTCCAAGAATGGCTCCAACCTCAGCATTCAAAACAATGTGCCACCTCCTCCAATACTCGTGACAACTGGGAAAGCCATACCTTCCTGTTTGACAAATCCCTCCCCTAGACAGTTGAGATCCTGACACTTTAGGCCTCAGCTTTTCACTCAGCAGCTCTCCTAACACTTGGTTTTCTGACTTCACCCAAATTACAGTTTCAGACTGACTTAAAGCAGCCAAATAACATACACTGAGCTCACAGCACAAGCCCTAAGCCTTACGTTGGGCAGATGACCCCACGACTGCACTCTGCACAGGAAAAAGTATCTCCATGGACCATTTGTATCTGCAGCCAGACCTGCACAGCCTGCTTCAGGAAAATTCCTCTCAAAGAGGAATAGCTGTGTTCTTCTTTTATAGTATAGCCTGGACTGGAACCAGCAGCTGCAGCCTATTATTACAGATGGCTGGGAGGAGGGAGAGAGATCCTCAGTGATAAATCCCCTTGAAATGGGCTATACTGGGAAGAGATTCAATGTACACTGGTCACAGCACACTGCTCCTTAGCTATACAACCACCATGTTTCTTTGATTATCTGCACATGGGTGGATTAAAGACACCAAAGCTTTGGTGTCAGTCAGTCCATCTATTCTATGAGATTGAACTACTGCTCTTCACCTCCAGCAGCTTTTCTGAGCGCCTGCTTACACCCAAGTTAAGACTACTCTCTACCCTGGGAAGTGGAATTTGAGGGTGCAGGGATGTTTAGGAATAACTATTACACGTACAAACATAAGCACTGGGTTATGGAGGTAAGCAAATCAGCTGGTGGCAGAGGTTTTCTATGCCCCACATCTTCTACCATCGTGCTGGTCTACCTCCATACTCTGGAGAACCTACATGGGAGCTGTCAAGAGCCACCAAGCCTTGACAAACCTTCAAAGTAATGGTCTGGTGGATTATATTCCCAATTTATTTCTATGGAAGTCTAAAACTAAGGCTGCCTTATCACAATTACTTTAGAGCTCAAATGAAACTAATTTTGGTGAGGAAGGAGTGTGCGCTCCCTCTGCTGGCTGCAGATGAACAGCTAACAAAATCGACTTAATCTAATGAGCTCAAGTTCATCCATCCCCATCATTAGCCAAAAAGCTGGCAGCCTGGCAAACACAGGCAAAAGAGCAACTATGCTGGCTCACAGCACATGAACTGCAACACAGCACAGGGCAATGCTATGAAAAAAGCATAAAGTTTAGGGGCAAAGAACCTCTCTGCATACTTTTAAAGCATCCTAAACCAGCATGTAGCAAGAGCTTCTCAACTATTTTTACTAGACTTATGCACTGAATTACACTGAATTGCTGATTACAACCTCCCCTTTGTCTGGGGAGTGCAGATCGTAGTGTCCCTGCACAGTGCAGATCGTAGTGTTGTGCACTATGCTGAGAACTGCCTTTTCCCGAGCTCCCTGAAACACATATTTTATTGCCTGTGATTTAGCAGCAGGCTGCCAAGGTAATTCACATGATTTTGAAAACCAGTTTGAGCTTGCTGCCTGCAGTAGTTTCTCAGAAGCTCCTAGGAAAGATGCTTCCCCACTAGGATGTGTGTTGATTATTTAGGGGAAGCCAGAAAAGTTCATGCATCTCTCGTAACGTACACTTTGGGCACTGGAGCTTTCAGTTAAGCAACAAAATAAAGTATCAAGCCCTAAGGAACACATGAAGACTGGCATGGGCTATGGTAAAAGCTCAGTGACGTCAGACACCTAACAGTAGCAGGGTTCCTGTAGGAGATTCCAGCTCAGCTTTGCAACGCCCTGGTCAGCACATGATCTGCAGTCTGCCAGCTGCAACCCCACAGGGTCCACTGAAAGGATCCACAAAAATGACACACTCTCCTGGCAGCCCTCATCTTTATCACCAGCCACTGTATATCATAGTCTGTAATGAAAGATTTCCAGCAGGATACTCACTAATAGGTGCATGCAGTGCCACGTGCTCTTGGTATGGAGTGTAGTATTTGTACTGCTTGCCACAGAATTCACAGGTATAATTGCCAGTTTCTGTGAAGATGAAATACATTAAAAAAAAATCAGAAAGGAGTGCAACCTCTCACAAAACCACTGACTGCTTGTCTCTTTACATAGAAACTAGGCCAGGTGACAAAAAGAAGAACACTACAGCATTCTTCTACTGCACTGGGAACTTAACTGCCCTATAATTGCCCTAAAACTCTTTTCCCAAAAAAGGCAGCAGTTAAAGCAAGCATCCAGTGATGGACCAACTCCAGCAGAACTGAACAAGGTACAAGAGATTGAAATTTCAGCAGGTAAGTGTGTAAAGCAAAGGAGAGAATCCATTTTTAAAGTCTACAGTACAGACAATTTTGTCTTCTATTTACAGATGGTATGTGATGCATGGACAACAGGGACAGTCAAATCAGGAAATAGAGTTGTCAAGTTCAAGTCTTAATTACAGAATGTTTATATTGGAATAGATTTCTCTCGCAATGAGTTTTTCTGTGCCAATCTGTGTTTTGGGGGTACTTGACAAAACGGAGCAGTGTAACCACATACAGATACCTTCTGTTCCTGCCAGTGCTGGGAAGTACAGAATTCATAGTGAGCTGCAAGCTGAAGCAAAACCCAGGGTTCATCAACTGTATCCAAAATGGAGATGAATTTAGAGGACATAATTTGGTCCCTTTTTTATTTCTCTTGGATGTGTTTAATGAACCCACCAGAGGCAGTGTGCATGCAAACACTGCCAACTCTGCCAATACACCTGAGGACCCTCTTTAATCACTACCACTTTGCTTTTCTTTTAAACTTCCTCCCTCTTCTCTTAGCAGAGCTCTTGAACACAAAACATCACAAAGCCGCAATTCTCAGGGCCAGGGCTGGTGATGGCTGATGTTCATTTGAACCTAAAGGTATCTTTCACCATCCCTAAGGCCCCAACATCTTTGCTAATGCCAGATTTGAAATGCTTGTGCTTCCTCTTTCAGGTGTGAAGCTGTAAAATATCTCATACTTGGACCAATCTTCTGGAACGGTTCTGGCTCCTCCTCCTTCACTTCTTCTGCTGCTATGACAGCCTGGTCATAGGGGTCTGCAAGAGAAGAAACCAGAAAGAGAGCTGACAACACCCTCAGGTTATCCTTCTATAGCTGCAAAGGCACTCAGTGCTCCTGCATCTGTAATGATATTTTGATCTGTAACAAGATTTCAAAACATGAATTACAAACCCAATGATCCCTCTGTCTGACTTGTCCTTCCTCCACCTCAGGTGCCCCAGGCAGATAACAAATCCCTTCCAGCCCAGTAACCTGACTTACAGATAAATAATGCGTTGGATTTTGCTTGAAGAAACACTGAACAAACAGAGGCTGAGTTACCTTTTCTGATTTTCTTCCAGTGCATCCCCCACTAATGATGTTTTAATGTCTGAAAGTGGGCACAGTAATGCAGAATGCCAGCAAGTCAGCTACCAGACACTGACCAGTGACTTTCACAGCTCAAAGCAAATCAGAACCCAACCCACTTTATAAAATAACTTAATTTATGCCTTGAATGAGTCATTAAATCACCTGAGACATGGAATACCTGTTTCTTTGATTTTTCAGAAGCCTGATAAATTGTATTTATAACAAAAGCCTGGGATCTACTAGGGCTGGGCATTAACCTATGGGGTGTACATGCCAGGGAGGAACAGAGGATGCTTTTTCTCCCACTGCATCAGTGACAAAACTCCCTGGGCTCTTACAAGTGTAGAGTCAGACCTGCTGTGCTTGAACTACTGAATGCTTGAAAAGGTTTGTGAAATAAAGCACACGAAGGATCTCAGCTTACCTGCCCGGTTTTCTGGGGCCCCTTCCACACTAAAAACTAACACAGAATAGAAAAAGGAGGGGAAGAAACAAAAGAGAAATTAAATCCTCTGAAATGGCCATGTTTTCCTCCTGTACTTCACGCACTGCTTCAGCATGTTTCAGCCCCACTGAATACACCAGGCTCTGTGCCCCAGTCCCTCTTCTTCCCATCAGCATCCACACAGGAACTATTTGAGCATGCCCAGCCCTAAAATACAAAGATTCTCATGGCCTTTGTTCTGACATGGACACTTCTGATGGGAAGTTCAGATGCACTCCAGCTTCACGTCTGTGTTTGCTGACACACATCTGGTCCCTTGGTGGAGCCATGATGGACACTGGCTTTGCAAGAAACAAGTGGAAACTATGTCCAAAGCCCTCTCCTAAGCCTAGCAAGAGCTCCCTGAGCCACAGCTATGCAGGTATTTCTGACAGGAGCAGACACGTCTGTCTCACAGAAACTTTTAGCCCAACACATTTAATTCTGGTAAGTCTGTGGCAGTGGCACTACAAGAGAGCACGTGCTGCTCCTTGAGCACATTTAGGCAGGAAACCTTTTTGGATAGCACTTATTGTAAAAAAAAAAAACACTTGTTTTTTTGAGATGTTCCAGCTAACAGAAACCTCCTGCCAAGCCTCCCTCCCTCTCTGCCAGGTGAGGAGCAGCATCAACAGGCTGCCAGCATGTGCAATGAGGGTTTGCAGTAGCTGTGGGCTCCATGTCAAGGGGTTTTAAATGCCCTGCAAGCACAGGCAGGCAAATGAAAGACAGTATGTTGCTCTTTCTATTCCATCCAGTATAGAGAAACGAAACAAAGTGCTTCTGGAGGAGGGCGTCTGCTTCTGTTGGGGTGTCACTGCCTTGACCACATCTAAATCTACATAGGAAGAACTGGGCTGAACAGCATCAGGTCACTACCACAGTAATTAACAAGAATGAAACAATATTTCTCAACTCTGAAACATTGGTTGCCACAGAGGAGCATGTCAGGAACAAACCTGTGACGTAAGAAGCCAAAAGGCAACCAACTCCTGCCTAGCCAGCAGCCAAACTGACCTTGGGGTGCTCAGCAATAAGATATCCATCTTAATCATAAACAGAAACACAGACAGGGGACTGCAAGGACCACATGTCCCAGCAGAGGGTGTTGTTTTGATGCACGCAGAGAAAGGAGCCCAGCAGCCTTCTCCCTGCAGAGCCTGAGGACTGTGCCTCCCCTGACAAAGGCAAGCGAGGGATGCTGCTGCACATCCACACGTCAGGGCTGCGAGGTCCTGCAGGACCACATCTGGCCTTCATCAATGGCACTGATGTCTGATTCTAGCTTAGGTATCTAAGCATTAACACAGTACTCACCATCCACAGCATGCAGGTCTCTGTGCTCTTGGAAGCAGCTATAATATTTATATTTTTTCCCGCAAATGTCACACGTGTACCTAAAGTTGTCTGCAGGAAGAAGAAAAAAGGCCGCTTTAGAAACCTTCAAGTAAAAAGCAAGTGCTGCAGACAACACTGCTCAGTCACACACCCCACACTGTTACATCCATCCCACGTGCCCTGTGGAATCCCTCAGGCACGCAGACAGCCGCTGCTTCACCCTGACCCTGGTGAGCACCACGCTCACATTCTGCATTTCTATTTCACAGTCAGGCAGCTCTGCTCTCCAGTGAAGCCCCACAGGATCTCACAGCAGGCCCTGCTGAAATCTCCTTTAGAAGCACTGGGTCACGTTACAGACAAGATGGGATGAACTGGCAGAACTGAACTCAAAGCCCTGGTATGTGCTGTTAGAAGTCAAAGTCAGAACATGCCACCTAAAGGCAGGGGCTGGCTGTGTGCCTGCTCCTACCCTGTCTGGGCATGCTGGAACAAACACAAGAGAGCTGCAATTCAAAATACCACGGGCAGCAATCTGCTCTACGATGGGACCAAGTGAGCCTGGTTCTGTGTCTGTACCTACATCCTCTTTGTTCACTCCAGCAACAGCTCCCTTCCCCTTCATCACAGTTACCCACTGCTATGTGGTGTGTGCTCCCTCACATCAGCCCCTTCCCACATCCCCACCCTGCTGCAGCCCTGTGCTGCCCTGTGTCCCTGTGTGCACTCACACAGGTGGGCTGGTTCCATCCCTGCACAAACCCTGTCCTTGTCACAGATCAGAGTAAGACCTGAAAACATCTTAAAAAGGGGAGTTTTGCTCTCCTTGCCACTACAGCTCTGAGGAGCAATGCAGCAAGATTTGCAGCAGGCTGTGGTGCCTCTGAGTTGGGACAGTGACCTTCTGCAGGACCCCTAGAAACACTGGGGAGATGCTGCCAGCACAGCTCTGATTCCATAGGGAACAAAATGCTGAGCAGGGCTGTTCCAACCCTAACATGTGCTCAGCCCTCTGTCAGAGCCCCTGGGCCTGGCCACATCAAGCTGGGGAGAAGAAGCCAGGCACACAAAGATCTGAGGATGCTTATGGATCTGTTCTGCTCTGACTGGACAGTGAAAGTCTCTGGTCCAGATAATGTGCCTGTATAAGAAGAAAATCAGAGCAGAGGTGTCATACCCAAGAACATCTTCGATGGTTTGACAAGGTTCTTCCACCTCCTGGTATCAGCCTCATGCCCTCACCCCCAGGCAGCCACTCTGTGCCATCTGCAGCGCTGTCTCCACAGTGGCCACAGCAGCTGACAGCCCTGACAGCTGGCCTGTTACGAGCAGAGCACATCAGCCTGGGCAGCTACAAAGCATCCTAAAACTAATGGGCTGCACCTGACAGCAGGAGCGAGCCGGGGCTGTGCACATTCATTGCTGCAGCTGTGCAGCCCCACTGTCTGCACTCATGTGCACATCAGAGAACCAAAGCGCTGTTTGCTCTTATCTGCTCCACACTGCATTCAAATGCACTGGAGTATGCACATTAAGTCATCTTTTATTTTACTTGTCCATCGTTTATCTACATCAGAGATATAAATTTAAAGCTCACATGCATTGATGCAGTCTAACCATGGACTTGGTTTCATGGTCCAACTTGGGGTTGCAGCACTACATGAAGTTTCACTTCCCACTCTTTACTTCACTTGGCAGAATGGAAGTAGAGCTACAGCAATGCATGGGAGAACAACACCAAATATGCCAGGTGTTCAACAGCCGGGCACTGGAACTTTGCTTCTGCTACCAGAAAATATTTTTATCTTAATTAGAGCAGAGCAATGCAAGCCAGACAGGATTTTTTAAAGTCCAGGATGAAAAAGTGAGACAGAGTTCAGATGCACAGAGCAAGATGCAAAGGATCCACTGCCGCAGGAGGATGGAGAGAAGCAAAACAACAGTGTCCAAGTGATAGAAGCACAGGGAGTCACTGCAAAGATACATCTAATTACAGCTCATCAGTAATCTCACACAATCTCCTTCTGTGCCCACACAATTGTGCAGAGGGTCTTAATCTACCCAGGGCCCTACGTGACAACAAAGGGAATCCAATGATTCCTAGTGACTACCTGTGTACCCGCTGTGAAACTATACAGTCAATTATGAGCAGAGAAAATTCATAACGAGTCATCAGTAATCAGTCCCACATCACTGGGTTCCCAAAGACAAGAGGCCAACCTCCTTCTTGAAGACTAATGAGCCATGCAGCAGATAACTGAACTCTAATTCTTCAGAGGAGTACCTGATGTCGAGCACTTTCAATATCTCTGTTTGGAGGAAGAAAACTGCTACAGCCCTAGCTTGGAAGCAAAGCGCTCAATAATAACAGTCGGTAGAAGAAAATGAAAGGAAAGGCTGGGGGGTAGCAGCTCACAGGTCCAACAGGCAAAGCAAAGCACAGCTCCTGTAACTCAGGATGGCACTGCCAAGGCTGGGCCTGACTGGGTGACCACGTCCTTCCCTGGGCAGCATGGGGAAATGAAAGCACACACCAGGTGCAGACCAGGAGCACAGGGTTTGGTTCGCTGTTAGGGGACTGCTTTCCCTAAGGAAGAACAACCTTCATTACGAGAAGTGAGAATTTGTTCCAGCTGGTATTGGTACTACGCTGTTTCTCTCTGTGTCACGGAGATAACACTCAGCAAGCAGTGCCAAGTCGCAGATACGAGGAGCAACGTGGAGAACACAGCAGCAGGCTGCTGGTGTAGAGTGCAGCTTTCCCCTCTCTGAGCAGCAGTTACTCTGCAGGGCTGCTCCGCAGTTCCAAGCTGTACCCAATAGAGCTGTCATTGCTGGCAGCTCAAAGACACCTCCTGTGCTCCTTGCAGGCACAGCAGCTTGCTTAGCAAGCTCAGTGAGCACAACCAGCCTGCATGTGCTGCTGGACAGCTTCTAGCTGATACCACGTACCTGCACCAGGCAGGGGAGGATCCAGCCTGGGTGCCATACCTCCTATACACAGCAGCACAGCTGTCAGTGGAAAGAGCTACAAGGGACTCTTGCAGGTTCACTGCCTTTGCTTATGGATGATTTTGTTGATTACTGTTTAGGTGACAGTCCAGCATTCCTGCTGCAAGCTGAGCAAGCAACAGATTACACTGCTACAAAACTAGTTTCAAAATGTTTAAAAGATACCCAGTTAAAAAACAAAACAAACAAACAAAAAAACCCACAAAAAACCACAACAAACTCCAGCAAAGACAATTCCACCTTCATGCTCATGAGTCTTTCAGAAGGGAGCAGGATTCAGGAGGAGCTGCAGCATGACAGCACTACACCTGCACTCAGCCCACAGCTGCTGCCATGGAACGCACGCACCAAAGGACAGCATCACCTCCACAAAAAGGGCCACAAAGCAGCTCCTCAGATGTGAAGGGCTGGCATATGAGCACGGCAAACGGGCTTTGCAAGCACCCCAGCTCTGGGATCAGAAGGCACTTTCAAGCACTTTGCTTGCAGAACAAGCCAGGGAACGCGCTGCTCTCCGCCTGCCTGCAGGGCTGCTGCTGGCAGTGCTGTCGTGCAGTCTGTGCTCAGCAGTGACTCGTGGCTCCTGAAACACTGCCCCAGGGAGCAGCAGCCAGGCCATCTTTCTTCCCAGACACAGCATTGAACAGTTTGAGATCTTTTAGCTGTTTTGCTTCAGATATCCAGCAGTGAAAAAAACACATATTTCATTTTGACAGGAAAGAGGGTGGGCAGAGAGCACGTGCCCAGCGGTGGCAGGCAAAAGAAGAGACTTTGTTCCTCAGGGCACTTGGCCCAGGACCTCTGGATTCTGCTGCTGTAGAAATCCAGAAGGGAACAATAGCAATCAGACTTGTTGAAAGGTCAGGACTTCTGTATCGCAAGCTAAAAATACTGATCAATTAAATCGCCCGCAGTGCAGGAATCCGAGACCACACCAAGTGCACAAACTCAAATTA
Source organism: Chrysolophus pictus (assembly GCA_037305975.1). Taxonomy (NCBI): domain Eukaryota; kingdom Metazoa; phylum Chordata; class Aves; order Galliformes; family Phasianidae; genus Chrysolophus; species Chrysolophus pictus. The sequence continues at coordinate 9,341,366 of CM074592.1, read as the reverse complement.
CCACTGGGCTGTGAGCCCTGCACAGCACCACAGAAACCCAAACTGGAAAGTTACACAGATCATCCAGATGACAGCCCTGCAAGCATGAGCTCACACTGACCGCTGAGCGGCATGAATGGGATCTGGGCACAACAGGCCATGGGACTGCCCAAGGACCTCCCCACAGGCAGCAATAAGCTTTGCCTGCCCCAGAATCACGTTCACCTTTGGCATGGAAGAAGCCACAGAAGCGATCTGTCAGGGGAGCTCTCACAGCAAACCAGGCACTTTGCAGATACTTGTCAGACTTAAGTGATTCCACCCTTAGAGAGCACAGCACACACAGCTGTGCGTTTGGGACAGCCTCCAAATGTGGAAATGCAAAACCGGTGAACAGAAGCTGTAACAGCCTGCTGAACTGCTGCTGAAATCCAGCAGTGCTCCAAGCTCCTGGTGTGCAAAAAAGCAGCAGAGTGTATAAGGAAAAAAGGGCAATCTGCACAGTACCACAGCATTACCCGCCCTGCTCCACGATCACATGGCGCCTTTCCAGCAGGAGGTTTGGGAATGATGAGGGAAGCACTAATCCCCAGGAATCCCTCACTCCTGGCTCACCCCAGGAACACCAAGGCTGCCCAAGCGCTTCATAAAGCCCAGCAACATCCCTGCCAGGGGAGGCAGCTGGATTTCTTACGGCTAAGCCTGCTGCAATGGGTTGAGCTGTCATCTCTACGAGGTTGTGATGCTGCTTTCAGAGTGAGGTCTCTATGACAACGAAGTGACAGCACTGCCCTCCAGCCAGGGCCTGTGGGTTGTGGTCAGTCTGTGAGACACTGCTGTTTGGTTTCACATCCCTGGAAAGCTGCAGGCAGTTGCTGGAGTGCTGAAGTGTCCTGCTGGTGGTGAATGAAGCAGGCTGGTGAGACGGCTATGTAGGACACGCCTGAGCACCGTCTTTCCTGGGATGTCTGCTGCACTAACAGGAACAACAACCAACTTTCCACTGAGATCCAAAGCCACCATGACTAAGCCACCTGATGCAAACAAAGCAACAGGAAAGAGGCATTTTCTGAGGTTATGTTCTGTGTGTCCACCACTGGAGAACACCTTTCTGAGCTGTGTCCAACACATGGATGACCTGAGCAGTACCCCTAGAAGACCCACTGTACAGCTACCGTCTCCTCAGAACAGAGCCAGAGAACAGCCATCTGGGACCCTCACCCATTTCTGTGGCACAAAGACAGCTCAGAGAGAGGTTTCTACTGTCTTTCAGAAGCCAGACAGGCACCTGGAGAGACAAGGCCATGTTTATGGCTTCCTCAGCTTGTAGGATATTTCCCAGGCAGATTCAAGGCAGTTCCTTTGACCTTGCCCTTCGGCATCTTTAGGAGCTCCCTTCTAGATAGCAGGCTGGCAGTGGGGAGAGAGCAACGTCTGCTCACTGCCTGCAGCCCTCCCTCCACTCCTCACTCCAGCACTGCTTCAGGAGCTTTACACCTGACATTTTACAGTCAAGGAGAGAACTGCTAGTAAAATCAGTGGCAAGCTGTTGCACAGAGCTCGATTCAAAGGTGTCTAGTGGCAAAAATTCCTTGGAAAGCCCAAAGTCAGCAGCAATCCCGCAAGGGGATTAAAGTATCCCAAGTTATATTAGTAAAGATTAAATAATCATAAAATCCAGAAACTTGGAAAGGAGAGAATTCCTCACACACAAAAGCTCCTATGGCTCCAGCTCCTAAGCTGGGGGTTAGGAAAAATCCTTCCCTGTGGGCTATCCCAACATCACTCATTTCACGATCACTTCCTCCCTTCCCATGAACATTTGGCCTTTGTCACAGCAGACATTTAGGCACACGTTGGCCTGGCCTAGCATGGCACTTCCCACGCCTCTCAGCAGGACAAGCCAAGAGGAAGGCAGTCACAAAGCTGCAGGCAGCCAGGCCACCCTCAACCAGGCAGGCTGTGAGCTGCAGGCAGGCACAGGGCTCAGCACCTGATTTCACCTTACAGCACTTTATAGGCTGCCTTCAAGTCAGTGGGCAGTGAATTCTCTGAATTCCTGATGCTTTATCCAAACCACACATCACCTGAACGGTCAGCACGATGGATATTTCAATACTGTGCATCCAGGGCTGGATGTAATCCTCCCAGGTGTGGGAACCCAACGCCAGACTAGCAGGAAATTCTGTACAGTGTGGAATTATCCCAAATCCGCTGCTGACAGCCAGCCAGCCCCTTCTTCATCACGGTGATGCTCACACTGGGGGTGGTGTTTTCCTTCACCTTCTGAGGAGGATGGAGCTCTGGGCTGTATTTGCTGGATGGACAGACAGAAAACCCTTCCCAGGAGCTGCCTGGCTGCTGCACGTCAGTGTGTTTCCTGCTACACTTAAAAGTACACTGAAGTTGAATCAAAACAGACGGCAAGTATCAGCAATTTAAAGTGAAAATATTATGGCATTTTGCAATTATCCCCCAAATCAGCATTACGAGCAGGATGTTCGGATTCCGTGCCACAAATCAGACATGCCAGACAATATAATTAACGCCAGCAGATCGAGTTCTGTGCTTATTTCATTCTGGTGTCAATTCGGGGCAGCGCCGGATCCTTCTCCATTTAAATTTTATCTCAATGTAAGTGAAAGAATGTTGGAAAGAGAGCATTGATGTTCTCCTACCAGGAACTCAACAAGGAACAGCATCCATTCTGCATAACAGCAACAGGTACACTTGTACACCTCACTTGTTGATGCAATAACATTCCTTTTTTGTTTACACTAACATGGATGCTGAATCCCCACAAGTGAAAAATTCAATTCAGCCCATATTATGGAATTATGCACAAGATACAGTAAGGGCCATTTTATTGTGAACGCCTTCGAAATCAGAAGGTTTGGCTGAGAATGTACACTGCTCGTCTGCTCACAACTGCCCAGATTAAATGATGTAGCACGAAGGGCTGCACAAAGGAAAACAAATCTCATCTTGACTTTTTCCTACTCATTTCTCCTTGATTAGAAATGTTGTTACTGTGATTTCCAGGTAGAGATTCACAGTTTCCAAAGTGGAAAGGAAAAGCGATAGTTAAATGACTGAGCAGCCCTGAAGATGAGATCCTGGCACCTTAAACTTCATGCTGGGAATGATACAGGAGAGAGGAAAGCCTTCTCTCTACAACTGTGCAAGATAAACTGGAGATCAACCTTTATGCTTAGGTTGAAAGGAGGAAATCTTAAGAACGCAATCCTTGCATTGTTCTGCCTTTCCTGGTTACCAAGACCCTTAAAAATGAAAATCCTGAGCACTGTGGTGAGGAGAGGCTGGGTCACACAGCACTGCAGTCTGCTGCACCTCCTGGCTTACAACTGACTGGGACAGTGTTTAATCAAAGATACTTGAAATAAGAGTTTTGTGTGCTATTCTGATATAATGTTGAAATGCTCAGCAGAGAAAGGGGCAGGCTGAAAGAATTTGGAATAATTAATGACACTGATGTCTGTATACCTTTTCTGTTGCTGAATTTCAGCCCACGTTGGAGGATGGAAAGCGTATCACTTCTTGATGAAAGGGATGGATGTAATTCTATCTTCAGAAAAGCTCTCCTGGCATTTTCAGGACAAACTGATGGATGAATGGAACATGGGATTACTACAGCTCTTACCCTTTCTATTAGAATAGATGTATTTTTCCTTCAAGTTTGTTGCCTAGGAATGGTGAAAGAGATTTGCTGCAAGGTATTAACACCCAGATTTCTGTAAACATGGTCTATTTGCTCACAATCTGAGCAAGAGGGAGAAATTTTCTTTTTCTTTTTTTAATAAGATCACATGAAATTCACAGATACAAAGAAAAGTTGAAACCTTCTTTCTAAAACCTCGGACTAGAATTACACAGAAAGCAACTGGTCCTTCCCAGAGCTACAAAACTGCAGACCACAGCCTCAGTTCCTTATTATTTTCATGACATCCTCCTCCTGCACAGGAATTTATCATTCTTGGTCTCAGACCGTTTGAAGATGAATGCATTCATCTACTCGTTAGGCAAATGGGAATCTAAAGAGACTTTACCTACTTAAAATGCAAACGCATTAAAAAATAAAATCCATTTTTATAGCTTTCCCCAAGGAACAGGAGTATTATTAAATAAGAACACTGGAAAAATTAATCAAAGTTGTAAATGAGTAACTGCTGGCTGTGGCACGTGGATGTGGGTGTGCAACCACACACTGCATTCACGTCAGGCTGTACTGGTGCAAGGCACGAGGGGGCTTCACCACAACAGTGACACTGCCCATTTTTCACTCTGTTAATGTCTAAAGAGTTAAAGGAAATCCAGGGAGACCTCACTGCGGCCTTCCAGTACTTGAAGGGAGCAAATAAACAGGAGGGGGCACAGCTGAGGGTGGATAGTGATAGGACAAGGGGGAACGGCCTCAAACTGAGACAGGGGAGGTTCAGGTTGGATATTAGGAGGAAGTTTTTCACCCAGAGGTGGTGAGGCACTGGAACAGGTTGCCCAAGGAGGCTGTGGATGCCCCATCCCTGCAGGCATTCAAGGCCAGGCTGGATGTGGCTCTGGGCAGCCTGGTCTGCTGGTTGGCGACCTGCACACAGCAGGGGTTGGAACTGGATGAGCATTGTGGTGCTTTTCAACCCAGGGCATTCTGTGATTCTATGATTCTAACAACAAAGGCTAAAATATTTCAAGAAAACATTAAGGTTGCAAATTTGAATCTTTAAAACTAATGAAGACATGTAGATGGTCAGGGCCCTTCCCTAGCCTGAAATTAACAGCAGCAAACTACGTACAAGTCCTTCCATCACTGTTCAGAACGCTGAGATCACCGTATCCTGCACGTGTACGGGCTGTGGGCAGGGAAACCCTCATTCTGAATACATTAATTTAATGGGGTAAATTCACAACTTTTAAGATGTTTTTGCACATGTGAGGCATTAACACCACGCCTCCCCAGCTAACGACTGCGAGGCGCAATTCCAGCCCACATCCTCACTCCTAACCTTTCACTGCTTTTCTGAACAAATTCCCTTTCAGCCTGAACTTTCTCATGCTTAGTCAGAGCCCAAAGGGAAATCTGTTTTTAAAAGATCGGGCCAATCTTTTTTTTCCTTTCTTTTCTTTTTTTTCTTTTTTTTTCCATTTATGGGGTTGTGAAATATTTACTATTTAAAAAAGAAATAAATTACTTTTCTTCCTCCAACTAAACAGTGCCACACAGCAGAGACACGCTCACAGCCACCGTCCTGCACACAAGTGACACCAGAAAGAAAGCCACAGGTGAGTTTGCACCCTGCAGCACCCACAGGCGGGGAGGGGAGCTGGCACTGCTCACAGCACTGCAGTCAGTGCTACGTGCTGTGCCCAGCACCCAGCCAGAGCACCAGCACCAGTGGGACACTGCTGGTGACAGCACAGGTACAGCCCATTCTCGAGCAGCTCAATCCTCAGCACCACCAACCTGATGAGAATCACAGCCAGCTTTCCAGGAGTCCAAGAGCACCACAAACTAAGAACTATCTTGCTACACCACGGGCACCTGCTGCCTGAAGATCTGGCAATCAGAAATGGCTCACACTTGGTACAGGTGCTGCAGCACGAGCCTTGCAGGCAGGCAGCTCTGCTGTGCCTCCAGTGTGCTCCCTCAGGACCCAGCTCTGAGCCAGGGGTGGTGACAGCATTCAGTCAGCATCCCCAAACCCAAGGGACACAGCGCTGCATCCGTCAGCGCGTCCATCTGCAGCTGGGGCACTTCTTCTGACAGCCACCTCGGTCCCTCTGCATTGCACAGCCCCCTGACCTTAACAGCAGCTTTTAACCCTGTGACAGCACAGCAGATGCTGTACATCACCTCCTTCCTTGCTGTTTCCTCTTGTGTGCCACTCAATGCACGTACAAGGCATGTTGACCAGCATTCCATCTCCTGCACTGGTGGCCCTGGAGCTGAAGCACTCCTCAGCATTTACATAGCAGTATGATTTCCATCAGCTTCTAGCTTTATAGGTGAGAAGAGTGCAGCCCATCCACTTCTCAGTCTTTCATTAAGGGCCAGTTCTGAGCTGCAGAGATGCTGAAGCCTGGACTGTATCAAAAAAACAACTCCCCTCAATTTCCAGCTGTGCTGCCTTTCCTGGAGGAGAGATCTCTGTTTCTCTCTCTGTAGGACATGAACACCTGAGTAAGCCTTCCATTATAAAAGCTTTAGACGCCCAATGCAGTAAAGCAGCACTCTTTAACAAGAAAAGCAATTCATAATACATCAAAAAGTTGCTCTAAGCTGGGAACTTCGGTCTGAAACATTTGGTAAACAGCATCACCTGCAAGACTGCACAAAAATTCTCTGCAAACAGGAGAAATGGGCTCCAACACAACAGACAGGTGCAAGGTAAAAAACCAGTTGTGTTACCTGGGGTCAGTGCTGGGATCCATTGGATTTGGACCATGATTTCTCAGCCTATGGGGCTGTTCACAGGATGCACGAACATGTTAAGAAAACTGCTCCCATTTCTGCTAGCATTTAAGGAACAAGTCAATGAGCTGCCAGGCACACGACGGTCTGGGTTTGCAGACAGGATCTGCACACTGCATCTCCTGCATAGTGGGGTCCACTGAGCTGCACAGGAGTAACCTGCAGGCAGCAGAAGCACAAACATCTGCCTCTGAGAAACAGCTCTGAATCCAGTTTAGCCTCTTATCCAGCACGGCATTTAAACAAAAGTTGAGGATGGAGACAGAAAGAACAGGATTTGCCAGAAATGACCATTAGTGGTCTTCAAACCTGCAGTAAGTGTCACAGATTTGCCATAGTGACAAAGTGTGACACTGCCAGGAAGGAAAGCAAGGAAACTGTTTGAACAGAACTGTACGAGAGGAACTTCTTTTCCCTGTTGCTTCCTGGCACTCTGCAGAGTACTTGGTTGGTGGCAGTGCCTGCACCACGGCGCAGCCTGCACGCCTGGCAGCACCGCCTGCTCTTAAATTACTACACCTTGGGCATCGTGGCCCCAAAAAAGCAAATCAAACCACGTCATTAGCTAGCTTGCCTGGACTCAGCCACACTGATCAGCACACCACAGATAAAATTCATGCTCTGCAAATCACTTCTTTCTGATTTTTCTCACTTTTCACAGCATCACTATTAAAAATTCCAGGAAAGGTACAACTCTTCTCCATCAGTGTCACATCCACCCTGTGCTTGAACATCTCCAGGGACAGTGACTCCACCACTTCCTGGGAAGCCTGCTCCAGTACCCAAACACTTTCTGAGAAGAAATGTTTCCTAATACCCAACCTGAACCTCCCCTGGCACAACATGAAGCCATCATCTCTCATCCAATTACCTGGGAGCAGACGCTGACCCCACCTCACCACAACCTCCTTTCAGGAGCTTAGAGAGCACTGAGCTCTCCCCTGAGCTCCCCTTCCCCACACTGGCCCATCCCAGCTCCCTCAGCCGCTCCCCATCACACTGGTGCTGCAGACCCCTCCCAGCTCCATGCCCATCTCTGGACACGCTGCAGGGCCTCCATGCCTGCACTGCAGTGAGGGCCCAGCACTGAGCACAGCACTGAGCTGCGGCCCCACCAGTGCTGTACAGAGGGACGATCCCCTCCTGCTCCTGCTGGCTGCACTGCTGCTGGCACAAGGCAGGATGCCGTGGGCCTTCTTGGCCACCTGGGCACACTGCTGGCTCATCTGCTGCTGGCTGGCAGCTCACACCCACAGAGCTGTAGTGTACAGCAGAGGGCTGTAGTGATGCCTGAGGTTGTTGTGACCAACGTGCAGGATGTGGCACTTGGTCTTGTTAAAGGTCATCCCATTGGTCTCAGCCCATTGATCAGCTTGTCCAGATCCCTCTGCCAGGCCTTCCTACCCTCATGCAGATCAATGCTTCACCCCAACGTGACATCATCTGCACCCTTACTGAGGGTGCATTCAGTTCCCTCATCCAGATCATCAATTAATAAGTTAAACAGGGTCAACCCCAGTATCGATTCCTGATGTACTAAGTGATCCACTTGCGACCAGTCACCAGCTGGATGTAACTCCGTTCACAAGCACTCTCAGGGCCCAGCCATCCACCAGTTCTTCATCCAGCAAAGAGCACACTGCTCAAGCCACGAGCTGCAGCTTCTCCAGGAGAATGCTTTGAAAGACATGGTTAAAGGCTTTACTAACATCTGGGTAGACTGTATCCACAGCCCTTCCCACACCCACTAGGTGGGTCAGCCAGTCACAGAAGGAGATCAGGTTAGTCAGACAGGACCTGCCTCTCCTGAGCCCATGCTGCCTGGGCCGGATCCCCTGGTTGACCCGCACATGCTGCATGAGCACACTCAAGATGATCTGCACCACGGCCTTCTCTGACACCGAGGTCACACTGACAGTCTGCTGTTCCCTGGATCGTCCTTCCAACTCTTCTTGTAACTGGGTGTCACACTGGCAATCCTCCATTCATCTGGGACTGCTGACAAATGATGGGAAGTGGCTTAGCAATCACTAAGCAATCACTTAGCAGTCACTGATTCAACAATGGTCACAGCCTAACTCTTGTCCCTAAAATGTGAAATGTGCACTGAAGGCAACCTGCAAAGCACCTGCTCGCACCCAAGGTGATGCTGCCTGGAGCCACACTGCTGGCACCATCTCTGCTGGGAAGGTTTTGGAGACCCCAGCTTGCCAGTGGTTTTTGTTTTGCTATCTCTCAGGTTGCCAAGAATTTCCCATGGTATGTGAGCAGCAGGAGGGAGACTGTTTTTACAAAGTTTCAAACTCCCTTAAACATGAATGGAATTTCCATGGAGAATGATGGTGCAGATCTAGTACAAACACCTTCTTCCCGAGGACTTTGAAAAGTCTGGAGCAAATAACACAGACATGAAAACATCTCAGAAATGACTGCCAGACCCTTCCATGGGAACAGTCAGTCAAACTGGTCATCCTTGTCCAGGAAAAAATATCAAAGAAGGCTTTCTTTACAAAACCTCTCTCCTCCCTTCTTCCCTATCAGTCAAATTTGGTGGCAGCTCTACAAGTCTCTTTATTAACACATTAGCACTGTGGGTTGTATTGTTTTCTTCTCTCTGCATGTGGGAATTCTGGTCTTGGACCTTGAGCCAAGGCTAAAAAGAAGCTCCCAATGTCATGCAACCGTGTCCCCAGGAGCACTCTCTCTCCTCAGTACCACAGACCTCTGGCAAGAATGGGTCCAAATAAGAAAAGTGAGTCCCAGAGAAAATCTACAGACTAAAAACCCCAACGGCTGCACATAACCAACAGCTTTTCCTCAAGGGAGTCTTCCAAGCACCTTCCACCTGGAAAGTCTAAACACCAGCATCTCCTCTTTAAGCAGCAAACAAAGAACTGGCCTCAGCCATGGCTCTGCTCACCCCATAGCTTCCTTCCTCCCACAGCAGCCAGCCCAGCCTGCAGCAGCCTGCTCCTCCTGCAGCCCTCCAGCCCCTCGCATAACCCACCACCATCCAACAGACCAAGCACAGCTCACAAACCCAGCACAGCAGAATGGGGGATGGTGCTTCCCAAGAGCTCTCCCTGCCCATGGGGTATTGCAACGCAGCACAGCATAGCTGACTGCCACCACAGCTGGGTGGGACCCAAACACACGCTGCGCTCTGCGGACTGGAGATGTGTCCCCACTGCACACAAATTCCTCAGGTGTCCACTGTGGCTGGAACAGCTGCCTTCAAAAAAGCCACCATGGGGAAAACCTGAACATCTCTCAAAAACCTGCAGTTTGAGCTACCTGAACCACTGCCAAGGATCTGCTGCTGGGCAGGCGGGATCCTCTTCAGTATCAGTTTTGGATAGATGCAGTCTATGCCCCAAAGACCCATAGAGAAACACATGAGAGAGAACAAGATCCTGCCGTATCAGGATTAAATGTATTAAATACACATTTTGGAAAAAGACAGCAAACCTCGCTTGCAGAGCCTAAGAATCTAGAAGTTCCCAACAAGATCAAAATAGCAAAGGAAGGTTTGAACAATACAGATGTCTGTAATAGAAAGGGTGTAAACAGCCAAATTGAGTTGCAGAGGAATGGCACTGGAGCAGCAGGAAAAACAAAAATAGCAGGAAAGGAAAGATAAATAAAAAATTCCTAAAATATATGAGGAGCAAATGGAACAAGGAAACAAGAGGGCCATTGAGTCAAAGAAGAGCCGTGCAGAGGCAAGCAGGGCAAGGCCAGGGACTGAATCCAGCCCCAGAGGAGAGGTCATAGGGAGGAAAGAAGACAGCTGAATTATTTCAAGGAGGGAAAGGGGAAGGTGACTTCGTCAGGAAACCATCTGCAGTTAGGACCAGCAGTGCTGGCTGAGCAGTTCCACGTTAAAGCTGTAAGGCAGGCGACACACACAGTGGCTCTTCCACAAAGGTGGGCAGTGGCACCACTCACCATTTCCCTGCTCTGGTGGCTTGCTCTTGCCTCCAGCTCTTGTAGCTATGTGAGACTATTTTGGGAGAGAAATGAGTGTGGTTGCTTACAACGGGCCCAGTATCTCCTGCACTGGGGATAGCAGGGGTTGTACTGCCCCGAGGAAAGATAGAAGGCAGCCCCTGTCCTCACTGCTGCACCTCTGCAGCTACCAAGGCTGCTGTTCTGACCCTGCTCAGAGAGCAGCTTCTTGCTGCTGCCCCCTCCCAGGGATTTTTCACACCCACAGAATCACAGAATCACAGAATTGCCAGGGTTGGAAGGGACCTCAAGGATCATGAATCTCCAACCCCCCTGCCACATGCAGGGCCACCAATCATCCCACCTAATGCTAGACCAGGCTGCCCAGGGCCCCATCCAATCTGGCCTTGAACACCTCCAGGGATGGGGCATCCACAACCTCTTTGGGCAGTCTGTTCCAGAGTCACCCATGACTTCCCATTCTCTCCAGTTCCCTGAGATGCAGCCGGCGGCCACAACAGAAGAGGCAGATGTTGGTCACAGATGCCCTGCTATGGCTCAAATGGTGCGGGGTCTATTCACATAGCAGGGGCACAAACTCTCACTTTTTCCCCTCTGTCTTGCGCTCTGTTTCTCAGCCAGAAGCATTCCCTTGCCAGGCAAAAAGAGAAAAAGTTGACTTACGGAAAAAAAACAAAACATGCAAAGCCCAGACAGAAAGGATGCTTCTAATGCCCAAACAAACATGCCCAGGATATACGCAGCTCCGTGCCAAAATCCAAAGCAAGTGAGCACGAGATGGGCTTGGAAAGGCTCAGGTAAGAGAAACGCCAGCGGGCAGCACGGCAGCTACTGAGTGAGAGACAAGAGAGCGGACAGCAAAGCCTGGGAAGCTGCCCCCAGTCTGTGCCCGGAGCTGCAGACCCGTGTCGCCGGGCGGCCCGTGAGCACAGCCCTTCCCGCGGGCAGCTGCTGGCCGTGTGGCCGCCGCGCTGCCTCCTCCTCCTGCCTCTCCTGCCTCCACCTCTCACGGGCCGGCCCTGAGGAACAGGCAGCAGTTTAATCGAGGCGGCACGACTGCGCTCGTTAATTATTCCTGCTCTTTACTATTAGCTAACTCGTTTCTTCACGCAGCCGGGCTCAGCTTGGTGCCTCCGTGCCCACGGCCGCCGCCCACTTACCTTCCAACGAAACCCGCAGCTCTCAGCAGCGGGACCGCAGGGCTCCGTCCGCCCCAGCAGGGCCGGCGCCAAGCGCGCTCAGCCGGCGCCTTAACCGCCCTACGAAGCCTCCCAGGACGGAGCAGGCACGAGCTCCGACACCCCGCACGGCCGGAAGGTTTTTCCTCTCACACACCGCCTGTCCTCTCCTGCCCGCTCCCCCCCACGCCCCGCGCGTCGCTCCGCGCTCCCGACGCCGTTAGATCCCCGCTCCACCACCGCCTTTCCTCGGCGAAACCGTGGGGTTCAGGTCCAAAAACCCTACAGCAAAGCCTGGACCCGGGCCGCCTGGGGGCTGCGTGACGGGCGGGGGGCCGAGGCGGTGCGGCGGGGCCCGTCCGCTCAGCGCTCCCCGAAGGCGCGCGGCGCGGCGCCCCCGCTCGCCTGCCCTCCCGCCCGCCGCCATGTCCGCGGCGCGGGGCGCCCCCTGCCGGCCGAACCCGGCGCCGCAGCTGCGGGAGGGGCCCGCGGGGCCCTCGGCCTCCGCCCCGGCTCCCGCGAGGCAGAACGCCCGCGGTGCTCGCGCACGGCAGGCCCCGCTCCCCCGTTCCGCACACACGGCGCCGTGAGTACTTACTGCCTTGAGAGGCTCCTTCACCTGAGGCAGCTTCAGTGTCTGCAAAGAGAAAGAGCTGCACTTAGATCTGACAGCGGACTCTGCCCCGCGTCCGACGCCTGCATCGCCGCGCTGCGCCGGGCTGCGCGAGGGATCCCCGCGCCCAGCAACGCGCTGCAGGCACCCAGCGGGCTCAGAACGGCCGCCTCCGGCCGGGCAGCGGCTCCATCACAGCCCGCGTGGGTCCCGCCGCACCCCGTGCTCCGTCATCCTGCCGGTCCCAGGCACGGCAGGGCCGGACAGCGCGGGTTCAGGGACCGACGCGTCTCACGGTGCCGCTCACGGAGCTGTGTGCCGTTGTGGTTACTGCTGAAGGAAATCCTCGTGCATTTCTGGGCAGCCTGGGCTGCTGGCTGCACGCAGCAGGGGGCTGAAACTGGATGGTCATCGTGGTCCTTTTCAACCCAGGCCATTCTATGACTCTATGAAAGCAAGCCGTCAGCGCCGTGCCCAGCCCAGCTCCCATGGCAGACACACAGCCCAGCGTGCTGCCAGCTCTCCAGGGACTGCGCCCCCTCCTGCAACAGCAGCGCAGCCTATGCCAGGGATGGGCCACAGCCACAGGAAGCCCCCTGGGGCCGTTCCATCCCGGCTTGCTATGAAAACGCTCCCTCTGCTCTAACACAGCGCCAGCAGCACGTAGCAAAGGTTACATTCAAGCCCTGAATGAACACAACGGGCAAAGCTGCAAGCTGGGAAACAAAACCCAGTGTTACAAGTCAAGGGTTGTAAATGACAAGGACTTCCAAGCCATTCTGAAGCGTTCCATATTCATCCTAAGCTGCAGATCCTGCATGCTATCTAATAACAGAACCACGTTTCCAAATATTCCGTGTGTCTCTTGGAATCACGCTCACACTGCTCTGACAGCCAAAGCTGCGGAATGGCACAGCATTTTTAAATTTTAAATTTGCAACCTTAAGTAATGAACAGTTTGCATTTAATTTCCTTCTTGTTTCTTGAGAAGAAGAAAAATAAATGCCCGCACGTTTGTGAATTTGTACGTTTCTTCCTGGTTAACCTGCCCGATGCGATCACTTTTCTAGGCAGTGAGATTAAACAGAATGCAATTAATTTGGCACAACTTAATAAATAGTGGGGCCAGATTAAAAAGCCTCACAAGTCCAACCCCTGCATTTTTCCACAGCTGTTACTTGCTTGAATTGCCCCCTATCACTTCAGGGAACAGACAGCTGTGGCACAATGGAGTTCTGCAAAATACCGTCCCAGTGCTCACAGCCAACGACGTGAATACACCACAGAAGATACATGCTATGCGTGCACCAGGCCATTTCGATCATTTAAACAGCTTTTAAAAATAGTTAAGCGTAACAAGAGATATATCAAGCAACACGCAAAGGTTTAAGGAGCAGCCCTGTCTGCACTGTGTTAAGAAATGCTGTTACTCTTAGTCATAAGATGAAGTCTTCATGAATAAAATAAAATAAAGAAAAAAACCTTAAAAATCCCCTACCAGCCCATTTTAAATCACCTTTGGGCTCAGACCAAGTAATTGCAGCTTTAAACAAAAGAGCAAATTCTGAGAAAGCTGAAACATTGTGAGATCAGCAGGAAAGCTGGAAAGCAAGAATGTTAACTCCTGTGTCACAAGAAACTTTCTGTATCTAGTATTAAAGTCTGCTGCAGAGCTGGAAACACGCAGTTAAAAAAAGGGATGCCTGGGCACAGAGGGCAAACATCTCCCCAGATATGGCATGGCTTTTCAGCAGCAGGTAACCATGCGGGTGAAACCCAGGTTTCTTCAGAACAAAAACACCATTTCTACTCAAGATCAGTCATTTCTTCATTCATTTTCTACTCTCATCTCACGGAACTGCTCCACAAACAGGCACATAGGAAGAACACTCTTTTCCACACTCACAGCAGAGTGAGACATCTTCCTCGTCATATTCTGGGAACTGAGCAGAAACCCTTCCCATAAAATATCAGTGCGAGACTCCGGAAGCTCTGAGAAGTTCTCAGACCATTGGAATGAACATCATCTGAAGACACCAACCGTACTGTGGTGCACACAGCATCTCCTGGCCAGCCCCTCCTCAGGGCAATGCAGCAACCAGATTACATCACTAAATCATGAGGAGAAACAACCCAAGCAAAATTATCATTCAGCCCAGAAATGCTCATCTGGAAATGGAGAGCTTCCACCCGAGCGGAGGCAATGCATCCTGCAAGGGTTAACCTCCAGCCTCGCTATTTTCTTTCATTTGCTGTCTGAAGAATTCTCTGCTGGGTAAAAATTTCACTTGTTTGGCCTCAGCCCACATGCTCTTAAATTTACTTTTTTTTTTTTTTTTTTTAAGCCTAATAAAGTAATTTCAGCCATTTTTGAGTTACCTACAAGTGAAATAACCTTCCTGACTCAAAACATGGCAATGTTCTGCTGCTCATAATGCTCCAACCTGACCAAACTGTACAAAACAAAACTTTCGAGCTGACTAACTCCTGAAGAGACTCCAAACCTCAGGGTGACTTGAAAAGCCCCACGCAGCTCACAGAAAGCACTGTACATGTCTAAGGCCCGGCCTTCCCGTGGGCGAAGCCGCAGTGTTTGCCCTGGATGGTGCCTACCAGCACAGGCAGAATCTGCAGCTCCAGCTCTGCAGCTCACAGAGGAGCAGAGCAGCTCACAAAAGAGCCATTCAGCTCAACAACGTAACTTGTTGGGTTTGTTTTTCAGTTGTGCATTTGGAGAGGCACGGGGGAAGGAACACAGCCTTTTCATTTCTTTCTCGATAGCCCAATTGTGAGGATGTTTCTTACCTACACTTCTGACTCGGCAGAAAGCTTTACGTTGGGTCCCAACACTGCATCTGGGCTTTGAGAGCAAAGCAGAGTGGAGCTCACCCCAGCAAGCCAGCGCTTCCCCAGCAAGAGATCTCCTCACCCTGGGCACTGCAAGGTGCCAGAGGAATAACCGCTGCCTGAGTTTCTCCAGCCATGCTGAGCACCACGGGAATGCTCAATGAACCAAGAGAATGCCACTTATCCAGTAAGAAAACACCCATTCCTGAAGACCGACAACAAAAACCAAATCAGCCTGAAGAAAGGAAGTCACCTCCAGCACAGCTTCTCTGCCATGGAGACTCAGAGGTGCACATATAAAAAAATCCAGACAATTTCTCTTGAAAATGATTGCTATAATGAAAACATAATTTCTGCTCTTTAGAGTTGTCACCAGAGTGAGACTCTGAATGTGGAACTGAGCAGCTCAAAGGAGGCATGAAATTTGGGTCTTGCAAGGAGCTGACGAGTAAGGACAAGAAGGGAAAGGGCGAAAGACCTCACGCCTGCAGCAGCCACAGACCCCCAGCTCCCCTGCTACAGCTCCTACCTGGACAGCAGGCAGTGCCCAGCTGAGCTCAGAAATAACCTGGTGCAAAGCAGGGACAATGTGGGACCTTCACATTTCCCATCCTGGGGACAGAACTTGTGCCACTGACGGACGACTGGTTATAGGAATGCTTTTCCATTTGTTCAGCCCCAAAGTAATTGTATCGATCAGGTTTGGACCTCTCTCCTCTCCCATGACAAGAAGTAGGCACTGATCACCATCTCCGCCCATCTGCAGGAGCAACCCACAGCTCCCCAAGTCCTGCCGGTGACACAGGAACAGCACAAGAAAGCAAAAAGCAGCAAAGCTTTTCAAGGGGTAACAGATATCCTTCAATAAATAACCCAAAGGAGGTACTTCTGCTAGAGGAACCAAAAAACCCTGGAAGAAAGCAGCTGAGGAGAGGAAAAGTAACTCTAGCTATTCTGACATGGGGCTGGTGCAGTGATGCTCACAGCACGTATCAGACAAAGAGGGAATGCCAGGTCCTGCTCTTGGTCCTTCCTTGCCCAGCCAAGAAGAAATGATGGAAGGAACCTTCTGGCAGCTGTTAACAGCAAGTAAGAGGCCAACGGAGCTCAACTTGCAGTGCCCTGGGGACAACTGGACCCAGAAAAGCTGCCCTGCCAGTGCTTCAAGGCTTCATCCAAGACCTGGACTGCAGATACACAGGGAGAACATGCAGACTGAAGTACAACACCCTCAGTGTATGATCAACCAGGTTATCTCATGTTTGTTATGGTGGTCAATACAAGCCAAATAAAACCTTAGATATGCATCTTTCACCAAAGTCCCGCAGTCTTACGCTATTTCCAGCAATGCTGCTGGTACAGCTCAGTGTCTGATTCTCACTGGATAACAGGACACAGGGCCTTGCTTTATAAAATCCTCTTTTTTTCCAGAACACATGACATGCACATTCAGTGGCCTGTTGTTTCTCTGCATTCAGGTACACTTCTGCAGTGCTTTACCAGCCAGCTCGCGCTCTGCTTCTGGGAGAATCACATCTGCAGAGTTGCATCAAGCTTTCATTTGATTTCTTGTTGACTGGTGTACAAGAATAAATATCTCATTTTGATTTTCATTGTTTTAGGGCAATTTAAATGCACTTTAAATGTTACTACTGCATGCATCAATTTACAGCAGCATAAAACAACACTTTGTAAGTTTCAGAAATACAACTTGTGCTTCTCCATTGCTGACATGAAAATTACAAATGAATTTCCACATAGAAAATTTTGAAAATTTCCATCTTCTATAGCTACACATTAAAAAGACTTTGAAAGCAAAAGGCAAAATGATGTCTTCACTGAGTTCATGAGAAATCTATGGATATCAATTTGATGAGTGCATGTTGATGCACCCAGACCATATGATGCATAGCCTAATTTCACAATCAATATAAATAAACATATAAAACCAAATAAATTGAACCACACAACAGAAGGTGACCTCATAGCAATACAGCTCCTACGAATTCCTGTTGAAGTAAGGACCCCATGGTACTTGGTGGAAAGAAGTGAAATAAAAGCAATTGTTATTGCTAAATTACTGCAGTGCTGTGGAACAACAGTAAAGTCCTCTGTGTGAATATATATATCATAGAATAACAGACTCACAGGATGGTTGGGTTGAAGGGCCCTCACAGCCCTCATCCCCACCCATGTCATAGGCTGGCTGCCCCCCAGCTCAGGCTGCCCAGGGCCCATCCATGGCCTGGGGCACCTCCAGGGATGGGCAGCCACAGCTCTGGGCAGCAGTGCTGGGCCTCACTGCTCTCTGAAGAAAGAATTTCCTCCCAACATCTAATCTAAATGTACTCTCTTTAGTATGAAACTGCCGCCCTTTGTCCTACCACTACAGGCCCTGGCAGAGTCCCTCCCATCCTTCCTGTAGCCCCATGTAAGTACTGGAAGGCTGCAATGAGGTGAGATTCTCTTCTCTAGTCTGAATCAGCCCTGCCCTCAGCCTGTCTCCACAGAGTGCTCCAGACCTCTCAGCATCTCCACAGACTCTTCTGTTTCAGCATGTCCATATCCTTCTCGTGCTGGGGGCCGCAGAGCTGAATGCAGCACTGCATGTGAGATCACAAGAGAGCAGAGGGGACCCTCTCCTCCCTCGCCCTGCTGGCCGTGCTGCTTTTGATGCCATCCAGCACACAGCTGGCTTTCTTAGCTGCAAGCACACATTGCTGGCTCACACTCAGCTTTTCATTCATCAGAAACCCCAAGCCCTTCTCTGCAGGGCTGTCTAACCCAGCCACTGCCCAGTCTGTGCTGATGCCTGGGGCTGCAGGACCTTGCACCTGACCTTGCTGAACTTCACGTGGTTTGCACCGGCCTCCTCTCCCACCTGTCCAGATCTCTCTGGCAACCCAATTCCTCATCCATCAAGTAGTCCATCCACCAAATCCACACCGCTCCAGTTTAGATGTGTGTGTGGGACCATATCAAAGGCTTTGGGTGAGTCCAAGTAGATGATGCCAGTTACACTTTCCTTGTCCACCAATGCTGTCACTGTGTCATAGAATGCCACCACCTCTGGCAGGCAAAATTACATGCCCTTAGTGAGGCTATGTTAGATGTCTCCACTAACCTCCCTGTTTTCCACATGCATTAATATGCTCTCCAGGAGGATCTGCTCCACAATCTTACAGGCACAGAGGTGAGGCTGGCCAGCCTGTAGTCCCCTTCGTCATCCTCTCTACCCTTTTAAAAATGGGGGTTCTGGTTCTCCTTTTCCATTCACTGGGGGCTTCACCTGACTGCCATGACTTTTCAAAGGTGGTGGAGAGTGCCACAGCAACTTCATCCAGCAGTTCCCTCAGGACCCTGGGATGCATCCCATTGGGTCACACAGACTTCTGCACATTCAGGTTCCTTAGATGGTATCAAACCTGATCTTCTCCCACGGTATATGTGGGACAGCTGCTGCTCGCTATTATTGTATGGAATTTTTTCTTCAACTGCTGAGCTCCTTTGCAGCAGTATTTAAAGGACTTCTAGGAATTTTCTTGGTATTTAGAAAGAAAAACCAGTGTTAAAAAACAATTCTGCATGTATCTAAGGATACAGAAGAAGCTCTATGATGTTAAACAGCACACAAGGACTACGCAACCAAGCAATTAAAGGATGTATTATGTGATGGAACACTGACAAGTCATGCATGCATGTTCACTTTTCAGCTGTGCAGTCGCTGACTTCTGAGAGTTTAAACACATCAAATGTAATACTTAGCATTCATTATTCCTGGATTTTCAGTTTTCGCTGGGAGATCCCCCTGCACTCCTTCAGACATTCCAGTCAATCGTTTAACAGAAGACCAAATGCACTGATATTGCTAGTGACAACTGAGGGGTTAACACAGATGCTCCTACAAATCTGACACACACACACTGCTCCACTCAGGTGAAAGAAAATACAAACACTGAAAAGCTCCTGATGTAGCTGCAAGTGCTATGGTTCTCATACCTCAGATACACACTAATTGTACAGTCAAGCAAGACTTCCCCTCCTCTGCAATTAAGTAACTTGAGATTGTCCAGGCTTACAGAGAATTAAAAGAAAATAAAAATCACTTCTGACTGAGCATAAGACATTTCATGCAAACAACACATTTGGAAAATGACCTCAGCAAGAGCATGGGGGTGATTTCAAGCATCATTTTGATGTGTACATGAAAACACAGGGGCATCACCACTGCCTATACAAAGTGAGATACCCAACTTAGCAACCTGTGCTATGGGCATCCAGAGATAGTCACTGATATCAGCACCTCATATGTTTTACCATAATCCTCTTTTACAAATAACAGCAACCTTCTGAGTCTATACAAACATCCTGAAGTCCTGAGGTTTGCCTCGGTCACTGTCCTCCACTCACGCATTGCAGGGATGGACCAGAGCACCTCATGCAGATGCCCACCCCTGAGGCTGGCATGAGACTTTGTCTGCTGGGAGAGCCTTGTGATCTGCAGCTCTGCCAGCACACAGCACTGCCCCAAAGAGCCCCATGCAGTAAATACCGTGGTTACCCCAGTGCTCCCAGCACAGCAGCTCATCACGATTTCACTGCTGGAGCGTAAAGCTGCAGAGTTCAGCCAGTCACCAAGCTTAGCCTATGCACAGGCCACCCAACAGAGAAGCAAAGAGCAATCCTCAAGGCCTACTCAAAAATACTCCCTGAGCCTAAATGTTACCCCAGGATTCCCAAATATTTGAGCAGGAGAGAGATACCTCTATGCGCTCGCACATGGGTCTGGAAACAGTTGTAATACTTGTATTTCTTCCCACATATTCCACACTCATAAGACCCTGAAAAACAAGACAGAAAGGTATACATCACCACATTAGATCAGGAAAAACAGCCTCACAATTTACTTATCCATAAACCAGGGACAAAAGAATGCAGTTTGCAGCAAAGTAATTTTTGGAAGGTTCATGGAGATAAGTGCAGGAAATCACTATCCCAGACTCGATTCTTTTTTCAGCCTTATTTAAGATTCCATGGCATATTACCCTGAACTTACATTTTCAGTGTAACTTTATAAATTTGCTAACATGAAAGGACCTCTCTCAAAATAGCACGACTTATAATTTTATAATAATGACTAATATTTCCTATGGACAGAAATAACCTTGAATTACTTTTCAGTAAGTTCCTAGGATATGGGAAAAAGAGCTTTCCGACTGAAAAAAGAAAGCAGTGTGTTATCTTCAGGCAAGTAGTTTTCAAAATTTCTCAAGAAATGTACAATGCACAAATTTCTCAGGAAACCCATAGAGATTTGGTAAATATCCACCCAGAGGAAACCAAATAGATACAAATAGAACTTTTGACCTTTTTAAGGAAAATCACATGACCACAACAGTCTCTCTTCTCAATTTGTGTATCTAATTCCAGAAAACACACATCTGCAAACAGTCATTTGAAATGAAACCAGAGGAGCAGAGCTGGGAGAATCATTTGTAATGATGAAATCATGCATGAATTCAGCCTCTTCTGTTTATTGGACAGGCAGACACAAATTTCCTCAGATTTATCATTTAAGACAATTCAACCTTTCTTGGCAAACAGGCTATAAATCAGCCTTTCAAGCTCTCACTTGCAAAAGGTGTTGCATTTGTCAGCTGTCCATCAGTGGGCGAGAAACGATCCTGTATGTCCTCACCCACAGAGCAGGGGCAGCACCCACTGCAAGAGGAGGTGGGAAAAAGGAGGGCTGAGCTACTGCTCAGTATGAGCAGAGCTTCCTTTCCATGGACACTTATGCAACCTCAGAACAACCTTTTCCTGACCATGGGAAACAGCAAAACTCAGAGACGAGCCACAAATGAGAACACAACATTCACACACACATCCAAACAAACACTCCCAAGCATCATCTCACAGCAATACTTACCAGTGCCACTCAAGACAAAGGAAGAAACTCAAGAGTGTTTTTCGAACACACTACACTTCCTTTTTTTCCCATGTCCCGTTGCTTACAGCTTGGGAAGAAAACAACCCTCCCTCCATCTCAGAGCAGCACAGAATTCCCTGTCCAGCATGCTAGCATCACTTCAGCTGTCCTTTGAGCTTGAGAGGATACTTTGCCAGTGATGCTGAAGCAGGCAACTGGCTACAGTCCGATACACAGGAGTACACACCTGACAAAATAAAACATCCACAACACCCATACTGCAGCCAGCTCACTACGTCTCCACTGCTCCACGGCCTCTTAGTTGTCACAGCCAGCTGCATTTCATGCATACAGACACACCTGGATGGGACAGTCATCAATAGTGGTCACTCCGCAAGGGTTTTCCTGAGTGAAATCCAGGATATCAGCAAGTCAACAGCATCTGCCAGACCTATCCTCCATGCTTGAGGACTGATGATGTTAATCACCAGCCTTCACAGTTCTCTTCTGCAAACTCTTCCAGCTGGAGCCCCAAGGTAAGTGCAGCCAAAAGATGAGCACACTCCTCTCACTTAGGCCCTACCAATCTGTAACTCTGCACAATAGCTGAGGTTCAGCTGTACCAACAGCAAAATGAGACTGACACCCACCTGCACCCCTAAAGCAGCACTGTGCACATACAGAGCACTGGAAAAAAAAAAAAAGAAGATAAAAAGCAGTGAGGGGCTCTAGGCTGACTTTTTTTCCCTGCATTTCTTGTATTCCTCCCTTCCTCTGCAGATGGCCTACAGAACATACAGGCATTTGCTTGTGCAGAAGTTCTTCACAAAAATATAACCCCGTACAAGTGACCTCAGTGCTCTCCCTCCGTGACACAAACCAAAATGCACAAGGGACTCTGCCTGCGAAGTAAGGACAGGAGGTGGCCCAGTATGTCCCACGGCCACATATCATCCCCCAAACTACCCAGGTCTCACGTGCAGTGTGGGGGAAGCTGCAGTCAGCTCCTCCAGAGGACCTCTCCCCACCTCCTGCATGCAGATGGCAGAGCAGGATGACCCACGTGGGGACAGGGAGACAATCCAGCAGCCCACCCACGTGGGGGCAGGGGCACAGGTCCCAGTATGAGAGAAAGGAGGGACGATTTGCCACAATAACACGTTAGAGTGAAGGGAAGGTAAAGCAAAGGAAAAGGCACCACTTGGTAAGGTCTTACAGAGAACATGCCTGCGTTGCCTTTGACACTGCCTCTGCAGTCACGGTTTGTCGTGGACTCTGCCAGCTTTGGGATGTGTCGTGCAGGTTAAAGCTGTTTGCAGCAGGAGTGGAGATGGGGAAAGATTTGGATTAGTTGGTGCATTCAGCTTGGCCAGGCTTCTACTGAGCCTTGCAGCTGGAACTTGGGCACGCACCTGGTGCGTTCAGAGCCTTCTCTTGGTCCCTGATTAGACTTTCACACCCTTCCATCACATACCGGACGTGTATCTCAATGCATGGTCAAAAATCCAGGTCCCTGAATATCGATTTCGTGTATATCCAACGGGAGAGCCACGTTCCACTGCTTTTCCATCTAAATTGTGCAAAAAAAATAAATCAGAAAGGAGCCCTTGAAGTGCATGCACTTCCAAAGGATAATGATGGCCGATGACTATCAAAAATTTCTGAGACCCATCTGTCCCTGTGGCTTAGTAACAAACTGTCAGAGGCTGCACAGAGTTAAGGTTTTTGCAGCACTATTTTGTGGGGTTTAACCAGGGAGAATCCAAAGCGCTCAGGAATTACATGCCCTGAGCAGCTCAACAAGTGAGAGATCAGCGTCATGGCACAAATCAAGCATATGTATGTCAGACTGACACTCCCAAAGCAGAAGGACTGAGTGTTTACTTCGTCTCAGAAATGTTTCTGATTTTATGTATTACTTGAAAAATCCTCTCCAAAATACTTCTTGTAAAGCAGGGACCATGCCGACAGTTTCAACAGCCTTGTATAGAGCTTCTCTCATCATCTCACAGGTAACTCCAAACAGCCCTCCGAAGCACCAATGCTGAGGTACCCCAACGTTACACAGTGACCCAAAACCAGGCCAGCAGCCCACTCCCTTCTCTTGATTTAAAATGCCAATACTGTTTAATTTTCCTCTCCAATTTAGATGGCTCTGAGGTGAACTTCTCAGCCTCCCTGCCCTCCCAGCCCTGCCAAATGCTGATGTGCTGGAGATATTTGAATGGCCCTGGCTGAGGCCAGCACGTGGAGCTAGGAAGAGCATGACAGGAAGGGAGGAGCAGGGCTGCTGACTGGGCTGGGAGCAGAAACGTGGAGGCACAGGGCCACAGCCTGGCATGGGGAGCAGAGGGCCCAGCTGGCTTCCTTTGCTTGCGGTGCCCCAAGGGGGAACTCACGGGGCTTGTGAGATTTCTGTGTAAAGGAGATAAAAAGCAAGTGATCCAAAAGCACAGACATCAGCACTGCGCCTTCAGCCAGGCTGTGAACCTCTTGTGCAGCCACTGTGAACCTTGGAATGGAGACTGGAGCAGTGCAGAGCTCAGGGAGAGACGTGGGACCCTGCAGCCAGGGAGGAGATGGATGCACGAGGCCTAAGTTGATCAGAACACTGCAAGAGAGCAGCAGCAGCTGAGCTGGGAATCTCCATTATAAACTCCTGGAAGGAGCAGACAAAACCATGAAGACAGCAGAGGCCTGCAGGAGATGTGCAGCTCAAAACAAAGGCACAAACCCTGCAATGCACGACGCAGTGCAGCCCCAGCACTGAGCCCCCAGGGAAGCTGCTGTCGCCCAGAGCCACATGTGCTCTGCTGCTGGTCCTCACAGCACCACGAGGACACGGCCTGGGGGGCACTTCCAGGGGATGGAGGGGCTGTGTTTACCTCTGAATCTGCTTCATCCTATGAATTTCTATCAGAAATAACCATTTTCGACACCTCAACTCTCAGTTTCCCCGATGAAAGGGTGGACAATCCTACCAAAGTGCTGCCCTTCTGCACGGCTGAAGTAACTTCGATCCAGGACTACCAGATCACATCACAACAACAGCTGCAGGAGAATATTTCCTGGAAGGATCAGTGAGCGTGCAGAGTCTTTGCTTGGTAGTGGGGAACCCCAGCATCCTCAGCTCTCTGTGATCTTGGGCTGCCCGTGAGAGGAAGCCAAAATCACCAGCAAAGCAGCAGGCATGGGACATTTCTCCTGTGAGCACCACAGATGGCCATGGAAATAGCGTCTGTCTGCGGTTCCTTTGAGGGATGGAGAAGACCAAAAGAACTGACTGGGAGTCAGCTCCAAGAAACCACAAGGAACTGATATCTGGGCACCAGGGTCGGTCAACACAGAGCACAAGCATTTGGTGGCCAAACAGAAAAGTTATTCAGAGTCACCTCCCCAACAGACGAGAATTATGTGGAGGGCTGGATGAATGGGGGCACTTAGGAGGCTCTTTGCACAAAGGCTGCTGACTGCCAATGGCCTCAGGACCAATTTGCCTTTAAAGAAGCCCAGCGTGAGGCTATAAAATAACAAATACGATGCACACTTCATTTCCAAGCACTTCCAAGGAGTAGTTCTCCAGTCTACTTTCTGGGGCTTTCAACCACCACTTGCTAACCAGTAAATAACCCCCCATCCCTCTCCCCATGGGGAGGGAAATGATGTCCCCCTCGCCCCAGTCCACCCCCATCACCATCAGTCGGGGTGTGTTGGTGTGCATCCAGACTAGCCAACAGCAAAAACCCACTCCCTGCTTTGTACAACCTCAGCTGAAAACCACATCCTCTGAGGACACCACCTGCAGAGCCCAGCCAGCAGTGTGGGGACGAGGTGTGACAGACACCCAGCTCCATGCAGCTGGGAGAGAAGTTCCTGCTGCCTCTGCTCAGTGGCCTGGGGCGCTGGGAACACTCCTGTGCTGCAGGGTTGCCCATCAGGCTTCAACTTCTCAAGAGCTGTGAGGGCACGAAAAGATCTGAAAAGTACACAATATTCCCTCCACGTTAGAAGACTTCTAAGTTGGAGCCAGTTACAGGCTTCTTAGGCCTTCCTTAAAGGTTGAATCTGCATAACCAGCAGTGACCTCCTGCTCTTCCATTCTAAACAGCTGTCCTACTGGCAAAGGGAAGACAAGCATTCTCACAAGACAATCCCCAGCTAATAACACCCTCCAGGGTTTCTTTCCAACAGTGAGAACAGCGATCAAGCAAAAACCAGGAGAAAATCTACCATCAATGCCTCTTTTCCTTCCCTCTGCAAGACAAACCAAACACAACAGCAACACCAGGCAGCTTCCTCTCTTGAAGGAAATCTGGTCCGACCCCTCTCTTCTTTGTATCAGCAACTGCCTCTGCTCTCAGTGGCTGGGACCTGCTCTACATCACAGCCAGAGGAGGAAACCTTTCAGCAGGAGCAGAGCCTCTGCCAGGACTCCACAGACATTCCTGGTGCAGTAGGAGAGGACAGTGTGATGATCACAGGGAGAAGAAAAGGATTCTTCTCATCACAGCCATAGGTGGGGTGAGGACAGGAAGTACTGCTTTATTACTTTGGAAGTGGTGCACCACAGCCAGCTAACAGCTGAAATCATTCCCACAAGGTTACAAGAGAAGCAAACAAATAAACAGCAAACTGCAGAAACTGTTTTTAATCTAAATCTAATTATTTACAGGAAGCATTTGTTGCCTCAAGGCAACCTTCCTCAAAATATTCCAACTTCCTCTCCTGCTTTCCTCCTCACCTATGACCAACACACCTGGCAGCAGCCCTGGCTGCACCACAAATTTTATTCAACTGATGGACAAGTGATTTAACACATCAAAAGACACGATAATCCTTCTTACAGTGACCCTTATCATGGCTGAGTCCTTAGTGGTGATCAGATACAAAAAAGAAAGCAATAACTTAAATAAAGTCAACCATTCTGAGCCAGGAACTGCAGTGCCCCTTAGCTCCAGTCCATCCAGCAGAACCAAGCCTCCAGGAGCAGCTCTCCAGAGCATCTTTCCTGTCCCCACAGCAGGGGCTCAGGGCACTGAGTGATGGGACGCACCGACCCGCAGCTTACCGAGCGTCTGCTGGTTGCGGACCCCTCCGATCACCACGCAGATCTCAGCTGGCACATCTCCTGGCCCATCTTTTATGTTCTTCTTGGAATCTTTGGTGTCATCCTGCCAGATCACCTCTTCGATGTAGTCATCTGGTACCTCTGTTTTCACCTTCACCTCAGTCATCATTCCAGCTTCTTCACTGGGTGAGGACTGAGATGTCACCGAATCGGAGCCCTCTGCTTTTGGGCTCCGTGGGCTCCTCTTCAAACACTCCCTAAGGGGAAAACAGGAGAAAAAATGAGTTCTAATTTTCAAGCACTCACTTCTAATGACTAGAACTTAATCAAAGGTACTTTTGCTTAATGCGATTTCTTTAAAGTAACTGTCTGTCACATAGGGTAAATAATAAAAATGTAACCAGACAAAAGTAATAAAACCACTTGCCAATACTGAAAATAACCTTAAACAACACAAACAACAGTAGCAGTTGAAAACAGCCTGAATCTCTCTTTATAGAGAGAGTGGTGAGGTGCTGGAACAGCTGCCCAGAGAGGCTGTGGATGCCCCGTCCATCCCTGGAGGTGTTCAAGGCCAGGTTGGATGGGGCCCTGGGCTGGTATGAAATGTGGAGGTTGGTGGCCCTGCATGTGGCAGGAGGCTGGAGCTTCATCATCCTTGAGGTCCTTTACAACCTGAGCCATTCTGTGATTCTGTGTGAATCACTGAACAGGAGCACAGAACTGGACCTGGCAGGTCCAGGACCCCAACATGGGCAGTCCCAACTTCCAATGCTGTGCCAAGAGTAGCCCACTCATGCAGAGGAAATGCTGAATGTCCCCAACATTTTTAATTCGGAGCTCACTCTGCCTTCATGCATTCCTCCATGGGGTAACCTAATCTTGCAGACTCTCTTTTAGCCCTTCAGAGCAACCTGACCCTCATCCTATGGTTCTCATATGGCTGTACTTAACATATAGTGATGACTGAGGAAGATACGTATGTATTATGATAACAACTTCCAGGGAGACTAAGTTATGGGCAGATGCAAGCATCAAAGATGGCAGAGAAGGTGTGATGGGCCAGGAAGGATGGGCGAGGAAAGCAAGGGTCCATTCTTCAGGAGCAGATGAAGGAAACAATGTGTGTTATTATCTTGGAAATAGAAAACCAGAAACTCATGGGAGAAAAGAATCCTAGAACGGCCTGGGTTGAAAAGGTTCACAATGCTCATCCAGTTCCAACCCCTGCTGTGTGCAGGTCACCAACCAGCAGCCCAGGCTGCTCAGAGCCACATCCAGCCTGGCCTTGAATGCCTGCAGGGATGGGGCATCCACAGCCTCCTTGGGCAACCTGTTCCAGTGCCTCACCACCCTCTGTGTGAAAAACTTCCTCCTAATATCTAACCTAAAGTAAATAAATAAACTCTTAACTCCCCATAAGAGAAGGCAGAAACCAATACACCCCAAAGCTGTGGGATAACATCAGTAGATTCAATTTGCTAACAAAAGTGCTGTGGTGGCAAAAGACAGAGGTTTTTAAGTACAACAGAACTGGACCAGGTGTAGCTCCGTTTCCAAATGCACCATCCCACCACTTATTCTGGGCTCCCTGTTTTCAAGCCTGGTTATTAATAAATTCCAACACACAATGCAAGAATAAAATAATCGCTGGTTCAGCTGTACAAAATCAGAAGAACTAAATACACAACAGGAGCTTAGACTGTACAAACTGGAGATTTTAAAGAGTCTGTGACATTACTTAGAGTCATAAATAACCAGAACAGCTGACAAGAAAAGTTATAAGCAGAAGCAATAGACAAAACTAAGTGAAAAATAGACTGAACTTCAGGATGAGAGTTATTAGATCATGCAATAATGAAAAAGAAGGAAAACCCCACTGCTTGGAACATCACAGGAAGTCAGAAGAAAGCACAAATTAACAACTCCTGCAATGCTGTTAGATTCTGGTTACAGTGCTGGAAGACAAATCCAAATGCTGCAACTGGAGGAGAAGGTGCTCAGTGGGTAAGGCTGGGAGGCTGAGATGAGAGAGCAGATGAAGGAAGAGAACAATCTTCTGCAATAATTACTGCACAACCTCCTACATGGACATGTGGCTGCTATCTCAAAATGGGTCAATCACATCGTATCACCAGATATTTTATTATTCATCCCTTCATTCTCATTATGGAATGAAATGTGCAATTAATAGCCCCTAAACAGAGCGAATTAGCCTTGACCTGCCTTCGCAATCATTCCCATCCTCCTCACACATGCTTCCCTCCATACTCCCAAAATCATCCAGGCCTTTCACAAGCGAGAAAGATGAATTAAGACAGAGAAAATGTGGTTGAAAATTGGAAGTTCTTTATGGTAATATTATTGGATGTCCAAAAAGGTCCATCAATCTCAGCAGACAGCAATGCAGCCGAGCGCCTGCTCCGAAGACGAGGCAAAGGCAGCAGCCAGAAGTGAGTACAGAGGGTGGGATCAATTGTAAATCAATCACACAGCAAAAGTGTGAAATGCAAAACACAGATAAAGGCAGCAAAAGCTGTAGGTCCTGGGGAGAACCATCCTCCCCCTGGGGGCAGGGGAGGAAGACCAAAACCAAAGCAATACAGTTCTCACTCTTAAGCAGAAAAGCAGTTTGTAAAAGCTGGCTTTCCACCTCAATTGAAGGCGAAACAGCTCAGTTTGATGGCACAACAACTTGTACAGGCCAGTCCTGCACAGAGCAACGCAAAAATCAATGCAGGACCCAGGTGACGTGGAAATGAGAGCCTGAACAGCCAGCACTGAGGTTATGCATACAGCTTTCTGTGCAGAAGATTGACAGGAATAACAGAGATCTTCTGACAACGCCTGGCTTTGCAATATCCAGACATAAATCAGTACACGGCCCAGAGACAGAAATGAGCCAAGTGCAATAAGGCAAAATGCTGTCCTCAACATGCACTGCTCCTGAGCAGAGGTACTTCCAGAGGGCTTCTGAAGTGGCTGATTTAGGGCAGATTTATTCATGCTCTGGAGTTAAATCTGGCATCACTGCTGCTAAAATGTACAGCTGACCCAAGGAGAGGTGGAGTCGGAAAGCAAGATGTGAAAGGGACACCAAAACCAGTGATCCCAGTCACTCAGAACAGCTGCAGTGTGGCCCAATGCACACAGGAACGTGGTGCATCAGTCACAGTGCTCATCTCCCACTCACCAGGTCACTGCAGCCACAGGGCTGTGCTCTGACCAATGGAGTAGTGAGATTTTGGGATACGTGTGCATGAGAGCAATGGGATTGCATATGGAGGTCATTTTCTCTCTGTGCAAAGCCACAAAGCCTGCCCCAGTGCACTGCTGACAGGCTGAGAGCATCGTTTTTAAAAAGTGATTAGCAAAGCTGGAGAGAATTCTAAAGAGAGGCACTGCCATGGTCCAAGAGTGGGAAAGAATTCTTTGTGACTTCATGAGACTGAAGAATTTGAAGCTGTTTTTCATGCCAAAAGGAAGGCTGAGAGATTATTTGATTACGGCATATTATCATCTTCATGGGGAGAAAATGCTGTCCTTCCTTAATTTGGCAGAGAAGAGTGGGAGCTCATTGCTGGAAGTTGGAACCAACTGAAATGAGGCATTAAATATTAGCCCTGGTGGTGGTCCACCAGAACAACCATTTTCCAAAGGATGTGCTCAGGCTGAACAGATCTCTCAAAGGTTTCAAACCCAGAGCACCCACACCTGGCCAGTCCCAGTGCTGGGTGCTCCATCCATCCCTGCACTGGGCTGCGTGCCTCAGCCTAGCGTGGTGGCATGAAGCTGCAGGATCAGACTGATGGGTTCTTAGAAACTCTGCTCTTCACACAGACTGACTCTCCATATCCACCTCTGCCAAGAAAGTTAACTTCCCAGCAGGGCTGGCTGCTCCTAGCTGGGACCTAAATCTGCAAGTATTAATTAAAAGCAATTCCACTGTCCTGACATTGCCCCACAAGTTAGAAACCTGAGCAGATACTCAGTGTACAGTGTACCCCAAATGTTTTTTGCAACTGTCATCTGCAGGATTTCATAGCACAGAAACCTGGAAAGGAGTCTGCAGATTCTCTCAAAAACAAAATGAAAACCCACAGCACCACTGGACCTTCACAACTGTGATCCTTTGTGTCTTCTGATGCTTTCCAGAAGAGACAACAGATGTACCCAGGTGTGAGGGAAGCAAGCCTACAGCACCAGAGCTCTCCACTGAGCACCCCAGCATCACCTGGAACCCATCAGGGAGATCTGTGCAGAGCCACATCCCACTCATGTCCAGGGAAAGCACCCAAGGGCTGAGGTGAAAAGGGAATAAATGATCAGCGCTAACTTTAAGAGGTGCCAGTGTTTGACCACTGCTGTTTTGAGAGAGAAGGAAGAGCTTCAACTGCAGACTCGCTCCAGTTGAACGTTCAGAGGAACACCATAGTTTGAAAAATACCTTCACATACACTTGGAATTGGGACAACATAGTCCCAGTCCTCTGTTCTGTAGTACTCCCACAGGTACACATGGACAGCACCTTCATCTCTTCTTACAGCCTCTGAAGGACCAGCGTACAGACTGCAGAGAATTTGTCTGAAGGCTACAAGATCTTGACTTGAGCAATGGAGTGACTTGCTAGCAATGCCAAAGAACTGCCCCTAACAGCACAGCATGTCCATGGTCCTACTTCATCTAACCACCCTACACCAACGGCACAGAACTGAAATCACTGGTCAGACTCTTAGAAGGTTCACCCAGTGCCTCCATCGGGGCCCACGCAGGTTTGGAGAGAGATGAGGAGGGCAGCAATGGTGAAAGATGGCTCTATTAGCAAACAGAGCATCACCTGTGGAGGACTCTTTCTTCTGGTCACACATGAAATCCAGTCAGTGCGTACAGCAAAACTAGGGTCAGGCCAGGCTCCTTGGTTTGAAGCTCAGCTACCAATTTGCTGAAGCAATGCCATTCACAACTGAATATAATCATTTCCAGAGCCCAGAGGGGAGCAGTGCTGAAGGAACAAATGATGTGGGATGGCTGAGTTTAAAGCTTCCTGGCACAACTGGGGAAAACCACCGACAGATCACAGCAAGTGGGTAGAGAAAGTGAAATTACAACACTGGAAACCTCAGATAGGAAGGAGAGGGGAATACTTTAGGGTCTGTGAGGAGCTCAAGATAAGTGATCCAGTAAGCCATCATTTCTTTGGTCTTAGCATGTTAGATCCTTTGCAAGTCCATGCTGCTGCACTGGCTGTGTGCTATGCTGATTTTTGCTTCTTCTTTCAGAGGGCCTTCAGTTAGAGATAAAGCAGCAGCAGGTCCACAACATACTTCTCCAGAAAATCTCCTGGAGATTCACAGTAACACAGAACATGCTGCCTGGCCTTCGGTGAAGTCAAGAGTCAGCGTTACATCTGGCAGCAGAAGTACTTTTCAACACGATCCACAACGTGACCACGACTGCAAGCACTGCGACACCAGGACAGACTCACACTGGGCCAAAACTGACATCAGCCCCACCTACTGAGTTCTCCAAGGGCACTGCTGGGTAACACAGGTATACCAGTGACAGGATCAGAGCCTCAGGGAGAAGGATAAGACAGATCCCAGCCCTGGAGACTTGCAGCTCATCCCTTGTGATGGTTTGCAATGCAGTCCCTGAGCTCATACCATTCCTTCTTGAGGGTGAAACAATGCAATTCTACAGTGTTCAAGTGTTGCCTTCCAGGGATTGGCTGCAATTACCTCTGCAAGTCCAACCTGCATTTAACATGGCACGTTGTCTTAGAGATCCAAGAGGCTTTTGCTTGTTGAGGAGAGGAGGCAGAAGCTGCTCACCACCATCACTCAACGGCAAGCTTGGCTGCTCCTACCTTGAGCTTCTGTTTCACTTTCCAGAACAGGCCTTATAGATTTTGAACATTAAAGAGACAAACAAACATTCTATGTGTATGTGTCACTCCTCTGCCTAAGTAGGTCACAGAGCCAATTACCACCAGCTCCACCATCTCACAATGCTCATTTCCACAATGCTGCCTGCTTTGATCATCAGACTTTCATCTTCTGATGACGATACGGCCACTTTCATGTCAGACACGAGCATGTGAAGGCAGAAGAGATTTAAGGAGGCTTGATGAAGAGTCAGCATGGGGAGCTGGACAGGTATGGGTAGCTACATCTTCTTGGTATCATTTAGATGGAGCTACAAGAGCTCCTAAAGGCTTTAGCCAGCCAGATGATGCAGCAAGGAAATAGGCAACAATGCCTCACGAGCAATGCTCTTCCAAAGGGGAGAACCAACGAAATGGGTGGCTGCTTGCAAGTCTCCTCTGCACTGTAACTCCATCAATGAAACCAGTGAATCCCCTTCCAACCAGCTTTCTGCCAAAGAAGGAATGGAGGGGAAAGAGGTGCACACCACAGAGCTGCAGTACGGTGCTGCTTTTATCTTTGAAGAGTATTTCTTTTTGGCAGTGATAAGCAGAACCGGCAATGACTGAAAGCAAATGGGAACCGTCAGCTGCTGCAGCCAGAAGAGACTCACATTTGCAGTCTGCTTTTTCTGATCTGGAGTAGCATTCTCATAAATAATGAAAGTGACTAAAAGCTACTTAAAAAACACACACTCCTCCCTTATGAAAGAATGAGGAAAAAAAACCCAATTACAAAAGGACATTTCTTCCAGCTAGGAATAATTTGTCATGTAATTCTCTGAAGACAGCAACAGCAACATGCATGCTCAGTGCTCCCTTCTGAGTGATCTGTGATTGTGTACGTACTCAGATGGCTTCTAATGAGGCTATTTTTATAGCACACATCCTGCTGCGCTTTTGGGGAGGAGCAAAGTGAGATCAACAGAGAATCAGTCCTCAACGTCAGCTCCTGGGTATTTTCTCTCCAAAGGAGAGGAAAAGGAAGTAAATGTGGAGGAGGACATACTCTGAATCAACACCTACAAAGAAAGCTCTTCCTCCCCAGCAGCAAACATGGAGCATCCACAATTTCTTCTGGACTCCATTCAAGCTGAGCACCTGATGGAGCTGTGGGTGTCCCTGCATTCACTGCAGGCAGTTGGACTACAAGAACCTTCAGGAGTCCCTTCCAGTGCAATCTTTATGGTTCTGTGACTCCTAACTGGATGTGCTGCACCACCACAGCCTGAGCTTTACACAGCGATCCTGGTGCCAGCCCTCACCACCATCTAACTGACTGCCTGCATTTAGCAGTAATCTTCCTATGCAATAAAAGAAGGAAGAAATTCTGACCAGGAATGTGAGTGTTCCTCTGCTCAGAGCGTTCTCAGCATGCTCTATTAACTGCTTTCCAGTCGTGTGGGTCTCAAGACAAAACTAAACCAAAACATTCTTTGAAGAGGTAACGCCATGAATGAAACAACTGCTAAAATTTGGGGAAAACAAACAAACTAAGCAGCATCCTTAATTCTTCCAACTATCACAGTCTTCTAAAACACACAGCCTTTCCTGACAACAAACTGCTTCAGTCAGTGTAAGAGGAATTTAATTGTGTTTTCATCCCTCAAGGGATGCTCGATAGCTCCGAATCCTTCAGAACAGGTAAACGATGGGACCAAAGCAGGCTGCCTCTCCGCTAGAAAATAAACATTAAAACACAAACCAAGACAACAGCGAAGAGTCACAAAGAATTCCTCAGTTATTAGCAAAACAAATTCCCTTAAGTCCTTATTAGGAGTATCATGAGGGTGGTTTGAAGAGGAAAGTCGAACCAAATTAAAGAAAAGATGGCTTATCCGACAAAAAACAAACGCTCAGCACTCGCCAAAAGCAAAAGAATTCAGTCTGATAAGAAGTGTGACATACAAACGATGCAGGTTAAAAACTAAATTTAAGATGATAATAGAATAGCTGCCAGCTTCTTTAAATTTTCAGCAGGGTAATGTCAACAGAGACAAAGAAATTCAGGGAAAAACAAAGAGAACAGATTAAGGATTTATTCATATCACTGAAAGAGCTCTATGTTGCTTGCCTCAGAAATGACTGAGGCCTGCAAACCCCCAAAGGTCCCGGAACGGCTGAAGCCCACCCAGAGCCAGCCGTGAAGCCACAGGTAGCAATGGCACAGTGTGAGGAGTGGGATACACCCAGCACATGGGAGAGAACAGCAGCAGGACCTCAGGACTGGGTCAACTCCTCAGCTGGAGAGCGGCAAAGATGATGCAGCAGGTGTCCTGCTGCTGGGGATGAGCGTGTGTTCAAACAGCAGACTGTGGCCATACCAGCACAGCCCCGATCTGCCCAGGGATGGCCAAAGGAGAACCAAGTCCTGGTAACCCTGCTTTGCTGAGGGCATTATTGCTAGTTCTGCTCAGTGCTTCATGGCTCCAGAAGGAAGCCCTGCTCCGCCTCACGTCACCAGAAGCTCTCCTGGGCTCTGACGTTTAGCAGTGTGGCTTGTGCAGAAAATAAGTTGGTCCCCCGGGAGCTGTGATGCATCTGTGCTGCCGCCTCTCCTTCCACATGTGCATCTACGGCACTCCGACCTCCTTCTGGGTTTCAAGGAAACGTTCATGGGTTTCTCACAGTTTTTGTCCACATCTCAGCGCAGAATTGAACTGTTTGCTCCTCTTCTACCAGCTGGTTGCTTTGTTTGTT
Organism: Chrysolophus pictus; assembly: GCA_037305975.1. Classification (NCBI taxonomy): domain Eukaryota; kingdom Metazoa; phylum Chordata; class Aves; order Galliformes; family Phasianidae; genus Chrysolophus; species Chrysolophus pictus. The sequence goes on along the minus strand of CM074592.1, from coordinate 9,306,676 downwards.
GCTCTGTTTGTTCCTTCCTGAAGATGGCTGGTGAGAATCCTTCTGAGAGCACCAAGGCTATTAAACACCCTGCCTAATTATTAATACTTCTCTCTCTTCCTAATGCAGGGTGTCTTAAGCTCTTCATGCTCTGGGGCTGAAAATCTCCCAGGTGGTCTTTTAAATAAAAGAGAAACCGTTTAAACAGCTTTCCTTCTCAGAAACACTCACACATCCCTGTCCTACAGGCTGAGGATAACAGAGCCGCTGAGGACGATGTGTCTGCGAAGTACAGAACGAGCAAAGGGAAGGAGGAAAGATGCCACCATTCGGGAAAAGGAGCAACTGAGGAGCAAAGTATATGCAACCATTTCTAGGTATGTTCTCCTCCAGCTGGAAATTGTTCATTGAAATAGTTTTTCTTCACTCATCTTAGTGAAATAAGGTCTTTTTTTGAAGAGATATCATGAATGAAAGAACTACTGAAATCTGAGTATGGCAGACAAAGCAGCAAGCACCATTTTCCCAGCTGTCTTGGTCTACCAAAACACAGCCTCTCCTGACAGCACCACCTTGCTGAAGACCAAAACTGCCAGATGTCCTGAGCACCACAGCCTGGGCTGGTGCATAGAGGAAAACTGTGCTGTACGAGAGCTGGGAGATGCCCATGCCTAGAGGGGCTGCTGGGAACCCCACCTCCAAGAACACTCCCATTCCTTCTGCAACCCCTACAACAGTGCAGTAAAGTCGAGACCATCCAGACCCTCACAGCCAGCTCACAGCCCCAGCAGCTCTGGGATTTACTCCTGCTTTGGGCACGGAGCACAGCTACATCTGCTCTGCAAGCGGGCTCCCTGGCTGGTGACAGCCCTCGTGCAGACGGGGCTGAGCTTCCAGTTGGCTCCATTCCCTCCGCAAACAGATGCAACTCCAATACCAGGGTCTGATTTATTCAGCAGGAGTCTCGCACATTAAGTGTAGTTAAGTCTGAAAACAAATCTAATGACTTTAAAATAAATAGCCAACAGAGGACGTGAAACTAAAATTCTTCCTTCCTCTGACACCCACCATATAAACAGTAATAATTATATAAAACGTGTCTAACACATGACTACACAAGGCTCTGGTGACCAAGAAAAGCACGCGCTGCTTGTCAGACATAATTGCACATTTGGTTTTTCAATTATTTCTTGTCAAGATCCAGAGCCCACCATCTGAACGCTGACATTAATTACTGGTAAGTAGTTTGTTTCACACTGGTGTTACGGAGATTCCCAGCAATTACCCCCAGGTCTGCATCCCCAGCACTGCTCCACGCTGCCTAACGATGGCACGCGGGGCTCCAAACTGCTCCACCTCGTACAGATGGGGCTTTGAAGGCCCCGGGAACTTTCCAGAGACAGCAGTGGGATACCTGAGCCCCAGGAAACGGCCCTGCTCCAATAGAGCCCACATCACACACACATGGCACCGTCCTGTTGGGTTCCTTCTGAGCCCCTCTGCTCAGCTTTTGGCTCTATGCTCCCACAGCTCCAGTTCCCCACCACACAAGCCAGAAAAAAAAAAAAAAGCTTTCTTGTTACTGGCTTTTAATTTCCTACCTTTTAATTTGGTTGACTGACTCTTTGCTTGCAAAAGGAGAAAGAAGTCTGTGATCTACCTTCTCCAGAGCACTCAATAACACGCACAGCTTTGTCATGTTGTCTTTTAGTTGTCATCTTCTCCAAGGCAAACAGTCATCTCTCCTTTCACTCCCCTGAAAGAAGAGTTTTTTTCTATGCTCCTAATAATTCTCCTTGGTTTTTACAGAACGCCATTAATAAGCACACAGTGAGGGATGGGATCCACACACCACTTAATAAGGTAGGAAACAGAGAGTTCTTTCTGCCACCACCAATTCTCAGCTGAAAACAGCTGCGTGCTGAACCAATGTTATTTCAAAGGCAGCAGCCGGGCCCGATCAGAGCTGCAGAGGTGATAAGATCAGAAAAATTCTGTGCCTTCGGAGCTTTTAACATTTACTTGAAACAGAATAAAATCAATTCGCTGTGATAAATAAATAAAAATAGGAGCGACCCAATACTGTGGTCACCACATTAAGATGGAGCTACTGAACAGCTAGTAAAAAAATACCAACAGAAAAAAAAGGGTGAAGTTGTCCTGGAAACCTTATTTTGCTTACACTTCTTACTGATATAAATTAACAGTTAAAAGCTTACATGATAGCTTGCAATTAACGAGACACATTCAAGCAGGAACAACTTTGAAAAACAACCATCTTGCATTGCCAGCCCTAACAGTTTGATGCCATCAAAACCAAAGTTCAGCCACTGGCAGAGCTTTCCTTTAAATTTGAAGATTTGGCTATTTTGCTTTTTGTGACCATCCTTTGTTCAGGTAGGAAGATGCTGAAGTGGATTTAGTTTCCAAGCTCCTTAGCCAATTCCTGGTTTTCCTTCCAGTGCTTTGTTCAGGCCATACTCAGTGCAAGCACCAGTGGTTCTCTCTAATGAGTCTCCCAAAACTAGGAAAACCTCAATTTTCTTCTGAATGAGAAGAATGCTGGCACTGCCAAGATTGCCCACGGAGCCCTATTCATTGGGTGCCCCAGAGGTGCCCAAAGCCAGACAAGTGACAGCAGGTGGAGGTGACACCGGGTCGGGGTGAAGCCTGGCACCACGCAAACGTTGTCCACGACAGACAAACTCACTGCTGTTTTCTGTTGCTTATCATCTTCCACTGACAACGATGTAACCCACAAATATGCTTTGGGTCTCCACGGTCCCCCAACCCTGTGATGGCACCTCCCTGACATCCCTGCCATCACCTTCTTCCCCATCACCAACCAGGGCATCAGGCTCAGCCAGCATGGGCTCATGAGATGCAGGGGCAGAGTGGCTGGCAAGCTGCACGGAGGAAAAGGCTCCGTGGGTGTGAGCTGCCAGCCGGCAGCAGATGAGCCAGCAGTGTGCCCAGGTGGCCAAGAAGGCCCACGGCATCCTGCCTTGTGCCAGCAGCAGCGCAGCCAGCAGGAGCAGGAGGGGATCGTCCCTCTGTACGGCACTGGTGGGGCCGCAGCTCAGTGCTGTGCTCAGTGCTGGGCCCTCACTGCAGTGCAGGCATGGAGGCCCTGCAGCGTGTCCAGAGATGGGCATGGAGCTGGGAGGGGTCTGCAGCACCAGTGTGATGGGGAGCGGCTGAGGGAGCTGGGATGGGTCAGTGTGGGGAAGGGGAGCTCAGGGGAGAGCTCAGTGCTCTCTAAGATCCTGAAAGGAGGTTGTGGTGAGGTGGGGTCAGCATCTGCTCTCAGGTAATTGGACAAGAGATGATGGCCTCACATTGTGCCAGGGGAGGTTCAGATTGGATGTTAGGAAAGTTTTCTTCTCATAAAGAGTGGTTGGGCATTGGCACAGGCTGCACAAGGAGTGGTGGTGTCACCATCACTGCAGGTGTTCAAGAACTATGGAGATGTGGCACTTGGGGACATGGTCAGTGGGCACGGTGGGGATGGGTTGGCCATTGAACAAAATGATCTTAGAGCTCTTTTCCAACCTTATCCGTTCTATGATTCTCCAACTCTTGTTCTCCAACTCCCATTCCCCACTGCAGCTCACTCCCCTTGCACAGGCTAGGAACTTGCTGTGCTGCATGTGAATCATGGAAGAGCCACAACCAGACACGGTCTTTCAGCACAGCATGGTCATGCGTGGGGAGACACAGAGATACGTGCACTGCACACGCACTTCTCCTCACAGTTCCCATAGCTAGAATTATCTCTCCTGCATCCACCTCCAGCAAAACATAAATGTGGGTGTACAGTCACTGCCCTACAACAACTCCCAACTCATCCTCCTCATGCAATCGCTCTTCGCCATCCATCTCCCAGATGGGGAATGCAGCTGAGCAAAGCTGAACCTGCCCACCATGTCCCCACAAAGAAGAGAAATCTGTTCCATACCTGCTGGAAGAGCTCCTCCTCCCACTGCTGTTGCTTTCGTCAGCCTGAAAGACAGAAGACATTAAAAGAGGCCGTTTAGGTTAAGAATACAATGCTGTCTTCTAATTCTTCTGGTGCACCTTGCACCAAAACTACCCTGAGTTGCACAAATCCTCAGTGCTCAATTTTGGCAGAATGGACTGCACACTTCCGTCCAAGCCCATAGTTTTCAGCAGACCAAGGCAGGACTTCAGACACCAAGGAGGTTATTTTATTATTCTCCTCCAAAAACACTCAACCAGCAGCAAATGCTGGAGATTGCTCGTGCAATTATTTTACTGCGTTTTACCGTAGTCCCCCAAAGTTTGAAGCAACAAATCTTCCCATTAAGAGGAAAATAAGGCCGAAACATTCAACTTACAGAAAGGAAATACCCAAATTCAGTGCATCCACGCTCAGATGGCCTACATTCACATCAAAACAAAAAAGCACAGTGCCTTGCAATCGCTGTGCCAGATTGGATCAGGCAGTGGGGATGGGGACACCGGCTGTCATCCCAACCCACGTCAACCCAACCTCCTCAATTCCATCCCTCCTCATCCCAAACCACAACTCCAAGCCTCTCTCTTCCTGGATGAGGGACTCTGGGAGCAGAGCCCTGACAGTCCCTGTCCCATACACACCTGGCCCAGCCCACGCTGCTCCCCATGGGTGCCCCAATCCCATCCCTGCACACGGGAAGGGGACGGACACGGAGCCGCCTCCTCCCTGCCTTCATTCCCCGGCTCTCTGATTAGAGCCTTCCTTGGAAAGACAATATTATTCCAAACCCAGAAATTTTATTTCTGAATTTGTGCAAATATAAGTTAAAAGATATTAGCTGCATTTCACATTTTGTGCAAATGGCAGAAACAGGCAATTCATGTGCAGCAGGATGGGGGCTAGCCAACGATTTCGATAAAATAAACCCTTTTTTAATTTAAATGCTAATGCACTGAATTAAAATTTAATAACTGAGGAAATTGAAAAGCCGAGCAGGAATATTGGAAATAAATCCAAGCAGAAACAGCTGAAATTAAAAATTCTAGAGAGTGGGAGGATAGCAGCTAAGCTGTCTTATATGATTACATTTTTTTTTTCAGAACGAAGGGGGGAAGGAAAAAAATCCTATCTTTGGCTGGCTGTAGGGCAGTAAATCGAGAGTGCTGTGATTTATTGCTCAATTTTCCTGAGGGAAAAAGGCTTTCTTTCATGCTGAAATATTTCATAAATTTCAAGCCAGCATAAATTCTTAATTTAAAAGTTATGGAGGTCACATTTAGTGCAGTGGTGCAATTCTGAAATCTTAAAGGAGTAGCAGCCGAAAATTACAATTTGATTTTTTCCTATTTTTTTTAATTCTTCATGTGAAATTTTGTTCAAAGGGATTCCCTGCGTTACAGAGAGCAGAAAGGCATCCTGGCTTCCAACGCTTCCGAAATCCACTGGAAATGAAGAGATAAAAATCTAATTGAATTACAAAAAGTTATTTTTTTTTTATTATTATTGTTAGCCACTTGAGGAATTTCTGTTAAAAAATTTCCTCCCTCCATTGCCTGGGAAAAGCCAGAAGGGAGGAGCTGACAATGTAATTGCTTCTGTTAGATCTCCAATCTTTTGTGAGCACTGATATGTTCATTTGTTATACAGCTGTTCGGCTACAGAAAGGATGTCAGAGCACCCATAATTCAAAGCAATCAATCAAAAATTAATGATTTGTCATGCTTACACAATGGAAAAAAAAAAAAGAAAAAGAAAAAGAAAAAAAAGCTTTATGGGTTCCTGCAACTGGTAGATTGCTCAAACCTTCGGGGCATTTTCTAGAAGATTAGATCTGTGTGTACAAAAAAAAAAAAAAAAAAAAAAAAAAGATAAAAAAGGAAAGAAAAAAAAAAAGAAAAGATGAAAAGGAGACTTGGTACAAAGGCAGGGCAGAAGCCCTGTGAGGTGCTGAGGGGTTGGCATTATCCAAAATCCCACTGAGACTGGGGTCACCGCAGTGCCCATCCCTTTAGATTTCGGCAAAACCCAACCATGATGGCACCTGCAGGGCCCCATGTCTGGGAGGGGGACCACAGTCCCACAGCTGCCACACCATGGGCCCACTGGGACCCCCACCATCCCCACAGGGACCCACACACACAGCAGGGTCACCACCTGCTGGCACCCAGTGCTGCCAACCCTCAGGGAGAGGTTTTGGCTTAGGAAATGCTATTTTGGGAAGATCTAATGGGAAATACCATTTCTAACAACATTTTGGCCTCTTTTACTCAGCAATTCTTGGGACTCCCCTCTCTCATGATGCCACAAATATCAGTGCTAAGGGTGAGAGGTGTGCGAGGAGCACACAAAGAGAAGTTTGATGGTGTGACTCCCACCAACATGAGGGCTTCAAACGAGAAAATAGAAACCACAGGAGATGAGAGCTCTCAACACAGAATTCATGGGTGCACAACCTGTTGGCTTGCCTGGGATGCCTGGAGTGAAGAGGAATCGTCTTGGGCCTCAGATAAAATATATAATACAGTTAATGAATATATGTAACAAAACTTTTAAAAAATATTTTTTATTAAAATATATAAAAAAGAGAGCAACCAGACAAGATGCTGTTAGCATAGAATCACAGAATGCTTGGGCTGAAGGGCCCTCACAGCCCTGCCATGGGCTGGCTGCCCCCCAGCTCAGGCTGCCCAGGGCCCATCCATGGCCTGGGGCACCTCCAGGGATGGGCAGCCACAGCTCTGGGCAGCAGTGCTGGGGCCTCTGAGGAAAGGATTTCCCCATCACACATAATTAAATCTCCTCTCTTTTAGTTCAAAGCCATTCCCCCTTGTCTATCACCATCTGCCCACACCAACAGTCCATCTCCTGTTGATAAGCTCCTTGGGAGGGGGAGAGCAGCCCCCAGCCTGTTCACATGGGAGGATGCTCAAAATCCCACTGATGATATCAGCATGGTCATCTGGGGCTGCTGAAAGCCCACACCTGTCCCTTTAGCATGGATTCAGCAGACCTAAAGAGAAAGCCAAGGCTGAAGGAAATCAGATACAGCCCTACAAAAGGTTCACAGCTGCTAAAATAAGCCTATCCCAACAAAAGTGCTGCCAGCAAGGTGACTGTGACATAACGCTGAGGACCCCATTAGGCAGCTCCAACCCTCATCAATCACAAAGCAAATATCAGGTTCAGGAAGGAGCCCACAGACCTAAGCAGCCATATTTGTGGATGCAGTGTTGGCTCAGAGGTGCCCATGGCTCTTCAGCCCAACCCATAGCTTGTTGTGAGCCCAACATCCCTCTTCATCCACATAAAACAAAACATTACATTTAACTTCTCAAAATTCACGTCTAAAGACTAGAAATATCCAAAGAAATTCAATGTGTTGATCGCTGCACATCACCATTCAAGCGTCCTCAACCTGAACGTGCTGAAATGGCTCCAAGCAACGTTCAGCAGAGCGGTGTCTTCAGGAAGGGCAAAGAGAAATCTTCCCACACCAGCTTACCCAGTTCGTTATGTGAATGATTTCCCCATTTTGAACTGAGGAAGGAGAGCAGCAGGGCTCGTCCCGGCCCGCCGGTCCATGAGGATGGGGTGCATGGAGAGCTGCCATGGAGACAACGCTCCCACTCGTAATAGTAACACAGCATCAAATAATTTACAGTTCAAAATACGACTTCCCAAAGCTGCTTTCGTGTCTGGTACATCGAGGGTAGTTACACAAAACTAACACAGATAAATAGCTATTAAATTAAAATGCACAAAACCAGAATGTGCTTTCTGACCATATGTTCCCCGCCACAAGCAGAAAGTGAATCATGAGATAAATAAGAAATGTATCAGTCAGCATCTCCTAACAGGAGAAAGTGTCAAAAATTAGGAGCCCGAGCAGATGCACAGCTGACCCCAGAAATGTGTGTTTAGAGAAAGGGCTACACTATGTGGGGAAAATTGAAAATAAAATTAACAGTTACTGAGAAGCAACAACATAACTAAAAAGCATTAAGATGCGAAATGAGATTTTGGAAGACTGAAGCGTGAGGTTCAGTTATGGTTACACAGCCCAGACCCAAAACATGGCTGATGTAAGCGAGGGTTTGTGACACTGAGCCCTGTGCCACACTGGATCCCACCTCTGTTAATTAATGCTTCCATGAATTAATTGCTCCCACCCATGGTACCGATTCTGTGTTTTTACCAAAACTTATGAGGTCCTTCCACAGCCTCTCCCAAAGAGGAGGTAAGGAGAGTTTAAACCCACAGATTGTTTGTAAAAGGGTGGAATTGTTTGTTTTACCTGGGGGGAAGAAAGGGGGGGTTGGGGAAGACAAAAAACGACCTGAGTGCATTGCAAAAGAGAGCTCAGTCCTTTCTGGCGGAACACAAAGCACACGTACAGGTCAGGAAGGAGCCAGGAGCACACACTCAGCATGGAAAATTTCACTCCAAATAATTAAAATTTGGCACCAGGATAACCAACTGAAAACAGGTCTTGCAAAGGAATGTGCCATAAAAATAACTGCTGCCTGCCTACCTGCACTGCCTGTTATTATTAACTTCAGAGCAACAGAACGCGCAGGAAGTGGTTTGGTTTTTTCTTTTTTTTTTTTTTCAGTAAACAAAGGTTAAGATGCTGGCAGTCTTCTGTTTAACTTTCATAACAGAGAAAAGAGGAAAAAAAAGAAGGAGCCCCACACTGCACCAAAACATCTGCACAACAACGGGACCAACCAATACACCTGCACCTGGGTTCCTGCTGTCACGATGGAGATGCTAAGGAAAAACTCAAGTCCTGAACTTTGAGTGGCAACACAGACCCAACATCACCCACCTTGTTCTTCTCAGCCCTGCCCAGCCCAGTGATCTCCCCCAAATTTAATTAAAAGCAAAGGGCATCACTGAGCAGGTGAGAGAGCTGAGCAGCCATGGCTGTGTGCTTCCCAGAGGCAAAGCATCGCCTAAACGAGGTAAAATGGTCTTCGATGCCTTGGAAAGCTTTGGCTTATCCCATCCTTACTCTTCGCCTTAGCACATCCATAGGGGCAGCACCAGAATCTGACAGCACTGAATTTTCCACGAGGGAACAAAAAAGCCCATCAGAAAGAGGAATGCACTCCCTATTTCCTCAGCTGCAGCTCAAGAAATAACCAAAACAATAAGAAAAAAGATTCAGAAAGGAGGACATCTGAGCTCCATCAAGCACCTACCCCATGAGGGCAGGGAGCACCGGCCCCTGGTAGAGCTGAGCACACACAGAGTCTGCTTTGACACAGAGCAGTTCCAAAATCAGCAGTGAGCATCCAGGGGCGTTTCTTTTCTTCAGGCATAGCGTAAAAGCAGAGCATGTAAAGGAAAAAGCTGCTTCTTCCTCTTGTGGCAAGGGGGAAAACCCAACTGGGACAGGTCCACCCACTGGTGTCCATTCCAGCACCCTCACGGACACCTCCTTCAGGCTGTATTTGCACACCCAGTGCAAGAGGATGCAGAACCAACATTCACATCTGCCATACATGTCATTTAAACCCAGCTTCAGTCAGACTCATTTTAACATTTCAGTTTCCAAAGTTCATTCAGCACAAACTGTAACAGTGACTCCAAATGTGGTGATGGCACCTGAGGGTCCTGCAATGGGATACGAGTCCATCGTTAGCCTTCTGTCCCCACCTGGCCACCACATCTGCATGCCTGGTGCATGTTAAGTGGGGGGCAATCCAGGAGGTTCATTAAACAGCTGCCTCACCTGCATGGGCTCATGACCACATCTACCTGTACAGGTCACACCTGCTGGAATCCAGTGCTCATAGAATCATCACAGAAACACAGAATGGCCTGGTTGAAAAGGATCACAATGCTCATCCAGTTCCAAGCCCCTGCTATGTGCAGGTCACCAACCAGCAGACCAGGCCATGAATGCCTGCAGGGATGGGGCATCCACAGCCTCCTTGGGCAACCTGTTCCAGTGCCTCACCACCCTCTGTGTGAAAAACTTTGTTCTAATACCCAACCTAAACCTCCCTGTTTCAGTTTAAGATCATTCCCGCTTGTCCTATCACTATCCACCCTCACAAACAGCCGTTCCCCCTCCTGTTTATTCGCTCCCTTCAAGTACTGGGAGGCCACAATGACGTCTCCCTGCAGCCTGCTCTTCTCCAAGCTAAGCAAGTTCCCTCAACCTTTCCTCATAGGAGAGGTGCTCCAGCCCTCTGATCATCTTAGTGGCCTCCTCTGGACTCGTTCTCATTTTAAAAAGAAATAAGCTGTTAATGAGCAATTTCAAAACAACATCACTTAAGGTTGGCTTCCTGCTGGTGGCCAATGTCCCAGAGAGGACAAAAGGCAAAGAAAACGTTAAGGCTCAGCCCATTGGTGTAAACTGGCAGCCATGGGTGGTGGTTCCCAGCGGTGATGACCGCTGTGTGTGAAAACAGCCAAGGGCAGAGCCAGGACCCACTCAAGGACCCACCTCAGATACAGAGGTGATGCTCCAGTCCCCACAGGGCCATGAAGGAGAAGCCAAAGGTGCTCACCAGGTCCCACACACAAAGGGTGCCCATCCCTGCATTAGGAATTAAAAGCTGATGATGTATCACAACATTTGTACACCTGGGAAGTACCCTGCTTCCCTGCAGGCCCTCAGCTGCCACAAAACTGCAGTGCTTCCCAAACTGCTGGTGATGGGGCCTGGAGCCCACCTGCCCAGGGCAGCCCACAGGTCAGGTGTGAGCACGGCATTTCACTGGAAAAGCTGAAAGGGGAATGAAGCTTTCTACACTCAGAGTTTCAGTTCCACTGCCTGAATCCAGGGACTCTCTCTACGCCAATTTCAATTGGCAGATGTAGTTTTCTTTTAATTGTTACTATTATTATTATTTATTTATTTATTTGTAATATTATCTGGTCTTGAAAACAGTAGAACTGGGTTTGCTCAAACTTTTCCCCAGATTCTTATGCTGGGAACAGAAAGTTGGGGTTTGGGAGGGAAAACTGTAAGCAGGCAAACAAACAAACAAAAAAAGTTATCAAAATCTAGAAACTACTTTCATTAAATTTCACTGTCTTTACTCCTTACCATTACCTTTCCATTCTACAAGCTTAATTTAATAATGTGGGTACTCCACCTGCAGCCACCCGTTTTCTGAGCTCTCAGCAACTCGTAAGCACAAGTCCTAAAACGCTTCATGCTGGAGAGGTGCAATCCCTGCTGGGAAAGGCGCAGATCTGCCAGCTCTTAACCAGGAGAGCTGAGCTAACACCAAAGCCAGCAGCAGAACACTTCTGGCACATCCCCACACTTCTCCCAGTTACAGCCATACCACGGATCGAGAACCATCCTCCAGATTTCGTGTCAGCTTACTGGTATCAAGGGGGAAGAAACCAATAGTGCTACCAGCTCGGCCACACACTGAGCAAATCCAGAGCTTTTTGCTTCAAAACTGAATCAAAAAAAAAAGCTTCTGAAGCACCCAGGATTTCCACATCACCTACCATCTGTTTGGGCTCCCAATACTTCAGGTAGTCCCAGACAGGTTTAAGGACTGCAAGCAGTTGCCTTTGAGTCAAGGGAATATTCATATGAGTAATTTTATGAACTCGCTGAAAGCACTGGCAGAATCTGTGCTTTGAATTTCAATTTTTCTCTTGTGGCAGCGCAGGGAAATTCAAGTAGCATATTCTGGCAGAGCTAGACAGAAGAAAGGGAACATTAAATAAATTTTAACCTAAAACTACAACTGTTCAAACAAGTATTAAAAAGCTTCGACCCGACGCACCTCGCTGAGCTGCTGGTTTTGTCTTCTGCGGTTTGGGTGGTTTTATTTTTTTATTCTTTATATTTTTATTTTTATTTTTATTTTAGAAAAGTCATGAAATTAAAATTACGAATTAAATCAATGCAGTAAATTGGCCTGGATTAGAAGAGTTACTCCTTGATTATAAGCAACCGAAAAGTAATCAAAATATTTTTCCCATCTCCTGTTGCTCGGCGCTCTCCTTACTCCACTCTTTATGAGAAAAATAATCAAATTGAGGGTGAAGAGGAGAAAAACCATTACTGATTGCTCCTCAACTCTCGCATTATTAAAAGCTGGAAAATAAGAGTGACCAGGCAAAATAACAGAATTATCTGAATCAGGCACTTGTTTACAGATGGTATGAGTTTCCCAGAAAAAGAAACAGCTGGAAATATTTTTAAGGAATAAATGTATGCGGAATGAAAGCTCGGGGGGGAGGAGGGCACTGTTATTTTTTTACTCAGGGAAAAAAAAAAAAAGGAGAAAACCCACACAATAGAATTTCAGAAATCCACCCATTTCTCCAGGTTTCCAATTTCACAGGAAACTCGCAGGAAATCAATTCTTACAAAATCCTGTTACAGGCACTTTTCCAAGTTGATAAAACAAACCTATCTTGCACGAGACAAGCTCACGTGAAGGGAAAATTAAAATAGGACTTATTTCTACACAGAATCCCACACATCTTACTGCAAAAGCTCTGTTAAACGCATTTTCTTTGCCACACAGCAGAGGTGCATCTCTTGGCTGTGTGTAGGAATGCTGTGCTTTGAAATGGAGCAGCCATCGCTGACAGTGGATGCCAGCAGCCATCCAGCCCTCTGCACAGCTGGAAGCACAGGCCATGAGGAGCTGCAGGCCATGAGGCCTCCTCTCAGCCTCGTCTTCTCTGAGCTGACCAAACCCAGGGAGTCCATGCCCTCCAGACCCTTCCTCATCTCCACAGCCCTTCTTTGGATGCTATTAGCTCCATGGCAAGAACTCCGCGTCCATCTGTCCAACCCCTGCTCCCATAGGGACACCCAGCGCAGGGTGCCCAGCACCACGTCCAGGCTTATGAAGGTCTCCAAGGAGGAGATTCCACAGCTTTCCTGGTGCTCCATCCTGACACAGGGCATCACTGAGAAGAACCTGGATCACGGAGGAGCAAAAATCCAGAAGTGGCAGAGGTTGGAGGGGTGAGGTGTGCTGGGGGAGCAGCAGGTCCCACCCCAAATGCACTCTCAGAAGCAACCCTACAATCAGGACGCAGGCTCCCACGCTACACAGGAGCACTTCTGCCATCACAAACCTACACTCCTGATACTCGTTAAGGCCAGTGAAGCACCTAACAGCACAAGGCTCATTAGAAAGCATAAGCCATGAAAGATCATGGAATCACAGAATTGTAGGGGCTGGAAGGGACCTCTGGAGGTCCCCCAGTCCACCACCCCCTGCTAAAGCAGGTTCCCCACAGCACGTCACACAGGAAAGCATCCAGGCAGGTTCTGAGCATCTCCTGAGAAGGAGACCCACCAGCTCTCTGGGCAGTTTGTTCCAGGGCTCCATCACCCTCAAAGCAAAAAAAAAAAAGCTTTTCTTCATGTTTGGATGGAACTTCCTGTGCTCCAATTTGTGCCCACTGCCCCCTGTCCTGCTGCTGGGCACCACTCAGCAGAGCCTGGCCCCATCCACTTGACTCCTGCCCATTAGATACTTACAATCACTGATCAGATCCCCTCTCCCCTTCCTTCCTGCAGCTGAACAGCCCCGGGGCTCTCAGCCTTTCCCCATCAGGAGGTGCTCCAGGCCCCCACCATCTCTGCATCCTGCGCTGGGCTCTGTGCAGCAGTTTGTTCTGCCTGGAGCTGGGGAGCCCATCACTGCACACAGTGCTCCAGATGTGCCCTCCCCTGTGCAGAGCAGAGGGGAAAGATCACCTCTCCCACCCTGCTGGCCATGCTCTGTGCAATGCACCCTGGGGATACCATTGGCATTCTTGGCTACCAGGGCACGCTGCTGGCTCATGGTCACCCTGCTGGCCACGCAGGTCCTTCTCTTCAGAGCTCCTCTCCAGCAGCTGTACTGATGCGTGCAGGTACTGCTTTCTAAGCTTCGATAATGGTGCTGGCAAAGAGGGAGCCAAACCCACATCCAGAGAAAAAACACCTCTGTGCTGGTAACTCCTCCACTGCTCATAAAATCCCAAAGTCTAGTTGCTGCTTCTCAGTGTGGAGAGGACAGAGACCCACACAGACCATCCTGCTCACCTCTGATGCAAGTCTGCAACCTTCAAGAAGCCCCAGCCAAAACATTAGAAAACATTAAAATCAAGAAATTCCTGCGCACAGTTTCCTCACAGAACCATTGAGCCCGGGGTTGGATTCATGGGCCTCATGGCTGAGGAGGAGTGCAGTGATGAAGCACTTCTTGGAAGAAGCTTTAGCAAGACTAAGACTTTGCCTTTAAGTCTTCAGACAGTGGTGCACATCCCAGCGCAGCTGCTCCCTCCTCACACAGGTGAGGGATGGCAGTCATGCGATCTCTGCATTTGAGTCTCGTTTTTTACTCTTTTGCAGATTTTTGAGGATGCTTTGGGTCCCTTCATAATTAACAGCACCACACGGATGCAGGGTACTAACAGGGTTCAGTTTAAATCTGAGGCATGTAAAGAAAGTTAAGTATTTGTCAAATCTATGAGAATCCAAAGCAGAAAATCAGTATCCAGAATCAGAAATTAGCAATATGAGAAATCCCTCGGTGGGTACACACACATTGCACCACAGTATGAAAGCAAAAATGTTATCCTGTTCCTAACAGCATAAAATAAACAAAACTATTCCAACAAGAAAAATCCCTCACAGCATTTAGAAAAGGGCTAAGAAGCTGAAACTAAACAAATCTTTACCACTGCATGGTTAACTATGGACCATCATCTTCTCGCCCAATTTTGTATGACTGGCTTTTATAATAGCATGAAATGGTGGTAATTTTACTTTGGAAAGGGAAAAAAAAAAGACAAACCACACTGATCTAAAAGTAAGAAGGGGGAAGGCACACAGAGCTGGATGAATTTTTCCAAACTTAAAAAAGAGCAGTAATTACAGGGGGGAAATTCTGGAGTTTAGTCTGGAACGAGTGGGCGCACTCCCTCTGTACCACCAACCTTTGCTTCTCTGACTCCCAAAATGACAATTTTAAGCCACCAGTTGGGCTACAGACATTTTCTCTCAAGGCAAACTGCGTGGGACAAACACTGCCCGGACCCAGACTGCACAACCATCTACACTCTATAGTTCATGAAGCTGAAATAAAGGAGGGCAATGAGCAGCAGGGAAATTACATTCAGCCAGAAGTGTAGCGATAGCAAGACTGACCATTGCATGGATTCATGTCACTTCTGCTGAACTATTCATACAATGGAGTATCACACTCATTTTCAAAAAGTGGAAGTGACACAGATTGATGTAAAATTTTCTGATTTACACATGCAAAATACCTACCTGTTTACTTCTTAAAGCAAGAACTCTACTGTATGTTCAAAACTTAAAGGAAACAAGCCCCAAGTTTTGTGCAACCTAGAACTATGTAACCCAAAATGTTGTTCTTCTATTCTTCTATTTTTCAAAAAAATGTATATTAAAATCAATATATATTTTCCTTCAGCTCAACCTGAAAAGGAATTTTTCAATTTGTTAGAGCTTGAAGGAAACCAAAAATCTATTAATTGCACAGGTCTGCCACCAGAAAGATTTTGTCAGAGCAGTGCTGGAAAACCACAGCTGTGATGCGAAGAAGTACAAATGCTCTGACAGAACCCACCTCAGGACTGAATTTTGCAGAAAAGAGCCATGAACCCACAATAACAGAACCGTGGTCCTCTGAAGAAGAAACAGGCCAAGAGCTGCTGCCCCCTCCAGATACATCCCCAGAAATTTCCCAACTGCTGCAGCCTCCCACAGTAACGAACTGCAGAAGATGCTGGACTGGGAAAAGCTCACATACCCCATCTTTGGCAACTTCCCCCAAAAAGGGATGCTCACCTACTCTGTGGCAGTCCCACAGACAACTACTTACCCTGGGTAGGCTGTTTTACACACAAGGAGCATGGCACACTCAAAGTTTTGGGAGTGTCTTATGGCACATCATCTCCAATTACCCTACTGAACATAGGGAAGATTTAAGTCCAAGAATTATTTTCTGCACGTAAGTTTCCAGGTGTGGAATTAAAAATAAGAAAAGACGCGATAACTCGGAGCATCTATGTGAATGTCCAGTAAATATCAGGGGCGGTCTCTGCATCCCCAAACAAAATCCTGGGTGAACAGACCTTGACTTGATTCACTTTGCATCCACGTTGTCCTGCATTCCAAGGAGGACATGGTGGGCCCCTGAGCCCAGGAAAAGGTTGACCAGAGAGAGATGGGGACAGAGGAGAAGCACATCCCCAAGCAAGAGCAAGAGAGCCTTGCAGAGAACTTCAACGTTACAATTATCCCAAAGCAACAAACTGAGGCAGGGACACAGCTTCACTGCAGCCTTTCCCTGCTTCATCACACTGGTAATTTCAGTGGGGTATCTCCGACCCTTCACAAATGCCACACATGTCCTCACTCACTGCAACGGATCTCTAAATGGGACCAGGCACCCAAGTTTGGGGCTACGGATGTTTGCTGAAGCTACACCACGTCAGAGATCTGCTCTGGGCCTGCAGACACTTGGCAGTGAGCTACTACATTGTATTCTCCATGAAGAGGGAAGATCATCATGCTTCTTTTCCAACTATAGCCCCCAAAAACCTGTACTACAAAACATCATTCCACTACATCTTGTTCATGGTTTCCTTTTACTCAGCACAGCCAGTGACCGACTAGTTTGGCACAGTTAGGGATGAGATGGAAAACTTCATATTCCTACTCTGATGTACCAGGCCACTTAGCAAAAAAATAGAAAAATCTTACTAAATAACGGCTACTTACCAATGAAATGAAGAAAATTAAACAACAAGCCACATTCTTCATTTTACCAGAAGCTGCAGTTCATTAAGCCAAACCTCCAAGAGATGCTCACTGCACTTTTGTGGGCAGTGCCTGCAGATAGCCAAGGAGTGCATTACCTGCAGGCAGGCCCTTCCAACCCTCACAACACCTCCTCCAGTGACTGCTGAGCACGTGAGAAAGCATCCTGCAGGTCCCACCGATGTTCTTAAGGAAGCAGTTGTCTAAACATTTCCCATACGAGCTCCCTGCGCCCAGAAAGCAAGGTGCTCATAGGTTACAGCCAAAAGGAGCAGATACTCAAAGCAACACAAGCTGGCATGCAGGTGACTCTGCCAAGCATTACAGCTGCTTCAGTGTCACCTTACTCCTCATAGCTCTTTTTCTTCAGAAAAATAAATATTTATTTTAATTCCACCTGAATGATCAAGAAAATATGGAGCAGTTGGTCCTCCTCACTAGAACGAGATCACTGTCCTCGCACAGTGAGAGAGGACCTTCACTGGTCCCAGGACCCACAGCACCTGAATGACACCTCTACTTCCTCACTGGAATTAGAGTGGGTAAAGGAGAGCGAAAATGAAGGCGTATTCCTGTAAATGAGAGCAGCATCTGCAGTTCCGTGTGTCCAAACTGCACTGCCAGTGCTCCAGAGCCACCAGCTCATCTCAGGAAGGCAGGCACCAACCAAGCATCTGGATTCCTCAACAAAAGCTGAGATGCCAAAACAGCTTTCTGGCTTTAGGCTTGGAGGGTCTTTACACAGCTTTGTGCCTCGCAAACAGATTTTTGTGGCTGTTGCATACTCTGTAGAAAACCAAAGTCAAAGTTACTCTGCCTGCTACCACGAGGGAACTACGCAGCCGTTCCCCTCCAGATTCTGTCTCTGCACAGGGAGCAAAGCAGCTCCGCTAAATTGGCACGGATTCGCTACAATAATTCTCCATCAATGTTATTTTGCAGCGCTCTATTTTCTGCTCACACATATGGCAAGGCGGCAGCTTGCGGACTCACTGCATTGGTCTCCTGTGACTAATTGCCTAGGTAATAAAAAACGAGAAAGCTCTCGTACCGCAGCTATGCAGCCACTGTACTTCAACACGAAGTGGACACACTCGGAAGCCTCATGGGATCCCCCTAAATCTGCAGTCAGATGAGGGTTCAGAAGAAGGACACTCAGAAAGTGCAGTCCTGCATTGCCTGGAAGGCTCTTAACCGTGACCTCCTGCCTTCCCTGCAGCCACTCGTGGGCAAACTCAGCACCTCATACAAATCACCATGAGTATCAAAAATATCCTTACAACGGAGCTTTTATTTCCATATATTTGAGGCTGCTTTCCCCTTTTGTTTCTTCTCTAAAACCGGTTAAAATGAGCATTAAGGGATATAATTATGTTGTTAGCTTAATTGCCTACTTAAAGCAGAATCTACAGGGGTTTAATGCAAGATTTGGAAAGGGGGGGGGAAAGGAAATTGGGATATTAATGGATGCAATTTTAAAAATGAACCTCTTCTGGGGACTGGTGGGTTTGGGGCACAGGACAGAGTGTGTTGGTAGGGGAGCTGGGATCAGCCCGCATCGGTTTCTACTGCAAGGTTTTGTGAAATGCAAACGGTCGGCCCGCTCCTTCTCCAGCAGTCTAATTTTGGAGAATTTGACCTAATTAATCATTAACCACCACCCAAAAAAAAAAAGCATCCCTCCAGTTTGAAAACTTAATGCTATTATTGGCATGACACACTTAGGCTCAGGATAGGGGCTGCTATCTGGTACACGCACGATGTGCACGAAGCAGTCCAACTGAGATACCTCTTGTCACCACAGTGGAAAAACAACAGTCAGAAGAGCCCAAGCAGGGCAGGGGGAGCATGAAGTAAGCCCTGAGCCCTTCGTCTGAAGTTGCTGTTTAAAAAATGGCAGCAGTGTCAACATGCAAACGCAAAGGGATGCTTGCCCTACAAGCCAGCCCCTCCTCTCCCCCACACGCTCAAAGGCAGGCAGTCTTTTGTATTTATTTAGAAACCCTTAAGTAAATCTGCAAAGCTTTCCGTGTTTACACCGCCTCATTTAACTGATTTTATGCCAGACCAAAAAAAGCACAGCATGAAGCCTGCTGATGAGCAGACAGGAGCGCAATGCTTTTGGAGGTCTGGAGACCCAGCCATACATTTCAATGGTCCCACCACATCCCTGGAGCACCTAAGTGCATCACACTGCTGTACAGAGCAGAGAGAGCTCTCATGATTAGGCAAGAACTGGATTTTCCATTCGTGGCCCTGAATGCCTTCTGCACCCATTCTCCCTTCCCAAGGAGAGCTGCTGTGGCCAGTATTACATCTCTGCTGTCTTGGAGACACTTGAAGCACTGCTGGGCTCCTGCAATAACTACAGACTCAGCTCCTCCAACACCAGGGTTTGTCAGACCTAGAATTAACCTCAGTGCTTCCCTGCGCCGCAAGTGAAAACGTTCTTGAAAATCCAATAAAGACACGCACTATTCTACTCCTACAGAGATTGATCAAATCTTCCTCCACGGTGTTTGCTCAGAAACACGTAGTGAGCAGAACTGAGAGCCACTACCTCCAAGTTCAGCCAGAAAGAGAAACAAAATGGTCATTGCCAAAGAGATGCTTCCCACCCAAAATGACTGCCACAAGAGCCCTCAAACAGCCTGCGCCTCGCCTCAGCTGTCTTCCTCAAGAGCTTATTTAAATAAAATTACCAAATCTTTAAGAAAATGTGATCCTTCTGCATTTGCTTCCATACAGCCTTTCATGGCCCCCACAAACAGATCATCGCTGGAATTCTGACAAGCGACTGCATTTGATGTAGTTGCAAGAGGGATGGATGAATGATTGGGCTACTCAAAAATCACGGAACTCCTGTCTTTCAGGGCCTCCTCAGGAGCAGAGGAAAAGTGCACTGTTACAAAGTTTGTCATTACCAAGCACGAATCAAGGACTTCAGGAGAGAAGCCACGTTGGATCATTTGATAATAGAATAATTGCTTCCTATCCAGATGTAAGTGGATTTCAAACAACCTGAACTCAACAAAACTGAACGGATTAATGAAGCACCAGAATTCAGACATTAGGCTGAAAAGAAAAATATGAAAGAATTTAGAAATTAGCGGAAAGAAAGAGAGAGAGCATGACAGAAAGGGAATAAAGAGACACATCAACAGCTCACTAACGCCAGGACGACAGAGGATGAGAAACCACAGCCACTGCAGTGCAAGACCAAGTGGCACCAGCAACGTACCAAAAATCTCTACCCCTACAACACCACTCTGGAAACCTCCACACCCCTATTTCATTAAAACCACAACAAAAAAAATGACACAGTTGCAAAATCCAAAGCCAGAAAACACCAGAACTCTGGCTGAATGCACCCTGTGCTATGAGCTGGCAGCCTGGAGCTCCCACTGCAGGACCAACATATCAGTGCTCAGGTCTCCATCAGAAAATAATTAAAATAAAAGCAGAAAACAAACATTTCTAACAGCTGAATGAACATGGCAGGACCACTGCTGGATCACCGGGTCACTGGTTCAGCAATATTAGTCCAGCTTGACTTTTTGAGTTTAAAATTAGAATTTTTGGGACAATAAAGAAATGTTTTGCTTCGTAGTATCCTTACTTCTCCTTCTCTCCCATACTGTTGGTGCTTTGCTCCATCCCCAGGTGAGGGCAGGACACAGGAGGGATGCTTCTCACACTCAGCCCCTCTGGCCGCTGCTTTCTCTCTGCCAAGGGCTTGCAGCCTGAGTGCTTTCCGGGGTTAATAATTGAGCCAGATCAGGGTGTTTTTCTACAGCGTCACATCAAATACAAAAAGTTCTCCAAATTTTCCACTGAGTGCCGAGTGTTTTCAGCCTCTTTCCATAGAGAAGCAAAGTGCATGGGGATGCTGCTGGCCCTTAAACTGTAGTGAGCCACGACGAAGGAGAGAAGGCCGCAAATAAAACCCACAAAAAGCCCTGAATATCAACACAAGAACTCCTAGAAATGCCCAGCTCCGACACAGTGCGCTTCCCCTCCTCAGAGGGTGATTTTTTTTCAGTTCACTGTGGGCAAACCCATTTTCCTCTGAACCTCATTGATCAGTGTGGGCAGAAGCGGTTCTGCTGCAACTTCTCCGAACGTGTTCCCTCCCTCAGGCAGACACCGGCTTGGAACATTTCAGCCCAAACACTCAAAGTTTGGCAGAGTTATAAACAGCTGAAAACGGGGGCTCGTAAGAGTGAGGCAATCTGCACCGCCGGCACCGCTGCCAGCTCCGCTGCAACGCGGCCACTGAAGGAAGCAAAGGCCAAAATATAAAAATAATAGTAATTACAAGGAAAACAGTAAAGAAGAAAAAACCCCCAAACACTGAATGAGTCATTGTTCTTCAGAGGAGAGGAGGAATTGGGATTTTTTTTGTTTACTTGGGAGGGGGTGGTGCTGCAGAGATACTGAAGGAAGAGAGGCTGTTTTGTTTTGCATTGTTTCACAGATACACCACAGGAAAAGTCTTGTTTTGCGATTAAGTGGAGCTATTAATGACGAGCAAAATGGCTGTCAGTCACGGCCTACACTCCCTGGGCGATGAACGGAGCATTATTATTATTTACCACAACTGACTGGGCCTGCACCAGCGACAGCCAGCCCTGCTGCTGCTCAGTGCCTCAGCTCAGCACAGGCGGCTCACCGCCGCCATAGTGGGGCTGCCACTGCCACCAGGCCCATCGCCGTCACCGGGTCTATCAGTGCCACTTGTCCAGCAATCACAGAATTACAGAATCGCAGAATCTTTAAGGTTGGAAAAGAGCTCTAAGATCATGTCTGTCAGGGTTACATCCACCCTCTGCTTGAACACCTGCTGTGATGGTGGCACCACCACTCCTTGTGCAGCCTGTGCCAATGCCCAACCACTCTTTATCAGAAGAAAACTTTCCTAACATCCAACCTGAACCTCCCCTGGCACAACGTGAGGCCATCATCTCTCGTCCAATCACTATTACCTGGCAGCAGACACTGACCCCACCTCACCACAACCTCCTTTCAGGATCTTAGAGAGCACTGAGCTCTCCCCTGAGCTCCCCTTCCCCACACTGACCCATCCCAGCTCCCTCAGCCGCTCCCCATCACACTGGTGCTGCAGACCCCTCCCAGCTCCATGCCCATCTCTGGACACGCTGCAGGGCCTCCATGCCTGCACTGCAGTGAGGGCCCAGCACTGACCACAGCACTGAGCTGCGGCCCCACCAGTGCCGTACAGAGGGACGATCCCCTCCTGCTCCTGCTGGCTGCACTGCTGCTGGCACAAGGCAGGATGCCGTGGGCCTTCTTGGCCACCTGGGCACACTGCTGCTCATCTGCTGCCGCTGGCAGCTCACACCCACGGAGCCTTTTCCTCCGTGCAGCTTGCCAGCCACTCTGCCCCTGCATCTCATGAGCCCATGCTGGCTGAGCCTGATGCCCTGGTTGGTGATGGGGAAGAAGGTGATGGCAGGGATGTCAGGGAGGTGCCATCACAGGATGGGGGGACCGTGGAGACCCAAAGCATATTTGTGGGTTACATCGTTGTCAGTGGAAGATGATAAGCAACAGAAAACAGCAGTGAATTTGTCTGTCGTGGACAACGTTTGCGTGGTGCCAGGCTTCACCCTGACCCGGTGTCACCGCCACCTGCTGTCACTTGTCTGGCTTTGGGCACCTCTGGGGCACCCAATGAATAGGGCTCCGTGGGTGGATTTTGGCAGTGCCAGCATTCTTCTCATGCCCCAGTCCTGTAGTGCTGCTTGGGGCTGTTGTGACGAAAGCACAGCACTTGGCACTCAGTCTTGTTGAAGCTCATCCTGTTGGCTTCAGCCCATCAGCCTGTCCAGACCCCCCTGCAGGCCCCTCCTACCTTCAGGCAGATCAACACTTTCCCCAGCGCGGTGCCACCTGCAAACTTACTGAAGGTGCATTCAGTTCTCCCACCCAGATCATCAATAAGGATATTAAACAAGACAGGCCCCAGTACCACCCCTGGTGTCAACGAATCCTGCCAGGCTCACCAGTGCCACCTGGCCCATCAGTGCTGCAGTCAGCGGCACAGTGACCCCGGTCACACACAGCTCAACTGAGCAGCTCGCACGGTTTGCAGGGTCGGCAATGCAGCACAGAGGTACGGTGTGAAACAGGGGCAGAAGGAGCACGGTTACTCGAAGAAGAGGCCTTTTCAGGGTTGTTTGTGTTGTGTTTTTTTTTTTCCTTTTTGATGAAATGAAGAAAAAATACTGAATCATGAGCAAGTCACGTGCCTGGTCACCTTGTGGAGTCACCACCAACTGCTGCTTGCTGATCTGTCAAACAGAACTGGGAAATAAATACAAAAGCAGAGCTAACCTGTGGCCTTTCAAACCTTACTTCCAGGAAAAGTACAGCAAAAGCCGTCTGAACAGCGAGGAAGCAGGGAAGGAATCAAATACACGGCTCCAGCCAAACCCAAACCTGATGGCCTGGCAGAGCCACAACAGCAGCCATTGCAGGTGGCTGCAGCCCCAGCCCACTGCTGGGCTACAAGTTGGGGAAGCCTTCAGTCCCTCACGCTCACAAAATAGATCAATTCAATAATTAAATAAGAATGATTTTAAAATTTCCAAGTAGCATTTGGGACCTTTGCGTGTGGTGTTTTTTGTACTTCCTATTTAAGGTTTAGCAAAAACTACTGCAACAAGCCACTGTAAGCTTCACTTCACAGCTTAAGGCACCCAGGTTGCAATGGATAGGCTGACACCGGAGTTCCAAGAGTGAAGCTGTTCTGGGGACAGCTTTGTGCTCCCCAATAGGAAGCAGAGAGGTCCCCCTCCCTGTTCCATCAGTTTTTACCATTCTGGAACATCCCGAAGTGCTCTCTACCCCAGCAGAGCTCCGCACAGCCCTCACTGGCAGCATGCAAATGCCCACACAATGGATTGCACCACTATCTATTAAAACTAGAGGATAATTAACTAAAACCTTAACAGATAATTTCTTGACCTGTGCAAGGAGAATTCCCCACAGCCACTAATTCTGTGAAAAGGACTGTAGAGATGAAACCACAAGATTTTAAAAATTATCATCTTAAATTTCTTCTTGGATTAGCACCAGAACCCTGAATTTCAAGGTCACCTTACAACAGTTTTTGAAACGTTTCAAAGGGAAACAGCGTTTTCTCTTCTCCTAAACGTTCCTCTGTGTGTCATGGGCTTGGTTTTCTTTTTATTCTTTGGTTTTAAAGGGGAACCCATCTCCCAGGTCTTCTTCCAATGGCAGCAGTAGTTAAGCACACATGAATAGGAATACAAATCAACAGGGCCAAGCAACATAATTACTTTCCAGAATGGCAAACGTGCCTGCAACGGAGTAGCCCATCTGCTGAGAAAACAAGTGCAACAACTGCTCCAATTTTTTTTGAAGCAAAGGTGCAGCAACAAACCCACAAAATAGGTTTCACTTCCAGCAGTCAGCGCCTCAGAGCCATTTTTATAATCCTTGTTTTTCTTAGATTATCCCAGTGTGGTTTTCTCCTGTTTCCTCGTTGAGCACCATTTAACCAGCACAAAGTATGCAATCATTAAACCATGTGATGCAGAGCCAAATGGTCATCCAAAAATGACCAACAGCAGCAGCCACTCATTTCTGAAATAACTGGTTTGTTGGTAAATCGATAAAAATTAAATCACCTTTGGTGAATTTCATTTAAGTCAGTGATGACGCTGCATGGGCTCAGCTCCAGCCCTGCAACATGCTGGGTCCCCACTGCACATCTCAACAGCACCCAGCAGGATCCCACGGATGGGCATGGATTTATGAGGAGGTAACTATAGGCGTCTCTGTAGCGATACCATTAAAAGAAGTAGAAAAGACCGAGCCAAAGTTTTTCTCTCTTGTGGGAAGCAGGTTGCAAACAGTGAACTCCTCTTTAAATTAGATATTGCAAGTTGAGGCACACTCCCATTTTTCCTCCAGCTGAGTGCCCATGCATTGGTGCCCTGGGGAGCTGCCACCACCCAATGCTGAGGGGCAGCCCACCAAAGCAGGTAACATTTTCCCAGTCCCTTTCTCATTCAAGCTCAACATTAGCAAAGCCTGGCAGCCCTCTGCCCCTGTTCTGGCAGGGACATGGCTGATCCCAAATGCATGGAGCTGTGGTCTCCCAATTTGTCCAGGCTCAGAGCTGGCCCCAGGCACTCCCAGCTGGCTGTGACCTGCCGCCTGCCTTCCTGCCTGCACCAGCAATCATTAACCAGAGAGGCCAGCGGGTGCTGAGCACGCATCTGCCTGGCTGGAGAAAGTTATGTGAAAGAACAGCAGGAGGAACCTGACTGCTTGGAGAGGCTCAGATAGAGCGATACAGTGCCTGTTACTGGGGAAAAGCCCAAATCAACATGCAAAAAAGAAGCACCCCATAAACATGCTGTGTGCTTCCAGCATTAAAAGATGCAAGCTGAAGTCTCCCTTTCATTTGGTATTGATGCAGCCAAGCATCATTCCTCCTGCACTGCCAGCTGTACCCACACAGCACTGCTGGGCCAGATCCTGCTCCCAGGGAAGTGGTGCTCAGGAAAAGGGAGATGTGGCACTGAGGGACACGGTTAGTGGGCATGGTAGGTCTTTTCCAGCATTAATGATTCTGTGACTCCTTCTGAGGTTGGTGCATCCTCTGCATCAGAAAGCCATCTGTTCTAAACGAAAAAATAATCATTAGGAACAAGGAGCAAGCCCTAGGCTTCGAGTAGCAGCACTGCTTCTTTTGGTTTATCCTTTTACAAAGAGGGGTCCGTGCTCCAGGCTCCCTCGAAGGGGTAATTTTGAAGTTTCCCAAGTGTGCGAACCAGTTTTTCCTGTTTTCTCTCAAATTAATGTTCAGGGAGCAGGCAGAGGAACACCCCACATCCTCCTGTCCCGCAGCACGGTGGCACTGCCACAGCCACCTCTGCTCTGCAGGGCAGCACAGGCAGCACAGCATGCACCCCGTGCAGCAGCCAGGAGCCACAACCCAGCAGGTCTTGATGTTTTCACTAGAAGAAAAAGCCCGTAATGGGAAGGACTTCTGTTCACACACCAGTAATTTCAGTGCAAAAATCCAACATTTCCACAAAAAGAAAGGAAGGAATTCTTGCTCCTCTATTGGAATCACCCTCTTCCTCCTGCAAACACCACCCCAGTGCCCTGGCCACCACCACAGCTCCTGGGGACAGAACCTATTTCATGGGTCACAGGACCATAGAATCATCCAAGTTGGAAGGGACCTCTAATGACCATCTGATCCCACTCCCTGCAGTGCACAGGGACACCCACAGCTTGTGGTGCTCAGAGACCCAATAGCCTGACTCTGGCTGTCTGCAGGGATGGAGAACCACCACCTCTCTGTGCAACCTGTGCAGTGCCCTTACTGCAAAAAACGTCTTCCTCACATCCGATCTGGATGTATCTCCCCTCTTAGCCTGAAACCATCTGCCCTTGTGCTATCACAGCAGACCCTGCTAAAGAATCCACCCCCTTCTTTCCTCCCAGCACACTTGGCAATACTTTTAAATAACACTCAAACAGCAGACACCTTCACTTGCAGCACCACAACACATCCCAGAGCCAGTTGCTTTGACTGCCATAGGGCAGACAGGCTTCAGTTTTGAAATACTTCTCTATATTGCTGTGTACACCAACATGGAAATAAGTTTTGAAATGCAGTACAAAGCACCACTGCTGCGAAGTCGCTGAATTTGTTGCCTTGTTTTCAGTGGAAGAAAGCCCAAAATGGAGGCTTTGCAATTTTTCAAATACAGAATTTTGGTTCTCAACAGATCATTAATTTTTGTTAAAGAAAAAACAAAAACAGAAACACAACATTATTTTGTAACAAAAATACTGAATGTCCAAACTGAGGCAAAAGTTAAACACACCACTGCCAAACTTCTGCAAGGCCCAATCGCTATATTAAGAAAGGGATCATAAAACAAACAAAACTCCAAACAATGTAACATCCATGATAACCCACATCCAACAGCAATACTTCTTTTGCTATGTGCAAATTTCTAATTATAACTTCGGCAAAAAAATCTGCACGAAATCCAATCAGAATTGCTCCCACCTCATCCCAAGAGACCAAATTTACCCAATCACAATTTTTAAAATTATTTCCATATGTTAAATACTTCTTGTAAACTATTAACTCACTTCTCTTTTTTGTTACAGCAAAATCCATTTGAACAGCTCGAACTCAGCCTCGGCTGAGCACCAAATTATGGGACTTTTCCACATTTCGAGTCCAAAATAGATGTTTGCAAAGCAAAATGTGAACCCAAGCCAACTTTTACCCAGTCGAGTCTGTCCCCATCAGCTCGCACGTATTGGTCAATGTCTGCTTAAACGCCCAACAGGGGCGAGAATGAACACGGAACTATTGGTTGACGTCCACCCAACAGCAAAGAGAGCATGTGAGATCCTTGTCAGGGAAAGCTGCCTTAATTAAGGTCCAATCGCTGCTTTGGCTTATTAAGACAAAGACACTGGTGATTCAGATGGTTTCTGTCACTCCTTCTCATGCTCCAGCTCCTCCCCCTTGTCCTTCAGTCTACACAAGCTCTGCTATTACAAACCCAAGCTGGGGCCAGCCTCAAAGCTGGGGTCTGTGCCCTCCAGCAGCCAAACCAAGCAGGTACCCGAGAGGACAAGCAGCAACCTAATATGGATTTTATGTATCACTTTATGCTGGGGCCTTTTCCATCTCAGTCCTAAAGGACCAAAATGGCTCAAAACCAAGCAGCCACACACTGAAGCGGATGCCTGCTTCCAACAGCATGGTAGTGCTCAGTTGCCTC
This sequence comes from Chrysolophus pictus, assembly GCA_037305975.1. Taxonomy (NCBI): domain Eukaryota; kingdom Metazoa; phylum Chordata; class Aves; order Galliformes; family Phasianidae; genus Chrysolophus; species Chrysolophus pictus. The sequence continues at coordinate 9,279,120 of CM074592.1, read as the reverse complement.
CGGTCCCATAAACCTACAGCAATCCATAAGACTGTTTGCTTTGTCAATACGAAGGTACAGCATAAAGCCTTCAGGCACCAGTTAAATCTCAACATCATTGTATTTATAGTTATGAATAATAAGAGCTTTTCCACAGCACTATAGCAGTAAGTCATAATTCAACAAAAATTCAATTTTTACAGGATGATGAATTGTGATACACTGAGATTTTTATGCTCCTATGACTATTAAGAAGCCCGTGATATTCATTTTAGTAAAGTAAAGATTGAATATGGCAAAGCATTGCTCACAACTCTGGGATGAGCAACACTGCCAGCATCTGCACAGGCCTCCAACTGCGCATGGACAGGATGTGCACATCATGGCCACCAGCCTGGAAACCACTGAGCGCCCTCTGACTCATCAGAAACTGCTCTAAGACCAATTCCAAAGCCTTCTCCACTCTTTCTCCCACCTACTTGTCAACCAGCTCTTCTCCTCAGCAACATCCCAAAGAGCACAACAGTAATTCCAGCAGACTGCTCTCTGCCTGATATAGACTTACTCTCATCCATTGGTCTTTCTTGAGAATCACAAGTTTTTCCCCTATTAGGATTTTGTGCTAGCTTATTCCAGGTTCCTGCAGTACTTCTTAAATCAAGCATTCCTTTTTGCTTCTGCAGACCCAAACTCCCATCCTTTTGTTCTGTCTCTCCAGCCTGTGAGTCAATTATCTTGAAAGCATCACCAGAATCCACCTCCTGAGACTCTGCCCCTCAGCACAAACCAATTGTTGGGATGAATCACAGCAACAGAACGATGCCCTGACTGGCAGTGCCACAATCAGCTGAAAGGGAAAGAGAGGAGGAGAAATTGTGAAGTGAGCAATTACAGACCAGCCCGTGCACGAGGATGCTTCTGCTTAATTTGATCAGCTGGTGGATGGCTTTTACCCTGAACTACAGGGGCTTCCCTCTTCAATAAAAACCTTTATACCCAATCTATATTAACCACGGAAGCTTTCAGCATCCAAATAAAGATGTTTTAAAATTCTGATGCTCTTAACTTATCACCAACTTCCAGCAGTAGGCTCTATATCTACAGCTCTGTGTGTCGTTTTAAAGGGACTGATTCACCACCAAGCTTCATTTGACCCCCAAATAAAGGCAATAACACATCCCAGCCCTACGCCTGAGAAAGAAATGCTTGTTCACAGACCTCCACACAAACTGGCTTGTTCTTAGGCAGAGAACCCTGCAGCCAAGCTCACTGCTGCCTTAGGGCCCTGCTTAAATCTAGGAATCAATCCCCTGGACTGACTCCTGGCACTGGATTGATGGGGTTTCCTGAACAGGGTAGGATCCACTGCCTGTGGGATCCAGCATGCTGCTCTGACACGCGAGCTCTCCCATGGCATGTTGCAAACACACAGCACAGCCACACTGTCCAACTCCTCCACCGCTGAGAGACTGTTGAGGACTTTCAGTGATTGTCCAACCACTAAAAATGTGTCACGTAACACACGCCTAAAACACCACTGGAAAAATACCTGAAATGTGTTAAGTAAGGAGCATGACATCAAAAGAGGCAAAAAGCACAGCTAAGGTCCATCTACTCCCAGCATTACATATCCCAGCTTCTCAACCAACTTCCATCCACCTCCACTGGATTTTCACAGCCCACCCCCCCTGTTTTCACAGCCCTTTTCCCCAGAGCCTGGGGAAGACAGCACATACATCTCACTACCTCAAGCACTCCCCAGTGCCTGCTACCCCATACTCACTCAAAAACTCTTACTCCCCTCCAAATCCCAACTGAAGTCTTCAGTTTTTCGAGTCTTCCAACTGACTGCAAGGGTTTTTGGAAGAGCTTGCTGAGCAGCTTAATGATGCTCCATAGCACATCTAACAAAACTTCCTGTAGGCAGGCGGCTGGTCCAGCAATGGGGATGCTCTGCTGCAGTTGCACTGAGGACACGTGACTCTGCCTGCATGGGTCAGCTGCTCACAAGGAACACTAATCACACTCTTCACCAAGAAAACACTGTGAGTTCTGCCCAGAGACCCTATGACTCCTAAATACCAGTGCTAAGGTGCAAAAACTCATTAGGAGGGCAGATTTGATGACTTTCACATCCCTGCAACCAGCACAGGCAGCCATCCTGGAAGAGGTAACCCATTGCTGGCCACCAAACCCCAGCACCGAGCTCCTCAGTTGCTGCAGGGAGGAGGCATAGGAGGAAGACACGTTCCATACCTTCCATGAAGTGGTACAGCAGCATTCTGGATAATCTACAAACATATCCTTAAAACCCAGATCGAGCCAGGAGCCGTGAAGAAACCTAAAACTTACATCACTTTCAACCCAACCCAACTCAGGACTGCTCTGCACAGCAACCCCTTGGCCAGGCATTTCACACACGCAGCCCGGGCTGCTCCCCCTGCAAAGACACAGCTGTGACCACAAGGCAGAAGGACACCCATCCCTGCAGCCTCTGTGGGCTGTTCCCACGCTGCCAGCTCCTCCTTATCACCCCCTTTTTAGCCTCTGCCATAAGGACTGGTTGTTGGTGGACATCCCTGATGTCCTGCTACACCAAAAGGTGCCAGGTCTAATCCCATGGAAGTGGTAACATGGACTTTCAACACGGATGAAGCTTCTGAACAGCTCACAGCTCAGTCTGGCTCTACAAGTCTCCTGCAGCACACTCCTTTCTAACAAAACAAAGAAGGGAAAAAACAGATAAAAGGAACCGGTAGTTAATGCGTGATGCTGCCAGAGCAAAGAGTGGATTGGAGGCACCACCGCAGTTCCTCCTTCAAATCTCATGCCTGTAGCACATACAATGAACACGTCAGACAGAACAATGTTGATAAAGGATTCAGAATTATTTTTCTGCAGGTGTGAGTACCCTGTGCCAACCTGGCTGAAAACACCTTAACAAGACATTCATCCTGTGTGTCTTCTTATGGCGGAGAAGAAATAAAACCAGCCTAGTCAAACAAACTTGGTATTACATCCTGATAAGATTTATGGCTTTGGTTGACAAAGATAACTATTTTAGCAAAAGACAGCCTTCTGCAGTGCTTGCTATCGCACAAGATGTTGATTCAAAAGAATCAGCCCTGGAACAGAAATCAAAGTAAACACATACTAAGTGGATTAAAAACTGGCAATTTTATAAATATTGAAAACAAACTGTAACAGGGAATCCTTGTTTCTTTTACAAGAAAGCAGTCCCTGAAAGGGTTTGGTATCTATCAGCAATTTACAAGCAGCCAGAAAATCATTCCCAGTCATGTTTGCAGAGAACATAAAATTAAAAATTAGTTGCACATAATTAAAGAGGACAGGTCTCTAATACAATGCCATCTGGATCAATGGTTGTGCTGGACTCACTTAAACAAGATGCATTTTCATGCAACCAAACACAGAGATGTACAGCCAGAACAAAAGCAACCAGCAGCAGATGGGCAGTGTCCTGGAACAGTGGCTGGAAATTGCTTGTGCAGGAAACCAGAGGGACCCCATAGCCTGCATGGACCAGGGAGGAGAAGCACAGGGCTGGAGGATGTTCTGATACCACTTGTGACATCACTGCTTTGCGCCATTCCCATTTCTTTTGCCCTTTTACAGGCACTAATGGGAAACTGGAAGACAAAGAGGCACAGCAAGCACCTGACTTCTTGCATCCTTCAGGTATAAGAAGGATGTCCATCCCTCCTCACTGACCGTGGACATGTCCATCTGATCTTAGGAGAGATTAATACCATTTCCAGAGTCTTCTTCTACATTAAGCTTAAGGCCAAATGAAATCCATGGGTTTGACTCTGGAGCTGCTGCCCTGGGCTGAGGCTGGAAGATCCAGAGGAGTTCCAGACGATGCTCTGAGAGCTGGAACATCTCACCTCCCTCCATCTTTCCTGGTCTGGATGACTGCAGTCCAAGAACCTGTTAATTTCTGCTGAATTACTCAGACGGGTTCCTGTCAAAAAACAAAGCTAATTCTCCAGAAAATCTGATCACATGTAAGAAAAACCTGCGTAGTTTGGTCTCAAGAATTCGAACTTACACTTGTAGAATCCAGGGAAAGAAAGAAGGAACAAAGCAGCAATTATTTTCTTCCCACTTTCTGTCTTATAAACCCCTTTTCCTCCTTGGTCGCCCAATTTATTTTTTATTACTGCCCTAGAAGGCAGCTCCAGAAATGAAACACTTAACCTCTGCAAGTTGCTTTTCTTAATGAATACGCAGCAGTTTGCTATTCATTACATCCAAAAGGAAAAGCCAAATCTGTTTCTGCTGCATTAGCCAGCACGGCTGTAACGCTGCACGGAGAGTAGCCATGGCGACCTTCTCGGAAAGGAAACCGGACTTTTCCAAAGGCCATTGTCAGCGCTCAGAAAAACAAAATAGAAGAAACTTTTTTTTTTTTTTTCCTTGTTTTGTTAGTTTGGAAGCAAATTCAATGCCTCTGAGAGATGGCAGACTGACAGCAAAAGGACTGAGTTTGTCCACAGACCGAGCGCAATGTGCTCCAGGTGCTGAGAGGGGTTCCGTACAATGCTTATTGTTTGGGTACCTCAGCTCTGACTTGGAAACGACTACCTTTAAAATGCTGCAGCAGCTGATCGCTGTGTGCACTGAAATTCTTGGTCTCTGCTAAACCTGTTTGGTCCGTGTCTGACTGCTTGCTGATCTAGAGCCCAGGACTCATTTGGCTATAGGGTGAGGGGAAGTGGCCTCAAGTTACGTCAGGGGAGGTTCAGGTTGGATATGAGCAAACATTTCTTAGAAAGAGTCGTGATGCATCAGCACAGGCTGCCCAGGGAGTGGTGGGGTCACCAACCCTGGAGGTGCTGAAGAAGAGGGGAGATGTGGCACTGAGGGATGTGGTCAGTGGAGATGGGTTGGTGGATGGATTTGAAGATCTCAGCTGTCTTTTCCAAATTCTGTGGTTAAGTTTACAAGGACAGAGCTGTCCTGAAGATACAAGGAGGTATTTTTCTGCACCTACCAAAGACAAGAACCACACAAATGAAGGTAACTTCTATAGCAAGAGGGTTCCACAGGCTCAACAGACCTCAGCGAATTACCATCATCATTCAAAGCTATGAGAAACACCAGAATGTCTACAACACTCCAACATCTCACAAACACTACTTAATGCTGACAATTTTGATGCAAGGTGATAAAGTCATTTTTCTCAAGATCTTGTGCTTGGGAAAACTAAGACATTATACAATTTGCCTAGAGCAACAGAAAATGATTTTGTGAGAACCAGACACTTGTCTTTTGAATTTCAGTCTTGCCGTTTATTCATAAAATCATTCCTTCGTTTTCAAGAGGCTAAGTGCCGAGGGTCATCCACTCCTGGGCAGTCAAAATATCAAAAAGCCAACAGGCACGACCTGGCCAGTAAAAGGAAAAATATCAGGAGCATTCCAAACCATCCTTTGCTACTTCAATTATCGTTAAATGAAAACGGGGTCATCTGGTTGCCTTCCAAAGCTAAGGAGGATGTTCCAGGATGGAGAGATCCAGGTGACAAACCTGGTGATGGAAAGCACTATCCAAAGACCATTAAGGCAGACACAAAAGCAACTACGATACACAACCAGTTACTGGGCCTTGGGGTCTGTTGTTGGCTTTCTCTCAGAAAAAATAAAAAAAATAGAAGAATTTCCTGAAGTACTCCCATGTGGCCAGTAACACAGTCAGATGGTGAGGTCAGGCACAGAACCACAAACTCAACAAGCAGAAGCATCAAAGAGCTGCCACAGCTTCCTGATTCTACCAAATTTGGCAAAAATACACTAATGTCCCAGACCCCAAGGCCTGTCCTGGTATCCCTTTGCTACACAAGGGTCCGGCTCTGTGCCCAACCATCCACCCAATTCCCTCCTGCTCTACACCAAGGTCCAGAGCCCGGGCTCCCAGCCACCCCACACAGTGAGTGCTTGAGGCAGAAGTGACGCTTCCCTACTCGTTATGGTAATTAACCAGGTTAACTGGGGATAGCCTCAATTCAGCGACATGACGCAGCTGTAGGGCTTTTATTGCCAGCTGTGATGGCACCCTTCCAGGACAGCAGGCGATGGCACTTTGCAGAGGTGGCCTGGCAGCCAAACACACTGACCAGGCACCAAACCGTGCTGGCCAACACACACAGCTTGGCATGTAAAGTGCCAGATCGACTGCTTCTGGTTTTAAGGCTCTAATCCATGGCTTTGCAAAGGCAGTACGATGACTATTTCCTCCAGCAACACGCAGGAAAACACAGAATCTGAATGAAAAGCATGAATCCCGACCCAGTAACCCCTCTGGGGTGAGCACAACATTTGCTTTCCTCTGAATACCTTCCACATCTTTGAGGTAAGTGGCAGATGCTGCTGAAGATCACAGACTGGTCCCACTACCTGGCACCCACTGCTCTGAGGACCTCCAGCTCCAGGAGCTGCTGCAGAAGTGATTCTGAGGAACTTTACAACAAATCAAACCAAAATTAGCTGGCAGAGAGGGAAGCTGCACCTGCCATACAAACCGCATACACTCCAACACCGTACCCACAACCACCACAAAGCTGCCACATTTCCCACATATTTGCAAGCCAAAAATTTACCCCGTATTTTGTTTTTATGTATTTCACTTCTAGCTCTACGCTGCATTTGTCTGTAGAGCTTCTGAACACCAGGTGAGGAAATCCTACTTCCAATGGTTTGTTAGCCATCAGGCAGAGCATCCGCCTGTGCCCCTTGTTGAGCAGAACGCAGTGACTGCAGGCAGCAGCATTTCAACCTACCTTCTGGTGTCTCAAAAGAAGAACATAAAGCCAAAAAAAAAGAAAAATCGCGGACAAAATGCTTTCAACAAAAAATGGACAGGTGAGTGCTTGTTTGTCAAGACAAATAACATGGCACTATGCTTAATTTGCAAGGAAATCATGCCTGTTCTCGAAGATTACAACCTAAGAAGACATTATATGCAGAAATGTGCTGCCAAATTCGATGAGCATCAAGGAATGCTTCGTAACACCAAAACGTGGAGCTGGAAAAAAGTCTGTCACCTCAACAAAACCTTTTCAAAGAAGCTAAAACTCCAATGGACTCAGTCATACAGGCTGGTCCCACGGCAGGAAACCTCTGCGGAGGGCCGCGGCTCAGTGTGCACGGTCAGGATGGGCTGATGGTTGGACCGATGATCTCAGACATCTTTTCCAACCTTAATGATTCTATGATAGCAAATCTGACTGCAAAAAAATCAAAATGGTTTGCTGATGGTGAGTTTATTAACCAACGCATGGAAAGGGCAGCAGATATAATTTGTCCTGATTAAAAAAATACGCATTTTTCTGCAGTCAGTTTGTCTCACCGGACTGCAGCCAGGCCAACTGAAGGAAATCTATCAAAAGAAACGCAGAGAGCAAAGCTGCTAATTCCCAATCTTATGCTCTGGCAAGAGATGAAAGCACTGATGCTACAGATACGGCTCAGCTTGCCATGTATTGGTACAAATAATGAATATAATGTCACAGAAGAAATGGTATCTTTGGTGCCATTAACAGACACAACTAAGTCTCTTTGTTTGTATGAAGCAGTAAAAAATACACTGAAGTGATTCTCTTTAACCTTTGCCAACACATCTGGTACAGATACCAACGGCAGCCCGGCCATGGATGGTGAAAAAGAGGGATTTATACAATTAATAGATGACACAATTGCTGCCGGAAACTCAAGTTTGATGAGACATCACTGCACTGTACATCAAGAAGATACACGTGAAAGCTTTAAATATGGATAGCATTTAAATCGTCATCAAAGCTGTGGATTTCATGAAGCCCAGGAGACTGAATCATCACCAGTTCCAGGAGTTCCTTAAGAGTGTGGGTGTGATCATGGGGTCATCATTTACTGTTCTGGAGAAGGGTGGCCAAGTTGGGCTAAGATGCCAAAACAACCTTAGGATTTGTGAAACGAAATCAAGTCATTCACAGAATCAAAAGGAGAATTTCTGCCAGAACATGAAGATGGAAAATGCTCATAGATGGAGCATTTGGGATCTGACCACTCCTTTAAATGAGTTAAAATGAGTCCTGAAGGTGAAACACCTTATCTGTGCTGTGCTTCAAACCATAACAGCATTTGAAATGAAACTTAAATTATGGCGAGCTCAAGTTAAGAGAAATAATTCCATGCATTTTGATGCATTGCCTAAACACAGCCTTGCGAACAGTGAAAAACAGGCAGCCTTGTTTCTGTGTTGATCAAGGATATCAAGAACAGCTTGTAAGATTTCAAAAAAAATCATCCAGCTCTTCAATTTTCAGATGGAACGTGGAGACTTGTAACCAGACATTCAACTCAAAGAAAAACATGATCATGTCTCTTCACCAGACTTTTGTAAGCCCCCTCTTACCGCAGAGAAACATCCCTCACTTCACAGGCAGCCTTACGTCATCACTGCTTGGCAGTTCAACTGCTGCCAATGATGAAGTATGGGAGGAGCAACATTTCATCAAAAATCTGTGCCAACACCGTGAGAAGACACTGCAACTGCACCCACTGCCACCGAACAGACTGCGGCATCAGTGCCACAAAAACGAGGTCAAACATCCCACTCATTTCCTGTTTTTGTTGCTATTTTTTAAATTTTAATATGAAACATATCCTAAAAAAATAAGCTTTATTATTTCCATACTTCATACTTACACATTTTACATGCAGCTCAAGACAATTCCTCATCACCCAGTGCAGCCAAGGTAAACGCGCAGGGTGGGCACCTGTGTGCCAAGGCTGCTCCTTCCCAACAGGCTCCTCCTGGCCAACACACAAAGCTGTGCTCCAGCACTGCGGCTTTAAGTCTTTGGCTTTTGTGGCTTTTTTTCCAGCTTTCTCCAAGTTTTGGAGCTGTGAGCACTCCTACAGGTGAGCCCTGCCTGTAAATCCCAGCAGCCCTGCTGCAGCCCATTCAGCAGACATGGGCAGAATCAAAACACAAACTCCAGTGTTAAAAACGGGCATGACCCCGGCTGCTGGGCAACAACTTCAGAGCCAAAGCCCACCGTTGTCTCTGCTGGACCATTAAGACCAGTAATACAGTTAAGATTTCTGCCCCAAATTCAGCACTGCAGGATGGGAAGCAGAGCAGTGAGCTCTTCCTGCAGGCCCGCACTGCCCTGGGCTGCAGATGCTCTCAGCACTGAGAACATCACCCCAGGTTGGACCTGGCTGGAAGAAATACTGCTATGCAAACCCAAGCCCAAGAGAAACAAGAAGTCCAAGCAGCATTTGAAAGTCTCAGTCTTGCAGCAAGCAGGAACTCAGGGACAGGGAGAGTATGGATGCCACGCTGCACTCCTGCAGCCTGCACAGCCCACAGCTCTGTGCACAGCACAGCCCCTCCTGCACACAGCAGTGGGCATCGACCCCTTCCACCATGCAGCCAGAATATCGTGCCGAGGGGAGAGGTGTCCTTCCACTGAGCCAGAAATACCCAAACAGTTCCGGGTAGGGATGGAATCCAGAGCCATGGAGGCAACCCGCAGCAGAAGGAAAGCTTTGCACAGGATCAGGACCTTGCAAATATCTTTGAAAAGCAGCTGGATCACTCCTGTGTAAGAATGCCTATGTGAGAAATGCTGCAGCAGGCTCAGCCCTGGTCCATGTGAGCCACCAGTCTGATCCCAGCAGTAGGGAGCTTTGGAAAGCACAAAACAGCAGAAGCACTCCCATCAAAAACACTGACAACATCTTAGTGAAGTGACAACACATCACATGCATGGAAGAAATGGAAAAAGAGCTGCTGAAAGGCCACGTGGAGGGCACGGAGCCACCAAAGATGCTTCTTGGGACACAGCCTGGCAAATCCCTCAGCTCTGAGCCATCCTGCAGGTGCAGAGCATCACCAGCAGCATGCAGCATTTAAGCAGCAGCACAGCAAAGTTGCTCCCTGGGTGTGGAGTTATACAGGTGAGTGGCTGGGTACCAGCACTGCCTCTGCACCCACAGTCAATAGGATGGGAAGGGATGGGTTGGGCTGGAGTGGGATGGGATGGAGTGGGACGGGATAGGGTGGGATAGAATGGGGTGGGTTGGGATGGGATGGGATGAGGTGGTGTGGGATGAGTTGGTATGGGATGGGGTGGGATGGGAGCTGGTGGTGTGGGATGGAATGGGATGGGGTGGCGTGGGGTGGGATGAGGCAGGATGAGATGCAGTGGGATGAAGCAGGATGGGACAGGATAGGACGGTAGCTGAAATTCACGCTCAGCATCACAGGCTGCAGCTTCTGCTTTTTGTTTTGTTTTTTTTTTTTTCCCCCCAATCCACTCCCTGCACTGTCAGATCACTGCACGATAGATGGGGGGACTTTTTCAGTTTGGGTTTTTTCTGCTTGTCTTCTCTTCGCAGCATAAGAAGGGCACTGATTTTTAAAAGCTGAAACAGAAACTCGGTGGCACACTTAACTGTTACCAAACACTGCCTTCCCTACATGTGGGAGGTGGGCTGAGAAACATCCCTGAATATAGTATTCAGACTCCAGAGACTACAAAGAACTGGCTGGCAGCCCCTGGTGGGAGCCAGCAGTCCCAGCACACACATCACCTGCAACTGAAGGTACTCTCAACATAAAAACAAAAGGATTTATTGTTTTACTGTTGTTTTTTATACAAACTTAATGACATTAAACCTCCTGCTCTGTTTTTTTAATTATTGTCTTTTAAAGCCCAATGTCATAGCAATTTACCAAGCAAAACATTGTGTTGAACTGCTTGCTCACGTCTCAGATTTCCAAGGAAACAGCTGAAAAGGCCAACAGGAGATGGGTCTCATACTGTTACCCAGCACTGGACAATCCTACAGCAGTGCCAAAATAATTTAACATTTGGTATCTATTATTTTTAGAATTGCACAATTTGCAAAATCTACCAGAAATATTTTCATGATGTTACAAAGTCAAAATGAAATCTGGGCTTAAGTTTAATCTTACTTTCACATTGCTGCCTCCAAAGTTTTACCACGTTGGAGAGGAACCAGAAAATGAAAAGAAACAGTGAGCTGAGCCTATTTTCACCAAAAAAATAAAAGTTTCGTGGGACTTCTGTGTTGCTTCACCCAGTTTCTAATAACCCTTGTCACTGCCAAAGACATAAGCAAGGAGCTATTCAGTGCACTCACTGCAGAGTTGCCTTTTCCCCAAATAAGTATGGAGCTTTTCAAAACACAGTCCCTTCCAGAAGGCTTGGTAGTACCCAATGACTGCAATACAGGCAATTTTCTCTCTCCATAAAATCAAGTCCATTGTTTGCTATTACAGAAGTTGTACCTAGAGACATTGGTGCTATACAGAGAACTCAAAAAGCGATGATGCCTGCTGTGGGTGTCAGCTGCCCACCACCCTGTGCCCAGCCAGTACCCAGGAAAGCTCCTGCAGTCCCAGGTACCACACCACAAATGCCAAAACAGCACAAAAATCCCTCTTGCAAGAATCACTCCATGCACACTTGCTGGTGCACATTTCTGCAAGCAAGCAATCTTAGCATCAGCTGAATATATTTTCCAAACCCCAAACTTTCTCCAGGGGTTTCTGAGGATAAATAGATCTACTCTCATTACTAACAACTTCTGGGGAGGAGATTTGTTGCTCCCTGTGCACCTCAACTCCCACTTCCTGTGGGAGCCCCCAGCAGCACCCAGCTCCACTGCCCAGAGAAGTCAAGAACGCCCCATCCCTGGAGGAGCCCAAGGCTGTGGTTGGGACCCTGGGCAGACTGAGCTGCTGGGGGGCACCCAGCCCAGGGCAGAGGTTGGAGCTCAATGGTTTTAAGGTCCTTTCCAACCTAAGCCATCCCATGATCACACCAACCCGCGTGCGAGGCAGCAGGTGACAGGTAACCCATCCTTCGTGTGGTAGGAAGATACAAGACCAGAAGTGTTGGCACCTCATCTCAGCTACACCTCCAATGCTCCCATAAAGCCACGAAGGCTCTCTGCGGGATCACACACTGCCCTCAAATTCAGTATGGAAAGAAATGGGGAGCTGCTCTTGCTGAGCACTTCGTGTGGCCCACTGCAGAGTGCTCAGTTTGGGGAAAATCCTGAATTTTCATCAGCAGCAACCAAAAGGTCAGCCTTTCTTATGGGATTTCAGCCATCTGAGTGCCCTTTTGAGCTACAATCTCGAAATTAGGAATAATTCATTCATTACAGAGTTCTGATTAGGGGGCGGGGAGGGGAACAGAAATTTGACATTTCTTTCCAGTTCACCAAAAGGTCAGTCTAATGATTTACAAAATTTATATTAATTTTAACTCTGACGCTGTCACATCAGGCATGAGGCATCCAATTTGGAGAAATTGAGGTCGCTTAAGGTCTCTAGTTACATTTATCATTTCAAATGCAAAATTTCTCAAAAGCAAAGGTGGCACCATGGGAGCCAAGTGCCCAAGTCACCCAAATGGAGGTAGCTGCCAATTTTCACATGCTACAACACATTCTGTTGAAGACAACATGGGGGTTTTGTCTCCTCTACCCGCACGTTGCCCAGCATCAAATGCGTGCAGCAAAGAGAAACAAGAAGTCGAAGATGCACCATCTCCTATGGCAGAGCAATGGTCCTCAGGTCGCAATGCCAACGGGTGAGGAAGAGGTGGCAGCCCAGACATCACCCTCATGCACAGCTGCAGCAGAGCACGGCCACTTTGGAGCTGCCTTAGAGGCCACGGAGAGAAGGATGGGAGAGGTTCCCACACCGTGGGAATGCTGCATTGCCACTGTGCACAAAGCTGCCAATGTCCTGCTGGAGCTCCCACAGCCACGGCCAAACAGAGCCCAAGAGGAGCGGGGAGAAAAGCCAAGAGGAGCGCTTCAAGTCAAAATGTCAGAGCAAGCAACCGACTGGCACACAGATGAAATTCAGGAGTCTTGCTATTGGTAAAAACAAAATCGCAACGTTTAAAAATTAAGATATTTATGACCATTTACAGCACTACAAACCCATCTCACGAACCAACAGATCCCTACGACATCTCAAAGCTCTGTCAGTCCTCTCAGCTCTTTGTCACAGGGCACCTACATTGGTACCCAAAGGTCCCCATCCTTGGGAGCCGTCCTGACTTAATTCCAATTTAGGAATAAAGCCATGGCCAACCTGCCTGCTGGTCTAACACTGACCATTCACACCAATCACTGCTGCTGCCCTTGAGTCTTTTTAACTGAAACATTGTTTTTTCTTCTCTTTTTGCTTTCTTTTTTCTTCACATTTCATACCAGCCCAGGCTGCCCAGGGCCCCATCCAACCTGGCCTTGAACACCTCCAGGGATGGACGGGGCATCCACAGCCTCTCTGGGCAGCTGTTCCAGCACCTCACCACTCTCATAGTAAAGAAATTCCCCCTGACATCCAACTGAAATCTTTCCTCCCTCAGCTTCAAACCATTTCCCCTTGTCCTGCTGTTATCTCCCCTTTCCAAGAGTTGATTCCCCTCCTGTCTGTAGGCTCCCTTTAGGTGCTGAAGGCTGCAATGAGCTCACCCTGCAGCCTTCTTTTCTCCAAGCTGAACAAGCCCAGCTCCCTCAGCCTGTGAGCACTCAGCACTGCATGGCCTGACATCACCTTCTTCTCCAGGAAAACTGAAGGAAACCATCCTGGCATTCCAACCCAAGCCATCCTACAACCCCATGACATTGCAGTGTTCTATGCTCCTGCTATGAGCTCTGCCCACCAAACCCTCTTCCAGCCTACCCATGTTTGTACTGTGAGTAGACTTAAATTGTCTAATTAATGAACACAAGAAGTTGGATTTCACTACATTCCTTTTAGAAAAACAGTTCAACGTCTAACACTGCTTTAAAAATTGGCCTTTGTAACAGCCTGATTTTAAAATAAATTACTGCATTTTAAACAGCTAAAAATATCAGTCCCTCCTTGTATTTCTTCTGCTGGGAAAAAAAATAGAAATCAAATCACAATCAGACATTTGTATTTTTCTGCCTTTTAATTCAGTAACTCGTGAATTCGTGCACTGACCCAGCTGAACAAAGGGCAGGGACTGCTGAATTCCAGAGCCCAGGAGATATCTGGTTACTCATTCAAGGCTGTCTGCAAAGCTTTTATTAAAAAAAAGATAAAAAAAAAAAGAAAAAAAAAGCACAGCCAAAGAGAGGCAGATTTGGAAATGATATTTTGAAATTCACTACTGAAAATGGGACGGAGCAGCGGGGCAGAGATGTGCACAATGTGCTGCCGTGGGACAACGGCGAGCGGGTCGGAACTCAACAGCCCAATTATAAAACATCCTGTTTTGGCCAAATCCAAAGGCAGTGAAAGATGAGAGAGAAATGAACCTTAGGTACAGGAAAATAAGGGAAAGGTGGGGGACAGGGAAAGAGAAAAAGGTTTTTCCTGAATGCATGCCATCATAGAAACTGCTTGATGAAGGCCCCTTCCCACGACAGCCCCACATGTGATGTGTGCCCCACGCAGGGCTGGGGGTGCCCGGATCCACGGGAGGGGAAAAGAAATCAGACAGCTTGAAATTTCCCTTCCTCCTGTCCCTGGAAATCGCATTTCATTGAATTCAAAAGCCTTCTGAAATTTTACTAGTTTAGGAAAGATTGAATAAGCATGTAATTAAATTAATTACAGAATCACTGCTCTGCATCCTACTGCAGGAATAGCAGTGAATCAACCAAATGGATTCAAAATCACTTCCTAAATGCTTTCAAGTTAAATAAAACTTCAAGGACTATTTTAAACCACTCACAGAGCAGCCCAGAAAAATCCAAACTGCGATGGCTTCCTGCAGGCTGCTGCTGCTGCCTGCTGCTCTGCATCCACTGTTCACACTGAGCCCCTGCAGCCCTGCCCCGCTCCAGCCCTAACCAAGCTGCCTCCTCATCCATGGGGCAGCTCTAGTTAAGCACCCCCTGTGCATGGGGACAGGAGAAGACGAGGGCAGCGAGGCCCCAAGCTGTGGGTGCCCATCCCTGGAGGTGCCCAAGACCATGGACGGATGGAGCCTGACTGTGAAGTGAGGGGTATTTCGCTTTGCTGAGGTCTTCTAAAAGTCTAGTGGAGAGACATGATGGAATACTTCTTGCAATTGAATGCCTGATTGCAACTCTGTCCATTTAGTCTGAAAATTTGCAGGTAATGTATTCATGACAATGGAATGGCAAACACACCAAAAAATTGATCTTTTTTTTTTTTGAAATTTTGAAACCTCCTCTCAAATTCCTTTCTCAGAACGAAAAGCAAAGCTGTGCTGTTTTGTGATGTTCACAGGACCCGATGGCATCGCTCAGGATCTGCCTCTTCGAAGACGAACCAAAACCTGCCCTTCAGTGGAGAGAAATCACCTGGGAAACCACCTGGGAAGCTCAAACAGGCCGCCCCAAAGGGACGTGGGTGTTCCTATCAGCCTTATCCCAGCTAAGAAACCAAAGCACCTCACCGGCTGATGAAGCATCAGCCACGTGTGCTGAGTGCCAGGCACTGAGCTGAGGTCGCCAGGAGGCCCAGTGGGCACAGAGCTCAGCCCTGTGAGGGTGCTCCTCTGCCAGCAGTGACACCAAGCATCTCCCTCCTCACCTCCATGGATGGAGACTGCGTCCACAAGGCAGATCTAACTCCTCAAAAGGCATTTCTTGTCGCCACACCAGAAGAAGTGAGATGCCTCCTTCCCACACAGGCATGGCCACCTCAGGAAATGGAAACCAAACTTCTTGGCATAACAAAACCAGCTGTGCAGCCACACTGCTGAGCATCTCTATGGGACTTATGCTCCTCCTGCCTTGCTCATCACCTGCCCCAGTCACAACTAATCCCATTCACACATGGAAATACCAGCAAAGATCTTCACATCCAAGAAGGTTTCCAAGCAAATCTGATAAAGTCAGCAGTGATTGCCAAGGTGACACTAAACAAAGCCACTAAGGGAAAGCAAACAAGGGATTGCAGCAGAACCGTGGTGTGACCACGGTGGGGAACAGGGTCTGCAAAGCCAACCTGCACAGCAAGCCATTAACGTCAGGCAGGAGTACAAATTAGAGTAGAACTGCAAGAAAAAAACAAACAAACAAACAAATAAAAGAAAGAGATAATACTTTATGTTAATAAAAAGTCCTGGGTGCAACAGATGGCAGCTGGCCTTTGTGTCTTACATGTGCAGAGAGAGCATCAGCTCAGTGCTCAACAGTGGTCAGAGAGGAAAAGGGAGAACAAGGAATTGCTTAAAAAAGGCAAAACAAGTAGGAAATATAACTGTGCCACACACACATCCCTATACCACCTGCTCTTTGAGCACAGTATGCAGATGTGGTTACCATCACAAAGGTTCACCACTTGGGAAGGCAGAGCACCGCGATCAGGGGCAGAGAATCACTTCTGTAAGAGTAGTGACAAAATGAATGAGCACCTTCCAGCTGAGAGCAGCCATTAGGGGAAAATTAAGAGGATGCTCTCAAACAGGTGAAGTCGAGGAACTTCGGTGCAGCAGGTGTGAGTGCAGATGCCATGTGAGGGCAGGGGGAGGTTCTGTGCTTTCCTTCACATGGACAGCCCGACCCTCCCCCAGCAAATCCCAAAGCTCCATCCTTAGGAAGGGATTGGCCAACACCAACACCCTTCGACAACATTCTCTTTACAATACATGTCTTAAAACCACTCAACTACTCCACAGCAACCCAAATCCCAGGTTTTCGGGCAGAAATCCCTCAGCACACAGTGTGTGCAGACCCCAGAGCGTGAGCATCCCTCCTTTGGGCAGCACTCAGCATCTCCCACAAGAGCTGCAGGGCTCTGTGCACTCAGTCCCATCGTGGCTCAGAGAAATGTCCTTTGAATTAGAGGGGAAGGAAGCATGGCATGAATTATGGGCTGCTTGATCTCAGGAACGGAAATCCATTGAGTTTCACTACTTCATCACTTCGGTGCTGCTGGCTGCAGTGCAGAGATTCCTGCTGGGACCAATGCTGAGGCAGGGACAGGACACAGGGATGGAGCCTCGGGCAGGAGCTCCAAATGTTCATTTCTTGAAGGAAAAGGGTACAGAAGGATGAAATATGTCTTCCTAAATGTTCATAGAATCATAGAACTGAGTTAGAAGGGACTTTTATAAAGGCCACAACTCCCTGCTGTGAACACGGACACCAACAGTGCTCAGAGCCCCATCCAGTCTGACCATCAACACCTCCGAGGATGGGGCATCCTCCAAACCATATTCAAACAGCTGATTTATGCACATTTTCATCTAGCTCAAAAGAATCCTACTAACGGGATGAAATCTTCCTGCTAGGCCTGACTTCTGCCAAACCTGAGGTTCAATGTGGTGGACCAGCAGAGTGCTAAGCAGCAGCAAAGCCCGTATGTCCTGCAGCTGCCCTTAACAGAAACTTAAGCAGCCCAATGAGCCCCAGAAAGCCATCAGTCGTGGTAATACAGGTGCTTCGGGGAGCCATGTGTGGCCCCAGCCACCGACACTTTATGGAAAAATAAAAAACTTGCAATATAAAAGCAGAGAGAGTGCCTTATTTCAGACTTCATGAGGCAAAAAGCCCTCGGTGGGGGTAATGTCGAACCTCCACGGGGGACCAGCAGTCCCTATCCTCAAGACCCAGCTGGGACAGCAGGGAACAGCAAGGCAGGTTCTGACATTGTGGGCCAAGGTAACATGGCATCATAAATCCTCATGGTGGGTTGCCTCACATCCATCCCTGCTTCACACCAGCAAACAGAGCAGAGTTTGTGCAGCAACAAGTTTATCCCTGGTGAAACTGGGTGCATTGACAGTCCTCCAAAAAAGAGGTTCTACACAGAGAACAGCATCTCGAGATCTGACTGCATCTGGAGAACTGTTGGATTTCCCTGATTCCAGGATTTTACCTTTATTCCTAAGGAATGGTGCCAAGTGGATGCACAGGAGGCTGCAGCACAACATCCTCCTCCAAAGCTGAGAGCAGAAGGCTGCTTTCATCACATTGCTTGTTAGCAGCCTTCTGTGCACCACGGTGAGCAAGAGCTTGGGATCTCACAGCAAATTACAGAAAAAATAGAAAAATACTCTAAAATCAGCGGTCGAGCTGAGCTGCCCAGCGCACAACTCATTTTCCAGTCCCTCGCAAGAGGAGTGAACACAGCCCAGGTCTGGGAAGGGCTCTGAACCAGCAGGTGACAGCCCACAGCTGGCAGGTGATGCTGTGTCACTCTTGTCACCTGATGATGCTCTGCATCTGCAGTGAGATGGGAACTCAGCTCCAGTCCAGAATGGAGACGAGGCACGGCAGGGTGGTACTGTGACCCTGGGGATGCGGCCCTGCTCCAGGGCTCAGCCATGCAGTTCTGCTCCAGCACTGCTCAGCCACTCCCTGGGAACGGTTTATTCTTCAGCTATTTGTCACCACACTGTCAAACAGGGGACCTCACGGTGCTCAGCTCCACACCACCTCAGCCAGCACGCTGAGCAGCTGACCCAGCGCAAGGCAGAACTGCCGCTACCCAACGCAGCCAAAAAAGGCGTCAGCCACCTGCTGTTGTAACCACAGAGGGATCACAGCTCCAGATTCTGAAAACGTGCCATGACTGAAAGCACATGGTGGGAAGGCAGCCAAGTCCTTTGCTCTGCACCAGCAGTGGCTGGGTTGGGGGTGGGCAGGCAGCCCCCAAACCACAGCAGGCACCAGCAGCAACACTTCTGGACAGCCAATGAGCCCAGGGATAGCAGAACTGGTGAGAAGCAGGAGTTAAGATGCAAGAATTTGTTGAGTGATGCTGCACTGACATCCCTGCCTGACCACAGCAACGTGACATGCTGCACTACGGGACGTTCAAGCGCACTGTGAGCCACGCTTCTGACCTCGCTGCAGAAAGCTCTCAAAGGAAACGTCCCCCTTCCCACTGGTTGCACCATGCAACTTCAGCCCTATCTGAACCTTTCCTGCCACAAACTTCAGCTCCTTGCACCACGAGGAAGACGGGCCCACAAGTGACCAACCAGGTCTAACAGTACAGAGTGGGGAGCCTTCCTCCTCCTCCCTCCCCACTCACTGCTCCCATCCAGCTTACTCACCAACCTGGCAGAAAGCCCTGTCTCTTCCTCCCCTTCACGGCTTTTCATGTGCTTTTCCTGGGTCACAACGATAACTCAACTCACAGACAGCTCCAGCGAACCCTAGCGCACAGGAGAAGCAGCAGAAGAGCATGGACAGAAGGTGCAGGAGCAGCACCTCCATCTTTTAGCAACAGTGCACCCCTGGTTGGACTCCCTGCTCCATACTGCTGCCACCCACTCCTTCCCTCCACGGGATGACCAGAGGTGTCATTAACATCCAACGAATGAGAGCTGAGGGACTTCACACCCCCTCGAGTTCTGCAGTAACACTGTCGGCAAACTTACACAGAGCATAACGTGCTGCTCTGCCTTCAGCTTGCGCTTGGAAAATATTCCTCACAAAAAGCACATTTCCATCTCTTGGCTATTTTTAAAGGAAATCCTGGATGCTTCTGAATATGAATGCAGCAAGCAGTCTCAAAGCCAGCGAGTCAATGGGCTGAATCGGGCTCGACACCACGCCGTTACACCGCTCGAGCAGCGGCAGCCAGGGATGGAGCGAGGCTGGAGAGCACTCCAAAGCCACGATCCTGCTGCTGGGTGCCAAAAGACACAAGCAGGCAGCCAGCAGCATGGCAGGAGGCTCACATGGGCTCTGTGCCGGAAGTCAGAAATCGCTAACACGCCGGCATGGCTCTGATGGCTGCTGCAGCTCACTGCACGTCATACCCAGCAACGCTGAGAGTTTGGGCGGTGGCGGTCTTGCGCTTGCTGTCGTAACAGTTGATGCAAACAAGTCAATTAGTGAAAGCTCACTCAAGAGAGTTTTAACTGAAAAATCACATTATCTGGCCTTTATAGGCTCCCAACAATCCTTTCATGGAAGAACAGCTGAAGAAAAAAGAAACAGATTAATCTCTAGAAACAGAAGGAACAGAATATCTTATTTTTAGAAATAACATTTGACTACAAATCCAGTAAGGGAAGGATCAAAACCTTTGAGCAAGACCTCAAATAAAATGTCTCTGAAGGAAAGGACTGCTGGAAAATCCATCAAGAACAGGACAGAGAGAGTCAGAACAGTTCACTGGGGGCACTGTATGTGGCACCTTGATCTCAGCCACAGTGACAGCGATCCTGCAGGCAGAAGGTTACACCATTCCCTGTCCTCTGCCAGGAACTGAGCTCAAGGATATGCGTGAATGTCCCACAGCAAAGAGGCCCAGTGTGGCCTCCTGCATCCCAAAGAGATGCAGACACTTGCACCAATGCCATAGTCCCAAAGGCACCGCAGTTAAGAGACTTCTCCTCAGCCATCCCCTTCCTTCCCCTCTTGTTTCCACTAGGGCTGATCAGAGGGATGATCCTCAACAGCATGAATGTGAGCAGAGAGAAAAGGTGCAGAGAGATTTTATTCTTGCCTTCTTTTTGAAAGTCAGTCAAATCGGTGACTTCCATTGACAAGGCTGGACTCCAAAATACTCAATTTGTCACATTTTAGTAACGTTACACATCCATCCCATCCTTGATCTTCCCGCAGCTCCTGTTCTCCCTCTTCCCACCCACGTCAGTTCTGGGACCCTTCAATGCCACAGCAGCACCATGCTTGTCCCAGCAGAGTCCACTGGCTCACGTCTATTCTTCAGCCCATCAAAGAACACAGAGTACACAGAGCACTGGGACGCTGCTCTCAGATATAGTGTTTAGGATCTGGGTGGTCCTGCATGGACCCAGGGGTTGGACTCGCTGATCCTTTTGGGTCCCTTTCAACCTGGATATCCCGTGATTCTGCACTGCTGGGATCCCATCACACACCATCACAACCAGCAGCTCCAGAGCTATCTGGGCTTTAATGAAACAGCCCCACGTACGACCTCAGTGCCCCACAGACAGGGCTGGGCTGCTCTGAGGCACAGCACTGAACCACACAGCTGTCCTTGGGCTCCTCTTGCCTCTGACTGTGAACAGGAATAAAACCTCGCGACCTCGCCTCACCCTGCCAAGCACAGCCTCAAAGTCCTCTGCTGCTCTCATTGTCAGCAGAAGCATCCTGGTATGCCGGATGAGATCCTTTGCCATCCATCTGACAGCAGACCTAACACCAAGGATGGACTCCCCAGGAGACTGAAAAACAAGGAAAGACGCTCTCACTCAGTCTAGACAACAAACATAATCTCATTTTCAAGCTTCCTCTCTCAATTATCTTCCATGAGGAGGAGAAAAGACAGGTCACAGCATCTGAAACTTTCTCTAGGATTTTTTTTCCCCTTACATGCCATGAATTAGGGGAGTAGATAACAAAGAAACAAAGTCCTGCACTGCTGCACATGGAAGCCAAGCCACACAACCAGCCCTACTGCTTCCTCCTCACTGCTTAACTACTGAACCTCCACACTGAGCCACATCTTGCTCCAGGCACAGCCTCTGCTTAGGTGCAGCCCATTACCTCCTGCTGGCTCCTTCTGATCCCAAGGGGAAGCAGCCAGCACCACCAGTCTGACAGCCAGCACACCCCTGGGGACAGCAAGCTGGCTGCTCGCCCTGCCACTGCTCTGTGGGGCAGGCGAAGAACTCAAGGCCAGGTCTGCCAAAATTTCAGGTTTTCATTAGGGACACTGCATGCATTCCCAATTTTCCTACAAGGCAGCCCTGGTCTGACAAGCTATGTAAGAGACAGGGATTGGAGGTCCCGTACTTCCACACCCTGTAAGATCAGCAGGCAAGGCCCGAGCTCTTCTCATCCTCCATCCAAGCAAGTTACCGATATTGAGTTTGCACCTCATAAACACACTCTGAGAAGCTGGAACAAGCACAGGTCTTCTGCTGCAGCCACACTCACAGGCAATATGTTCACTTTCTACTCCAAAGAGAGCTGTGATTTGAGAACAGCAGCAGTGCCAGCTCCATCACGGCCTCGGCACGGCACCCACAGCCCAGCAGCAAACCACCCCTCCACCAGTGCAGTCCGTGTCTCCCTCCTTCATCTCCTCCTTGCCTGGGCCGATGGCTTTGGGACTCCAGACCTTGCTCTCCCCCTCCAGTACAGCACACAGCCTCCTTTGCTGCCAATGACATCTGCTGAATTACAAAAGCCTTTCCTCAAGATGTACATTATTTTTTACACAACTATCTCCTGCACGTTGTGGTGGTGTTGTTTTTTTTTTTAACTTGAACTTTTCTCCGCTTGAGTTACATTAC
The DNA here is from genome assembly GCA_037305975.1 of Chrysolophus pictus. NCBI lineage: Eukaryota > Metazoa > Chordata > Aves > Galliformes > Phasianidae > Chrysolophus > Chrysolophus pictus. The sequence continues at coordinate 9,256,895 of CM074592.1, read as the reverse complement.
CATTTTGTTCTGATCGTAATTTGGTTGAATGAAACATAAAGTTGAAGGATATCAGATTTGAGGCAAGAGGGGAAACGGAGCAAGACGACAGATGCGGCGTGCCCTCGTCTTGCTTTATTTCCATCCAGCCCAAACGACACCCTGGTCTCATTAGCACCTAATGCAGGTGAAAATAAAGGGGTTTAATATTAAAACAGTGCGTGTACATGAAAAACCACCACTCCAGACCTGCTGGAACTTGCCACGTATCAGCACTAAGCTCTTTCTCTGCATGGAGAACTCTTACACTCACTAGACTATAACTTCTTATCGGGGCTAATAACATTCAATACGAAACCCCTCAAATCCCATTGAAAACTTAAGCACTCGGCACTTAGGACATTTCCCTACTCCATTAGAAGTGTAACAGCTTAAAGAACACCATCCCACTAAAGAAACTGCTATCACGAAATGGGTCAGCTGGTTACAGCAGCAGCAGCCTTGAGGTCAGAATTCAAGGAGCTACCGCTGCTCAGCTCCCTAAGGAAGGGCTCTGCTGTCCCACCACTGCAAAGCAAGGAGGGGAAGTGCAAGGGAACGGTGAGCGGCTTCTGCAGGCCAAGAGCACGGAGCACAGCTTGTGCAGCAGCAGCAGCAGCACCACGCACAGCTGGACGCCTCATCCAAGCAGATGGAGATGGCAGCCCCCAGCTAAACCAGGCTGCGAGGCTCCGTGTCAGTGCTTTAATGTTCCAAGGGACAAGCTGTAATGCAGGAACAATGGGTCTGGTCGTGTTCCCAATGAGACAAATTCCACCCCACGGTCAAGATGTGCCAGCAGTCACCCGGCACGCGCTGACACGGAAACTCAGCCTATTGGTGAGGCATTGCCTGTGCAACCACAGCACCCCAGGAACACAGCCCAAGAGCTGCACACTGCAGGCACTTGACACATTGCTCATTTCCTCCCAAATTTGTTGAAATTCAAGCCAACCCATCTTCCTAAATGAAACACTAACCAGCAGCGCTGCATCGGGATAGATGATAGCTTTTAATTACGTACACCAAGGAGCGTGTGGCACTTTGGCTCTGCTGCAAGGGCTGCTCTCTGAGAAATGCAACTTTGATCAAAGCTCCAGGACTCCTCCACAGACCGCGGAAAGCCGACGCAGTGACCTTATGGAGGTACTGCTTAATTTGTCTCCGGATTTTTACGCGCTAGGCTCTATCCAGAATGCATTTCGTTAGCGGCGTTACCTTTGTTATTCACATGCCACTTCAGCTCACACAGGCAGAGGCTGGGAGGCGGAGCACGCAGCAAACACACGTACACAAAATGGCCATTTTTCCTCCAAATGTCCACTTCCAAATGACTTTTGTGCTCCAGTAAAAATTTACATGTATACATATATATATACACACACGCACACAAAACATATACAAACATATGCACACACACACAGATCTACACCTGACAGCTGTAAAGGTTTTACAAACAGCCTCAGCCTTTCAGACCAGCCCACGCACGAGGTCACCCCCCCCAGGACGGGCAGCAAGCAGGTCCTGGTGCTGTGCAGTGACACCCCGAGCTCCTCGGCCGCTGGCTCACACCTCCTAGCTCAGAAACAACCCCCAGAATGCACGTGCCCAGGTGCTGTGCTCCTCTCTTCACTGCTGACGGAGCTCCCAGCACACAACACTGGCCAGATCCTGCACTGTCTGCCCATCAGCTCCCAGAGGCACTAAGCAGCTCATTTACGGATCTCCTGCCTCCAGCTGCTATCCTCATCTTCAGTGGACAAGTTCCCCCTGCTAGCTTCTGTCTGCTCTGAGTACATCGACAGAACCCTTTGATGTCAAAATATTCTCAGCAATTAGATCTTCTCTATTTCTTTTTGCCTTCCTAATTATCCTTTTAACTGCCTTCTGCTTATTTTAATAGATCTTCCTATCCTCCTCCTTTGCAGACTGTTTATACTCTTTAAAAGCCTACTGCTTACTGCTTCTAATACTGTTTACATCTCCATTTAGCCACCTCAGCTCACTCACTGCTTTTTGCCTGATTTCGGAGTTAACCGGGGGAAATTTCCTCTCTGATCTCTACAACAGTTTGCAAATACCTCCTGTTTCTTTCTCCAATACACCTCCCTCTCATCTGTATGAAGGAGCAGAGCCTCCTCCAGACCACGAGGAAAAATCCATACTGAGATACAGTGCTGCACGCACACTTCGCCCTGTGCTACGCCCACCATTCCCGTATCAGGAATATTAAGCAGATTATTAATGACTGTGTCCCATGTGCTCCCTAACTAACTTATTCATTATCATTTCCTGCCTGAAAAGGTAAACAAACAGAATCATAGAATCACAGCCTTTTGTGCTCAGTTACAGGAGGTTAGCTATTGCTTTCATTAGTTATATCCCTACCAAGTGCAAGAAAATAGTTGCCTGCACTTTGGTTTCATGCATCAGCTTACGCTTCCAGCATCCGAAGTGACCTTACAAGCAGGAGGGGAACCAACTTTTTACATGATCTGATAGTGACAGGACAAAGGAGAATGGCTTCAAACTAACAGAGGGGAGATTCAGGTTAGATGTGAGGGGAAAATCCTTTCTGCAGAGGGCAGTGAGGCCCCAGCACCGCTGCCCAGAGCTGTGGGTGCCCATCCCTGGAGGCACTCAAGGCAGGGGCAAACTGAGCTGGTGTGGACAACCCTGCCCGTGGGTTGACTGGCTTGAATGATGCTGGCTGACCTTCGAGGACCCCTCCAACCAAAGCCATTCTGTGAGCCTATGGCTCTATGCTGGGAGGAGCACAGTGGGTGCACCCCAAGGGTTTGGAAGAAAGGGTAACACTGGGTCCACCTAAGGAAACTGCAAATTCACGCTGCATTTCACTAACAATTCCTGTGGGGAAAAACAGGTCAGGGCTGTGGTGTGATGATGAACATTCATCTTCGGTTCGGCAGACTGAGGAGCACAGCACGGTTTGGAGAACAGGAGCTCTTCCAAGCACCACACTGGATGCAGGGAGCAGTAATTGAGTTTCTCTCGCTAATGACAGAGGTTCAGACAGGCTGTGGCTCGGGAAGTCCCCACACCATTATCCGACAGGAGCGAGTATATTAAAGGCTCACTCAATATTTTCTCTGTTCGTTATAATCCTTCCCTGGCCATCTGCTGCTGGACACTGGGAAACAGGATACCAAAAGAGAGGGACAGAGAGCGAGATCTTTTGTTTAAACCACAGAATGGCCATTCTTTATAACATAACAGCAATTCTCCCTTCTAACCACTCAGCTCTGCCAGAAAACACTGAAACACGTACTCCATGGATGCAGAGAATAAGTGAAGACATCGAGATCTGCAGCGTCCACACTTTCCCTTGGTAGTTTGCTCTAACGGCCAATCCCCCCTGCTGCTCCAAATTTTCACCTCCAGCTCGTAAAAATATTTTTGTTTCTTCATTTTGTCATCTGAACATTTGGATTCAGCTTCCAGGTATTGTTCCTTGCTTTGTGTCTGCTAAAATGAACGGCTATTTGGTGCCTGCTTTTTTTTTCCCCCCCCACAGAGAACCAGCTCTATGAATATAGAATCAACAAGTGAGATTTTTGCTCACTCTTACTGTCAGTTTCCCAAAATACGGTACATGCCCCAAAATGCTTCAGAACAAACACCAAGGACTATTTCCCCGGCTTGCTGCATTGCTTCCCTCCAACCACACAGTCTGCGTCTTCTCCAACTTTTCAACATCTCTTAAAAATTGGAAATAGAGATATTGTATTAATGCATAAGCAATAAGAAAAGAGAGAGTCGTGGTTTTCACAAAGCTCTGCACACCCACAGCTTGCACTGCCCCATTCCCAGGGGCTCAGTGTCGCTGCTTCTGTTGCAGCCACGTCCCTTTCCTACCCCAAGGCTGCTCTGGGATCTCTGCTCTATCCTGTCTCTACCTCTAGAGGATCCTACAGGATCTCATAAAATGGTTTGGGTTGGAAGGAACCTGTAAGATCATCTAGTCCAAACTCCCTGCTACAGGCAGTAACACCTCCCTCTAGACCAGGTTGCTCACAGCCCCATCCAGCCTGGCCTTGATGTCTCCATGAAGGGGCATCCACAGCCTCTCTGGGCAATCACCTCCAAAGACACAAATCCTAGGATTCTCCAAACCCAACAAAGCTTACCCGATGGAACCTCAGGAGCCCGCAGGCCCCTTGGGACAGCTGGTGACCAACATGTCCGCACTGAGCCTCCAGGGTACCCCCGAGCCTTTTGGCTCCTGTCCCACCCAAGTGTGATGTTACAAGGGGCTGCTGGAGCCAAATGCTGTGACATCACAGCGCTTCCCCATGCACTCAGCACGGCCTCCATCACTGCTGTTACGGATGAGCTCAGTTTGTTCGACACTGCCATCTCTTCCTTCCCAGCACTCTGCACACCACGCTCTGCTGTCCCTGGGCTGACACCATGCTAAGTCAGGGCGGCAGCAGCATCTGCCAGCTTTTCTGGAATGGTCTCAAGATACCCCAAAGTGGATACAAAAATTAATAAAATAAAAAAGGAAGCAAAACAGCCACCTCCCCCCCCAGGAGTGCCCTGTGTACAACATCCATCCATACCGGCTGGAAAAGCTCCTCCAGCTCCCAGCTCAGCACCCCCAGCTTAGCAGCAGACCCTTCTGCACACACACTACGAATACATCCCACCTCTTCTTTACAAATAGGGAACAGCAATATTTATTAAACATGTCTAGTTTTTCTGCTTTATTATGCGTTTTAGCTCTCCTCAGTCATGATAAGTCTACACAAACCATTATTAGAATTTCTTTTGTTCCTGATATATTTTCTTTCTGTTCTTTGCAGTGACAGTCGTAGATTTTTTTCCCTTGTGTTTTTTTAACTTCCTTTATCAATTTTCTGCACTTGATAACTTCGAACTCAAGGATAACTGTCATCCCTTCCTTTTATTCTTCTTTTTTTCCTCCTCATTTTACTACTTACCAGGCTCTGGCACAGGGGGGGTAGAAGGATAGGGGAATGCAGGATTCAGTTACAGAGCAATCTCAACACCAGAACTGACCACAGATCCTGGAAATGAAATAAACCATTTGGGGAAAAGTAAAACCCAAGATCAACATGGCAACCCTGAAAACCTGAGGCCTCTCCAGAGGGTGCAGGCAGGGGATGAGGGTCCCAAGATTCATGCCAAAGGAGATGGAGCCCCTGCGAGGGAGCTGGACTCCAACAAAGCCAAAATGAAAACAGATGCCAGCATAGAAAGGACTATTTAAACTATAGCCTGAGAAAATCAACAGGCACAGGAGAACGCCCAGTTTAAGTAAAGCATTTTCTATTGATGAGGTCATGAGCGTACTGCATCCTTGAAAAACTTTATAGATATTTATAAAACTCAGGTAGGAAACAGAAGACACAATGCACTGCAGTCCATATTCCAATTACACTGCAGTGATGGAGCTGACTGCAGAGCGAAGCCCAGTGGGGTCCACCACAACCAAGGGCTGCAGAGCACCCTTACAGCCCAGAGCCCATCCCAAACCTTGCTACAGCTCCAGCACTGGTGAGCAGGGGATGGCATTTGCATTTAGGCAATGTCACAGAAGACCAGAAAAGCTGTGGGTTGCTCCTGCAGTTCTATCTGCCGATGTTCTAGGAGACATGACTGCTGCAAGAGCAACGCTCTGGATGCTCCATCTCACCTCCCTGCACGATGTCTTCAGGAAATGCAAATGTTCTTGAGTCCCACAAGGCCACCCATGGCACGAGCAGGAGGAAGCCATGTGTTGGAAGTCCTCCCTCCACCACTGAACCCTGCTACTCCCCACCTCCAGCAGCCAGGATGGGCGACCACAGGCCCAGCTCTGCTGCAATGCTCCAGCACCTCAAACCAAACTCTTCCCAACACAAAAGCCATGCAACAAAGTACGTTCAGCTAAGATTTAACTAAGGAAGAGGAAACTTAAGTGGGAGAATTTGTTAAAAGGTCAGTGGTGCAGTTCAGAAGGTGAGAGGCAGCAGGTGAGGTGGAGAACTTGGTGAAGACAGTTTTCACCTGTCAAAGTCTGGTTAAAACAGCAGAGTAAAAAGAGCCATTAAAAACAGAAAAAACACACTCACGGAAGAATGTAAACTCACTGAAGCTAAATTTAAAGCCAGCAGAGGCCAATGAAAAAAAGATTTTTGAGAAAGAGGTCATTAAAGGAATAAAAATTAATTTTAATAGTAACAAAATCAAGCACATGAGCATCACAAGTCAGATTCTGGGATAAATCAAGCACTGAAGGAAGGTAAAACCACAGCCTGAAAATTTAACTTCTTTACACCAGTGAAAGGGCTCAGGAATTCCCTTTCTGGATTCTTTCCATCATCAGGAATGACAGAGGGATCCACCTCACACTACAGGGTCACCAGAAGAAGTAAACCTTCCCAACAGAATTAAAGAACAGGGCAAGACAGTATCCATTCAAAAGCCTTTAAGACATGAAGCTACAACTGCTTAGCTACCACAGACTCACTTGTGTCAGGCTGCCCAAGGAGGCTGTGGATGCCCCATCCCTGCAGGCATTCAGGCCAGGCTGGATGTGGCTCTGGGCAGCCTGGTCTGCTGGTTGGTGACCTGCACACAGCAGGGGGTTGGAACTGGATGAGCACTGTGGGCCTTTGCAACCCAGGCCAATCTATGATGCTATGATTAAGGTTTTAGAAGGGTTACAGGAGAAATCCAAAGAATACAACTGCAGAACTTGGGTTCTGTAGCTGAAAAGTTACTACTAACAGAATATCTGACAAACAGGACACAACAGGAGCGAGCACAGCTTTGCAGACAGCCACAGTTCACAGAACTACTAGAGTGGCTGGAAAGGATGCAAGTAGAAGCAAGTAGAAAAGAATGAATGAGAGATGCAGTCTATCCAAATTTCCAAGTCTTAGCCAAGTTTCCTCTAGAAACAGCAGGTGCACCCACAGTGCTGTGAGAAAAGAAAGAAAGAAATCATCCCATTGATTAACAACTGATTAAAAGAGAATAAAGGGCAGGAATAGTCTGATACTCTAAGTGGGACCAGGCAGACACCTGCTCAGTGCACCCAGTGAGACGTGGAGAAAGGGATGAGGAGTCACCAAGGCTATGGACAAGAGCTCCTGAGGCCAATCCAAGCAGCAGAATGACCACATGATGCAGGAAAGTGGGCGACAAAAGAGAGGATGAAATTCTGCATGGATGCATGCAAAGCAACTCCAATCACACACACAAAATAAAGGCATCTAAATTAGCCATTAGCATTCACAAAAGCAACTGAGGAGTCGCTGAGGGCACTCCTCCAGCAGTGTGAGCCTGATGGTGGCCAGCACAGCAAATGAAACAATTAATTAGCAAAGGAACAGAGAAGGCACCAAAACACACTGCCAAATGCACAGCACCATAAAGAGTTCTGGTGATCCTGCCTCAAAAACGACTGCAGAAGGAGAACTGGAAGAGCAAATCCTTTTTGTGCTCCTCTTCACTGAAATAAATGGCAGCCACAGTGAGCACACAACTCGTCTCAGTGCTCAGTGATGCCAGGCTACTGAAAACCCCCCTTAAAGATGGCCTAAAGCACTGCTGAGGCTTGAGGAGCATCCACAGGGTTGGTGCAGTGCTGTGAAACAGAGCTGAGAAGGAAACCACTGTGTGCTGTACCTGCTGGAGTAGAAAATGAAGTTAATATTAATAAGGCATCTGTCCCACAACAGACACAGGACGAAGGCAGGTCCTGCCCTGCAGAACTCACTGCCAAAGCTGTAGGCTCAGAAGAAAGCCTGGAAGACAGTGCTGCAAACTCCTTTCTAACTTACAAAGTTGCTTGCCACTCAACCAACGCAGACCAAAGCCTGACAACCACATGTAAGAAGGTTTCACCCTATGGCAGAAGGCATAAAAACACCCAGGGGGAGTGAGAGAATCCACCCACCTAGCACCAACCTGAGACAGCACGGGGAGCAGAAAGCTCCTGCAAAGACACGTCTGCAGATGTGCTTGGAGCAAACTTTCCACAAGGCCTCGAAACACAGCCAGTGCAAGGCAGCAGGGCAGAAAGTTAAAGGAAAATGCAGGAGGATGAATTTGCAGAGGTGTCCAAGAGGGGAAAAATGGTTATGATCCAACATCTCACCTTCTTCGTGAAAATTATTAATAGTCCTTGCACAGAAATTTGTAATGGAGCCTGTGTGTTTGCTGGGTGTGCAGCCCCACAGCCTCCATCCGAAGAGGATGCTCTTTGAGTCAGTTCTGCTCCATTTGGGGTCAAGTTTAAAAACCCTACGCCTTCCCCAAAAAGAAAGAGCAGCCCCAGCGAGTTTATGGCTCGCTGTTACGACTACGTGGAAAACCTAACAAAAATAACTGGACAAAAAGTTTAGAAGTTATGATGACCTAAAAAAAAAAAAAAAAAAAAAAAAAAAAAAAAAAAAAAACAGAAGAAGTTTCTGCAATTTGCTTTTGAAAAAAAATTCCTATGGCTTTTTTTGGTTTGTGGGATCATTAAAATAGCTAAGCTGGGAACGTCATTCCCTTCGTGGGTTCTGCTAGGAAGGAGTGCCTTTGGGTAACAGTGGGGATGTTTATAGGGGAAGAAAGGCTTTTTGTTAATAAATTCATTCAACTATTGAGATGCAAAATACACCAAATGGTTATTTATATAACAAACTATTATAACACGATCAAACCTAAATTAATAAAAGAGAAAAAAACACTTTGGCAGAAAAGAAACTAAAATCTATTATTTCTGGTGCCAGAACCATTCTGTATGAAAGCATGTACTAATGGAATATATTCCTTGTATTTACTGCACAAGGGCCCTCTTGCCATAGAGGGAGTTAAGGTGGAAGGACTGTGTGTTTTGGAAACAATGCTGGCCTAACACTTGAAAATTACATAAATTCAGAGGAGACAGATAACTTTTTTTTTCTATTTTTGGGTGGGAGGAAGGAAGACGCTTGAAAAATGTAAATATTCTAGTGCCATTTTTCCTCCAGATTGATGCTTTCCCCATGATAATATTCTGTTAGCAAAATTAAATCCACAGTCCTGCAGAGTCAAAGGGATAGGCTGAAGCAGAGGACTGAGGTACCATTTTAATGACTTCAGTCAAAATACTTGTGGGGAAATTGAACCACGAGCACAAATCCCTGCAGGACGAGCCCTTGTGTGAATTCCTAAGCAGAATAAAATTTGAAGCATTGGAAGAAAAAAAAAAAGAAAAAAAAAGCACATCCTATGAGGAAAAGTCAAGACACAAATGGAAAATTCCTTCCTGGCTCCATGGATGCTAATTGCATATCTTCTGCTAGGAGCCGAGGATCATAGATTTCTACATATATATTTAATTAGGTTAATTTGTAAAACGTAGACATATGTCTGCTTAAGGTAGACAGGAACATTTCATTTTATACATTTTAAATATCACCTAATGAACTGCAACACAAGCACTGTTTATGCTGGAATAGGAAGGCCAGAGAGTTCTTTGTAAGAGAGGAAAGCACAAACATACATGAATTAGACAAACATTCACAATGTGACTGCTATCTACACAACATTATCACAAATCAAAAGCAATGGCCCATTCTCAGTAAATTTACTTTTTAGCAAATAAACCAATTAAGACGTTAAAAAAAAAAAAAAAGCATTTAAATACATGCAAGATTTCAGGAAGAGGGACTCGTGTTTATCAATTTGGAGATATTTTTCTCATCTACAAATGGCGAGAACACGTCCACTGAGCATAGGATGCTCCAAGGACTCATTCCTACATCCCTCCAATATCCATAACCCATTTCTAGAAGCAGGAATTGCATCACCACCCTCAGACCACACATTACAATCCCAACCCCACCAACTTGCTCCAGACACACTCTGCCTCCTGACCCCAGGAACGGCAGGTCCCCCTCCAGGGCCATCTGTGTGGCAATGCCCCACCAAGCACGACTCAGGAGAAATACTAATTCTAACTGCTGTTATCACCACCCAGCCAAGTTTGTAGATCTTTAAAATAAAGACAGATAAGAAGGTAAAAATATCCCTCCCTCAGCTCAGTATGCCTTGGTGGCATTAACCATCAACAGAAAACCGAAGCCACATGCCATGAAACAGTCCAAACATAATAAAAAAAAAGATTAAAAAAAAAATTAATTCTGCATCGATCCCACCAGCTCATGTTCATCCCCGCAGCATAAGGGCCACTGATCACTGGTCTTCACCCATTTCAGATGTCACTGTTAGCACTGCAGTCCCCAGGATGCACTCGAGCATCCTGAGATCCCAGCATGGGCTCCTGCTGATGGCATCACCGGAGTCCTGTTGCACCCACACGCGGAGTCCTGTTGGAACAGGTCCAAAGGAGGGATACAACAATGATCCCAGGGATGGAACACCTCCCCGCGAGGACAGGCTGTGAGCTGGGGCTGTGCAGCCTGGAGAAGAGAAGGCTGTGGGAGAGCTGAGGGCAGCCTATCAGTATCTACAGGTCTGTGAGAAGGAAGGGGACAGACTCTTCAGCAGGGGCTGCTGTGATAGCACAAGGGGAAATGGTTTTAAACTAAAGGAAGGGAGATTTAGACTGGACATAAGGAAGAAGTTGTTTACACTCAGGGCAGTGAGGCACTGCACAGGTTGCACAGAGAGGTGGTGATGCCCCATCCCTGCAGACAGCCAAGGTCAGGCTGCTGGGGCTCTGAGCACTGCTGGAGCTGTGGGTGTCCCTGTGCACTGCAGGGAGTGGGACCAGACTGCCTTTAAGGGTTCCTTCCAACTCAAACGATTCCATGGTTCCCAACGGGGCTTCCAGTTCTCCTCCACCATGTGCCACGATCCAAACCCCGCGCCTCTCCACACGGGTTTCAAAAAAGCATACGGAAATCTGAGAAGGTATTTCTCTCTATCCTTACAACTCTTCCTTCTCATCCTCAAAATGATGAGTTATCAGGAATGCTGGTAAAAGCTGAAGATTTGCAGCTCCCAGACTGAAGACCTCGAGTGACAGCTTCACACCCCAACACCTGCAGCCACCCTTGGGTTTCGAGCTACATATGGCTCTACCAAGGCAGTTCGTGCACAATGGCTAGGGTCATCTCAGCTCTGGTCCCAGAGTACACCCAGCAGTCTAAATACAAAGAATCATAGTTAAAATAGTAACAACTACAACAACAACAAATCATCAGAACAGCCACCTCTGGGATCTGCTTTGGAGCACCCCTCATGGCCGCCCGCTCCGTGCTCCCCGCAGCCTCCCGCACCACAGCACTGCCAGCTCTGGCCGCAGAGTTTTGAGCACTGAGGTTTAATACTTCCATAAATAGGCCTAGAGCGATGCAACGCTTATACTAAAATCGTTCTCCCCACGCTGTAAGCAGAACCTAAATGACGGGCCTTCAACGCAAGCACACCCAAGTTCTGCTGAAAACTTTGCTTCTGCTGTTATTTTCAGACAGGGAAGGACACCTACACCCACACGGAGTGAAAAAATTAACTTCTGAAATATTACTCGCAGCCTGAATATACCCAGCAAAACAGACCTGCAGTGAGCATTACGAACAGAGGCCTGAGGACGCGGCAGTGCCACGCAGACTTGCTGAGCCTGCTGGCAAGGAGGCTTGGGTTCCACACAATCACAGCACGGCTGTTTGTAAGCTCCCCTCAAGTACTGGAAGGCTGCAACGAGGTCTCCCTGCAGCTCTCCCTTCTCCAGGCTGAACGCCCCCACATCCTCAGCCTTTCTTCACAGAGGTGCTCCGGCCCTCTGAGCATCCTTCTGGCCCTCTGTGATTTACTTCTGTCCCTTGCCGAGATGCTGAACCTCTTGCAATACCATCCCCACCTGAGCAACACCCAGGATACCGAAGCTCACCGAGCCCCCACATTTACAACCTGAGGCCTGGCCAGTACAGTGCCAAAGGCCCAGGCAGTGCCCAGCCTCCCCAGAGGCCTCCGTCCTCCATCGATACACCCAGCCTCCCAGACACGTCTGTATGCATAACCATACACACAGGTATTGATTCCTCCTACACACAATGGCTCCTCAACAGCGTCAGCAGCCCCCCCCTCTGCTCTGCGTGCTGATATTGGCTTCTCCCCTTTGTCAGCCAGCATCAGGACACACATCATCTCCAGTCATTGCATTTCCACTTCCAGCGTCATTTTTCAAGTTATGCCAGCCAAATATAGATGTGAAACAAACAGCAGTACTGTAAATTACAAGCAAGGAACCTTGCCTATGTAATTAAATCTTTACAGGTACAGTGCACCAGATAAGCCTTTCTAACATGCATATTAAGGAGTGCCCTGGCAATACAGGTTAGAGAAACAACTGAGGAGAAATGCTCCTGAGAAGAGCTGCCCCAGCAGAACACCAGGCGTGGTGACACCGGTCCCACCACCAAAACACAGTGTGCATGACTGCCCCACAGCAATCCAGCAGATTACCATAAACCAGCCACGCTGCCTCCAGCACTGCCCTGACCCCATCCAGGAGTCATTTGGACCCACCTACAGCTGACGAGACTAACGCTTTGACTTCCGCAGGGAGCTGTGTAACTGCCACGCTTCCACTCTCTGAGCTACCTAACAACATCCCAGTTGGCTTTCAGTGCATCAGCATGAGTGTTCAGATGAGTTAACATACCAGAGCCAACTGCCCATCAGTTGCCCCCTCAAAACAATTAAACGCAGAGCGCAAAACTAATTCCACATCTGCACTGAAGTGGTTTAAGCAGGTTTGCAGGGGTTTAAGCAGGGGTGCAGAGCCAAATCTGCTAACAACAAGAGTTGCTTCTACACCACTCATAGCCTCAGTGTTGCACCCTCTCCCAAAAGGCCTCTGCATGAGAAACATCTCTGCAGCAATGCTTTCTTACACATGCATTTACACCCTAAATATTGTCAGAGCACAATACCCACATCTCAGGAGACTACCTATATCCATCATCCTGGTAGCCAGCTGACACACGCGAATTCCAGTCTAGCACAGCAAATCCTGTGTGCCAAGAGCCAAGCCCACTGACTGAAGACCAAGGAGAAGGCCAATGCTCACGTCCAACCTCACGCAGGACCAAAGTCCCACCAACAGCACAGCAGACAAGGCCCAGGACTGCAGGAGGAGAAGGAAGATTCAAGGTGTAAATAACCAACAACAACCAAGGGAAGCAAACTCTTCCTTCATAAATAGTTTGATGTCTCTAGAGTGCACCCTGGGAAGGGACATGCTGCTCAGGAAGGTCCTCCAGCCATTCCTTTTTTTTGAAGGGAATAAATGTGTATGTGTATATATTGCTTTTTGTGAGATCACAGGATATCCAAAGTTGAATGGTATCCACAGGGATCACCAAGCCCAACCCCACACAGCACCACCCAAACCCCAACCCTATGGCTGAGAGTGGTGTCCCAGCACTCCCTGAGCTCAGGGCTTTGAGGTTGCTTCCCTGTGTCTCTTTCCCCCTCCTGGTGCTAAAGCTTAAAAATTCAGCTCTCACGTGGCTGCTGATGAGGCAGAGCCACTATGACAAGTTGCACCAGTGCTGCACGCCACTGATGAAAGATACGTTGCAAATGGTTATTTTTCACATACTATCCACGGTAAACAGCATCATTCATTTCTATTCCCTTGCTCCAGACAAATCAATGATTGTTAATGCAAAGTCAACACGTCCAGATGTAGTTTGCATACCAGTTAACCACTAAATTGGCATCACATAGTACAGAATAATCAAGAGACATTCAAGGAACTAAACAAAAGCAAGAGGGAGGCAGATGACTAGCAATTAATCCATAAAAGACCTTTAAAAATTAGAAACTTCTTCCTTAGCAAACGCAGTATGCCCAAACCGAACGCACAATTTCAAATGAACACTGCAGTTTTAACAGCTCAGAAATTTAGAGATTATAAGAAATAAATATCTCCCAGCTCCATTTATTTGTGCTCCTTACCAAAGCGGGACCACAACCTCAGGCCACACTTGCAGACCCTGAGAAAGTGCTTTCTGCCACTGCTTGTGCCCCTGTCTACATCAGAGCCTATTTCTGCACACAACAAGATGCGAAAGTCACGTTGCTGGGCACCACTGTGTGACCAACCCCATTCACGTTCGGGTTTTCTACTCCTGGAGCAGCAGAATCAGCACGCAGCAATTGTCTGTGTGGACCAAGCAGGAACCGGAGCAGCTCATGGAGCAGAGCACGAAGTGCAGTGCTCTGGGCTGTACCAGCAGAAAACACTGTCACCCAGCCTGCACATCCTGCTGCACACCCAGCAAGCCTCACACACACAGCAGGGCCATACAAGTTCTGTGGCTGAGTTATCCTTCTGCCCCGTGCTGCATTGCTTCCAAAATCTATATGACCTTCAGGGCACAGACCCCAAATCCTTTCCAGTGCAAACTGCCAAAATAAAATTTTAAAAAACTTAATTAAATCTAATTTATAGAGCCCTAATTTCACTGCTGTGCTTGTGTAACTGCGAACTGACTGTGCATCCCCAGCCCACGTGATTGCACTGAGGCCGGCGCTACTCACAGCATTATGGCAGTGAAATGTATTTAAATCATCCCAGAGTTCTGCGAGTTGGACTGTAACATTTTATACAGTGCTTGTGTAAATATTATCTACTACTTTAATAATGTTGTGTCTATTTTCATCCCTCGCTGAGGACCGGGTACTCGAAATTCTTCTTTTTGGTGGGTCCTGCACTGAGCTGTGCTGGTATCGCTGTGCTGGGATGGCTCCTTCACATCACTTAAAGTGATAAATATTAATCAACGTTCCCCAAAGAAAAATAATAGTAAAAAAATCCTTTGGAAGCAGATTGCACTGAGAAATTGTGAAAAAAAAAAAAAAAAAAAAACATCAAGCAGAAGGAGGGTCCCTTCTGGAAGGACAACAGCATGCAGCACGTCTAGATTGAGAAACCCTCTGTAACTTAAATTGTGGCTTTCTATCACCAGTGGAGCTGCTGTTCAAATGAAACCAATTAAAGTTAAAGGAGTTGAAGTGCATCCCCATGAGCTGCAGCCCAGCACCATGGCACTGCATCCCAAGCCCCGAAGTACCACCTGCAGACTGCCTGCTCATCCTCACCACAGTGCACAGAAACGGTCCCAATTCTGATATTTAAAGAGACCACGAGAAACTTCAGAGATAAAACTAAAAAATGCCACTTGTGACCTGAAACGGGAACATATGCCATTATCTCTAAGTCAATTCAACCCTGCCCCCACCCCCAACACCCACACCCTCCAAGAGAGCAACCCCAAACCTCCAGGTGAGGGTGTTGGAGGAGGAGAGAAAAAGCAGCAGCAAAAGGCACTGCTTGGGGAAAATGAGTGAAACCTAAAATAAATAAATTAAAATTAAAATTTGCAAAAAAAAAAAAAAAAAAGAAAGAAAAAGAAAAAAAATTGAAGCTAAGCAGCTTCTTTTGGTACAACCACAGAGTAGGTGAAATCTGGGGGGCGAGGAAGGGATTCTGGGTGAAAAACAACCCAGGGAAGGCACCGCGCTGCGGCTCCCTGCCTGAAAGCAGCAATGAAACACTCAGGGATTGCTTCAACCGACGTGGAAACCCGGTGGGTAATTTCTGCCCCCTCTCCCTCTGTGCACTGTGGTCCTTAATCCGGCATGTGCTAAAAAAGGTTCAGGAAGAGGGCCGGGAGGGGGAGGGGGAAATAAATGCAAAAATAAAAAATGTGGAGTTGACATTTGGGAGCGCTCTCTCCTCCCCCTGGGAGGAATTCCCAATTCTTTCCATCGCCCCCCCTTTGAGAAATGCAAAATAAACAGGAGCAGAGGGGGGAAAGCAGCCCTGGGTCCTTCAATTTTCCAGCTTAATTTCAAGGAAAGATCGAATTACAGCGAAATCCAATTAAAACAGAAACTTTTCAGAGGTCTGAGATTCAAATTTGAAAATTCATCCCAGACTGAAATTTAATTTCTCCAAAGCAGCCACCCGTCAGCGCTCCACAGCTCTGCAGAACTCCGAGAGTTCAAAAATCTTATGCAGAAAAAGCAAAAAAAAAAAAAAAAAAGAGAGAAAAAGAAAAAAAAAAAAAAAAGCTTTTTTTTCAGGGGAAAAAAAAAAAAGGAAAAAAAAAAAAGAAAAAAGAAAAACTGCAGCAGCTGTGGAGCAGAGCCCAGAGCAGCGCCAGCCATCTTGCTATTTTGTCCCCATTTTAGAAAGGAGACTGTGTCAAGGTTGGTAAAACTCAACGTTGACCTCATCGTTCCCTTCCTCTCCCTCCCCCACTTTTGGGTGGAAAGGCCATGGGTCCCTCTCTCCCATATTGCTTTTTATTGAAACAATGCATGTTTCGGAGCTCTTTTGTTATTTATTTTTGAAAAGATCAATACCAAGACCCCCACTATTCAAGGGCAACCCTACAAAAACAAGCGGTCCCCGTGCAGCCCTGAACTCCTCCACCAGCAAACACTGCGCCCAACGTCGATTAAAAAGGAAAAAGAAAAAGACTTCCACCCCAAACTCCAGGAAGGCTTTGCAGGGCAGGCAAGGAAAAAAAGCAATCTGAAATTGGAAAAAACATCTTCCAAAAGCAGCACCATTCACAAGCACGTCGGTTTTGCAATTTGGAGAAAAAAAAAAAAAAAATCTGCAATTAGATTTTTTTTCTTTTTTTTTTTTCTTTTTTTTTTTTCCCCCCCCCCAAGATTGTTAATTATGCACATTCACAATGTCATGGCGGAGCTCCCACCAAACGTGTGCAAACACAGATTGATCAGATGCACGGGATCTGGAGTTGTTGCAGTGTGCGTTGAAAAAAGAAAAAGAAAAAAAAAAAAAAGAAAAAACCTCCTATGGAAATTTCTCTTTTTTTCTTTTTTTTTCTTTTTTTTTCCCCCTTTACAAACGAAATAGGAAATTAAATACTGGAAACTGTGTTTTAATGATGGCAGCAGAAACCATCCGGAAAGCCAAGAAATTCAAAAACCAATCTGCCATCTGAGTCCCGGCTCTGCCCACCCCGCTGTCCCTGGGCTGTGCTCACAATCTTATTGTTTAAGAGCAGTTTTGCATGAAATCCAAAATCACCCCCCTCCAAAAAAAAAAAAAAAAAAAAAATTGGGGTGTGTCCACAGCAAATTTTCTACGCTCCAATTTTCCTGCAAAACTCCTGGTTTGACACAAACCACTTCCAGCACTGCAGCAAACCCCAATTCTGGCGCAGCGTGCAAGTTCAAAATTACAATGAAGTACAATTCCTAATTGCTCCGTGCAGCAATTCTCCCACTTTGGGAAAGTGAGCAGCCATCCGGAGGGGCCGCCTCCATCCAACTCCAAGAGTTCCCCCCCCCCCAACCCAACGCCCAGAGCGACATTCCAACCCCCCCCAAAAAATTAAAGAACCAAAGGATAAAAAGGGGAGTGAAAAAAAAAAAAAGAAAAAAAAAAAAGGAAAAAAAAAAACAGAATTCATTCAAATTCAGCTTAATTTTCATTTCCACATTACAGGTTTGGCTTAGAAAGAGACCAAAATCAGATTTGTGCCCCCCCGCCCCTCCCGGCGCCAACTTTCTGCTAAATCACAAATAGCTGAATATTGCTTTTTTTTTTTTTTTTTTTTTTTACAATTTTAATTTTTTTTCCCCTTATTTACGAAATAGTCTCCTCTAGGTGGCGTCGTTTTAATGGAAAAATATTTTTAAAAAATAAAAAAAAAAATTAAAAAATTAAAAAAAAAAAAAAAAACCCACCACCCTAAGCGCTCGGGGAGAAAATTAGAAGGGTTGGAATGGGGAGGGGGGAGGAATAAAAATCAAGACCGGGAGACGGGATGGAGCGGGGGGAGAAGCTCCGGGAGGGACGCGGGGCCAGCAGGGCGGCGGGGGAGCGGGCGGCGGGCGGCGGGCCGCGGAGGCAGCGCCGGGCCGGGCCGTCCCCGCCATGGCCGCTCCGGGCGCCGCTTTGTTTTCCGCGCGGCGCGGACGGGCCGGGAGGGCCGCGGTCGAACGGGGCTCGGCGCCCCGGCGGCGCCCCCCGCGCACTGCGCCAAAGCGCCGCCGGCGGGGGCTCCGCGACGGGGCGGCTGCGGCTGCCGCCCTCCCTCCCTCCCCGCTCCCTCCGCCTCCCCCCGGGGGACACGCCGCCCGGCCCGGCCCGGCCGCCGCGTACCTGCGCTCCCGTCGCCGCCGCCGCCGCCGGAGCGGAGCCGTCCGGCCGGTTCATGGGGCTGGGGCGGGAGGCAGGCGAGCCCCGCGCCGCCGGGGCCTGCGATCCGCCGCGCACAATGCCTCCGCCGCCGCCGCTGCCTCCTTTCCGCCCTCCCAGGAGCGGCGAGTGGGGGCGATGCCCCCGCTGCGCGGGTGGGCGGCTCGCCGGGCTGCTGCAGCCCCCCTTCCCCCCGGGGGCATGGGCCGGGGCGGCCGCCGCGGGCACACGGGCGCTGCCGCTAGCGGCGCGGCGCGCAGGGCTGGGCGGGCGCCTCCCGCTGCCGAGCCCGCGCCGCCGCCGCCATCACGGAGCCGCTCTGGGGGCAGCTCCAGCCGCAGCGCGCTCGCAGCCGGCGGCGCCGGGAGAAAGGGGCTGAGTCTGGCCCGGCGCGGGAGCCGCGCCGCGCCGCCGGACGGCCCCGCGCTGCCCTCCGCCCCCGCGCGGCCCCGGCCCCGGCCCGGCCCCGCGCCGGGCACCGCCGCGCAGCGCCGCTCTGCCCCGCTCCGGCCCCGGCCCGACCGCCGCCCGGCGAGCTCGGGGCCGCTCCGCGCCGCGGGGAGGAAAAGCGGCCCCGGCGGCTCGCGCGGCTCCGAGCCCCGGGTTTTATTTCGGGGCGGCGCGGGGGAACCCCGGCTCCGCTGCGGGACGGGACGGGCGCGGCCCTGCGGGGAGAAGCGGGCGGCAGGTCCGTGCGGAGCGCCCGGCACCGCGGAGCCCCGAAGCTCCGGAACGCGGTGCCGCCTCCTCCCCGTTTTTGAGAAGTCTCTCGCACTGTTAAAGCCTTTCTCCATCCTCACGGGAAACTCATCCCGTCTCCCTCTGCCAAAGCGCTTTTTCCCCACCGCGCTCAGCGCTGCCCGGCGAAATTTTGCACGGCAAAAAAAAAAAAAAAAAAAAAAAAAAAAGCTTTAAAGAAGTGGCACTTTTCCTCCCGTGGAAAACGCTCAGCACTAACTGCACGCATCGTTAGATCTTGCGCCTACCTGGCGTTTGTCTCCCTCGCGAAGCATTGCCAAAAAATAGTTATTAATGGTATTAATAAAATTATCTGCACTGCTGGTTTTCCCCGGCCCGGCCCGCAAAGCTCCCACAGCTCCACAAGGCTGGGAGCCGAGCGCTGCCTTCATTCTCATTGCCCACACTGAAGACAGCTTCTCCAGATATTGCGAAATACACATTTATGTTTGGGGTTTTTTTTCATGCAGATTTTGTTCTGAAATGCTCTACCATCGGTTTGTGTCGTTACCGAGCTAAATAAAAGCATAGGGGATGGTGGGGAGGGTGGGAATGGGAGATGGCTCTCGAATGAGCGTGGATGGAGTGGGAGCTTGGGTTGTCAGCTCTGTCAGCCCAGCGTGGGTGCAAACATGAGACCCCCGAGGATGTGCACGAAGCCAAACGCAGTGTTTGATACATGGTGTAATACAGCTGGAGGAAGATTTGGAAGGACAAGAACAAAAGTTGTGTTTGGGATGCTGGCTTACCCAATCTGCCTCCCCAGGCCCCCTCCTGCCTTCTGACTGTGAGTACAGAATGCATATGGAAGCTCAGCAGCAAATGGGAAACTGCCGGAAAACCAAGCAGGCCTTTTCTTTGTGGAATTTTGCTTTGCCCATCCAGCTGCCATCGCATCGCTGCTGGTTCCGGGTCTGATGTCAGCACCTGAGCTCCCTGGCTGTGTTGTGGCACCTGCAGACCTACAGCCACACTGCTTGAGCATCCCCAGAGCTGTGCTGGGTGACGGCTGCTGAACGGCCCCTTCAGAAACGACCTGACTTTCAGTGTCTGTTCTCCCATTATATTCCCCTCCTGGCTGCAGGCAGAGGGCACAGCAATGCTCCCCGCAGCCTGGGAGCTTCACATTTCTCTGCTTTCCTATCTGCAAAATGGGACAGCAAGGCTTCACCGTTCTCCAGAAAGCTCTTTAGCTGCTCCAAGCTGGGAACGCTGCTCCAGTTCCATCATAGAATCATAGAATCACAAGGTTGGAAATGACCTGCAAGATCATCTAGTCCAACCATCCTCCCATCACCATTACTACCACAGAATCACAGAACGGCCAGGGTTGGAAGGGACTTCAGGGATCAGGAATCTCCAACCCCCCTAGCTCGTCATCCAGACGCTTCTTGAACACTGCCAGGGATGGCAGGGACAACATCCATGTGCTACAGAAGGAGGGGTCCTGGCCACGCTAATATGGCTAAAGATTGTCATAGCAGACATATCTAAGAGGGCTGCTCTGCAAGCTTGGTCACCAGTTGTGGTTCTGTAGTTGCGTGCATCACTGCAGTGTGTTTTTAAGGCAGGCAGCACAGTGTCCATTCTGTGTGAGCATCCCAGCCCTCGCAGCATCTGTCATGAGATGATGAGGTGCCCTGTGAGTTTGAGTACTACAGCACAAACTTCTGCCTGGTAGCAGCAGAAGGCCGGTGGCTGGGTGGAGCGGGGAGATGGCACAGCCCCTGGAAGCTGTGTTTGAGGGTACAGCTGAGGATGAAGTTATGACCTCCTAGAGGCAAAGCCCGGCCAGGTGATGGGAATTCTGCATCAGGCACTGCTGCAAGATCCTCTTCCTGCAGCACATGTCCCTGGAGGAGTAAATTATCAATAGCTTGAGAAGTAAATCCAGTGACTGTGATGTGACACACTGTGGTGAGGCACTGGAACAGGCTGCCCAAGGAGGCTGTGGATGCCCCATCCCTGCAGGCATTCAAGACCAGGCTGGATGTGGCTCTGGGCAGCCTGGTCTGCTGGTTGGTGACCTGCACACAGCAGGGGTTGGAACTGGATGAGCATTGTGGTCCTTTTCAACCCAGGCCACTCATGATTCTATGATTCTATGATTCTATGATGTCCTAAATCCCACCTCAAAACTCACTCATCTGCACCGATGGCCGTCCTGATGGGCAGCAAGGGATCTGTTTGTGTGGTGCCCTCTCCAGAGTTCAAACCCTGCATCTGAAGTGCTGCAGTCCAGCCCCGTGCCCAAACAAAATGCTGAGCTTTTCTCGTATGCTGCCATAAATAAGGCAAACCACAATCAGGAAATGGCAAAATGGCTATTTATAAACCACCCCTATCTGCAAAGATATTTGTGAGACCAGCAAAAAAATCCCCATGTTGCTCTTCCTGACCCCAGTGCCCTCTATTTGCTTCACTCTGAGGCGTTTCAGCTCATCAGAAATGTTTGCCAGTGGTTATGTAAGAGGAAGAGTAGGATAGCGTTCATCCTTGGCAGCACTGAGCTGTTCCTGGTCCTTCTTTTTCAGGTTGCCATCCTCTTTGTGCCCTCCCCCATTGGGATGCTGGGTGCCCTGAGCGCTCACGGTCAGTGCTGAGAGCCCTCCAGGCGGTGTGCAGGAGTGGAGTTTTGCCCCTTCATCCAACAGGGGTAGCTGCTCTCTGCAGTGCCTTGACACCAATAGTGCACTAACAACAATGGGGAGGAGGAGGTGAGAATCACAGAACGGCTCAGGTTGGAAGGGACCTCAAGGATGATGAAGCTCCAACCCCCTGCCACACGCAGGGCCACCAACCTCCACATTTCATAGCAGCCCAGGCTGCCCAGGGCCCCATCCAACCTGGCCTTGAACACCTCCAGGGATGGACGGGGCATCCACAGCCTCTCTGGGCAGCTGTTCCAGCACCTCACCACTCTCATAGCAAAGAACTTCCCCCTGACATCCAACCTCAATCTTCCTTCCCTCAATTTCAAACCACTTCCCCTTGTCCTGCAGTTATCTACCTCTGTAAGGAGTTGACTCTCCTCTTGTTTGTAAGTTCCCTTTAGGTACTGAAAGGCTGCAATGAGGTCACCCTGCAGCCTTCTTTTCTGCATCCTTGGAAGCATGCAGGTGTAGCTCCATTGTTTTCCTCTGGGGGATGATGAACACATTCTTCATTTGCATCAGTCTTGAATTTTCAGCAGCTGAGCCATGAGGATCTGTTTGGATGATGGTGGTGAAGCCCTATACAGGGAAATGCCAGTGCTTTTCTGAGTGCCGAAGTGATGCACAGCGTGGGATGCACGTGGTGCTTCACTCCCCTCTTCTGAATGCTTTGGTGACAGGGCTGTAACCTCTGGGCACAGACAAATTGTGCGAGGAAGCACTGTGGTGTGGGAGTGTTTGTAAGCATGAGTGCGTGTTACCCATGTAAAACAAGAAACCTTTGGGTTTAAAAGCATTAAGACTGTATAAACACAACCCTCTCCAGAGCAAACTGCAAAGCCGTGCAATCCCAAGCTGCGGGGCACCGCTTCCCCGCTCTTCACTGCACATTGCAGCTGCCCGTGAGAGGTTTACTGCTACAACAAAAGCTTCCTTCCCACCTGAGACGAGCCATGCAATGGTCAGCTCCTAAATCCAGCCCTTAGTTTGGAGCTGTGATGGCCGTAGACCTTTCCTTGTGTGCCCTCCAGATGGGGCGGACCTTTATGGGACGCTGGGAGCCCAGCTGCCTTCTTGAGGGCTGTGAGCAGGGCTGGAGCAAACTGCCCTACCTGGGCACCAGCGCTGGGTGATGGAGAGCATCGGTTCTGCAGCAGATGAAGCACTGAGCTGCAATGAGCCCTGGAGCCCCGGGAGGTGCAGGGCTGCTGTGTGTGTGCCGGCTGAGCAGGCGTGCGGGGGGTATTTTCTCAACACCACGCTGAGGATTGCATTTGGCAGGAAAAGGTGTCCAGAAAAATTCAGTCACTGAAGCAAAGAACCTTAATAAATGGGATTTAAATAATAGATTTAGCCAAAAATCCCCAGAAGACGGATTCTTTATCCACACATCAGGTGCTGTAAGCTTAGAAAAAGATAACAAAAATGTTCTTCAGACAGAAAAGGTTGAGTTTCTGCTTTAATTGAAAAATCGTACGCGGTATTGATATTCCTAGAGAGATGTTACGTTAAGAAGGAGTTTATACTGAGAGATGTATCATCGCTATTTGGGGGTAAATTAGATTAAAGTGATTTGCAGTTATCCCCATGCTAAGTAGCATAAACGGAAGAAATGGAAAGTTAACGTTGTGCTTAAGAGCAGCACGTGGAGTTCGCTCAGGAAATCCCGGCTGTGCTGTGCCGTAACACCCAGCCATCAGCTGAGCATTACGGGGGAACTGCAGCTTCCTGGGCCCGTCATCAGATTCATCTCTCTCCTCTTTACAGTGTCGTGGCGGAGCAGAATTAAGGATATCTGCATGCCTTAAACAGAGCCTTTCTGTTTTAATTGTGTAATTATGGAAATCACTATTTAGGGATCCGCAGTTACGGCTGTGTTGAATTGTGCACTTCAGGCAGGCGTGCAATCTCTTTGTGAAAGAGTATTCTCTCCAAAATCCCACCATCTACTTTCTGAATATCGAATGCATGTCCTGGGCATGTATTTGCAAATTCATTAATTAATTTATCAGTTAAAACTAATTAAACATCGACCCTTTAACAAATCTAATGTGTTGTGTCAGAACTGTCTATTTCTCTCTCCCGAAGATCCTATTAACGGAATAATGCAGACCCTGCAACCTTCCTGTGTAATTAATACTCTCTGAAATCTTACATATAAATTTCACTTCTTCTACAATGAATGGTCTCTTAAGAGATTCTGCTCAGTAGCTGGAGGTTTATTCAGCAGCTCTGCTCTGCAGACTTTTCCCTCAAAGATTCCCATAGTTCCTATACAGATTTGCACTCAGTGGTTGGCACCCAACTGGTTGGAACTCAACTGGTTCCCAATGGCAAAGACACAAGGCCAACCTCAACGTGCTGGATGCTCTTGGGGCGTGGAGCAGCGAGCTCTGCAGGTCTGGAGTTCCACAACTGAAAGATTTCCTCAATATTTTTGCCGTCACAAATAGAACATTGAGTTTTATTGAGTACTATTAGAAAAAAGTTTCTTCTCAGGAAGAGTCATAGTGCATCGGGCCATGCTGCCCCTGGAGGGGTTCAAGAACTGTGGAGATGTGGCACTGAGGGACGTGGTTTAATGGGCAGTATTGGCGGTGGGTGGACCTGGTGGGCACGGTGGTGACGGACTGATAAATGCACTAGTTGACCTCCGAGGTCTTTTCCAACCTTAATGCTTCCATGATTCTGTGAGTTCAAGAGCTGGTGTTATTTGGTCAGCACTCAGCTGGGCTGCTCCCAATGGCCCACTCATGGACTTACCACACTTGGCAACGTGCCTGTCCCTCAGCGAAGCCCTGAGAGCCACTGCAGGTAGCATCACCTCAGGGAACCTCACAGAGCTTCCGTGGGTGTTTGAGGCCATGAGCCCGAGCGGCATGACACAGATGTGACACAGATGTGACACACATGTCACTTGTGCTTGGCCGCAGCTGCTGCCCGCCTGGGGTGGGACAGGCTGGCAAAAGGGCCTGGCACAGCATGCAGCAAATCCCCAATTTTCCCCAAACTTAGCATTTCTTTAATGATGATAATAGCTCCCATTACTTCGCTCTCACTGAAGTTTGCTACCCTGCAGAGATGAACTGAGTACCTTGGAATCCCAGGCATTTCTACAGACTGGGAGGAGCAATCCTTGAGAGCAGCCCTGCAGAGAAGGACCTGGGGGTCCTGATGGATGAAAAACTGAACATGAGCCAGCAGTGTGCTCTTGCAGCTCAGAAAGCAAATGGGATCCTGGGCACCATCAGAAGAGGGGTGGCCAGCAGGGACAGGGAGGTGATTGTCCCTCTGCTTTTGTGAGGCTCCATCTGCAGCACTGCGTCCAGCTCTGGAGCCCCCAGTACAAGAAAGACAGGGAGCTGTTGGAGAGGGTCCAGAGGAGCCACAAAGATGATCAGGGGGCTGGAGCACCTCTCCTATGAAGACAGGCTGAGGGAGCTGGGCTTGTTCAGCATGGAGAAAAGAAGGCTGCGGGGTGACCTCATTGCAGCCTTTCAGCACCTAAAGGGAGCCTACAAACAGGAGGGGAATCAACTCTTGGAAAGGGTAGATAACAGCAGGACAAGGGGAAATAGATTTAAGTTGAAGGAGAGAAGATTGAGGTTGGATGTCAGGGGGAAATTCTTTGCTATGAGAGTGGTGAGGTGCTGGAACAGCTGCCCAGAGAGGCTGTGGATGCCCCGTCCATCCCTGGAGGTGTTCAAGGCCAGGTTGGATGGGGCCCTGGGCAGCCTGGGCTGGTATGAAATGTGGAGGTTGGTGGCCCTGCATGTGGCAGGGGGTTGGAGCTTCATGATCCTTGAAGTCCCTTCCAACCCATTCTATGATTTCTATGGAAGAAAAAAGGAAAAATGGAGTCAGTCAGAAGGGGGCACGCCTCAAAAAACCTTTCAAAAACAGAGTGGCACTGCGAGGTCTGTGCCTGCACTGAGCTGTGCTGGCTCACTGAGCGCCAGCTTCAGCACAGCCCACAGCAGCACCTGCGTGTCACAGCACACAGCGCTCAGTGCTGTTCCCCCCCCAGTTCCTCACCCCCAGCATACGGCCCATAAATTAACAAACTGCCGATACAACATTAAATAACGGCCGACGCATGCAAACAAACAAACAAACATTTCCTGTGCTTTGTTAATAGAATTTTGACAGCTTCATTAAGTTGGTGAAATTTCAAGATACTTAATGAAATAATGCTTCATCCCTTGGCTTCTGATATAAATCCTAATGAAATGTGCAATTCCGATTCATCACCAACAAACTGCTCTCTCAGAAGGCACTCTCACACTGCCGAGGTTTCTATTTTCCTGACGTTACGATCTCAGCAATTTTATTTTAACAGTTAGAATGGGAATGCCTAATAAGTTAAAGAGCAGAATAAAGGATTCCTCTAGAAGGATAAAGAAGTATATGTTTAGGTGGAAGAGACTTCAGAACAGATTATGGGTTGTTTTATATTCTAAATATGACACATTAATATCTACTTATTTAATACTGTAATTTATTTTTTTTTTTAAGTTCTTTTTGCCAAAAGATGATCTGTATTTCTCTGAAAATTGCCTGGTGGAATCCCCACTTGTGCAAATGATAAGTGACTGCTGCACACCAAGAGCTGAGCGCTCGGAGGCTCAGTGGAGCTGCCCTTAAACGAACAAAGTGAATGGAAAAAAAATTAAGTAGAATTAATATTATTAAAGATAATAATATAAATTATTAGTAGTTTTCTATTAAGGTCAGATTAACTCCACTACAATTCAATTGGAATAATACGTTGCCACTTATGCAATCACAAATGTTTTAACATTTAAATTACCTTTTTGGCATTCTGGAAACCTGCATTTTACGTTCTGCAGCGAGGCAGTGCTGTGCAGTGCCAGGAGCAGGGCCACATTCTGTGCTGGGCTGGAACAGAGGTGGGCACCACTGCTCAGGGCTGAGTTCTGAACTGAGGTCAGACATTGGGCTGCAGCTCTACAAGGAGCAGAGCGGTCCATGGCTCTGGTCTGGGTCTCTTGGCTGAGATTTGCACCCATTGGTTCCAGTTTTGAGGCATCAAGAGATGTGGGCCTTTCTGCACCCAGAGGACTGCCTCACCTCGTGAACAATCAGAGTCAGCGTCGTGGAATTGTTTTCTTCAGAGTCTGGTCCGATGCTTTGTATCAGTTCAAGCAGAAAAGCCATGATGATAACACACTGATGTTTATAGCTGCTGCTGAGCGGTGTTGCACAGAGCCAGCGAAGGGCCCAGGCACCTGGGAGAGAACAGAAGTAGGACAGCAGACTGAAACTGACCATAGGGATATTCCATAGTATGACATCAAGTGAAAGGAGTTCTGAAGGGGGAAGGAGTTCATTTCCTTCTCTTTTGCTGCTCAGGATGCTAGCTGAGCATCTGTCGGGGGTTGGTGAGCAATTGTTTGTGCATCACTTGTTATATACAGACATATACATATATATTCATGACTACCATCCTTTTCTTTTTCTCTGTCTTAGTGGTTTTATCTCAGCTCCTGAGTTATACTTGTTTGTTCTCAAATTCTCTCTCCCATCCCACTGGGAAGAGGAGGAGTGAGCGAACAGCTGAGTGGTGCTGAGCCACCTGCTGGGTTAAACCTCAACAGACCATTTGGTGACCAACGTGGGGCTCCAAGGGTTGAGAAAACAGCAGATCTGACCAGACTGTGTTAACACAGTGTGTAGTGGTAGTTTGATAGTTGCTGGTCACGCTGTTTTCCCCATTTATGGAGCTCTTTGAGAGTCTTCTCATGGAACTATGCCTAAGATCTTCAAGTCCAACCTTACTCCACCCCCATCTCGCCCACTGACCATGTCATTCAGTGCTATATCTCCATGGTTCTTGAACACCTCCAGGGACTGCCTCCCTGGGCAGCTGTGCCAGCACATCACCACTCTTTGGAGAAGAAATGTTTCCTAATATCTAACCTGATCCTGCCCTAGCGCAACTTAAGGCCGTTACATCTTGTCCTATCAAACCCTTGTGAACTTGCAGACTGAACCCAGTTCCCAGCCATTTTGCAGGGTCCTTGTTTGCCTGCACTATGTTGCAGAAATACCTCCAAACCCTTTTACAGGAGCCCTGCACCCCATCACCCACCCTCCTGCTACCCACAGAGCTGCACTGTTGCATCAGGGCTGCTGCAGCTCAGGGCCTGGGCACCTTCCTCCTGGTGCAGAGCAGCAGGGCCAAGGATTCCCTGGGGGGATGCTGAGAAGCATGTAGGAAGCACAGGGATACATTTTTGGTCCTTCTTCCTGCCCTGGCACCATCAGAAGCAGGACCAGAGCAGATAACATGATGGGACCTTGCTAATTTCTGGGGATCCCTGGCAGGATGTGGCAGGTTGATCTGGGGGCTGTGGATGCCTCGGCTTGGATAATAAAATACTTCTGGGCAATGTACTTTGGGCTTGTCTCCCTTCTTCCCTATCTGCTCCCCCAGTCTGTGGTGGGAAGTAGAGATGCTGTCACTTGGTGCTAGCACAGCGCTGAGCTCCTGCTGGGCAGCGTTGGGAAGTGAACCACATGGTTCACATGGGCACCCAAACACAGTGGTGGCACTGCTGTCCTTCTGTGGCCGTGGGACACATCCAGCTACTCGTGGAGTTGGCTCTGGGAGCTGCACTGAGACCTGCACTAATCTCATTCTCTACTTCATTGCTTCTTGCAGGAATAAATATATCACTCCAGATTCCAGGTGGCTCAGCAGTTTTAATAATGGGGGTTATACAAATAATCTCTGGATAAAAAAAAAAATCTTAATTTTAGTTTGCTTTTTACAAAATGTACTGCAACAACTGGCTGTAAGCCATCAGCTGTCCCCAGACAAAATCTATACAGAGTAAGAGAGGGCGATTTGCCACCATTTTTAAAGGCATTTCTAAAGACTCTGAGTACAGTGGCAGAGGGTGAGCTCAGGATAGAGCTCAGGATGAGCAGAGATGTGTGGCATGGCTCACACCATGGCAAAGGGTGACAACTGCCTTACTGCAAAGAACTCAGGCAGCACACAGTGTGCCATCTGCAACACTGCCATAAAGCCCCCAAAGCACAACATCTTTTGTAGACCCTCTCTCTAAATTTAAGCTTCCTCCATTGCCCTGAGGAGCTTATGAGCTGCTTGACCAAGATAATAACACTCTGACGTTTGTGGATCTTCTCTGTGTCAATGTTGCTAATTTTATGATCCAATTTTATCATTTTTAACATCTTTTTCAGTATTGGGTGTATACCACCATTAGGATTCCTTTTCTTGTTGATAATAACAGCTCCTGTTACCTCTAACTCAACAGCTAGATTTTTCTTAGTGCATTTAGCTTCCCTTATCAGTCTTCTACCACTCAGAAATATTAAATTATCTCAATTACTAATTTTTCTGGGTTTTTTTTCCCCTATTTTTTATACGTTGTTTGTTTCTAATTGCCACTTTCACTTTCACCTAGAAAGACCTCAAAATCAAACACCATGCTTAAAAAAATTAGAGTGGGAATATAACTTTTTAGCCAGGTCAGCAGGAACTTTTTTTACTCATTTACTTACATGTTTGTTTCTCTTCCCAGTGAATTCCACTCATCTCTTTATTCAGCTCAGCAGATCCTGGGAGAAGCACCAGGTATATATATATGTATTACTGGTCGGGACTGTCTTTTATTATCTCATAATTAATGTAATCAGGTCATGATCACCGGTCTCTAGGCAACCACCGATTTCTAGTTCAGTGATCAATTCATCTTTATCCATCATAACAAGATCTAAAATAGCATTACCTCGCGTTAGGTGCCATCCTTTCTGTGCTAGAAAATGATCATCTATAATTTTTAGAGACACCACCCATGTTTTATCACTGCCTGCAGGAGGCCTCCAGCGTTCACCTCCCTCAAAGTTTTACCACGTCGCACCATGCACACATTACTGCTTATCAGCACAGCAAGAATTGCCACATCCTCTTGTTTACGGACAGTTATCACAACCATTTCTTCTTCTATAACTTCTTATCTTGCTTCTGTATGCTCACGACCCCATCAATTTCTTATGAAGAAGATCTTCCAGCCCTTCCAAAGACCCTCCGACACACCCAGCTCCCTCACTGTGCACGCACCTGAGTGCAAATGGAAGAGCTGGCAAATTGTGTCACCATCTGAATAATGGAGGGATTCCCATTGAGCCCATCTGTAACGTGCTAAGTCATAAAGATGTTTTGAAATATCTTTGATCAGTGAGGATAATTCAGAATTTTGAGGAGTGTAATGAAAACCGGTGATTTAAAAAATCAATCTTATTGAAGACAACTGACTTTTTAATCAACATTGCCATTGTATTTCCACCCGTTATTATTTCCTCTTGGCTGATTTTAGACTGAAAAAAGCGGCTGCTTTTAGTCTTTGGAGCTGAGATTGCATCTTGTGTCTGTGCAAATCCTGGGAAAGGAGCCCTGTTCTTGTTTGGCATCTTTGAATGGCACTGTGAGTGATAGGGTAAATAAATCGATACAAGCAATGCTCAGTTTTACAGGGAATCCATTGCAGTTATTGGCAGAAGCGGGGCTGGGGCAGAGCTGGTGTCTCTGCAGCCTTAAAGGCAAGGTTAGGTATGTTGAAGCTTTCTGTGCTCATGTGTGCAGGTGATTCAGGGACACAAACAGCCCAGGAGATGAGGAGTGGCTGAGCTCATCCAGGCTCTGCAGCCTTCAGGACGTGAGTCCTCCCATGGCTGGTGGGCAGCTACGTGCAGGGCATCTGTCCTGGGTGTCCAAGGGGTGACGTGAGCACATCATCCACTGCCACTCAGGGTGAGCATTGTGCTGTGTGTTGGCAGCCCTGGGGCAGAGGATATGGGATCATCCCACACTCCTTTGCTGTTCGGTGTCCCGTTCCATGGGCAGAAGAAGAGATGGGGCTCTGCCCTTGAGCCTTGCTCTATCTGTGTCCAGTTGTCAAGTGGAAATACCAGAAATCAGCCTTTGGTGTGGGGCTGCGCAAGTAAATAATTCCAAGACTGCATCAGACTGCCTGGTAAGAGGGACAGAAAGATAGCTATATGAAAAAGAATAATTATTCAAAAATCAATAGCTGTCTCAAAAACAAACAAACAAACAAACAAACAAATAAATTATCCTGGATACATCTCAAAATGAAATCTATACTGATGGGGTAAATGAGGTCCAAACGATCACTTAAAATTTGTTCTGGATAACCTTAAATTTCCTACCACCCTACGTCCACTGTGGTTGGCAGCCAATCCTTAATTACCAGCTGTCCCAGTTGACCAACTGTGGAAGGAAGAGGACTTGCTCTTGTTCAGGGCTATCCCATGTCTCTTATTGCAGTGGAGGGGCTGGAGAAATCCCTAAGAAGAAATCAAGGTGTGGAGAGAAGGACATCTTGCAGATTGAAGACTTGCCTCCTTGTTCAGTAGAAGAAATCCTGAAGGAAATTACGGGGCTTCTGTGTTTGTTGGCCCAAAAAAGGGGCAAATGGCATGATGTCTATTGCAAAATAGGGCTCATGGAGGGAGATCGTCTCTCACAGAGCCCTGGAAGATAGGCAGTTCTATCTTTAAGCCCTAACGTGTTTCTAGAATAAGACTCAGGGACAGGAATAACCTTGGGCATGGCTTTTTTTATCAGATTTATTAAAAAAAAAATAATAACGTTATGCAAGTACAGTCTTCTATGGAACTTCTATTCAACTACATAAAAATCGCCTTTAAAATATTCATCTAATTCTTTTTTAAGTCTCTGCTGCATGCCCTACTGGACACACAGTGCAATAAGAAATGGAAGAAGCCAATCACTGACCTATGCAGAGGCTCTGATAACGACATCTCTTTTGCCGCTACCAATTCTTGGTTCATTTTCTGCAGTCACTTGGGTGTTTTCTGCCCAGGTGAAGGGAAAGGTTACCTTCAGGCCAAGCAGGAGATGCAGCTCATTGCATGTCCACACTGTGCAATGACCAACCCCTTCCTCACGTCCTCCCTCACTGAATGCACTCCTGTGGACATGCTTGGTGCCCTCCTTTGAGCTCAACCTGACAGGTGAACCGATCCACATCCATCCTTTGTGCTAAGTTGGTGAAGTGCTTTAGGATCCAATGACACATGTGTTGAATATTTAAAGCAGGGAAGAGGGAAAAATGAGCAGGTAGCTGCCAGCTGCTCTGCCCTCAGCTCTGGCCCTGCCCTCCAGGAGCCTGAACAGTCCTCTCTGCTCTCCCATTCCACATTAAGCCAGGTTATTGTTTTTCTAATTTCACTTCTCTGCAAAGAAAACATGGGGATGGACAGAAGGGAATGTTACAAAGAATATAATTTTTCTTTTAAATTCAGCAACCTAAATAAAATTAATAGATTTAACCCAATTTTTTCTTCATATTGATAGTCTCTGGCTAGTTCCTTATTGTTTCCTCAGGGCTTGAATTATGGTGCAATAATTCACGCTGAGTTGCATGGATGGTACTCAGCTTTCAGCCTTGTGCCTGACAATGCTCCAGGCATGAATTATTGTACTATAATTCACACCTTGTCATATCTTATTGCCGGAACATCCCCTAAATGACAAAGCTGGATTCATTAAGTAGAAATTCAGTCAAAACTTGGGCAGGAAGGACCATGTACTTAAGATCTTCATCTGTGTCATTTCAGCTTAGAAAGGAAGAGCCCTAAGCAATTAACACAGGGGCAGAGACTTATGCATCCACGTCTCTGTGCCTGTGTGTGTGAAAATCTTGGGTGGAATTTCTCCATATGAAGGGAGATGACTCTTCTGAACCTGATGCCCACACGCAGCTAAGGTGTATGGATCAGCTGGTCTACAAAAGGCTTCCAGCTGTCTAGGTTCCCAAGCAGACCAAATAGCCTTCAGGCTTCAAGGGAACATCAACAGGCGTTCACATCCAAAAGATGCTCCCAAGGTGCCCAAAAGCTGCTACACCCCTTCACAGTAACAAACACAGTCTCCTGCACATGGTGAGCACCTCTCCCTCCCATAACCCATCTCGATCCACAGCCAGAACTGCATGGGGACAGTTCCTGCTGTCATCCACCCATCCTTTGGGGCCACAATAGAGTTTCCTGGCGAGCTATGCACTTTCAGACTATCTCTGGGAGGGCTCAGGTTTGCATGGTCCAGGGAGAGGAGTCCTGGATGGCATTCTGAGCTCATGGAAAGGCAGCCCTTAGGGGGGAAAAGAAAAAGAGATGGGGAGAAATCACCATTTCAACAAACAGCAGTAGGCAGCTGGAAAAGCAGCAGGGACTGGAGACATCTCCAGGAGGTGAGCGTCAGGCTGGGCCTGGCACCACGAGCAGATGGCACAGACATCTTCCTGTGCAGAGGGTGCTAAATGCAGGCAGTCCCAGAATCAGCAGCATGCTGGTGTTTGGGGTAGTCGAGAGTAAGCACTGCCAAACATCTAGGTGCTTAAAACAGCACCGGGCATCTGCTGTGAGTCAGAAAATTCACACCCTTCATGCCCACTGCTGTTAAAAGCATTGCAGCTGAAATATTGCTTTCTACCCAGCCAACACATGCTGGCAGCATCCTGTGCTCACATGGGCTGTACAGCGACCATCTCTGCTCCCTGTCCTCCCTGCCCTGCTGGGAATGGGCTCATTTTCACACAGCTGAAGTGGCAAAGACACGGCCACCCCCAGCTGCTGCTTCCTCTCATTGTCCTGTGTGATGCTGGAGCAATGGGGATCATAGAATCATGGAACTTTTTGAGTTGCTAGGGACCATTAAGGGCCATCTGGTCCCACTCCCTGCAGTGCACAGGGACACCCACAGCTCCATCTGTGCTCAGAGCCCCATCCCCTGACCTTGGCTGTCTGCAGGGATGGGGCATCCACAATTCCCCCACAGACAAAGCCAGTTAGCACTGTGCTTCCTGATGTCAAAGCAACAGTGGAAGGGAGGAGCAGGGAGAGGCAAATGGCAGCAGGTGACAGCCTTCAGCTGGAGGAGCTCAGTGTCTTCTGCAGAAGATTCTGCATCACAGAGCTCAGGGGCTCTTTGGTCTCATGCAAACTTGTGCCTGAAATTTAGCACCTGGACCTCATGGTTGATTTTGCAATTCGACAGCAGATCCTGCTCGAGCATCCACTGCAAAGGTGGTTGCAGAGCTCGAGCTCTGAGGCTGCGACTGGCAGAAGTGCACTCACTGAGCACTGGGATGCCTCACTCAGTAACAAGATCAGGATCCACCCCAGCTTAGCTTCCTCAGGGCTGCAGACACCCCCTTAGCTGATTGAACTGAGTCACAAATCTTAGGTGGTCTCACCTTAAAACCAGAGGGGCAATGACAGTGTCCACCTACTGGCTTCAAGATCTAGAAGTGAAACCCCATAGGTCACATCGGCCAAAATCCACTGGCTTCCTCAGACTCTCATTTTCCAGGACATTTGATGAAACAGCTGCTGGAGAAGGCATAGCACACCCTGTCCCAGCTGGCACCCTGCTATGCTGCAGGAGGGAGTTATTTGAAAAAGTGCATCGCAGACAGACAGCATTGCAAGATCAGCAGTCATTTGGCTGACACTAACTGGGGAGGCCATTTTGGACTTGCACACGGGCATCAGAGCTGATGTGAGCAATGTGCCTCATGCAGCAGTGCTTGGCTCGGCTCACAGCGTCTCAGGTGGGCCTGGAGATGACACCTTACACCCCACCAAACTTCACATTTCACTGTCTGGCACTCTAACCTGTTAAAATCTCCTCTGGGATACTCAGTGGGGCTGGCACCACAAAAAAAAAAAAAAAAACAGGCTTGTTCCTCCAGGATTGTTGACGTAGCTTATTGCTGAATACTCGTCTGTTTGCAGATGTTCTATATTTTCCTGACATGAAGTTTCTTAACATCCCTTTTAAATTGTCTTTATGCTCACAATGTTGATGCATAATCTCTTTTTTTCCTTGAGAAGTTACTGTAAGTGCCTCGTGCAATGATGAGATGAAAGCCTTCTTTGTGTTCCTGCCAATCCAGTTTGTATGCCTCTGTTTGTCACCTGCAGATAAAAGCTCAGAGATGTTGTTTAGAGCTCGTCTATGAAGTAGAGACTCAACTGGAGGCAAGGACAGGGGGGAAATATGAGCAAAGCAGCCACCTAATTCTCCAGCATCCCAGCACCAGCCATTGTGAAGCTTTGCCCAAACAAGAATCCCCACCTAAAGCCTCTTAGGGTGGCTTACATGAGTGCACTGCACTTCAAAGAGGTACGCGCAAGGCCAGCGCCTGCAGCTCAGCTGATGAGCAGCATCTCATTAAGCTGCAGTAATTTGGCAGTCTGTGTTTACTTATATCTCAGTTGGAGCATCATATTTTGTGTACCATTTATTTCCAAACAGAATGCGTACCAAAACATTTTTAATTGTGTCATGCTGATGAAACCCAGTAACAGGGACCTTAGTGTGGCTTAAAAGCAGTATCTTTAAATGATGAAAATCTGCCTATAGATCCTTTCATTAAATATAGGACAAAGCTCTCTCTATTTATTTTTAGTTAACTAGAAGCAAATCACACTTTTTGGCAGATACCACCATGTAGACATAAAGGTGTTCATTTCCACTCCACGTCACCTGCCTGGGGGGTGGCACACAGATGTGTTAGGAAGCCACAGTCACTGCTTGTTTTGATGGTGGCTGTGGAAACAGCTGAAGAGCCTTCCCACCTGCAGCTTGAACACAGCAACTACAGCCTGAACTCCTGAAGGGACAGGGACAGCAGTACAGATTCTTGGAATGGCTGAAATTATCGGGGGCAGATGAAACTTTGTCTTTCTGGGGAGTTTTTGAGTCCTCCACAAACACCTCATCACTGATCACCTGCCTTTGCTCTCCAGGAAATCCCATCACTGCTCAACCATAGATGAGGGAGGTGCCACAGTAACTGCTGCTGCAGCCTCCCCTGCTGCCAATGACCTTCTTATAAAGAACACGATGGCCAAAGGAGCACAGCATTTTAAAGGGCAGCAGGACAGAGGCAGGCAGCTTTTTCAAAAGTCCTACAACCATGGCTGCACAGACAGGACAGTCACAGTATCCAGGACGTAAACCTTTCACCACCATCAGACTTTTTGGACAGGTAGAAATCTAAGCTGTGCTCAAACCCAATTAATCTTAGACTCATAGAATCAAAAAGGTTTGAAAAGAACCCTAAGATCATTAAGTCAGTCCCAACCCATCCCCACCATGCCCACTGACCACGTCCCTCAGTGCCACATCTCCTCTTTTCTTGAACACCTCCAGGGACGGTGACTCCACCACTCCCTGTGCAGCCTGTGCCAGTGCCCAGCCATGCTTTCTGAGAAGAAATTTTTCCTAATATCCAACCTGAACCTCTCCTGGCACAGTGTGAGGCAGTCACCTCTCGTCCTGTGAAGGAATTCATCTCCATGGCTTCTGAAGACCTAGAGGGGGAAAAAAAATTGAGCAGATCTTTAGAGTGGCACAGCTGACACAGGCAGGTAAGCATGCATTCTGTATTCTGGAGGGGTTATTGGGCTAGCTCTAGTGCGATCCTGTGGACTACTGGTGTATGGAAAGCACCAAGTGACAAACTGGAAACTGGACTCGATCTTTAGCAATGTGGTCAATTAATCACTGGAATCGACTGTTCAAGAAAGAGGTGGAGTTCTCTTTTTCTTGGTACTCTGTCTCAGGACTGGTTTGTTTCTGGTGATGTTAGCACAACAGATCACTGGTCCCGGCCCATTGGAAGCAGGAAACATGGAACATGCAGAAAGTAAACAGAAACATCCTTCTGGTTTTAATTCCAGTGCTGAGCACAGTGCCCTTTCCCAGTGGAAGATCCCATACAGCCCAAGAGATTACCACCCAGATCGATCCCATCCATACATCTACCCTGAAGAGAATCACCCACACTTGGGAGATTCTTTAACATTGATCCCTTTTTTACTCAACAAATAAACAAACAATGGCATCTCTCCTCCAAGCTTCAGCAGAGGTTGTAAAGAAACAAGAAGGGCACTGGTTAATGACAGCACAGCAGCCTACTGTCACTGGTGTTCAATAAGCTGATTTCCTGTAATTGATATTTAACTGACTGCAAAAGTAGGGATAGAAAGTCGAAGCCAGATTCCTAGGAAGCATCTCTGAACGTCAGGTTTCTCCAGCAGCCACACGATGCCGTGAGCAGCCATCTCCTGAGCCACACTGCAGCCCTCGCTCCGCTCAGTTCTTTGGCTTTCTGCTTTGAATATTGCTGGGATCCTTAGGTTCAGCCAGAGCCTCACCCAGGTAGCACCACAGGATTGAGGAGGGTCATACATTCGGAAACAAACACAGTCTTACCTTTGACAGCTAGCAGCAGAGAATTCGCCACGTCTCTCAGAATGTTGTTTCAATGATTAATTAACCAGTGTTGATAAAAACACGCACATTAATTTGAGTCTGAGTGTGCTTAACTTCCTTTTCCAGCTGCTCTGCTCTTTGTGGTTTCTCTGCTCACAAGGTTGCCCTAAAGTGTTGATCAAGGCTTCTCTTGGCAAAGAGTATAGGCTGAGGGAATGGTCACACACGCTCAAACCACTGAAGAAAAGAGCAGAAAACATAGAAAGAGCTTTCTCTTAAACCACAAAGAAAAGTGTTGTTCTCCATGACTTTAGCAGAGATTATCAATGTGAACTAAAACTTCTTTTCAGGGAAGCAGAGAAGAGGAAAGCTTGACACTGGTTTGACGGTGCCAACTTCATTAAACCATGAGGAGGAGATGTGTTTTGTGGGATACCTGAGATGCAAAGCATCAGTTGCGGGGAAAACACATCAGAAAAGCACACAGAGAATGAGAAATCCTCCACCCCAACACCTCCCAGCTCCTCCTAACCCCAGCCTGGTGGCCAAGGCGAATACATCTAACAGGACTTGTAGTGGTGGGTCTTCAAATGGTCATACGGCACTGGGAGCTTCTCTGCACCTCTCCCTGTTTTCTTCCTTCTTGCAGTTAAAAAGGTCTTTCATCATTGTATGTTTCTGGCTTACTGTGAGAATGCATACCTGCACCCAGGTAGAACAACTAGTCCTTTAAACCATGTGAGGTGTATGGATAAGTAGGTGTGGACAAGGACAACATGACTGTAGAAATTATAGAACTGGAACTGAAGTGCTCCACCTGGGCCTGTCAAAGTTTGTTCACATGTTTGAAAGTGTCTTCTTTTCTTCTTTTACTTTCCTGATTGATTCGATTAGTGCCCAAAAAGGTAAAAAGAAAAAGAAAGAAAAAGAAAGGAAAGAAAAAAGACATTCAGCCCCATCCTTCCTCCCTTGCATTTGTCTGCCCCTTTGCTCCGGCGCTCCTCTTGGCACCCCCAGCTGCAGTGGGGAAGGGGAATGGGGGAATGCAGACTTTCAGGATTTTAGAGCTGTTTGCATTGTATGAAAAATGTAGTTTTCTTTTTTCTTTTTTCTTTTTCTTTTTTTTCCAAGGTAGGAAAATAGTATGCTTTTCCCCTTCTCTCCTAATGCAAATGTGGCCAAATTGATTTCCCTCCAACTTTCCACAAAACACATTTATTCCAAGAGGAGAGTTTTGGGAAAAGGTACAAGTCTGTGAAGACAGAGTGTTCTTACGGAGGCTGGAATTGCTGCATTAACCAGAACATTTGTGGTCTGCAAAAAGCAGGGATTAAAATTAATGTAGGGAATATCAGCAGGGAATACCTTAGAATGGGACCACAGAAGGAAGAGAATGGTTGTGTGTGGTGTACGGCAGCATGGGGCATCACTCTGTGAGGTGCTCCTGGTTGGGGCTTTGCTGTTGGAAGTGGTGCAAGGTGCATCCACACCCTCAAAGCAGAGCAATAATGAACACAACATAGCAGATAATAAAACAGTTAGATGCAAGCACAGGCTGTGGTTTGCTCCAGGTGGTGGGATGGATAAAGCTCACGGTTTGGCTGACGCTTGTTCTGAATCTTCTAATGAGGTCTAATTTTGATTTCTTTGAGCTGTCTTATGGAGCAAGGTCAATAAAGCACCACTGCAAATCAATTTAAACAAAGGTGCAGGAGTAGATAACTGTGAACTCCCAACTATTTAAAATAGCTGCTGCATCCTTAGCAAAGAAAAGAGACTGAGTTATTTGGCTCATCTCTGTCAGCTAATGAAACATCCTCCGTATGGAAATGTGCTTTCTGCATATTTTTGCTGAGAACTAGTTGAGAATAATATAGGCCAACTCTCTCATTTCAGGTTTCTTTTACATTACCTGGAAGACTTGTTTATTTACAGCTCTGTGAGCTTTCAGATACAGTCACTCAGTTGACATCACTGCAGTCTGGCTGCAGTTGGGCTCCCAATGGCAGACCCATGGGAGGAGCGAGGGTGCAGCGGCTGGGTGCCAACAAGGGAACCCCTCTATAGGATCCATTGCATGGGCAAGTCCACAAGGATTTTATGCAGATATCTGTTATGTGGGACCTCCCAATGAGCGTTGGGACTTTCCAGTTGGGTGGGGTTTGCTTCTGCTGTTAAATTATTCCCCCAAGGCAGACGGTGCACGTGAAATGCTCAAGATTTCAAGTTGCTGAATGTTACGTTTCTCTCTAGGATGGAAGAGCGTGCTCAGATCAACTTGGTGGAAAGCAGCAGTGCTGGATCAGTGCACAGAGCTGGCGTCTGACTCCAAGCCAGCCCCAAAGCCCTGAATCCAGCAAGAGGAGGTTGTGCCCACACTGCT
Source organism: Chrysolophus pictus (assembly GCA_037305975.1). NCBI lineage: Eukaryota > Metazoa > Chordata > Aves > Galliformes > Phasianidae > Chrysolophus > Chrysolophus pictus. The sequence continues at coordinate 9,217,617 of CM074592.1, read as the reverse complement.
TTTGGGAACCCTCCTTCAGCCTGAGGTTGAGTTTCCTGTATGGAGTGCTTTGTGTTGATGATGGCCATACAGCCCATAGCTGAGAGCTGTATGGGACACGTGTTCTGTCTGAGCGTTGGCTCCTCTGGGCTCAGCCTGAGGCTGTTCAGGGTCTGTCCCCAGGATTCTGCACTTTGCAGTGTGCTGGGAGCTGCAAACTCCCAGCTGTGGAGTTTGCTGTGGGAAAAAAAAGCTGTAGGAAAATCCTCATTTGGCTTTGCTGGAGACATCGACCACATAGCAGAAATGTGGTCCCAGAGCACTGCAGCACTGCGCTTAGTGGGCTGACAGTGGGATGCTCTATGCAGAAACCCCAGCATCTATCTGGAGAGGATGCCCGTGTGCATGGCATGAGTGCCCTGAGCAGCATGCAGGTACAGGGTGAATCATTGTGATTTTTCTTTTTTATTGAAGAATTTTGCAAATTTGATGTCTTTAATTTGTAGTGTACCATGGAGCTGGACAGTAGAGTACATCTCCTTGGTAACATAGGGCCACTAAGATGATCAGAGGGTTGGAGCACCTCTCCTACGAGGAAAGGTTGACCTTGTTGTGGCCTTCCAGTACTTGAAGGGAGCTTATAAACAGGAGGGGGAACGGCTGTTTATAGAGGTGGATAGTGATAGGACAAGGGGAATGGTTTTAAAGAGAGACAGGGGAGGTTTAGGTTGGATATTAGGAGGAAGTTTTTCACACAGAGGTGGTGAGGCACTGGAACAGGTTGCCCAAGGAGGCTGTGGATGCCCCATCCCTGCAGGCATTCAAGGCCAGGCTGGATGTGGCTCTGGGCAGCCTGGTCTGCTGGTTGGTGACCTGCACACAGCAGGGGTTGGAACTGGGTGAGCATTGTGGTGCTTTTCAACCCAGGCCATTCTGTGATTCTATGATCTTGAAAGTGAAAAATGTCTGCCTGGAAGAATATTAGCACAGCAATTCCAAATCCATCAAAATCCATCAACTTTTTTTTTTTTTTCAGAATTCTGATTTCCTGAGCATTGCTCTTAGCTTTTTTTGTACATCTGTGCTCTGTTTCATAAGGTGCCTTTTGCAACTGCAGACTACATTGCAACTTGTATAAAATAAACCTGCAAATGAAAAGCCATTTTATAAAGCAAATTAAAAAATATTTGTCAGTAATATGTAAACTTTTTCCATGCAGTAATTATTATGAGTAAATCTGAGCAGAAAAATATGGCTATGACTTTATTCATGTATTTCAGCACGTATGTTTGTTAAAATCTGTACAGCCCCATGAAATGTTTGGATTTGGATAAATCTGCTTTTCAGGAGAGGAATTTCAAACAGCTCCCTCGCACTGGTGGGGACAGCACCAGATCTCCCTGCAGACCCACGGGGAATCCTCACAGCCACGTGTCCATAAGGCACAGTTCTCAGTAACACATCTTCCACATGCCATGAGCCTCCTCCAAAGGGCTGAACTTGTGGTTTTCAGTGCATTTTGCTGCGCTGGGCAGTTAGAATCATAGAATCATTAAGGATGGGAAAACCTCTAAGACCACCAAGTCCAACATCCACCCACCCAAGCCATGCCCACTTGCCATGTCCCCAGGTGCCACATCCCCACGTTCCTCCAGGCACAGCAGCTCCACCACTCCCTGGCAGCTCTGCCAATGCTCAAGCACTCTTTCAGGGAACAGAAGTTTCCTAAAACCCAACCTGAACCTCCCCTGGTGCAACCTGAAGCCATCACCTCTTGTTCTATTGCTGTTGCCTGGGAGCAGAGACCAACCCCACCTCACCACAATCTCCTTTCATGGAGCTGTAGAGAGCTCCCAGAACTCAAGCAGCGTCAGGGGGAACAAACCCAGGTATTTTATTTTATGCTCTGAGCAAGGAATTAACAAAACAACACAAAACAAGAAGGCTTCTGATTGAAAAAATTCTGCCAGTCCAAACAAAGCAGCTTTTCCAGCATGATGCCTTCTCCTCTGGATGTGTGCTGCCTCCTGCCAACCAGCACTACCCAGGTGGGCTTCTGCATCTCAGCTGGTGTTTCATCAGGGGAGGTGCAGAGTCTGTATCAATCCTCTGCCCATCAGATAAGAGTGTGAAGTACTCAGCTAATGCAAATGTATAGTAAATCAATAACATGCCACTAGTAATACACTTTAATTAAGGCACAGCAGACTGCGGCTCCTCTGCAGTTACAAGGAAGGAGAATTGGCTGATGTGGCATCAGAAGAAGACAGTTTGTGGATTTGAGGATGCAAGAAAACCAGTCCTGCGCATGGGAAGGGGATGGGAGAGATGTAAGTGAAGAGTGGTGGAGTTCAAAAGGAAAAGGCAAGGACTGGAAAACAGCACAAGCAGTGCTGCTGTGGTACATGTTGCTAACAGAAATATCTGTGGGCTGATGGCCATGGCAGTGCAATGAGTGCACATGGATGGTGACCCAGAGCTGCTGGATGCGAGACCCTGAATGCCTTACTGAAATGTCTCATAGAAACATAGAATTATTACAGTTGGAAAAGACCTCCAAGATGACCAAGTCTAACCCCAACCCAACTCCCCCGTGCCCTCTGGCCATGTCCTGCAGTGCCACAGCTTCACATTTCCTGAACATTTCCAGGGACGGTGACTCCATCACTTCCCTGGACAGCTTGTGCCACTGCTTGAGTACCTCATGCCCCTCACTGCATGAGGCCTCAGGACCACGCTCCCATTCCTTGTAGAACACCAAGGTTTCCCCAGCACCACACAAAAGGTGCAGGAGATGCTCAGCCCACTCTGGAGTGATGAGCACAGAATCAATGGGTGCCTACTCATACCCTCCAGTGATCTCCCAACACAGTGATCAGCCCTTGGAATGAAGCTTTCCACATTAGACAAAACATGACTTGTCCAGTTCATAGAATCATTATAGAATCATAAAATCATGAAGGTTGGAAACAACCTCTAAGATCATCACACAGATGGTGGATGTGGTGTTGAGGGGGCAAAACTGAAAGGGAAGTCAGGAGCTGAGGGGATGTGCTGGAAGACATGGACCATGCCTCAGCACCCAGGAGTGAGGGCAGGACCACAACCACTGTGCCACGTCAGCTGGGCAGCACCATCCTGCTCACTGTCCCAGGCTGAGAGGTCTCTGGTGACTCTTTGCACCAAATCTGCCCTAAACACCCTTTGTGGGCCCAGCATCCTTCAGTATGGCCACACTTTTTAGAGCAAGCTGAGGTTTCGATATGGCCCCATAATCCCAGAAGTGAGTGCCACAGGGGTGAGCAACTCATGTTTGTTCTTTAATCCAGCCCTCCTGGAGACTCTGTAGCATATAACGTTTTGCTCAGATATGTTAATTGAAATTTAATTGAAACTGGTTGGCTAGGAGCTCCCGGAGGGCTTCAGATCTGCAGGAATGACAGCCAGCCAAGGAGAGCATTACACTGCAAGGCAACGATTTGGGCTCATTAGGGCCTGGGCTCGGCTGAAATAGCTGTCAGTTCTCTAAAGCAAACAGAGCAAAAAGGTTTGTGAGTTGCTCTTAACTTGGAAGAAGAACAGGCATGAAGAGACAGAGAAGGGATTCAAAAGGTCCTAGAGAGGTAGAGGGGGGGGTTGTGTTGGTTTTCTTCCCAGTGAAGTGGAGGGGATCAGGTGGGCACTGAGGGACCTGAGAGGGAGAAATCAAGAGGCAGATTTGTGGGAAGGACTGATAGCATGGGGAGAGCTGATGGGAACATGAGGGTGGGTTTGCAGAGTGATATGGATGCAGAAAGGCTGGGCAGCCATCTCAACGAGCGAGAGGTGAGCACTGGCTGGCTGTCAAAGGAATCAGCTCTACCAGAAGTATCCCATCAGCTGGACATTTTTTACAACTGACTTATCCTGATCCATGCTGGCAATGGTCAGACCATTAGACCTGATCCCACTGAAGCCCCTGAGAAGCCCTCTGTGGTTCTCTATGAGCTTTTGGTTCCATCCTGGAGGTGGTGTCTCCCACCACCTGATGCACTTATCCCTGCAGCCTCATCCCTTCCCTTGCATGGACCACACATCTCTGCACGTATCCTGGTGACCCCCTTGTTGAATGCACACGGAAGGTTGCCTGCTATTAATACACTATTCCCAACATGTTTGTGTGAAGCACCCTTGTCCCTGTCTGCCTGCAGAAATGATACATGGTATTACAGCTACTGCACAAATTGTGAAGTAAATAAATAGAGCACTCACGCAGCAGGATTACCCTGAAATTTGTTTCTATCCTATCATTGTGATTTGGTTGTCTACGGACATCAGCTCTGCAATATAATAAGCAAAGCTTCTGAAATACCTTCATGAGAATTAGGGTTCTATAAATTAACTGATTACTGATAAAGCCTAATTATAAATTAGGTCTTATTATCAGAAGCTTCTGAGCTTCATTGAATGAATTAAAGCAGTAGGAGCAGAAATACTTCAGTTAACCATGTGAACTCTGATAAATGTTTGAAGAGGGACTGCTCTGCAGTGCTCCCTGCCCCGGCCCATTGGTGTCAGCCTCACACAGATGCATGGGACCATCTCCTGTGTTCCACTGGGAGCTCTGCACTCCTTTCTGTGTCCTTCCCCAGCGATAAGGCGATCTGTCCCTAGAGATGGGATACCTGTTTGTTGCAGCAGACCTTTGGCTGGCAGCAGGGATGCTCCTTCCTGGTAGAGGAAGAGCTCTATCTTGAAAAAAAACTTCAAAAACTCTTCTTGGTAAAACTAGTAAAACTGGCTGCTTGTAAGGCATTGGAATGCATGAACTACCATAACCTCCTTTGTGGCATTTCTCCTGTGCCTTTGTAGGTGCGTATGAAAACAAAGTGAGCTCAGACAGTGACATCAAACAGGACAACCACCCTCTCCAGGTGCCTGGTGAGGTGCAAGAGGAGCACTGCTGGGGAACCCTCTGCAAAGGGACACTGGGACAACTCAGCAGCAGCACTCACCTCCTTGGCCTGTCTCCTGGCTCACGCTTAGGTGAAGTGTTGGGATAGGCTTCAGGACCAGCTTCTCTGTATCCTTTCACGTTTCTCCTGATCCTGAGCCACCCCTGGGTTTTGAAATCAGAGCTGTGTGTCTTTTGGTTTGCTCCATATTGAAGTAAGGAATCCTTTGCTTCGTGGGAGATTTCTCTTTGTTAACAGGGACTGGGAAGTTTGGGAATGGAGAACATGAAAGGGAAGGATTTTGAGCACCTGCCCCTCAATGCAAAGGCTGCCCCATATTGATGGCAGTCTTGCTCAGAAATGTTTTTGTCTTCATCTGAAAAACAGTTTGGTGGAGTTGCTGTCCCTGGGGATGTTCAGGAGCTGTGGAGATGTAGCACTGAGAGACGTGGTTAATGGGCATGGTGGGGATGGTTGTTGGTTGGACTTGATGATCTCAGTGGTCTTTTCCAACCATAACGATTCTATGATTCTTACCTGTCCCACCAGACCCCAGTTTCCCTTGGAGCTTGGATCCTGACAGGTCACAGCTGTGGCAGGACAGCTGTTCTTGTGCCACCACACTCTTGCTGCTCTCCTTCTCTGCTGTCCCTCAGATACATTCACAAACCAGCAATCTTTCTATAGACCCAGGTTTTTAGCTCACTCCTGTAGGTCCTCCTGTTCCCCATCACCTGTGAGTTCAGGTTCTTGAGCACGAATAAAAAGATCTGCACGTAGTCCGGTGCAACAAACCAGAGCCCAAGAGTTGGATTGTGCACTGAGACCTTTTGAACTTCTTTTCTTCATCCCTTCCCCATGATTTTAGAACGTCCTGAGTGCTGGCCCCACTGCAGCACAAGGATGTGTTTGTTAATCCTTCAGCTCAGCTGCTTCCAACCCTAATTATTGGCAGAACCATTCAGCACGATGCTCAAGAAGTTTTAGCTCTTCTCAGATGCATGACTCAGAAGATGTGGGTATTCTCATCGCTGAACCAAGGTGCAGGAAGGCAGAAATCTGTGGACTTCAAGCTAAAAAACACATTGCAACTACTGATCAGACCTTCTGCCTGGCTGAGCCTAAGGATTCCCACCAGCAGTGTACAGTTCAGACTCATAACTTCCATTTAACACCTCTGAAGGGATAGCAAGACATCATCATCCATGTGATGAAATGTCCACTGTGTCCCTAGCCATGCTGTTTCCATGATCAGGTACCTCACTAATAAAAATCGTGCTTTATTTCTGGCCCAAACATGAACACCTTCATTTTCAACCTGTTGGTTCTCAGCTTGCTTTTTCCTACCCTGTCAAAGAACCATCCACCCTTGAGTTTCTTCCCCATGGAAGAGCTTCAAATCTATGAGCCAAACCTTTTGAACTGCTTTTAAAAAGACTGAAAACTAATTTTAGATCTTTTCCAGCCTTTGAACCGTTGTTGTTCTCTCACACCGATGTGTCAACAACCTTTTGGCACAGGGGCAACCCAACAGGACAAGAATTCCCAGTCATGGGCTCATCCATCTCAGGTGGTAGAAAATACCACAGCAATCATATACCTGAGCAAGGAGTGCTGCGTGATCCCAATGGGAATCCTGCAAAACACGATGGTGTCCTTTACAGACACTGCAAGAATGACCTCAGAAAGTGCAGGATTCTCACGCAGGTGATTGCCATTTATTGGCTGGGGGTGCCACCAACTGCCTGCGAGTGCATTGAGAAAATAATACCCATCTGCTCCTCCAGCATGGAAAAATCCTCATTTGGCTTTTTAAGAAGTTCCCTATAAAGCTGTTTTCATTCCTCCCCAGCAGAGCACGCAGATGGGATGGGGTTGTTTTCATGATGACAAGGATTTGCTTCCTCTATTTGCCAGTGCAACCAAACATTTAATTATAAAAGCTCCTGAAATTAAGTAGATGCAAAAAATTAAGATGAATATGCTCATTTTTGCCAATAGTGTGAAATGCTTTTACTATGAAAGACTCATTTCATTACAATATAATGTAACGGAACGTTAACACTCACATAATGACCTTAAAACCTGCTTAGAATGCAGAAACAGGTCATTGCTGTTCACTCTCTAAAGGAAAGTTATAAACCCCTAAAAATTGAGTTTACAGTGGAAACACTGACAGACCTTTAATTATAGGAGAACACCACGTGACACCGTAACACTGTGGCTCAGTATACAGTATCTCCTGGAAAGCAGACTCTATAGGATATACGCCTGTCTGAAGGTCACCACTATGCATTGGTTTCCTTAAATTTCTCAGTTCTGAAACATTTGGAGAAATAAAGATTCTCATTTAGGTGGGGTTGGGTACCATGGCAGATGGCCAAAACGCCCAAGGCTGCCCATAGCCTGTCCTCCTTGCACTGCCCTATCTCCTGCACTGAGCACTGTGTGTATGCACCCCCGGCCCATCTGTGGGGCCACACACTGCTTCAGCAGATGGGCATTCACATGATGTCACCTGGAGAGGAGAAAAGCCCAAACATCCCATGTGCTGAAGCCCAGGTCTGTGGTAGAAGGAAAAGCCTTCCCTAGATTGCAGTATTCTGGCTCCCAAATTCTGCAGGGAGATGTGGGGTACACCTGGAAGGGGGTGCATCTCCTCCATTAAGACACCAATGGCTGCTCCCTGTATGGACCAGTTCCCACCCAGACCAGACTGAGGACAACTGCTCAGGCATCCCTGTAATGTAACAGCCTACACACGCACCCATTGCCTCTGTGTGATTGCAGTAGCAGTAGAAGTAGTGTTTGTGGTGCCTTGTCCTCTCCTCCCAATCCTGCCTCATTTTGTAGGTGAGTGAAAATACTGGTCTTGGGTGCTAATTAATGTTCTGTTTTAATAGGAGTTTGTTTAACCACGTGGTGTACGCGTGGGCACAAGTGAATTATCACCTATGCTGCTCTGCTTTGCCAGCTTCCACATAAAAACAGAGCTAGCAGCTCTACAACACCCATCCATTGGGCATTTCCAACTCTAAGAGAGACCACGTTTGATTTTAAGATGTTTATAATTTATCATGAGAATATAGATAAGGAAGAACGAGATCCTACAGATAGTGTCACTATCTCCAACCATTCCCTTGTTTCCAGCTCTTGGTTTGGTTCTGTTGGAAGCAAATATTTTACAATTTTTTCTGGGCTCTTCCTCTACTTCCAAGTGGGTTTCTTCAGTGAATATTACAGAAATAGTGCAGCTGGCATCAGGCATCAGGAGAAAATCCTGTCTCCTCCATCAAATAAGTCCTGCTGACCTTGCCTGCAGCTGAAAGCACAGAAATAGGCTGAAAGTTGAGTGCTGGGCTGGAGATTTGGGGTCTGTGTGCTGTGGGAAATTTGTGTCAGATACAGATGAACTCCCATTAAGTCTCTGCAAAATGTTGTCAAAATATATGGTTGGTGTTTCTCAGCTATTTGCAGGGCAGGTGGGAGTGGTACAACAGCCACAGCCTGGATGGGGGTAGGTGTGAGGGGTCTTCTCAGGGCTGTCAGGATTTTAGCTTGTTGCTAACGGAAGGAAGGAAAGTTGGGAAAATGCAACTGAGGTCCCCTCGCAGGCTGTTCCCATGGGGTTTCTGCCTCTGAACTGTGCTGGAGTCACTTGTGACAAACCCTCCTGCAGAAACTTGTCCACCTGAGACTGGGAGCTCTTCCCGACAGCTCCCATTTCCATCTTGTCATCTTTTGTTATTTTCTCCTTCAGACTGTAATTGTCAGTCCTGAGGATGCTTGTGCTAAGGCAGGAAGACAAATACTGGTGCTCACTGCAGGACAAATCTCTTCTGGGACCCTCCAGTTATCTGATGGGCATGGGTGTTGGGTAAGTTGTACCACTGCAGCTTTATGTGCTCTTCCCACAGAGCATCCTTCCCTCCAGGATAGAGCATTGCAGTAAAAGCAGAGTTAAGGCAGTTACTTGGCACAGATGGTGCTGTCATCATCCCATAAAGATCTCACAGTCTGTTTAAATGTAAGATTTCTTGCACTGAGGTGGGATCTCCGTGGGCTCCTTTTTGAGCCAGGCTGGAAGGAAGCACCCAGGTTGGGCTGTGTCCTCTGTGTTTGCCTCATTGCAGAGGGACGGATGCAGAGTGAGTGGAGTGAGGGCTCAGTGAAGCCCAGCAGCTGTGCTGTGCCCATGCATTGGCTGCTCTTTCCCTCCTGTTTGCTTCCAGCACCAATTCAATTTCTATTTTCTATATACTGCGTCCCCATCCTTAACACAGACTCCTTTTTGTGAGGAGGAATGCACGTGTTTGAAGAACGCAGAGGATATTTGTGGCTTCCCATATTTCTGGATGCCACGTCATTGACTCCTGACTGCAACTATCAGTTCCAATATCCACCGAGGTCTGGAGAAGGATCACCCAGGAAAAGTGGAGTTTCCCCTTGCCCTCAGCCCAGCTGGCAGGGTTTGCTTGGCATCCCCATGTGTTGTCCTCTAATCCAACCGTGTACATTGTACATGCCATGAATTTGTTGTATTTACCCTCAGATTTGTAGTAAAATAACGGTGTATCTGTGCATGCAGGCTGCCAGGCATTGGTGTTCCTTTATGGCTGTCATTATAGGAGAAATGCAACACCCAACAATACACTATTATCACTACAAAGTGACAGGACTGTAGCTATATCTGTACTAATGTGCTGCACTATATGATAATTACAAATGCTTTTCATACACACGTATTTATTTTTAAAGAGACAGAGAAGTCTGAAAAGAGTCTGAGCCAACAGCACCGCATACAGTCCTTAATCTAAGGGGATGCTGGTCTGAGAAACAGTAAGCTGGTTTGTAACATCAACCTCACCACCAGAACCCTCACATGAGCCCATACCCTCTGTTACACACTCAGCCTTGCTTTACATATAGAGTAAAAAATACTTTCCAGATGAATATGCCTTTGAGCTGCAAAAAGGCTCTTGGGTGGCATGAGTGGGCATGGAATGTCTCGGTGCAAACATGCGTCACAGCGTACAGATGTGTTTCATTCTGTGTGTTGGTAAACCAGGATAACATCAAGCAGCATCTGTGACAGACTTGCAGAGTCGTAGGGGTTGGAAGGGACCTTTGGAGATCATCTCATCCAACCCCTGCTACAGCAGGTTCCCTAGAGCAGGTTGTCAAATCCAAGCATTCTAACGCGTCTAACTTTATACTTTAGCATCCTTAAATACCAGATCACTTGCTCTCCAATGCTGACTTCTTAAGACATGTTGAAATGGCAGTGGGTTTGTAGTTAAGCAGTTGCAGCAGGAAAACGTGTGAAGTTCTAAGCCAGAAAACCTGACACAAGTGCTGGGCAAAGCAATGGAACCACCCAGACTGAAAAGGAGCACCTAGAAAACCAAGCCATCTTTGTCCATATGGTTTTATAGCAATTAGACCTGTCAAATCAGGCTGATTTCCTTATTGTGGTGGAACTGGAAGCAAGTTGTGTGGATGTAGAAGATGATTGCAGTGCCTCTGATGGAGCAGGTAATTGGCAGAGTGATTGGCACAGTGTGGGCACAGTGTGTCAGTGCAAAGCCAAGTGCAACTTGTGCATCCGAGGACAATGAGGGCATCCTGGGAAACTGCACCCAAAGATGGATTGAGGACCACTGCAGGTAAGTGAGCATGTATGAGCTCCTGGAGCATGAAGAGCTGAGGAAGGTGCTGATTGACACAGGGATGAGGTGGGGTGAAGGGAGATTTCTTCTCTCCCCATACAAGTGCTCACATCCAGCCTGGGTTACAAGTTGCAAGTTGCCAATCTAATGTTTGCACTTGTAAAAGGGTACAGGAACTGGAGAAGCTGCAGAAAAGAGCCATGAAAAGAGCCATGAGAATAATTAGAGGTCTAAAAAAAAAAAAAAAAAGTCCCTACACTGAATGATTTGAGAAGCACAATCTGTTTAGATTATAGAAAGGACGAGTGAGAGGTGACTTGATTAGCGTGTAAGTACTTTCATGGGGAGGAAATACCAGGTACTAAAGGGCTCTTTAATTTAATGGAGAAAGGCGTAATAAGAGCTCATAGCTGGGAGCTGAAGCTGGGAAAACTCACACTAAAAAAGCCACGAGGTTTGAACAGTGAAGGTGATTAAATGCTGGGATGAAGTCCTGAGGAAAGGTGAGTGTTCTCTGTGTTCTCCAGAAGGCTCCTGTTCAGAACCCAGGTTTATTTCCTCAAAGACATGTTCGACCCAAACAGGGATTTGCCTTTTTGCAGGAGAAGAGCCCTCTCTGATGGGCAGAGATCCATCTCAACAATATTTTGGGATCTTCTGACTTTTCTGCCTGGATGTGCCAAGGGTTGAGGACCTAACTCTATAGTGGACCTCCATTCCACCTCCCTTCCACCTATCTGTAAACATTTCAGTCACTTGGTCATGGAACCAAAGCAATGTCAGGTGATTTATCTGACAGATTATTCACCACAAATAAAGAGTGGTGGAAGAAAAGTACCACTATGAATGGTTCACAGGCCATCAGAGCACAGAAACGTGTTCCCACAATAAGTACATTTGTAATAACAGAGCACATTGGTACAGAACAAACAGCCTACAGTCACAGTTTCTGAGAGGAAAAGAAGTCCTGTGCTGTTGGAATGAATGGCAAACTGTGTGTCACTGCGGCTGCTAAGCACTGCCACAAGTGTTGCCCACTCCCAAAGAACACCAGCAGTGCATCACAGCATTCGGCTGCAGACTGAGCTATTGCTGCGGGCACTAGTGGCAGCAGGAAGGTCAGGGCAGCACACATATCTTACAGTAAATTGCTCTAACCAAGACAGACACATAAGAGGCAATTCACCACCTGCCCATTTCAGTTCCAGACAGCATGCTCAGGGCGTGCATTTTGTGTGTGTGTGTGTTTATCTTCATTTGTAAACGTTATCCATTTAAATCTCTGTGGTTTAATACTTAAGAGCATCATTTTCTACTCCTTCATCTTTATAGGAAACTAATTACCCTAATCTCCACAGCACCTGATTCTCCTGTGTCTCTCAGTAACAGCAATAATTCACCTGGACACAGCCTGGTTTGGGCCACTTGGTCTGCAGATTTAATTCAATGTCTTTAACTCCTTGGTGTCCCGTCAGCTAAGCCAACAGTTCATTTCCTCATAATGAAAAGTAGAGACAAGAGGAAAGAGTGTTTTTTTCCCTGTTTAAATTGTTTAGGTTCTGATCTTCACAGAACTTTTAGAAATAACACAGTTTTGTAGAGTTGGTTTGGCTCAATTTCTAAATTATCTTTTGCTGGAGAAAATATTGGCAGGACATCAAAATTCTCAAGCAATCGTTTCAAGTGCTTTTGATATAGCTTCATCTGGTTGTTCTGAGGAATTAATTTTGATTTGTTGCGTTCACCCCCAATAAAATTTAACAAATACAATCCAACCACAACACACATATCACTTTTTTTTTCCCCCAGTAACCTAAGATTTGGACCTCATCATCCAAGAGAGGTATGTGGACATCCAGAAGAGGACACTTGCCAGCAGACACCACAAAATGGCATCACAGAATGTGATGTTCTCATATGGAGGATGCAGCAGAGAGGATCTGTCGGACTTTTGGACTCAGTGATCTCCAGAGGTTCCTTCCAACCCTTGTAATTCTATTATCTGCTCTCAGAGAACCACAGGGAGAGACATAAAGTGCAGACCTCATAAGAGGTCTAGCTCATCTCCTCACGCTGAGAAAAGATAATGGTGGTGGTCTTTGTGAGTATCGTTGGTCCAAGGGGTAACAGAAGGAAAGTTTTAGACGCAAAGCTTAATTTGATACAAAGGACTGAAATAGCAAGATCTCAACAGTGCAGTAATGCCCTCAGAGCCAACCGTGAAGCAGACGCAGGGGAAGGGAAATGTCTCAAGGCATATATGAGAAAAATGCATATGGGATTGAGATCTGGACTTGATAGAAATTCAACAATTTTTTGAATTAATAGAATACGCCCTGGAGAGTTGGGTTCCCACATGGCCAAAATAGACCTCAGCTGGAAATGGCCTTTAAGAATTCAGTTTAAAAAACAACAGCTGAGCCAAGACTAACTAGAATCAGACTTGCATGAGTCTATTTGGATGCTAGAATTTAAAAGATTAAGACAGGTGAACGGAGAACTCAATTTTAAGTGGGGGATTTGACTTAGCAGGCCTACTGGATGCCTGGCAGAGCAGTAGCCATCAGTGGGGCGTTCATACTGGGGTAATTCACGGAGTAACAACAGTAAAGTAACCAGTAGTGGACAAGAGACATTAGGGAAATCTTAAAGGTAAATAAAATGCTTGCTGTACCAACAAGTAAAACACAATTCCTGTGATGGAAACTGCAAATGTATGTGGGAAGAAATACGGCTGCACACTGTAGTCTATGCATAGGTGAGAACATCATGGTGGTGAAGGAGGTCATCAGGCACTGAGTAGTATTAGAAGTAGACTTCAATTACCCCCATGGTGAGCAGAGACTGTTAAAAGGGCTGAGGTGCTGAGCCTACGTTTTCAGGCAGGGTAAGTGACTTCCTTCAGAGAATATGAAAGAAGAGAAGCAACTTTTGATGTAGTGTGGAGCGGTGTGGGAGAGCTGGTTCAAGGTCCAACCATCAAAACGCAGCTCTGCAAGAGTGACCATAACAGAGTGAGGCTCAGTACTCTGTAGGAGTGTGTGGGAAAACTCAGAAATAACTCTGATAAAGTTTAAAGGGAATCTACCAAAAAAAAAAAAAAAGAGGAGATCAGTTAAAAGGGAATTTAAAGGAATGGCTAAAAGGGTAAAATGATTGAAAGTGGTGGGGATACGTTTAAAAGACATTATATTATAAGCTCTGGAACATTATTAAAAACTTTTAATGGACAAAAATAATTCTGGTCGTGGTTATAGAGCAGCCATAAAGAAGTGACTTGAACTAACAAGATACCTTTCAGATGAGGAAAATAAATTCTTGCAAGTTAATGTAAAACCATTAATGTGGGCCAAAAGTTTTGTGCTTAAGGAAGCACTTGCTAAAGACATTTACATTTTTTCAAGCATTAGGAGGTGAGCACATGCTGCAGGGCCTGTGAACCCGTGGAAGTTCAAAAGTCAGAGGGACAACAATGGAAGAAATAGTTCAACAGGAAAGTTAAATAAACAGAGGAATTTAGTAATGTTCCCACATGGGAAACTTTCATTACAAGGGATGAGTATAAAGAATTGCTTTATATTTTAGGGTTGAAATTAAAAATTGAGTAATAAAAATTCATAGAGACCAGATGTTATTTTCCAAAGAGCCGCAAAGAAATGAAAAAATGAAATTCCAGTCTATTAACAGTGCTGGGTAACCTATCCCTTCTATCTGTATAGGCACCAAAAAATTGAAGGTGGAAAATTTCTTGCCAATTTATTAAAAGGAATTGAAGTGGAAATATGAAAAGCTGCAAAATGGGAAGCCAGATTCTCTTTTTCTTTTTTTGTTTTGTTTTTGTTTTAAGGAAAGCTACTTGACAAACTAAGCAGACCTATAAGGCAGACATAATATCATCCAATAGAGCACTCTGAGATCCTGGAGGCGAGGACAGATGTAGCCATGAGTACTCGGATTTCCAAGAAGTTCTCAGTAAAGTTTGCCCTGGAAGTACTCATGGGATTAAAGGAGAGGCCATTATGCTGTGTATCAGCCACTTAAAGGATAGGAAAGAACAGGAATCAAAGAATCACAATCAGAGACATTTGTATCTCAAGAGAGTAATGCTGGAGCTGTGGGGAATCTGTCTACAATGGTAAATTAAACAGTGCCAGGGAGTCTTCCTGGGCAGTGGAATTCACTAATTACAACACAAATGGTTTGTTTGCTCCTAGCCAACACACTGTGCTGAGCAATTCGAAGGCACTATCTGGCAGTTGGTGGGGCCCAGGGATAATTCCAGTGGTCAGTGTGGATACAAGCACCCTTTGCTGGAGGGTGGAGGAATACTAACACAGTGCATGGATGGACATGTGTCACGCCGTGCCAGATGCGATATGAAAAGAGATAAGGGGTGTAATATGAAGATGTATAAAGATTGTAAGCTACCCTCCATCATATTTGGAACATTGCAGTGGTCAGGTGAAGCTTGCAAGGACTGCAAAGGGGGGAAAATAATTCCTGTTTTTAAAAAAGGAAAGAAGGCAGACTTTGGGAACCACAGGCCAGTCAGTCTCACTTCTGTGCCCGGTGTGATCATGGAGCAGATCCTCCTGGAAACCATGCTAAGGCACATGGAGAAAAGAGGGGCTGGTGACAGCTAAAAGGGCTTCACTAAAGCCAAATCACACTTGACAAATTTGGTTGCTTCTGTGATGGGCTCACAGCGATGGTGACCACAAGAATAGCAGCTGATGTCCTCTCCCTAAACTTGTGCAAATTTTTGATGTATTCTTTTCTGTAAAACGCAGAGATGTGGATGTGACAGATGGACCACTTGATGGACAGCTACATCTGAAGAGTTGTGGTCAACAGTTTGGTGTCCAAGAGGAGACCAGTGATGAGTGGTGCCCCACAGAGGTCTGCACTGGGAGCAGTGATATTTAGCAAATTTATCAGTGATGCAGTGAGATTGAGCAGAAGTGTGCAGTTCATGCTGCTAGAAGATTAACTCTGCCCAGCTTGGAAAAAGGATGGATGCAGAGAGAGGATGAAGACTGGTGGACAAAGTCCTACAAAATCATGATTGGCATTGACACAGTGAGCAGGGAACTGCTGGCCTGGAGCAGAGAACTCCAAACCCTGCAATCAGCATCTCGAGTTATAAGGCAAGGGGTGCAAAACCAGCAAAGATCACACAATTACTCTCATTAACACAATGTCTGAGCACATTGGTGAGCCCAAAGGTACAAACAGGGTCAGAAAGTGGTGGAACAGACTCGTGGATGAAAAGGGTGGAGTCTGACATACAACAGTGCAGAACAATGTTAAACAAGAAGGCATCTGCTGGAAGATGGGGGACTCACCAGGGAAAGGCCCCTCCACAACGGCCCTTTTTTCTGTTTCTCCTGAGCATCCTCTGGTGACCACTGACAGCGATGGGTAGTGGGCAGATGGATCTGACCCAGGTTGTCTATTCCTTCAGTCTTATCCCATCCTGATACAAGGTTAGTCACTGGCACAGTGTGAGGATTCTCAGTCCAGGGTGTTTTGGGGATTTTTTTAATAAAAGCATTAATTACAGTAGTGGACAGCAGTGAATTAGAATTTCTGACAACAAAGGGGAGAGCTGATCTTTATTCTGCTTAGAGAACAGAAACATGATCAGTCTTAAAAAACTGGGACACGTATTTGTCAACAGTGTTTTTAGAATTTAAAAATGCACTTTTTAAAATGTATGCTGGTGTCACATCCAATTCAACAGTGACATGAGCATATTACTTGGTGTGGAGGATTTTTTTTCCCAGTAACTCCATGTTCTAATGAGCTTATCATGAATCACTGAACAAGCATCATTGACGCAAGCTTTAAGCAGAGGACCAGCCCTTGACAGTATCCACACAGTGACTTGGCTTTCCTCTCCATTCTCACACTGTTTTTTTTTTGCATTGAAATCTCCTTCTGCCAGGCTGTTTGATCCCAGTAAGCACAGAGTCAGTTCTGGTCAGGATAACAGTATGTCTTGCATAAGCATATTGCATTTTTTTTTTTTTATTTTAAGGCCTTGTCAGAATGAATTGCATAAAATTTCGTGTGGTAGGACACCAGAAATGCACAAAAGCCAAGTCCACTTGAACTAATAAATAATGGGTCAGCCTCCTGCACAGTGAGTTGGTCATCTGTGGCTCTTGGAGGCATCGAAATTTCGCCCGATGAATTCTCCCTGACATTCCCAGCAGTCTATCAGATGTAGATGGATGTAGAGCCTTTGTTGCACAGCTGGCCCAGATCCCATGTGAAGAGCTGTGCCCTTCACCACCTGTAACTGTGACCACATTGTCTTGCACTTTGCTTTCTTCCTGCTGAATCCCAGTTGTGCCTCCTCCAGCTGCAAACGCTTTGAAGTCACTATGCACAGGGGTGAGAAATCAGATCGGTGTGGGAGAGTGTCCAAGCTCAAAAAATGATGGGATAGAACCAGAAGGATGGAGAAGGCAGAGCCCAGTGAACCAGAGAAGAACTGGATAGGGAAGTCTTACAGATATTTTCATCTTAACAACTGCTTGAGCCAGCTGTGGCTTCTGCACTTCCCAGAGGATGAATCCCTTTGTTCATTTGGCAAGGCAGTAGCACAGATTGCCCAGAAAGGTGGTGGTGCCCCATCCCTGCAGACAGCCAAGGTCAGGATGAGGCTCTGAGCACTGATGGAACTGTGGGTGTCCCTGTCATTGCAAGGAGTTGGACCAGATGGCCTGTAAGGGTCCCTTCCAACTCACACCATTCTATCATTCTGAGTCCCTGTGAGCTCCAACCATCCACAAGATTCTTTGAGAGGGCAGGCTGCAGGTCAGCTGCCTGTTTTTGAAGGCCCATCTCCTTTTCCATGTTCTGAAACTGGTTTCTACTAGGTTTTCTTGTACACTGGCATTAGTGAACTTAGCTGATTTCTCCCAGGCTGCTCATAATTCTGTAAGCATCTGACGCAGCTCTCTCAGTTCTCTTCTTTCTAGGTCAAAGAGTCTTGCTGTACTTACTTGGTCCTTGCACTGGGCTTCCCCGGACCTTTGATCACAGCCACTGTCTTCTCCAAACTTTCTTCAGGTCTATTCTAACCTCTTTGAGAGGAAGGGACCTGTAAAGGAAGCTGGCACGCAGACCCTTGGCTCCGTTGGTGCGTGGCATCTTGACAAATATCAGCTACCAGGACCAAGGGGCAACTGAAACAGAATAATTGATTGACCTCCTTGTGGGCCAGATGCTTGTACAAAAGGAATCCATTTTCCCAAAAGGAGATGTTTTGATTTTATTAAACATGTTAATTTTAGAATGAGAAATTTCATTTGAAATTATCATTCTGAAGCAAGACAAAAGCATCTTTGTTTTGACTTGCAATACGAATCAGCATATTAAACTTGAAATTGAGTTGTGAAGGTCTTGAGTAGTGAAAGAAAAACTTCCTTGGGCTCACGAGGGAAGGAGGGTCTTGAATTCTGACAGAAAAAGAGATGAAGAAGATGTTTGGGAATCTCCTCTCCCTCACAGGGTTGGCAACCTTTCACCTAAAGGTTTTCATCAGCCCTTTGGTCTCCCTCCTATCCCCGATGGTTCCAGGTGAGACTCCTCTGGCTTTGGAAGATCTCAGGTCCTCAAAGAGATGGGGACAGCACTGGTGCCCAGAGCCCTGCTGCTGCCTTCCCTCTCAACCAGTGCTAAATTAAGCTGGATTGCACTTTTCCCACTTTAGTAATTTAGATAAAAGTAACATTTTGTTTTGAGAGCAGTAGCAATTATACCCTGGGGTTTGGGATTAACGTGATTAATACTTTCTCCATCTCCAAGTGGCCCTCCCGCCCCCACTCCTGCTGCAGTCACAGTCTTTCAATGGTGCTACAGTGGAGAGCGTTGCCCAAAAAGGAGGCTTTATGCATAAATCCTTATTAGGGAGTATTGCATGTGTTTAGCAATGAGCATCTCAGGAAAAAAAAAAATAAAAGAACTGTATCGCAATGCATTAGTGTCTGTATCACATGAAAAGCCTGTCACTTCGCCACCCAGGGAACTAATGAAGATCCCAATTATACAGCAATAAAATATACATATGCAGTACAGAGGGGCTTATGCATTTTTAATTTTTTTTCCAAAGCCAAATGCAGAAAGAAAACTCTAATTAGTCTTTTTTAATAGAAAGGTATGCAGTCATGGGAAACGCCCAGGAACCCATTGAAGTCATCCTGTGTGCACAGCACAGAGCCCCTTCCTCCCCGCTGGCAGCTCCTGACCTGCTCCTGGGAGCAGAACACAGACGTGGGTCCCTCCACAACATGTCTACATGCACTGTCCCCATCTTCCTGCTCTATGGAGGACAACGTAGTTGGGCAGAGGTGTGCCCAGCTCAAAGCCCTCTGTTCTCCAAGCAGCTCTGCACCACAGATGAAGATTTCACCTTTGTCATGGAGACGTGAAGAACCAGCAAACGTTCTCTGCAGGTGTCCATGCCCTGAAGATTATTCTGTCTTGTAGAACACAACACACACACATAGGAGCAATAAAACACACATCTATCCAGACTGTCACACTTCCCAACCGTGAAGCTATCAGAGCCATTCAACGTACACACACACAAACTTCAAGAGCTTTTAGACATTAGCATAGCAATATATTTCCCTTAATTGTGTCCGAAGAGACAACCGACCTATTTGAGTTCCAGTTTCCAAAGAATATATGCATTAAAAGCATCAGTCTGAGGCAGGAACTCGGCTTGGGAAGTTTCTGACAAAATGCTCAGGATCTGGCAAGGCTTTAAGAAATTCAGAATGATGTTTTAAAGCAGAGTTGTCAGGCAACCTGAAGCGTAAAGCAGTTCTGTCAGCTCCCTTATAATAAAAATAAATGATCATTTGTTGCTTTCTGAATTCTAATATGCAGATGAGCGAATACATTATACAATGTCCTATGTCCCAAACTCCTTCTTCATTTAAATTTTAAAGTCACAATAATATGTTGCATAAATATAAGAGGAAAAATAATTACTGATGATAGTACCGTTCCGAAAAGTTTTCAAGCATGCAAAAAGCACAGAAATGGTTATTTTGACATTGATCAGTGCACGGACAGGCTCCAAGTATATAGGAACTGTGACAGGCGTAGGATCATTATCACCAGCAATAACTTTCACCTAGCTTTGAATTATTTCCTAATAATTCGAGGGGAGAGGAAGAAATCTTTGGGTATTTTTTTCAGTTTCAGAGGTATTAAAAATCTTTAAAATGCATTTGCAATGCATCTCTGGGCATTGCCTTTACTGGGAACCTGTCCAATGCGCTCTGCTCAGTCTGCAGAAAGGCAGATCCCCTTTCTGTAGAAACACAGGTGCTATAATGCTGCCCCAGCCCCGGAAGAAGAAGGAAATGACTCTGATAAGGTAGACAAGGGCCTCTGGTTCAATTTTTCTTCTAGGTCGCAAATTTCATCTTGAAATCCCAGTGTATACCTGACTGCCTTCCTAATTACTGTTATCTTAGCTGTCGTGCTAGTTTTAAATTACAAGTTGAACTGGAATAAAAAGCAAAGAAAGTTTAATTAATTGGTTAATTAATTATTTCTCCCTCTTACAATAAGAAGATAATGCTCACGGGGGGCATGGGTTGGTCCTGCAGGCGGCCTTGCTGCAGGCACTGTCCATGGTGCCGTGCCCCTGGGCGCTGAGATGTCCGCCAGGCTCCCTCCCACTGAAAGAAGCAATGGTCAATGAACACCAGCTAGATTCCACCCATCTTTATGTATATCTATATACAGTACTCCAGGCAGAGCAAGGGAGGAGGCAGTATAACTGTGCTGCAGCAAGCTGAGCTATTTAAGAAGACATTTGGAAGACAAATGTTTGCGATGCTGATAGCCATTGGCTGAATCTGACAGGGTTGGTGGATGTTTTGTTTTTTTTCCATCCAAGTGACTTCCCAGTGCGGATGCTTCTATAGTTTTTCACGTGGAGACAGCAGAATATGTGACCAATGTTTTCTTGAAATACTATTCGTGAATTTTGAATTTGGGCATCACACAAAGAGATGCACAAAATTTAGCGACTGTGATGAATACACCACAGTGGACTTGATATGGAAGATGTTCGGGGGGGTGCAGGAAAGGATTTGGAAATATTCTGGGGTGAGCAAAGGAGAAGAATGCTCTGAGAAGTCAGAGGTGAAGATATGGCACAAGCAGGGATGTGAGGAAAATGGAGACATTCTGGCAGAACTACAAAAGAGTGTTTTCCCTGATTGACACCCATCTGCTCCCTCTGTCCATTACTGTAATTTAAATAATCTTTTCCTATTTGACATGGAACCGAAAGATCTCCTCCAGTGTCATTAATTAGAAGCACAACATTATTTTTACTGAGAAAACCACCTTTTTATTCAAAGTTATCCAGTTAGTCTTGCGTCATCTGGCTTAATAAATCTGTGTTAGGTTCCAGCCTCTCTTCATTTATCCCACACCTTCAATTTCTCTCTGTCCAAATCAGCTGTAGCAGCTCAGACACCGCAGGGATCAAACTGATAGGTGCCAGACTGCTCTTTTCCTCCCACCCACATCTACTCTTCTCTCCAGTGCCAACCTAAACTTGGTAGATCTATGGGTGGATTTGGATTTGATGATATGACTGGGTCTGGATTTGATGTTCTGGCTATTTTCAGTAGTCCAAGACAGACTGCACAGCCCTCAGCTCCCTCCTGTGCTCCAAGTTGTTCAGAAGTCACTCCTCCGTTGAGGTGACCAGCTCCCTTTCCAAGCCCTGGCTCACAGCAGCATCCTGCTGTTGCTTCTGCGTTCAGCATCTCCTTCATTAGTGAAATCTGACACAAAGTATATCTGTAATTTTGGGACCATATCCAAAAAATCTTTAATCTTCACCATCACTGATCAGCAAATACCTTCCTTTCTTTCTTTTTATTCATAACACGAACAAGTCTTTTACAATTCACTTCAGTTCATCTTTAACTCAGCTTGACTTTTACCAATTCTCACTTTTTTTCTACACTTTCTGAGATTCAAGATATAGGTTTATTTGCTGCTCAGTTGTCTCTTCTTGTCCTTGCAGCCCATCTACTCCATCCTAACAGACTTTTGGATGAGGTTATTTGCTGTGTTAAACTTGGAGCCCAAACTCCCAGGATTTTTCCACTTGCTTTGGGAGCCCGCTCCAGGCTCTGTTGCAATGGATTTCAATATCTTCCCGCTGCTTTCTTACTTATGTGTCTGAGCTACTCAGGGCAGTCATCTTAGCCCACTTGGCTTATCTGCCCTTTGAAACCAAGAGCCTCACCTGCAGACTAATAAATAGAGCCCTCCTTTTGTCAGAACTAAAATAATCCACCATAAATCTCTCTGTCGGTAACTGTCTCCAACAGCCAAATATAATGCAGCATCGTTCCCTGTTGGTGGGAGAATGTTGAGGAAATTGCATCGCCTGTCACACCTGGGGTAGAACAGCCTGCAGAATGCAGTGTGTTGTGGTGCTAGCTCCAATGGAAGGGGACTAACCCCTCCTCCAACCAGAACAGCTCCAGTAGGAGGAAGAAATGGCATTTCCTTTTGGTGCTTTCCAAGCAGAACCTGATTCTAGGGGCAGAGGGAGGACAGGCACTTGGGAGGACCTCAGAAGTTTACCAAACTTTTATCAGAAGTGCATTTTATGACATTTCAAGGGGCTCATTTTTTCTTGGATCATGACCTAAGTTAGACAAATGTCAATCATTAGGAGCAGGCATACCAGCTTCTGTCTGATTAGGGCCGGGGTGGACATCCGTAGAGTATCTTAGTAATGCCAAGAGAGTAGAAAAGCTCCTGTATTTCTCAACTTGATAATAAATGACAGCAAAATTCTATCTCATTCCTGTGTGCCATCACCACATCTCCACAGCCTGTACCCATGGGTACCACCACGCTATTTGCCCTAGAACCAGCTTCAACTGCTCCAGCTGGATCAATTCATGTCTGCTTAAACCAGCAGCTCAGGAATATGAAACGCCATCAGCCTTTTATCTTAAAATACACTCGTCTCAGGAATTTACCTGTGCTTTTTCTGTGTTTCTTCAGTGAGAAATTAATCTGTCTGTCAACAAATGCCCTTCCATTAAACCTGAGCTTGTTTATTTTAAAATAAAAGTAAGCTGCTGCACTGAGCATAAAAACATGCGGTGTTTCATGTGAGAATCTGAAAGAATATTATATTAAAATGCACATTCTTTGCTTCTTTCTGAATCTCGTGGGACTCTTTCAGGAAATTTCAGCTGGGAACTGTGTTGCTCTGCATTAAGGTAAATGAAGCCTTTTCAGCTCTAAAAGTTTCTTCATGTAATAGACACATCTTCTGTGAAGTTTGCTTTGAAGTAAATAATAAATAGTACTTTGGTCCAACCACTCCTCCCTGCAGAGTATAATACGTGCTTTATCAGTGTGCTTTACACTGAAACACCCTTTGCCCGTCCCCATATCCAGGTCACCATCTCCAAACCCTTCTCCCGTGCAAATCAAACTCAAGAGGAAAAAGGGGATGGCAGGAGCTCGGGTCCTCCTTGGAGCATGAAACGTAGGCGCAGAAAATAGCTGTGATACGTGTGTGTGTTCAGCTGTAATTAAAAGTCCTCGCTGGGATTCTGACTGACCCTTCGCTTTATACACACATGGATGTCAAATGTCAAACTGTCTCCCCAGCTCCAGCAAAGCTGGCCTGATGAGACAGCCGCGAGTGAAAGTAGAGCAGTCTGTTGGGACATCTGGCATTCAGCGTAATTGTTTATGAGACAAAACTTGCCAGAAGCAGCAGCAGGCCAAATTGGAAAGAACTAATGGCTAAATATTGGGGAATTATCTGGCTGGAGCAGTACGGCCCAGCCTGGTTAATTAGGAGCTTGCAATGAATATAGAATCACTGTTAATTTTAACCCACCATGCCTTTCCTGAGGCAAAATAGTGAGAGTATCAGTATTATGTGATTTGGTAAATGGTGGGAGGGAATGTTTAATAATGGTGGATTTTCTTCTTTATCCCCAGTGCTTCACCCTTTATCTTGCAGATACACACCCACACCAGCAAGTCAGCTAAGCTGATGGCAGCAAGCACACCCTAATTTGGCCCTGAGTGCCTTGTCAGTGCCTTCTGCAAAACTTTTTCAGTGGTAGCAGTGCCCCAGTGTGTACTCAGCACTCTGAGAGTGTTGGGAGCAGCTCTGCCTGCTCTGAGGGTCCCGTTTGCCCTTGGCCCTTGGTGCAGCTGATCACTGCCTTCACCTCTACAGAGCTGGAGCCTGAGCTTTGCTGCTGTGGGGTGGGGGTCAAGGGGCAGGACAGGGGTGATGCATACCCCAGGTGATGCCATGAGGGCTGTCCGATGGGCAGGGCAGACAGGGAAGATCTCCCTGGGGTCTGGGGAAAGAGGGCTGTGCTGGAGACAAGGGGAGAGAGGGAGGCCTGGAGCACTGGGGGGTTTGGAGCCCATAGGTGGGAGTGGTGTGGGGCAGGAGAGAGATGTAATGGGTTTCGATAAGGTAAATTGTAGGAAGGGGCTCTGCAGTGGGGCTGAGGGTATTAAGTTGCAGTGACTGTGGCAGCTGGTGAAAGCATCTACTTTATTCCAACTCCATAGTTTCCCTCAAAAATGAGTGCTGCAATGCAGTGTGGCCTAAGGGAAGTGATGACAAATACACTAAAAGTCACCCTGCTGGTATCAGTCCTTAAATAGGGCTCTGAAGATGAATTTGGATGGCTCTAACAGCCAGACAAAGTCCAAACTGCTGAGTGAGAAGCCAACCAAGCCTCTGAAATCTCTTCTGAGGCACCTTTGGCTTCTGCAAGATCTGTTCATCCTCGCTATCACTTGGGAGGGTCTGTTTGTATGGCACCTTGATGGGAATTGAAATAAGGTTGCTTTGAGTTCAATCTTATGACTTGTTAAAGGAGATGACATTTCCACCTCAGATGTTGTACTGTGACATACTTTTCGTGTGTATTAATCCACAAAAGGTTCCAATTCCCAAAAGCACAGAAATGATGGTGGTAAATATTGGAGATAAGACTAAAACCACCTCCAACTACTGTAAGTAAGAAGCCACCATAGTCTGGAAGTTCATTCCCCTCAACAAGCCAAATGAAATCAGTTTTGATGCTGGACCATTGCCTCTGGATACTTTCCATGGAAACATTCAAGCTTTTAGCATGGCCTGGGGCATAGCTTGGCAGGAGAAACCTGCACTTATAATTCTCTCTGTTTATTAGGCTGATTTGGGCAAGCAGGATTACATCTTGGCTAATGCTCCCACATAAGTGTTTGATATCCCAAATTTCAATGCTCTCAAACTGCTCTCAATGTTCTTGACCTGTAGCTTTAATTTCTCCA
Source organism: Chrysolophus pictus (assembly GCA_037305975.1). Classification (NCBI taxonomy): domain Eukaryota; kingdom Metazoa; phylum Chordata; class Aves; order Galliformes; family Phasianidae; genus Chrysolophus; species Chrysolophus pictus. The sequence continues at coordinate 9,192,665 of CM074592.1, read as the reverse complement.
GAAATGCCCATATGTCAGTTACTACAGTGTTAGAGAATGATGTGCATCAATGAAGTATCTCAAGAGGGGGACACTGATTGCTTTCTTTCTCAAGTCAGGCATGTGACTTTCCAAATGAAAATTCCCTAAGCTGATCAACAAATTCACCCTCTACTGAACTCGTGATCAAGACATTGTCCAGTATGGCATGATGTATGGAATTATGGAAAGCAGAGCTACTATGAAGGGTTAAAAACTTTCATAAATGATGGAAGCTTCAACTCCAAATTTGAATGGTACCCTGAGACTCATGGTAGTGCAACAGTCTCCAGCAGATTCTCCAGCAGCCCACCCCAGTCATTCCTCACTGGTGATACAAACTATTTAAACACCAATTCCCATCTCTCACAGGAGAGGCTTTTTCTCTCACTCGTTGAACTCTTCCTCTGAGTCACAGAAGGCATCGAACAGGCAGCTGCTGGTGTTGGGAACATCAGACCAGCTTGGCTTCAGAGATCATGCTGTGAAATGGTGAATGGGTTTCAAAGTGAAAAGAACTGGCTGAAGGTGTCCTCATGGTAGGCTATCAGTGCAAGGGCAGATCATATTCTGCTTAGCATTTCTGGTCACTTTTAATTAGAAGAAAGATTTATGAAGCGGTATGGAGGCCTGAGATAGGAGGAGATTTATGTGTGCAACCACATCTCCCAATCCATCATGTTGCATCTTTCATGTGCTGTCATGCATCCTCTGTCCATGAACATCCCATTGGTGTGCCTGGTCCCAGTCTCAAAAACAAGCACTTGCTTTAAGCTACTCAAGAAATTCTTAGCTTTCATCTAAAAAATATAGAAAATAACAATGTCTGTTCCTTCCTCAGCACTCAGCACTAGAAAACAAGCCCGACCTCAAGCTCCCACCTGATCCCTCAGCCTACGCCCGTCCTTCTTTCATACTTACTCCATCTCTCATAGGATCTTCATGCCATGATCCAGGGGAGATGATAAAAATCTTTCAGGAGGGAAGATTTATTACGGTATAGGTTCCAAGTGACCATTCTTCCTTTATTTCAATCAAGATTTATTTTGTATTTCAAAAGCTGAGTGTACCAGGCTGTGGAACACAGAGAATAGAAAACACGGTCTGAGTGTTGTAATGAACTGTTCTTTCCATATTATTTGTGACAATGTATTTTTACTGGAAATTTCAAAACACGTCTGGTGGGACATCAGTTGGCTCCCGTATCTGCTGAAGTGAAATAAAATCCTCTGTTTTTACTAATAGCTGTGAAAATTCTTAGCAGGCGTTAATAAGTCAAAGAAAAATCCTTTTCTCTTTCTCTCTCTCTCTGTTTGCTCAAAGAAATAGATTGCAAGATCAGACTTTGAAAAGAATTTATGAGCAAAAAATGTAGGAAGACACAGGGTGATACCTAGGAAAGAAATACACCTCCTCTCCCCTTGAAATGCATTCCTGGCTGGTGCAGTGGTGCTGCTGCCTATTTTCTATACAATTTGTACAATGTTATCTTTCTTCTCAAATGTTTAAAAACCTGTTATAGTGTTTGGAAAGCTCACTCAGGGGTATGTCATTTTAGCTTTTCATCAAGCTCCAGTGCATATATTTGTTGGTATAGATTCTAAAACAAGCAAGCATTCCTCACTCACCTGGTACCAATTAGAGATGCAGAATTCTTAGCTTTCCATCCGGAACAAAGCAATCTCAGAAAATCACAGAATGGCTTTGGTTGGAGAGGATGTTAAAGATTATCCATCTACAGATTCCCCAGCCATGGGCAGGGTTGCCAACCACCAGGTCAGGCTGCCCAGGATCCCATCCAACCCAGAATTGATTGCCTCCATGGATCAGGCATCCACCAACCTCTCCAGCCTTCAAATCCATCTCTTTCCAATTTAGAGATAAGAATGTGGCCCAGAACCATGCCAAAGGCCTTGCACAGGTCCAAGCAGACAACATCAGCTGCCCCTCCTTTGCTCACAGCCAGCACTCCATCACAGAACCACCTCTGCTGGTGACTTAGGTGAGGTGGACTGGCAGCATTTTCTGCTCCCACCCTACAAACAGAAAAGAGAGAGGCTTGGAAAAGGAACAATACTCCTCTGTAGAGCTGAGCAGAGAGTGCAGATATGAAACACAGTCTGCTTGCACCTTACAAGCCAAGGATAACTGGCCAGCAGTGAACGAGACGAGTGTGCTCCAGCACCAAGCAGCTTCCAGGGCGCTCCTGCTGGCCACGTGTCTGATGTTCAGATGTTGCCATCTGAACGGCTTCCTCTAAGAAATCATGCCTCCTCCAAACCCCACTGTCAGCCAGAAACCACTCTGCAGAGCAAATGTGGTCTCTGCCAGAGGTTCTGGGTCTCCTTTGTGCTTTGAGCCTGGAGTGGTTCGAATAACTGTGATTACAGCCTTACATGTTCTGTGATTCAATTAACAGCCTGATTAGTAGGATACCATTCCATTTTATAATTAGATTAATGAGAGTATTCATTCAGAAGTTGTTATCTCACTTAATAATGACCTCACTGATTATTCTATCTCCTTTAACTGACTGATTTTGATTAAAATAAATATAGCTCACAGCACCTGGAAATTCATTCTTTTATTTAGAAGGAATTTGATAGAAAGAGATTTCCTTTTAAGAACTTCTTGAGAGTGATTAAATATTTTGGTCTTCCTGAGGCTGAATTTTCATGTTTTTAAAGATGACATTTCTGAAATATTTGATGATAAAATATTTATCAAGCCCTGTATTTATATTTTCAATACATCTGTTTCTACTTTGACTGTTTGAACATAATTTCAGCAGAAATATATATTTGCATGCTGTGCTGATTTAAAAAAAACACCCGCAAGTGTTGATACACACACACATTTTCACACACACTTGGCCACGTGGCACTGAACAGCACCACTCAAGCAGTCCTGTGCCTCACACAATGATTCTGCTTTAAGAAGGAACATTGCCACCAGTCATTTAGCCCACTGATTTTCTTCAATTCTCTGCTGCTTGTAATGATGTTTCACTTAGTAATCTATTATTTTCTGAAAGTTTTAAGAATTAGAAAGAATAATTGCATACAAAGATGGTGAGGCACTGCACAGGTTGCACAGAGGTGGTGATGCCCCATCCCTGCAGGCATCCAAGCTCAGGCTGCTGGGGCTGTGAGCACTGCTGGAGCTGTGGGTGTCCCTGTGCACTGCAGGGAGTGGGACCTGATGGCCTTTAAGGTCCCTTCTAATTCAAATGATTCTACAATTCTAACATTGCTATGTGAAGAAAAAGGCAAAAAGCCAGGCAGATTGTGTTAGCAGTTTTGTCGGAAGGGCAAAGCATATGTGATCATCATGACAAAACAATTAGTGGCAATCACCAAATCTGTGCTGCTTTGGAGAACTTGAGCTGTGTGACCTGGAAGGTGAAGGTGATGGTGACTGCTGACCTGTTTGGGAGGTACTGAGGGAACTTCACAAGAAAGAAAGCCCATTTAATAAAAAAATAGAATAATACTCTATGGCTTTTTGTGATGCATCTCAGATCTAGCTCTCATTGAAAAGAAAAAAAGAAATCCCATCTGAATGGGGCTGGCTCTGCTCCCATTGTGCCCTGCCTCAGTAGAGGGGATGGGGGGACACAGAGTGCTGCCAGAATGGAGCACAGGCTCACAAAGATATGGGATCCCTGACGACCAACTGCAAGTTGGGTTGAAATTCAATGAATAGATTAAGAAGCTGGTCTTCTCCAAGGGCAACTGACACAACACCATCAACACTTACTGCCAATAAGGAAAGGAAAAGCAATCAGGAAAAGCTGTAGGGAGCAGGCTCATGCATCCAGTGAAATAGGGCACAAACAGCCTGACAATAAAATTTGATAGTGAGAGGATAAAGAGGAATGGTTTTAAACTGAGACGGGGAGGTTTAGGTTGGATATTAGGAGGAAGTTTTTCACCCAGAGGTGGTGAGGCACTGGAACAGGTTGCCCAAGGAGGCTGTGGATGCCCCATCCCTGCAGGCATTCAAGGCCAGGCTGGATGTGGCTCTGGGCAGCCTGGGCTGCTGGTTGGTGACCTGCACACAGCAGGGGTTGGAACTGGATGATCTTTGAGGTCCTTTTCAACCCAGGCCATTCTGTGATTCTGTGACAAACAGAACCTGTTGCCTGGCCTGCTAGGTGCAGTTCAATTCCCATCGCATTCTAATCCACTCTTGAAGAGTTCCAGGCCTCCCATTCCAGCCCATTCAGTCTGGCTGTGTCCATGAGTCCTACAAAGGGCCCAGCAGGGCACAGCTCTGAAGCGTCTGCTGTGAGCTGTGTGATGGTATCTGGGCAAAAGTTCCCTTTTTGGAGAGTCTGGCAGCAGAATCTGTTCCCATTCTGTGCCCTTCAATTCTGCTCCAAGAGTCATTTCCCTCATAGATTTTCTTCTGGATGTATAGAACAGTGTTAACTTAAAGGTTAAAAAACCATTACCTGTGAGCCGGGAACAATCGATGGGCATGGAGATAAGGTGCTGTCTGGACAAAGACGCTTTAATGAGGACCTAATTAAATGAAAGCTGCTGAAGGAAATCAGGGTGGACAGGAATTTTCTGCTGGTAGTCAAACACCAGCACCTCTCTGAGCTAACAGGGCAGGCTGGGGTCGGCAAAGAGATGACAGTCCAGGAACAGGAAAATTTGTGATCATCTATAAATAGAAATCCTGAGACACCCACAGAGCAGAGGAGAAAACATTGCAGATTTTGTCTTTCTAGCATGTCAGGATGGAGGTCTTGGAACATATAGGACTAAAATATCTTCAGCCACATTTAACTCATGCTTCGAAACACCATTAACAAATCCCGCATCCCATCCACATAGCTGTAGGTTCTCAGGTCTTAAGGTTTGGCAGGAAAAATAAACCCAAAGAGCACCAACGGATCGCATCTCATTCCAAACTGTGCCTTCGGAGTCCTTCACCTCCGTTAAAGGCAGAGATTTCTCATGTTCCTGAATGGCACACCACTGCAGTTCGCTATGCCTCGGTGTCCCATCTGCATGCATAGACCAGTATCTTTTAGCATTTAATCTTGAAAGACCACTTAGAGTAAGAAAAAAAGAAAATATCCACAAGATCTTTTCTGCAGAGCCTCCACATGGTTTTCATTTGCAATCAAACAAAGCCAGCATTAAATTCTGAAAGTCCACTTAAAGATTTTATTTCCTTAGAGGCTTTTTTTCCTTCACTTACTGTTCTGGAATTCACACACACGATTTCTACACTCTCTCCACAATGCAGAATATTGTCTGATATCCACAGAGATATGAAATCAAATGTATTTTCAAAGCCAGAAACACTGCTGGACCCTCAACCCACACAGTACTGATTCACTTGCAGGTCTTCTTTGGATAGCAAAGGAGTGCGGATGCTCATCTTTCATAGCTATCCCATTTCCATTGGGATTTTTAGGAGCACAGCCATAAGAATTCCCTCAGAGCTGGATTGTGCCAAGCTATAAAGCTCCGAAACAGGAATATATATTTTTTAATTTTTTCCTGACTGGAAAACAGCAGTTCTGAACATTGTGAATTGAAGTGACACAGTGACTTGGCAGAATCTGTCAGATTCCCGAAAAGAACATACGTATTTCTAAAGGAGCACGAGTACCTCTGAAGGAGGTTGCAGAATGTTAATTGCCTATGGATACTGTAAAATGAGAACTAAAATACCAAAGGTTGCTAGGTCCCCATCAGTCATTTTTTTTTCCAGAACTCAGGCTGCAGCTCAGACTTGTTATAAAGGTAAAAGGCTTTTTCTTATGTACCTGCAGATGCAGGATGAGACTTGTCCCTGTCGTTCCATCCCAGACTCAGGTCATAAAACACTATCTCCATCTACAGAATCCATGCAAGATTGACATTCTTCTATGTGCATTTCTGACATGCAACCTTTAAAGACTTTACCACGGCAAGAAATTAAAATGAATGCATTAAAACTCATAAAATAAGAAACACGAGCTAAAACAACTGTCTCTACGTGGGAGCCTCAACGTCTCCCTGCACTGGCCCCTTTCCAGCTGCCCATTGCACCAGTATAACCCACAGCTGCAGCCAGTGGCAGGATTCAGTCAGACCTGCCTGCTGAGCTCTTACTGCAGACGATGTGGAGGCTGACTTTAATTCAAAGACTTACTTTCCAAGAGATGGGTGAATGTTTGCTTTCAGCACAGGTGACAACTCCAGTAACCATGACACAACATTTCCACCTGAGCTCAGGTGGAAATGGTGCTGAGTCAGCACTATGTAACGTGTCTGTCACCATCTCACAGTCTCTAATGTCACCATAGAATCACAGAAACATTGTAGGTGCAAAAAAAAAAAAAAAAAAAAAAAAACAACCAACCAAACAAAAAACTTCTGATATCATCACATTCAGATCCTCTATTGGTTGGCTCCATGCTGTGCAGACATACAAGAGCAAAGACATCTAGCCCTGCAAAGACCAAGATGGAGGTAGCAAAAGGAAGATATTCAGTGTTCTGGACTGATGACCCAAGTTCATTAATTCAGAGTTGGGTGTATTCTGCTTCCACTGTGTCCCTCTGCCGGTTCTTGGTTTGACTTCTCCAGACCTGAGCTGTTTCTTTGCACAGTGTGGCACAACCTCCTCTGGGACTTAAGGTTGTGGAGCTGCTCTTGAGGCATTCACTAAGGAACAACATGTTGCTTGCAGCTGGTCTTGCTTTGTTGAAAGCAGATGGCTGTTAGGTGAAATCTGAGTGTGCCAGAGGTGAAGAGCAGGGTGGGCTTCCCTTCAGCATTCTATGGACATAAAGAGCACTCATGACACAAAGAGATTCAGATGCTCAGTGAGATAAAGGTGTAACTTGTTTAACACTAACTTATCATAGAGTCATAGAATGGTGTGGGTTAGAAGAGACCTTACAGACCACCCAGTTCCAATCCCCTGGCAGGGACAATTCCCCCCCTTCTCAGGATGCCCAGGGTCCATCCATGGCCTTGGGTAACTCCAGGGATGGGCACCCACAGCTCTGGGCAGCAGTGCTGGGGCCTCACTGCCCTCAGAGGAAAGGATTTGCTCTCCACATCTAATCAAAAGCCACCATTTCCAGTTTGAAACTGTTGCTCCTTGTCCAATCACCTAATAGGGTCCCTCCCCATCTTTCTTGTAGGAACCCTTTATGTATTGGAAAGCCACAATGAGGTCTCGCTGGAGCCTTCTGTTCTCCAGCCTGAACTCAACTCTCAGCTTCTCTTTGTAGCAGAGGTGCTCCACCCTCTGAGCATCCTTGTGGCCTCCTATGAAACCAACTCTGGCTCCATCAGTGATAGAAAAGGCCTTAGAGTCTCTGCTCTTCAACACAGAATGAAAAAGGCAACAGCACTGGATTTGTTTTAACGTATATCAGTGTTCATGTAAGCAGGAGAGATGGAGGTCAGCTCAAGGTAAATATCGGATGAAAAACTTCCAATTCAGCAATGGTATCTGTCTCTAGGAATACAGAGAAATACTCAGGTTTCTGAAACAGTCAGACCTAAATAATGAATGTGAGTAAAGAATGGGTCATTAAAAATGCTGTAAATTCTGCATCTGAAATGCTTCAGTGTCCTTGTTCTACGAAGGACATTCAGCCTGGCCTATTTGCACACCACAAGAAATGCAGCTCCTTCTGGAAATGTGCTGGGCTCTTCAAAAAGTCTCTGTGCTGCTGAACCTTCACTCGGTATATCTCCAAAACACAAGGATGCAATTTCACAGTGGTCTCGCCCCCTGAAAAGTTCCCACCCTTCCCTATAGTCCCATTGCTGCCAAACAGATGCCACTGATGACCTCCCAAGTGCTTCTGCCAGCAGAGATTGTACAGAGCCAAACGGTTAAGCCATGTATGCAATGGTGTCTGTGATTACAGCCATGCACAGAGATGGGAGTATAAAACTCGTGTTAAAGGCTGCAGTAAAACAACTGAGTGCTTCACAGCTGAAGTCAAATGGTCATCACAGAACTTTCTGGTCTATTTTTTGCACCAGGACCAGGTGAGCCCCATCTCATAGGCTTGCCTTTTTCTAAGACTGTCAAAGACAGGCACTTCACAGTTTATGAGAAATCTGTGTGCTCAGTTACCTTCGGGAAGGCTTTCCCACTGACTGTATGAAATCCAGCCTGGTCCAATCTCAGTCCTCTATTCTCACTCTCCTTTTAAAGATGTCCTTGGAATGCATCATCCTGTTCTCACTTCCTCACCCTTCCTACCAGAGCTTAAGCAACCCATAGCTTTCTAGATTCTCATCATCTTCATCCCTTTCCTCAGGACCTATGCAAACTGTCCCACACTTTTCCTAAAGTGACCCAAGCCTGGATCCCAGCTCAGCGCTGAGGAGAGCATTGGCTGCGGTCCACATGTAAGAGGATGGAGTCCCCATTTGTAAATGCCTGCATACAGCTTGCTCTTTTTGCAGCGGCAGAATATCCCTGCTCATGTACCCTTCTACCTCTTGCCAAATCCTTTTCTCCATGCAGTGCTGTTCCGCACTTTTTATCCTTTTCAGACTCATATTTTTCCAAGATATTTGTCTTTGGACACGTTTACAGATCCTTTGGACTCGATGCCTTCCAAGGCTTTAAAATGCACATTCCCACTACATCACCCCGTTCTGAGGACGTCTGTGTGTGTGGAACCTCTGCATCCATCAGCTTAACTTCTGAGGACAACTTCCTTGATTCTTTGCTGTGCACCACCTGTTGTGAATTCACTCAGATTTTGTTTTTTCTCACTTCTTCAAGAGAATCTGAGCACTTAAAAATCATGTTCTCAAAGTACAGTTGCCCAAATAACTCTCTTAAATAAACAACGTTTGCTTTTGTTTAATCCAAATATGTATTTTATCCTCTTTCCTATTCCTTGCAATAATCTGTGCAGGAGTAAAGTTGGGGAGATAATGATTTTGGGGCTCAGCCTTTATTTTCTACATTCCTGTCATGTTGCTGCTTTCCTCCAGTATTTCAGCACCTTGCCCATCCTACAGAAATGCCTGAAATCTGAGATTTCATTAATTGTACAAAACTAAGGCAAAATTCATCAGGCCAAGACAATTTGTGAATGCCTCCTTAGGAACACATTCTTTGTTCCAACCTTATTCAAGGCAGACTACTTTCCATTTAACACAGGTTTTAATTGTGGTCTCTGTCTGACTGCATGTGACTTTTTTAGTGAATGCCAAAGAGGCATTAAACCTTTCAGTCACCTTCGTGTCACCTATTGATATCTCCTACTTTACTTGAATAGCATATCAAATCCTTCCTTGATCTTTCTCTTGTCACTAATGTACAAAAAGAACAGTGTCCTCTTGGATACCCCTGACAGTGTTATCAGTCCTGCCACAACCTACCCATCCTCACTAATGCAGTTGCTTCTAATAGCCCAGCCTTGTTGCTAATAGAGCAACCACCTAACAGCTGCTATCAAAACCAAACTGAAATTTCACCACTGTTCATTTCTTTTTTGTTACGTTCTGATTCTTCTTTGTGATGGGGCTTTAACCCAGGAAAACATTAAAAATTCCTGCCTTAGTGTGAGATTTAGAGTCCAAAATCTCACTTTTTGTCAAAGTCGTGAATAAACAGTGCCTACAGAGGAAAATCAACCTCAAGATCAGTAATGGTAGTCTTCGTTTATCAAAATTTCAGTCTTCAGTCCACATGCCTGGTACTGATCGAAACGAGGCAGATTTGTTAGAGAAGAGCCAGGTGAAAAGGATATCAGTAAATATACAGAAATCAAGGAATTTTGACCAACCTCTAAGTGTGTACTGCTGTGCCCAGACACAGAAATACTTGTTCCATTCACGTCATTCCCCAAAGACTCATGGATGGTCTCCATTCTTCAGGGTAGTTCCTAACTCTTTTCCAGTCTTCTGTTCCCAGAGCCTCAGTGATGCTTTGAGGCAGTGGGCTTCATAAGAATGTTTTTTCCTCACTTCCCTAATTTTGGGGTTATTTTGAGAGCTGGCAAGCTGAAGTGCCTTGCTGGCTTACCTCGTACATTGTTTGGAAGCCCCCAGTAGCCCTGCCATACTACATGGTGGCAGCTCAATACCAGAGCTGCAGTCACTTTTCTGATATGGCACGAGATCAACAAATATGTTGGTGCCAGGAAATCCGTAGGTTGCTCTGAAAGTAATGCCTCCTGTTTATTTCCTTGAAAACTACAACAGAGGCAAAGAGCACAACAACACTATTTGATAGAGCAAATTCTCAGCTACAAAATGCTATATTTCAACATAGTTACCACTGTTAGCTCTGCATTTTCACCACTGATGAGCAAGAGCTGCGTGACGAGCTTGTAAAAATCTGTATGACCTTCTGGAATGTAGTTTGTCTTTCACATCTCTGTTGCCACTGCTGAAACACATCACCCATCTTTCACTGTGCTCTCATCCACTTTTTGGTCCCCATAAATGTTCAGCAAGTGACTGTCAGTGGGTGCCATTTTTCCACATGGAGAAATTCAGTGACACACCTTTGCTTCATGTGCCCATCCATGTCATGCACCGTTCTGTCAGACCACCCCTCTGTTGCCATCTGTCACAAGGCAACAACATGGAGTGGAATATTGGTGGGAAGGTTCAGCATGTATTGCCATTCCCCCCAGCATTTGCCTCTGATGTCGTTTGCCAGCACAATAAGATGGGAGGCTTTACTCTCAGGGCAGCCTTCACACACATAAGATCAGGACCATGGCAAAGCCACAATTCATCATCCATTTAAAACTGCAAGGAGGTTATGTACACATGGCTCCTTTAGGATTTCCAGTCTTCTGCTTGGGTTGGCCAAAACTCTTGCCTCACAATTTAGGGAGTTTGCATTGGGATGCACAAGCCCTCTTTTGTGTGATGTTTGATGGGCACAGCATTGCCCAGAGCTGTGTCAATAAGAATATCCATGCAAGAGAAGAACAGTGCAGGCTGCCCAATCATCAATCTTGTATTAATGATATCACCTAAGCAGAAGTTCTTGGAGGGATGCTGACAGCAAATTCAGATCGCTAAGTCCTCCCTTTTTGCCTACAAATTAATGGTGTCCCTGAGCAAAGCCAGGTCTCTGCAGCTGGGGACGAAGCTGTGGGTCACACTGCTGCTAAAACAGGACAAGCTGCACCTCTCACACCGCTCCTTGCATTCTTTCTTCCCTCGATGCTTTTCTGGAACAAAGTACAGAATTGAAATCAGATCCTTTGTAGGAGTAGGGCCGGTTCTTCAAAGCTCAAACCACTAAATACCGGGAAGGTTTTTGAGCAAATCACTTTCATTCAAATCAGCTATAAACACTTCAGGTTTTAGAAAGAGTCTCACCCCCTGAGGGCAGCATTAGCCAACACAGTTGTGAGCAAAGGACTTGACATCAATTCGCTTTCTGCCGCTGAACAATCAAGCACCAGAATCTTTTATATATTTAAATGGCATTCACCTAGCAAATGGCAAATGTACCACAGCTACTATTATGTCCTACTGCTAATGAGGAGGCAGTGCCGGTTCCTGGCTTCTGGGGGGCTAAATCCTGCAGCTTTTATGTAGTTTTGTGGGAAGAAATTTGTTTGGATGAAAACTGGGGTCTCTGAGGCTGGCCATTACGGTAGAACAGAGAATGGCACCTCACTATGCAGAGTTCCTGCCGTAGAAAAGTGCCATTTTTTCTCAGCACAAGTTCTTATGGTTGTGCTGAGGCTGCTATTTAATTCAATCACTGGTTACATTGTCCAAATTAACTTCTAGGATCGGGATGTAAATATTGAAAATAACCATAATTCTGCTTCCTAGAGCAGACCGTGGTACAAAGAACCCAAGTTCAGCTGGTATGTGTAAGAGGATCTCAGCCAAAGTCAGTGGAGATGTGCTGATTTATACCAAGGGACCTTAGCAGCTCATTAATTTTGCAAATCAAGCATTTGGACATTGGGAAATGCCTTCAGGAAATATAGCCAGGTTCCTGGTGCACCTTAATTGCTTATGTTCATTATGTTGATTGGTGAACAGAGACGCCACAAGAGTAAAGGCTGAGGCTTACATACTGTTTAACAAATGAGTTCTTCTGAAGTCTGTTTTATATGGAAAATTGATCAGGATAATTATACCACCGTTATAATTTTACCAGTACAACTCCCACTCGAGTTCAGATGCTTTTTCCAGTTTAGTGTCTTTGCTTTGAATGCAGTGCAAGATAAAACAAAAAAAACTCAGCTGCCTACAAGTGCTCATGTGAAGAGTTGTACTTGTAGGTGTATAATTACACTGGCAGAGTTAAGTTGCTGAAATTTTCCTTTGCAGACAGACTAAATCCAAATGCTTAAATCAATCTGCTTCCTTGGATTCCTTTAAACTTGCAGCAGCAGCACTTCTCTGGTTTTGTTTGTGCTTGGAACAGGCATTTCTAGGGTTTAGCACCTTCTAACAACTATTGAATTGGTAGTGCTAGCTTTTGGGGAAGGGGGTTTGAGGAACTCCTTGAACCTGGTAGCAGTTTGTGCTCTTGTAAGGGACATGGCCTACTTGGGAAGTGCCTCAGCTCAGTCGTTGGGGGTCAGCAACCCCCTCAAGAATAAATTAGAAAATGTTTATCTGGGGAAAAGTGGGATCTGCACTGAAACTTCATCTAAGAATACATGCCAGGTACAGATACTATTCACATAAGCATCAGGACTGGAGCTCTTCTGCAGGTGAGTTCACTGGCAGGCAGCTTTACATGGTTATAATTGGCCTCTAGCGACCCAAACAGCACTCGAATAAAGAACAATATGATAGAAATAAAAGTGTGCCATGCCACCTCCATGCAAATCTGCACTATGGAACTGTGTGCAAAAAGAAACAAGAAGCTGAAGACCTCAGCAAGGTCAGCCCATGATTTAATAGCTTTCTGTGCATTGCAAGGTTCTGTTCCAAGGACTTACCTAAAATCAAATCCAGCTCATATTATCCCAGAATCCTGTAATCTAACACTAGCATATGCCTTTCATAGAAACATTACATATCATGAGAATTTATCCACCCTGCATAAAAAACAAGGGATCTCACTTGTCATTCACCCTTCAATAGGATGTGGGTCTTCAGAAAACAGGAATCTGAGATAGCTGTGAAGTACCACAGGATCAGATGTTGGATATTCAACCCAGTCCATGGCAGAGGGGTGAAACTAGATGAACTCCAAGGTCCCTTCCAACCTAAGCCATTCTGTAATCCTATGATTCTGTATCACCTACTTGTTCCAAGAACAGGTTGCTCAGGACTAAGTCCCATTGATTTTGAATGTCTCCAAGAATGGAGACCCCACACCCTGCGTGGGCAACCTGCTCTGGAGCTGGGTCACCCTCAAGATAGTAAAAGAGGAGATGTCCAATCCAACCATCCGTGACATCCAGCAAAAGACAAAGCCATTGAACTGTACCAAAGGCATTCCAGCTCTTTCCTTCCTGCCCAGTAAACAGCTGGTGTGGGAGACACAAAACAAGCATGTCTACATTGGACTGTTCATATTAGGACACCTAGAGAAGGCACTTGCTTAGCTCTCTCTACAGGACTGCAGAGCTGTGTTAGGTATAGAGACTCCCTGAGATCATTACACTGCAGAGCTGGGAAAGTATGTCTGTGTCAGATACATAGAATTAACCCAAGATTTGGCAAGAGGCAGACTGTAATCAGGGTCAGAAGCAGAGAGGTAGATCCAGGGCTTGGATAGAAACGTGAAGAATATGGGTCTGCGAGAGAATATGATGGCAACGAAGGACATCAGTGAGTGTTAGAGGAGTCTGTAAGTTGGTTTTAAACAGAAGACATATTTAGGCACCAAAAGCCATTGTGGAAGTGATGATCCTCACTGAAATAGTCATAACAAAGCTGTAATGGGAGATTTTCTCCACTGCCGAAGCTATGCACAAACAGCAATAAATATTTCAAGTGAAATTGTAATGTGAAAGTCATATTTTTACAGATCTTTTTTTCTCCCAGGCTAAAATGGAAAATCTAGTATTATATGGCATTATAATCTCTTGACTTCTTGCAATGATATTAGACAACCACTCTGCCTGGCAGACAAGCTGGGGCTCTTGGGCCATATGGCCAACAGATCAGGGCAACCGACTCTATGACATTTTCAAATTCCTTGGTGCTCCCCTTTAGAGCCTCCTTTTAATGTAATACTTGGATGAGCTTCCAGATTTTTAAAGCATTTTGGAGGAAAAAAGCTTGGAATCATTTTGGCCCCTTGCATGGGCTGTTGTCAGAGGCAGGGCTAATAAATTCAGAGACCTCCACCCATAACTATGATCCACAGCAGAAAGTTTCCAAACCCAAACTGAAGAAAAACTGTGATGGGAGAGAGCAACCCAAGTGAATAAAAGTAGCAAAGTTATCAAAAAGTGAGAATTGAGTCTCATAATAGAAAGTGTCAGCACATTTATGCATTGCTGCCTGTAGTTATTGTTGGTTTCCACCCCAAACCTGTTCACGTGGATTACATTTATTGCGAGGCCACCCTCTGTTCTTTGTTTAGTGAATTTCTTTAGCTGTCTGCCAAGAGGGAAACACTTACCTGAGCTATATATATATATATTTTTTTTTTTTTTGCAATGAAATATATTTCTAAAACACTCTGCTGCAACTTGCTGTCTGATACATCAAACATTTTAAGAGTATATTAAATTATTTTTAAGGCAATTTCCCTGTTTCATCACATCCCATTTTCCACCATACCTTTACTGTTTCTTTCTTCCTAGTTCATTCTAAACCTGAACTCTGCCGAGGTGGGTGTAAAATCCCCCAGCTGCCTCCAGCACCTCCCTCCCACCTTGTGCATAAATTTAATATGCACCTCTCCATGTGCACTGTCCCCCACTTCACATTCTTAGTGAGCTTCTTATTTTTTAAATTAACTTTTCGGGAGTAGTGAGGTAGACATCGCCTTAAATTCTTAGGTCTCTTACATGGGTGGGTGGGTTGAGTCCATCACACCTATCTCTGTTCCTAGCTCCCCAGATATCTTACTGAGACTTTACAAGCTTGAAGAGGCACCTTGAGCCCAATCACATGGGTAGCTCTGGTCTTTTGCACCCAGATTGGGTGCTGGGATATGCTGTTGGGCTGCAAGAGCTGCGGGAGACCTCTTCTTTGGCTCAGGGACACATCGTCCATGCGAAAAGGAGGATAGCATTTGACTCAGCCAAGACTTCTGCTCTTTTTACTTCGAACAACTGTTAATGGCATACATTAGGCACCCAAAATCCTAGCACACATTTGCTCAGGCATTCTTAAGGCAACTTCTGAACGCTCTTAGTTCAGCCAAGAAGGGCATCAAGGAAGTATGGGAACAGAAACCATAGCAGAGCTCTCTGTACTGCAGGAATCTCATTCTCCTAGCATAACGATCACGGACTGGAAAAGAGCCCTGCCATCATTTCATTGAAGAAATCTGATCAAGCTGAATATTTGAAGACATCCTGAACTACTCATGTAGAGAGAAAAAAAAGAAAAAGACACCAAAACTGTGGAATAAATCATTTGCCCAACACTGCTGGCAATATGACACCAGATTGCTTGGAAGTCCTGAGATGTTTCCAGGCAGGAAAAACAGGTTCACTTTATTTGAGATTCCAGCCTCAGCCTGACCTGACAGCATTTCACAGGGGAAGCAAAGAGTTCTGCCATCCTTCCAGCCACTATTGCTGTGGCTGGGTTTCCAACTTACTTTTTATTTTGTACCCTTCAGATCTCCTCAGGACACTAGCAAATTTTCCTGTGTACTAAAAGGTGCGGTTTGACAAGGTGAACCTTCATCTTGCTCACAGAGATCATGGCAATGGATCAGCCCAGGTGTTCCCTAACAGCTAACAGGGATGCATGGTGGGTCCCATGGACTGATCAGACTTTCTGCTGATGGGGTTCACCTTGTCCTAAGATGATGGAAACTGGAAGATAATAGGATACGGCTGCAGGATGTTTGTTGCTTATTCTCCTCAAGGCAGCTGAGGATTAATGTAATGCTCATTTTTCCTTTTTTTTTCCCCAGTGCAATTGTTTTTGTAAAGCAATAGTTTTGCTCTAATTAATTTTTGAAGAGCAACATTTCTGAGGCTGTGTCTAACTGTGCATCTGTGCAATCACAGCTCACCATTCAGTACAAGTTTGGTCTAGAGCATTGATCACATTCCTGTTGGATTAAGCAGACCATGTGACATTTCTGTGGTCTGTAGGACAAGCAGCACCAGACCTGGCAGAAAGCCTGCCAAGGCAAATTCCCCTGTAAACAATCTTGGAGAAATTTGAACTAGCAAATTGTTGTTGTGCCAACTCAGTGCTTTGCATGAGCTGTTACTGCACACTCTGATCTCGGACACTGATATAGCAAACTAACCTTCTCCTGCCAGGCAAACAGTAATCATGATCGTTTTACAAGGTATGAAAGGGTCTTAGAGCATCTTGATAACTTCATCTCAGCATATCAGCTCACCTGTGCAACGTGGCAGAAAGAGATGGAGAAGGCCTGGGATAAAGAGAGAAAAATGAGAAAGAGAACAGGTACATAGAAGGGTGGAATCACAGAACTGTTGAGGTTAGAAGGATCTCTAGAGATCAGTGTGGGATCAGCTTGTACAGATTCCTGAGATCTGCTGGACTCAAAGCATAGGATGAGCACACATGGACAGATGTTCCAGAAGATCCTTCAGGTGCCTTCGCTCCATTTCAAAGCCTCTTTCACCTCCTTATCTTTCCAGAGCACGTGAAGGTCAGAGGCACCAGAGATACCTGAAAATTCCATTTATTTTGCTTATTTCAGAAGATATTAGGCACTTCTGCAATTATAAATGAGGTGATCATCCAGATGAAAAAGTTTTAGTCAAAAATGGCAAAATGTATGTCAACTGTTCCCCACTGCAGCAGCTCCTAGAGGAAACCTTTGAACCATGGCCTGAGGGCTGACAACAAGCAGACCATCAGGAAAAGATAATGTATGATAAATCACAGTACAAATAGATTAGAACAAGGGCCATCCAAAATAAGCACCTTAAAGATCATTCAGTGCTATGCACAGGTACATTTCTGTAAGCTATTTTAAGTTCTTTACTGTGAGAGTGGTGAGGTGCTGGAACAGCTGCCCAGAGAGGCTGTGGATGTCCCGTCCATCCCTGGAGGTGTTCAAGGCCAGGTTGGATGGGGCCCTGGTGTTAAATGTGGAGGTTGGTGGCCCTGCATGTGGCAGGGGTTGGAGCTTCATGATCCTTGAGGTCCCTTCCAACCCCGGCCATTCTGTGATTCTGTGATTCTGTAAAGCTATTGGAACATCCTTATTGAAGGTGGAAACAGTTGGACCAAGTTTTTCATCCTCCTTCGGTGCTGATTGTTGGAATTTATCTCTGTACATTTTCTGTGTGTTTTAAAGAGTGTCCAGGTGAGTTTGCTTCCAAGAGCAATAATTTCTTTGTTGTTCATTCCCACTGCTCTTGATCCAAGGACAGTTGAGGAAGGGAAAACAAGGTGGAAACCGTGTTGGATTCAGCCCTTCAAAGCTAATAAATTTGGGACTGGCAGTTTCAGTTCCTCCTACAGCAGAACAGGGACTGAAGTACAAAATTGGCTTGAATTAAAAGGTGAAATACAGAGCTGCTCACGGGTCAAGGCTGGAATTTACATTTTCTGACTTGCTAAATCTTGGAGAAAAATACTATCATTCCAGCTGTGTTATTTTATGGCAGAAGTCCTCATCATCCTGCATGCAGCAGGGGGGCATCCTCAATCTCACCAAAACATGAGATATCACTCACTATTTATGCCTCATTCTTGGCACCATGGCTGTGGTCCTGCTTGCAGGCTGGGTGAAACCAGCAGGATCTCCCCTCACAGCTGGCCAGAATTTCCAGTCCATTTGACATGTCAACATTTTGCTCTGAGTTGGGACAAAACCAAATGTTCAGATTTCTCCTATGAACTGATAACGTCACGTCTTTTTGGTTTGTAGCACTGGCAGGATGACTCTGAGACAATCCGAACAGAACAATCCCAAGCAGGTCTTAGCCTCACCTCTATAACATCAGGCCAGCTGTACTGGAGGTCACTTGCTATAAACCAGTTTTCACCATGAAAGGTGCATGAAGCTCCCAAATACTGGCTCTTACTCCCAGTATGGTTTGGTCTCTGTTATCAGAGGGTTTTGTTGCACGTTGAGTTGACCACGCCAGTGAAAGGCAAAGTTTTATACAGTTTTGGGAAAATTGATGGAATTTTTACAGACTTTAATTCCCTTTATATCCAGATTCAATTCAATAGGCCAAGAATGGAAAATCTGCACATTAATTGAAAGTTGAAAGCTGATGCTTTCATTCCTCTGCAGATTGTATATCTTCAGTCAGCACAGCTCAACGTGGATCTTAAACACAGCAGCAAAGACACCTTTAGCAGCAAGTGCAGCATTCTGACTACGCAACAAGAAGAAAGGAGACAGAAATTAAACATCTAAAGAATCTCCTGTCAGTATTGTCTGGTGGTTCTCGTGCATCATTGCTCTTGTGCTGATCAGACAAAAGACTGCCTCCTCCAATTGGCTTCTCAGGCTGGGGATTACCCATTGTATCGTGCTGTCATTGATGTCAAATACAAGTTCTGGTCTGCTGCCAAAATATGAAGATAATGCTGAAGCAGATCATTAGGCAGTGCTTTAGGAGAACAGTACTCAAACCACCCCTCACAGATCTGGGGAAGGCTGATGAGGTAGTTACAAAATCTCATAGGACTCTAACTTATTTCACTACTTGTGATTGAGTTGACACACTGAGCACCGAATTTGCACTGTGCTACTGCTATTCATCCAAATATTTTAATACAGTTTGTACTTTCACTTTTTCTTGAAGAACAAATCCCTCTGCAGTGTTTTCCTCCCTCTATTTTTTCTTTCTTTTCCCTGAGTTTGTCAGTTCGTTCTAATACGGAGCATTTTCCCTTGTGACCTTCACTACAAACAGATTGAGAAAGATTAATTTTTTAGAAAAAAGAAGTCACAGAGCTGTAACTTGAACCATCTGAACCATACAGCAAAATAAAAGCCATAGCCATCAGGTTTGGCTGGCATGATTTGCTGTTCAGCAGCCCTGCTGTTTATTCCTTCTGTCCGTCCCATGGATAACAGCCTTGGTGATGCAGTTGTGATACCACAAGCTGTAGAGTATTCTTGCCATTGCATGGGTAGATGCGTGTTACTGCTTTGTGTGTTCTACAAGGGATGTGCATATCACAAAAAGAGGGACTCATTGCATCCGCATTGCCTGGAGACAACCATGTACTTATTTTCCAGCAGATTGCCCAGCAGTAATACTTTCTAAAATACCTATTGCTTTGCTAGTTATTTGCTGTCAAGAGGGTATTTAAAATGGGAGTAGCTGTATGTAATAAATATTTGTTATATAATTGAAAAGAAGGAAGTTGATGTACTTTTCCCATGTAAAGTCAGTGAAGTACTTACGAAGTCCTCAGTAACCAAAGATAAAACACTAAGCTACATCTGCTGTGCAAGAACATTTTAAGATCAGCAGCCTTGCACCTACAGCCCAAAGAGAGCTGATCAAAGTCTCTGGTTTATGGGTGTTCACTTTTTACTCATTTGGGAGTCCAAGGCAGAAATCTAGAAAATGGAGAGGTAATTGGATACCAAGAGGGCAGGGATGTTACCTCAGTCCTGGCAAGATGATGGAAAAGGCAAAAACAGCTCCACCTGTACTGAAAGCAAAGGTAGTAACGCAGTGAGCATCATTCAACGAGATTTTATGGAAAAATAGCCTGTTTGAGACAAACTTGATTTCCTCTTTATTGCACATTGCAGATGTGATTGCAGCTGACAGAATGGATGGAGTGTGGTGTGCCAGTACCTAACTGCAACCCAGGAGAGTGAGGGAGAGAGCATAGTCAAAGCAAAGCTAATTTGAATTAAGTGAATGAAGAACCGATACTGAAGCTTATCTTAGAAGACTTATAGACAAGTTTCCAAGCAGATTTTGCAGCTTAGTTTCTATTTTGGAAGATAACAGTGATATGGTGGTCATGATAGCCTGGCGTGGCAGGGGTAAGGTTCATGGTGATTGGTTACCAGCAGTAACAGCACACGGTCCAAAGAACAGCTTTATGAATATCTGCAATCTCAAAGACTTGATGCCTCACATTTTTGCTTCACCTTTGGGTTTTATTTTCAATGTTATCAACTCCTTTACTATGAATTGGGTGCAGTGAGTGCAGTGAGGAACAGCATCCAAGGCAAATACTTCCAGTGGGACTTTAACAGCTTGATGGCCTCAGTTTACAAAAGACTGTGAAGTGTTTGTCTGTTCATGAGGAGAAATGCTGGGTAACAGCAGAGCAATAATAATCTGGAAGATGAGACATCTTGAACCAGTGGCTGGAAGATGAAAAACTCACTGACATTTATGTGATGGTTGGTCCCATAAGCCACGGGAGCAAACACAGGGGAATATGGGCTGCCTCCCTGGAAAGTCACCTTTGGTGGATGGCAGGCTATGAGCATCTATCCACATGCATTTGGTCCAAATTTCCTGGAGCAGGGTGCAGGGCAGCATCCCCTCCTTTCATTCCTGGGAGCGGGGAATCTGCCATTGTGACCTCAGGCAAGAAGTTCCAACCAATCAGGCACTGCACTTTCCAAGGAGCATTGAGTACCACTCCCTTGAATTCCAATTTAAGTGGCTGTACAACCTTCCTAGATAATCTAGGTCAACACAAAATCATCCCAATATCATATCCTAAGGACAGCGTAACTTTTTTTTCCTACAAATCATTCCAAAGCAGCCTTGAAAAATGATTGACTGTTCCACTTTTCAAGACTAGAAAAAATCCAATACTTTTAACCTGTCTTTAGAGGTCAAGATTTTCAATCTCTCATCATTTTTACTGTTCTTCTCTGGATTCTCTCCACCACTTGTCATGCGGTGCCCTGAACTGGACACAGACTCCGGCAGAGGCCACATGAATGCCAAATAGAGCAAAATAATTATTTTCCATATTTTATTTCCATGCGAGACTGCTGCTATATCAAACCAGAGTTGACGGTGGGTTTGGCTACTGTTGGGACTGGTTGGGCAATTACTCTCTATTTGTATGTAAGCATTTTATTTTCTTTTCCTGTGCATGTCCTTCTCCTTTTGAATTACTCTACACTACTGTTTTATAAGTCAACTCTCCTCTTGTGCTGTGCACCAATTCCTGCCATACAACTCTGGATCACACACTCATTTTGCTTTTCAACTGGACACCAGGCCTGGGGCTCCCAGCACAAGAAAGATGCAGAGCTCTTGGATGGGTCCAGAGGAGTCCACTAAGATGATCAGAGGGCTGGAGCACCTCTCCTATGAGGAAAGGATGAGGGAACTGGGCTTGTTTAGCCTGGGGAAGAAAAGGCTCTGGGAGACCTCAGTGTGGCCTTCCAGTGCTTGAAGGGAGCGGATAAACAGGAGGGGGAATGGCTGTTTGTGAGGGTGGATGGTGATAGGACAAGGGGGAATGGTTTTAAACTGAGACAGGGGAGGTTTAGGTTGGATATTAGGAGGAAGTTTTTCACCCAGAGGGTGGTGAGGCACTGGAACAGGTTGCCCAAGGAGGCTGTGGATGCCCCATCCCTGCAGGCATTCAAGGCCAGGCTGGATGTGGCTCTGGGCAGCCTGGTCTGCTGGTTGGTGACCTGCACACAGCAGGGGGTTGGAACTGGATGAGCACTGTGCTCCTTTTCAACCCAGGCCATTCTAGGATTCTGTGATATGATTCTAAGACGCACTGCCACCCAGTAGTGCCATCTGGTCACTAAAGCTCCAGAAAGCCTTCATTCAGACACAGCCAATGTCAACGTGGGCAAGAAGCATTTGTCAGGTTGGTTTGTGTGGTTACATCACGTGCAAAAATACTTATGCTCATTGCAGCTCTGAGATTCTTTGCCCCTCAAGAAACTCTTCCATGAATCTGAATGCAATTGTATCAGGCTAGATGACTATGAAATTTCTGAAGGGGTTAAATTAAATCATTACCTATCTAAAACGAATGGATAGATTAAATCTTAAGGACTTTGATTATTTGATGGGTCTGGTATTCAGTATTCCTTCTTGCAGAATTGCAAATAAGAACAATTTGGCTCCTTGAATACATGGAAATATGCCAACAAGCGGCATAAGAATATCAGAGTACATTAAAATCAAAATAAGTAAACATCAGAATGAGTTAAAATCCAAGTGAGTTATTGCTAATGGCTTTCAACCTTCAGTTTAGTTTTTCTTTAAAAATAACTATAAATTCAGAAGCTTTACAGGAAACTAAGTGAATATGAAACTAATCCCCTGAGATTGGCTTCAAATTTCAGCTCTATCAATCTCTTTTCTCTTTCTGTGCAAAATAAAGGAAAAGGAATAAGAAACAGTAGATAAAGCATATATGCTATTTTTTCCACAAACACAGAAATATTAAAAGTAGACGCAACTTGATAGAATTTTGTTTAATATCAAAGCATCCAGTAAACAGACAGAGACATTTCAGAATTTGGGAGTTTTTGATTGCATTTTGTTTCTTTTTAGCGGTAACGTACTTGGAATTTTAATACAATTTTTCATTTGAGTGACTCATAATTTGCCATGTAGAATCCCCACGGCCATATCACTCAGTGATTTCAGCTACGCTGCGTGCAGGCGTTTGTTGCCAAACACACTAATGTAGGGAACACAGACCTCAGAACAAAGGAACTGGACTGGGGCTGAATTTTCAAAGGACCTGCTGCTCCCACGAGATTTTGACACAAAACAGTGCTTACCAACATAGTTGGCTGATTGCATGAGTTCTGCACAGTTCAAAATAATGGCAGTTTTGTGATAGCTGGTGGTTCTGTACAGCCTGGGATAGCTGATGGAGTTTAGACTCTGAGACAGCAGCTTCTAGTAGGGATGTATGAGCAAACACCTACATCTTGAATGCGTGAGTATCTTTCCAAGTCCAGGTCAGAGACGTTTGTAAAAGCAGTTTGTTTTGAAATGCTCATCTTGATGCCCATATGGGATTAGCCCTGGTCATGCTGCAGTACATTACATCTGTTTTGGCCATGACATGATGACGAAGTACGAAACTAAAACAGACCAGAAATCACTAAGAAGAAATTGGGTGAAAACATGCCGAGATATTCGTGTTTTGAAAGTGGCTCTGCTGAACCTCACACAGATCTGAATCCATCCTCCATCCTCCCATAACACACCCTGCGCACAGCCATCAAACTCAGTGGATGTAGGAAACAACGATGCTGCTAATTCTGAAAGAATAAGAATTAAGGTTTGGCAAATGACTGAGCTGCTCCTTCAGATCCGATGTCAAAGACTTTACACTTATATTGCGCTCTCTCTAAAGCTAAATTATACCTTCTGTGCCCATTCGACTACAGCAACAAAGCTCTCCAAGTGCAAAATTGTCAAAATATTTCACCCAAAGTGATTTTGACTCGATTTCTGAGATTTTCCTTCTTTTTATTAAAAACTCCCTTACAACAAGATCTTTAAATGATTCACACGACAATGAAAAGTCAGAAAATCTCAATTTTTCCTCCACATCTTCACCCATTCTTCTTTTGACAAGAAGTCACTGCTCGCCTGGAGCACACTGGAACTGGATTTTTGGATTAATAAAAGTCAAACACAACAGTTGCCATCAATTTCAGGAGGGAGTGCGAGGTCCTCCCTTCCAGGTTCTTCCGTATCTGCTGTCTGTAAGAATCTGCTGTTTCTGTAGAAAAGGTACCCAAAATTTAGTTTTAAAGTAATTAAAAGCCATATATCCTCAAAACTTTCCACAAAAAAATATGCCTGCACACAGCCAGTGCAATTTCTCCAAGGGCTTTAGTCTTCAGAATAAATCTAAGAATCACCATCAAAAGCAGCTCAGAATTTTTTAAGATCTTTGGCTTATCAAAACTGCATTTTTCTTTGAATTCTCCAGCTCGAGGTTTATATTTGGCTTGTCATGTTGGGTAACATCACTTGCAGTGGTTTATTATTGGATGTAACACAATTTGACTGATGCAATGTGATGTGATAGGTCACAGTCTGATGTTTCATCTCAGTTATTAAAAATGGTTTGTCAAGCTGCAGCAAAGGCAAGCTTGGTTTGAAAACAAGGAATGATGTCTGGAATTAGCCTGCTTTCCTTTTGTTGTTTTTAAAAGCCATAACAAAATACAGATTCGAGTCATGCTTTACCTTACGTTAAACACAAAGCTCTCAGCAGTAAGATATGACGTGTTCCAACTCCCTCAGTGGTAGAAGTGGTAAAAAAGGGCAACAACATGTCCAGAATGCAGGACGTTTCCAGCTCCTTTCCAAATGCGACTGCTTTAATCTGATGTCCCTGTGGAAGCAGGGATCTACCGTTTGGAAGGCCACTATCTTTAGCAGAAGTTTCCCAGGGCCAAGTCACAAAAAGGAACCAGGATTCATTCCTAATCAGAAGCAGTGCCTTCAGATTAAGCAGCTCTTGGCTTCTTTTCGTATGTAGGTTGCTCTGAAAGTAATGCCTCCTACTTATTTACATGGGAACTACAACAGACACAAGGAGCACAACAACACTGTTTGATAGAGCAAAGTCTCAGCTACAAAATGTTGTTTTTCAGCATAGTCACCACTACTGCCTATGCATTTTTGCCAGTGATGGACAAGAGCTGCATGCCATGCTTGTACAAACACCAGTGGAGGTGACCCACTGACACCACTGCTGAAACACATCACCCACCTCTACACTGTGCTACATCCACTGGTTGGTCTCCAAATGCTCAGTGTCAGTGGGTGCAGTATTTCCCCAATGGAGGAAATCAGTGACACTACTTTGCTTGATACTTCCATGTCAGGCACCATACGGTCAGGCTGCCCCTCTGCTGCCTTGCTGGCACTGCACTGCCATGGATCCTAAGAGAATCCGGATTTTGAACACGAGCTAATGCTATCCATCTCTGACAAATTTAAAAGCCGGATCTGATGACTGCAATGATCCAAATAAGAAGAGGGAAAACTGGGAGGGAAAAGTACCAGTTGAGGAGGAATGGCTATTTCAGACTGGATAGCTGTGTCTGTAGGCCAGTGCTGTAACAGGGCAATGGAAGCAGTGCTCTTGACTACTCACAGGTGCTCACCAACTCAGTAGCAAATGCCTTGTTTGTCTAAAGAGACTCATCTATCCCTTTGTGTGTGATTCCTCTGATTTTGGTCAACTTTTTGATTTTTAAGTAAGAGAATATTTAAAAATTTCTCATGTAATTATTGGAGTGAAATTATAGATTCACTTTGAGAACGTGTTCAAATAGGCTCAAAAATTTTCCATGAATGTATTTTGAGTGATTTTCTGAATGGGTGAAAAAATATCCAAGCATCCTAAAGCCATTGCCTGCATTGTCTGCATATCATCCCTGAGGCTGCATTGGGTTCTGCTCAGAGCTGGGCTTTCAAATGCATCTAATGCAGAAGTACAAGCCCTGGCTTTTCAAAAGCATTTATAAACCTCATTCCCTCCAATTTCTGTGGAATTTAGATGTTTAAACATCTCTGAGGATCACCCTTAGGCATTTCTGTATAGCAGAGCTCCATCTCAAGCTAAGTGCTGTAGAAAGACAAGAGCTCTTTTGTGAAAACAGACTTCAAAAATGGGCAGCGTTAAGTTTTGAAGGAGACCAAAAAGTGGGGACTAGGTAAGGTAATGGGAAACACTGAATGATCTAGAGGAAAGAAGCCATTTTACGATTCATTATTTTCATATTTTGAACACCCGCACAGCAGCCTTTGAAGCTGAATGACACGAAACTTAAAAATACCAAAGGAAAATTCAGTAAGTGATCTCTCTGAGGATCTCAGTGTCACAGCTCAGCCCACAGGCCATAATTTTAGTAGGCTACACTGCAAGAAGTAGATTTTTTTTTTCTTTTTCTCTTTTTCCCCAAAGAGAGAGAAAGGCCCCAAGAGATTATCTGAAATGAGGAAGTGGGGAAAACATTATTTTTACCTGGAAGATATGTAAAATTTTTGTTCCAACCCTAGCGAGCATTGCCAGCACTGACAAAACCTCCAGATTACTACTGACATTTCCAAGCACAAAAAGAGGCATTGGTGCAGGAACCCATCCTCTCTCCAATTGCCTCTGCATGCATACCCTGAGGAGCACGAGGGAAAGTCCAGTCCTCATTTCAGCCCATAGGTGTTTCCAGGAGCTCTGCACGTATTCTACTCACAAAAGTGACTACTGGAACACTCCACGTATCAACCACTGAAAACAGAAGTAGTCAGAGAGCAAGAGGGAGTTACAATTCCTGTTATCCTTAACCCAAGAGTTGTTTATGTGTTTGCCATACTCTGTATTTTATGTTCTGACAGGGAACAGATGGACGCAGTGTCCTTGTCAAGGTAGGGATGCTGGAAGATGAGCTGCCACTTGGAAAGGGTGGAAACGAAGTCCTGGAGTCAGCATATTCAACAACTTTCCCACAAGATTTGATTTATCCTGTAGCTGCTGTTTTTGTTTTGCCTTCTGCTGGCACCCAGCTCAAGACCACGTGCTGCCTAGCCCAAAACTTCATTTTTCCTCTGTAATCATCCACATACCTTTAGGGATAGGAAAACCAATCCGTCCCTTTGAGCTCTTCAGGAGATGACAGCACTTTTCCCTACAGCTGTCATTCTCCGGTACAAGAGTGATGAGCTCTCAATAGCACCACAGCCAACCAAAATGCTCAGCTGTATTGCCAGGAATTACTCCTGGAGGTTTCTATTTGGCCTTCTTCACACTGTAACTGGAGTGTAGCATCCGACTACAACAGGGCTGTGCTGAACACCAAGAGCTGATGGGAATACCTCCATTGGCGTTGATAACTCCACTGTCTTTAAAGTCTAAAATGTCCACAAGTCCATGGAGAGACAAAATCTCTCTGAGAATGTTCAGCTCCCACCTTCAAGGGAGGTGGATCCCCCACTGAGTGCACCCAAGTCTCTCTTCTGGCTATAGAGACAGACAGCATAGACTTGAAGCAGGAGGAAACGCAACCTTAGTGTGACACTACGCATGCCCTGCCCAAGAGTCCTGAGTACTCTAAGACTTGGTGCTTTGTAAGACTGAACACATTTTTGCAAATAACAGCAGAAAAAAACCTTACCCTGCAGCTCCGGTGAAATACTTGAGCTCACCAAACTTTTTGCAAGGTGCATCCAGCTCCTGGGAGAACCACAGTGCAGCAAAGCAGCAAAAATATTTTCAGAGGCAGCTTCATGACAGCAGAATGGAGCTTCATGTGGCATGTCCCAATATGCTGGACTTTGGAAATAATTGGTTTTTACATTGCAATCAGGAAATCGTGTCATTTAGACATATCCTAAAAACGTGTAAAAGAAATGCAAGCGTCCCAAATTCAGCTGCTACAGTATGTTAGTACGTTTGCTACACACATTTTTCACAAGTAATAATGAGTGACAAAAATAACTGACCTACTTATAACTCTGCAAATACCTGTACCTCACATTTGGAGGCAGTGAAATCAGCATGGAGACATTTAGAACAAGTCTATTCTTGAATACCCTTTTTTAACTCTCTTTAAATTATTCCAATTTGGACAGTTTTTAATGTAATTTTTTTGTACCCCTTGCAACTCCCTGGAGCTGTTTTTGTAGTTCCAGGCACGTCTGTACTGAGTACAAAACCCTGATGACCATTAATATTAAAATAGTTGGGCTTCCTCAGTGGAGTTCACTCCTGCCGTGATATCCGGCCCGGCGGAGCCCATGGAGCTATGCCATGCATCACATCGAGCTTACCTGTTCTGTTAAAAGTAGCTTTTATTCCCCAGGCTGAAGTGGCTGATTCTCTCCCCACTGGGAAAGTGACCTTTGCAGCCTTGCAGTGCCAACTGCGGCTCCATATTGAGGACTTTCAGGGTCTGAGCTGTTTCTTGGCTTACTCCATCACACTGGTTTTCACTCCACACATGGTGGGAGGCATGCACAAGACTTCCTGCATGAAACGCAAGGTCAGGTCGTGTCCTCTTATGTGAGTCCCACCAGCAGGTCAGGTACCACGTGCAGTTTGGTCAGAGCAGGTCCTACCAAGCACAGCAAGGATCGAGCCCTGCATTACCCACTGCTCACACAGCGTGATGCCCACCAAGCTGTACGATACACAGACAAATCCTTGTCACTGCTCCACTTCTTCTCCCCTCAGCCACAGAATCCTTTTAAACTTCCCCAAGTATCTTCTTGGTCTCGCTGTCTTCCATCACGAAAGCAAATGTAGAATTCCTTTTCCTTTATTTTTTTTCCTTGAGGAAAACCTTTGCTCCTCCTTCTCTTAATGTGGATACAACAACAGGGTGTCTGTTGCCAAATCATAGAATCATAAAGGTTGAAAAAGACTTCTGAGAACATTTAGTCCAACCATCCACCAACACTGCCCACTGAACCACATCCCCAGGTAGCACAGCTCCACACTTCTTGAACACCTCCAAGTGCAGTGACTCCACCACCTTCCCTGCAGGCTCTTTAGGCCTTTTAACAGAATTACCCCAAACCTGCAGATTGCTACGGGCAGAACTGAAATGCTTCAAGTTGTTTTTTGTTTTCCACGTATCTCATCTTGAGTTTTCCTTTATGGCACGATTTGACCCAAGTCTCTGTGGATGTTTCTATGCTCACTGCATAAGGACTGACTTATCTCTAAGGATTGCTTCTTCCTGGGGGACATTTTAGAGGCACAGCAGAGTCCACCCATCTTGCATTAACCAAAATCATAATAAGAATGAGCAAATCCACTCCTCAAGTGTGATAAAACGCAAATGCCACCAGAATGCTAACTGGTATATCAGTGCTTCCAGTACTGTTCTAGGGTGGCTGGAAGAGGAAAAAATGCCACCAAAGTCATTCTTAAATGAATTAATATTCTTCTCCCATTCTGAGAAAATCTAACTTTGTATAAAAAGATCATCTGCAGCAATTTGATTACTCTGAAAAGTCAGATTAAAGTTATTCCAATCCAACCTGACTAAAACCTTCTGGGATTTGGATTTTCATCCTTCCAGTGAAAATGAGAATTGTTCCCATGTATATGTTCCTTCTTCAGAATTTTCTAACAAAATCTTCTATTTTTTTGACAATCTGATCAAAACAACAGGCTTCTGAAGCTTGGGCTGAAACCAGATTTTAAAGGAATAAATATTGAATATGTCTAACACTGAAAGCGAACCCTTCAAAACCCATGTAGCATGTTCCAAAGATTGAAGAGCAAGAGTTTTTCGTATATCTGTGGACAGCACTGCTCTCAATTGCATATTTTCACAAGAGCTCAGCACTTGCAGCTCCAGCTGAAATAAATGCCAGGTCCTGTGTTCAAAGGATGTTATTGATGTGTGAACTGAATTTAAAATCATTGTTTAAATGCTGAAAGGCAGACATCTTTTCAGATGTGTGTTTTTAAGTCACTGCCTGGCAGTTTTCAAATAAAAGTTATATTGGAGCCTGTGCTGTTAATATTCCTCCTGATATCATCTTAGCTTTGGCATTTGGGCCTGGAATTGTGCTTCTCAGCCTGCGTCGTGCAGCCAACCTCCTTCAGAAAGTAATGCACTGCAGCACCTCAGAGAAGCACATTTCAGGTGTTGGTGGTGCAATCAAACAGAGGTTTTGGGAAATGCTGATGGTGAGTCAGCACGAGCTGAGGCTTGTTGCCATTACTGCAACCTTCCACCAAAATACTCAGCTCAATTCGGATGCAGATTTGTCCACTCCATGCTCCACTCCTATCCTGGGTATGCACATTTCTGCTCACATTTAAGGGAACGTGGGAAATTAGAGACAATAAAAATTTAGAAATCAGGTGGCTCCTTTTAGCCTCGTATTCTAAAGATACACGTGCAAAAGTTGTAGAGAGTTTTTTTCTGAAGGACAGAAAGGTCAGACCTACCCAAGGCTTTGCTCATCACACAGTCAATGAGAGGAAGCAGGGATCTTGGTTTCCCTGTCCTGACGTGCTCTGTGTGGGTTTTGGCTGCCTTGCAAACCCAGCTTTTGCGTGGTCCTTCAGAAGCATACTGCCTTTGTGGGCATCAGCAGCACAGCCAGACGGTGCCACATAGCACAGAGGGAGAGGAAAGCAGAGGTGCCACCTTTCCTCCAACAGAAGAGTTCACCAACATTTTTCATGCAAAGTGGCTTTCACTGAATTGAGTTCCCTTCTATAAATGTCTCTGATTCCCCCAAAACCTCCTGGCTTCGCAGGATACGAGACAAAAATGGCATGCTAGTGGTAATTCTATGGCAATAGTATCCCTGTGATTACTGAAAATGAGGCTTTTTTAAACACTGTTTTGGACTGTGGGCTTTTTTTTTTTTTTTGGGGGGGGGGGGAAGCATAGGGGGGATTGTTTGTTGTATTTAATACCCAGTTTTATTAATAGACCCTTCAGGAACAAATAAAAGATTTTTGCACAAATGAGAGGCGCTAACTTAGAAGCAATTAAAAACTTCCTTTGGTGCTACAGGACACAGTGCTCAGTCTTTTGTATTTTGGATGAAAAAAGCTTGGATACTTTGCCTTACAAGGGCCTTTTTGGGGAAGATAACTTCACAGAAATTGTACCCAAAAAAATTAATAATCTAAAAGCATTCAAGCATCTCTCTTCTTCAGCATCCTTCATCTCTCAGGCAGACCTGTCCTGGGATGGGAACGAGCCTCACACAGCAGTCAGGACACTTACAGCAGATGGCAGCCATGCAGCCCTGTTCACAGATCTCACCCCTCTCCTCCTGGCTCATCAGCTCCACTTTCATACACAAAATTGTTCAAGCAAACACTAACATAAAAAATCCAAGATGTCACCACCATCAAGCATTTCAAGCCCAATGCTCTCTTCACATCTCAAAGGAGGAAGACTTACAAACATCTAATACAAGTAGGAAAGATGAATAATATATGAAAGAAAAAGCAAAAACCAGGGAACAGTCAGAAGTCTGAGCAGCTAATTGCTGTACATTCCCTACAACAAAGTGACAGACAAGGAAAGGCATCCTGACGCTGGGCTACAGGGATGGATGTGACAGCAAAGGCAGCACGTGAGAGCAGCACCCGAGCAGTGGCAGAGCTGTGGTGTTTCCATCCCTGTGCCTCAGCACACACAGTGACAATGACACGGTCCCACACAGTGAATAAGATGCCCAGCAGCTGCTCCAACCACAAGCTTGTGAGCATGCACAGTCCAGAAGAGCCAAACGTGAGCGGAAGCACAATTCGTGCAATAAAAATGGGGGGCAGATGCCACAGCTGCAAACAGGCAGCCGATTTGCACAGTTCTGAACTCTGAGACTCATTCTCCAAATGAAGACACACCAAAGGGCCTCTCTGTGGGCCATCTCACCCCACAGCCCTCTTTTCTCCCCCTCCCTTGTCTCTCTCAGCTTTGCTGCACTGGTGGCCATAAGAACAGCTCAAAGAGGAGCTTCACTCTTACCAAACTACAGCCAACCCAGAGCCAGGCTAACCACCCACTCCCTCCCCATAGCTGTCCCATGGCTCCTCATCGTTATCCCATGGCCTGCTCTCCACGAGCCCACCCTGCAGCCTTGGAGCTGCCACGTTTGGGACACGGGCAGCACAAAGCAGGGTGTTCACAGTGCTTTAAACCAGGCAGCTGATAAGAGTAGAATGTGCAGAGTTTGTTTCTGGGGATTTGACCCCTTTTAGCTTAACAGTCATCTCCTTCCCATCCATTTTCGTGGCACGCTCATTCCCAGCCCATTCCCCACCCTCACATAACTGCAGTTCTGCTCCCGCAGCCTTCCCTTTCGATATCTTTCCATACCCTCAGCAGCACATTTGTTAGTTGACAGCTTTTACTTTATATTTCATTTGCCATTTGTCAGCCTGGTAACACAGATTCAAATTCCTTTTTGATGTTTTCATGTTATTTACAAACGCTTTAAAGTCACAGCGCTGCCTCTGCTCCGCATCGGCACGGGCACCTCCCTCTAGCGGCCCAAAAGCAACCCAGAGTTTTACAGAAAGAGAAGTGTTCTCCTGGCATTTTGCATGTGAGCAGCACAGCCATAGCAATACCGCGTCTCCATCCTTCTCAGAGCACAGCAGGGAGATGTGGCACAGCCCCTGTGAGCTCTTTGTGGGGAGACTGTCGCACCACACACCACAAATATTGTTTCCTTCCTTGGAGAATAGAGAAACAGGCAGAGAGCATCCCCTGAAGATGCTGCACTGAGTCCCCGTTTTGTGCTTTTGAGGTTGTAAGGCTCAGTAAGCATGGAGCAATAATCTAATTCTACTCTGTACTCAGCGGTTATGGAAATCACTAGGCTGTAAACTTAAAGGGTGATTTAAAACACAGTTAAGCTGGGAAAACTGAAATTAAGAGTCTATTAAAATTACACAGTCACGGCCACTGTACCCAAACTCTGCCTTTCCCTGCTACTGCTGCTAATAAATGCTGTATTTAAGACATTATATGAGCAGAGGCCAATAGCTAATCCCTGCCTGGCTGCATGCACTGCCC
Source organism: Chrysolophus pictus (assembly GCA_037305975.1). Lineage (NCBI taxonomy): Eukaryota > Metazoa > Chordata > Aves > Galliformes > Phasianidae > Chrysolophus > Chrysolophus pictus. Next base: position 9,160,082 of record CM074592.1, on the reverse strand, counting down.
TTCGTGTCCTAACATACTGCATTCTGCTGGACCCCGTGTCCAACACAAGGCGATAAGAACAAGTGATTTCATCACCAGCATGTTTAGTTTAAGCATTGTACTGGAAAATGACAATGCAATTCAGAGTCTAAGATGATGGTTTATAATTTCTCAGAGCTATTGATGGATGAATTTTCCTTCCAGATAAGCTCATTTGTAACCATCTATCTCATCGCAAAGCTATAATATAGAGGCAGATTATTTGAGTGTGTTTGAACACATTTTTCAGAAGTTTTCCAGTATGAATATCGAATGGCAGTAGATCTATTTGTATTTCCTAAATGATATTTTCAAAGCCCGAAACAGTACTTTAAAAGTAAAATAAAGGATGCTGTTCATCTATCAAGCAGCACCTTTGCTTTATCCAGCTCTTTTTCCTGGGTAAATTATAAGGTAAGGGGACCATCCTCATTTCTGGAATCAGATCTGATATCAAGATACAGCAGTTCACTGCAACAGCTCCTTAAACCTGCCTTCCTGCTAGACTGAGTCAACTTAAAATCCATTCAAGAGAATTACAATGCTCTTCCTGAGAGCCTCTGGTAGCAAGAATATGGCAGCAAGCATCATCTTATAGGCTATATATTGGAGAACAAATGATCCCAGCAATAGAAGAAGGCAGGTATTCCTGGGTGGAACGATGACCCCTTTCTTTATCAATTAGCCATGGAAACAACAGGAGGTGGATGCCATTTGTGATGTGCTTTTGTCAAGTGATAAAGACTCTTAGAAGAGCTGGTAATAGAAAATAGAAATGGATTGCATGATCAGGAGTTGATTCTGTTTCAGGTGAAGGGAGGAGAACAAAACCTAAGCCTGTAAGTGGGTTTTCAGTTTTAAAAATGGCAAATTAGGAGAAACTATGAAAGTTGTTTAGGGAAGTCAACTGGGCACAGATGCTCAGGGAGTTAAATGTGAAGGAGGTGTGGGATTTCTGTAAGTCAAAGGTCCAAAACCACGTGGAATTTGCAACCCTACAGTGGGAGGAGGAAGCAGTAGGGGAGGCCAACTCCTCAAACAGCATCAGGAAGGATGTGAGCAGCATGTGGTAAGGACTGAGGATGGGAGCAAAGGGCTGAGCAGCAAAGCAGGTTCCATGGGAGAGCTGAGGAGCAGATAGCAGAGGAAGATTGCATCATGCCGTGGTGTTGCGGGCTCCTAGTAGAAAAGACACTGTTAGAATCACAGAATCATAGAATCATTAAAGTTGGAAAAGACTGATTTGGCCATCTAGTCCAACAATCAATCCATCCCCGCCATGCCCATTAAACGATGTTTTTCAGTGCAAAATCCACATGTTTCTTGAAAGCCTCCAGGGACTCTGCTTCAAGCCTGTAGCAATGCTTAGGCTTATAAGTAAAAGGAGGATGGGAGAAGAATTGGCACTACTAGACAGTAAGGTTGGAGCAGGGCTTAAAATAATGAGCGGTAGAGCTTTAAACTCATATATTGACATCTCATTAGAAAAGGCTGATGAATGAGAGATTTGAGTGGGCATTCAGATGCCTGAGGAGAAAGCCCAAATCAGAGCACTTATCACACTGATTTTCTGCACTGAACTGATGGAGGTAGTAAGGAACCCATGGAGCAGCAGTGTGTAACCTGTGGTACATGGGAGTTTAAAATGAATTTTGAAGGAAAGATGAAAAACAGGAAGATAAATAGAGGCAAGGAGGGAAGGAGAGGCTGATTCATCCAGAACAGCTCAAGACAAACTCACCCAATACTGTCTTTCAATTGGTTACCAGATATTCCAGGCAAAAGAAATGCAGATCTAATCTACATGGACTTCAGTAACATATTTGATACAGTGCCTCCTGGGAAATTACTATTTAAGCTGGAAAAGATGGGGATTAGTGAAAGTACTGTGAGGAGCTAAAGATTTAGCCAAAAAAAAAAGAAGAGAGATTGTGTTGAAAGGGGAACTGTATGGTTGGGGAGGGGAGTGGTGAGGTTTCACAACTCAACCTTGCAACAGATCAAAACCATCTTTTGCTCAGTGACTTTGGCAGAGAAAGTGGAAACGAGGTCAAGTGGAGGATCTGAAGAGTTTGGTGTCTATAAGGATTGGAGCAGTGGAAATGTAATGAAATTCCCAAGTGAGACTTTAGGTCATGCTTTTATGGGTCGGTACCAGAATTTCTGTTGTATTATAGGGTTTCCAGCTGGAAGCAAGAAGAGGAAGAGAAACACTCAAATACAACTGTTGTATTTCCACTACCACGATGTTACTGTGAAAACTGAGATATGAGGCATGTCTGAGATAACAGATAAAGCGCTTCCAAAGGAAGTATTGCATGTTAATGTACCTGCACAAGCTGTTGATCAAACCTCCTCTGAAACACCATGTACAGCTGCAGTTCAAAAAGGTGAGCAGAAATTGGAGCAAGTACAACAAAGGGGCTTGAAGAACTGTTCTCCACGGGGAGATGAAAAGCTTGGCTCGTGAAGCCAGGCTGAAAGAGGAGTGATTGATCTTTGTAAATTAAACAGCAGAGTAAACTTTAGGGAAGCAAGAGCTCTCTGAAGAGCAGTGCTAGTGCTAGAGCAGAGCTGCATAGAGCAGCCATGAGCAGGTTTGGTGGGAAGTTAGAAGAAGGTCCTAAAGAAGAGAAGCCAAGCCATAGGTGTCTGCCAAGAGGCACCTGCTGGAAGGACATGCTGCTGCTTTCAAACACAGCACCCATTAAAGGGGTTGTCTAAGGTGATGGGTGCAGTGTGGTTCCAGCCACTGGAGCCCAGCAATGTGCTTCAGTCACAGCTGTACCCATGGGGCTCTGCCTCCAGCACACGTGGTCCATGACAATGCATTCCATCATCACTTCTCTTCCTCTCCCAAGGTAACCAGCTGCCCTTCATGAAATGAACTTACTATTTCTGTATCCAGATCTGTTTTCAGCCAGAGGGTGGTGAGGCACTGGAACAGGTTGCCCAAGGAGGCTGTGGATGCCCCATCCCTGCAGGCATTCGAGGCCAGGCTGGATGTGGCTCTGGGCAGCCTGGTCTGCTGGTTGGTGACCTGCACATAGCAGGGGGTTGGAACTGGATGAGCATTGTGCTCCTTTGCAACCCAGGGCATTCTGTGATTCTATGAGTCTATGATCCGTGTCTCTCAGGAGAATCAGACATTAACTGCAATCATATATTCTGAAAAAATGCTCCTTGCTCTAATTAAGCAATAACTAATGGCCCCAAAGTGGATTCCCCAGTTCTCAGTTCTATACATTAAGTATCCAGCCTGAATTCCTCCTTTCAATTTCAATTTGAAAAGCTAATATTCCCATTTGATGTCTTATGGTCACAGTACTCATCCACTACCATTACAGCAATCTTGCTAAACCAACCAACAAACAAATGAAAAACATCTTTCCCTCTCCTTCATTTATTTTCTCCATTTTTCCCTTGTCACCACCCCGCCCTGGCTCAGGTAAGAGCACTCGTATTGGAGGTATTGCAGCCACAGGTGACATCCCCTCTGCAGCCCATTGCAAACATATTGCACTGCTGTTGCTCATGGGTCTCGATCCATTCAACAAGGTCAGAATTAAGGTAGATTCTACATTGCATAGAAAATATCATATTTAATCTTCTTTTTTTTTCCCCTAATGATTTATAAAAGTACGAGGTTTCCCACTGAGGGAATTTGGCTCATTGTGTATGGGTGCCTGTATGGTATGGGCTGCATTTTATTGCAATCCCAGCACTTTGGTTTTGTCAGGCACGATGTGTGAAGCCTTTAAATGAGCGTTCTTTCCTTGCTTGATTTCTTACGCTCATTTTGAGCAAGGCAGAAGGAAGGTCCAAGTACCTGACAACATGGTTGCTCAGACAGGTCTTCCACAGCAGTGAAAAGCCAGGACCTCCTCCTCTTGGTGTGCATGAAATACTTCCTGCTGCTCTCCCTGCCCCTCTCCTCCACCCAGACCAGGATCCTCAGCATTACAAACACCAACGAAGCAATGCCAGCTGCCAGCAGCAAAGGCAATTCCCCTCAGAACACTTAGGAAGGATATTCTCCTGGTCAGCCTTGCAGAGCTCAGGGCAGCCCCAGATCTGCTGAGAAGGACCCACTGGGACTAAAGCAGAGGCACCAGCACAGCCAGATAACCCCAGGCAGAAACCAGACTTCCCTGGAGAGATACAGGCTCCAGGCTGGTTTGTGACGACCTCTCCAAATAGCCATTGCAAACCACAAACCACCAAGGGACAACGTGGCTGGAGACATTCCTGGCAGGCCAGCACTGGAGCTGTGGGTGCCCTGATGCTCCGCAGGACTTGGCATGGGGATTCTCAGCTGGTGACATGGTTCTGTGGGCTGCCAGAGTGCTTGGGTTTCACTGCAGCACCGTTGTTCTTTGTGCCTTGAGCATGCCTACTCGCAGGCCATTGGAGGCAGGTATATTTCTGGATGCTCTTGCCCAAGTGGGGCTGGTGGGAGACCTGCACAGCATTGCTACAGTCCGTATGTTTCTGCTGAGCTGGTAAGCACTAATCTGTTATTTTAGAAAATAGTAGTTATTAGCTTTTACCATGGAAAACTTACATTTGTGGGACTCTATTTTTACCACTCCATGCTACCACTGTTTCTACCACAAATTTATTGACTAGGCTAAGAAAAATGTTGCTCCCTGAACTGTAACTGTTACGATGCCAGCACTGAGTTTATCGTGGCTCCAACAGTCTCTTAATACGGAGAACTGTGCCCTATTTTAGTGGGATATTGTCTATAAAACAGCACAGGCAGCAGAGCTGAGTAAACACAAGGTGGCTGTTTGGTCAATGGTTTCTAATGAAAACAAAAGGGCTCAGTTCACTTGTGGTTTTAAAGTGGGAAATTCTGAGAAATCACCGTATTTTCTAAAAACATCCCAGCAATGGTTGAGCTTTCATAGAAGCAAAAGTGAATTCCAAAAGTTCCCCAACGTTTTTGCTTGAATGATCATCCAGACCAAAAAGTTCATTATTTATTATTTTCTAATCTGCCATTTGAAAGCATTTCATTCATTCTTCTCAGCAGAAGCAGCCCTTGCTCAGCAGGTCCCAGCCCTCCTCAGCTATTCAAGAATAGGTGTCAAAAGTGCCAAAATGTCATTGATTTTTTTTTTTTGTATATTTGCGACTCCATTTTCATACATAAATATGTTACCTATGAACTTTCAAATACAATGTGCAGAGTTGCAATCAGACGTTCAGCTCAAAAATCTGATCATGTCTCTTTACTAGACTTCTGTAAGCCCTCTCTTACCAGGAAACATTATGCCTTGCTTCACAATCACACCTCACTCGTGTCATTACTTTTTGATAGTGTGTACATTTGTGAACAACTGCTCTCAGAAAGAGTAAAAACTGATCAAAAATCTCTTCCCTTGAGAACAGTAAGAATTGCAACCACTTCCCCTGAACCAGACTGATGCACTAGTTTCACAAAAACAAGGTCACGCGTCTCACTTGTTTGTTTTTGTTGCTCTCTATTTTTCTAATGATGTTTTAATAATAAATATATCAAAAATAAGTTTTGTTAGTTGTATGTATTAACTATGTTGTATGTTTTATGTGCAACCAAAGAGAAATTCACTCAACACAGCCCAGACAAGCCAACATTGGACACCCATGCAAGTAGGATTTCCATGATCCAGTTTGTCTTCTCAGAGTTTGGTCTCTTCTTGTCTGCTTAAGGCTGCTTGTGTAGGAAAGAGAGGATGGAAAAGAGGGGAAAAATGTGCCCACAGCTATAGGTCCATCCTGACAACATCAAGGGGTCTGAATGGCCAGCAGAAGGAGCTGCTCTCCCATGGCTGACTTAAAGGTGTCTGCAAGCGCTGCACAAGACACCAGGCTGCTAGGCAGGGATGTGAAAATACTAATCCTACCCTTAACAACAGTGCCATCCAGTGCTCTTCCTTTCTGCTTTCCATAAGAAAGGACCCAGGTATGACATGGACTCAGCCAATGCTTGCTGGACCCAAGTCTGCATGAAGAAGGTGAGTTGTAGCCTATCACAAGCTGACCTATATCACTCATATCACTCCTCATGGGATGCTCATTGTGTGCCCACAACACAAGCTGCAGATTCCAGCAGCCACAAGACTGCATCACTTGTTCCAGAGGTTGGGTGGAGTTGGCCGTGACTCAGTGGCGAGAGGCCAGCAAGGGAGCTTGATAATATGAGCTGAGTTTGGACACCTACAAGGTCTGGGGGCAGCAGTGAATATGTCCACCTTGAAGCCTGGCTGGAAAACCTGCCTCCTTCCAAGGCTTCCAGGAGAGGTCAACACAGGTCTGATGCACAGAGTGGGAAATTCGTTGTTGTATTCTCATACTGATGTCCTCCCAGGAGATGAAAGCTCTTTGCGTAGGATCAGAGAAGTCAGTCAAGTATGTCACCACTTTCCTACTCTACATTTTTCAACGCCTTGTATTCCATTCCCAAATGGAGTGACAGTGCTCACATGTATCATGAGCTGCAGCTGGCTCCTGTGCCTGATACTGGCCCATTGCCTCCTATTGCCAGGCATGGTGAGAGACCAACCAGGAGCAATCACAAACAGTTGTGCTCTGCACAGCACAGTGTTGGGCCTTTTGTCTTCAAGCTGTTCTTTTGTAGAACGTTAGATCAAATTCTCATGGACAATTAGAACCAGGAGAATATTAACAAAGGAGAAAATTATGCATTGAACATTTTGCTTGCAAAATTCACTGAATAAATTATTCAGATTTAATGTGGAAGAATAATGGAGGAAATAATTGAATAATGAAATATCATAAAATTAATGAGCTCTTCTATTAATAATTTTGCATCTCAGCCCAGTACAATACAGTGGAGAAAAGGAAAGGAAGGGAAAAAAAAAAAAGAAAGAAAGAAACAAAAAATAATCTGGTCATGTTTTCATGAAAACAGAGCAATGAATCTGTTTATGAAACTGTACTCAGTGTTGTAAGCAGTCATGCCATTTATCATGACTCCTCCGATGCACAGCACTCTTCTTACAGCCCCTGCACTGGGCACTGAGAGTGTGCAAATCTCACACTTCCATCTCTGTGCTGACACAGAAATGAGCACCTGAATTTGCTCTGGAGGAGCTTACATCCCTACATGGTACCCAGTGATTTTTAGGGCAATCTTGTGCTCTTTCAAAGTCAGCTTGCCATAGGATTTTGTATGCTGGTAAACCACCAGGGAGGTCTGAAACTGCCAGAGCAGCTGCTGACTGCCTTTGGTGGCAGAGGTAATGCCCACAAGTGTTGCCAGATGATGATGAGCCCAATGGATACAGTGGATTATTTCCAGCTGCATCAGAACTGAATCTTCATGGTTGTATTAAGCTTGGGTATCTGTTCTCTGAGGTCTTGCATACAGTGAAATTTTCATAGCATCATAGAATCATTTGAGCATGAAGGGACCTTTAAAGGCCACCTAGTCCAACTCTCCTGCAGTGAACAGGGACACCCACAGCTCAGAGGATGCTCAAAGCCCCATCCAGCCTGACCTCAGATGTCTCTAAGGATGGAGCATCCACTACCTCTCTGCACAAACTGTTCTGTCTGTTTTCATCAGAATAAGAGAAAATTCCCAGTGATTTTTTTTATGTCCAGAAACTCTCCCTTCAGCACAGCTCATTTTAGATGGAGGATCAGTGTGTCAGTTCAGCAATATCCCCATGTTTTGCTCTAAACGGCAAAGCTTTACTCGCACACGGCTGCTGCCTTACTGCAATTGATTTTGTCTTCTGTATTCTTTTTCCACAGTGGAAGGGAAAGGGTGCTTTCAGACACCAGTTTACCTGCCCTGCTGTAGCCATCTATCTCCATGTATGGTATATCATCAATGGCTTCTCTACCAATCAGCCTGGAAATAGGTGTCTAAGGACTGTTCAGCTCCACACTGCTGATGCCTGCATTCAAGTATTTGCACATACACACCTCAAGATGTGCTGTCAGTGTCCAAGCTCTCAGAACAATCTTTGGAGAGTTCATTGATGGTGGAACTGGATCCATTCAACTCATCCTAATGTAGGCACCAGCATCTGACCAGCTGAGCCACTGGGCTCTGATGGTAAGGTGTCCATTAGCTACTGGGAGAATGTAGATTGCAGCTCTTCTGTATGTAGAATGTGGATGACAGGGAGATGCTTCACTTTAGGTGTCCATAAATCTGCCTACAACCTGAAGCCTCCTCCCCAGACACCCAAAGACTCCAGGAAGACTCCATCCATCCAAACATCCAGTAAGACTCAATGTCTTAGCAAAGTCCTCCATTGATTGTGTGGCAAATGCAATCACCAAACTACACATCCCCGTTGGGTCCTGAGCATCCACAGCTTTTTATTTTGCCCAGTAGAGGGATGCAGAGGTTTCATTTCACATCATCTACCCTCGAGCACACAGGGCTGGGGTGGCTCTCTCTCCACACACAGCAGGAGGATAGCACTGCTGCGGACCCACGTAGTCAGGCTTTCGTTTCATTTCATTAGTTACCATAACTGATGAACCCACAGAGGGTCAGTATGTTCTTTAGCAATTAACTGAGCTCCAGAGACCGTAATTTGTCTTGTTCATGTTACAGCACCAAATGAATTTTGCTGTGTTTAATAATCATTCTAAAAGCAGATCACAGAGCCGGGAGGGAGGAGAGATCATATCAACCATTTGTTTTCTGACTCTTTCAAGGAATTTCCTACTGTGTTTAATTTCTTGCTGGTAAGTCCTACATGAGCCTCGGGAAGGCAGGCATTGCTATTATTATTCATTTTTTAATCATCAGAGGAAACTATTTAGCTGCTCTAGAAAATTAACATGCTCCCAAATTCAGGAGGAGCCAACAATTGGGAAAATGTAATTTTCACAGATGCTGTCACATTAGTCTAAATGGCATAATTTAGGGCAGCTTCATTTAGGGATTTTTGAAGGAAATTTAGCCAAAGCCTTTGGATCCTCATTGTTGAGAATCACTTCTGGGCTACGGTGTTGCTGGTAGGAGTACTGTGTCTGTCCTTCTCAGTGGGTTATGGAGGGATATTGGAAAAAGCCACAAAGAAACAGCGCACAAAATAGACAGCAGAAGAAAATTTGCTGTGAAACTTCAAGCAGGTCCTCAGAAGGCAAAGCTTCCTCCAACCTGTCCACCTCAGTCATGCCTTTCGATGTCTTCATAGAATCACAGAATCACAGAATGGCCTGGGTTGAAAAGCACCACAGTGCTCATCCAGTTCCAACCCCTGCTGTGTGCAGGTCACCAACCAGCAGACCAGGCTGCCCAGAGCCACATCCAGCCTGGCCTTGAATGCCTGCAGGGATGGGGCATCCACAGCCTCCTTGGGCAACCTGTTCCAGTGCCTCACCACATCTGGGTGAAAAACTTCCTCCTCATATCCAACCTAAACCTCCCCTGTCTCAGTTTAAAACCATTCCCCCTTGTCCTATCACTATCCATCCTTGTAAATAGCTGTTCCCCCTCCTGTTTATATGCTCCTCCTTTATATGCTTCCCCTTCCATTAACTAGGCAATGCCAGTTTACAACACCTCAGCAACAAGTTTTCCAAGGATAGCTCTCCAGGATGCTCAAGATTTTGCACAAGGAGGAAACGATGCCCAGGATATACAAGACCAGAGGGTGCACCTCCAAAGTGCCTTGCAGTTAGCCTGGCCAAAAAAAAAAAAAAAAACAACCCAAAACAACATAGAAAACCACCAAAACCCTTTGGTGATGCCCATGGGTACTTGTCCTCCCCGCAGGGAAGGATTCCAATGCGAACTGGGCTCTTCTCAGTGAAAGTTTCTCCTGCCAGAAAAGCCTTCAGTTGGATTTCTGCCATGACACCCTGCAGATGGGACGTGTCCCAGCATCGTCTTACTGCTCAGTGACTCCCCCAAGGAGATGTTTCTCACCTGGTTTCCCTCTCATGTGCCACTTGTGCAAGATTAGAAATGCAGCACCAGAAAGGAAGCTTCTGCAACAGTATCAGAATCTCATCCTCATTTAAAATGATTTAAATTGAACTGTTTTTTAAGCATCAGAAAACTTTTATAAGTTATTTTCCTTCTTCTTTTTTTTCTTCTTGGCATTCCTGTGGCAAAGACACCGGCAGCTTGGCCATATGGGTGGTCCATGGGATATGTTCACTGCAAGGGGTGAGGGCTGGGATCCTTTCCTGGGGCACACACCGAGGTTGGGGTGATGGAGAATGAGCTTTTCTGCACTAGAGGGCACTCTTGCCATGCAACCGTTGTGCTGATGCTTTAGGATAGAATCTAGGATATTTCCAAGGCTGCACTCACACCAGGGCGCAGAGCGGAGCCAGACAGCTGCTGCAGGATGGGCTGCCATGGAGGAACCTTCAGAGAACTTTCTGCCCTGCATCCCCTTCTTCTGCCATCACCTGAGACAAAGTGCTGGTCTCATCGTACTGGAAAGGCAGCCCTGCCTTCAGCAGGGGTTTCAAGCAGAGCTGGGTGCTTGCAGTCCTCTAGGTTGTTTCAGGACCCCAGATGTGCTGAAGGAGCCCCAGGTTCTGGGCAGGGGTGGCCAGTCTCTATGGTGGGCCTGTCCGTGCTGAACAGGCCAGCCTAAACCCAGTCCCACGGGGATCAGATTCCTCTGTGTAATGCTTATAGGGCTCAGTTCAGATGATATGAAATACATATGGTAAATACACTCCCCACGTCATATCTACTGGAGGGGAGTGCTGAGCGCCGGATAACAACTTTGCTGTCTGCAGCCAGTTTATTTATGAAGGTCTGGGAGCCTGCTGCTGCTGTCTGAAAACTCCCCTTTAAGCACCTCTGCCCTGCCTGTGCTTTAGGGACAGAAAAACAAATCCTTGCGGTTCTAAATAAAGGAGAAAAAAGGATTGTGTTTTAGTTTCTCAAGGAGCTGAAAGCTGTGTTGGCTGAATGGCCTCATTATTATTATTAACATTTCTTGTCTTAATGAGGTAAATGAGCTTCAGCAGAGGGGCCGTGCTTGTGCTGGGGATAGGTGCAGGATTCAGCCCCTGCAGCAGTGGGTGATGGGTGTACATCAGGCAGGCAGCCCATATATGCATGTTCCCGTACTCAAAGACAAATGGGCCCTGGCTGCTGAGAGAAGGATTGGGCGAACGTTGAGTTCATGTGCTCAAGGGATTTCTCTGCTTGGCCTGTTATTCCCCCATTTCAAAGACCAAGCCTGGCTGAGCCCAAGCATCAGCCACCTCCAACCTCAAGATCTGTGATTATGTAATCAAATTCCCATTTAGTCACCTGGGGAGGAGGAAGGTAGTCCTTGTTGAGGAGGAAGGGCCAGGACTCAGCCAAGGGGTGGCCATGCCTGCTGATGGCACTGCTGCCATCTCTGTGTGGAGAGCTCAGACATCTGAATGGGGCCAGACATGTACAGGATGCTGTTTTCTGTTTCCTTCACAAAAGGGATCAGCATGCAGTGACAGAATTGAGGTCCAGCTGTATTTTAATGAGCTTGCAATGCTGATGACCACTGTGTGTGGAAGGGATTAGCTCCACCCCAGCAGCGCACAGGGCTCAGGATTAGCTGGGTCCTCTCCTGCTAACAAGAAATGGGGAGCTTCCATACCACCTACATTTAATGAGCAAGGTACACATGTAGGTGCCATCTGTGTCAGCTGTGCCTCAGTACCTGCAGCCTGGAGGACTGGAGGAGCAAAGCATTCCCCACTGACTTTTGTAGGCCCACAGGAGGGCGAACTGGATTCAGAGCAGCTTTCTTATCAGTATTTTATCATCTTTCTAATCAGTACTTTAATTAATACTCAAATAAATAACTCTAAAAGAGCAGTACTGTGCTGGATGCCATTAGAAAGTAACTTCCATCCCCTGCCTTATCACAGCTCAAGGAACAAACAGCTTTGTTACCCACAGATCTGTCCACAGAATCACAGAATGGCCAGGGCTGGAAGGGACCTCAAGGATCATGAAGCTCCAACCCCCTGCCACATGCAGGGCCACCAACCTCCACATTTCATAGCAGCCCAGGCTGCCCAGGGCCCCATCCAACCTGGCCTTGAACACCTCCAGGGATGGACGGGGCACCACAGCCTCTCTGGGCAGCTGTTCCAGCACCTCACCACTCTCATAGCAAAGAACTTCCCCCTGACATCCAACCTCAATCTTCCCTCCCTCAACTTCAAACCACTTCCCCTTGTCCTGCTGTTATCTACCCTTGTAAGGAGTTGATTCCCCTCCTGTTTGTAGGCTCCCTTTAGGTACTGAAAGGCTGCAATGAGGTCACCCCACAGCCTTCTTTTCTCCAGGCTGAACAAGCCCAGCTCCTCAGCCTGTCTTCGTAGAGGAGGTGCTGCAGCTCCCTGATCATCTTCGTGGCTCCTCTGGACCCACTCCAACAGCTCCCTGTCTTTCTTGTACTGGGGGCTCCAGACCTGGACTCAGCACTCCAGATGGAGCCTCACAAGGGCAGAGCAGAGGGGAACAATCACCTCCCCATCCCTGCTGGCCACCCCTCTTCTGATGGAGCCCAGGATCCCATTTGCTTTCTGAGCTGCAAGAGCACGCTGCTGGCTCATGTTCAGTTTTTCATCCATCAGGACCCCCAGGTCCTTCTCTGCGGGGCTAACACAAACCACATTCCTCTGAGCACTGACACTACAGACTTTGAAGGAGGCTGTGTGTACACATAGACACTGTGATATCTGGGACCTGTACAAAGCCCCCACCTTTCAGGTTTTGCAGTCCTGTTACTGCTGTTCCTAAGTCATGCAACAGTAGCCTGCTGCAGAAAGGAAGCATTCATGCCCCTAACTGCAGTTAATGTATGCCTCCATCCCAACAGAAAAGCTTCTCCATGGAACCTGGTATGGGAACCCAGTGACATGTTCCCAAAAGCTCCATCACCTTCCAGCTAAACAGATTTTAGATGCATCCCAGCATCCTTTTCAAAGAATAAGAAGGAAAAAGAAAAAACATGTGAGCCTCCCTTGTAGCCATCTGGGAGACCTTCTGGAAGGGCCCAACCCATGTGTAAACCATTGCTGACCTAAGCTCATCTTGCACAAAGCAACATATTGAATCTCAGCTGTTAGCATGGACAGCATTTCAGAGGTCATCTAAATAAAGATATTAAGACCCCCGCAATCCCATCACGTTGTGCTCTGAATGATAGGCAAACACTCCTAAGTACACTGTAATTGATTTAGGCACCATCTGCTTCTCTGCTTGTGTGAAGAGTTATTGATTCCACGTTCGTCCCTGGAGTGTTTATTTTCTCACTGGCTCATTGTGAGCTTTATCATTTCTCCTACAATCAGCCTACTTGCTGGTGATGGCACCCACAAAAAGATACACCCCAGGTCACAGGGCTGCTTCTGCTTTGGTGGACAGCCCGCAGGCTGAGCTTGTCCTGGGTAACCTCCCAGTGCCAGAAGGAGCGTGGGGTCTTTGCCTTTTCACATAAAGAACGCTTTGTCTCTTCACCATAATTTAAGCTTGATGATTTTGACCAAGACACATTTCCTTTGCTGCCATGCTTTGCTCATTAAATCCCCGAAATTACTTTATTTACTGACATACTTCTTCTAAATTACTTTATTACTTAACTAAATTTATTTATTTGCGAGGGATTGCAGAAGAGAAAGACAGACGCAGTGCTTCCTGGCCAGCAGTCACCAAACCACAGTGTGATAGTAACAAAGACAAAGCACTGGATTTGGGGCACTTCTGGCACATTGCACAACTCTGGACAAAGCAGTGAATGTGTCTCCCTGTGAGACGTTTCCCCAAACTGGAGGGCAGATTGTCGGGTGACTTAATTGTCCCCAGATGTTGCTTGTCCACAGGAATACAAGCCAGACTCCCTCAAGCATGGATTTAATGGTGTGAACAGCACACAGCAAGCCGTGGAAAGTCTGGGGGTGCTTCTTGCAACATGCTATCTTCTAATTGACAGGATTAACAATGGATTCAGCCCAAACCACTGAACTCCGGGCAACCAATTACACAAATGGAGGCAAACCAAATGCTCCTTTGGCTCCTTCATTCCAGCCAGTCATTTTGGTGTGCTGAAGGTTTTTGTTTATTTTGCTTTTAATGGGGTCATTAGAATGGTGCAAGCTGAGAAGAAAAGAAAACATGCTGGTTGTTCTTTTTAATGCCCTGAGAGATAATGAACAACAGCCTTTCCAAGAGACTCCAAGGAAGTTTTGCTCAGTACAAGACCAGAAATGAGGCTGTATGCTACTAAGGGACCTGATGGGAAAGAGATTTCGGGGACAGCTTCCCGAGGGCACCAAATACTGTCCTCTACCCGACTCTGGTCATTCTGCATGGACAGAAGATGGTCAGGAGAGACTTTATTGCTCTGTAAAACTCCCTGTGGCGAGGTGGGGACCAGCCTCTGTTTCCAGGTAACAGTGGTAGGACAAGAGGGGATGGCCCCAGTTTGAGCCAGAAGAGGTTCAGGCTGGACATTAGGAAAAACTTCTCTGAAAGAGCAGTGATGCTCTGGAATGGGCTGCCCAGGGAAGTGGTGGAGTCACTATCCCTGGAGGGGTTCAACAAACATGGAGATGTGGTACTTAGAGACAATGTTTAGTGGGCAGCACTGGTGGTAGGTGGATGGTTGGACTGGATGGTCTTAGAGGTCTTTTCCAACTTTTGTGATTCTATAGCATCAGTTTGTTGAATCCTATAGAAGTGCCTCTTGCTGGCCTAAGAGTATCTGGGACAGAGGATATCTTCAGGAACTGCAATAAGCCAGAGTGCAAATATTTGTTCAGATATCAATGGTTCTACATCTGGTTGGTGAGAGGAGTACACATGGGGCCATACTGAGGCCCAGGGAATTGCAACTTCAGCCACAGCATTGTGTGAGTTGTGGACCCTCTCTTTTCCATGAGCACTGAGTCAGGCTCAGCTAGCTCAGCATGCACAGTCCTTGTTGCAGCTGTGTTGTCTCTTGCCTTCTGACAATCAGACTCGTATTGTCACCTCCCGCCCCTCAGGTCCCTAAACTGTGCTCCTCTGTGAATCAGGTCTCAGCCATTGCACTCAAGGCAACACTGCATTCCAGGAGATTCTTACAGTGCATTTAGTATTCCCTCTTAAAACTGCATTATTCTGCAGACTTGCCTTGCGGAGCTGTCTCAGCTAGAGCAGAAACAGTCTGGAGCAAGTCTGCTGGAAATGAAACTGTGAGAGATTCCCCCCATCATCAACAGCTGGGGGCATATGGAATCGCTGGGCATAAATCTCATGGCACGTGGCAATGTGTAGCTTTGAATCAGACCATCTGTGCTGGTTTCCTGCTCTACGCTGGGTTTTGTAGAGCAGCAACACGAAGATTGTGCAGGTGGAGGACCTTGCCATCAACCTTCAGCTTCACCTCTGCAGCTTTACGAGGAGAAATTTCCAGCTGACAAGACAAGCTTCCTGCAGGATCCAGGTGCTGTCAGGCTCTCCATTCCCTCCTTGCTCTCCTTTCTTACCAGCTCACATCTCAGGAAAGCAGTTTGCTGGATCCATCCAGAGGAGGTTTTGGCACAAAGCATGCCTTCCTGATATTTAGTTGTTACGTTTGTCACATTCATAGTGCTCTTTTATTACCCTTCAGAGCTGGGGTGGCTATTTGAACTGCCGGTGGTGCTGCGCTTCCCCCCAGCCTTCCACCAGAGGCAGAGTAGCTGGGGAAGAGCCGCACGGGGATGGAACACGGGCACTGGCACGGAAGGAACAGGCGCTTATGGGTCTGATTTGTGACGCACCAAAACGACAGCGGCAACATTTGCTTGTTTTCTCACTGAAGCGCTGTGCTTTACAGCGATGAAGCACTACAGCTCCTGCATCTGCTGAAGCAGTTGCTCACATAGAACAGAAGTGTAAATCCCTATTTTTATGCACTTACTTACATTATTAACCTATCCCAGCAATTACTGCGTGAGAGGCCGTGACACACTGCATCTCTCATCCCGAGGACAGGAAACTACCATTATTTCCTCTGCTGTCGTTAACGTGCAGACTAGAATCGAGGCATACTCGATAAACTGAAGTCATTTTTTGGCCGCAGCCAAAAGCGGCATGGCTCAGAAACAGTTAAGTGCCCGTAGCTTAGCAACTTATCTGTAATTAAGGGCATCTGCCTATAAAACATCCTCCTCTATTACGGGCTGTTGTGCTGACAGGTGCTAATGGTTGTCATTAGCGGTGGTTTTGTTCCTGACAATGACAGAGCTCCTTAGCGGTTCTGGCTCTGCCCACACGCTGGGGACATCGGGGTGTGATGGGCACCATCTGCCCGGGCTGGTGGCCCTGGGCTCACAGCAGCCCCTCGGTGTGGGCAGAGCTGGGGCTGCCTGTGGACAGGTCTGGGAGTGCCCACGGTTGTAGCTGGGGCTTCCCATGGAGCAGGGTGGAGCTGATGGACCTGCTAAATGCAAATGGGGTGTGGAAGGTGCCAGCTGGAGCACAAAACCCCATCCTTCTGGGGTACTGGACGTGCTTGATATGATACTAAGAAATATAATTTTTAATAAGTTGTGAAAGTGTTCTTGTAAATTCTTGGAAAGGCAGCCTTCGACTTGTGCCTGCTACTCTCACCGGGCAGAACCAGCGCCGACTGCTACACTCGCTTCTCAGAAGAAGTCAGATTTTGCTCTTTGCTAATCTGAAGTGGGTCAAGGGCAAAATTTCGGCCAGCTTTGTATTCCAAGGAGGACTCCAGGGAGCAGTTAGCACAGCCTGAAGAGGGGCAGCTGCATTCCAGAAATGACTCGTGTTCTCTCAGCACAGGGAACAAAGCGGGCACCCTTGGAGCAAGATGTTTCTTCCAAATATAAGACAAGTTTTCCAGAGCTTGAACTCTTTCTGACTCCCAAGAAAACTTTACAAGAGTACTTTAAAGGAAAGAAGGAATGTGAAGGTAATGGTTGCAGCTGGGAGACTCAACCAAGCTGGGGTCCTTTTAAGGACAGGAGCAGCCCCATGGCCACGGAATACTGCTTTAACCTTTTCAGCTTTCCCTTAGCTAGCTTCATCTTCCCACTGTTGGAATTATCATATATATATTATATATATAATGTAATTTAAAAAAATCATTCAAAATGCTGCAAGTGCAAGAACAGAATACGTTTTTTTCTTCTCCGTGTGTCGGATCAAATGTGCTGCTGAAAATGGATGGGTTTCTTCTAATAGGTTGTATATACAGCTTATTATCTTCTGATAGAATGATTACTGGGGTCTGTGCAGTGGGTTTACAGAGTCCATCACGTTTTCCAGCTTCTGTTTGTATATGAGATGGTCTCCTGTCTGCAGCATCACAAAATCTGAGTTGAAAGCTGGGCTCCGATGGGCTGTTATTGTTGGTTTGCCAGAAAATCAATGTGATGTAACGTTTTATTTTTGCTGTATATAAATAGCCCTGTAAATAATGTTAGCAAAGCTTGGTGTTACTTCAGGACGGATCTTTCCAGCTGTGGAAAACAAACATCTGAGCTTGGCTTTGTTGCTTTATTGCAAGAGACAGTGCCCAGTGCTGAGCTTTGGCCCATAGATAGCAGCAGGAGGTCACCGTCCTGTGACTCCCTTTATATGACTTTTATTCAGGATATATTTTTGAAGATTGCTAAAATTATCCTTGATTCGTGCCACTAAGGTCTAATTTGTCATACGCAAACATTTCCACTTTGTAGCAATTTCCCTCAGCTCTGGGTAAAAGCAGAGAACACGGTGGAAGCTTCTATTTCCCACGAAAAGCAGAAGGATTTCAGCTGTCAAGTTTTGCTTTCCATACCCCACTTCTCATAGGTAAACCTGGGACAACTCAATGGCACCATCAGGTAGTCTGGATCAGAAAAAAAACAAAACAAAACAAAAACAAAAACCAGGAATGCAGATGAGAGCCATCAGATAGGAGAAACAACATGAAAGATGGTTTGGTTTTTTTTTGTGCTGGAAATCTGCAAGAAGCACTGGGGTCTGTCCCTGTGCTGCTACTGCCAAAGTGGTGAGGTGATATTTGTTGTTGTTGTTGCAGCTAGAAAGAGGAGGTTTAAGTGACAGCACTTAAGTGACAGCAGCAGTCAGTTCGGGTCACAGCAATGCTCCAGGAGCAAAGAGCAGCCAGCAGAGAGCCAGAGTGACACCGGGCAGAGGGTGGTTCTGCCTCTTGTTGCATGAAGAAGGCTCTATTCCAGAAGAAAAGCAGAGCTATGTCAACAGTGCACTTGAACATTGTCCTCACGTGTAATTTATTGCTGCTGGTTTTGAACTGGAGAAGCATCTCCTGTAGAAGTGCTGGGCTGGGGGAGAGCTTTAGATGTTTTGATGGTCAAGAGCTTCCTGGAGTAGAAGCCAGACTGTAAATGCAGTTTGGATCCAGGCGGTCCGCAACAGCAGACAGCAAAATGCAAATCACAAGGCAGCTTCTCATTAGTGTAACTCACACGGAACAAGAAAATCCAGCTCTGATACTGCCACTAACATAACGACCTGGGCAACCCTTCCTTGGGCCAAGGACTTCTGCCCAGAATGGTTGTGGATATTCCACTTCTGGAGGCATTCAAGCCTGGGTTACGTGGAGCAGCCTGATCTGATGGCTGGCAACTTTGCCCATGGCATGGAGCTTGGAACTGGATTATATTTAAGGATCCCTCCAACCTAAGCCACTCCATGATTCTGTGGTAAGGCACTGTGTGGAAGGCTCCCAAGGAACTGATGTTCCAGGTGCTTTGGGATGCAGCAGAAGGCTCCTTTGCCACCAAGCCTGTTGGTAGTAGTGGCTGTCTGAGCAGCGTGAGCCTACCAAACACATAAATATTTACAGCTCAACTCTTTGAAAGGGTAGATAACAGCAGGACAAGGGGAAATGGTTTGAAGTTGAAGATAATTGAAGATTTAGGCTGGATGTCAGGGGGAAGTTCTTTACAGAGAGGGTGGTGAGGTGCTGGAACAGCTGCCCAGAGAGGCTGTGGATGCCCCGTCCATCCCTGGAGGTGTTCAAGGCCAGGTTGGATGGGGCCCTGGGCAGCCTGGGCTGGTATGAAATGTGGAGGTTGGTGGCCCTGCATGTGGCAGGGGGTTGGAGCTTCATGATCCTTGAGGTCTCTTCCAACCCAGGCGATTCTGTGATCTCTTTTGGCAATATTACTCCTCCTAGCATTCTTCACACCAGCAGTCCCAGCAGCAGAGAGGAGACACGGATGTAACAGGACTGCTTTGCTCATACAGCCTGCACAGCTAGGTAGCTTCTCATGTGCTTTGCTACTGATCCTGGCTGCACTGCCTCCACACAGCTGGCAATTTCTGACCTGCTAGTGAAAGTTTGTCACAGCTTCCCAACAACCAGAAAGCCTTCAGTGGGCTAACATTGCTTGCACAACTGCACCAGCACCCACTGCACCCACAGAATGCAATAAGGTGGCATTGCACGGGTTGCACAGAGAGGTGGTGGTGCCCCATCCCTGCAGACAGCCAAGGTCAGGCTGGACGGGGCTCTGAGCACTGATGGAGCTGTGGGTGTCCCTGTTCATCACAGAGGTTTGGATCAGATGGCCTTTAAGGGTCCCTTTCAATTCAAACAGTTCTATGAAAAAGGCAAATTCACCCCTAGGCCATGGAGATTAAGGTATTTATAGGAGTGTTGAGGGTAAAAAAGAGGCAACTGCAAGACTTGCATCCTTCATCTGAGATGTCCTGCTTGGAGCAGTGGTCACAAGGCAAGATGCAAACCTCATACCTGCTGGGACAGGGCTTGACAACCTTTCCAACGCAGTTCTGGCACCAGCAAGCCTTTCCTGTTTGCACCACCCCATCAGTTTTTAGTACCAGAAGCATTAACTTCTCATCAAAAGGCTTCCAGCATCTGTACATATTTAAACCACATTATTGTTCAAAGCAGTGTCTGAAAACAGCCTGTACCAAACGGTGTCCCCTATTTCCTTCTGCCAGCCAGTGCCTCTCATGGCTCAGCCATGTGCTCCCACACTATGAGCCAGCTGCTCCTGCAAGCCGTGCTCCAAGCACATGTCCTTGCATGGGATGCTCAGAATTATTTTATTGTTGTATGTCCTCACCGTATCCCTGAAGAGCTGCTTTTGGCAGGATTTGGACAAAGTTAGATGATTGGCTTCGAGCTTCTTTGTGTGCTTGCCCAATGCCAGGCTCAGGCACTGAACCCATGCCAGGTAATTCGTCATTTCTCCCTGAATGCTATAGACAGAGCCATGCTCTTAGTGTGTCAGATAAAGGCCTGAGAATTGCTTTTCAGCCCACCTAATGAGGGTTTGTGTTTCTCTATGGTTGGGAGGAGGATGGACAGTCTTAATTTCCGATTTCTTTCAAAGAAAGCAATTTTCTTCCACAAAAAGAGCAGGAATAATAGATACAATGTGGCTTATTCTGAGCACCCTTTAACCATTCCTACTGATGGTTTCCTTTGTGCATCTTCTGACTAAGACTGGATCTCAGCATCCTCTTTAGTTACAGCCGTATACTTTCCCTGCTACAAGACATTTCATGGGCTCCATGCACCACCAGCATCCTCTCTCTGATCTTCTCCAGGCTCCATAAACATTGCCCTTAAATTTGGGATTCACCAGAGTGGGTTTCTCTACCCCAGCTCTGCAGGATTTGCCTCTTTGACACGAAGACACTGAGGCACGAGGGTCTCTGTGGGGACAGAGCTCAATTTCTTCTGTGCCTGAAAATCACCCAAGGGAAAGCTCAGTGCACCACACTGACACTGGTCAAGGCTCACCCAACCAACCTGGGACAAATCATCTTTACCACTTTTACACTTCTACAGGGGGTTTCTTGTTGCCCTGTGCTTGGTCAGATGCTAAGTACTAAGCCCTTTCCCACCCCATCTGCTTCTGATTCTCTCCACATTTACTCCATTCTTGCCAGTATTTCATCCCCACATCTGGAAAAATATAAAAATATTTTTTAAAGTTTGGTTACTATGGAACTTGGCTTCAAACTCACAGAAACAAGGAAAACTGAAGGCAAGACTGATGCTTACTTGGCCTCATGCACCCAGTGTGACTGCAGCCACAGGAGCCAAGCTTGTCCCAAACTGAGCACTGTTATGCTGTGCCCATCCACCTGCTGCTCAGCCTCTGTCCTGGCCATGCCTGAGCACAATGGCTGCTTCAGGATGATGCTTCCACCTGCCTGGAAGGGCTTGATGTGAACATTATCCCCTCTAAAAGGATTTTCTTCTGTGGTTTAATTGAGAAAACCATCACTGGATGACTGGCTGTAATGCTCCAAAGATGTAACTTAGGGCACAGAGCATGCAAAAGGTTACTGAAGGTAGGAGGAGGCAGAAAATGCAGATTTTGTTTGCACAGATCATGGCACTGAACATCCCCATTGCCCCCATTCAGACCCCAGCTAGAGCTTCAAGCCTGTGAACGATGCAAACACAATGAATGCCAACGTGATGAAAAGTGATGTGAAGAGCAGGATCCCAATGACAGCCATCGTGTTTCTGAAAGCAGTGAGCCCAAAGCAAAGGCTTCTGTAGCAAGATGAAAAGAACAGAAATCACACATCCCAGCAGGCTGTGACTTCTGCTTCATGGTGCCACAAAGGGAGCAAGCCATAGAAGTAAGAGAAGAAAAGGGCACAAGTCCCTGTTAGGTGTGTACTTCGGGGATTCTCTTGGAGATTCTCTTGACTACATCCCAATGAAATGTCATGAAATACAATGCAACCACTTGGATTGAGGGTGTTGAGCTGAAGAACCTCTGGTTAACCCTACCCAGCAAATCCTTTGCCAAAAAGTCACACCACAGCCAAGGGTCGGACATGAGCACAGAGCTGTGCCATGCAAATGTAAAAACCAGCAGAGAAACGTTCTTTGTTGATGGCAACACTGAGATAATGGCAAACATTAATATCTAATGAGGAATAATGAGGGGAAAAGGGAATGAGGGTGAGAGTGCTTTTATGCCAGCTGTTCTGACTGCCTTCAGTGAAGAAGGAGAGTACAAGAAGAAGGAAAATGCTGAAAATTCAGATGCCAAAGAACAGCTCAGAAGTGCACACATCAGCCACAGTGCCCAAAGCACATCTTGGGCTCCTAGGAAGCCATCAGCATGTTAGAAGGGTTGAGAGGAGGAGAGCAAACGCAAAGCCAACGTCTGAAGGGAAGCAGTGGGATGAGAACTGCTTTTTAGAACCTTAACTTCTATCTTCGTTAAATTAGTGCAACAGTTGCAAAGAGGGAAAATATCTCCACCTCTTGTTTGTAAATCAATAGTAGACACTTTCCAAGCTCTTTGGTTGGGGTGAGGCATCTGTCACTTGCGATGTCCTTGCTGGGATGAGCTGAAGAAGAGTAAAGCCCAGGTTTGGGTTGGCCTGAGGTGTTGCTGGTTTTGTGGCTCTGATCTGTGCTGAAGCCATTTGGAAAGGAATGAGAAAATCCTTGGAGCTGCACCTTCCAGCAGAGCACATTTTGTTTATACTCCAAAATTCAGAGAAAATTAGTATATGAAATGTTTGGCAGTGAAAAAAATCCCAAAAGCCAAAGGCTCCATAGCTCAGGGGTTAGAGCACTGGTCTAGTAAACCAGGGGTCGTGAGTTCAAATCTCACTGGAGCCTGGGGTCCCTATTCATCTTGCAAAGACATGCAGCCATATTCTTTCATTTTTCCCCATAGGAATGCTTGCATCATTTTTGCGAGCATCCCAGTTTAAGTGAAATGCTTCATAGAGCACCTACACCAAAGGACAGCAGCAAGAAGCATCAAGAAATAGCAACGGTCAGAGTTAAGCCATTCAAATGAGTGCACTGAAATGTTATTAAAGTACAGAAATCAGAGATAGGAAAAAACTAATAACGAATCCCGCGCACTCTGTAAAGTTCATTGATGAGAGAAGCTGAAATGGCTGCTGGAAACCCGGACAGGTCTGGTGCATTTCTTCATACTTCAGCACAACAATCAGATTATGTTTCCAGAGCTCGGTAATTACAGAGTTGGCTGTGAAATAACAAATATGATGTGTGGAGGAGAAGTGACGTTGGTCTTCTGCAGAGTTTGTTGGGGAGGGGGTGAGAAAGTTCCCATTTTTAAGAAAGAGAAAAGGCAAGGAATTAAACTTGTGTTGTATCTTGAGCTCAGCCTGTTGCACTTCAGATTTAGGGGGTATTGCATTTTGCCATGACACGTTTCCCATATTTTTTGCTCACTTTCAAATAGGTTTCCCATTTTGTTCCTTCAAAACGATCCAAACTGGTGAAGTGAAAGGACATTTCAGGATTTCCATCCACAGGACAGAAAAAGAAGACTTGCAAGTCTGAACTGATCTGCCCTGTGGAGGTGGACATTGGGTGCCACCGAGGACAAGGAGCCCAGTGGTTCCTTTCATCCCATTCTTTGCAGATCTCTTTCCCGAAGCAGAGAGCACGTTCTGCTCCTGGGCTGATGCATTTCTCCACATGAGAAGTGACCTGCAGGAATTTCCTAGCTTTCGTCTGTGTATGTCACAACAGGGCTAAAGAAACAAAACTCAGCAGGATTCCCACTAATCCGCAGCCTAACAGACTTGCACAAGTTATTGTTATTTTAACCCGAGATACTGGAAAATGGAAAGTCGTGATAGTGTTTTACTAAAATGGAATTTGTCTCCAGACTGTTGTGGCTATGTGCCTGTTTACCCTGCCCCTCATTCTGGCTTATCTCTTTATTTCACTTTCATATGACACCACTGAGCAAGAGCCAAAAGCATCCGAGTTGCTCACACTCACTCCTGCACTCAGGCTTCCAACTACAGCTCAGCTGAGCCCGACATTGATGGAAACGATCCTCTGAAAAATTAATGCCTCTCATCTCTGCGCAAATGACAAATGTTCAGGATATGTTTTGCTGAATTCTTAATCTATACAATACTTAATATTAATGTAAAAGCTCCTCTTCCAGCAGCCCTGTTGCAATACATAACCAGGCATGAGCCCAGTGCAAAGATGGCTTTAACAGTGGCCCTTGGACTAGTCTTGGCTCAGTGCCTTCACATCAATTGTCCATCATCTCTTGTTCTGCTGAAAGCAAAGACAGCCTGGCAGGAAGGGCAAAAGGGCCAAGTGCTTTCGGCCAATATCCTGACGCCCATTAAATCTGAGGGAAAGGAAGGCTGGTTCTTCATCTTCACCAGCCTGTGAAATGGTGCAGGAAGGGCTGTGTGGCTCTGCTCAAGGACTGTAAGATGGTTGGTCCCCCCATAGCTTTGCTCAGGAAGAATTTCTGCTCTTTAAACTCATGACATCTCCTAAGCCAGACCTAGGTAGTCTTTTGTTGCTTTCTTGAGAGAAATTTAAAGGCATCAGCCTGTACATTATAGTAAACTGGTTTTTCATGTTTTCTTGAAAACATCAGAATATCATTTCTATTTAAAAAGAAGAAAAAAAGAAAACAACAGAGCAACATCCCAGATACTTTGCATTTCTCCATCATGATTTTCATTCCTGGGTCTCCCTCCAAAAGTTGCACCAAGCTGGGCAGAGAAATCATTTATTCCAACATAAAGAGCACTGACCTTTGTGGGGCAGCAGCTGGATCACAGTGGTGCCCACGGTCCTGCCCTGAACCCAAGGACCACAGTAACAGATTACAGATTAACCATGTTTCTACCTTTGTCTGAGCACAAGGTCTACAGCCAGCATTTCAGCCTAAATGGCATGGAAAATCTTGCCTGTATTGCATCTTTGTTTATTTCCCTTTCAGGGCTGAAGTTCCTTGTTGCAGAATCACAGAACCCTAGGGGTTGGAAGGGACCTCAAGAGATCCTCAAGTCCAACCCCTGCCAAAGCAGGTACCTACAGCAGGTCGCACAGGTAGGCATCCAGGTGGGTCTTGAATATCTCCATAGAAGACTCCACCACCTCTCTGAGCAGCCTGTTCCAGTGCTCTGTCATCCTTACTGTCAAGAAGTTCTTCTGCATGTTTGTATGGAACTTCCAATGTTCAAGTTTTAGGGCACTGCTCCTTGTCCTGTTGCTGCACACCGCCGGGATGAGCCTGCACTCATCCATTGGCCTCCCACAGTTACCTCAAAGGTCTTCTTGGTGTGGAATCTTTTTCAAGATAAAATCCAATATCCCTCTTACCTTGGGGTAAGGTAAAATTTCAAGATAAAATCCAATATTCCTCTTACTTTGGGGTTCAGAAGTTAAGTAAGTTCTGGCAAAGACCATACATGTCTCAATAGAATCATTTGTTAAGTAATATGGGGGAAAAAAAATGATAAAGCATTTAATCCAGAGATGAAAACTTAGAGCAAGTGCCAGCGAAAATGTTCCTTTGTTTACTGATTTAGAAATACAACTTAGGTCAGTGTTGACTAAAATATGGCTTCTGAGCACTATCACTGTGTCACCAGTATCTCTGCAGGGATGCATGGGAAGGATAACACCCTGCTCCAAGGAGAAAATCCCCACACAACATGGGGCCAAAAGCAACCACAGCCAGGTAGCAGCTTGTGCCAAAGCTACAGGTGGTGGGTCAGGATGTAGGACTCTTCTGTAACTTCTGGGTTGGTTTTCAAGGCAACCTGCTTCTGGATGTGCTGCATCATCCCATCCTCTTACCCTCTGCCGAGCTCACCTTCACAATTTCCTCATCAATCAAATAAAGCAAACAAACAAAACATTATTCTTCTTCTAGGCTCCACCACTGAGATACCATTGACTCGATGGGTGTAGTCTGAACACGAGGTGACCTTGTGCTTCCCATCACAGCAAACATACTCATCACAGTAGTCCAAACCTCCACAAAAGACGGCTAAAAAAATATGATCACTGCAGTTACAGAAAGTTTAACCAAAGTACGATGAGCTGATCACCTCAGCTCCCAGCCAGGCTCCTTGCCATGCAGATAAGGACTTCAAGGCAGACCTGGGAAAGGGGCAGGAGTCTGCAGAGGAACAGAGATTCTGCCATCAGGGAGAAGTTTAAAGAGTATCTTGTGGTGAGCCTTGCAACAGAAAGGCTGAAGGCAAATAGACAATCTCATATAAATGCTACAGGTGTAAACAGCCAGTAGGGAAAAGAACTGTTGAAATGAAATGACGACATCGACATGAATGAATACATCCATCTGGAATTCAGCAGGACGTTTCTAACAAGCAGAGGAGTCACGTTTTCAAACATTCTCAGCAACAGGAGGAGCAAACCCATGAAGGAGCTGGATAACCACTGGGCTGTGTGAGCCACGAGCTCCCCTCCTGTCCTCTGCTCATCGCTGGGAATACATGTGCCCATCCATGTGTATTTCTACCAATAACTTGTTTCTCCAAATGCTTCCTCTGTTTGCAGAAGCAGGAGGTAATGACTGTGAGCTTGTTTTCTCCTCCACCCTGGGCAGCGTGCAATGGACTTGTTGATTGCTTGGCCTCCCCCCCTGCCTGCTGGGAGGCAGCTCATTCCCCGTGCAGTGAGCCTAGTTAGGCAGCTCAGTTGCTCTAATAATGGTCATCTATTTATAGACTTTCGTAATTTGTTTCATGACAAAGGGTTTTGGCAGGATGCTCCTTGATTCTTGCAAGTCGGTAAGGATTCCTGTGTCATTCAAAGTAGCTTTTGTGCTCAGAAAAAATGACTGTAATAAAGGCCATTTGGTGTGCTCACAGCAAATGATAGGGACTGTAATCGATTCCTGATGAAAGCTTTGAGTTTCTCTTTGTTTTCCTTCAGTTCTTTTCATTCTCCTGGGTCACTGGAACCCGGTTTACCTTAAAGTTGTTATGACAGAACATGGATGGAGTACAGTGATCTCAGTGCAGCCTTCCCATCACTAGCACACAGCTCAAACCTCTGCCCAAAGTCCTTGGCAATGGCACACTGCAAACAGCAGCAGGGCAAACTCTGCAGGCAGCACTTCATGTGCTCATTCCATAGCTGCCTCTGACTAGATTTGACAATCTAATTATGCTTGTTAGGCCAGCTATTAAGTTCTGTTGGAATTGCTGCCACTGGCCTGATGAGATGGTCACCCTCCAGTCTCTCCTTCTGCAGCTGTCCCAACACCACTCCATCTCTATTGCCTCTGTATCCTGTTGAGCAGGACTGCATCATTTTTCCTCCACATCTTCAGGTTTTCTTCATGTTTACAGTATTTTTCATCTGAAGAAGAATTTTTTCATAGCAAGAACTTTTGTCCCTGTGCAGCTCCAGATTGCACCATGGGGTTTCTGTTGAGTTCCACAGCTCTGTTGTGTGCCATAGCCTTATTTTGTGCCATAGCCTTATTCTGTGCCATAGCCCTGCTCTGTACCACAGCCCTGCTCTGTGCCAGACTGAGTGAGACCTCATTAAACCATGGGATTTTGCTAATGCAGCTTCGGGTTCACACTTCCATGTGTATTCACTTTGTCCCTGGGAAAAGCAGCCCATGCTGCATCTGGGTTCTCTTCAGGGCTGAAGCTTTCAGTGGTTCTGACAGCCCCCAGCTTCGTTGCACCTCCATGGTCAGCCCATGGCCCCATGCCACACCTCAGCCTCTGCCCTTTCTCCACTCCCTGGCCTTTGTCTCTTACCTCTTTGCTGTCACCCTGAGCCTTCCCACTTGGTGCCCAGAGCATCTCCACACGAGCTGCAGATAGGGGACGGGACGCTTCTGGTACCTTCCCCAGACGTCCCAGCAGTCGGATGACCTTGTTAGCACTGGAAGGGGCACAGGCCCACTCCTGTGCCATCAGCAGGATGTGTTTGGGACCACCAGGAGGCATTAGTCCTCCACTGAGGCAAGCAGGAGCGGGAGAGCCTCACGGGGCTGTTCTGTCCCTGCTTGCCTGTACGGCCCAGCAATGGCTTTCAGCGTAACCTTGGTGCCAGAAGAGATGGAGCACTGTCACCAGCTTCAAGACTTGGGGTCTTTGAAAAGCTCACCATCATTTGCTCCGACTTCTCTTGCATTGGCAGTCCTGGGGCAGTGCTCCTCACCATGAGAGGGCAGCACCTGGGAGCAGAGCTTCCAGCAAAGCAGCATCAGGCTCCTCTGAAAACATTCAGCAAAGCCACAGAGAGCACTTTTAGCTCAGCTCTAAGACTCAGTTATGTGATGATGGCTCTGCACTGACCCTCTCGCACAACCTTCCTGCACAGCTGGCCTGTTTGCTTCTTGTTATTGTCAGTTCTACCTCTCAAAACACCAAGAAATTCTCCTACTTCCTCTCAGGACGGAGGTGAATTGTGTTTTTGTTTTGTTTTCTCAGCTGCTGTAACCAAAGCATTTCAAGAATTTGTGAGGACCGGACAGGGATCATGAGCCCGAGGCTGCTGGGTTTCCTATCCACCCACAGCTGTAATTCCTGAGCTCTCAGCAGCCCCAAACCTGAGCGGTGATGTCCATAGCATATAAAGCCGCCTGCTGTTTGCTTTCTTCTTGTGTTTCCTTTCCTGGGGAGGCAAAGCTGATTGAGATGTGCATTTGCTTTTATTTGTCTTTGTTTGCTCCTTCCCTCCCCGAAGCAGTGGGAGAAGCAGGATCCAATTTGCACAGTACTCAGTGGCTCAGCGTACGCCGGAGTGCAGAGAATGCTTTCATGGGGCTGAACACAAACAAGCTCCTCTCTATATTTGGGTCTTTCTGGCTGGGAACCAAACGAGCAATTTCAGCAGACACTATACATCACGTGGACATCCATCTGAATGCTTCCAGGGGGTGGCACATTTGCTTTTGAACGAAACCATGTTGTAGGACTTACTCTGGTTTTGTTTGCAGAGGTAATTTTCCTGGGAACTGGGCAAGAACTTCCTGATTCAAACACAATTGACTGTTCACAGCTGTGTCAGTGCTGTAGAAAGCACGATAATTGCATTGCCATTGATGCTCCACTAATAACATCAATTAAGAATCTGCCTTTCCAAGGATCAGATCAGGAGAAGTTCGTGTCAAAGCTGAGACCAGGAGAAACTCATCAAAATGCATCACTTATCAAGAACATGTGAATGTGAGAGACTGAGGATTAGTTCCAAGCGTTCATTTTCTGCTATGAAATTCATAGATCGAGAGTAGACCAAAAAAAAGGATGAATATCCCCAAAGAGAAAAGAATGAACCTTTTCAGATGGTTTCATTGGCAAAGAACTTTTTCACAATAACTGGTTGTCTCGGTTGACTTTGGAATGAGCAGTCAGAACTGAAACAAAGCCGCTGGGTTTTCCTGAGTGGGAACTGAAATGTTAGATTCTCTGCTGACTGGTGCTGGCCCCATAGTCAGATGTGATATTCCCCCTGGCTTTTCCATGTGTTAATGAAGACCAGAGACGACCTCAACTCTTGTTTTATGTTTCACAAAACACTAATGGCAAATTCAGCCCCCCGGCCCCAGCCAAGCAGATGGCCAAAATGCAGCCTTGGCTCCGTTTCAACACCTTTCATAGCCTCAGGGCAGAGCCTCAACTGGCGCACAGCACCACAACTTGAGACACTGCAGCCATTTCCCTCAGCTGGGGATCTGCTTTTCCAAGCGTAAATATTGCATATTCTGAGCCTTTACCCCAAGGTAAATTTTATTCTCGTTGCAGCTCTCAGCCCAGCCCTGGATCTGATCCAGAGCCTGGATGTTATCCAGAGCCTCCTGTGTGCTGGAATCAACCCTGACTCAAGTAACACCTTTTTCCGTGCTGGATGCAGCCGTGCCCCATAGGTCCACCGCTGCCATACACCATTACATGTGATGTCGGTGTTGTAACTCCAAACCTGCAGTTGAGTGGGATGATATTCCCATGGAAGCATTGCTGGGGAGATTCAGGCAGAATTCCGCAGGCACTGGGGCAAGGGGATGCCCTTCCTGCAAGGGGAGGGGAGTGAGCTCTGAAATCATATATTCCGATGGCAACAAATGGTTGATGTCCTTTCCCTCTGGCCCCACTAATTTAAGCAACACTGTTCTACTGCTTCTATTTTCTCCTGTACCATAGCTTTCCTCTGGGACTTCCAGCCGCTTCGTTTCTTCAGAGTTTCAGAAGTAGGGAATTAATCAAACACTGAGGTAGTGACTCATAATGAGGGAAGGAAAGTGCTAATTGTACACTGCTCCCCACCTGGACTACAGACAAGATCTCCTCGGGATCTTCCAGGGGAAGATGTTGGTGCAAAATGCACAGCAATCAAAGGCAGAAACGTGGTTTTTGGGTTCAGGACACACTGCACAAAGCAAACCAGGAGCAAAAGGTGCAGGTACAAATGCACTTCACTGGCATACCCCATTGGTTCCACACGCTGAAGGTTTAGGTGAAGAAAACTGTGCTTATTTCTCACGTAGACAGCCACTGGTCACCCCATCTGCAGACAGACCCAGAGTTCAGCATTAAAAGCAACCTAAAACTGGGGAAATGCCAAGCAGTAAGTGACCCAGGAGAGGGATCCAAGATGTCTGCAGGGTGCAATTCATAAGCCATCCTGCTGCAGAACGTTGCCAGACACAAGTGCTAACCTCACACTTGCCCACACATGAGCAAGACCCTGGAGTGAGGATTCAGATGGCACCAAGATTTGGGTTCACATAAACCTTTAGGAGCTGATGTGCTGATTCAGAGGTTCATATCAAATCATAGAACTGTAAATCTTTTGAGTTGGAAGGGGCCATCCAAGGTCATCTGGTCCAATCCCCCTGCAAAAAACAGGGACAATGAGGCTGTATGTATGTCTGAGGCTGTACTGTCACATAGGAATGACTGGGAACAGATTGTCTTCTGTGAGCTCCTACAGCAGGGGCAACAAAACTGTGCCCATAGTACATGGAGGTGGACCTCCAGTGGGGTTGATTCAGGTTGAGCATTAAATGGAGAAGATCTGCAAGCTGCAAGTAGTTGCCCAGTAAGGCTGCAGTGACCATAAGGTTTTCCTCTTCAGTTTCCTGGTATGAGCACAATGTCCTCACAGAACCAGTTCATCTGGAAAGGTCTCACATTTCTCTTCAGAGCACGGATTGCTCACAGGCATTGGGGATTTCATTTGCTCACCTTTAGTTCACCTCTCGCACTGCATTCCCAGCTCACAGCTGAAGACACAGCAGGAGTCAAAGGCGCAGGCTGTGCTCCCACTGTGCCCCACGAGCTCCCTGTGCAATCCCATTACAGTGGTAAAGGGCTGCCCCTGAGAGGCCCAGATGCTTTCACCACACCACCCACCTAATCTGTAAGGTGGTTGTGAGAGCTTCCATCTGAAAATCCCACGTTGGACAGTGGGAGAACGGGAGAGCAGCTCCATGGCTTTTCAAAACCAACATGGCCATTGCTAGTCTTTGCCCCTGAGCACATGCAATGGAAACAACAAGAAATATCTTAATTTTCTGGCCACACACAGGAGCATGCAGGAAGCTCAGAAGAGAGATGAGGGCTGGGTAAGAGCTGCAGCAGAGATGGGAAGGGGTTGGAAGTCTGGGGGCAGTGGGAGAGGCAACGTGGGCTGTGGGCAACGTGACTGGTGGAAGTCATGAGTCAGGTAGCGGAAAGCCCCGTTTCCTGGCACTGCAGCCTGCAAATCCCCTTGTTGCAGTTTCCTGTTGCTCAGCTACTCAGGTTCATGCAGCCACCTGCCACTCTTCCCCACATTGTGCTGGGTGGTGGCTGGGGGGTGTCACTGGCCAAGAACCCCTCAGGCAGCAAGAAAATGCCATGAGGATTCTGTTCTTTTGCAAGCTGTTGTGCAGCTACAGGGGAAGAATAGTGAGTGGAAGAGACTCCATCCAGTGCATCCTGCAGGCCTAGAGGTGTGCCAAAGCCAGTCATGGGTGCTGGCATGATCTGGTGGTATGGAAAGCTGGACCGTGCTGTCCAGGTGAAGGTCTGTGGGAGGTTGTCATGCTGTGATCCTTGAGGCTGCTCTGCTCCATCAGGGCTGGGACTGAAGCTGTCTGTGGTCACTTGGTCACACAGTGGTGCTGTGATTTGTTTGAGCAAACCCACCAGCAGCAAGGAGCTGCCAAATCCCTGTGCATTTATTCATGGATTTCAGTGTGCAAACAGCACAGAACTCTCTCTATCAAATCAATCTACAAACCACTCACATCCCATATTTTCTCTTTCACTTCTACAAACCTGCTCCTAAAGGCATATTTCCTCTGATGGTGAGTGGTGACAGCATGAGAAGGTCACTTCTCCAACTCATTCTACTCCACGCTCACAAGCCCCCACTCAGCCCTTAGACAGACCAACAGCCCAACAGCATCTTCACCCTCTCAGAGCATGGCCACAATCACTCCTGTCCCCTCCTCCCTTGCAGATTTTGATCCTTTTTCCCTCCTTCCTGCAGACTGACCAGCTGCAGGAAGCCAGCAGCTTTCCCCCAGTGATGTGCTGACAGATGGGCCCAGTGGGTGCCCTTCTCTGGTTGCACCCACACGTCCTTCCTGTCAGCAGCACCAACAGGCTGAAGGACAGGTGCTGGGAGCAGCCCAGCTCTCCCCATTGAGGCAGGATGAAATGCAGCCGACAGCAGCAGACAGTCAGGGAGAAGTTACCCCACAGCTCACGGAGATCCCAACCGTGAATTGGTGCCAAACAGGATTAGTGCCAGCTGATATTTTAGCTCATTTCTGGGTTCCCACAACAGCTGCTTTGCTCCCTGCACTTGGGGCCCAGCCCTACCCCACACCACCCCTTTTCTGAAACTGCAGTAAAGCATCAGATGGGATTTTGATGCCTTTTGGAGTAGCAACGCCAAGAAATCCTTGAGTGGTTCTGTCAGTGCTGCCACAAGTGTGGATTTAGCAGAAGGGCTTCGTGTGAGAGAAGGAAACACAGAAAGAACAAATGGATGTGGACCAGTTTTCCTGCTTAGATTCAATAGTTACAGAAGCATCAGAAGTGCTGGAAGAGGAGAAACTTCAAAAAGCTGCTGCCAAGGCTCGTGTTTTCCTGCAATGTTTGAACTTTTGCTTATGTTCTCTCCTTCAAGAGTCAAAAGATTACGTAAGATTCCTCCTTTTTGTCAAGCTGAAAATATCCTCATAATAGAGAAAGAACATTTCGTGGAAACTATGACATAAGCATGAACCTGAAAACACAAAAATGGAAGGTGAAATAATAATTGGGTTTCTTTTCTCAAGAGGGGACACCACAAGAAAGTCAAATTTATGATCTGTGGGAATGTGTCATGATTCTCAATCACATCACAGTTGGCACGGTGGGTACCCTTGAGCCTTCTTCCTTCTCTTGCCTTGCAGACAACAAGAAAAACAGTATGTTCTGTTATGAACCTACACAACAAACATAAAAGCAGCCTGTGCATGGCAACCCTCTACCCCCAGCCCGCCCTTGGTGCTCTCTTCAGCTCTTGTGAGCTGAAGTCTCTAACCCACCTGAGTTACCATGACCCCAGGTCAGAGATGGCCACAGCACCATCAGGGACCCAGTGTCACAATGGGGTCTGGTGCTGGTGATCCACTGAGCCCAGCACAGGTCCTGTGAAAGCCCTGCACACGTCCCACTCTGGCTCTGCAGAGCTCATCCTGCTCTATCTGCAGCCCTGTGCTTCCCCAGATCTTAAAGTGCTGGACCACGCAGGCCCCCTTTGCAATGGAAGGACAAGCATCAGTGCTCAGAGCCCCACAGACCCCCACTGTGCTCTTACATGGCTTCAAAAAAATTCCCTGCAGGCACTTCACAAGAAAGCCGAAAAACAAACAGAGGGCAGCTGCTCCAGGACAAGGCGTCCTGCACTGCAGACAGGAGGCTTGAGAGGAGCTGAGCGATATCAGCCATGCTATCTCTCCATCCGAGATTCCTGCACTCAAATGAAGCAAGGAAAGAAATAAGTGGCATTCTGCAGCCAGGAGTGGCATTTTGTCCCACTGGACACAACTGTTTTTTCTCCTGCATGCAGCCCGGATGCCATCCCCACTCTGCTCCATGGGGACCCTCTGGAGCAGGGCTGGGCAGTGAGGAGCTGTGGAGCTGCGGAGCCTGTGCAAGGACCCTGAGCCCCTCTACCCTGCTACCCTGCCCAGCTGCCACAAGCTTCATCTCTGCTTGGGAGACATGGGGAGAACATAAGAGATGCTCCTCATGCTCCCACGCCTAGGAGTGGAAAATGAGAATGAGACTTTGGCAAAGCAGGAGAATGGAGCTTGCATCAGAAACCACAACGCACTAGAAAGCAATCCCCCACCGTGTCTGTGAGCATCAACAGGGCTGCATTAAGTACTACCCTCTGGTGTCTGTGGGTGGCATTCTGCTCACTCCATTCTGTTGGGAAACAAGAGTGAGCCAAGAAAAGTGTACCTGCAGGAAATAACGTTAGTCCAACAAATTGCTGAATAGCATCCCTTTTTTCCTCCAAAAAAAACCCCATAATAATAATGAAAAAATCAGGTCACCAACAAATGACAATTCCATTTTCTCTTTTGTTCAGTAACATTTCCTGCCAGTCCCTTCCCAGCCATTTATGCTGCAAGGACACAGAGCTAAAATCTGCGTGGGGGGTTCTGAGTCTCCTGTCTATCAGATCCCACCCTGGTGGCTGCCACATGGGTGAGAACAGCAGCACCCAAAAGCAGCTGCTAACCCATCACAGCTGTGTCGCTGCAGATGTGCACCCACCCAGGCTGTGTGCTGGGGGCAGTGAGAGAAAGGAGAGCTTTTTTCTTCCAAACCATGGTATGGTGTAAAATGAACACAGTAGAAAGGCTGTGGATACGATCCCAGCGGTGAGAACTGTGACACTGATGCGTATTGGTTGGACCATGACCCAGGAAAGTGCTCTGAAGGAGGGTGGTAGTTTTCATCTCAGCAAAAATGGCAGAAAATCAGTGTAAAGAATGACACATCTCACGTATACTGTGAGGATAGGGTGCCTGGGTGAGCAGGGAAGGGATGGAGGTGACAGGAACCCCTTTTGGCAGGTTTGGTAGATCTGGGCATGTCTCCATGCAGAGGTTGGCCACAAGCAGCCATGACCATCACAGGGCCAACACAAAGCCCCAGACAGCCAGAGAGGGGCTATGAAAAGCTCCAAAACCAGATTCACTTTGTTGGAAGGAGTGAATCAGCAGGTGGGATCTTTCACAACAAACATAGCAGCTCTGGGGGCCTTACTGTGTACTGCTGCCAGCAGCCTGTGTAGGACTGAGTGGGACTGTGTGGGGTTTGGTTCCTGGAGATGATGGGAGTGGAGACCTGTTGGACCTGCTTTGCTCCTGTGGGTCATTCTGCCTTCCATGCCCCCAACCTGATAGTGGCATTTGGGATAAGAGGAAGAGATGTTATGGAAAGCCATCAGAATTGGGATGTGAGCTCTTTTCTCCCCCACATCTTGTGTTGGACCGGGTTATCAGGGAGCAACCACACACTTCTGAAGGTTTGAGTTTGTTCCTCGTGTTGAAGAGCAAGCTGGGTGACAGCCTTCCTCCTCACACTCCATTTTCTGGCTAAAATTATACAATACAAAATCACATGTATGTACAAAAGTGCATAAAGTTCAGTGAAATGCATTCATATCTATTCAGAAGTGCCCATACAACAACATGGCTGCTGGACTGGCCACCATCCACTGCACCAACCTTCTGGAACCAGCTGATCCAGAAGTGGAGTTCAAGCCTAATTAAAATTAGGATTATTATTTGGTACAAGCAATGTGGTTCTTGACTGACGGAGGTGACAGAAGAGTTCCCATCAGCATCTCATACTCTCTGCAGCTGCACTTCCAGCAGATGCCAGTTTTTGTGCCTGCTGTAATGGTGCACCCACCACACACGCAGACCTTCCTGTGGAAGCCAAATGAGAGCTCTACACTGGAGAAACCTTTAATGCACACCTAAAACTAATGGCTCAAAGCCAGGAGCTGCTGGCTCCTACTGTATAGATACAGAATCCCCAATTCCTGCAGAGCAAGAGCTGCTGTAGTTGTGCTGGATGTAGGATTGCAAGGTGATGCTTTGGTCGCAGTCCGTGTTTTCAGTACAGGAGGTGCACACAGTGTGGTTTGTTTATAAGGTGTTGACACTTTCCTACGTCTCCAAAGTAAGTCAGGGAAAATATCTGATCATTTCAATCTATTTTGCATTCCAAGCCTGAGCCGTTGTGAATAAAATTAACAGAAGTGATTCAGAAATAACAGCCCTCCATGTATAACTCCTCTATGTAAAAAAAAAAAAAAGAATAAAATCCCTCTTGATGTTTAGACAGTGCTGTTTTATTCAGTTGCAGTAAAAGCACAGCAGAGAAGGCTCAGGAGACTGCTTATTACAGTGGATGTTGTTTTCTGTTCTTTTCTGTTCTTTACAGGATGAAATTTCTGTCAGAATTTGTAAAATATTAATCAAACAAACAGAAAACAGTACAGGAACTACAACTTGAAACGAAGGTGATTTCACAGCAACACTAAATCCATAATGGCACATTCCCCATTTTTTTTCTGTCAACTGTGCCACCTAAATGCTTCATTTACAGGAGGTTTGCTTTTGTTTTGGTATTTCTTGACATTTTCTTGTCTCAGTTTCAGTGAAATAAGAACAAAGGAGAGAATCTCTCTGTGAATAACAGCGTTAAGAAGCAATTAGCCAGTAGAAATCAAAATACATGATCATGCGATTAAAGTATGTGACAATTCACGTGCACGGGAGGGAAGAGCTACACTTAGCAGGCAGTGTGTGTCTGTGATTCACACACCATCGTCACGCTCGTGGCTCTGCCTGTGGTTCTTGCAGCTGGGAAGCTGTCTGCATGCCACACTGCTGTCTCCCCTGTACCTCACCACTGTGACTGTATGTCACATCCCAGGCTGTCCAAAGGAACCCACCCATGGGAGCATGGCTTCCACCAGAAATGAGTGCTAAATGAGCACGCTGTGCTTTGTGCTTGTCTCCCTAAATATCTGCTTTGAACCCACCGGCAATTTTCAACTAGATACAAAGGGAGAAGGCAAACTCGGTTGTGTCCATCTTTGTGACTTTGTAGAGGAAGCAAATCCAGACTGGGTTGGCATCAGATGCCCACAGTGGGCAGCACACAGCTGGCTCCCATCTGTGGGTCAGCCACACGTCACACAGATGGAGGTGTTGTCCAGGGGAGAAGATGGAGACGCTGCCAAGAGACCTGGGAGGGAAGCAGTGTGTTTTTCAAGGAGATGGTGGGAAATAGAACACCATGAGATGGGCAGAGCACAGCTTTCAGGCAAGAGAAATTCCCTCCCAGCCAGAAGGCGCCCTGCTGAAAGCTCTTCATTTTTTATGCAGTGAATTTGAAGTGAGTGGTTTTATGACAATATCTGAAAGCCTCCTCAACCCCAGTCCAAAGTATCTTTTAGGAAAGTGAATTTTTTTCTGGGCTGATCGAAGCTGGTTTAGCAACAGGGATCAGTATATTAGTTTAAGGACCAATAAATTGGTTTAGCAAAAGGAATCAATTAATGCTAGTTCTAAAACAGCCCTGTTTTTCTCAGTGATCCTTCACAGGAGCACTGGATTCACAACCGATTACTTTTCTCTTTGCGCCCACCAGGTGCAAGGACTTTTTCCTCAGATTTTACATACATTCTTGTGGGCTATAGTGCACTAAGATAGAAAGTTGCTCATTATGGCATAGCAAGCAATGGAAATTTGCCAAACTGGGAAAAAACAGCTAATGGTCAGCCAAAAGTCACTGTGATGGAGCTGATGGTGGAAAAACGAGGAGAAAGTATGTGGTCTAAGGCCACCACAGGCTCCTACCACCCATGCCCAGAAGGACATTATCATATAGTAACGAGTTCTTGGAAAAGAATATTTATGCCAATGCATTGCATCTGTATGCTTTAGCTGTTTAAATGTAGAACTTGATTCTGAGAGAGCACGCTTGATTTGTCAAGTCGCCCGGTGTGCATCACAAGGAATAAAGGAATGCTGCTTTCTAACCACATTGGGGTTAGAGAGTTTTCTTCCCAGATTTCGGATGACAGGGCCATGCCCTAAGATGTGCCTTCTCATCTCCTGCTGGCTGACGGAAGAGGAGAGAGCAGGCAGGATGTTGGGAGGCTGATTAAAAATCTCCCCAGATATTTATTCTCTCTCTTGGTGAATGATTGGGGCGTGTGCCAAATTGCTTGTTGTTTAGACCAGTGGCAGTGGGGAGCTGCCCTGAATGGCAATGTGCAGCTCTGAATGCAATGTGAGGTGATCATGGGCTCAATCATGCAAGCAATTGCCACTGCCATCACAATTGCTCTGCTCGTGATTTCATCCTTAGTTCCATTCTTCCAAATACAGAATTATAAAGGAAGATGATAAAAAATAGGTGCAAAAAATCCTAGGTCAGCAGCTGAATGCAGCCACGATGTAAAAGCACAGGCTGGGAGCCAGCAGGGCAGGATGGGATGCACTGCCATCCAGGTGGAGCATGGGAGACCAGATGGGATGTGCCAGAAGCTCCATGTAGGAGGGAACAAAGAGAAAGCCAGCAGCGGGTGAGGGAAGAATTGGGCTGGTTGGAGGAGCAAAGAGAAGTATAAAGCAAAGGTGAACAGGAGACTGTCCTAAAAATGTTTGGACTCTGTGGTTATGGGCAAGAGGTTGGCTCTGGCCTGAGTGATCCACTGGGTCTTTTCCAGCAGAGCCTTTGAGTCTCCACAAAGCTGCTGGAGTCGCTTTACATAATCCATTGGAGCAAGAGACATTCCAGAGATAGTTTTCCGAAAGAAAAAGTACTGAGTTAGTGCAACTTTTTCTTAAATCAGTCATGAAGGAGGGGGAGAGCTGTCACAGGGGCCCTGGAGGGAGCTCAGTCAGTATCAGACTGTTTTTATTGCCACATGAAGTCTTTCCTGGCTCTATTTATACTCTTAATTTGAAGTGGAGTACATTCCTGAGGCGAAAAAGGCAAGAACATGTTTATTCAATGCAAAAAGCAATCTCCTTTTACACTGCAAACACTGCGCACTGGAACAGGATGGGATCATTTCTCCCAACTTTTTCTTGGTAGTCTTTAACATTTGATCTGGTTCCTTCGCTGGTAGAGATGTTCAGGACAGCATCCCCTGGAGGGACTGAGAGAAAGAGAGTGGTGGCTCATACCCTGCTGCCCCGTGTGCTGATATCCTCTCCTGCCAGAGTTCAGATTCAGGGGCAAAAAAGGATGAGAATGATGGAGTATGGTGGGATGCTGTGGGGTAGGAGGGCCTCACACCCCCAGGCCAGCTTGGTAAGAATCTGTTATCAGCCTTCATGGTCTTAGTGACTGACTGAGGATATGATGTTGTGCACTGGGAACTCATCCAGTTCTCTCTTCCAGCCTCCTTTCACAACATGTACATAATGCTCCTGTGAAACAGCGCAGCCAAGGAGAGGTCTCTCTGCTCATGAAGTTGTCCTTTATGGTGTTCCAGAGGATGTGCCATGGGTTATTTTGAGGCAAGGTACTGGGGTGGAAAAGGAACAATTTGTGTTTGCTTTTACTCAAGCCTATCATGTTTTTCCACCATGCAGCAGCTCTACAAAAGGAGCATAGAACCATAGAATGTCTTGAGCTGAAAGGGATGCCCAGGATCATCACATTCCAACCACCCTGCCACAGGCAAGGCCACCAACCTCCAGACCAGGCTGCCCAGGGCCCCATCCAATCTGGCCTTGAACACCTCCACGGATGGAACATCCACAGCCTCTCTGGGCAGCTGTTCCAGAACACCACCATCTCTCTGTAAAGAACTTCCCCCTGACATCCAAAAGTGCTGTTTCGGGAAGGTGCAATAGAAAGGAGCATTGGAAAGATCTCAATACTTTCAGGCCATACTGAGCACCCAGTGAGCCCTGAACCTCTGTTGATGGCATCAGCCCAAAGGCATTCAAAATTTAGAGCTTGGCTTTGCTACCAAGCCCTCAGATAGCAAGGAAAGGCCAAGGAAATGGTGTTGCTATCTGGAAACACAGGAACAAGGCTACCAGCCCTGGCCAGGCTCTGGAGGCTCAGTGTGGCAGCAAGGATCCTCCAAGCATCTTATTGCCCATCCTAGAAATAGCTACTAATAAAAGTATTGTGGAGAATGATTACTTGATCCCACCGGGACAATTCTTACCCACAAATATTCTGCCAATATTTCTTTTCATTTTAACCCTCTCAACAGTTGGACCTTAAACATGAGGCCATATCAGGTCCTTGTCCCCATAATAAATCCTAAACAGTATGAAATGCCTGCATTAAGCCATTTGTTTTTCTGCAAGTTTGGTTGTGCCTTTCATCTGTGGATGCAGGAGTGATAACGTGGTTCTATTTCTGTCCCATCAGCACAGCTGGATCCCCATTCCTTTCAACTGTAAATATCCATTAAAAAGAACATCTGCAACACGGAAATCAAAACAGCGTGGCTGTAAATAGCAGCAGGGGGGGAGGCTTGTTAGACTAACATGATTGAGTGGAAAACACTGGGAGCCAAAAGGAAATGAAGGGTTTAGTGGGAAGGCGAAGGATCAAGAGGGGTTAAGGCTGGGGACTCTCAGAGGGTGGAGGTGCCACTTCTGGAGGGGCAGGTAGAAGATGGGGTCTATTAAGAACCTGGCCACAATCAGATCTGGTCATTCATGTCCCAGATGGAGCACTGTGTGCTGCTCGCCTTGCTGCCAGCCACTCACATCACTGCCACTCCCTTAGGAAACATGGATCCTCTGCAAAACAAGGTACTACATAACGCAGAGATTTCCAGACCACAGAAGATCCCACCAGGGCAGGGCCAGTAACAGGAAAGTGAAGTGGAAACAGTTTATCGTTCGTACCATGCCTCCTAACAGCATCTCTGTTGGTCACAGAGCCCAGTGGGAGAAACCATCTGCTCCTGGAGGGCAACATCTTGCACAGAAATCTTCTGGAGTTTGGTAACAACAGCTTGCTTCATCTATAACCAACAGGAATGTGGAGCTGCATGGTACGTTTCTGCATAAACGGCTGAAATCTGTCCATGGAACGGCTCTCACTGGTAATGTGACAAATACTGATGTTGAGTAGAGAAACCAAAGACTAAACCTGCAGATCCTGCAGCCTGACTGCTGTGCTCTTCCTGCTGCATTGGCCCCAAGCAACCAACATGAAAATGCTGATGTGTAAACTGTAGCAGCAATGTACAGACACAACTTACAAAAAAGAACAGATAGATATATCTGTTCTGCTTTGAGAACAGAGAAACCTGGATTTCAACACTAGCACCGCAACTTTTGGAGAATGTGAATAGCTGAAAAGATGAAAACAGGTCCCAAAAGTTTTGCCCTTTGCAGAATGTGATCTCCTCATCCCCACTCCAGTGTTCCAGGAACAATGACACAGCACAACAGAGCACTGCATTGAGAAAAACGTTGAGATTTACATCTTCATTCAGATTTCGGGCTAAATTAATGCTCACAGATCTATGCAAAAGTGTGATTCTCTTTTCCTTATACAGACCTGATTATCACTGAGTTAGAGACAGGACTGGCACCTAAAACCTGCTAAAACCTAAAACCTTCATAGACAGGTTCAGGTGTTAGAGACCTCTGGGTTTGGGTGCCCACTGAGATATCTGGAGCTTTCTTTACAGATGCTTTGCTCCACTGTCTCAACCCTTTCCATCTTGTTTAGGTGGAGGACTGAGGAAAGCCAGTTTTATACAAAGAGGAGATGCATGAAGGTAAGACCTCATCATATGACAACTGTATGGAAAAACCTGGCAATCAGGGTGCAGATGCTCTCAGGACCAACAGGCCTGGATATCAGCCCCACTGCACCGAGGCACCATCACAAATGGGAAATTTGGGATCAGCACTTCCCATTTCACACGCTGTAAACATTTAGATTTAGGGAAGCTCAGTGTAAATATTGGCTTTAACTTTCCAGTGGTCAATATTTATTCCTTCTGTCAATGAAGCCTGATGTTCCTTTGAGCAGGAGGCTCTGCTCGTTTGAAGAACATGGATTCCCCTCTCAGACAGATGTTGGTACAAGCAGGACATAGATGTTGATGGCCAGGTTGGACAGGGTCCTGGGTAACCTGATCTAGTGCTTAATCTAGTGGTCAGCAACCCTGCTCATAGCAGGGAGGTTGGGATGATCTTCGAGGTCCCTTCCAACCCAAGCTGCTCTATGATAATTCTGTATTGCCCTCCACAACCACGCTGGCAAAGTAAGGAAAAATTCATTGGCAGAGAAGCCAAAAACAGCCCAGCTTTGATCAAAGCTGAGCAAAAAGCCACCACCTCCTGGCCCTTGTGACTGCTGGAAATCCAACTGAGGTCTGGGAAAGGCTTCTCTGGACCCTTCCCAGATTTACTGCAGACCACGGCTGTGGCTGAAAGAGGTGGAGGAGTCTTTTGGCATCTTTGGGAAAGAGCCAGCCTACCGGGGCTGCCTACTGAGGATGTGTGTGCTGCCCAAGGCTGTGGGCTGCTGCCAGCTTCTGCTCCCCCTGTGGTGCTCCTCTTCATGCCCAGATGCTATCACAGAAACAGCAGCTAGGAGGAGCTCCTGGAGGACCCTTGGCACACATCCTGCCATTCAGTGCCATCCATGGCTGACATTGAGGTCAACGTGATTTCTGTAGCCCCATCCAGAGGGAGGGAGGGGTGCAGGGGAGGACCCAGCACAGTCCAGTTTACAGTTCTTCAGTATAGTATCCTGATTCGGGGAATAAATTAACAAAAGATTTCAGATGTTTCATATTTAAAAAGAAAAGCAGATGAGTGAATTTCTCCCAAAAGGGACGTCTGACAAAATGCTGCACTGATATCCAAACTGATAATGATAAGTTTGGAAGAATAATGCCCTAAATCCCAAAGGTCTGAGCTCACAACACCTTTGCCAAAACAGAAAGGCTATGGAGAGGCAGCCAGTGTCCAGAAGACATTTACAAAGCAGCTTGCATGGCCCTGTGCAGATCCAAACAGCAATTCCCATAGCTGTGCTCATGGCCTGCACTGCCTCCCCAATGGGCTGCCACTATAAAAGGGCAGAATTTAGGATCAAGTATGCGTCTCTAAGACATCGCCACGGGCAGTAAGATTGCTTACATCAACAAAGGGTGGTTGGTTTTCCAATAGATGGGTTTTTCATAAGAGCCAGGAAGGATCTGACTCACAGCCTCATTTAGAAAGCCAGCACTCTGCGCTGAAGCCTTGTAAAACAAACCAGTCCTCTCCGTGTCTACTACTAATAATTTTTCTTGAAGAGGCTCGTTACAGACTGAAGCAGGGCTGCAGGCTCCAACTGCATTATTGTGTTATTTAATCAGTTCCCATAAAGAGCAGAGCACCGGGAGCAGCAAGGAGCAGGCAGGGGCTTGGGCTGGTGCCAGTGGCAGAGTGCTGGGGAGCTCCACCAGCACTTTGCCACTCAGCTGCTCCCAGGTTTAGGCCTTGACATGATGATTTTACAGTTTTCTCTCTCCCATTTAGCCTCACAACTATTTGCAAACTTGGCACTTCCAAGTACCGCTGTGACATGACAGGGGTGCCGTGTTGGGTTGGAAATGTACCAAGGTGGGTTTTGGGCCCCACCTTCAGTCCTTGCCTCAGGTGCACTTGGGGGGCTCCTGACCCCCTGCCTGGGGCTCCAGCACAGCCAGGCAGCACGAGGCTCTGCCAGAAGTCCCACCGTGCAGTGTCTGATGATGTGCTTTGGAGATGATGCTGAGGATGGACAGGAGTGAAAGCCATTCTGCAGACACAGAGCTTGCTGAGGAGGAGTTGCAGAGTTTCTCAAGTCCTCTAGGTTTTATTCCCAGCAAGGGCAGCTCACAGAGCAAGAACCACTCACCTCTCCCCAGCAATGTGCCCAGAGAGCCAGCTGTACCCTGGGATGCATCCAAAACAGCATGCCAGCAAAAGGGAATCTGCCCCTCTGCTCTGTGCTGTGAGACCTCACCTGAAGCACAACGTCCTGATGGGGAGTGCTCAGTGCAGGAGAGACACAGACCTGTCAGGCTGGATGGAGCTCTGTGCACTGATGGAGCTGAGGGTGTCCACATTCATCACAGGGAGTGGGATCAGATGGCCTTTAATGGTCCCTTCCAACTAATGAAATTCTGTGCTATGCTGATTCTATTCTATGCTGAATCTATGATTCTCATCCCTTACAGCAGCTCATGAACACACTGCCATGCAGTGATGAGCACTTGGAGCCACAGTGGCATCTCGCAGGGCTAACTGAAGTTAGCCTTGCTGTGCAGCCACGTTAATCCTGCTCTGGGGAAGCACATACCTGACCCAGCTGACCATTCCTGCTTCCTGCAGCCATCCCCAGGAGATGCTTGCTTCTCATCACCACCATAGAACATCTTCATTCCCCACGTAGCTGACATGCTGGCCATCATGCTGCTGTTTGAAAACAAAAGGCAAAACCTCTCTCATGGAGGATAAATGCAGCTGGGAGCAGAATAAAAGCACTCACACAGCGAAGGGGGAAAGGGGAGGGAGTCACAAAGAAAGTTGAAGGCTTACAGCTGTGAAACACATGGGTGGCAGAGAAAATTAAGACAAAGAGAGATCAAAGCAGAACCCGGACTGCAGGGACAGTGCTGGGAGATGGCAGCTGCAGAAGTGCAGGTGCTGAAAATGGAGGAGCCAGGTCCCAGCTTGGAGAAACCAGAGGGTGGGGTGAGAAGGGTGAGAGCTGACTTCCCGTGCACCCCTCGAGTTATTCAGCTGCCCAATGCACAGAGCTGGTGTTATGGATGCACGCACAGTGCCCAGCTCTGCAGAAAGCAGCCTGGATGATAGCAGAGGCCGGACAGTGGAGCATTCATTTGCATCTATTTGAAATTTAAATTCAGGCTGAGGAAAGTTTAGTGAATTTCTTTCTTTTGCTCTGAAGAACGTGAGCTGCTTGAGATTGAGAGGGAGGGCCAGAAATGGCTTTTTTCTTGTTTTGGAGATGAGTTTCTTTGATCTCAAGCTGCGCAGCCAAACCCACGAACAATACGAACTCCTCAGT
Source organism: Chrysolophus pictus (assembly GCA_037305975.1). NCBI lineage: Eukaryota > Metazoa > Chordata > Aves > Galliformes > Phasianidae > Chrysolophus > Chrysolophus pictus. The sequence goes on along the minus strand of CM074592.1, from coordinate 9,115,219 downwards.
GTTGGCAACAAAGAATCTGAGCATCCTGTTCTCCTTCTCTTTTATTGAGTACCCACTACACAGGATAAGAGCAGATCCCACCCTCCCACAGTGCGTCAGTGGCGGCTCTGCTTTGCAGATTCTCCTGCTGTAAGTGAACGAGCTGACATCTAGATTTGTTTTCCTTCTAAAACTGCTGCTCCATTTAGCTAACACAATAAGAAAGCCTACACCAGGTGTGGCTGATCAAAAGTGTAATGTTCTGCCAATTGCAGCTGGGAGAGCCTCGGAACATTGTCCCGTATTGTGACCATTGATCATGTGCGGATCAGCCTGGCTGAGCTGCCAACAGCAGCCAACACTGCAGCCTCCACCACAGCAGCTCCTGCGTGACAGCCCAGCACCCACGGGCTCACTGCCTCCTGCAAAGCAAAGTGAGGGGGGCTCAGCAGCTCTAGGACACTAACAAGGCCACTACCAGAGTCCATTAGAAGCACAGCCATGGCTACTGTGAACTGGCGGCACATTGTCAAGGGGCTGCTCTGTGTGAAGACAGAGGGTGGGGAGTCCTTGTGAAGCAGGAAAAAGTAGGGGATTTAATGTGAGTGGAAGTAGTCATAGAATCATGGAATCATAGAATCCTTTGAGTTGGAAGGGACCTTAAAGGCCATCAGGTCCCACTCCCTGCAGTGCACAGGGACACCCACAGCTCCAGCAGTGCTCACAGCCCCAACAGCCCGACCTTGGCTGTCTGCAGGGATGGGGCATCACCACCTCTGTGTGCAACCTGTGCAGTGCCTCACTGCCCTGAGTGTAAAAAACTTCCTCTTATATCCAGTCCAAATCTCCCCTCATTTAGTTTGAAACAATTTCCCCTTATCCTATCACAGCAGCCCCTGCTGAAGAGTCTGTCCCCTCCCTTCTCACAGCCCTGTAGATACTGACAGGCCTCTCTCAGCTCTCCCCACACCCTTCTCTTCTCCATGTTGCACAGCTCCAGCTCTCACCTGTCCTTGCAGAGAGGTGTTCCATCCCTGGGATCGTTTTTGTGGCCCTCCTCTGGATGCACTCCAACAGGTCTATGTCTCTCCTGCACTGAGCACTCCCCACCAGGATGCAATATACCAGGTGAGGTCTCTCAGTGCAGAACAGAGGGGCAGATAGGGAGGCTTCCTACTGCATTGTCCACCACATGGACTGTTGCACTAGTACGTGTCACCCCATCAGCACTTACACAGCACAGGGAAGAGATGTAGCGGGCACAGCTCCAAACCAGAGTGCCCAGAGACTTCATCTCTTGAAGGGCCACCACTTTTGTGAGCTGTTTGGGCAGGATTCCAAAGGCTGAGGCTGCTAACTGTGCTTGGGTTTCAGTGAGCTCTGGGCTTTTTGGGGGTTTTGGACAGCTGTCTGATGGCGATGACTTGCAGAATGGTTCCCAGTGCAGGGAGAGCTTTGAAGCTGTGGGACTGCAGGAAGCTGCAGGAAACAGATGGATTCAACTGACAAATTGGAGCTCACTGCGTTTTTGTTTAATTAACTTTTAATTGGCAAATTTGGACCTCATGCATATTTAGCATAATGAGCTGCTTAAATTAGCTTTTAACAGAGTTTAAATTTAGAAGCATGCTTTTTATATCCCATGTCTGGTTTTACACTTTATGCATGCTGTGATTCTTTTTTAGAGGACTGCTTCAACTCTATGGCACCGAAGTACAGGGACATTTGGCAGCTGCTGCAGGGACCTCAGGCAGGAAGAATCAGATGGATGATCCCACAGGGGTTATCCCTTCTTTTCCTTGCTGTGTGAGGTTTCCAGCCATTTTGCACTATATTAAATTAAAGGAAGACCAGAAAATCAGACCCTGGAAAGTCATGTGCACATTTCCTTTCACAGTGAACTTTGGGCAGACTGTTCAAGTCTGCATAAGGGACACAGCCTGTCATCACTGTGGATCTGCACGGGTTTTTTTTGTGAACACAGCTCCTCTTGATGGCCCTACAAACCTACCTGGCTGCCCCAGACCCATGCACCTCGATGAAGCTCTTGAAGTTGGTGAATGCAATTCCATTTAGGGGTTGGAAAGAGATAGACAACGCAGAGAGATATTCAGAGCACCTGAAGGTACTGCCCTTAGATGTGTTCTCCAAGGAGTCTCCATGGAATTGGGATAGATTTGGGCCAAAGGATGGGTTCCACCAAAGGGTGGTTCCCAGCAGCAGAGTGTACAAAGGAGTTTAAACAAATCCCAGCAAAAGAGAGAAACTTTTGAGTTCCCCAGTTGGAATCATTGCTAAAGAAAACCCAACACAATGTGTCAAGAAGATGACTGTGCAATCATGACCTACCCCTTTTCCTAAGACTACATCTGTATATATATATGTATATATATATGAAGTAAATCTGCAATCAGGCTGGGCAGATCCATGCTGGTCTCAGTCCACCAGGGATGAGGGCAACAGCAAGGGTAGAGTCTATGCTGAGCAGCTACCAGTGTTGCTACCAGGTAGTTAAACAAAACTCATGCTGGGGAGATGTGAATCTTCTTTTCTTCCTGCGGGGTGACCTCACTGCAGCCTTTCCATACCTAAAGGGAGCCTACAAACAGGAGGGGAATCAACTCTTGGAAAGGGGAGATAACTGCAGGACAAGGGGAAATGGTTTGAAGTTGAGTGAGGGAAGATTGAGGTTGGATGTCAGGGGGAAGTTCTTGATAGAGAGAGTGGTGAGGTGCTGGAACAGCTGCCCAGAGAGGCTGTGGATGCCCCGTCCATCCCTGGAGGTGTTCAAGGCCAGGTTGGATGGGGCCCTGGGCAGCCTGGGCTGCTATGAAATGTGGAGGTTGGTGGCCCTGCATGTGGCAGGGGGTTGGAGCTTCATGATCCTTGAGGTCCCTTCCAACCCGGGCCATTCTGTGATTCTGTGAATACACTGAATACAGCCCAATACCCAAGCATGAACATGGGGGTGTAAGGCCAATCTGAACAAGGGCTGTAATACGTAAATCTTCTTTTTCCTCGGGAAAATGTATGAACTCTACATTTTTCTTCTCTTTGCTAAGTTCTATATAAATAGAACAGGAAATATGTTGGGAAGGAATGAACTTTACCCAAAGCGAACAAGAAAGCCATTGTCAGGTCTCCTTTCTTTCCTGGTAAAAAGGTCAAAAAGTATTTTAAGAACTGCTGGAAGAATGGAATTGTGGATAAGTGGAAATTCAAGTGGAGTAGGAAACAATAGTGAGGATTAGGTCATTGTCAGCAGGAACACAAGGGCAGAAAATGTCGTGGATTCAAACTATCTGCACCCCACTTTTCTCTCCTGTTTTGGGCAAAGAAAGGACTAAGCTCATCACCCAATCCTGTACTGAATGAACTGGGGGGGAACCAAAACCCTCAGCTTTGGGAAGCTTCTCCCCATTGGTCTGGGAGCCTTGAAGCCTTCACCCCCTCTCTGTTCATAATCGTATGTTTAATGACAACACATTAAATGGCTGCATGTTGTCAGTAGCCTCTGGTATTCGTCTGGCCCCGGCTCTCACTCAAAGATTTGGGTTCGTGTACATCCGATGGAGAGAGCACAGCTGTCCAGAAGCCTCCCACACAAAGCTTTTTCCAGGGAAATGCTGGTTTTACAAAAAAAAATTTAAAAATAAATTAAAAAAAAAAAAGCACCAAAAAACTAATTCCTGGAAGAGGTCAGATTGCTGCAGAAATGATGGGGAATTGTGGGTGGGGAGGAGAAAGAAGAGACGTTTTTCCACCGACGCTATGGCTAAAGCAAAAAAAGAAAAAGTGCATTTTCACCAAAATTTTCTTTAGAAGTTTCTGCCGGCATTTCTGACACCTTTCAAATGGCATTTCTGAGCTTTGGGGACACAGTCCCCACGACCACACAGTGGTCATGGCTTCTCCTGCTGCACAGCCCGAGGACCTGCAGCTGGAAATGGGAACCAAAATTGCAGAGTTGGGCAACGAACCGGGTCCCCATTGACCCAGGGCATCCTCACCTTCCCAGAGCACAGCCAGCAGGGTGTACTTCCCCATTGGCTGCGTGCAGATTTTGGCCAGAGACCCCATCAGCCTGGGGAGGCTCTGCTCTGCTCCCCACCCTGTGCTGGAGCAGCTCCGGATCTCGTGCTCTTGCTTTGTCCTCTCCATTGACTTGCCCAGGGGCTTTGTGCCCTCCCAGCAGTCCATCCGTCTCACATCCCAACATTCAAGAGCCCAGCTGTCTTTTTAGTCTGCAGGAAGGCAAATTTAAGGACTCAGTGAGCAGATGGGCAGTCTCTGGGATGAATGGAAAGCATTGCCTGAGCTGAGAAACACCACATCGATCCCGCTGCAGGGCTGCAGAGAGGGCAGCCATTTACCCCGTGGTGGGGAAGCAAGCAGGGGGCTGGAGCAAGCCTGGAACATGTGAGAAATCCTTCTTGTCGAGAAGGCGTGAGGAGAGCTCCAGCTGTTTGCAGGGAACCTCTGCACCTGGCCAACCTAATAAATCTGTCATGAATTCAGCAGCCGTCGCAGCAGGATGGCTCCTCTTGGGCTTTTTTGCACATACTGCCCAGAGGAAATGTGCCTGAGAGTACTGAAGCATGGCCATGTTTTATAAATTGGTCACATCCTGAGCCTTTCAGCCCTGCAGCGAGTCAGCATCAAATACCCAAAGGGATATTTCCTAAGAACTCTAAAAGGGAATAAACTGACAGGTTAAAATGCTGGGTTTATCAAATTAGGGAAGAGACTCTCCTGCTTCCTAGGTGATCTCAAATAAATTAGAAGCCCATCTGTTGTGCTTGGTTCCAAGAAATTAATTACTTCCAAGGGTGATGACTTTTTACAAAGAAATAATTATCTGGCAAATCATAAAAACAAAGATTTGAAGCTCCAACAAGAGCAAATTGCTGTAACTCCAGGGCTTGTAACTGGGTGCTCCTGAGACTGCTCTGGGGGTACTGGCTTCCAGGAAATTGACATGGTTTAATAAATAATGGTGACAGCACACGCTGGGCTGTGCTATGAAGCACACACAAATGGGATCTCTGAAATATAATGTATCTTATGGAACAGATAGGCAGTGGTGCCCCATCCCTGGAGACACCCAAGGTCAGGCTGGACAGGGCTCTGAGCACTGATGGAGCTGTGGGCTCATTGCAGGGAGTTGGGCCAGATGGCCTGCAAGGGTCCCTCCGAGCTCAAATGATTCTGTGGTTCCATATGTAATTTATAGATCAGCAGTGCATTTTGCCAGGAAGTTTGGAAGATCTTTTTTTAGCAAGAAAAATGGTTGTGTTGAGCCCAGAATGGTTTGGTTGGCATTTGGCCTTAGGAAATGGTTTAGAAAGTGCCTTAGATGGCCTAGGAAACCTGGACTTAACGCTTCAGGACTTACTGAAAACTAAAAAGGATGAAGATTTGTTTTTTCCAACTATTTAATAGATTGTAAAGAAGCACTTCAAGACTCTCCCCAGTATAGAGCTCACGGGGGAGATCAGCAGTCTGTCTGAATGGACAAGATGGCATTTGTCACCTTGTCCCCACGCAGGGGATGCCCACAGCTGATGCTGGTGGTCCCCTGGGGGATCGGCATCCCACAGCATGGGCAGGGAACACGACAAGAGGTATTTTCGTTATAAGAGAAGACAAAGAAAGGCGAGCCTTGTGTCTAGCCACCCGATTTGAGCATTAAAAACAAACAGCAAAAAATGAAATACAGCAGATGGTGATAGAAATTATTTCTGTATATCCGTAATGGTCGTGATTTATTGGCAAAAATAAAGGAAACTCCACTGACTTCAAGGGAATAAAGGCTTAAGCTCTTTTGGAGCACTTGTAAGCAGGAATATAGACTCCCCAGGGACAGGGAGAAATATTCCCTGCCTGCTTTCCAGAAAAAAATTATGGAGGAAAGTATAATTTTTCTTAATGGGAAAAGGTTTTTCCAGGAAATTATGCAAACACGCAATGTTCCCTTTCCTCCTTCGTGTCCCTTTGATCTGTGGCTTCACCCAGTTGCCTTTGAGTCAGGCAGTGGAGGAACGAGGAGAGGGTTCTGCATTATTTGTAATATCACTGCCACTTCTAAAAATACCCGGCGCTGTGGAGATGAGTTTGGCTTCACACAATTGAATGTTTCAGTGTTGGCTCAATGTTCTCCTATGATACGTCATCATTAAAGACACAGCGTTATTCATGCGAGGCCAAAGACTTTTTTCCCACATAGCTAATGGCCAAAGAAGTGATGAATCAGGGCCTCGGGGTGATTTATCTCTTGCAGTCTCTCCTTAACTGTATTTTCTATTTCTAGTAATTCCTGTCAGTCAGGAAAATCTTGTAGGTATCAACAGCAACCATGACTCACTGGCTGGCTCTCCCAGCTGTTAGGAATGATTTTCGCTGTGATTCCAGCATACTGTCTCACAATGAGTGGCCACCTGGGTCTGGTACCACAACTGAGAAGCAGGAAGATGCTTAACTTCACATGAGTCAGCCCAACGCTGTTGCCTTGTTTGTATTGTCATTACCAACACATCCATTTAGTTGGAAGCGTTTTAATAAACTTGATGACGATAATAGTTTTAATAATGGTTTTATCTGTTAAGTGTCCTATTACCTGACTACGTCTCCCATCCTACAGGGACTTTCTTCCTTTTATTTGTGAAGTCAGATGGAAACCCAGACCCCTGGAAGTCAATAACAAGTTTTCCTTTGAGGATAAACCAGTGTCTCACATCAACACACTCCGTCCTTCCCAGTATGCTCTCTCCTCTGTTTCACCCAGCTGTGTTAGGAAGATGGATGGCCAGGTCTGCAAAAGTCACCAAATGCACCAGAGATACCCAGAACAGCAGAATAACCCCAGTTCCACACTGGAGAGAAACTGCCTGGCTGGGAAGCAGACATATACCAAGTTCATCATCTTCAAGTACACCTCCATCCTCAGGCACAGCAAGGTACTTGTAATTCAGGGCTCCCTGTATATGTTCCCACTGCCCTGACCTCTGCTCGTGTTTGCATGTTTCCATCCAGCTCCAAGCCCTGGAGAAAAAAAGATGCTTTACAAAAGGCCCAGACATCCTAGAGGCTGGTACCCAGGAATCTGGTCCCAAGGCAGGCTCTTTAATCCACATATCTTCCTCTCCAACCAAGCCTGTAGGAGCCTACTGCTCCTGACCCTGCATCTGTAGGCCCTTATCACACTCACATGGTCACAATGGGGAGAGGTTCTGTTGCGGAGAACAGATTCTGTCTCACACCATCAATTTTGGAAGATTCTTACTTAATGGGAAATGATCATAAATATCTTTCTGTGCAGCTGAACTTCAGCGGAGCACAGACTGCGCGTACCAGGAAACATTCATCTCAAACAGATCCTGGAAAAAAAAAAATCAAATTCACTCTGGCACCAACTCCCTGTTTCAGAGTTGGAAAGTTGCAACATGGCAGTGATCATCCTTTTCCATGCTGGACACCTTCAGACTCAGGCAGTCTTGCTCAGCTCAGATTCATGTAGCTGAGGCCATAAAAGGGGCTGTGGGCTCCAAATTGCATCAGAGGAACTGCTGGATGGAGAATGAGGCCCATCTCTTGGTGCAGATGGGCTAGGAACAAGGACTTTGTCAGGTAGAGTGCCTTGTCCCTATGGCTGGTCTTTTCTCCCTGCATTCCCATGCATGCCCTGTAGGAGCACTTGGGCAGATGTCACCATGCCTGCTGTCGTGACATGAGGGAGGTAGAGTGCATTACCCATTCATGCAGTCAAGACTGAGCAAAGAGCTGCTTTCTGCAGCTATTCTGGTCTTGCTGATATCTTTCTTCAGCACTGCAGAAAAGGCATTTCTTCACGCCAGACTTATGCTAAACTCCCAATATGCCACTCCATGGGGGTGAGTTGGCACATCTGTGTATCCTTAATGGTGAATGCCCAGCATGCATGAGGGGATGGGCCATCAGGAATGGGCACAGGGCATGTCTCACTGCCCACCCACTGCCTGCAGTGCTTGTAATGAACTGCATAGCAGCCACAATCCAAACAAGTTCAGATATGCAAGAGACCTTTCATGCCAGTTCTGGTAGTTTTTTGTGTTTTCTTTTGATTAAGCTGCCACCAAGATATGTCATCCCGAGCCTGAAAGTGCAATCCAGGGGGTTGAGAATGCAAGCAAACATCTCCCAGGATCTTCTCCTTCCTGGAGGTTCAGATAGGTGAAAATCTTCAGAAGACTTGTGGCAACATTGGAGCTGTGGCCATGCGTGGTGTGGGGGATCCAGCAGGGGGGCTGGAGACCTACATGTGAGGGGCAGGATGGGTTCCCAAGGCACCGTGCTTTCTGGAGAGGCAGTCTGGGACTTCCACACATGGAAATGCCTCTCTCTGTTTGAATCTTTTTTTTTTTCCCCCAAGGAATTATAGTGAAACAATCAGAGCAAAACAAATAAAAATTCAGAACAGGAGAGCACTGCTGACTTGATTGATTCATTCATTCTTCTGATGAATGAAGCAAATTAGCAACTTAGCAAGGTCCCATCAGCAGAAAAACTGCTCAGGGTGAAGAGAGGCAACATACACCCACTTAAATTATGCTGCCTTGTCATATTATTGTAGATATTATCTTGGCAGAAGTGGTGCTGCTGTATGTAAACATTTGCAGCTCTCTTGGGAGTTTGAAGGAACTGCCATGCCACCTTGGATCAAGGCTTCATCCAACCCAGGGCCTTGTGCCCATCTTTGACTCATAGGAGACTGCTCAGGACTGCAGCTCTGGCCCCCAGCACATCCCCATCCTCCTCTTCAGTGATGCCTCTGGTCTCTCGACCACCCAGTGTGTTCCTGCTGCTTCTGGGCGGCTGCTAACAGGTGGGATTAGCCATAGTTAGGGCCCTCTCCATACCCCTTTCCTGCCTGCAAAGTGGGACGGTGCCTTCTTGCCCCCTAGGCATACCAGACACATTATACTGGCCAGGAAGGGGCTGCCGATGACTGAGGTCTATGCCTCGTTGGAAGAACTGGGGCAATTTCTGCTGCTTCATTGCAGAAATGGACAAATTAAGGTAGAAACCAGGAGTGAATCAAGATTTAGGATCTAAATGCAATGTAAACAGTCTTTTTGTGAGTAAAGATTGCCTAAGTGCACATCTTAGACAGCTGGAGTCTCTTCTGAAAGGGTGACTTGGGGCACAGAGGATGTAAAGTGAGGCCATCTCTTCCTTTAAGAGCCAGGAAGAAACCCATTGCAAGACAAAAGATGTTCTAAAGACGTTCTTAGAGATCCAGAAAATCTTCTTCTCTGAAAGAGTGCTGAGACACTGGTGCAGGCTGCCCAGAGAGGTGGTGAAGTCATTATCTCTGGAGGCGTTCAGCCATTGTGGAGATGTGGCACTGAGGGACGTGGTCAGTGGGATGGGTTGGTGTTGGGCCTGGGGATCTTAGAGGTCTTTTCCAACCTTCATGATTCTATGATTCTATGATTCCATGAAAGTTGTTGTTCCTTCACAGTGGGATTCAGCCACTTGGCTGCCAATAGAAAATCACCTCCAGGTGTCCACCAGGCTTCCTCAAGGTCAGTGCAGGTTCTCTGCTCTTACCTCCTTGTCCAGCTCTGCTCTTGTATGGGGAAGTTTCACTAATGCAGAGAAACACCAGAAGGCAAAGAAATCTCTCAAATTATCATTGAGGCAGGAAAAAAAGGGAGATCACATCATCCAGCTTGCCTTCACAGTATCCCCTACAGCACTTACCTGCTCCCATCACACACATAATTAGGGCACCTGGTGGGATAAGGAGGGGTGAAGCAGATCCCCATGCTGATGGGGACACAACTGATATGTTGCAGTGGAGAGATGGACGGAGGAGGATGTGGAGAAGAATACGTCCCAATGGAAGAACTTGTAAGAAATTAGGTCACACCTTAATACACTTCTCAAGGAGTTTTGGGGAGGAGTTCGACTTTGAGCTTCCTTTATAAAAATAAGAAGTGTCCTAAATAGGACTGAGCAGAAAATGATATAAGCATCCCCTGGTAACATATACAGCAGCAGTAAACTCCAGAATAGCATCAGTGTGGGATTTATACCCTCAGCAGAGGGCCAGCAGAGACCGGCTGAGATGAGAAACCAAAACTTCTTTGGAAACCAGTGTGTTGGGTCAGTGCAAGAGGAGAGACTTCTGCTGGGATTGTACAAAGAACTGGGGCATGTGCTGGAGTGAGAGATCCATGCAGAGATAGGACAAGCAGCATTGCCAAGCTGCAGGCTCACCCTTTGTCCAGGCATCAGGCCCAGCAGTAAGACAGAAATTGCCAAAGCTGTGGGAGAAGCAGCCAAAGTGTAGTGGTGACAGCGGTTCTGTGTAGAGAAATGGTGTCCCTGATTTGGAATGTTTAGAAAAAAAAAAATAAAGCAACTCTCAAGCACACCTGCTTGTTCTCAAAACAGTTTATCCTGTTATTTTTGTCCCCAAAACAAACCTTCAGGCACATGGAGACCCGAGCTCAGCCTCCATGTGCTGCCCTGGAAGCACCTATGGTTGTAACATCGTGCCATCAGCTTTTCTTCCCTGGCTCTTCCAGCTTTGCCTTTTCACTTCAAATGCTCTTGGGCATCTCAGGCCATCTGGGTTTCCCCTGGACTGGCATTATGCCATAATCCTAGGATTATGTATCTATAAATGCTCTATCATCTTCCACATCCTGCATGAGGCATTTGAGCTGTGCTCTCTGCTCACTCCTGCGGTCTCAGAGGGCCAAACCAGCAACCTGCAGAGCCTCACTACCTTTGCATGCAGCCATTTCACTGTGTCTCAGTGCACGTTTCTTTCCAGAGGTCACCATAGAATCCTGAAGAAATTTCAGAGCCAGTGCTTTACTGAAAGTCAAAATCTTCTACCCGCTGTATTCTCTGTTTCCATGACTTTTCTCATTGTATACAAAGAGGCTGTCTGTATTTGCCTAGCAGGGTTTATCACTGCTGCATTCATCTCAGGGAGTGGTCATCGTTGGATTACCTCCTTGGTTCTCTTTTGGAGAAGTGTTGAACTCCTGCAGAAGTGACCTGGTTTCCATGAGGGTGGCCCATCAGCCCAGGGGCACGGACAGGATACCACGCAGTCAGAGACTTCAGCCATGTTCCTGTCTGTCTGGCACAGCTCCACCTTGGTCAGCATCTCTGGGTCTCAGCCAGCCCAGCCAAGAGCCAAGCTGGCTCCACATCCCTTGCAGGTGTCTGAACGTGGGCTTCAAGAACCTGAACACAGATGTCAAACCCCCCAAGGAGGACTTTTCACTCCCTGCAAGGAGGGAAGGGAGGATGAGGTTGAAGAGGAACACGGAGGAACACAGAAACAAGTTTCCAGCATTCCAGCCATTCTCCGAAATCCAAACTGAGCTTTGGATCAAAGCTCAGATCTGGCTGAACATTGGTCAGCTTCACAGTGCAGAGCTGGGGGTTTGGTGCTGTGAATTGGAGCACTCATCCATGGTAGAGGGAGGAAATACCACTCTACAGTGATGAACTTTTCCCATTGACAAAAGACACAGTGGCCCAGCCACAACTTTCTGTTTGTATGTGGAGATGCCCTGATGGATCCCAAAGGGGACCCTGCGGGTCTTTCAGCCCCATGTAGATACCTGGGGTTCTTTGGATCATAGTTACCTCCATTTCAGCATCTAAACACCCCAAAATTGCTCTGTACCAGTTACCAGCATGTTCAGGAGCCAGCAGCTCCCAGCTTGGGAGTGCAGCAAGTCGCCGGGATGGGCTCGCGCCAGGCCCTGGCTCTCAGCCACATCACGCAGACAGAGGCTGAAATTTTGGCTCTGATGCAAGCAGTGGCAACATTCCCACCATTTTACATGTGGCCACGATTTCTCCCAGCTCACTGGTGTTGCTCCCAGTGCTTTGGCAACAGCCACGTTGGCCCCACTACATGAGATGTTCTGGAGAGTCAGGTTCTCAGCCTCTGCTTTCATGAGAGACCCAGGGCACGTCCAAAAGCTGTGGGCAATTGGGCTGCTTGGTGTCATCACCAGCCTATCGAGAACCAGCCACTGGGACCAGATTACGTTCTGCTGAATAAAAGAGCAGATCCAGCCCCAAATTATCCTTCAGCACATTGGATGCTCCCTCCCATGGAAAGAAAGCCAAAGGTGCATTTTTAACCCACTTTACCTTTATCACCTTCACTTCTGGTGCTCTCTCACTTGAGGGGATCGTGCCTCAAGGATGGATGCACAGCATGTGGCTGACTCTGTTGAGCCGTACCTCCTCCTGCCTTGTGCTTCTTATAAAATCCACCTGGAAAAATAATCCTGGACAAATGACTAACTCTTCCTGGTGCAGCAGTTCGCTCCTCCACTTTCCACGTGTGTGCTTTGGAAACCAAACAGAGAGAAACCTTTAGGGTGGCCAAAGAAAACACGGCCCTTTCTGGGCAAGTGCTCTGCTTATAAATAAACTGATGTATGGACAAATTACCAAGAAGCATAAATACAAACCCTGCCATCGGCCAGGCATTTCCAGACAGCAAAGCCAACGAGGGGCTCTTTTGGCACTGTCAGATGTTATTGCTGCTGCCAGGTTGATTTACAGCAGCTCTTTGTGCATCGCTGGCTCCTGCAAGGGAGAGGCTCTCACAAGGGACGGTCCTTTGCCATTCTTCATCTACTGGATGTAAACCCAGCAGAGGAAAGCCCAAATCTCCTCTTGTAGCCATGCTACAAAATAAAATAAAATAAAAATCAACCATCTTGGTGCGATTTCTTCACTTAACAGCTGTTTATAAAGAATTTCTGAGGGGGCGGCGAGGAGCAGCCACTGTCTGCAAAACAGATCAGGGTCAGCGCTACCTTCTGCCTCCCTGAATGAGGGACAGGGGATATTTTGGGAACTTGTGGCCTGGAAAAGCAGGAAGGGAGGAGTCAGGATGGAAACACAGGGCCAGGTTCTCAGCAGGCACAGAGCAGAACTGGAGGTAACAGAGCCGAGCTACCTCCCTCCAGTGCCTCTCCCCAACCAGAGACACCCCTGGGAGACCCAGCTGTGCCGTGGGGAAGGGGGTACCCATGGTGCAAGGAGTCTGGATCAAGGCCCATGGGATGGGGCTGTTTGTCGGAAGCATGTCTCTGGAAATGAGAATTGCTGTGACTTTCTCCAGCTGGAATGTGGGAGTTTTACGGAGTAAACGGTTTTCCAGCCATGCGTGAAAGCAGCAGAGCAGAGTCTATAGATTGCTGGGCAGAACAACAAGCAGGCACGATGGTCAGATCACAGCAGGAGTCCCAGGGCTCCTCAGAGTCAGTAGGGCAGAGAAAATTTGCAGAACAGTTTTTTTTCCCAGAATCCTAGACAAAAAACTAGAATCATTTCTGACTCTGACATTACCATAGAAGTGGTCAGCTTTAAAGAAACACAGGAACATCCCCCAAGATTGCAAATGTATTTGATTGAAGAGGAGGTTTTTGCAAGCGTAAAGCCCGCTGCAGCAGCATGGAGCACTGGGCTGCTCCCCATCCCACCACTCCTTGGTGCTCCTTGGTGCTGCTGCTCAGTGTGTGTCCCAACAGCAGCTTGACCTGAGCTGTGCAATGGGAACAGCTCTCCTAAATCAAAGCCTGAGTGCTTGGGAAATGGAAAAAATCAATTGCTCAGTGTTTCATCCTGAACCTCTGTCTCTTACACTGAGCCAAAGGCCCATCTGACGATTTAGGCTGTGACTGACTACAGTGGGAATTTTCAATCTACAGATTTAAGTCTCAAAAGTGATGCTGCATTTTCCATGAGAATGGAGAAAGGATTTCATGAGGGTGAGAACAGACGGTGCTAATCGTCCGAGGCGTTCTGCAGTTTGAGCAAAGGAAATTTCTCAGATGCTCACAGTGCACCGTCAAGTGTAAAAGAGGGTCATGAAAACAAACCTGGTGTAACTGTTAAAAGGAAAAGCTCTTCAGGCTTCCTTTTGTTGCCTAGATATAGCAAAACATAAAAATAAGCAAACGATCACCGCAAAGACACAGATGTGCACCAGAGTGGTGCTCATAATCATTCATGGAGAAATGCAGTTTTGATGGCAAATTAAATACAGTTGTTTTCCGTGGCTACAATGCTGCTTTGTGGTCAGACGAAAGCTTCATGCATTACCAATAACACATCAGCCATTATTTGGAGAAAATAAGAGCTAGCTAAAATGTTCATACTTTTCTTGGTGGTTGCTGAAGTCTTGAAGCTGGAGGATTCCAAAGGCTTTCGATTGGTCATCACCCAATTAAAAGGGTAATCACAGAATTGTAGGGGTTGGAAAGGACTTTTGAAGATCATCCAATCCAACCCCTGCTATGGCAGGTCCCCTGCAGTAGGTTGTAACATTCTGTTGTGTGATTACTTTCAAGGATGAAACAGCATTGGGAATACTGGAAAACGTGAAAAGCGTTTCAGTCATATGGTTTGAATTCTGATGATGATTCATCATTTGCCATCGAATTTTTAAATCCCAAAGTCATCACTCTGTCCAGAAATGGCTGCATAATTGCATCTCATTGCTCAACTCATACATGTAAAACATAGCAGAACACAGAGTGAGTTCACTGTGCGATCTTGAGTGGTGAGTAGCAAGTTTATAAGCTCCTTTCCACAGCAAAGGACTTAAGAGCTGCAGAGGGGTTGGGATTTTTCATGTTAAACACAAGGGAAAGTTGAGGCAGCCCCTCATTAAGTGGCCCTCTCCATTGGAAAGTTAGCAGGGGCAGCCCAGCTGAGGTCTTCATAGCCCTTAACACAATACAGACAGCCTGAGAGAGGGCAAGTGCTTTGTGCACAAGTGTTATGGGCTAAGGGCTTTCAACAGTCATTTCAAAATGCATAATAATACCTTTAAAATGAGACTACTGCACTCTTTTTGTGCCAAAATTTAAGACATGCATTGACTGAAGCATCATCGCAGGGGAATGGCACCCAATCCCTTTGTTGCAAGGGCAGCGTCTGTGGAAGAGAGGCAACAGCATTGCAGCGTGGGGTAGGTAGCAAAGGTTTTAGTGTGGCTCTGTGCATTCAAACACCTGCATGATGATATCAGCAAATGAAATTCGCACAGCCTCATTCAGTCATTCTCCTTGAAACAAATGCTGACTTCTCCGGTAATCACAAACATCACTGAGTGTGGAAATTTGAAAGCAGGTTTGCTGGGAGCTCTGTAGCAGGAACAGGAAGCACATGGTTTAGCTCTTTTGAATTAGAGAAGGGTCTGATTGTGAACCTGAAAGTCCCAGTTCTCTCTGTTCTCCAAAACTACAGGGATCTCACGTAGCAGTTGTGGATGTCTCAGTGTGCATCCTGTATGAGTGCATCTGCAAAGACCACATCAGCCCACTGTCTCAGTTCTGCTACGGGATGAGTCTCAGATTAACCTCATTTATCCATATAAAGCATTTCATAGATTGATTAAAAAAAAAAAAAAAGAAGTGAAGCAAATATGAACGGGAACCTCATGGTCCTCCTGTCTATGAGCAATAACCAAAAGCTCCTGAATGAGGAACTCCTTGGCAGGAAGGCTCCCAGAGATGCCTGTGCTCCCCAGCAAGTCCTTTGAGACACTTCTTCCCAGTATGCCCAGATGTTCATTAAAGCCAGCCACCTCCCTAATGTTTTTTTGACTCCAAGATCATTTTACAAAGGAAGAAATAACCTCATTGTGTTGAGGGGGATCCCAGTGCCCCCTTCTTGGCTGAGCAGCTGCTTGAGCTCAAGACCTCATGAGATGCATGAGCTGGAGACCCACCAGTTGATAGCACAAGGGGAAATGGTTTCCAACTCAAAGAAGGGAGATTTAGGTTGGATATAAGGAGAAAGTTTTTTACATTCAGGGCAGTTGCCCAAAGAAGTGGTGGTGCCCCATCCCTGCAGACAGCCGAGGTCAGGCTGGATGGGGCTCTGAGCACTGATGGAGCTGTGGGTGTCCCTGTGCTCGGGAGGGAGCGGGACCAGATGGTCTGTAAGGTCCCTTCCAACTCAAACAATTCTGTGATTCTACTGATTCTAAAATAAACATCCTGCATTTGAGCTGGCTAACATGCTCCACTCTGATTTGGACAGAATTTTTGCTCCTGGAGCTGCTGGTTTGGAGGCAAAGCTCTGGCAGTGCCATTGCACACAGCCAAATTTGCAGCGCTGCCTGGTTTTGCAGCACCCACGGGGAGCTGTGCAGTGAGTTTCCCACACAGGACATTGCAGCCCAGTGTGCTGCTACCCACTTTGGGCTGATATAGGCACAGATCCGAAACAAAGGCTGCTAGGAAAGCTGATGTGCAGGGCTCTTTGTTCCTGCTTTCTGGAGTCACAGTGGGTAATTTCATACCAGCCCACGCTGGAAGGGAGCCAGGCAGCACAGCGAAGTGAGACAGTCTCCATTTGGCTTATTAACTTCTTCCTTGATCTCAGTAAGTGTTTCCCGAGAAAAAAATAAAAAAAACCCTCCCCTGTGGGCCAGCATGGGGTAAACAGATTGGAGAGCAGGCCAAGACCCACATGTCACGTTTCCTTTTGCTCCGAGAAACCCAAGCTCTGGTGCTGGGGTTCCTTGGCCGTGTGCCCACGAGCACCAGCTGTCCCCAAGCTCTCCATAGGGACATGTATCTGCAGCCTCTCTCTTGCCTGTCTCTGGGGAAGGGAAACTAAGAACTACCTAAATAAAGCAAATGTTAATTGGTTAAAAGTGTTTAAGTGGGTTGTTTTGCTTTGCTTTCTATTTTGGTGCCTTTTTCTTGGAGGTCTCCAGCTGGGCAGTCTGCCCCGTGTACTCAGACCTCATCCTGCTACAAGGGACCTGGGGAAAAGAAATAATTATTCCAGCAACCTAGATGGAAGATGCATGGAATCAGCTACATCACAACGAAATGAGCATCACTTCAATCACTTGCCCAAGATCTCTGTCAGCTAATTAGATACCGGGTATCCTCTGCTCAAAAAATATATATATTTCTGCACTGCCAAGCAAAGCACTGTTGTTTGTGACATCAGCCCATGGGCATTAGCTGTCTGAGGAGCTCTGGAATGCCCTGTCCAGCAGATATAACCTTTGTACAAGAGATGATGTTCAGTGGTTGTATTTTCTGGCTATTTCTGGAAAGAAAATGCAATAATCCTCAACTCGGATATGACGGTTTCCAGCATAAACAAATCCAGCCTGGCTTTGTACCACAGGTCTGAAATCTGGAAACATCATCACTGAGGATGTTTATTTGACTGTTCCCATTTTTTTAAATTCTTTGATTTGGTTTCAGTATCTGCATTCATCTGAAACAATACAATGCAGTCTAACTCACCAATTTTTTAATACTTCCCACAAACTGAACGCCTTTCCCATTGGCCATGGCATTTTTTGATTTTGAAGTTGAGAAACAATCAATTTACTCTGCAGTTTCCATTCTGTACACGGCACTCTTCCAAGCTGTCATAAAGCCTAAGTATGTATTCTATATACAGCAACCAACATTGAGAGCATCTGTTATCCTTGGCATAGGTAGTCGTGCATTATACTGCTGCAACAACATTCCACGTCCATCCTCAAGCTGGAAACATATTTCTAAACATGTTTACATATTGAGCATCAGAGTTCAGCATTTGGTTGGCCTTTCATCACTTAGGTGATGTTTCTCAGAGCATGGAGGACAGTCGGGTTCTATGAACTTGATTTCATGCTGTACTGGCAGCTTCCCAGCGCTGTCATGGGGCGCTGTGACGGCGCATTGTCTTCTGACAGCATAGATTCCTCTGAGGATGCATGGGACAGACTCACCACTCTGACTGTAAACATACCCCGTGCAGATGTCTCCACCTGAGCCACACATCCAGGCTCCTTGGGAAGACAGAGGAGAGGAAACCATCACTGTGCCATGAATTTGAAGTATAAGATGGAACAGAAGTGATTACATGTGAAACTTGGAGTTTGTCTGTGGACAGTGAATGAGACCAATCTCCTTTTCTCAAGTGTGACAGGTCTTAAAGCTAATGTTCTTAAAGCCACCAGTTCTCAAGGTGCCTCCACTGCTCCAAGACTGGACATTGCTTGACGTGGCTGGGGCAGGGAATTGAGTACTGTGGGAAAATAGGAGTGTATTTTCCAGACAGACTGGTTTCCTTCTGGCTGATTTGGGCCGACTAAGTTATATTGGACACTGAAATCCTTTCCTGGCCATGCCGTATTGGGCAGCCTGGGGAATCACCGCATCTTTTTCTCAGTGCAAGGACTGCGTGTCCATCCTCAGCCCCCAGATCAAGTTCCCAAAGGCATTCATTGCACGGTACATACGCCAGCAAGCAGGTAAAGCATCTGGTGTGATTCATCACACACCACGGCAAGAGGCACGGCTCTGCGTTTTCCTTCTGTCCACTTGCTGCCAGTGGACTAAAAGCCGTTGGAATAAAAATTTCCCCGTGGAAACGGTTTAGATAAACACACACACAATCCTGGAAGGCGTTACGGTGGAGGTGAATCACTGCTGATGCTTCGTAACATCAAGGCAAACCATCAGCCAGCAGGAGGAGGTCTCAGAAGAAGCGCTCCATCACTTCATCTCCCCCCACTCAGCTCCAATCCCCCCTGGGAGGAAACCCCCATTTTACAAACCCCTGAGCTAGAAAACACTGGAAATCAGAGGTGTGGACCATCTTTGAAACATCCGAGTGTTTTTTTCCACCTTCCTCCTCCCCCAAAAAGCACCCTTCTCAAAATATCTACTATAAACCTCTATATTTATTCAGCTCCGCTTTCGCTAACAAACAAACCTTTAGGGAGCGAAGCACCAGAACGGGAACAAGTTAATTTGGTGCGTGCCCTCCTCAGCCCAGCATTGCAGCAGCAGAGAAGCATATTTTTGTCCTCTTCCTCTGAGATATTTTTAGCCACTCAAGTGACTTGTGGCAGCTCCCTGAGGCCAAAGTGATTCATATGGTTTGGAAGAAGGGCCGCAGAGACGGCGCTGGAGCTCTTTTTGGGAAGCGAGAGTCAGCCCAATAGAATCAAGAGCTCATTTCAAAGGCATACGGACATTGAAAAATGGAACGGTATTTCCAGAATGAGGTTTGAGGCTCTGGCTAAACTGGAGCTGTTGAATTTTCTGATTATTATATCATGGAGGGGGAGGGATCTATCTTTTCTGATGTTGATGAAAGCGAGTGATTAATATCCCAGGCTGGACACAAGAGTGCAGCGTGGAAAATCCCTCTCTCCCCAGTCATCAGCATCTTTTAACCCTGTCCTGGGCATCGGCTCTCATTTTTGTCCTGCCCTCCTCCCCCGTAGCCCCATCACATGTGCATCACACATCAGTTCTCTCCCCTCCAGACCTGTGCCAACGTATCTCTAACATGTCAGTTCCTAGGAAGGGCTTCCATGGACTTTTTCAAGCTTTCCTTTGTGGACAAGCGGGCTTTTCTAGCGTGTGTAAAGTTCAGATACCAAAGGGAGGTGGAGAACAGAACAGCTCTCTTACTCCTCCAAATCTTGTCTCCCCTTCCCACAGGCACTCCATAAGGTTCTGTTCAAGATTTGCTTCCCTCTAATCTGATGAAAACCAGAGCAAGGAACCTTACGTAAACCCATGGGGAGATGAGATGAGGTTGATTCAGAAGAAAAGTCCTTCCTCTAGTCCTCCTTATTGCTACATTTTGGGATGGGGCATACCCCCAGTGTACACAAACCTCCCATTGAGCCCTTGTGAGCTGTGCTGAGTTGGAAGAGTTGGAAGAGTGGAACTGAGAGAGTATTTTGATATTTTTCTGCTACCTGGAAGAGGAGGTGTCTGCCCAGCATGTCATTGTAAGAACAGAAGATGGCAAGCCTGCCCAGCAACTCATTCCATGAGAGAGCAGCCCACAGGGCCGTGATGAACAACAGAAAAGATCAGAGAGGGAGAAGTAGTGCAAGTAGCAACTGCAGCAATTTGCCTTCGGCACCTCACAGAGCAGAGTCAGGGTGCTGCTGACTGCTGCTGGAAGATATGAGAGACTCAGGAACCTCCTGGCAGGAGGGAACTCCAGGACGTGCAAAAGGTCTTCATGCTGAAAGAAGGATAGGAATGCAAGGGTAGGAGAGATGTGGTCAATGCTTACGGCCTGGCATACGTGCCTGAAAGCCTTGTCTTGGGATGCTGTTTGGGGCTGAAACAGCAGCCAAGCTTCCAGCCTCAGTTCTTGATGCGCCTGGTCATGTGGACTCTGCTTGACACCAAACATCCCTCAGCAACAGTGTTTTGTGGTCAGATAATTCATGGCTGCTCCTGCATGTACGCTGTTAGAGATCGTAAGTGACCCAGCTATACAGGGCAGTTCTTGATCAACGAGTCCTTCACGAGGTATTTTTGCAATGGACAGGGGCCAGCGAGATCATGTGCTCAGAACTCAATTATCTTTTGCTGTCACAGGCTTGGACACGACAGTCTGGCTCCAGAAGTTATTTACAGCAAACCAGCCAAGCCCTTTGGCAAAGCAGCTGGTAAACTCCACCGCCAAAGGCAAGTGCTGTGCCCAGGATCTTTCTCCCCATGACCAGAACTGCTATAAAACGGCTTTCTCAAGTCCTGTCTTGCCTGGGATCAGCTTCAATCAACCACGGCAGAGGCAGATCTACAGTGTCTGCACTTTCTTGGTATGCTCCAGGTGAGCACGGCAGTGATGGCTGCTCCTGGAAGCTGGATGCATGTCTCAGCCACAGCCAGTGGGTTGGATTCTGCTGACATGGGGACACAGTCCTGAAAAGATGAACTTGGTTGTCAGCAATGAGGGGCAGGCAGCTGCTTTGTACCTTTACTGCCAAGGTCGCTCCTCCACAGACCGTGGCCAAATGGAAAATTTGTTAATCAGACTGTATCCCAAAATAGCATGGGCAGTGAAAGGTGACCATGTACTTAGACAATATTGATTAAGCCCTGAGGACATGCCAAGCCCTGCAGAGGAGGTATGTGGCTCTCAGCCACATGTTAAGGAGACACAAGATCTTCCAAAGGCGTCCAAACCATCTTGGGCTGAGGGGTCTGCCCAGCACTAGCAGGACTAGAGAGGAAACCAAACCCATCTTGAGACCATGAGAGCAAGGAGAAGCCAAAAGCATGACATGGAGCACAGGGGCAGAAGGGCTTCAGGATGAATCCTCACTGCACAGGGCAGATAAGTTGTTCTCAGAGCAAGTTTCTCACTGGAGACTGTGATCACTCTGGAATCAATTTTCTTTTTCTTAAGAACAGACCAAAATAAAACGTCTGATTCCTAATTTTGCATTTATGGCCAGCCAGTTACCTTTGGTGCTTACAGGCTATGCCTATCAATGTTTTAGATAGTGTTTTAGGTTTAATAACGATGTCCTGACTAGAGTAATGCATCATGTTATATTGGATGCTTTGGATATCAGCTGAACAGTCTTGTGATTATATTGATGTTTATGTTCTGAGGTTAACAGAAAAAAAAACAGTGTTACAGAGTAGAAATCTGTTATCATATCTGTTCTGGAGCAAACATCAATATTTTGGGTTTTCCTTCAAATTTAGAACTTCACTTTCAAATAAATCTTTGACTTATTTGTATTTTGCACTGTACAGGGTGACTGAGGTTGGGAGGGATTCTCCAAGCAGGGTAATGTCCAAATCTGGATAAAGAAAACCCCCAAAGATGAGATTCCCACAGCATCCGCAGGCCACACTTCTAACCTCCTCACTAGGGCAACTTGTGCAAGAGACCCACAGAGAGCGAAGGACACATTCCAGCAATGCAGATCTTCTGAGAAAGGGAGGAAGAGCTCAGTTCCTGAAACATCAATGTCCAATGCTGCTTGGATGCTGGAAGAAAATTCCCATGGGATTGGCATATACGGCATGGGAGCTGTAGCACACATCCCTTGGAAATGGCTGGAGCCAAGCATGACACCCGTAGCACCCAAAAGTGTTGGACACATCTGTCCAGATGATTGAATTGCTCCTTAGTTGTCCCAATAAAAGGCAACTGAAGACATACCCTTGCCTTCCCCCACCTGCAGGCAGAGCCAGCCCCAAAGACCTCTGCTCCTTGGCCAGGTCTTCTGCATGTGGACGGGATCCTCAGCAGCTCTCCAGGTGTCCAGTCTTCAACAAGTATTTCTCTATTCTGGATTAAACATCAACTGCTGCTCCAGGAACGAGCAAAAACAAGCATGTGCTCTTGCCTATAAAACTCTTCTAGATAAAACTGTGTGTTGTGCCTATGTTTAATGCTGCAGGATGAGACGTCCAAAAAATGCCACCATGCTGCTACGGGTGTCAGAAAAATCAGCAGTTAGATTTTTTTGGATAGGAAAGGATCTAAGCTCTTTGTGCTCTTGCAGGAAGATACAGAGAAAAAGATGATGATTTCCTATATTTACATTCATTCATTGTGCTCTGATTTTCCCTCCTTTCCTCCAATTGATGCTGTTAAAGAGAGAATGGGTTAAAATCATAACTTGGCGTGAAAAAAAAAAAAGATGCTGGGGACAAGAGTGTGTGCTCCTCAGCTTGGAGCAGAGCTGAACCGCGTGATTGACGCAAGGCAACATGAAACTCAAACCACAGACCATTCTTGGAATAAATCACCATAGAGGACAAAAAGTAAGAGCCATTTGGAGGAAGAGCGGAGACGGGCTGCCAGCACTTAGCACAAATGGATGCAGAAATACCAGCAGGACCCCCTGGCTCCCTCCAAGGTCTGAAGCACTCATCAGGAGACAATGCCCAGATCTCAGAGCCACCCCTTTGCCTCATCTTCAGAGACATAGGTGATCATCTGAGGCACTGGGGTTGTGTTTAGAGACTTGGTGTGCCCCTACTAACTTAATGTATGCTATTATACGGTCCAAGTTGTGGACCATTCATTGGGGACCAAGTGACAGAAAGCAGATAGGAGCTTCTAGAAGAGGGGAACCATGATTTGCAATGATATGAAGGTTAGGGAAACATATTGCTGTTGAAATACACAAACATTTGGGACGTGTGCATCAAGTAAACCATGAAATAATGCTTCTTCACTTTTAAAAGAAATATAAAAGATGCCCACATCAAAAGCAGCAATAAGTCAGAGTCGTGGTAGGAAATGTGCTGTGGATCATTAGCCAGCATCATGAAAAGCAATGTAATTATATAAAAATTACAAGTAGTTTTGCTGAGAGAGATTGATTGCTTACTTGCACCAAGAGGAAATTATTTCATAATTCCTTTTCTGGATGTTTCCCAGATTTTAAGGCACTACGGTTTTCATTTAGTTCTAATTGGCAGAGCAGCGGTAAGTGAACAGGGATGCAGGGAAGGGGCTTTCTCCATGCATTAGCAGTTGTGTTGTTGGAAACTCAGCTCCGAGCAAGGCTGAAAGAGCCCTGCACACAGCACTGAATGAACCTGGACACAAAATACCCCAACAAAGAGGGAAGGTTGGTGCAGCAGCCCTAAAGCCTGGGGTTGCTCACGATTCACCTTCAATGCCTTACAGTACTCAGTGCTTTAGCTCTTCTGTGGGGAAAACTAATTTTTTTTAATGCATAATGGAGTAACTGTGTCTGTCCTTGGTGTACATGCCTTTATGTGCTCCACACTGACCCACAAGGACAGCAATGGCAGCACCAGCCCCACACGGCCACCTCCTGCCACCTACTTGTTGCTGACACCCACCAGCTCTCCCCAGAGCCATAGCACTTCCAAAAGGCTTTTCTCAGAGGAACCATCCTCAACAATACCAAAGCACCCAGCTGCCCTGTTCAGCTGCTGGTGCTCACCTAGGAGGCACCAAGGAGGCGCTGGGGCTCCCAAAGCAGGGGTCAGATGTGGTTTGTGCCTATCATCTCCGGCCCGTTGGGGCTGCAGGATAGATTCAATCTCTGATTTTTGGGACTGCTGCACCCAGAGGGATGTAATGACTCACAGTTTGGCTGCCAGCTGGGAAATTACCATCAACACAAGCCAGGTTTATGGCGTAAGTAAGCAAACATCTATTCCCAAGAGTCAAGCAGTAGAAACACATTCATGAATGGTACATAGGAGACAGCAGAAATGAAAGGAAACCAGTCTTGGCTCTGTGGAGATAATCCAAAGGCTTCTCTCATTCTCTTCTGGACTGTTGTGCACAGGCACATGGTCAAGTCTCGTATACTTTCTGCTTTCAAGCTCACGATTACTGAGGAGGACCCAGCACTAAAACTGCTCGTTTGCATTTATATAAAGTCTCTTTTCTGAGATGAGTCCAAATGAAGACTTGGGAAATGCCTTCTCACCTTCTCAAGGGATTTCTTGTTTCCTTGGTTAATTAGGAGGTGTTTGCAAGACTGCTCCCTCCCTCCACACATTCATCTGTGGATGACACTTGCACTTCAGTAGATGTAAAGGTCAGTTGGAAACAGCCTTCTCTACCCAAGTGACCACGTTCATGCTCCACCTCCAGCCTTTCCCCACCTTTCATAGAAGATCTGTAACCCAAAGAGCACACACTCTGTGCATTCCTGCAGATTGGACTAAGCCTGATGGCTCCTACAGCACTGTTCTGAGGCCAGCCATGGCAGCAGTCACCAGTTCTGAGGACACCAGGCGTCCGCTGACCCTTAACCCAACCTCTGAAGGATGCCAACAGGTGGCATTTCAGAGAAGAGGCACTTCACTGTGAATCTAGTTAATGAGGCTGCCAGAGACACATCTTCCTCCAACCCTGGCTGGAAGATGGATTGACTCTCTGGAAGCCCATGGGACCAGAAACATAGCTTTAAAGGTTCCAACCTCCTTTCCAAACTGAAGACTGCATCCATCACTGGCCCACTCTGCAGTAAATTCCTCAGGCTGCTCACAAGCCAAGCAAAGAAATATTTCCTCTCGTGTATTTTAAATTTATTGACAGTTCATTCCATGAAAGCCCATCCTCACCCACCAGAGGCAGTCATAATCAGCAGTACCATTGAACCTCTCCAGACTCTGCCCTGCCTTTATAACTTCTCCAGTTTTTATGTTGTCAAACTAAGGATTCTCTGTATGGCAGCATCCACACTTCTGAAAGCCATCAACACATTACCCCTTGGGGAGAAAATAAAAAATAATTAGAAACCACACCTCCCGTTCCTCTAAATCTAACCTGACAGTGCCCAGTCTGAGAATTGGAGAAGGCTCTTTGGAGCTACCCGAGGTCAGGCTGGACGGGGCTCTGAGCACTGATGGAGCTGTGGGTGTCCCTGCTCGTTGCACGGGGGTTGGATCAGATGGCCTTTAAGATCCCTTCCAACTCAAATGATTCTATGATTCAAATTTTTGTGGATTTCAGTGGAAGGGTCAGATCTGGATTCAGCTGGAACCTGGTCGGCAGCATGATGGTGCTGGGACTTGCTGAGCCCAGTAGAGCACAGTGACAGGATCTCTTTGTCTGCTGGAACACTGCACAAATCAAAGGATGTTTACCCAGCTTGTGGGGGGATCACTTGATTGGAAAGTACATCTCCAGAGCTGCAGTCATGCTTGTCTGCCTGCCAGCCCTCCCACCTCCTCCAGAGCCAGAGCCCTGACCACATCTAAGCCTCCCAGAAACAGGGCTAAGCAGATTCACACAGATAACAGGCTGGGCTCACTTTCTTCTTTTTCTTCTTCTTCTTCTTTTTCTTCTTCTTTCCCTCTCTTTTGCTCCTCCAGCTCTTGTGACAGACCCTGCTTCCACAGGAGATGTCACACATGTCACGTGGAAGGAGGTCACCATGAGCAGAGCTGTCAAGTCTGTGATCTGCTGTTTCTCCAGCAATGGTGCCAAATCTGTGTTAAATCAACTTGACCATAAGCCCATGCAGCCCAAACACCCCACTGTCCCATAAATACAAGTAAAACCTGTTTTTATTGCCCTGCATCTGCCATCCATGCTCCAAGGTGCACACTTTCCCAGGAAACACAGCCAACTCTCCGGCCACAGCTACAGAACTGAGATGGCAAGGTAGGGACTGGGTGCTGCAGCTTGTTCTTAGCACTGCAGGAGATGTTGCATATGTCCTTCTGATGGCAATGGTGAGCTGTCAGAGCAATGGAATTGAATGGGAAAGTTCCATGTAGCAGAGTAAGTTGGGCTGGGTATCAGACAAAAGGTTAATGTGTATATGAGAAGACCAAGCTTTGCATTTTAATAGCGCCTTTCATCTGCAGAGCACAGAGCACTTGAAAGTGTTTATAAATAGGCCTGATGCATCTCTCCAGAGGAGCCTTAATTCCTTTTTGAAGTTGGCCAACTGCACAGGAGAGAGTTGGGGAACTCAGCAGAGAGCTGAGCCTGATGCTGGGAGCTGTGACCCCATCTCCTGCTGCTGGGGCACCTCGATGTCCAGTTCAGGACAGACAAAAGGCCCATCTTTGAAGGACTTTAATATGGACCGTGCATCCTGACCTCCCCATATCACAGCCCACAGGCTGCAGAAGAGGCAGGTTCCTGCTGCCCCACAGAGCATCAAGAGCAGCCTACATGTGTGACCTCCTCTCCCTCCCACAGAGGGGCTCAGAGAATCACTGGCTCTGCCTGCTAAGGCTTTTGGGGTGCGGGTAGAAAGGGAGAGGGTGAAACTGCTGAAATCAGAGATCAAACCCCAAGCAAACTGCAGAGCCATTATGCCACCAGCTACACAGATGGCCCATGTCCCCAGCACTCTGCTGTCACCAGAGAGCTCCTCATGCCAGCATCCGTGTCACTGTGATCAGCAAGAAAGTGAGAGCCCAAGGGCTGCACCAGGGGATGGGAACAGATCCTGGGACAGCAACCCATGGGAGGAAGCAGCCTGCCATCCCAGCAGCCTTTCCTGCCCTTCCCAGAATAGCTCTGTTGTTCTGCAGACCCTTTCTGCTTAGTCAACTGAGCTCCCATTAGCTCCTTTTTTGCAGCCTCGTTAGTGCATGGGATAAATGGGCTGATTGTTTCCCCTCTGCCTTGAGTGAAGGGGTATTTTGTTTGTTAAGAAGTTACGCCGTTAATAAGGATCTTCTCATAGCCAAAAATAACCGAGGCCGCAATTGTTTCCTCCAGGCCTCCTTATCTGTGCTGGAGGACTCACAAGGAGAGCTGTGGCCAGAGCATATGCAGCAACTTGCTAAAAATATGCCTTGAAGCAAGAAAAAAAAAAGACACTGCAAGAGTGGCAAAGGGCATTAGCAAAGTTCTTTGGCCCATGCTATCAAAAGGCTGCATTTCAAGGGCATCTCCAGATGTTTGCTGAGGACATCAGGTCCAGGTGCTGTGTCTGTGGGGAGAAGATCCCTCTCTGCCCCATGGCTCTGAAGGACAGGCTTACCCCACCCCAGCACATTTTTGATCCATCAAGGTTTCCCTTGCAAATGCTGCAGATGGTGCAGGGCAGGGCTGAGGGCAAGCAGGCAGTGAGGGGCAGCACAGAGCTCTCTGCCAAGGAGCCGTGGGTAGGAGCCATCCTCAGCAGCAGCCTTCAGCCCTCCCAGCACATGGGGAGCCAGTCCCACTCCGCACCTGGCACTAAGGACCAGCATCCAGACCAGCATTAGCCATGTTCAAGGTCTCTGAGGTTTCCTTCACTGCCTCTCCAAGTCGAGGGATGCTTCATCCCTGCAGACACCCAAGGTCAGGCTGGACAGGGTTCTGAGCACCTGATGGTGCTGTGGGTGTCCCTGTTCACTGCAGGGAGTTGGACAGGATGGTCTTTAAGGATCCCTTCCTCCTCACAGGATTCTATGCTACACAGCACACACTGCAACCAAAGCTCAGACCTCAGGGCAGAACCATCTCCCGTGGTGCTGCAGCTGGAGCTTCACTGCAGGAGCACTGCATGGGCCAGAGTGGGGGAAACTGAAGTATGTAGCAGCTTTGGAACAGCTTTGTGTTGCTTTTCCAAGAGTCTAATTTTTGCTTTCTGGCCTAAACCGTGCTCATTTTTTCTGCAGCAATGAAGATAAATGGCAATAAATCTTCCGTAGTCATTTAATAGAGCCAACAGTGATCTCAGCCCTGAGGCATTTCAGCATCCCGCAGCCCATGCTACACCCTAAGGCCCCAATCCAGCAAACAGCTTCCAGGGGTCCATAGCTTCAAATACACAAGCACCTCCTTCAAGAAGGTGAGCAGTCCCTCTGAACTCAATGGTACCTCTGTGCAGGAGGGTTTTGCTGGATCAGCTCCTAAAAAAGCAGTCTGTGTGCAGCAGAACTCACCGCTGGCACCACAGCCCCATCCAGCACCCTGCAGGACCACTGGAACCCTGGTTTCCCCTTCAGGGCAGCACTCAGTGCATCAGGACCTGGCCTGCAGGGCCTCCCACATCTACTGGGCAGCTGAGGGCACATGCACTTCCCTTCCTTACCCCTTCAGCAAGCAGGCACAGGAAGGATTTTCCTTCAGTGTCCAGATCTGGAGATCTGCTGCCTTTCAGCATATGCACTGGAACACTACATATCCTGACATCAGGATCACTGCACTGCTCTGCACCAGGAATCTGCTCCACAAAGCCCAACAGAAAGAGCATGGAGCAGTCAGCTGGGCTGTGAGACAAAGCTGGGTGCAACGGGAACGTTCTGAAGTTGCTCTGTCTTAAGGTAATAGAGGTGCTCTGCTGGGCAGAGCAGAATCACACCAGCACTGATGTGGCACACAGAGGAGAGAACTGGAGTCTGGGTTATGGATCTGCAGCAGCCGGCATCCAGCTCTGCTGGGCCAGATAATGCCTGGTGTCCCACCTGCCTGGGAAGGCATCCTTGATCCCCAGTGAAGATGCAGATGTCACACTGTAATTTCCAAGTTCTAATCAAACCTAAAGCCAGAACAGACCTCAAGTTTTGGGGAAGACGTTGCTCTTCCCCAGATGCATGGGAGGCAATTTCTGTTGGCTGGGGTGGGCAGCAAACCATCAGGCTGCACTCCCTTCCCCTTGCAGAGGAAGAATATGCATGTCTCATTCAGCAGCATCACATCCCCAGGTGTCATTCCTCTCCTTTGCTTTTCCTGGAGCTGCACGTTGCTTAATCTGCAGCAGGAGAGCCCGTGCTGTGAGCTGCAGGGTCCACAGTGCCACAGCCCTGTGTTCCATCGCTATTTCGGTCTGTTAGATGAAGTGCAGGGTGGTCCCTGCTGGATGACTTGACCTTGCATAGCACCCATGAAAACCAACTGTTCTCAACATCCCAGGGCGGGCTTTGTCCAAGCTCTTATCAGAAAAAGAGGTTAGAAATTCCTGAGCTGGTGCCAGGTCGTGGCCCTTATCTCCAGCGGTTTCTGTGGAAGGATGAAACATCCAGAGTGTGCAGGAGAAGTGGAGCATTACTCGTGCAGGCTGACGAGTCCCGGAGCTGCCCCATGCCACCATCCAGACCTTCCTCCTGGGCAGGGTGGGCACAGTGCTGTG
This sequence comes from Chrysolophus pictus, assembly GCA_037305975.1. Classification (NCBI taxonomy): domain Eukaryota; kingdom Metazoa; phylum Chordata; class Aves; order Galliformes; family Phasianidae; genus Chrysolophus; species Chrysolophus pictus. The sequence goes on along the minus strand of CM074592.1, from coordinate 9,085,887 downwards.
GGCACATCTCTCAGGTGCTCAGGGACCTTCCAGGACCCTCCTGGCTCTGCACTGGGCAGCTGCAGGGTACAGGCTGGCAGCTCTGTGTGGGGATGGGGGGAGAGCAGCCCCAAGGGGGGGGGGTGGGATAAAGGGCTGAGATCATTGGAAAATGAGATAGTTCTTCTATTGATAGTGGATAGCTAGATAGTTGATAGAGAGCTGGTGGATAGCTCATGTTGGATTCAACACATGCAAGATGATGATGAGTTTTCAAAGGATCCAGTTTTCCTGGGAGGGAGGCCTGGAAGGCGCATTGTTTCCTGTTCGTTGTGGAAGTTATCTCTGCCTCGTTGGCAACAAAATTAGGCACTTGATGTGGCTCCCAGGCTCTGCCTTGGGCTCTCCCGTTGGTGCTGGTACCTGTATGGGGTCATGTGCATGGCAGTGATGGGACAGGCGGCCTTCCTTCTCTGCCTCAGAGGCATACATCCCTCCCCAACCCTTCTCTAATGGGAAGGTAGATTATTTTGACCTTCAGTGACACAGAGGTCTCACCTCAAGAAGATACTGAAAGTTAAGTGCTCTCACTTCCCATAGCTTTACCAAAGGTCCGGGATGAAGATCACCCAAGAGACACCCCAGAAAGGGAACTGTGGGTGATTAAATGTAAGGAGACTACAACTTTAATAAGGTGCAAGTTACTCTAGAGAAGGCAGCATCCCTGTGGGGTGGAGTGTCCTTTAACCTTCTGAAAGGAGGTTGTAGTGAGGTGAGGAGTCAGTCTCTTCTCCCAGGTAACTGTGGTAAGAGATAATGATCTTAACTTGTTAGAGAGGCTCACAACACATGTGATGTGGGTACATCTGCCCGTACAGCAGCCTGCCCCCTGCAGCCTAGAGTGGTGGGCCCATCAGAAGCTCTCCATTGGCAAGTAACAGATGATGCTTTGCAAGGCCAGTCCCAGCCCAAAACCCTGCACGCAGGCAAGCCCCAGCAGCAGCTGGCCTCAATGGCCCCTGGTGTGTGCTTTAAATTACCTCCACACTGCCAGGAAATGCAACGATGAAGGAGCAGGGAAGATTCCTTCCTGCAGGCACTGGGCATGCGGGTAGAAGTCTACGCTATGTTCAGTCCCAGTATGTGCACGATGGCCCATGCTGCTTGCTTGCTCTTTTGGAAAGCTCAACAGTCAAAGATCTAGAGAACACTGCCCACAAAACCCAGCTGCACACAGGCCCAGGCTTCCAGGGCCATTTTTCAGTCATCCCCATATATCAGCATCAGAGGCCAGCACAGGGTTCAGGTGCGTCCTCTCCCAGTCACGACTTCCATTATTGTGCCCAGCCTGAGTTGAGCTGCAAAGCTCAAGGTTATTTCTTTCAGAAGCTGCCATGAATGCAGCATCAAGGACCTGAGGAAGGACTGACAAGGAAGCCCAGGTGGCTGGTATAAGTCAGAACTGACTATGAGTAAGTAACTTGCAGCAGCTCTGCTGTGAGCAGCTGCTGGATCAGCCTTCCATCAGAGAGTCATGAAGGTTGGAAACAATCACTAAAATCACTAAGTCTAACCCCAACCCATCCCCACCATGCCCATTAACTGTGCCCCTCTGTGCCATATGTCCCCTTTTCTTGAATACCTCCAGGGACAGTGACTTCAACAACTGCCTGGACAGCCTGATCCATCCTTCTCCCTTTTTCATTCTTATCTGCATTAAGTTACGCTGAGTTAAGCCTTTTCCTACAACCTCACTTTCCAGAGCCTGCTCCAGTCCTTAGGGCAGATGGGGAACCAACTTCCAAGGCCATTTGCTGGCTCCCCACCCAAGTATCATCGCTTTGAAAGGGACCCTGCAGAGCAGAGCTCTGTGCCAAGACCAACCCTCAGGTCCAGCTGCCTGAAAACAGATGGCAAACAGATGTGGCTGCAGGCAAATGAGGCCTTGGGCTCACCACAGTTTACCTTCATGTTCAATCTACAGCTGAGAAAATTCCTGTCCCCACCTCTTCCAACCTACCAGCCAAGTTGCTGTTCTCTGCTTGGTCCATGAAATCTCTTCAGCCCAATGAAGAGTCTTCCAGAACCCACAAAGAAAGACTGCCCTCCCTTGGGAAGAGGCACCCAAGAGAGGTTTGCAAATCCCCATTCACTGCAGACCCCCACAGGGCACCGTGCACCCACACAGGCTATCAGCAGGCTGAGCTGGCTCACTCAGGACCCCCTGCCTTTGACTGACCCCCTGCCTTTGACCGACCCCCTGCCTTTGACCGACCCCCTGCACTTGCCTTGCTGCTAAGCATCTGCTGCATCATTTCCAACTTGCACCTTGTCTTTTTAAGGCAAAACAGCACCCAGCTGGGGCTTTCCATGGAGGGATGGTGGAGAGCTGACCTCCAATAGGACTCACCTGGGATCTGTCCTTGCCCTCAGCACTGACCCATTCTGCAGGTACTACCCAGATTTTTTGATTCTCTGAACCTGGCTGGCAGCATTTAAAGACTTAAATGCTAGGTGCAGGGAAGCCAACCTTCTTCTGTCCTACCAACTTGTGCTGGATATCAAAAGGGATGTTCTAGGAAGCTCCCATTGCTCCTGCAGGGAAGGCAGCAGGTTGCTTAACGTCTCCATGGACAGGTTGAGGAGGCCATGGCCTGTCCATCTTGCAAACGTGTCTTGGTATATGCTCTAAGTTCCTCTCTTTGCACCATGCCATAGAAATACTTGCAGGATCACCCATACCGGCCCAAGAAATGTCTTGCTTTGAGCAAAGCAGATGAGCATTGTCCTCCTAGGAGGTGCAGGTGCAGCCAACACACTCCTCTGGAGTCTTTGGAGGGGTCTTTGGAGGGACCATGGTTAGGCAGGACCTTCTTTCTCCAGCTCTGATGCACATGAGATCTCTGGGTGGAATGCAAGTTGGACCCATCCAGCAGATAAATACTTCTGCCTAGGGAGGTGGTGGAGTCACCATCCCTGGGGGTTTTCATAAAAAGAGTGGATGTCACACTGAGTGACATGGTCTGCAGTGAGGACAGGCATGGGGTGATGGTTGGACTAGGTGACCTTTCCAACCATAATGATTCTATGACTCTCTGCTGGCTGTGGTTTCTCTAAAGTCCTTCTGCAGATCAAGGAACACTTTCATCACATCCCCTCATCGAGTTGTGCAGGAAGAGATGGTGCAATAGGAGCTCCTGAGCTGCATCACCAAACCCTGTGAACCCAGGCATGCTGTGCCACTTGTGAGTCAGTGTCACCATTGGGACGTACAAGGACTGCCACTCCCTTCCTCTCCCAGCCCTGAGTGATAGCAGATATGCCTCACAGCGATATCGACCTCTGCTTTTTTCCACCTCTGGAGGAATCCTGCCGCAGGCCAAGCATCCCAAGGGCAGGGTCAGAGGATGGGCAGTCAGAGCGAGGTCACCCTCCGCCGTGTCCTGGGGGGGTTTTGTCACACTGAGAGCAAGAGTACTGGAGGAGAGCACGGCAAAGCCATTTACTCTCACATTCCTGGCTCATACCCAGCCCTGTTGTCTTTCCCCACCCACACACCAGCCTGTTGCATAGCTATTGCAAGAGCAGAGGAGCTCACGGCCTCCAAAAATGAGAGTGTGTGAAATGAAAATAGCCCCATGGCAGGAACTGAGCTGGAAGGCAGGAGCAGAGCAGCCAAGGAAATGACTGAAACAGAAGCTCAGGCAACTTCTAAGAAACAGCAGTGCAACAGACTGGATCCAGTCACAAATGGAAACTGCTCCCAGGAGGACCACAGCTGCTTCAGAGTGGTCAGCGTGTAAATGGAGGGCCCTCAGCCCATCTGAACAGCAAGCCCTCCAGCCTTTGGCCACACGCCCCATTCTCCCAAAGACCTCGGCTGGAGGATGGGAAAAGGCATGGGTGTCCTGCCCAGAGCCTGCTGGGGGACGCCACGTATTCAAGTCCTCAGTGCTGGCCATGATGAGACATCTGGGTTGATATGACTCGAGCTCAAAAAATCCCAACCTCACCGTGCCAATGCAGTTAGCAGCTGTAGGAGCCTCTGCGGAGTAAGAGCAGGGTGAGGAAGGGCCAGCAGAGGAGCCAGGAAGCCTAGCGGTGCTGAGGTTGGGCATCCTCAGGGTGAGGACACTCACAAGGGTGTATTTGCATGGGACAGTCATAGAAACCAGGTAAAATCAGACCCAATACTGCAAGGCAAGGTGTGGAGGCCCTGGTGGTGTGCTTGGTTTTCACCTCATTTGGAAGGTACTGGAAGTCAAAACTGACCATGACAACACACAACATCCATACGTACCTGGGGCAGCCTGGGGCAGTCGGGTCTCTCCGAGCCACCTCCCAGCACTCTGGGGGTTTCTCCAGTGTTTGGAGGGGAAGGAGCCAGCTCATGTCCTTTCACTCTGGGTTAGCCAGAGGTGATGGAAGAAGTGACCCATAAACACCCAAAATAAACCCCTGAGCAAACTCATGGGGGCAGCACCTCTGCCTTTGAGCATCTGTGGTGACGGTACTTGGCCCCTCCAAACATAAACCATGTGCCCTCTGAAACTTGCACCATGCTGAGCTGCCCTCCCACCTGGCTGCAGTCATGACAAGATGAGGAGCAAGCACTGATAAGTGTGCCAGGGCAGAGAAGAACTGGCTCTCTATGGTGGATGTGAGCTCACACTGCCAATAGCAGCACGGTCCTTCAAAGGAAATTCAAGCCATGCCCAACAGCCCCTGCAGCCCCAAGCCAGGGCATCCACCCCAGAGAAACTGGTAGAGGCTGGTTCTGAATCTGAATCTGTATTTTGTAGGATTTGTTGTGGGTTGTTTGTTTTTCTTGTTTTGTTTTGTTGGGTTTTTTTGTTGTTGTTGTTCAGAGAGAGAGCAGGAGATTGGGAAATGATTTGTGAAAAGGGTTTTAAAAAAAACTGTATGAGTGGTTTCAAATATGGAGTGTTGTGGCTGGAGAAGGGAAGGCTCTGGGGAGAGCTGAGAGTGCCCTGTCAGTATCTAAAGGGGCTGTAAAAAAGGAGGGGACAGACTCCAAGGCAGGGTCTGCTGTGATAGCACAAGGAGAAGTGGTTTCCAAAGATACGAGAGGAGATTTAGACTGGATATAAGGAAGAAGTTTTTTACAATAAGGGCAGTGAGGCACTGCACAGGTTGCACAGAGAGGTGGTGGTGCCCCATCCCTGCAGACAGCCAAAATCAGGCTGTTGGACTCTGAAGCCCTGCAAATACCCTGAACCCAGCACAGCTCCACAATGTGCACAGCCACTGAGTGAGCGCTGGCCATCCCTGTGCTGTGTCTGATTTACATCAGCTTTGGAAAGCCAAACAGGAACTGCCCCACAGAGGTCTGCAGCCCTGAGCAGGGTCTGCAACATATCAGCCTGATGAGACACAAATGAGTGAATCTCCCAGGGTTTTATTTCCATTAACCACTGCAGTTGTTTTATTTTAGGAGCGCAGCACGACAGGGAGTGCGTTGGCAGGGGCCAATCTGATCCAGGAAGAAAATAGATACGTTTTTTTCCTACCAGAAAAAAAAAAAGCCACCAAAAATGACCCAACACTGTAGCTCGATTGGAAAAAGGCTGGGTTGTGTTTTTCTGTTTTCTGTTTTCCTTTAGCTGGGCACCCGTCCGACGCTCTGGAGCATTTTAAGGTTTTCCAGAAAACGAAGAGCAGCTGCCAGAACTAAAAGTGGCAAAGGCACCAAACGTTTCCAAAAGCCACAGCTGGAAATAGCTGAGCATACGTTCCAGCCACAAGAAACACACACTTCCTCACCTGGCCCATCACCACCGGAGCTGTGTCATGGGAGGAGCGGGGGAGAATTCTGCCCATCTTTGTGTCGAAGGAAGCTGACACATTGATCAGGATCCTCATGAAGCTGTGGGCTGGCAGAACTTTGGGATGCTGGTTTGGGAGCAGAGCAGATGGTGTCCCATGCAGCAATGGGTTTGAAGCTGGGGTGCTTGGAGGAAGCAGTGGGGATCAGTCTCAGACCAAACCAAAAAAAATCTTTGGGTCTTTCCTATCTGATCCCAATGTCTGTTGCTTCCCCTGAGCTCAATTTGATATTTGGCCATGACCACAGAGTCATAGAATCATTGAATCATTAAGGCTTGAAAAGACCTGCAATATCAGCTAGTCCAACCATCCTTGTACCACCAGTACTGCCCACTAAACCACGTTCCTAAGTACCACATCTCCACCTTTCTTGAACACTCCCAGGGATGAAGATGACGTTTGTCTGAAGACAAATCTTGTGGCAAAGCTTCAGCGTTGTCTGCACCCCAGCCAACACCCAGAGAGCATCCACCAGATAGGAAACCACACCAGGAGGCTTTGTCAGTGTGTGATACCCCTGCATGTCCTACAGTGAGAACTGGATTTGACAGCTCTTACCTTTATGCTGATACCTTGCCCAGAGAGCTGTGGCTGCCCCATGTCTGGAGGAGCCCAAGGCCATGGTTGGGGCCCTGGACAGCCTGACCTGGTGGGGGACACCCAGCTGATGGCAGGAGTTGAAGCTCAGTGATCTTTAAGGTCCCATCCAACCTAAGCCATCCTATGATTCTGCGATCCTGGAGGCTGAGAGCCCATGTGTGCAGGCCAAGATGCAGGAGGAGGTGGACAGGGGCAGCAGGGTGTGCCAGTCAGAGTAAAGAGGTGGAAATCTGCATGCTCTGAGCAAGGAGAGTTTGTCTGAATGAGGTTACTGCATTTCCAGTAAACATTAATCCCTCCAAAATGCTCCTCTGCAGAGCAGCCAGTGCCATTGAAGCCTATGTGGCTGCAGTGATGGACCAGCAGTCTAAGATGAGACCTCTCTGGATCTTCAAGCAGTGGCCCTAAGGCTGCTCCTCAGCCTCATCACTGCACGGAAGGGAAAGAGGAGAGAAAAGAGATTGCCTCATGCCACATCAGTCAGCAACCACTTCAAAGCCTCTGTGCATCCTGAAAATACCTGCATGACCCAGAACATCATCCAGATTTACTGTGAACACACTGGTTTGACCATCAGCTGGTGGGAACCACATGCAGAGCAATGATGAAGAGTGTTCCTGGGAAATAACATCCCCAGCATGCAGGCACCTGGCAGCAGATGAGTGCTGGTACAGCAGAACTCACTGTGCTCATTGGCTGAGTCAATTCCTGGGCTGTAATGACGCTGCAGTAATTAGAGTGTCCATAATTCTCATTTAATTAATACTGTGCGAGTTCTTCAGGAACTACTACTTTATGGCTTGGCCATAAAAGTTGACATCCTGTTGAAATGTGATTTGTGAGGTCTCCCGTTCTACTTCCTTCCATTCTATTTGTTTTAGGAAAGATTAGCCGCATTAACTTATCATAGTTCCTACCTGTAACAACCTTTTTGTTCCTTGAAAAATAATCTAGTCAATTAAAATCAATTATTTGTGTTCAAAAACAATAAGATTAAATGAAATGTTGGGCAATATTTGCAAGAGCCGCCCAGGATCCCCATCCCATGTCTGGTCCCTGCACAGGTATCAGGGTGCTGCTCAGGCTTTAGAATTGTAGAATCATTAAGGTTGGAAAGACCACTACGACCCAACCCATCCCCACCATCCCCACTGACCACGTCCCTCAGTGCCACATCTCTCCTCTTCTTGAACACCTCCAGGGATGGTGACTCCTACACGCCCTGTGCCAATACCTCATTACTCTTTCTGAGAATAAATTTTTCCGAATATCCAACCTAAACCTCCCCTGGCACAACTTAAGGCCAGGTGGGGCCAAAAATGACTTTGAAAATTAGTACTGAAAAACAGGGTAATGTGAGGATAGAAATTTTTGAGTCATCCCCTATGGAGATGAGCTCTCCCCATCAATGGACAGGGCAGAGGCATCACCTTGTGCTCCATGTCATAACCCACAGCCCCATGCAGCTCTCAGCAGTCCGATTTTCAGCACTCAGTTCTTGTATTTTACCCAGAACCAAACGGCTTTAGAGTTGGCCAAAGGGCAAAAGGAAGGAGATCTTCCCTTGGCTCGGTCTCATGAGGACGTAGGCCTTCTGCACTCCATCACATGTCATGGAAGACTCTGCCCGTGTCCACCAGCAAAGTGAGGGGCAGACTCCTTGGTGTGCTGGGTTTGTCTCCAGTCCAACCCTCCTCAGACCAGGAAAACCATCAACACCCATCAGGTCAGCCATGAATTTGTCTGGCCAAGTCTTCACTACATCCTGCAGTAGAGACTCCTGTACCTTTGGAGATCTCTATTTTTTCCTGATGTCCAACCTGAAGGCCTGAAAGTTGTTACACATTGTGGCTGTTGATGCTTATTTTATCACCTGGTGCTACCAAGAGGACTTCGATTCCATCACTTTTGTAATTATCCTTCCCAAATCAGTGTTGCCTCCTTGCTCCCAAACTAGACCAGCTCTTCTCTTCAGCCCACACAGGTCCCGTGCCCCAGATCTATGCTCATCTCAGTAGGAACCTCTGCAGCTCTCCACATCCTTCTTGGAGCTGGCAGGACGCAAAATCAGACACGCCAGTCCAAACACCTGGGGACAAGCACTGGAGCTGCATCAAAGAGCAGACAAGTGTTTGTTCTGCTTTGTCAACCAGCTTCACCGCGTGCGTCCGTTTGCTGCAGAGCTGGGCCAGGTTTGTCTGACCGGTCACCACCGTGCCTGGTGCCATGTGCAGGAGGTTTCACCCACTTTTCTTTGTCTAGAAATGCTGCAAGGCATGAAGGAGAACAGAGCTGCTGCACCAATAGGCTGACGCACAGCCTACGTGAAACTTTCCATTAGAAACACGTGCATGCTTCTAAAATAATTACCCTATTAGTTCAGGAAGGGACAAGAAATGACTTACACATGGTTCCCACATATAAACTCCATCCCTGGTCCCCACCTGCTCCTGCCTGGCTCTTCCCCCTCTCCCACCTTCCTCTTCCTCTGCCAAACGATGAAAGCTTGGGGCTGGGGGAGGGGGGCTGGATGTTTGCAAGCTGGGGATTCCATTTGTCACCTCCAGCTTTCCCCACACGTAGCTCAGTGGTGGCTGGAGTGGGGTAGGGATGTTGGTGGTGAATCACCCTGTGAAGAAGATCCTCCCCATGCCACAGGGCTGCTCAGCTACAAAGAGAAGTGTACTTCACCCTTCCTTTAGCCCTCCCCAGCGCCGCCAGGAGAGCTGAGAGTCGGCGTTGTTGGCCTTCCTCCCCCAGCAGCGGGGAATGTGTGAGCTGGACAGGCTGAGTAAAAATGACCTAATGCAGAAAAGAATCAGAGAATGAGCAATGAGAGAGAGGGTTATAACAATGCTTCCCGTATGAGTTAGCAGCACCCAGGGGACTCCCACAGCCTCTGGATTTCCTGTCCTGGCAGCAGCCCAGCCTGGCTTATTTTGCTTCCTTGACAGACAGCATCTGAGTCTGTTGTTATTTTTACTTCAGAAGTGTGTTATTTTCTCTTTTTTTTTTTTTTTGCTGCCCTGGATTTCTGCAGGAGTGACACCACGAATGCCAGCCCTGGAGCTCAGCAGCATTTGTCCTCCCAGCCCCAAGGCAAGGACATACACCTGGGGGCATCACTGCTTGCTGCTCCTCTGGGCAGGACGAAATCCCACGAAGGACAGCACTGAGCCCCCCAGGGTCACAGCTGGTAAGGACACGACCACTTCAATGCATCCCTGCAAGCTCCCCATCCCAGCAGAAGCAGAAATCCCAGGACAAACCCAGACCGACTCCATTGCCATGTGGGCAGTCAAAGACCAGGTGCCCCCACAACAGATCCCCAGTCACCTTCCAGGGAGATCAGCTACCCAAGAAAGAGGAATTAGATGTGGTCTCCACCCACCTACATCACTTGCTGAGCACAGCTCAGTGGCTCGCACAGAAGGTCAGCTGTTTTGCCGGGGCAGGGGAATTCTTGTGTCTGCAGATTCAATATCTAGCTGCTGAGCTATGTTTAGTCTATGGCTGTAAAGTAGCCTTGTTTCTATTCTGAGAATATTTGTCTAATCAGGGGTCCAAGGAATTATTCTGCGCAGTAGAAAGCTATGTTTATTTGGTTAAGTTCATGCTCCAGAATGGGTGCCTTGGAGAAGCCCAAGAAAGGCTGAGCACTGCTGGAGCATCCTGGGACACAGCACACCTGTAAGGAACGCAAATGCTTCACTGATTCTGCACAATAAAGAGAAGGGCTCCATTTTCCCAGCCTTGGCCAGCTCTGAAGTAGGGCTCATGTGCAACCTGGCACTGCTCAGCACAAAGCACTCCTCGTTCCCAGGTGCTGGGCTGCTCCTTTGGTGCTGCTGGGCGGACACACGGCTCGCTGCTTTCTCCCAATAAGCCTCCATCTGCCACACACTCATCAGCCTAAAATATTTTCAATTTCTAATTTCAGAACTTCATTCATAGATCACAGGTGACCCCAACACTCTTCTCTGGAGGCCTCAGCTGATGAGACACTGAGCTGCGGGGTGTTTGAAGGGTGAGGACCCATCACCTACGATAGGTAAACCTGATTTCAGTTCACCCCAACCTCCTCAACCCTAACGGTGTGGGGAAGCCATAGTGATAAACCCATGACTTCAGGACATTTTCATCAGCCATCATCACCTCTTCCACCCGTGCAGTCAGCACATTTTTTTGAACCCAACAAGATAATTGCTTCCATTTTCCTATTGAAATCATTTCTCCATGGCCCTTTGCCTCGTTGCTGTCTTTGTCCCAATGAGCTCCACTCCACCAAGGCGCCGAGGGTAGATTTCCCCGTTTGTACACCACAAACACAGCTGAGTTGTGACTACCAGCAACTGAGCAACCACAGGTTTTATCTCCAAGATAAATCACTGCTATCTGTTAAGGCCCACTGCAGCATCCCCTCATTTGTGGAGGGAGTAGCTTCCCCATTGGGAATTTGCCTACAGCAGCGAAGTCCACAGAACCCACAGTTGGTGGTGTGTTGGGCACTGGCAATAGGATTTTCCTCCCAACCAGAAGACCTCCATAACAGCCCCATCCATGAGCTGACGTCCCCCATCGCATCCCCACCAGCTGCTCCGGGTTTCCCACACCCCTCATTACTAGGGCATGAAGCCCCGGGGTGATGGCACAGCAAGGACAAAGCTGAAGCTGCAGTGTCACCATAGGGTCTTCTGAGATGCATCCTTCCACCATGGGCAAGCGAAGGGCAGTGCCAGTTCCAGGAGAACACATACCTGACATCTCCACCTGCCACCCCAGCCCAGCTTCTCCCAGAGATCAGTGCATCTCTGAAGCACGTGGGGACAGTGTTTGCAGAGTGACTCACACCAACCTGACGTGATGGTAATAAATTCTGTTACAGCAATAACCAAACTTCTATTGCTATTGCAGGGCTATTTCTGTCTTCACCAGGGAGTGATCCGAGGTGCTCACATCTCCATCTTTTGCATGCCGTCACCTCTGTCCTCGCTGTGACTGTCTTGAGGCAGCTGGGAGGTGCTGATGTGAACCTTGGCACCTGGTCCCTGCCCCACGTGTCCCAGTGCTGCCCCAATCCTCGCTGCCTGCCTTGAGGGATGGGCTCACATCCAGCACTCAACCAACGGGGCTGTGACACTGGGTGCTCCTGGGCATCACCCAGCCACAGGAAGGGATGTGCATGGTTCATGGCATCCTTGGCAGCAAGAAGGCACTTTAAGGTTCCACAAAATGCCCCATGGAGACCCCTGAAGCCCAGGAGGAAGAAGAGGATATGAAGGCTTTTGGGATGGGGTGGAAGAGGAGGATCCAGCTTGGAGGTATCTTTGCCCTACAGGAGATACGGGCACAGGGTGGTTCCTGGGACTGTGGAGAAATCCTGGGCCATGTGCTGGGGCTTAAACCAGCCAGGACAACCTCCCTGGGCAGCAGGGATCAGGGGGCACCCTTACATCAGATGGAGCTGGCAGTGCTCACGAGGACACTGTGTCGAGCCATCAGGCACCAGCAGTACCAGCAACGGTGGCCAGGGAAGGGACTATACCTGCCATGGGGAGCTGTGCCTGTGGGTTAGGGGGCAGCCACACCATCCCCATCCCACTGCCAGCAGCCCCCACACTACACACCACACTCACTTTGTGAGCCACCCATCAGCACTGCATGGCCCCGTGATGCCACGAGCACACTGAGCCACCCAACCTGACCACAAGCAGCCCCAGGGGTGGGCACGAGACATCTCAACCACTGAATGCACAGGAACCAGCCCCTACAGAGCATTTTCCCTACAGATCCCAGCTGTGCTCAGCCAAGCAGTGCAGCCAGGACCTGACACAGCAACTCTGGGCTTTTTGCTGCTCCTTTTGATGCGTCCCATGGGGACCCACTGGTACATGAGGTCACCCACATCTCCGGGCACTTCCTCATTCACAGGCCCGTGCCCCGCTGGGTATACACAGCAAATGCTGTCCCTGGGAACAGTCTCATTTTGGGCAAAACTCTCTGTGTTTCTGGCCTCAGCCTTTAACCTAGGAGCATCTGGCAGCTGCTGCAGCATGCAAGACAGCTCAGCACTTTGTGGGACCAGGTTTTCCCATCTTTAGTCATGTTTACGCTCCTCCAGCTCCACCAGCACAGAGAAACATGCCATGAAGAAAAGGCTACAAGAAATTACATTTTCCTTTTATTTACCTATGACCATGACAATGTATTTTTGCTAGCTGCAGAGATGCTTCGCACTGTAAACTGGGCGCCCGGACGCATGCAGTCCATCCGGCTCCGCCGCGTTCAGCAACAGCCCTGCGTCTCCAAACGCAGTGTTGTGATCCAGAGTAGGGAGAGCACCGATTCCCAGAGCTGCTTATCTCCATCAGCAAGCCCTCCGTCGTCAGGGCAGGATATGTACACCCAGGCTCCCCCAGCGCTGCTAGGGAATGCGTTCTTGGTTTGTTTGGTTGGTTTTTTTTTTTTCCTTTTCTTTGTCAGATAAAACCTGCAAACTTAGAAAATGTTGCACGCACTCGTAAAAGAGAAGGCATCCACTCCACGGGAGAACTCCGCCGCGACACACACAACTATTGCACTTGTAAATTGGGAACGAGGGTTTCCTATAATACAGCGATGCGTCCAGCGAGAGGAGGTCAATAAATAAACCAGGAATGAGGGGAGCGAGAAGCTCCTGCGGGATGGCTGCTTCGGGGCAGGGATGCGCAGCGGCACCGCGGGGCTGGGTCAGGTCAGGAGTCCTTTGTCCAGGGATGGCGCCCACATCGGTGCTGCCTGGAGAAAAGCAGAGCCCTGCGTAAAAGCCTTCCTCCTCCACGCTGGGTCGGGATCAAGCGTCGCCATCCAGCGATGCTTGCAGCTCAGGTTCACAGTAGTCATGCGGGAGCTCCCCTCCTGGCTGTCATCCGCCCCGACGGCGTCGTACCAGCGATGGCAGGACGGGGCGATGGAGCAGTACCAGCCTGCTTGGCACCGGTGCCCCCACTGCCCCACGCCTGGGGGGCACGGCCGGCCGCAGCGAGGTCCCCACCGCCGGTTCCATGTAAACACGCAGCTCCCAGTCTGCCCCACTGCCCTACAGCGGGGAGCTGGCTTTCTTCTGGTGGATGATGTCCAAGTACAAGTCAGAGCGGAGGAAGCGGGGGTACGAGTCCTTCTCCATCAGCCCGTAAATCCTCTTCTGCGCGAGGTCGAAGCAGCCGCGGGTGATGTTCTGCAGGTTCTCCTTGGTGTGCTCCCGTGTGTAGGAATCCAGGTTCACCTGTGGGCAGAGAGAGCAGTGAGCGGCCCCACGGGCCCCAGGGCACAGAGTTGGCTCCGAGCGGGAGCCGGCCTCACCTCCTTGCAGGACTGGATGGCGATGTACTCCGCAAAGATCTTCTTGGCCTTGGAGACCATCTTGGACTGGGATTTGATCTTTTTGTACTCCTCGCATGCCAGCCAGAACTCCAGGTTCTCCTCGCTGAACTCGGTGCGCAGGAAGGCCCTGAAGGCTGCAAGCCCGTCTGTGGGGACAGACACAGCTCTACTCCTGGACAGACACACGCCTCTATCAAAGCCCAAATCCCTGTCATCTTACTCCCTAAAAATCCCCTATGAACAGCAGCAGTGCAGGTGGCGATGCCCAGCCTGGCAAGACAAACATGAACCATGTGTGTGCTCAGTGCCCAGTTCTCAGCCATCTGGGCTCTCAAGGGGAAGCTCAGCATGGACTGGGAGCAGTGATGGAGATGGGATCCCCACGGGGACAGGCAGACAACATGCTGTGTACAGTTGTGGTGCACGACAGGGCAAGGAAGGGAGCGTTGCAAAGCCCTCCCCCCCCAGCTTGGCAGAGGAAAAATGAGTGCAGGGAAAGTATCATAGAATCATAGAATGGCCTGGGTTGAAAAGGACTTCAAAGATCATCCAGTTCCAACCCCCCTGCCATGGGAAGGGTTACCAACCACTAGACCAGGCTGCCAAGAGCCACATCCAGCCTGGGATGCTCCATTCCATCATTCCATCTCCATTCTCCCCAAGACAACAGAGCTTAGGAAATCACAGTGTTCCCCATGCACACGCCTGGATATTCCTCAGTGGCAAAGGCAAAACAGAGGGGCAAACACTCACATTTGTGCAGCAGCAGCTTTTCCAGGGACTCCCCCCACTTGAGAGCTTCCTCGGGTGCAGGCCTGCAGGATAAGGGCATTTGTTAGCAGAACGAAGCTGCAAAAGCCACAGCTGCTGCCTGCCACCACGCAGCTGCCCCAGGGGAAGAACGCTTCCAACAGCAGCAGCATCACTATGCACCCTGCAGTGGCTGCACCACCACCGAAACCCGCAGTGCTGAGCTGGCTGTGCTGGAATGAATGCTCTGCGTTTAGGGTGGCAGGAAGAAAACATGAGGTAAGGGAGGGCTATGTGTGCTGCTGCCTCTGAGCCAGCACTGGAAAAATCCCAGGCAGTGCCCAGGGCTGTGGGATTTCGGGTGCCCCAATGAAGCCGCAGGCTGGGCAGCGTTCGTCCCAGCTGCTGGAGCACCTCCAGAGCTGAGTGGTTTCCCAAAGCATCCTCTGTCCAGCTGAAGGTGTCGTGTTGAAGCACTGGGGGAAAGCAGGGAAATTTCCAGTCCCGAGTGCTGCTGTGCCGCCGGCACGGGGCAGGGAGCTCCCTGCAGCCCAGGGCAGCATTCAGCCGAAAAAAGTATGTAACACAGCTCAGGCTCCGTGAGTTGTCTGCCCACAGCCTCCCCAGCTGGGTGACCCAGCATCCCGGGAGGTGGCACCGAATTTCGACAGAACTCGTCCCCAAACCCCGTGCCCCCCGAAGCCCCACACCGCCCACCCGCAGCACCTACTTGAGCGACTTGAGCACTTTGTCCAGCTTGCCGGAGGGGTTGGCTCCCGGAGACTCGTTCCTCCGCCGGAAAATCCCCAACCGGTTCTTCATATCCTTGGCTCTGGAGGAGAAGATCAAGGTTTAGGGGCGGGCAGGGAGGGGAGCAGCACCCAGAGGTGCGTGGTGCCACGGGGAGCCCCGTCCCGCTCATCGCCCATCACCTACTCCTTCATGGTGTGCCGGCGCTGCAGGCTGCCGTTGTGCGGCCGCTGCACGCCCAGCAACATCTCGGCGTGAAACTCCAACGGCTGCGGTTTGGAGAGGTCACGAAAAAAGGGCATCGTTTATCGGAGCAGCTCCAGCACAGCCGGCACGCCCGGCCCGGCGCTGCGCTCTGCGGCTCCGCACCGGGACAGCGCGGAAGTGGGAGGGCCGAACGGAGCTGCGTGGCGTGGATGAGGTGTGGGTGAGGAGGGCTGTGTGTCAGCCCAGAGCTGCTCGGGACGGCTCCGCCGTTGCTGAGGAAACTCGAGGAAAGGTGGAAAAAAGCATGGGAGAGGGCGGGGAGATGGGGCCTTTCAAGGGACGGCGGGGAAAGTCATCGCGGCGGGGATTTACGAGCGCTATTTATAGGGCGTTGGGGAATGCGGCGGTGCGGGGCTGCGTCCCCCGTGCGGGGCAGCACGGCTGGGAGCCGCAGGGATGGCAGCGTCCGGTGCCAGTTTGGAGTGGGCACGGCCGTGGGCACATCTCCGCAGCGGGGTGGTTGGGACGCACTGGGTAACTCACAGCCAAGGCACCGCACGGTGCCAACCCCCACGCGTCCCCACGCTGCCGTCCCCGTACGGACAGACAGATGTGCGTCCGCGCACGGCGCCCTCGTTGCCCCGGGAAGCTGCCGTCGGAACACAGCACCGGTTTGGGCAGCGGCACCGGCATTGCCCCAGTCCTGTCCGGCTCCCGTCGGGCAGCGGGAGGTGACAGAGAGAGCACGGGATGGGCGATGCTGACCCCTCGTGGCACAGCTCCTGAGTGCACAGAGGATGGATGGGGACGCGGGGTGGCACGGCCACCTCCCGCAGGTCCCACACTGCAGGGTGCTCGGAGGAGCTACGTGTGGCTGCGACCGGGGCTGGTTGGGCATACGAGGGACACGGAGGGGTTCGCGGTGTCCCCAACTGTCCCCAGCTGCTGTCAGGCACCAGCACAGCACAGACACCGGACCGACAGATCTAAACCAGGAGTTCCAAACCCCACCTGCATCCCATCAGCAAGGCTCTATCCATCCCACACAGCTCCCAGCAACAATTTCAGCACTGTTCCCACTTTAGCAATATAGCCACCGCAGCTAGGAGCCTGGCAAAGTGTGAAAAGCATTGAAAAGTCCCTGTGTTTGTGTGTCTGTGTGTATGTCTGTGTCCATCCGTCTGTATGAGGGAGCAGCACCTGTGGGCTGCACTTTGTGCACCCTCTGCACCCACAGCTCTGCAGCACCAGGTTTCCCACAGCAGGAAACAAAGCCCCAGAGGAGTTCCCAAGCTTAAACCTGCGGGATGCTGTGCTCTCAGCACTCCTCACTCCTCACGCTCGCGAATAAACAGCAAGCGGCACACAGCCTGGCTGTTCCTGCTGCAGAGTGCACACAGCACCCAGTAAGGCGCTGCCACAAAAATTCAGTGCACTGCTGGGTTCGACCTGGAGTCACCCCCATCAGCCGTCTGCAAGGCCTCGTCCAGCCCCATCTCCCCATGCCACCTCCAAACCATCCCCTGCAGCGCGCATCGCCGTCCCCACGGGAGCCCTGCCCTACCTTTCCAAGCACTTCTCAGAAAAATCCACCATGGTGAGGTGCATCGGGAGCAGCTGGCAGTGCCGAAGCGCGGCCACTCTCCCCATAAATACCCCACAGGCCACCTGGCAGCCATCCCTGCAGCCAATCGGCGCCCGCTGCGACGCACCGCGCTCCCACAGCCATCCCAAGGTGAGCGGCACAAACCCTCCCCACAGCCGCTACCGCGCCCCACAGATCCCCCCCCCGCCGCCCCAATTCCCCCGGCTCACGTGGGGGATGTCCCCGCTGCAGATGGCGAGGAATTGATTTTCATTTCAAGTGTTTGGAGAATGAAAGGAGCTATAAATAGGCGGCTGCGGCAGAGCGCGCGGGGCAACAGTGCCGCTCACAGGCAGGCTGCACGCGGGGAGCTGCCATCGAGATGCACACACAGCAGTGCCGCAGCCACGTGCAGCACTCATCTGCCCCCACTCACGTGCAAGGGGCAATGCCAGGGCACAGCAATCCTGCAAAACCCCATGGCCCCACTGAGCTGCAGCTGTGCTCAGGGCAAGTGAAGGCTGCGGCTCTCCCGTCCTTGCCCGGACCAGCTGCGGGGCATCCCAAACCCTTAAAGCAGTGTCAGGGCTGTGGCATCCCACCCATCATATCACACTGAACACTCCCAGCCACACTGAGCAACATCACCAGCACTCATCCCATCCACCTCCCAACCACCAGAAACTCTGGGTGAATGGGGTACGGTACCCCATGGGCTCAGCCCCGGTGTTTTGCCCATGGCATTATCAAAGCACTTACAGGCTCCTGCTCCTCTTCTTGCGGGAGGTCTCATCCCCTTCATCACAGCTGCATTCAGGGTCGCCTCCACTCAGCTGGGGAAAAGAGAAAAGCAGTGTTTGCATCACAGTGCCATGCATGCCCTCACACCACCACGCAGCTCCACCAGCATCTCCTGAGGTCCCCGTGCAGCAGCTCCTTCCCCCAAAGGTCCCCCTGCAGCAGAGCAGGGGCTGAAATCCTGACCCCCTCCCCTGCCCATGTCCTGGGGACATCCCACAACTGATGGCCTAGGAACCCCTTGGCTTCAAGGTGCTGACAGCAGAGCCTCCTACAGGGACACTCACATCCTCCTTCCCAATGTTCCCATCTCTGCTGTCCTGAGCGGGCTCGGGGCTGGGGCTCCCAGACAGGGCTTCCTATCCTCAACCTCCACCCAGAGGTGACCTTGGCAGCCATGGGGACCTCGGAGGTGCTGCAGGGTCAAGGTGTCACCAGCACAGCCTCTGAGCCATGAAGCCCAATGGCCAGGCATTGGGCCACTTTCGCTTGGGGGCTTTGCTACCTCACAGAGCACAGATGGAAGGGGGCTCATAGCCAACCCCACAGCCAGCCCAGCCCCACACTGCTTCCTCAGGGCGCTTTCCAGGATTGCCGATCCGTGGCAGTGCCGTGGGAACCCACTGCATGGCCCAGCAGCCCCGGGCTCAAGGCTTCTGACACTTCCTTCCATTCTGCGCCCGGGTTTCCGGAGTTTATCAGCCCCAAACAATGCAGCCCCTGCAAAATGCCTTCCCCCCACAGATAGGGCTGGCCAGGGCGACACACAGCCGGGCCACGCTTCCTGCCATTGTCTGGAGAGGCTCCGCTGAGCTTGGGGACAAAAAGCAACCATTGCCGAGTCCCAGCACTCCTGGCTGTAAAACAACAACCTGCCCAGATTGAGAGCAGTGGGAGGCACAGGGAACCGTGGGCACAATGGGATGATCCCATAAGTAATCGTGCTCAGTGGACAAGGCCACTGGGTGCCGTAGTGCTGCAGGCAGTGCTGGGCCTGGGGGGATGCAGAGGGGAACTGTACATCAGTGCCGGACCTGGAAAGCATGGAGGGTTCCACTGGGCTCCTCCAAATGCACAGAGCTCTAGAAGTCCCTCCCAAGTGTAGGCTGTGACACAAAGCCCCATGTGCATGGTGGTTGAAGCAGGGAGAGGTGGCAGGGGAGGAGCAGGCAGGGGACAGGGGGTCCAAGAGCAAATTGTGCTCCAAGAAATGGCAAACAAGGTGGCTTTTGATGTATCAGGAGAATGGCATGGGGGGGTTAATCCCATCATGGTTTTAACCCACGGTGCTGTCATGCTTGGTGGCACACAGAGCTCTGCACCAGCATCCCCTGCCAAGAGGTGGAGCAGTATGCAATGCAGTCCCAAGCACTGCAAGGTGCTCTCAAGCAGTGTGATGTGGTCCTGAGCCAAGCAGCATGGTTACGAGCCATGCAACAAGGCCCCAGGCTCTGCAACATTGTGCTGAGCCATACAACATGGTCCAAAGCCATGCAACGAAATCTCAGCCTGTGCAAAAAGGTCCCAAGCCATGCAGTGTGGTCTTAAGCCACACAGTGCAGTCCCAAACAGTGTAATGTGGTCCCAAACTGTGCCATGCAGCCCTGAGCCATGCAGTGCAGCCCCAGGCAGAGCCCTGCCCTGCAAGGTTAGGTAGGGCTGGGTGCTGGGAAGGCACACGGGCAGTCCCACAGCAGGAATGGGGCAGCAGCACATCTCACACATCATCTTCACAATGGCAGCTCAACTCCTATAAATACTTGAATGCCAAAGCGTGGCCAGTTCCATGCAGAGCTGCATGCTCCTGTGTGTGCCAGCACTGCTCTCCAGTGTCTGATGCACTGCAGTTCCTCCTCAGCCTATTTAGGATGGGCTCTCTGCAAGGACCAAAGCCCTGTAGGGGGCCAAGCAGTGCACTCAGCTGCCAGTGTCCCTGAGCACACCAGTGATGCCCAGTCAGGGGAGGCTCCCTGGAGCCCAGCTCCTCCCTGTCTTGCTGCTGTGAGCTGCAGTTTGCATATCCAAACACCTCTCCCTCTGTGCATCTCAGCAGACAGTAGCTCTGCAGCCCATGCAATCTGTTGACACCATGGAAGATGCTGCCCCAGCACCTGGTGGAATCCCCAGGGTGCTAAGTGTTCCCTGGAGCTACGGATGGGACACCCATAGAATCATAGAATGGTTTGGATGGAAGGGACCCTTAAGATCATCAATTTCCAACCCACCTGCTATAGGAAGGGACCCTCTAGACCAGGTTGCTCACAGCCCCATCCAGCCTGGCCTCAAGCACCTCCAGGATGGGGGCATTCACAACCTCTCTGAGCAACCTGTTCCAGTGTCTCACCACCCTCACAGTAAAAATTTCTTCCTAACATCTAGTCTAAGTCTACCCTCTTCCAGTTTTAAGCCATTTCCCCTCATCCTGTTGCTACCTGCCCTTATGCTCCTTGCCTGTCAGACACCAACTGAGCACGGAATCATGGAGAGCAGAGCCACACACAGGGAGACCCCCACGCTGGAGATATCACCCATCCCAGGACCAAGCAGCAGAGCCAGCACCAACCCACATACCTTCCTGTGCCCCGAGAAGAGCAGGCTGAGCTGGTGGATGGAGCCTCCATTCTTGGTAAGCTCCTTCTTGAGGGTCCTGGGGGAGGGCAGAGCCCAGTGCCCCGTGCTGCCTTGGCTGTCTGAGCAGTTGAGCGTGGTGTCGGAGGTGAAGCAGTGCCCCTTGGCCTCCTGCAGCAGGCTGCCCTCGCTGTGTGTGCGGCGCCGCAGGGAGCTCTGCACGCTCAGTGTGTATGCAGGCTGGCAGCCTGATGTCTCAATCATGCTGCTGCGCTTTGCCTCGCTCCGCTCCAGGTAGTTCTCATCGCTGTCATCCTCTTCATCCTCATCGTCCTCCTCTTCGTCATCCTCATCTTCATCCTCCTCATCCTCACCATCCGTGGTGCCACCGGCTGTGCCCACCACGCTGAAGGAGCTGTCGAGGCGCAGCTCGGGGATGACGAAGGCCGGCACAGAGCTGGGCTGCTCTTCACCCTTCTCAGCAGCCACCGGCTGCTTTTTGGCCAGGACAGACCCCTGGGCAGCTGCTGGAGCCTCGGATGGAGCCGACACCTCTGTGGCCGGAGGAGCATCGCCTGCAGCCGCCCTCCTGTCCTCCGAGTGCGTCTGCCCCGGCTTCTCGGCGTCTGTCTCCTGCATCTGCCCCAGGAGAAGATAAAGGAGGATGAAGGCAGGAGCACCCGAATCTCAGACTGGCAGCCCTCCCATACAGCCTCTCCACTCCTAACTCCCAGGAGTGGTTCTCAGAAGGCAGGGGTTTTCCTACAGCACTAACAGGGTCCAGCAGTTGGGACCACGATGTCCCCATGATCTGATGGACCCCACAGCCCCCAGTCCCAGTCCTGGTCCTCAGAGCACCATGTCCCCCACTATAGCTATGGAGTGGCAGCAGGATAGGGCCACCTTCCTGCAGCACTGTGGGTGAGTGGGTTTGGAGAAAATAGGGGGCAATGGGGCCGATGGCTCCAGCACAGAGGCGGAGCTGGAAACATCCTTACCGCACCAGATCCCTTGTCCTGCTGGAGGTCAGCCCTTGGGTGGCTGCAGCAGAGGATGGGAAAACCCAAAATGCAGCTCCAGCACCTCCTGCCCTGCGTTCTTAAGGGCAGGAGGGAAGTGCCAGGCTCTGCACATCATCCAATTGTCCAAGGCTGAGCAGCTCAGCCCCCCTGGCCCACAGCCACTGCTGCGGGGCTCCCCGCAACCACACTGTGCTCCTGCTAAACCACAGCCACTCCTACCCACCCTGCTCAGATTTTTACGCTTTCGAGGCTGCCTTCTGCCAGTGAGTGTTGCCCTTTCCAAGGGAAAAGCCTGGGGTAGTCCAAGGGAAAAAACCTGCCTGGATTTTTCATGAGCTGGGGGAACTTGCGATGAGCCCCCCAGCCAGAGCAGCTGTATCCCCATTTAAAAGCCAAGCATCTTCAAGAGTCCAAAGAAAAGCAGAAAGCTGGAGTTAACAAAGCCTCTACTCCTGTATAATGCAAGCTTGATTCAAAAATGAGATGGGAATTAACCTGCCCAGCATCACATACCACTGGGAAGAGACACTCACATCCCATGGCAGCCAATGCTTTGTGCTTTTTGTCATCCCAGAAGGTCCCCTCTTACATCTATGACCATGGAGAGGACCAGGTTCTGTCCCCTTACAGCCTGCCCTGCAGCAGCCAGCAATTCAGCATTATCTGAACTGCCCCAGAACAGCTGGATTTGGTGGGAGGCACAAAGTGAACGCTGGGTTCACTCCATCCTTCAGGCTGTTTCACTTCCCACAGTGATTTCTTGCAAAAGGGAATGTTTCCAGACATGCTGCGTGAGGATGCTGTTTGCACTGAGTGTTCTACTGATGTTGTTTATGTCTTATTTGTATTGCAATCACTGTCATCATTATTTCATGAAATAATTAGAGGAAAAACCCATGCAGCCCTCAGTCCAACCCTGCAAAGCCCTCCCCACCCCTGACAGCTCCCTTCTGCTGAACGTTGCTGGGTGCCCACATCAGATAAGGCTCCAGAAGGAAATGAACAGGCTCCTTTAAAATGAGAGAGATTTGAGGATGAAATTAAATTCCTGCACTAATTCAGAGAATCTGCTGCTCTTCAGCAGCATGGAGATGTGAGAGGCGGCTCACCACTGAGCAAGGTTTCAATCTTGAGTTGGAAGTGCTGCTGGGGCTGTGAAATGCTGCAAAAAGGGCCACGGCTGAGCTCCTGGTGGTGGGGAACACAGGAAAGGAGCAGGGCAGGAGCACAGTCATGGCCGGTCAATGAGCCCAACCAAGGCTAGAGAGACTGGGGACTTCATAAACACAAAGCCAAGGGCCACCATGCTGGGCAAAGCCCATGTGGGGGAGAGAGACAAGGCTGTGGCCAAGTTTCCTTCTCACCACCACCATGATCAAGGGGCTACAGGAGGAGACAGCAAACGGAGGCAGTGCTGATGCTGTCTCGGCAGGAAGGTGAAGAGGACACATGTCCTTCTAGCTCAAGGACACCACCAAAACACCTCAAGATCTCCCCAGTAAGGGTTTCTCTCCCTTGGCCAGAGTCAGTGGCTTTGGAGCTAGCAGCCAACATCTGATCCACCCACCTGCAATATCTGCTCAACAGCTTGGCTTCACTGCCCTCAACATCTCATCACCTTTCTATCAACATCAGGGTCTGGGTCAACATCTGGCTCGTTCATCCTCAACTTCTGGCTCTCCCTGTCCTGAGCAGAGGAGCTGAGGAGCTTTCCTGCCTCCTCCCAGAGGACCTCACACATCACTCTTTCAGTTTCAGCATTGCCAAAGCTGCATGTCCCAAGAAGTGGAACAGAAAATAGAGGAAAGAGCTGTCTCCAAGCCCCAGCACAGCTTTCTGGGATTGTTTTAGGGGACAATGATGCTCACTCTTAGATCAAGAGTCCCTAATGTCCCTCAACACACCTCAAAAATGCCAGACTTTGCCCTGCCTACTCCAGCATCTTCAACCCCACACCTGTACCCACTGCCTGGACTCCCTCTGCCTTTGGGCAACTCATCATTCACTGCCACAAAGGTTTCCCCATAACCAAGAGGGAGGATTATGGCAAACCTCTGCTCTTTGGTCTGTAATTTGATGAGGTTTTGTTCTGGTTGCTGCTGCTCTGTTACTAGCAGAGCACATTTCAACCAGCAAATGTATTTTAAGCACAGTCTCAACTTCTCCAGCACTGCTGCAAACAACGTGCCCTTTGTGATGGCCCACAGCTGAGAATACACTGGCCATGGCAACAGTACAGCTGTGGGATGAAGCCTTCCTCTTATGTCACTGGTTCTCACATGAAGCCTACTCTTGTTCAGAGATGCCCCCACCTCACTCATCCTAAACAGGGCTTAACCCCATGGCAATGAGTCCATGTCCCCATCCAGGGGGATTCTGGGGAGGATGTAGCATATTCCCTGTGCAGCAGAACATTGGGGCAGATGGAATGAGAGTGAAGCACCTCCATGGAACAGCACAATGGCTTGGGTTGGAAGGGACTTTAAGGGTCATCCAGTTTCAACCCCATGCCTTAGGGCCCCCCCTGCTGTGAGCCATCACACACGGAAACACCAAAGTTTCCAAAATATGTTCTTCCCAAAGTGGTAGAAAAAAAATCCACGCTTCCAGGGGTTTTTAGCACAGGATGAACTGTGCCCAGATCCCATTAGAAACTTTTAACTGTAATGCCCCCCATCATGCTTCCAAAACCACTGATGATGAACGCCACAAAACGCAATAAGCGACCATAACAGATGGAATACACACAGCTGTGGGAAGCAGCAGCCTACACACAGCACAGGGCTGAGAGGAACAAAAGGAAGCCAGAAACTCAAAGCAGAACTACTGAAACTCGAGAAAATTTTCATGGCTCATTTTGAAAGTGCTCCTGAGCATCCCCCGATTGCAGCACTGCTCTGGGTCCCATCGCCAGGCCCTGCACACAGCAGGGTGTTCTACCCATCCCCTGCTTCATTACTGCGCCGATGAATAATTGATACAGAGCAATTACTGTAACAGCAAAAGCAAGCAGGGATGTATAATCCCAAGCAGCAGGACCCACGCTGTGGCAAAGCAGCGAGGGTGGATGGATGGCTCCAGTGAGACCCATGGGGGTGTGAGTGCTCACACTGCCCAAAAACCTGTGCTGGAAACACCAGGGAGCCCTGCAAGGAGGAGCTGTGCTCCATGGGAGGAAATGACCCCATGGCAGCAGCAGCCCGCGCTAATCCCATTACTGCCATCACCAATTGATGGCTCTGGAAATGGGACCTGACCGGGCATCGCCCAGCGCTGTCGCTGTGTGTGGGATGGAGCCCAGTTGGGAAGTTCTTGCACTCCACGTTTCGTGATCAGATGGCTGAAAGTGTCAGCAAACAGCGTGGGACAAAACCTCCCCATGCCACATGCTTTGGTTAACGTAGGTTTGCCACCGACGCAGCACCGAGCCCAACAGCCCAGGCCATCCTGGCCCCCAACCCATCCCTCCCTCCCCACAAGCACACACCCAGATCTGCTTTCAGTAGCAAGGGCTGAATTTGTTCTCTCCTGCCCAGCACCAGAACACAGAGGGTTTCCAAAATCCCTGAAGCAGAAAGTGTGCATGGTGGGCACACTGCGCTGCCGCCAGCCGACGTGGAGCTGGTGGTACAGCCCTGATCTGCAAGAGAATCTCAGAAAGTCCCTAATGCTGCTAACATCCCCTGGCTCCCCATGCTCCTCACTACCAACCCTCCCAGTGCAGCCCAAAGCCAGATGGAGTCATGGGACCCCAGGAGACAGCGAGGATCAGCCCAGCCCAGCCCAGGGGAGCAGAGCAGACGCGTTTGATTTAAAGGACATTGGTGCTGCCTACAGCACAGCACAGACCTGCCTGGAAGAGGGCACACCCTGTGGGCTCCAGATGTTGCAAGCAAAACGTACCAGATGTGGGCTCAGTTGCATCCCAGCCAGAGCAGCATCTCCCTTCAGCTCCGGCCCCGACGTGTGCCTGCAGCTCAGCGCAGCGGATGCTGGTGCAGCGCTTGGCTCTGCCTCCACCGTTATTAATGTCTGTGTCAGGCAGTGGCTGTAGCCGCCCCAGCCTCTCCCAGACACCGCTCCCTTGTGCCCCGCGTGCTATTTGCAGCTCTGCGAGCCGTCCCTGGAGGCTTGGTTACCTGCTGATCCCAGCAGACGTCCGCTCTGCCTGGATGAAGAGCTGTGCATCACCCTGAAACCTGCTTCACAGCTCCCCCTCTCCTGCCCTTCTCTGCCCCTGGGCAATGCTGAGCCTCAGACCAATTTTGGTGCTGCTTAATGAAACTCCGCTTCAGGTTGGCGTTTTTTGTTTTTTTTTTTCCAAACTACTTTGAAAGGGGAAGGGGCAGCTCTGAAGCAGGAGGTGCTTCGCAGCGCAGTGTGCCATGGGTTATCTGCACTGCAGCACCGCTCACTGATGGATCCCCACCCCTGTGAGCTCAGGGGTGTCACCACCCCAGGGGTCTCCATGCCTGTGTGCCCGGCTGCTCCCCCAGCTCAGGATTTGGAGATATGGCTCTGGTGTGCCCAAGCAAAGCACCAGCCGTGGTCTGCAGCCTCCCTGATTGGGAACCCAGGGCTGGAAGACAGTGAGATGACGTCTGGGTCATAAATATCCCTGACAATAAGAAAGCAAAGGGATGGGAAAGGGAAAGAAAGAAATAGATCCATCATTGGCATCAGAGCAGCAGGTATCAGAAAGGGGCACAATCAGGACGTGGACTTGAGCAGGCTCTGTCGCATCCAACTTTCAGTTCTGTCCTGACCCTGAGCAAAACCCCAACCCTTTCCCTTATCCATATGATCCCCATGGTCAGTTTGCACAGGGAGCTCCCCATCACTGCTGCCAACCCCAAACCCAGCGTGTCCCCAGGAGAGCCCCACAGCTCAATGGGGGACGGTGTGGGGGTGTGCTGGCATCCAGATAAAGGTGTCCCCAGGAGAGCAGCCCAGTGGCCACGCAGAGACATCAGCCCAGCTCAGCTCAACCCCCAGGGACAATGTGTCCCTGCACCCCCCGGGGCTCAGACTCAGCATCCTTCCTCTCTCGGGGCAGCAGGCTGAGGGTGTGTTGTGTGGTGCTGGCTGGAATCTCTCCTTGCTCTTACCAGAAGGGGCAGAACACAGACCACCTGAGCAGGATGAGGGATGTGGCAGCAGGATGGACTCAGCCATTGCAGAGCTGTCGAGGACGACTCATCCCAGTGTCACTCACAACAGGACCATGAGGTGGTAACTGGAAACCATTGCTGGATCAGGCTGAATAGCTCTGCCTGTAACCAGGGCTGTGCCCAAAGGAATCCCAACGGTGCTTTACCCAGGGTAGCTTCAAAGCCCAACACAACTGACTGAGGTCAGCAAGCCTTGCCTTGCTGCTGCAGCAGAGGCAGGATGCTGAGGGGCTCACAGGGAGAAGGATTAAGCTGTGTCCCTCTCCCACATCACTCTGGGCATCACCACCCAGAACTCCCCAGCACTTCAGGCATCCTTCAGCTTTGCAAAAATTTCACAGTTCAAATAACTACTATAAAAGCAATGGTGACACCCCTTCCTCAGGACCACCTTGTTTCCCTGGGGCACTGCTGGGTCCCTGCACCCTAATGTCCCCTTATATGCATTTGGACAGTGAGAGCCATGCAGGTGCAGGAGAGCAGCACCACAGCCCTGCTCACAGTGTGAGCCCAAGTGCTTCCAGTGCCTGCATTAAATCACAGCAGCTCTGGCTTCAACCACTTAGTCTGTGCCTTTGACAACCCTGTGCAAATGATCTCAGTGATGCTCACCCCCCGGGCTGCTGGCACCGCTCCCTGCAGCACGCTGGCTCTCAGCAGCCCTTTGGGGATCCACAAGAAACAAGCTGCCAGGGTTTAAAAGCGCTCCCAGCTGTGATGGAGGTGCTGGCAGCTGCTCAAGTTCCCACTATGCTGCCAGGTCCTCCTGCATGGGGAATGTGGCACTGCGTGCAGGAGGTGCCAGAGAAACAGGAGCTGGTGTTTGCCAGAGGGGAGAGGTCTGCTCTCCTAATGGCTTTGAGTCCAGCTAAGCAAATGAACAAATAAAGCCGGAGCCGTGACTCTCTGCTGGCCCATCTGCTCCACCAGCACACACGTGCCTCAGAAGCCCACGAGCAGCTGCCTCGTGCTGGTGGCCCAAACTGTGCCTCTGTGACACCATTGAGCAGGGGACGCAGAGTAAAGGAGGCAGTGCCTGGGGACGGCGGAGAAGCCAGGAAGCTTGGCACCCAGCACCCAGCCCTGCTCCAGCAAATCCCCCCACTCCACTGCTGTGCTGGGAGCCAGCTGCTGTGCAAGAAGGGTGTGGGGGGGTGATGGAGCCCTTAGCATGCACCCAGACCCACTTGCATGGCATGGAGTTTTGGGTCAGGCCGAGACCCTGCATTAAAAGGACCCCTAAATTGATAAAATGATGTCTGGAAGTGCTTTGAAGCTTCACAGGGAGCTGTAGCATCCCCCCCACAGAGCACCTGGGGCTGCATTTGGGGCTTATGCCCATGAAGGAGTGCCATCAACCCAGCAGGAAAGCTCTTCCAGTATAGCCCAGGAGAGCAGACTGCAGACAGGACTGCGCTAAGCACTTGGATGGATCAATCTAGATCTAACTCTTCTATGGTTACAGCCTCATTCACACACATTATCATCTATTTAATTCCTGTTCTGGCTGAATTAAAGTCAACGTGTTGTCCTCCTGGTGCCAAGGGTGAGCTCTGTGTCTCAATGTGCTTTGAGGTCACCACTGTGGGATCCCGCTGGCTTCTGATGGCACAGGGATTTCCACTGAGGACAGTTTCCTCCAGATATTAAGTGGTTGGAGGTGGGCTGGACCCTGACTCACACCACAGGGTTGTTCCCACAGCCTCCCAGATCCATGGTGTTACCAACACAGCCTTTGGCTGCTGCCAGTAATGAGTTTTTCCGGCCCAGGATGAGAGCCAGGTTGTGCCTGCTGGTGTGGAACATCGCATTTATTTGCTTTCCTTTCATAACCTGGCTCACAGGCTCTGCCAGATGAGGTTTTAACCCTCATTGGGGCAGAGTGGACCTCAATAGTTTCTCCCCCTGAGCAGCCTGACAGCAGGAGCAAGGTGCTGAGAGGGCACGGAGCAGGAGCCAGGCTGGCCCTGTGGGTGCTGTAATGATATGGATCTTTAGTGCAAAAGAAAAGTGAAAAGGTGCAGAATCCTCCCTCCCCTCAAGCAACTGATGGTATCAAGCTCAGCCCAGCTGCTGCCAACCCAAGTCATGGCTTGTCATGGCCATCACCAGCCCATGGGCACGCATAGAACCCCTCCAAAGGAAGGTTTTGGAAACAAAGAGAAACTTGCTGCTGAAGGGAACAAGGTGCCAGGGACAGACACAGCCAAGGGATGTGGGCACGTGGCAAGGCAGGTGCCTGGGCACAGGACATCCTGGGGTGAGGAAGACAGAGAGGAAGCACGGGGCTGCTCCCTGCCTGCACATGCGCTGGGGCAGTCCTGGTGCAGAACCCTCCCCGCACCACTCCAGCCCTGGTTTCAATCATCTCTCGATTACACGCAGTTTGCTTTTGTTGACAGCACATTTACTTGCACTTGTCAAGTACGCTGTAAATCGTGAGAGAATCAGCCCTGCCCTTCCTGATCGGAGCAGCGGCCAGGAAGGGGCCGGGTGCCTCGTTCCCAGGGCCCGCTCGGGATCGGTCCACGCCTGCTCACAGCATCAGCAGCCACGGGGGAGAGAGAGGCGGCCGCGATCCGAAAAGTGCCGAGGATCCACCAGCTCCCTCAGGGAGCGCCGGGAGCACCCATCCTCAGCTCCCACAGCCCAAAGTCCGCACCACCAAGTGTCCGTAATTATTTAGCTTAAGGACAATCTACATCTTTCAGACACAGCCAGCCATCATCTCCGAGGTAATCTCAGGTCACGGAGTCAGAAGGAAGAGTAATCAGCCGTTCTGAGTGTGGAAGACACAAAGAAACAAGCAGTGAGAATCAGGTTCGTTATCTGCACGGCGCTGCGCTGTTTGTTTCTGTCCCCACAGCCAAAGCTGCTGGAGCAGCTCCAGCCCCGGTGCCTCCACCTCACTCTGCACTGCAGATTGCCCTGTGCTAATGTGGAAACTGGAGCAGTGCAGTAATGTAGGGTTAAAAAAAGCACCGTGCTCTGCGCAGATGGTCATTATTCGGCCCAAGGATTCAGCGTCGCTAACTCAATTAATGCATAAAGCTGCTTTTGCTATAATCACATTGCGGTGGCTCTGGCTCCTCACCAGCCCCAGCCCACCTCCAGGCTCTGCACCAACCCATTTGGGGATGTTTGTCAGCAAATGGGGTCACACCACCAGCATGTGTTATGGAGCAGATCCACAGATCCCTGCCCAGCACAAGTGAAGGCAGGGAGCAGCCACCTGAGTCAGGCTCAGACCCCAGAACGAGGGGCAGGGAGGCTTTGTGGATGGAGAAAATATCCACAGCACAACTCCTGTGAGCTGCTGCAGCCACAGGATGGGCTCACTGCTCGGAGTAGTTTCACCAAGCCCTATAGGGGTGGCAGAGAAGCCACCAGAGCCCTGCTCCCACCCACATCCCATCACCAGGGGACCAGCCAGCAGGACCACACCAACAGTCCTGGTTATCCCCAGGGCTGATGCTGCACTCACGGGCAGCAAAAGCTCATCAGGACTATGGTGGGACCACCATTCATTTGTCCCAACTGGTTTCTCTTCCTACACCCCCAGAATCAGATGCACTGCAAATGGTGGCTCCAGCACCCAACAGTTTCACCTCCCAGAGGAGGTAACAATAGCTGTTCCTGAGCCAGGAACACCCTCATGCAAGTCCCACCTATTTGGGCACAGTTTTGGGGCCCTGGTAAAACAAGAAGTGCTATCTCAAAGCCCTAAACTTGTCCTCATTCCCACAGCTCCAAGAAGTCACCGATGTACAGCTGTGCTCAGACCATCCAGTCCCTGCTCTCCAGACAGGACCATCCCACTGCAGAACCTCTGCTCCACCACAAAGCCTATGTTTTGGAAAGGACTCAGGGCCACTGGCAGCATAGCTGTGCAGAAGGGAGAGCTGTGCCCAGCTCGGGGGCTGGAGGAGCTGCTCTCTGCTCCAGCAGCATTGCTTTCTCAGCTCTAGTGCACAGCTGGCACACCACACATCTCTGTCTGGTACCAAGGCCACATCAGCCCAGGGCTCCTGGTGCCCCACAAAGCCATGTCCCTAGACAAGCAGACTCCTGCCAAGCTGGCACAAATCTGAAGGCCATACGAACCAGATTCCCATTTGGAGCAGAAATGAGCCATGCAGAAGCTGATATTTCCAGCCTAATTTGTCTGCTCACAGAAGGTAGACAGTGTCAGCTTTCCTTAAATAGCCCCAATATCAAATGCCTTGTAAGCAGTGAGAGGAAGCTCCCGGATCACTCCTCCCTTTCAGGAGGCTGATCTCCCTGCACACACCCTGCTGCACTGCCATCCCAGGGATGGTGCCTGACGTGTGGTGTCACTTCAAGCAGCATCCACCACTCCAATGTGTCTGTGCCTGGCTGTTCAGGAGCTGCCCTCAGACCCTGCGCTGTTTCCTCCTGCACTTCAGGATCAGGTTTGTTGTAAAATTGCAGCCAGGAAGGTTTATACCTTGCTGGGCTCTGAGCAAAGCAAAGCACCTGGCAGCGGCTCTCACTGCTTCTTTTCCTACTCCCAGCCCAATGTCCTAAGAACAGAATTTTCATCAGCTTCAGCAAGTGTAAATAAATCCCTATCACAACACTGGAGAGCTCACCCTAGCCTCTGTTCCTCTGTTCTCCTCTGTTCCCCAAATCTTCCTCTCTGTCACAGGGGTACAGGAAAGCCTTTAGATGGTACTTTTTCACCTGTCCAGTAGCCCCACAATAGCACGAGGAGTGGGCACCCCCGGAGCTGTGCTCTGAGCCACGGGGTCTGTAGATTGAGCAAACAGCCCCACACATTGCCCCAGAACCTGGGGTGGGGATGGAGAGCGGAGCCCATATCATGATGGAGAGCTGCTGAGCTCCCCTGTTTGCAATGCTCACATTTAAGGCGGCCATGCAGAGCTTTGCCCCAGAGGATCCCCAGCCCAGATGGGATGTCAGCCAGCCCAGGGCATAGCCCTGTCACCGTGTCATGACAGCAAGAGATGTCACAGAACCTGGTCAGTGCACTGCCCCTCTGCTATTTGCATTTCTGGAGCTTGGGTTGTTAACCAGGTTCTCAGGCTTTTCGCGCTGTTGCTATTTTGGTAGGGCTGAACAGGCAGGAAGAGGAATCCAAAGGCTCTGCCTCCTGCAGAGACGCTGCGAGAGCTGACCTGGCGTGGGATGCTGCAGGGCAAAAGCTGCATTGCTCTGCCTCTATGCCTGGCAGCCATGCAGCAAGAGCAAAAGCCAGACCACCCAACGGGCTGCAACAATCGGCCCCACAGCATGGGCACTGCTCCATCACTGGGCACAGGGAGGCGTCTGGGAGCTTTGCCCCCAGGAAGTCCAATTGTGTTACCTAAAGCATTTTATATGCTCAGCACAGCATGTTCCTCTCACCCCAGCTTAGCAGCCCCCCACCACTAGTCCAGCCCCAGCCCTGAGGGACCAGATGGCTCCAGCACCAACAGTTCCACACAGCCCCTCCAGGCAGTGCTGCCATGCACCAAGCAGAGGTGCTGACTGCATTCTCACCAGGCAGACGCACCCTACATGCTTCAAACCCACCTCATGCACACATTTCTCCTGCCAACCCTTTTGAGATCACACTCCTGGGCCAGGCTGAAGCTCTTCAGTGTGGGAAAGCACCGGCGTGGCTGCGCTGGTTACGGACAGCAGCACTCAAAGGACCTTCCCATGCTGTGGGAACCTGAGCATCACAGCACGTCCGAGTGCACAGGACACATCTCCACATCGCTGCTCCCATGACCCCAGTACCTTTCAACTGGGACCCAGAGATCACAGCCTCAGCCACCCCCTCAGCACCAGGCCTTGCCCTGCAGCCAAGTTCTGCAGAAAGGCCACACGATGAGCTGCACGGCCTCAGCTGTCCAAATACAGATGCTAGGAGGCATAAGAATCAGGCAGTGCTACTCAATTCAGCTCAGCGGATGCAAAAGCAATCACTGCTTCCCCAAGCTGGACAGGAAGCTGCAGACGCTGCAGTGCTTAAATGCAAATTCCCTCCTCACCTGGCACAAAAACCATCCCCAGAGCATCACTGGAGCACAGCCCCATGGCACTCAGAGCCTTGCAGTGCTCTGAGCAGGGGTTCCATCAGGGCTGCACTGCACAGGCTGCTTACCTTGCTCTCTGTGGGAGCCGATGCCGGATGTTGCTGCTTGGTGATGTTCTCAGCCAGACACCAGCAGATCCTCTTCTTCTGCTCCTGGGAGTAAGCCTCCAAACTTAATAAGCACTCCGACTTCTGACGTAAAGGAAACACAGGCAGAGAGAAGGTCATTAGCTGTACGGCGCAGGCCCTGGCTTTGTTTGCAAACTCCTCACTTCCAGCACGCTGTCAGATGAACAAGGGTGTAAGGGGGGGCTCATGGTGCCCAGAGCTCTGGGCACAAGGAATTAAAACAGGTGAGAAATCAGCTGCACTGGGGCTTCTGCTGCTGGCAGACAGGGAAGGTGGTGGGTGCAGATTTGACTGTAAGAGGTGGGAGCAGAGCAGTAAGGTGCAGGCACTGGCAATTCTGCACCCTATGTCACCACTGTGTGAACGTGCCTATTCAGCTGCACTGGGAGGAAGGAGAAATAGCTCTTTGCTGTATGCAAACATTAGCAAGAAGTCGAGTCAAAGGAAACAACAACTTGGGGCTGGGCAGGGCTGGGAGGGACGCAGGTCTCCTCCATTAGGGCAGCAGGGGAAGTTTGGAGGAGGATGCTCAGCACTGCTGACATGCTGCCTGTGAGCAGCATGTGGCAAGGAGGAAATGAATGGAGAGAAAGGAGGGGAGCCTGGGAGCCCATCCCTGTGATCCCAGTGTGAGCTCCTGGGCCTGCTGCTACCCCTTGTGCCCCAGCCTTACACAGCCCCATTGCGACAGGGACCTGTTCTTCTTCCTCATGTCTTCTTTGGGCCAAATACCAATCATTTACAAAACCGTCTGCTCAAATTCCCTCACAAATGCTCTTTCATTGCTCATCTCTCTTAAAAAAAGGAAGCATTAGCAGCAATTGATGCCTATTGGAATTTTGCAGTACTTGCTTTAAAAAGGGCCAAGAATGCCCGACAGGTTACCTCCATCTGTAGCCGGATGTGAAAAAAAGTGGAACTTTGGGACAGAAGTGCAAAGAAAGAAAAATGCCCTGTACTAAAATGGGATGAAAAAAGTCTTTCATTTCCCCCTAGGATTTCCTTGCAGAGGGGCAGCTCTCTGGCTTGCCTGCTTTTCCCAGAAAGGTCAGACAGAACTAAGGAACTTGCACTTTGTGACTCCAGAGACACACAGCTCAAAGGGGAAATACTGTTTAGTCACACAATTTAAAACTGTTTGCATTGGATGCAAACTCATTCATGTGTAATCCACAATTCCTGCCACAGAGGTAAACAAACCAACCTCCCGTGTCAGCTCTAGCAAAACAGATCTCTAGCCCAGCTCTCTTCCCCCTCCAAGGAGACTTCTAAAGAAAGAAGTTTTGACTATTCTTACGTCTGCGCTTCACCACATCTATTCCTAGAGCAGAAATGGGCTTAAATATGGAAAATGCATGACAGGCTCATCTATATACAAAACCAAATAGAGGACACAAGGTGGGTGACTCCGTGCCCTCAAATACCAATTGCTTTGATGTTCTGTTGGAACAATAGTGCTCATATGTACAGCTGATGTCTGGGTTTCACCCCATCCCACCAGGCTGTAGCACTGTGACACCCACCTGACCCCAGAAAAGCATTTAATCTTTCCTGCTTTCAGGGGAAAGGACAGGTGCCCATCTACACACAGGAAATCCAGGCTAGCACTTACCCACCCTGCACCTGGGGCAGAAGCAAATGATGAGAAGGACTCAGAAGAGCTTAAAAACCAGCTGCAGAGCCCAGTGGCACAACGACACTTTAACTAATGCATGCTCCAGTCCCCAGTAAGCTCCTGCAATTCCCTGGGCACAAGCCTTAAAGTGATTCCAAGGGCATCTCAGCTCCCCTTGCTCATGATGGATGCGTGGCTCACCTTACCCTGCCGTGCAGCCCCTTGTTGATTTGATTACTGTCCCCATTTCTCTGATTGAATTTGGCAGAAAGCGATGCTCAGCCACCACTGGCAGCTGATGGCAAAGTGCCTCTTTGCCCCCACCCTGCTCAGCAGCACAGCAGCAGAACAGCTAGGAGAAAAGGTGGCTTCTGAGCGCAGCCCAAGGAGGGTTGTAGGGACCACACTGCCCAGCCCAGGCAACCACAGGGCTACAGCACAAGCAGCTGCTCTCGAGAGCGCTGGGAACCGACCTCCCCACTACTGTTTTCATTCAGGGAGGTTGCTGCTTTGCCTGCCAATATTTACAAAGAGAAAATAGGGTTTAATCTCACGATGCTGGGAAAGGAGGATGCAGATGGTGTGAATGGGGTGTTTGTGACCAGATAAAGTGAGCAACTGAAGTGGCTGCCAGTGGCTTTCTGCCTGCATTCGTCCCAGCATTTTGAAAAACATGTTATTGCAGGTGCTGCTCAGTGAGGTTAGTGGACCCTGTACCAGGGCTGGACCCTGCAGGAAAGCACGAGGAAAACATCAAGAGAAGAGGACTCAGAGTAACCAACACAAGCCCTAATTGTGCCCTGTTTCAGCCAGTGGAGCCCAAAGGATAATCCCTGCTTGCCAAGGTGTGAAAAGCTCTCTGCCATAGGGCACTCCCCAGGCTGTGCACACAGGGAGACAGCAGGCATGGAGGCAGCAGGCAGAGCTCCTGGGTGCCTGGCAGATACCAGCCAAAGGGGGGACATCGGCTCTGTGGCCCATGAATCAGCTCAGGACCTCCTGGAGAGCAGCTCCCAGATCCTACACACCAAATGCCTTGCTGCAAGCACATCCCTTGGTGCAGAACCAATTGCAGAACCAGGTGTGCAAGCGTGGCTCTATACATGGCTGCAAAGCAAAGATACAAAAAGAAGGAACCAGCCCCCGCCTGACACCTTCCATTGTTGAGCTCAGCAACCAGCCTGGCACAGAGGCTGGTCTCATCTCAGACTGCTGGCACGGCCAGGTCCCTGGGTGAACGTTTCATAGAATCATAGACCTAGGGAATATCCCAGAGTTGGAAGGGAGCCACAAGGATCATCGAGTTCAACCCTGCGGAGCTTCCCTGCACAGATGAGCTCTGCTCCCTTCCCCAGCTGCTCTGTTCCCCCGTGGGGTTTATGGCAAGGTGGTGCAAGGCTCACAGCCTGGCCCCTGACTCCATCATTCAGAGCTTGGTCCACGGCCAAACCCAGCAGAGATCCCAAAGGGGAAGTACCTCGGAAATGGGCTCCAGACTACAATAGCTTTCAAATCTCAGAGAAAACCTTCTACTGGTAAAACAGCAAGCCCTGGGAATATCCTGTGCACAACACTGCCTTCATGCCCTGCAGAGCTTGGTCTGATGAGAAAGTTCAGTTTGCTCCCTTACTGGGGGGGCCGTGGGGACCACATCTCTTCCTGTGTTTTTTGGACTGCTGGGCACACTGTGGCACTAGCAGCATGGGTCCTATGGAAAACTGAGATGGCCAAAAGGTGATGGGGTCTCATGGGTGCTTGAACAGATGCACACAGAGCTGCCATGCATGGAGCAGAGTAATTCCTGCAAAGAAGTGTGGCTGTTGGGCTCATTTTCAGGCCAGGAAGAAGTACTGGAAGTAAAGGATGGTTGCATCCCATCCTTCCTTGCCACATCAAAGGTTGGCTCTTACAAAATGAGTTTTCTCAGTGTCCTACAGCCACAAAAAGGCAGGGAGCAGTGAAGCTGCCACGTCAGCTGCATACACCTGTGACACCTGTTCATAAGGGGTTCATAAGAAAACAGCCTTCACAGGAATCCCCAGCCCTGACACAAACCACAGAGCTCCCTGGGCAAACACTGCTTCAACAAACAGAGAACAGGTCTACTGATTCCCATGCTGCAAAGGCCGTTCTCTCTCAGGCAAGAAGGCTCAGAATCATCAGCCCCAGAGAGAGTAACACCAAGCTTACCCACCTGCTGCAGATATAGCCCCAGAGCTAAGGGTCCTTCTGTCCCCAGCATCGCCCCCGGAGACAAAGCTCCAGCAGTTTCCTCTCCAAAATCACCCAGTGGTGCCTGTGTCAAAAAGCTTTCTATTACTTTAACTGCTTCTTATCAGATGCCCTTTTTGCCAACTTCCAGTAAATGTGACCACAGAATTAGAGCCAGAAGAAAAATTTTAGAACTTCTGCTCTAAAATGTATATTTCATGGTCATCTCAGAACTTGGATTGATGTTGAACTGCAAAGATTCACACAACCAGGGAGGCAAAGTATATCTTTGATTGTGTTTCTCCAACTGGGGAACAAACACTGCTGCTCCATCCAAAGAGATCTGGTCTGGGAACTGCTGTAATGCCTGGCCATGGGTTGTACCAGCCTGGGGCTTCTGCGACTTATATCACTCCACATCAAAGCCAGGTGAACACACACCAGCAAAATATTCAGTGTCCCAGGCAGAGGAGCAGCCTAGCCAACAGCTCCAGAGCCATGGCTTTGTGTGCTTTGGCTCAGGGCACACACCAGGAGAGCACTGGCTTGGACCAAAGGAATGTCATTTGAAGGACAGATCCTTCCAATACAACTGCAAGCATTTCAGCTGCACTGAAATTTGGGGCACATGCTGAGGTGCAGCGTAGGACTGCATCAGCATTTGGAGTAACCTGCACATTACCTCCTTAACACTTCTCAGAATGTTGTCAGTCATGTACTGGTGTTACCTCCCTGAACCTGCAATTCAGGCTGCAGAGCTCAGACTTCTCAATGCTGTGCACAGGGAACTCAGCAGCACCAACCTTTGGATGGAGGAAAAAGGAAACTTTCATTTGGGACAGAGTTAAACTGTTGCTGTAGGCATGAGGTGGCAGAGGGACTCAGCATGTGCAGGTTGAGCATCCAGCCTTCATGTGATCTGGGTGA
This sequence comes from Chrysolophus pictus, assembly GCA_037305975.1. Taxonomy (NCBI): domain Eukaryota; kingdom Metazoa; phylum Chordata; class Aves; order Galliformes; family Phasianidae; genus Chrysolophus; species Chrysolophus pictus. Next base: position 9,048,302 of record CM074592.1, on the reverse strand, counting down.
CTTGAAGTGATGCATGCCACAGGCCCACATGGTGCAGAGCCCAGCAGTGAGCAGCTACCTGCAGGACACCAGGAAGCAAAGGAAAAGTCCAAGAGCAGGAAGGGATTCCTCAGCTCAGGACCAGCTCAGTGGGTAGAGGGAGGGAGTCCTCCCAGCACCAAATAGGACCATGAGCAGAAAGGGGAAGGTAGAGGAGCACGCTTTGCCTTCTCTCAGTGTGCATCAAATTAATGCAATAAAACTGACAGGAGCAGGCAGTAAGGAGTGTAGATTTTTTTCTACTTAAGTCCTAAGTTAGACTGACTCCAACATTTCTAACCTTGGCTGCAGTGTTTGCTCTACTGAGACCCTTGGGAGAGATGAACTACAAAATCCCAGAGGATCTTCCACCTTCCTGCAGCATAACACGCCCCAGCACAAGCTCACCTGGCAAACAACACAGCCCATGAACCTGACAAACAATATCTCTTTACTTATAGCAGATGAGAGGAAATTGAGACAACTTCAGCTGAGCAGATAGCCCACAGATAACCACACTCTCTCCCATCCTGCACACATTACACAACACCAGCTGACACTGATGGAGCGTTCTAGGAGGGATGAAGGCATCACTCAGGCTGCACCAGCCCCACCAGGGAGCTGAGGAACTCAGAGGGTTCCACACAGCAGAGCCCAACCCAGCCCACCAGATCTCCAATAATGTCAGGAAAAGGGAAAAAGGAAACAGGTCCCTTGACTTTGACTCACTGCCAAAACCATCCCATTTTGGGTGGAAACAAATTCAGCCCCAAATGCAAGTCTTACAGCTGTCACTTCTGGGTCAGAAGAGAGTGATAGAGAATATCTCATCTGTAGTTGACTGTATCCCAAAAGTTTATAACTATTGGTGCCATCCTTCCACTGCAGGAGCTCATGGCCACCAGCTGCCCTTTTCCCAAGAGGCCTTCCTCACTTCTGACCCTCGCAGACCTTTGAGCACAGTCCTTTCCCCATGGTCTATGGAAGCCGCATTAGCTTTCACCCATCCTAATGACTAACCCGATCTGCCCTGTATCATCTCCTGCTTCCCCAAACTTCCAGCTGCATGCACACGTAATTAGGCATGATTGCTGGTTTTACCATACCAACAGTAATTCTGAACACAGTGAAGCAAGAGCCAGGTTTCCCAGGTTCTCTCAAACAGAGCAATGCTTACAGAAGATGATGTTGAGGTATAAACCCAGAGTTTTTAACCATTGGTTATGTAATACCACCATTTCCCGTCTTTCTAGGTTTTCAGGCCAAGGGTTGCATCATAGCAAGGCAAGCGCCTCTGAGGGCATCTGCTCCACTTGTTCTCTCTTTGCACTTCTCTCTCTGTCATTAGTAACACCTCTCTATGTTCTTGACTAAACAAATGCACCATAGCTGCTCTGTTGTGCTGTGCAGGTTTGATGTCAGCACCTGGCAGCCCCTACACCTTTGTCCCCATTACCAAACCATCTGTCTAAATACCTCCTCTGTCTGCCAAAAAGTGCCCCAAAAAGCTCCTAGCTCTCCTATTTACACAGATACAGACTGCCTACCATGCCCCTGAGCCCTTAAGTCCTCTGTAAACTGCTTGTTCAGGTGTGGATTCCCTGCACAGAAATGGGAACCTGAAGGGAATTAAGATTTGCAGTGCTCTGTCCTGGGATACTTTGGGAATTAATTCTCCCATGGAACAACCCAGGATACCTTCAGTGAAGAGCTGTGCACACTGACACAGTATTGCCCCTTACTGCAGGGGTTCAGTTCAAAGAGAGAGTTGTGCTAAATGTGCCCCTGCCAGCACCTGAGACACGGCCTCACTGCCTGAAGATGCAAATGGGAGCAGTGCCCATGGGACCACACAGTGCAGGGATGTCCCCACACACACCCAGGGTGGGAGACAAACCGAGGCAATGTCATTTCTGTAATGCTTGCCTACAGGATCTCCTGCCTGGACAAACCGACATCAAGCCCAGATGCAAACGTTGATTTGCTCTGTAAGTGTGCTCACTGCAGCAGGCCAACAAGTATCTGCTGAAAAGATTTTCTGTCAGAGCAATTTCCCCAGAGAAACACCAGTGTCTGCAGATGAAAACTGCCAGAGAAAACGATCGATTTTGCTAGCGCTTTTACGATGAAAAAACTCAATGAGCTCTTTGATTTTAAGTCAGTTTGGTCTGAACATGTTGGGCTCGAATCAAAAAAAATCTCAAACAATGCAATAAAGCCCTGCTTTGCAGTTTCCTATCAGTGGGATATTTCCGGAGCAGGGAAGGGTGTGAATGCAGCCCTGGAGCACACTCACACACCAGGACAGGTTCCCTGGGGGCTGCTGCTTCTCACCACACAGGGGATGTTCCCCATCCCATGCTCAGCATTTCCCATGCAGGAGGCTGCGTGCCCCACTATTTGCAGGACCTAAAAACACTGCAAATTCACAGCCTGCAGTGTCTGTAAGAGAAACACCACTCCTGCTGTAAGCTACACCAGGTGATGGAGATGAGTTTGTCATCTGGTTGTCAATGCCCATCGTGCTCAGGATTTAAGCTCTGTGAGTGATTTATTTACACGTGATTAAACAGGATGACCAGCAGCAGCTCATCTCATCACACATCAGTTTCCCTGAAGGTTGGAATATTCTTTCTCGTTTAAAATAAATCAAGCAACTCCTTGACATTTTGATACATGCTTCCATTTTGGATTGCATTGGATCCAAATGCAAAAATGTCACCTTATGGTGCAAAACATCCCTCTAACCCCCTAAATGAGAAAGAAGCTAGAGCTTGAGGCCTGGCAAAGCACTATTCCTACAGCAAACACTAAGCCCAACAGACTCCCTTACAGCTCACAGCAGCACTAAGCGCATTAAAGCTCATTGCAGCCGATTTGTGGGTAAGAAGCATTGGCACAAGAGCTTCCATCAACCCTTAGCTGTGTCACAGCAGTGTGAGGGACCTGTCTGCTCAGGTCACAGGGACAGAGGAGCTCAGGCAATGACCAGCATCAAGCCCAGCCCCATCAGCTCCATCCCAGGACAATATGCTGCTGACCATTGGCTGCAAACTTCAGGACAGGAGAACATCAAAAGAAGAAATGTCAGTCAGGGTGACATGGAGCATAAGAGCCACATCCACACGAACATCCTTCCTTCTGCACTCTTCCTCTAAGCTTTCTAGCTGCTACAAGTTGTCAGGGGTGGGCAGTCAGACAATTACATCAGGACCCAGACACAGAGCACTGCTGCACTCCATATGTGAGACCATGAGGGTTCCAAGGCCATCGCTGTGCTGGGGACACCCTCCTGAGCCTCCCACAGCCCTCCAGTACAGCCAGCTGCGCTCTGTGGCACAAAATCCCTGCACATAGAAACCCTCCCATTCCCACAGACAAAGAATGTGGGCTTTGCATGAGGCGACTCACAGGAACATGGCTGTGACTCAGGGGACATCACAGCCCCATGTGCCAGTTCAACACAGGGGTGCAGTGCTGGGTCCCAGCCTCAGCTTTTATTTAGCAGCAGATCAGGCCTCCTAACTCCCCCACTGCAGACATAACCTTAGCAGCACAAAGCAATAATCTCCAGCCCAGCAAGGTGTCCAAGCTATACCATGCCTGTGTGCACAGGAATGCCTTTGGAAGGGATGTCCTGTGCCTCCCACCCATAGGCTCCTTCATTAACCCAAGCTCACATCCATGCAGCCCAGCATCTGTTCTGTGCAGCTCCCAGGGTTGTGGTCTGTAGGTCACAGTTTCCCAGCAGTGCTTGTGGGGGCATCAGCATGGCACTGTCCTTCCTGCACACCTGCTGACTCATTGGCATGTCCCAGACCTTCTGCATCTCAGCTTCCCCTCTTTAACCAAATGTGCCTGTTGCCAGAGCATCCAACAAGGAAACTAACTGGCACAGCACTGGGTATGAGCACCCACCGCCAGGTGTGGCACTAGGCTGCCTGCCCTGAAATGCCCTGGGTGGACAGGAGGAACAAGAATGGTTTTACAGAGACCATAAAAGGGGCCTGCAGGAAAGAAAAAAGTTTCACATTTCATATTTCAATCAGCAGAACCACAAGAGCCAGGGCCACTGCAGCCCATCAGGAAAAAGCTACACCCTTCACTACATCTCGCCAAAGAGGAGCCTTCTCCTCCCACAATCCCATGAAACGCAGCCATTTCTCATTTGGTTACTTTAACTCAGGGCCCCAAAGACCCTAAATTAAATGTCAGGCTCCAAATGCATTTTTCCAGGCACATGAGAAGATGCAGGAATGGGATCAGCAGGCGGATACTGGTCTCTGTCCTGAGCAGACAGCTCCTGCCCAACCACCCCGAGAAGAGATAAAGACAAGGAAGGAGCAAGGGTGGACCCTCAGGAGAGCTGTTGGCACACGGTTATGCAGCCAGCTGTGCTCTGGCCCCACTCCCACCCGCCCAAGGTGAACAACTTCCACCCCGAGCGTTTTTATCCAACTTTCACAATAGCTTATTATGTTGCGTGGCTGCTGAGCAATGTGTGCCTTTTCTCCTCAGTGCCCTGGGGATCTTTCCCAGACCCAGATTTCCACCCTGAAAACACAAGGCCTTGAAGCCAGGAACAAACTAAAGTCAGTTGAAAGGAAAAATAAAAATAAAAAAAATATATTAGCTGCAGCACCCAGTGATTAGGGAGAACCGGTCACTGTGAACCAATTCTGCAGTCTCCTTGGCTGCTTCCCAACACAAAAGTAACTGTGTCAACGTCTGAATGATTTCAAATCTGTTTAAAGCATTCAGCCACGCACATTTTTAGAGCTACGATTGTGTGTCTCTTACACTGGGCTTCCTTATTTTATTCAAGGGTTTCAAAGCTGGGTGCTTGAAGACAAGGAGAGAAAGATGCCTAACAAATAAAGTGAGAAGAGCTGTCACAGAATCCTTAGGTGGAAGAACTCCAGGAGAAATTGGAGGGGAGCAGCAGTGAGTAAGGTATGCAGGGGAAGGGAAAAGCAAGCCTGTCTTGGGGCTACCAATACTCTCCCAGCTCAGATTTCTCTTAGCAGCTTCTTATTAATATATTCTGGCTACAGCCATCATGTTTCCTTTCCAGACTTCTGACAAACTAATAAAAAAGGAAGTTAAAATCAACCAGCTCCAGCAAAAAGAAGCAAGTTGTTAGTACGTGTCCAGCTCCCACTGGAAAGTTAATTTGGAAACCAGCAACACTCACCTCTGCAAGGTAAAGGATGCAGAATTTCCGATCTTCTGAACCTACAAAGAAGAGAAATCAGAATCAAAATTAAGCTACAACTGCATTTCTGTGAGCAGAGACACTGCAGAGGAATTGGCTAAGAGACAACTTTTAATGAATATTTATTGTTGTCATCCCACAGTACCAGGCTGCGCTCTGGGAGTGATGTATGCTGCATCTGCAGGACCATGAGCCACGCGGGCTGCACTTGCATGGTTTTCTTGCATGGGCTTATTGCACTACCACAGATCCTCCCACGAGTCCTTTTGGAAAGAGGTTGGATTTGTTCGGAGGCCATACCTGGGCTCTCCTGCCTGATCTCCCACAGCACGTGCAGCCCAATTCTTCTGCAGGTACCTGGGCACCAGGGTCAGATCTCTCTGCAGTCTTACAAATGCATTGCTCCCAGGAGGACTCATGAGAGCAGCTCCCATTTCTATATCCTTGCTCATTTTCAGCTTCTCCCCTTGAGCCATTGTAATGGGCAGCCATAGCTCTACCTGGTGCTGTTTGTCCCAGTCTCCATCACTGCCAAGAGCTAGGGCCAGTGCTTCTCTAAGCAGATGGAGCCAAACCTCAGGGCATGGGGAAGCGACAGATATAGGGCACACCGAAGAGCCCAACCTGCTCCATAGGGCTAGGGGCTGCTCCCCAAGCTGCCTCCCCAGGGCTTTGGGAATGGAGATGGTGCTGGATGCTTCCCTTCAGGAAGGCTGTGCCAAGGTCTGTCCTGGCCTTTGCTCCCCACCACAGGACACTAGGCTCCCCAGCCCCAAGAAAAGCTCTAAGCACACATCACCTCACAGGAGGACACAAAGCCAGCACAGGACAGGGCCCCTCAGCTCCAAAGCAGCACATCCCACACCCAGAGCCAGCTGTGCCACCGCAATGCCCCCAGCGTGCCCTGCCAAGCTTTGTCCTTACTAGCGTGCAGCACTGCCAGGCAGCAGCTTTCACAACCTCTTTAACGATGTTATCTCTGCCGTGAGATCAGCCCTGCAGTCTGGACATAGCTGCAGAACCTATCTGAAGCACGAGCTCTGCTTCATTTCAACATCCTATGCTGTGCAAGCAATGGGAGCAGGCTCTGGCGGAAGTGCCCCACTGCAGAGGAGCGCAGCTGCAGCACAGCGATCAACACAGGGCCATGACCTACCAAAGGGCCACCTGAGTTCCTGCAAAGGCAACGTGAAACCCATGAGCAAGTGCCCAAAGCCATGTGCTGGACAATTCCAGCTTCCCTTTGGGGAGAGCAGGGAAGGCAATGTTGGAGTGTAACAGCCTGGGGTAAGTGCCCACTCTTTGAACCTCTGTGCATTCCTTCTGGCTTTCTGCAGTAAGGAATGACCCCCCAAAAGCCCAAAGCCATCAGAATTAAGTTTTCTTCAGAATTCCCCTCTGACTCCCAGCGTCAGCAACCTCCCCACCCAGCAGGCTCCAGCCCCATCCCTCTGAGGCCTCACTGTCTCACACAGCCAACCAGCACAGCACCTATAGCACACACAGAGTAGGCAGCCAGTCTGGGCCAAGAAGCTGCTTAAATCCCGTTTTTCCACAAGAAATTGCCTTTAGCAGGAAAGAAAAATAGGAACTAAGAGACTCCCAGTCTTTCCAGCCCCACTGCTAGGCTGTTATCAATGCCAAACCTTGGTAAGAATCATGTAGTGCCCTGTCCCCTACCCAGCACTATGGCTGTGTCTTTTTTGACAGCTGAGCAGTGTATACTCAGCCACGCTTAGTGAAATGCTGGAAGAAAATAAGCAGGGGAAATAAAAACAACCCTCACTTTGAGATATTTTGGTTTCAGGTTGATGCATCATGACAGAGACTGGATTATCTCTCAGGGTAACCTGATCCATTCCTGCCCCATGGCTGGGCTGGTTCAGCACAAGAGGAACATGTGGCTTTTTTAGGAGTACATCCCCCTCCCCAGCTAAGCCCTGCACACTCATGATGGCACAAGGGGTGGGTGATACACCGCTGCCAATACAGCAGTGGCTGTCAGCACCATTCTGCCCACCTGCTCTGTGCAACCAATGGAAAGTACCCTCTGGTTGCAAGGCTTAGGTGGTGCACACCAGGAGTTGGGTCAAAAAGATGGGAGTAGGAAATTGGTCCTGCCCCTTTTTACCATCTCCTTACACACTAGAGGACACTGACAATAACCACGGCAAGGACACCCTGCTCCCCAGCCTGCTCAGTGAGGACAGCACTGCATCCAAGACCCAAAGAGAAGTCTGCAGACCAAAGCCCCAAAACTCAGAGTCTGGACCTTTAGATGTCTTAAAGCTGTTTGCTGCAGGACACGGTGCACTGGGATGTAAAAGACAGCAAAGCAGCAGCACCCAGCCTAGGGATGGGGCTCACAGGCAGGGTCCTCACTCAGGCTGCTACATGGGATCTCTCCTCCCTGTCCTCAAGCCAGGCACACCCACCCAGGGGCTGAGACCACAGCAAGGCAGCAGTGTTAGCATGGAAATTCCCACCGCATCTAGCGAGGAAGAAACTGGGAACACTGGCCGGTGTGGTGCTCATCAGCCACGCTCAGCTTCTAAAGCAGGAAGACAGAGCATTGTAAAGCAGATTATACTGATTTGCTTTCGCACAGTGCAGTGAGAGGCAGAAACAGGAAACATCACAATGGTCTTCAGTGTACCGGAGATGTCTCAATTGTTATACTCAGCAATACGCCTGTTCCTATTAATGTGCCATTCAGTTATGAGGAGACCAACAGAAAACTCCTGCCAAAAGGGACAGACATCTCTCTGCTTGTTCCACCCGCCCTGAAGCAGCCCTACCCAAACCTGCCTCAAAACTGACTGTGCTGGATTCCTGGTGTACAGGGGGGTCTGGTGTGGCACAGGCAAACATCCACTTCAAGAGGCTCGTTGAGCTACTCCAGATGTGATTCTAGCCAAGTTATTACGGTAACAAGGAAATAAGCAGCAGAAAACAGCTCACAGAACCCAGCAATCAGCTGGAGGTCAGGAGGCACACTCTTACGCCAACCTGCAAACACACCTCAGTGTGCAGAGCTGCTGCAACATGGGGTGAACACTGGGGAAGACATTTTCTTCCAGAAGAACAAAAGCAGTGCAGCAGCTTTGAGAGCAGCCAGGAACTACACGTGCACTGGAGCAGATGCTGACCAACAAGCACTTCAGCGAGGAACAATTTCTTTTGTTCTTTCCTTGGTAATAAGCAGCGTTGAGAACAAACTCAACAAATCTCAATGAAGCTCAAGGGCTTTTCTAAACAGCTTGAACTCTCCGTGTCCCTTTTTCCCCTCACTGCCCTCACCAAATATGTTAGCAATTGAATCTGGGAGTGGATTGTTGTAAATGGGTAATAAGAGATGGGCAGCCCACTGTGCCACTGCAGATCCCCAGCATGGAGGCTTATATGTTTTGGGGCATACAGAGAATCACAGCTCCTCGCCAGAACTATTTGCCCCACTGGGGAAAATCATGGGAAGTGAAAAAATGATCCTGAAAACTATTCCTTATGGAAAAGCAGCCAAGTTCTGGATTAATCCCTCTTGATCAGAGCCACAGGACTGCAGAGAGATGTCAGTTCATATACAGTAAGGTTGGGCTGGAAGGAGCCTCCAGACATCTCTATTCCATGCCCCTGCCCAAAGAACCCAGGTCTCAGCGCTCAGCACTGTGTCCATTGGAATCCTGAACATCTCCAAGGCTGGAAGTCCTGCACACTCTTTGGGCAACCCAGAATTTGACCGCTCTGGTTACAGAAAAGCTCCCCCTCTCATCCAATCATGGTTTTTCTTCCAGAGTCCCCAGCCATACTGCCCGGGCTTGAGGAGGCAGCAGAGCCCCAGCCCTGTGCTGATGGAGTCAGGCAGCTGTACACAGAGCTAGCCCACGGCCAAACAGCCACTGCACCAAAGAAGGAACATGATGGGATTGGAATGGGGCCAAGAAGTGGCTCCACTATAGGAAATAGGATGTGGCAGAGCAATTTGTTCGTTCCTCTTTTGACCCTAGGTAGCTGAGGTCATCTTTTGTACAGCCTCAGAACTCAAAATAACTTAATTCAAGCCACCCCCTGCCCTAAGAACCTTCAGCTGAATGTGAAAGCTCAACCAAGGCAAAGCGAGAAACATGCAGCCCACAGCCTCCCACCAAAAGCCAGGGTTTGCTCTTTCTTCACCGTGTGCTCATGGGGGAGGGATGCTAGTGAGGGAAGCTGTGGGTGGCTGAAGGAAGAAGCAGTGAAGTAAAGGTCAGTAGGGCTCAGCTCCTCTGAGTTCTCTCAAGGCACTGTAGGGGTGAACCTCAAAACTTCACTTCCCTTTGCAGCCCCCACTGCAGGCTGGGTGATAGCAGCAAGAGGAGCAACCCAGCAGAGCAGAACCCTGGGGAGCACATACCAGAATCCCTGAGACAGGCCTGCAATGTGTTACCAGGGCACACCAGGGGACAGAGTTGTTGGGGACTGGGTTAATGCTGGGCCAGGAAGGGTGGTGCTGGACTTACAATCCAGCACAGGGAGGTTGGCAGTGTGCGTTAGCCAGCACTGCTGCAAACTGGAAGCAATGGGATAGTGGTGTGCTATCCTGCTGTCTAGAGATCTTTAACCATGAGCCCAGAAAAACCCCAGACACCTCCAACTACTGCAGCAGACACTCACCCTCCTGGAGCTTAACACTCTGCAGGTAGAGAGGGTTCCTCAGTACATTGCAACGCCCAGGCTCGTCCTCCTTGGTGAAGAGCAGCAGGTCAGAGTAGATGAAGAGAGTCACCTGATAGCAGAAGAACAGCAAAGGAGAGGTTATGAGGAATCCATCTCCTGGCACTCTGTGCCTTGGAAAAGGTCCTGCATGCCAGGGAGATGCACTAGCCAGCAGCAATCCAGGCCCCTGCCCCAAGGGTGCTGCATGCCACAGGGTACCCCCAGCAAGTGCCACGCAGGGCCCACTGCTTGGTAGCCACCTCCCAAGGCTCGTGCAGTCCCGTGACAGGAGGGGTAAACCTGCCCAACAGTGCAACGTCGCACAAACACACCCCCTCTGCTCTCTCGTGTCACTTCCCATTTATATAAGTTACAAACCAGGGGAGCAGAAAGACAGAATGAGCTGCCAACTAATCTCAGCACATTAGAGAAACTGCAGCCTAAAAGCAAATGTGATTCCCCTCAACATGCTCAGGAAGGACCTCCTCACTGTTTTCACTCTTTGTAGGTCCAGTTTTACTACCCTTGAAGAGGAAAAAACCCACTTAGTTTTTACAAAAGCAGAACCCATGAGAGTGTTTGCAGAGAATATACTTGATACCTTTAAACGACTTTGAGAGGTACAAAGCAAATACTGTACTGTGTATCTGCCCAGCTCTATGCTTGAGCAGTGACTCAAGAGTGTTAGAAGCTGGGAGCTTCTCCAGTGGAATGTGCTCACAGCTCAACAGGCAGATTTTGCTCTGGCTCTTGAGGTCCCTCATTCGATCAGTAGAGGTGATGGTGATTTTTAAAATAAGAACCAGCTGCACTGCAGAACCTTGACCCAGAAGTCCCATGAGATGAGTGACATGAGTCCAGGGCTGAGCCTGTCCTGCTCTGCGGCACAAGCTGGGGGCATGCAGCAAGGCTGAAGCTGATGCCAGAAAGCAGCTGCAAGATGCCAGTGGGCACACTGGATGCTCTGCAAAACACCAACCCATGCTTTGTTCTGGTCACAAGACACAGCACAGGAGCACACAGCTGCTATTAACCACTCCTGGGGATGCCCCCAGACATACCCCAGCACAAAGGGAAAGATACTTTGCAACACTGAGCAGCAACAAGGAGTGTTTGCTGATCTTTTAGCAACTTACTTGCAGAAGCAGAAAAACGCCCAGCATCCCACAGGCTGGCATAGCTGCCACCAAGTCACTCCTTGGAAGGTGACTTTGCTCAGGACAGGGGCTGAGTCACTGTTTATGGGGACGCACAGCCAGCACAGCGTGTCTCTGCCCGCCAGCTGACAGGCATGTGTCAGAGGGGATAAGCTGGGCAGCAGTTTATCACATGATGTTGAGACTCACTCAAGGCAGCGCATTCAACTTTTCAACCAAAATCAAGTCCTTGCCACAAGAGTTCTTGCTGTGCAAACTCATTTTTGTGGGATTCTTAATAAGCAGAAAGCTCCCAGCAAGCTTTAATGGGCAATTAAACCAGGGAGCATCTGTTTGTATCATTTGGAAAACCCCTTCCCTTGCTCTCAACACTGTTGTTCCCCCTCTTCATTGCCTCTGGCATTATTACTACTAAAACAAGCACAAAGTGCACTATAAATTTTCTCCCTTGCTTTTCTTGCTTCACAAGATTCCCGTTCTGGGACACATCCAGTGCCATTCCAGATCTCTCAGTGTCAAAGAGATGTTCAGGGTTTTTGACAAGAGTAGTGAAATGAAGGAAACAGAAGCATGACCAGCAAGTGATAAAAATGAAAATGGAGGAAAGAAAATGTAGACCTAATGCACATGGAACTTTAAAGGGAAGAAAAAGGGATAGAAGGATTAGCAAGGAAAAAAAACCTGCTTTGAAACCAAATAGACTTAAATGGGGAATCATGGACACAATCACATAAAGAAGCACTTGCAGGCAACGTTGTGCTTTAACGAGAAGATGGGACTGATTGAATTCAGGATGCAGAGAAGATAAAAGCACAGTTGGTATGGGTTAGGTAAGAGCATCTCCATTAGATGCTGCTTCCTGGAAGACATCTGATATTAGAGTAGCTCTGCACAACAAGGGGTTTAAAGGGGGTTATAGAGCTTCTGTGAGCCACAGGGGGACAAAGCAAGGGCCAGGACTCAGCAGATCCCTCTCACAGAGCTGGGAGTGGGACCTCTTGAAACTAAGTCAGGGGTGAGCCCCAGGTAGCCGTTGTCAGCTGGTGTGAGAGAGGAGGGCTGCAGAGAGCATCTGGAGCTCAGCCTGTGGTGGGCATCTCAGTGCTGACATGCCTCCAGCAGCCCACTACAACAGATCTGGTACCTGCCATGTGAAATCATAGGACTCAAAGAGTAAGAGAGCAAACAAAAAGGAAACAGTGCCTGGATTCATCTGGGAACAACACAGAATCCTCCAGTGCTGCTCCTTGAAGAGCCAGAGTACCACCGTCTGTTTTCCCAGAACTGAGTTTCATACCTCAAAATGAGACAGTAAACAAATGAGATGATGAAAGGGCTCCTCTGAAGAAAAGGATAAGCATACCTGTGTCATTATTAAAGTTGAAGGTCACACAGCTGTTGTCATACAGACTTTTCAGTGGCTATGAGCAGACTTTACAAAAAATCTGTTTGTAGAGGTTGGCACAGGTGTTCATCTGTGTGAGTTCTGCACCATGGCAAACCACAGAGCCCCTTCTGCTCATAGATCTGACTCTACCTACAGAGTACAGTTGGCAAATCATTGCTACTGAAGGAACAGGTACATTTAAAGAGTCTCCTAAAAGAAAACAAGAGAAAACGAAAGCCAGGAGATAAGGTGGAAAGCGGTGAGTCGGTATGCTTCCCCAAGATGAGAACAGAGTATCACAGAGAGATTCTGAGATCACAGAAGGAAGGTCATCACCATGCCTCATCAAGAAAATGGTAACAAAAACATGCTGAAAAGGTGTCTGCAAATTAAGCCTTGCAGCCCAGGTACCTCTGCATTCAAGCATAGTAATAGTTACCCCCATCCTGTACACACAGCAAGCCATTGCCATTGGGGTTACAGCAGGGAGGAATTGGCATTTGTCACTGCAGCAATGTATCAGCAGAGACACCTCAGGATGGGGCATGCAGACCCTGCCTGCTGAGCCAGGCTGCATTCCAAGACATCTTCCTCTTCTCTTGCTGTGGCCATGCCCAGCAAAACAGAGGGAGATCTTCTGCAACAAAGTTGTCAGATGCCAAAAGAGAACACGATGATCCCCTGCATCTCTGGACAGAGACTGTCTACAATTGGCTAGAGCAAGCCCAGATATCTTGAAGACACATCTTCTGATCCACACACACTTTGTATGTGTTTATCAGCATGGGATCTCCTCCAGCAGAAATGGGTGCAATCTCAAAGACCCAGTTAGAATGGTATGAACTTAATGTGCCCTATTTACTGGGTTGAGTTAAATGGATGAAACTGCCTTTAATTTTCCTCAGATTGTTCAGATCTATACATATCTTCATAATGCTCTTATGTGCCCATACTCTAGGAAGCAGATCTCTCTGCTGGGCTCACCAGACCACAAATAACATAGCTCCCCACATGCAGAGTGTGAATCACATGCTGCAAAGTCACAACCTTCTGGGCTGCAGCTTCACAATGGCAGTTATTTACTTGGTCTTTGCAGAGACCATGGGATTAGGAGCCCAGGAACAAAAATAACCAAGCTTCCACAAGCTTAGTATGTTGGCATTTATCAGAGCCACCATCCAACTGGAGAAATGGCCTAAGCTTTGCAGAGGGAGTAGGTGCATGCTCACCAGGCATGGTGACTTGGAAACAGGCACAAGCTTCCCAGGTTAGAGAATCTTTACCACCTACAGAGAGATATGGCAAAGCCTTTGGGCCACTGCTGTATACATTGCAGCTCTAACTCTCTAAGTATGCTTTACTGCTCCTGGATTTTGACTTCTGAATGTGTCCATTCTAAATGCATGTTTCCTTCTAAGACATCCCAACAGTTTATTAACCCAGAATGTGCTTAGACTCTTCTACCATCTCATGCATTTTTTCTGTTAAGATTATTGGCAAGATACTCAGCAAGGAGTTCACATGCTCAACTAGAAGACATGACCACACTTGCCAAAAGCAGATCCATGTTGCAGACTCCAGCTGTGAATCTGGAACCTCACCTTGGTTAACTAGAATCAAAGGACCCAAAGGGTCACACACCCACACTCAAGCATCAGCATAAGCAGTGGCTCTGCAGATGAGGAAATGATATCACCTGATTCAAAAATGACATAGATAAGAATATAAAGAGGCAGTAGAAAAGAAAGGACAGAGTGAGAGGAACTACTGTGGTGGAGGTAGGAGGTAAGTGCAAGTTTCTGGTTTCTCACCCAAATGAAACTATCTAAAAACAGATCATGAAACATCTGTGCCAGAGAGTAGGGTTTTTGTTAACTCACTGCGTAGGCCAAACCCAGCCACCCACTGAAACTGGGAGCTCTCAGACCCAGCCAAGGCTCAGAGTGCCAAGAATTTGTATTCAGCACTTGGGACAGAAGATCCTAAGCAGGCCAGTCCCTGTTCCCTAGGGTTCAAGGGAGGGCTATCCTGACCTACAGACCTGCCAGGATGGCAAAGCAGAGAGCTGAGAAGGGGTTGAGTGTGATGTATGTTGTGAAGGTTCCTCGGGGCATTGAAAAATTGCCTCCAGGTGCAATGCAAAAAACACAAAAAAGGACAAAGCCTGCATCCAACACCTTGCACGTCGTTGTCTGCATTGTGCTGGTTCCTCTGGCACTCTGCAGGTTGGAGGGATTTCAGAACACCATAAAAATGGGAATTGCAACAAAGTCTAGACAGGATGTGATTAAGGCCTGAATAAGGATTGCCCCAGTGGTAAGGTCAGAGAAAGGACAGATCCTGGCAAGCCTCCAGAGAGATAGGTTGTGTCCTTCAGGAGATAGGAGAGGGTTTGCCCAGTGACAAGGATGCACTGCCAGAGATGGAAACCACCAAGGGGAAAAGATTCTGGTTTAAAAAATAAATATGACATAGCATCTCAATTTCTAGCCCCTGCACCTGGGCTTTCCTCTTTTCAGTCACTTGGGCAAAGCAGAATGAGATGCAAAAAGTAGTCCCGTAAAGTGTAGAACTCCAATTTGAGAGGCTGCAAGGGAAACACAGTGAGAAATGGAAAGTCACTTGGAGCAAGGAAGAAAGGACTCATGAGAAACAAGACAGCAGAGAAGGGAGGAGTGGGAGTAAGCTCAAGTCCAGCAAAAAGAGAAGTAAGAGTCTTTCTGCACCAGGGAAATTCCACTGTGGCCAGGCCACCTGGGGTCTTATTGGCCTCAAAAGTTCATCCACAGCCTGTTAGGACTAAAGCAGACACTCTTGCTCCACAGGAGCACACCAATTCCTCAAAGCTCTGCAAAGCTCTGCAGTGAAGCCGTGACACACTGCAGCCATTCCCCAGAAACACGGCTGATGTCCTGGTGTTGCTTCCTGGCAATACCAGGCTCAGCACCACACTTGGGTTCACACTGATGGAAAGGCTCCTGCCACCCAAAGCAGTCTGCCACATGCTTTCCATTCACTGCTTCTGTTTATTTCACTGTGCTTAGTCACAGCCTCTTTCCTTGTCCCTCTGCCAGGCATGTAGAGTTATAACAGCCTCAAGGCACCATCATTCTCAGAGGCTGTCTAGTGCTCCTAGCCACTGTACAGCATCCTGCCCTTCCCTGGCAGCAGCTCCAACTGGGAAATCCTCTTCCCAGCTGCACTCATCCTCCTCAGGGCATCATTAACAAACAGAGAACTCTTTCCCTGAGGCATCCTCCTAACCGCCTCCGTAGCTGGGTCTCCAAAATAGCTAATGTGGCCACTGGGCAACAGAGCAGCACACCTCCTCCAAACATGACCATTCTGAGACTCTGCTTCATCTACCTTCAAACATCCTTGTATATACAAACATGCTTCACCTAGACTAAAAATGGCATTAGTTACTCAGACATAGCTTACATTTGGCTGCTTTTATAGACCGCTGAGGCAGACCTGAAAGTAAGAAACACAAACCCACATAGGAGGAGTATCCTGAACACAGGCTGGCCACCGTATTTCCAACCATCATAGCACCACTGTGCTACACAGCCATGTGTTTTATTTGTTTTCATTCACGCACGCACCCTGAAGACCCTGACGAGCAAAGAGCAGCAGGACAGGCAGGGGGAGAGTTTTATCTACAAATCGGTGACAAGTTTCCTGGTGAGTGATGCAATTTTTCATGTACTCAAGCAGAAAAAAAGAATTAAGACAAAATAAGGGATGAATTACACACCAAAGAGAGTGAAGAAAGCCCTTCAGCACAGTCTTGAACAGCTTTCTACAAGCCAGCAACATGATATGTTTCAGGGATTCTGCTGTCAGCCACCCAGAAAACATTACACAGAAACTAAATTACTCAAATGAAAGTTCCTCTGTGGCTCTGTGAAGATGACACGTTGTTCAGTCCAACTAAATTCAAAACACATGTGTTCTGCACAGCAGTGAGATTCACTGACAATGCCCCAAAAGGCACTGTCACTGCTCAGCACTGTTAAGCAATGCTCAAGTGAGCAGTTCTGGCTGCCCAATTCACTGTGCCATTTGCTGAGATACTTCCTCTGTCCCAAATCCCATAGTTTAGACCTCACTGTTGGATACAAGCAAAGCCAACAGAAATGCACACAGCATTACAAACTCTGCTGGTCTGGCTTTTGAAAGCTGTCACATACATGGGTTCAGCATGTCACCAAAGCTTAGTTGCTTCCCAAAATTTTTAATATCCCTACTAACATAGAATCATAGAATCATTTGAGTTGAAAGAGACCGTTAAAAGTCCTCTAGATCAACTCCCTGCACTACAGAAACGAAGTTGAAATAACACAGTGGAGAGGATTTTGGACAGGACCTTTAGGAGCTTCTAAAACTAAAACTAAACTCCTAAAAAAGCCCCATAATGCTAAATAGCTATGGCTAATTTTCTACACTGGAACAAAATATTCCTAATTTCCCTCTTTGTGGATCTGCCAGAGGATTTGTCGTGTGCATTTTCTCCTTCACGAGCATGAAGAAAAAGTTGATTTCCAACAAAATAAATCAATAAAAATAATATAAAGCACTGACATTTAGTTTATCCCAGCACAATTCTTTCCAACTACAAATTCTTTCCAACTATCATACTAATAAAAGTTCAGCAAAGTAGTGCATTCTCCTTCTCAATCTACTATCTGAGTCTGCAGAAAAGCATATTTAGAAAGCCCAGGCAGCACTGAAGTAGCCTTACCTGGATAGTCCTGCTTCTGCTCTCATGAAGAAGCAGCTCCTCCGACAGAAGCAGAGTCCGGGCTGGGTTACAAAGATCTAAGGGCTACATTTGAAATGGAAAGAAAGAAAAAAAAAAGAAACAGTCAAACCTTCCACTGGAAGTGTGGTTTGCCAGAAAAACTTTCCGCCCACCAAACCCACTTTGTCTTCACTTTAAGCTGTAACTCATCCAGGGAGAAGTCACCCTACGCTGCACTCACACAAGTCTGCAGTCCAGCTATGCAACAAAAAAGAAAACCTTACATTTAACATCTATGTCAGGCTCATCTATAAAAAGACAGTAATCAGCTGCTTGCTTCTTGGTACCTTAACTGCTCTGCACCACACGGGTTATGGGTGCTGTGCAGCAGGAAGCACAACCACAACTGCAGCCCGTTAGGTTCCCACGTCCCTTGGACAGAATATTTGCTATATGGTTCTGTGGATTACTTTCACAGCAAGTATAAGCAAATTTAAGGTTTTGTCCTTCCTCATGTCACATTCTATTCTCCAGTCAGCAATTCCAATGTGCCCCATTTAACAGCAGAGAATAACAAGAGCATGTTGGCTGTTGTGGATGCTGCCCAGCCCTCAGACATCCCGCTGAGCAGCACAACCAGCAGGCAGGGTACAGGTGCACAGCACAGGGGCTGTGCAGTATGAGACAGCAAAGCAGGAGAACTAGTTCCTGAAGTGGCAGAAACAGCCCAGGTTCAGTGCAAGACACAAATTTTGCAGAGGACCGGAGCCCAGAGTGCTAATTGTTTTCTTGCTGATGAACAAATGGTGCACATGGCCATGGGCAACAAATGTGCAGCTCCCTGGCCTAGGCCAAAGTAGCAGAAAACACAGATCGCAGGTTTCAGCATACAGGAAACGGTCTGAGCTGCTAACAGGAGGGCTGATAGCTTCTCACAGCTTTAGAGATGCTGAATCCATCAGTAACGCACTCAGACTACAGAGTCACAACAGACCTGCTGGGGTTCTGGCCCAATGAAGGACAAAAATGGAAGACACCAAATTAAGGTGTAATATTAAGAAAATCATTTGTGTAACTGGGGAGTGAGAATATGTTCTGTCAAGGCACTCCTCTCTGCATCCTTGTCAAGAATTCTAGTGCAGGCCACTAAGTGGATTATAAAACCTTTGTCCACACACTAATTAACAGCATGAAGAACTCATACTGATCTGCAATTATAAAAAGCTGCTTGCCAAAGCCTGGAAACTGGGATATCTTCCCCTGTTTCAAACAAGCACCCAACAGCCAGACTGGAAAGCTGAAAAGGGAAAATCCAACAAAGCATCACTTGGGCAGAACACAACTCCCCTAAAGAAAGCACCTGGAACTGAGTTCAGCCAGCCCCAGAGAAGAAAACTCAGGCTGACCTGAGAAAGGCAGCCAGCTGGCATGGCAGCAAGGACCAATGAGATGGCAGCAAGCTCTGTGCTGTGCATCAGATCCATATCACTTCGCCTGCAGCCACGCTTACCTGCACGAAGACGGGGAACACCAGCACTTTGGGAGCCAGTGTCACGTATGTGCCATAGTTGGAGTGTGGGATGTGTGGTCTCACTATAGTGCAGTTCTGGTAGTTCCCATAGCTCTTCATTGTCTGCACAGTCTTCATCAGCCTGGATTTTCTCCCAGACCCTGTGTGTGATTTCCCTTTGCATCCATTTCCTGGACCGAGAGAGGAAGCAGTAATACAGAGAGAATTAGGAGCGTTCCTGCAGAGCTTCTGCACACTGCCAGCTCAGCTCCTGCCCTCACAGGCTGGAGGAGGGCACAAAGAGCCCAAGAGGAATAGCTGGAGCCTGGAGCTGCAGGAACATTCATCACTCTGCTATCAAGGTCTCTTGGGGACTCATGAAATAACAGCACTGACTTCATTTTTCCTAATGCAAAATGAGATGTCCCTTGTGCTTCTGCACAATTAAGAGCTATTTTCTTGCTGGGCCCAGGACTTCAACAGCAACAGCAGCAAGACAGACAGATAAAACCCCAAATTCACAGCCGCCCCCACTGCAGGCTAGCATACCTTCCTGTGTTTGGGTGTGCACAGTGTTCTGCACAATTTATGAGTACAGCACAGTACTTCAGAGAAAGAGATGTGGTGTGATTACACACGCCTCTCTTTGCAGTACTGAGTGTACAAAACAAGAAACACAGAACCCCAAGCACCTTAATAGCTTTTTCTCAAATCACACAAGTACCAAGGAGGATTCCTCTCCCATCAGGAAACTGCTGCCCACACCACCAAACCATGGCCAATCCCTTTCCAGGTGGGGGAAAACCATCCATGACTAATCCAGGGTGAAAGTAAAACACTGGAAATTTAAACCCTGGGACATTTTTACCCACAAAGCTCCTGCCTGTACTGAATTGAGGGCATGGGAGTTCGCAAAGTGCAGAAATGTAATATCATGGGGAGCAGCTGATGCTTCTAATCACAGCTTTGAGAAGGCATTTAGATTGGACAACAGAACAGAAGAGATAAACAACACTCATGAGCATGGGATCTACCCATCTCCTCCCAAATTGCCTCCAGGGAGTGATGGTTACTCAGCCATAGAGGGGGGTTTACAAAGGATGACCTCACTAGGCATGAGGCTGGCATATCATCCTCCACAGTTCTCAGCATCACATTTTGGTGCTGGAGGAAGTCTGAGCAGCCTGACTGGCTTTTCACTCTGTCCCATTCCACTGCAAAGATCTATTATCTCCATTCAAAGGAGGGATTACACGGAAGCTGTGTGACACAGCCTCAGCTGGGCAAGCACAGCTTCCACCTCCCAGCAAGCCAATGGCAGCTCCCACAGCCACCCCGTGCACACCAGTCTGCACTGCTCAAAGCCAACTGGCACTGGGTGGTATGTCACACTGGTCCCAGAATCTCTAACATAAATAACAGTTCCCTGATTAAAAGTATTATGGATTATCCTTGATCCCTGCTGGCTGCTGCTTGGTTGAGTCCTTCCTACCCCCACTGCTGGGTATTCATTGCCATTTGAGTTTCTAAGCCCTCTGCTCACAACCTTTGAATACATCCAGAAAACTTCCACCATGTTTTGTCACCTAGCACACTTAGGTCACCTGTGCTGTCTTAAAGCTCAAAGGAAAAACTCTAATGGAAACTGGATGTCTCTCTCTAATCAAATATCCATGCTCCAATGAAACATTGCAGCATCTTCTCCCTCCTAAAGCTGATCAACCAAAGCTGCTGAGATCCAGCAGGCAGACCAGGAGAGAAGTGCAGTATCAGCCCAGGATTCTCACCCACAGCAATGCCTCAGGGCCATCCTAGAGGGATGCCCCAGCTCAGCTACCATGAGCATCCCTCCTCCAGCCTCATGTCCTTCTGTTCCTACCATAGCAGCTTTCAGTGGGGTGCTTTCTGCCTTTGCACCACAACAAAAACCCATAAACTTCCTGAGCAGAATGGGCCAAAACACTTCTGAACATGGAGCAGAGCAGATAGGGTCTGGTCCAAAGCAAACACATGAACCTACCCAACATTACATGTTCCATGAAGTATTAGGAAGCAGCATATTTACTTTCAGATAAATGCCAGCAAAGCCAGACCACACTCTGTCAGCAACTTGGCCCCACTGTTTGCTCCCATTGCCTGCATTCGGGGCGGGGGGGAGGAGGTTCTCATGACCTAGAGTGTTGTTTCTACCTCTAAGAGCAATCATTCCGGTATTTTCTCTTTCCCCTTTCTCGTGGTTGTGCTGCCAGATAAAAATCAAAGCATGAGAGACAGTCTAACAAAGGACATATACAATCTGTCTGGGCTATGCAGAGTTTGACTTTCCTCTTATCCCTAAATCACCTTCTTTCATTTGAAGCATTCATCACCTGCATAAGCCCCATCTTCTGCATGCTGGCACAGAAGCATCAGCTCCTATCGTTACTGTCTACCTCCGTACTGCTCAGGTTAACCACTGCATTCCTCTCTCTGAAGACTTACCTTTAAATAAACTGAAAATAATCATTAAAAATTACACAGGGAAGAAACTCGAGTCTTTAAAATTACTACCCTTCTGTAAGAACAAGTCCCTGCAGCTCAGCTCAGCTGGGAAGAGCTGCAGTTATCCCAGCACAGAACAGTCTCTGCAGCTCAAGTGCAGAAAATTCATCCATCTGCAGACTGCAGGGCTGGGGCCATCCAGCTACCAAGGCTCCAACCCCACACAGTTCCCTCACATCCCCACCGCAGCTTTGCCAGCCTCACATTTCACCACCCCTGAGCACTGCCCAACCTTTACAGGCTGCAGAACGTTTTCTACCTGGAAATTGCACTGATGGCTGTTCCTGCACCAGGGAGGGACAGTTGAGTGAGAGACTCCTTCCTGAGAAACCATGGAGAGGAGCTCAGCTCTGCTAGGACACACAACTAACCCCCGGGGCATCCTAACAGATCAGAGCACAGACACTGCCTCCCACAGCTCCCAAATCAAGGAGCAAACCAGAGGTGTTTCCGCCTGGAGCTGAGCGTGCTGAGAATTGCCATTTCTTTAATAAGGTCAACAACACACAGTGAACAGCCTGGCACTAAATCCAGGCTCCTGGGTTGTTTCTGCCCCTGGTTTCTCATGCTGAGTGGCAGTCATTTGTTGATACCTGTCTCAGCAAGACCTCATGTTAGCCTCTGCTCCCTGTCCTGTAGCCTGGATTCATGCAGCTACCCCCAAACCTGCTCTTCCTGCAAGTCCACACGTACCCAGTTTTTCAGGGAGACACTTTCATTGCAGAAAATGTTAACGCTTCCAAGGATTTTCAAGGAAAGCTGGTCCAGAGACCATCAGAAACCCAGGAAATTAACATTTCCCAAATCTTGCACTTCAACCTGCACTGCTCTTTGCATAAATTCAACTCATGGCCACCCTCACTTACTATTAATAAAATGAACTGCAAAGCAGGGGGAAACAATGTTAGCACCCCCAGTTGTTGCATCCTGCCCGAGAAAGGAAACACATCACAGACAGACCCACAAACATGTGGGGATCTGCCACATCAAGATTATTTAGCACTTTCACACTTCATGCTTTTCTCATGCTTTTCTCATCCCCAGTGGAAAGTTCCTGTCACCAGCTATCCTGTGAGCTCCCAGAGACCTTGCCATGAGGCAATGGCACCAGCAGCTGTGGTCTCCTCTGGGCATGGTGGCAGGGTTCTTGCTTTTACTTTTGATCCAGAAAGGGGGAAGGTGACACTGCCAAGAGCCACTGTCCTCAGAATGTGATGGACTTGTTGTAGAGCTAGGAGCAAGGATTGCTGGTGCTGGATAGACTGGGTCTGGCTCTGTCTGAGGTGCTCTGAGCAATGTTTTCATCATATCAGCAACTTACCCTCAGTCGCATTGTTCTCCTGGTACACAGGCCTCAGCAGCTGCAAGACAGAATCCAGAAAGGAACAGCCACCTGAGGCAGACTTCATGGCAGATTTCACAAAAACAAAAAGTAAATTTCAGCGTGCCAAACTCAAAGCCAGAGGTGAAAATTATCTTTGCTCTATTACTATCAGAACATGAGAGAAGTGGTTTGTGCTGTGACCTGCACAGTGGAAACACTTTCCAATCTCCCATCCTGTGCATGAGCCCTGGGAGGAGGCAGCAGCTCACTCACCACAGCTCTGCAACCTTAGCAGCAAATGCTTTAGAAATAGAAAGAAAGGTCACCCAGGGACACAGTTCCAGCTTAGAAACACAGCATGTGCTCTGGCAAACATTTAGAGATAGTGCATGAGAAGTCTGAAGCTTGGGTCAAGTCAGAAAGCAGCAAGCACAGCCGTCATCTCATGCAGTAACATAAGCGTGGGGATGGAGGCAGCCCTACCTGGCTCCCTGGGTTCAAAGGTGCAAGGATGATGTAGTTCTGGTCAGCAGCAGAGGGCACATGGGACAGAGAGGGCATGGTGTTCTGGCCCCGCTTGCCAATCTCCGTGTACCTCTCCCAGCTGTTCAGCATTAACCCATCACTCCCATCATACAGGACATGGCAGCTCCGTCGCTGCTCAGGCCGCAGGGGCACAGTGCTGTTTTTCTCCCGCTTGTTTGGAGGGGACTGCAGGTCGTAGGCAGACTTGCAGGATGAACGGCGGATCATGCCATCGGGTCCAGACTTGACCTGTGGGACAAGCCTCCAGACCAGCAGGATGATCTCTGTGGGACAGTTCCTGGAAGAGATGGGACAATTCAGAGCCAGAGCAGCGGGCACTGAGGCATTCGGACAGCCACCAGCCCTTCCTTCCCAGTCTCTGCATCCTTTCTTTTTCCCCCTCCAAAGATTCCTTTTCCAGCTTCCCACATTCCCCAAACCCTTCGCTTTCTGCAGCCACCCAAAGTTCCCACTGTTGTGTCCTGGGTTCCATCAGGCTGTTCCCCCCATATCACTGCATTGATGCTTTGGGTGAACGCTCACCGGATTTCGTGTGCCAGCTCCACACACTTCCAGTGCTCCACGGGCCGCTCGTTCAGCTGCAGCACTGTGTCAAGCTGCTGCAGACCAGCCTTTTCTGCAGGGCCACCTACGGAGAGAAGGAATGGGTGACTGTCAGTCATCTGCTGGACACAGAGCTGAGAATACCAGTGCTGAGGGAACACCCATATAGCACAGCTTCACAGCTTGTACCACTCCCTCATCCAAGACTCAACTGTTTCTCTTAACAGAGCTAAGGTTCTTCTTTACTTTAAGGACAGTATATTTTTGAGTCTTGAATGTATCACTGAGAAACTGATCAAAATCTGTTAAGTCCAATTTCACAGAGTCTGAGTGCAATGCTTTCCTTGTTAAATATATATTGCATAAATAATACTAGGAATTAGGTATAAATTAATGCATCATTCATGTTGGAACTTCAGGATGTGAACAGATGGATCCCTGCTTCCAGTCTGCGGTCCAAACACACTGCTTCTCCCAGAGAGGACACTGCCAGTAGCAACGTGGGAAGCCAGGGAGATTTCCTGATGTGCACTGGGATAACAGAGATGCTGAATCCATCCTAGAGGCTCATATTAGGAGGATCCACTCAAGCAATTAAGGCCCTCTGCAATTCTGGTCCCTCCTGTGCCAGTCTGGCTTCACTGTGTACTTTCCATAGGTCTCCCAACCAGCCAGATAGTTCTTACATTGGAGAGAAAACAAAATCTCTGCATATCACTGCAACACAACACCAAAATAATAACACAGCAGCCTCTGTCCTCTTAAGATGCAAAAGAGAGTTCATCAAGAGGGATAAAATTGAGCTGATCCTTACCAGAGTCCACTGCCTGCACACGGACTGGGGAGTCACAGCAGATCGTGAAGCCAAACCCATCACTTCCTCTAGGGATTGTGATCTGAAAAGAGACAGCAGGGTCACCCTTTACCTATGCATGTGGTCAGTGAGCATCCCTTGTTTCATTCACATGCTACCCCACAGCCTTCAGAAATGCAGGTACACAGCATTTCTAAAAGCAGCTGCAGAGTCCAGAGGAACTGTCCCAGTGAAAACTGTCACTCTGTGAGCCTTACTGACAATGGGTCTCTCCTGTTCTGCAGCCAAGAGGATGAAAAAGGCACTGAAAAACTATGTGAAGTCAAGTCCAAGACCAGCAGAGATGAATGATGCAAGGTGAACATTTACTGAGCACATGTAAGTCCTTCTTCATGACTTCTGCGAGCATAAGGAAAAGTCTATCAAGACACTAGGAAGGAAAACCGAGCAACTTGGCTCTGATGCTTACTTCTAGTACAGCTTCTCCAAGCAAGCCACTTAAACATTTCCTCCCCAGTGGGGCAATACACAAATAGCAGCACTCCTCTGCTCCAGGGGAAGCCGTGAGAACCAGCACACTCAGCCTGCCAGGCACCAGCTGGGGCGGGCTCTGTGCATCACCCCGTTAGCAGAGGTATGTTTCTCCTGATGAGCTTGAATAGGATGGATGCTGTGTTGATCTAGGCTCATTTCTCCTCCTGATTCTAGAAACAATTAGATTATTAATAAAATTGTATTTATTTTTTTTATTGGTGGCTTCCAGCAGCAGCTCAGCATGACAGTTCCTGCAAATACCTGATTATCCTCAAGACACTTGTCAGAAATCCTGTTTTACTGACAGAGAAAATAAAAAAAACCTGACATGTGTGACCTGAGCTATTTTGAGAACAAATAGAGAGGAGAATCCAGCTGAAGCAGCCAAGAACTGCTTCCACACTCCTTTACAGCATGAGGGCAAACCCAGTGAGCTTTCCTTTCTTTGCTCTCTGTCCCTGTTTGATTGCTCTCAAAAAAAAAAAAAAAAAAAAAAAAAAGTTTCAAAAGAAGAAGTGTCTTCCTCTGGCAGGATCAAGTACATAGGTCCAGTCCTACCACACTGAATATATTTTTGTCTCTGGAGGTTATTGTATTCTCAAATAGGGAACAAGACTGC
Source organism: Chrysolophus pictus (assembly GCA_037305975.1). Classification (NCBI taxonomy): domain Eukaryota; kingdom Metazoa; phylum Chordata; class Aves; order Galliformes; family Phasianidae; genus Chrysolophus; species Chrysolophus pictus. The sequence goes on along the minus strand of CM074592.1, from coordinate 9,022,658 downwards.
TTGTGGCTCTGCACCTTCAAACCAGCCTCACGCTCTAAAAACAACACCTGGGGGACCTGAGCTCTGCAGGACATCACCAGCCCTGACAGCCCAGCATCACCCCCCACAGTCACCCCCCAGTCCAAAACTTTCCCCACACCAAGAGGGCTCTCCCACTGCTTCTACTCTAGCTCATGGCTCTTGTCTACCATCTTCCCTATGCCATCAGCAGTGCTTCCCACTGCCGATGCTTGCTTTCTTCAGCTCCCACCACTGTGAGATTGCCACTCAGCATAGAACTGATGTAAGCTAGAAGATGCGTGATGATGGTACAAGGCTCCAGTCCACAGCAGGCACAGGCTCACTGTGTTGGAAGGTGCAGCAGAAATTGCCAAAATAGAGAATTGAGGAGATGTAGGACAAGTCACCATTGCCTCTGATTTGCACAGCAGAGGACCGTGCCTGCATGAGACAGTCACTATAGCTCTGACAAGCAGCAGGCATTTTTAATTAAGCTAATTCTCCCTGCAACCTCCACTGCAGCTATACAATATGAACACTGCAGCACAAAAAAAAAAATGCTAACCACGAGTTGGGAGCCCCAGTGGAAAAACTATTCCAAAGTGCAGGAGACCAAGATCCACACCAGCAAAACTCCCCACCAGAGCTGCACACTGAGAGCATCTGAGAGCCTGTGCTGGCTTGTGCACAACACTGCAAGCTGCCTTGGTCAACTTTGGTTGTGGCCAGCTTTAAGTAACACTTCATTCTCATACACATTTCTGTTAAAACAACTTCAGAAGAGATCGCAGCCACCTGGCAGAGAGCTGACCCTGCAGTTATGTACAGTAAACAGAAACATCCTTCAGCTGAGCACTTCTACAGCCAGCTGCTGAGCTGCACCCTAAGTTACACAGTAAGAACCCTCCTACCTCCATCCCCACTTACACACTGCAGCGATGCGCAGCAAGAGGTCAGACACCCACCTGAAGGCACTTTCCTTCTATTTCTAACACCACCACTTACAAACGACAGCACATCAGCAGCACACTCACAGCCTGACAAGGGGGAGAAAGCCCACGGACACTCAGACACACGGAGACCCCCGGGGGGGCACAGACCTGCCGGTATCTCCGCTCCGAGCACACCTTGCAGAGTCCATTGAAGCGGTTCATGGCTGCAGCCCCCAACCTCGCCGTCAGCCCATGAAAACGCAGCGTCCCAAAGCAGCCGTGCTCCCGATCTCCTCGTCTTGCACCAGTGAGAAACAAACCCCAGTCAAACTGGCATGACCGCCCATGGGAACCCAGCTCCAGAGAAGAATGGCAGGAAGCCACCTTTCACCTTCCCGGCCCCTGTCTGCGCTGTATGCCGCTTTACGATAAGCCAGAGGGCTTCCTGAAAACCCCAAGTGACAAGGAAGAGAGAGAGTTTTATATTAAAATTCCTGTCAACTCTTTAGTATTCCCTGGTCCCTGCTCTGTTGATGTGGCTTTTGTTCCCGTGGCATTCTTCAGCCGCACGGAGCACTTTGTTATTGCGACGTTCTCACAAACACTTGGAGGATGTCTGAGCAGCGTTTCACAGGCACCGACTGCACAAGTCCGACTTCATTAAAGGGATGCCTTTCACTGCTTACACTTGGGGAGGACAACAGAGAGTGACTTTCTTTTTAATTTAAAAAAAAAGTTTGCTTTTGGAAGTGCAGACCCAAAGGAAAAGAAAAATCACGTCCCCATGCTTTGCGCTCATGGAGTGGGATCAGAGGTCAGCTGAATTGTACCCGTGGTGCAGTCTCAAAATTAAAGACAAACTCTCAGCCCAGCCAGCAGCAGGGCAGCACTGAGCAGCTCTGCACTATGCAGCAAGGCTTCTTGGAGAAAGATCATAACACGGAGATGGAAAGGAGAAGCTCGAGGAGGCATGGGGCCCCTCTGCAGGGCAAGGGATGGCCATAGGGGAAGGAGAGGGGCTCCGGTGCTCCCCATAAGCCAGCACCTTGCGAGGCCATTGGAGCTGCTCCAACGGGCACAGCAGCACTGCTAGGTCTGCATGGGGAGATCCATCTCCTCCCAGCCACCATCTTTCCAGTCAGCAGCACCGCTGGGGAGGAAGGGAGGAAAGGGGCGCTGGCTTTGTTTGTCCTGCTCAGTCCTATGCTTTAAAACAAATAACTGAAAATGCAGCTGAGGGAAGCAGCAAAGCGGAATTCAGCACAGATAAATCACAGGGACGGCCGAGCCCTATTTCCGATGCAGGCCATGTGTTTGCATTCCCATTTCCCATCCTTGCCTCTCCTATAAATCACTGAGGCTCCACCAAGAGCCTTTCCCTTCCCAGAGCAAACGGCCCCAGGAGGAGGGGAGCAGACGCACCCGTGCATGGCGACGTAGAGCCGGCCAGGGACGGATGCTGCACTGCAGGCAGGCAGCCAACTCCAGCCCATTGCTCCTTGTTCCCATCACTCCCACTCAACAGCAGGTACTTGGTCTCTGTGGTCCTGGACAAACAGGAGGTCCCTATTCAGCAACAGGGAGCAAATGTGGGATTACTACACCCATTGCCTCCCTGGGTTGGGAACATTAATTGCTTGTAAAGCTATAGTGTCAATAGGGAAACTGACACAGCTGCCATCTCAGCATCATCCTCACTAAAACTCTGTCCCTCCTGCTCATCTAAACCCCTGCATACAGGCTGTGATACTCCCAGCCCATGCATTGCTGGTGTGTACCCACGTACCCACCTTCAGCTGCCTCATGTTCGCAATGTCCTGGCCCTCACACGCTGCACTCTGACCTCCCAGTACCGGTTCTTTAGGAAGAAAAAAAAAAAAAAGGCACATCAATCCAACAGCACACAGCTCCTGACAGCCACTCTCCCTCCCAACCACATCCACACACCATGAATAAAATCATTGTGCTAGGGAACAACACCTCTTGGCTAGGGCTGCCCCAAATGATGGCAGCAGCGAAGGGGGCTGCACATCTAGGGTGGGCATTGCTCCCTCACTCTGCTATCCCCAGCACATACTCCTCCACACACCTCAGCATTGTGGCAAACAGACAAAGGCAGGAGAGAAAGCCCATCAAAGCCCCTGAGTACCAGAGCCCAGTCACAGCATCAGCCCAAAGGAGAGAGGCAGCTGCAAAGCTGGGGGCCCACAGAGAGCCCAAAGCAAAGCATGAGTAAAGGGCAAAGGGAAGAGTTCAGTGACAATGCAGAGACTGCCAAACTGCCCAGCATGCCCAGCACATTGATCCCACTGACCATTACAGCTAACATGAGGACACAGACAGGGTGTGGGGCAGGTGGCTGCTTCACATCACAGCAGGGATAGACATGAGTTTAGGACCCCTCCCACACCATGCCAACCCTCCCAGGCTGTTCTGGAGGGTAACACACCTCTGCTCTTCTTCAGCCGCCGCACAGCCACCTTCAAGTGCTTGGTCCTGCCCAGATCCTCCCCGAGGAGGTAGTACCAGCCACTGATCTCCTGAGTGGGAAAAAAGAAGCTCTCAGTATTCAGGCAGGTACTCCATCCCATTTAACTCAGTCTGGTCGCCCAAAGCTCCAGGGGTCCTGCTACAAGAACTGCCCCGGCCAGAGCACATAGGCTGTCCTAGAGCACTTCTAGTAAGAGACATGGAACCAGGTAAAACTACCCACACCATGCTCACAGAGCAAGGTGACCACATCGACCTCCAGCAGTGCTGGGCACTCCACATCAGAGCTCCCTCTGTCCCATCCCACCCCTATGGGACATTTCATCCAGGAGCCACCATCTTCAATTATTCTCTGGACAATCAGCAGAAGCCAGAAAAAAAAAAAAAAGCATCCCAACCCAATCCCAGGAATCAGGTAAGGATTGCAGGAACCATCAAGACCAGAGAAGGTGGGGTTCATTAAAAAAAAACTTATGCTTTAAATCCACAATGAGGAAACTGCAGAGCAGGGGGTATCCAGCAGCACCAGGAGGCCCAGGAGGCTGGGCCAGCCCTTCCCAAATAAAAATGGGGTCCCAGAAGGACCATGAATTCCCCATATCCATCCCCATCTTTCCATCCCTGTGAGAGTAATGTGCCTTCGGGCTGCATGCAGGGATGATCCCTGCAGTGAAAACTTGTGAAGCTCATGACCAAAGTCTGACATCTTGGAGGGGGTATGACCAGAGCAGAGGCTGTTCCTGGGGGCAGCTGCAGTTCAGAGCTGCTCTGATCACCCTCATTGCTATTAAGATAAAAAAACCACTGCATATAATTTGTCCATGCTACCTCTTACTTTTACTACGTGTAATTCAAACAAACAGCTCCTTTTAACCTCCTGCTAGGCAGCAAATGTCCAGACCTCAGATGATTTGTGAATACTCCTTAAAGCCCTTCCAGCCTGTCTGATGTGCCAGCACCTGGTCTGGGCTGTCCAGGGACAAAATCCCTAACTGCCAATGACTAGGATGGAAGCTTTCAATGTTTCAGTGGATCAGCAGAGGTCATTCACAGCATCACCTTTGCAGACTCCTTTAGAAAAGCAAAGCCAGCTATGTGAAAGCTGTATTACCCAGCAGCAGCCAGGCCGGGGCAGCAGCAGGGACACAGCCTGGCACAGAAGCACCTTGCAGCACCGCTGCTACCAGGAACACCCTCAGATGTGGACACCCCTACCTTTGCCCACCCCACACTCACCTCAGCTGTAGAGCCCTGTCTGCTTAGTGCAAGGAGAGAGACAGAATCCTCTTTCAAGGAATGTATTCCCACCATCCATTGGTTACCACCCAGAGGCCGTTGGACAGATGTGACAAGTGCCAGCAGGCTGGGTAAGGCTGGTTCCATCTCTCAGCCCTACACAGCACTCACAAAAGCCACATCTCTGCACCCCCTGGTGCTGCTGAGTGTGTCCTCACTGAAAGGAGTGGCAACCCCCCATCTAGGACTCCCCCTCTGCTCCCCACCCCTGCCTCCAGCAGTGGCACCCACAGTGCCAATTCACAGTGGCTCTGTACTGGCAGGTCCCTGGACACCTTCAAAATCCCTTTGCCACTTGGTGCAAAGAGCCAGCTGCTCCCTGCTTCTGCCCTGAGGGTGCACTACATCCACCTGCTCAACCCAATCCTGCACGCAGTGCTCTAGATGGAGGTACCTTGTCCAGGGTCAGGAGGGACTTCACACCAAAGCTCATGCACCCAATCAGTTTGCTCTGCCTGCAAAAGAGTCAGAGACTATCAGTGCACACTACTTGAACCCTCCCCCGAGGACCATTTCCCCACATGCACCCCTTTGCAGGGACCATGCAGATATCCCTGCCCACAATGGGAGCTGGGCCATGTCCAGAACATGCTCCTCTCTCCATGCTTCAAGCAGATGTGATGTAACCACACAGTCTGGCTGCAGCAGGAGCAGGAGGGAGCTGGGATGCAGCATCCTGGTCACCTTCCCGATGCTGACAGGACCATGGCCAAGGAATCAGCAGCCACTTGCCTGAGCAGGTGGTACAATCTGTGACGTGCTAGCGCCCAAGCTGCTGTGCACTCCTCATCCCTGCATCAACCCCAGCAGGCAGGGGAGATCCCTGGCCCCAAGCCCCACCCAACAGTGTAGATGGGAATGTTAAATGCTGGCTGTAGTGACTGCCACCAAGCAACAACATCGCAGACAGAGGATGGCAAGGGCCAGCAGTCTGCACATGGAGCAGCCAGAACTCCCCATGTGCAGCAGACCTAGTGTCAGGTCCTGCTCTCAAGGAGCTCACATGGGATGGCCAGAGCAGAGGGCAGGTGCACTGCAGTAAAAGCCTTGTCCTAAAAAGATTAAAATGCAGTGTGGAAGCCCCATACCTGCAATCTCTCTCTCGGTTCCAGACTGTGACCAGGAGACGTTTCTGCTCATCCTCCTCCTGTAGCAGGCTGCAAGAAGCAGAAGGGCAGCCCATGAGTGCGCTCTGCCCAGCGTAGGCTGCCTGCATGGCCATGGGACCCACACCCTCCTTGAAGCCAGGTATTCTCCACTCCCTGCACAGGCCCTGCAGCATCACCCCAGCTGGCGTTCCTCCAACATGGCACTTCTGCACCAATGCACTCATTCCTGACACACCACAGCATAGGGATGTGACCTCCCCTAGGCAGGTGCTGGCAACACTGCTCCAGTGCTTTAAGGAGGTATCATGCAAAAGGACACATCCAACATCAATAGACAAAAATGAGGAACAAGGAATTGTGCATGCTATGAAACAAACATTCTGACCCAGATTAAATGTTGCATGAGGATGGAGGTCCGTCAGACATGTTTACTAGCAATGAGGAGCTGTACTGAAACATTCCATGCCATAGAGCTCCCTTCCCATGCAGAGACATGCTGGAGCTATAAGAAATCCTTTTACCTTTCTCCTCCATACCGGTGCCAATACTACAGCAGGTGCAAGGAAATTGAGTGCGTTTGCTCAACTCCTGCCCAGCAAGTGTCCAAGTATGCGGGAACACCACTGCCACATTGTGTGCTGACAGCTTTATGAACTCTGCCCAAAAGTTCAAGACATTTCAGCTATAAAAAACAGCAGAATAATGCCTGTCACTTCTCATCTCAGCAGCAGAGCAGCTCATGTGTAATGCATGTTTATTACAGATCGTAATGTAAAAGTAAACACATCATCTTGGCTTCCAGAGGGTGTTCCAGGACAGTAATCACTGTTTCCCCACTGCTCAGTGGGAGCTGGGGGATAAGCCAGAGCCATCCCTGCTCCATTGTACTCACAAGACAAAGTGCTCATGGAAGACTGGGTTTTTGCTGTCTGGCACAGTCTTTGTTTTCTGTCTGCACTTCCAGTCGGCATCTGGCACAATTGACATCTGCATGGGGAAGCAAGCAGCTCATCAGCCATCGCAAAGTAACACTCAGCACCAGTTCAGGAGAACACCACAGCCACTGTAACAGGTGACTGAGCCTCAAAGGTCTGGCTGAGCCCATGCTCACAGGTAGCTGAGATCACTTTGCCTTAGGTATGTCAAACAATCACATTACAAAACTCCTTAGAGGTTAGTGGAAGGAAAATAGTAGAATATCAGGGACTGGTGCACACAAATGGTGCTGGTCAGTTTCTGGCTTGCAGCCCACTCGCAGAGGAGATGCTTGCTGCTCTGCACACACTACAGGACAGCCCAGGGCACTACTCCCTTGGTTGCCCAGTGGGGTGCTCTCACCCCTGAATGGTTCTCAGAGCCCCTCTCAGAGGCTCTCCTCCGCTCTTCTGGCTCCGTGCAGGCATCATGTCAACAAAGCCATCAGCCTTGCCACCAGACCAGCAACCTCCCCGCATGCTGCTCATCCAGGGTAAGGTACAGGAGCCCAAGGAGGAAATAAAAGGGATCATGCTTGGAAGAGCCAACACCAAAGCCCCAAGAGAGCAGACAGAACCTACCTTCACGTAGGAGTTGCACGGCCGGTACTCTGTCCCCATCAGACCTTTTGCTTCCATGACTAGAAAGGAAACAAAGCAATCAGGTCCCAAAGCATCAGGAAGGCAACTCTCTGCACCTCCCTCCCTGCAGGATCCTGCACACCTCCCTAGCAGCTCAGCCTTAAACAGGGGAGGGGTTCTGCCATATTTTTTCTTTATGACAACCCTGTTACAAATACAGGCATCTGTGGGTGAGGTTGGCAGCAGATGCAGTGCAGCATTCAGATGGCAAACAGCATTTCATCTGCCTCACTTGACTCTGCACTGTGTTCTCTGCCCTGGAGCCTAATGTATCATCAAGTAAAATATCCACGGCCACATCCTGATGGCAGCCCCACTAGCAGGGTTTCAGCTTTGTCCCACTGCTGACAGCAGGGGACCCTGTGATTCCTAAGCAGGAGCTGGAGGCAATATCTGTGCTGCAGAGCCCAGATAGTGCAGGACAGGCTGTCAGAGCGAGGCTGAGCTCACTCCTAACATGTAGAGCAAGGCTGCAATGCCTCTGCCTTTGTCAGAGCAGGATGTGTGGCCATAACAAGTGAGGTCATCCTGGCAGAAACCATGATGCATGAGGAGAAAGAGGCTCTACAGGACCCTCTGCTGCCCTGTGATGCAGTTTGCAAGGTTCCTCCAGGACAGGCCAAAATAAAAGCCCCCTTTGAGTTTAAAGGTGTTGGGGTAGAAAAAAAAAAAACATTTTCCTACTGTTGTTTCTGTACAAAGCTTCCCTACACAACCGGAAAAGGGAAGCAACTGGAAGAGACAAGGGATTGAGCATGGCTCAGCTGTTCCCCATGCCTCCATCTCAGCACAAACAGGCAGGGTTGAGACTGGACTGAAAAGTAGAATTTTGCTCAAGAAAAATGCCTTTTCCATCCCTCCTGCAGGTGTCTGGCACAGTCACCCCTAAAGTTGCTGGGAACCCCAGGTACCTGATTTCCCTTTTGTTCTATAGAGCTTAACTCCATGGCAGCAATGAGCCTGCTTTGCTCACAGGAAGGGGATTTTGACTCCACTTCAAACTCTTGGCTTTTTCCTTGAGCCTACAACCACTTATTTATCCCAAAACTTTAACAAGATCCCAGCAAGGAAAGTTCTGTGTCAGAAGACACAAGCACACATATCTTTCACTGCAGGAGCAATCCTAGTGAGCCCCATGGGTGCCCCCAGACAGAAAAAAACATGGTTCTGACACTCACATTGGCTCAATACCTGCCAACAAAGTGGCAGTGCTGCAGCTCCTGGGCCTCAGGTCTGGATCCCCAGGTGCTGCACAACTCTCCTTATCACCCAATCCCCAGAGAATTAAATTTTCAACAGAGCATCACTTGTCCCCAGGGGAACATGTCATGGTGTGAGCAACAGCACCATCATCCAGGACCAAGTCAAATGCATTTTTGAAGAAATACTTCTGATGTTCAGTGTTTGAACTGAACCATTCGGAAATCCTGCAAACGATTTTTGTCCATTTCAGATTTTCTTTTCCAAATTACATCTTTGTCTTTTTCTCTCTTCATACAGAGTGAAATAAAAACTTGATATAATCAGAATACAAAGCACACTGCAGCCACCTGGAAATGAGAGACTCCAGAAATTTTGGTTCAGCACTGAACTAAAGAGCTGCTCTACTGATGGAGCTGCTCCCAACAGCCACCACAGTGCTGAGGGGATGATACAATGCTGTACCTATCGTATGTCCCCTATGGCTCTCTCATGAGGGCCACCTCTCTGCACACCTTAGGGCAATCAGTACTCACCATGCAGCATCAGAGAGCGCTCCCGCACCTCGATAGAGAGCTTCAGCTGGCCTGGGAGAACAGAGGAGAGACAATGAGGAAGGTAGGATCCTCACACTGTCACCAGCACTTACAGCATGGGGAATCTCATGCTCCCCATGTACAGAGCCAAAACCATCCTGCCTCCTCCCCCCAGGCACAGGGGCATTGCTCAGGGAGGCAAGGGAAAGGTGTGGGAAGGGAAATCTGCTACCAAGGAAGTCTTTAGACTCAAAAACTTTCCAGGTAAAACTGCATACTGCTTTCTCAGCATGCAGTAAGTTTTTGACACAAACACCCATCAGAAAGAAAGGGGGAGCACCAAGGGGGTGCTGCTGGATGAATTCAGCAGAGGGTGAGGTGAGCCTTGCTGATGTATGCTGCATGTTCAAAGCTCCCCTGCCCAGCCCACGTTCAACCTTCTCTTCCCCTCCCCTGAGCTCCACAGGGCTGCATTTCCCAGGGACCCCAGGCAGCACAGGCTGATGAGCAGACTGGCAAAGCTCCTAAAACCAGGAGTCAACACCTGCCCTAACCTAGAATTAAAAGTCTGCTTTCAGTCACCTTTTTGACACCAAATAGTTGTCAGACAGTGAACAAGGCCAGGAGCTGCCAGCCTCAGGAAGAGCTGTGCTGTGCTGCACTGCCTGCAGATCCTCCACTGCTGAGCCAGCAAGCAGGACCCAGCCAGCCCAGGGTTCCATGCACACCAGTTCCTTTGCATCAGGGAGGGAGGGGAAAGCCTGAAGGAGCTATGTGAATGAAATACCACTTTGTAGCAGGTCTGGCTGGAGAGCCCTCAGCCCCCAGTGCCCAAGCCTTGTAGAAAACCAGTGTTATCATCACGTGAACAAGAGCAAGAAGCAAGGCAAAGAAGAGATGAAAAGTGGCTCCATAAGCTGGAGCTGAGACATGACCATCACAATGTCGAAACCACAGCCAAGTTTTCCAAATCCAACATTGCTTCCAAAAAGCTGACCCCTCTGAAGGTTGGCACCAGGAGAAGAATTGAACTGATAAGCACATGGAAGTGGGGAGGAAACTAGGAAGATAGCACTGGCTGGACTGCCAAGACTTACCCAACCTGCTACAATCATCACAGCCAGAACCAAGCTTGTGCAGGGGTCCCAACCCACCTGGAGCACATGGCAGTGCCTGGTGCTGTGAAAAGGGATGGGGAGTGCAAAGAGGGAACAAACCAGAGAAATGGAAGACCTGGCAATCTCAAGTGAATTTATATTCATCAGTGTATTTTGAAGTACTTAAAGTGAGAGGAAAATGGGAGGACTTCAGCAGAAAGAAGAGGCAGGAGTAATGGAGACTATGAAGTGCCAGACCAGGACTCTGCTGGGTTCAGACCACGGTGATGTGGCTCAACCTGAGCATCCTGCTGGGAACAGCTCCCAGGATGAGCCCCACAGGCAGATCCAGGCTCACACTTGTATGTCTAGGACAGTATCAGCTGAAACCCTGGGAGACCCAGGCTGGCCTCTGAATCCAGACAGCCTCCTGCAGAGATGCAGGGACAAGATGGGAGCACTCATTCCAAAGAAAAAACAAAGGAGCATCCCAAAGATGCCTCTGCCTGTCAGCAAAGTCACCACCTGCAAGCACAGCATCCATAGCTAAAGACCACGTCACTCACTGCCCACTCTGCACACGGATGATGACAGAGCCAAGAATAAAATTCAGTTCTTACATGTCTATAAAGTCAACTTGAAACTTCCAAGTCAAATCCTCAGGCTCCCACCGCTTATCTGGAGCTGCAATTTGTGATTGTTGGCACTGCCCAGACCTGTCTGCAGGCAACTGATTCCAAGCATTGAACTCCAAGCAGTCACAAAGTACGGGATTGAGGCTTGCCATGCCAGCACAGTTATTCTCCCATTCCCATGCATGCACAACTCCACGTTAACCCTGAAATCCATCTCCAGCACTCAGACTAGCACAAAATCTCACAGGATGGCCTTTGGCAGGATTTAGGTAAAATGCTGCTGAGGTGTGGAATGTGAGATTCTCCACTGGGGTGAACAACACCCCAGAAGGGTCCCAGGGATTAAGGACCCTGCTGCCAGCCTGGATGCGATGTGCAGAGTTTAGGGGTGATGCAGGGTCTCACATCCACATAATTGTTCTGATTCAGCTCAAAACCAAATGTTTTCAAACGCTCCTGGAGAGTCAAACAGATGGAAAATATCACTGGCACAACATCTTCTTTAGTCCAAAGCAAAATAGCCCATTTACACTCTTTTCCTGGCATGCAAAAAAACAACAAACTAACTGGTAAACATCATTCTTGCACATATAAACATCATTTCAATTACAAAACAACATTTCATTTAGTAAGAGACGCACCCAAGACTTTTGCAGGGGTGGGGATATCTTAAGGGATTGTTTAACCTGAAATAATTCAGAGAACTCAAACCTCATCTTTCACTCAAAAAAAAAAAAGTTGACAGAACTGTCAGATCTCTCTCTAGCTCATGTGTGTTTGTGTGTTTGAGTGCACAGCCATGTGTACATGTGTACATACACACATGAAAGTAAGGCAAGAAAGACAAGACAGACCTTTTTTGGTCGGTAAATCAATGGAGCTTTTCAATCTCATACCAACTTACGGCATTGAGAATTTTGTGCCAGTAAAGCCACCCCAGCCTTCTGAGCCAAGACTTAACCCTCTGCAATAACCAGATCTCTGACCCGTGGGAACCAACCTACTGCTTCTCTATTAGCATTTAACAGTCACTACAGCACAAAAGTAAAATGCTCATCTAACCGAGCATGACGAGGAGTCAGCGCAGTAATGAATGGGTGCTGGGAAAAAGAAAAGAAGCCTTTGTGCCAGGTAGGGCAGGGGGGGCAACTCATATGCCCAGCCCTGAGCTGGGAGCAGCTGGGGCTGCACAACTCCAGGACAGCCATGGGGCCAAGGCTCTGCCCAGCGAGGGCTGGAACAAAGAACTGGAGTGCACAGGACACTGCATACTGGTGTACTTGGACAGAGCAGCTCAGCAGCAGCAGCTGCATTTCCTCAGATGCACGGAGCAGTAACCTTCCCCCAGGGCTGGGAAAGCAGGAACACAATGCCTACCTATGCAAGCACTTAGGCTGCATTTTCACCACGCACCAAAAGCAAAGAGTCAGAGAAAGATTTTTCCCAGGTTTGCCTTTTTCAGTGCATCTCTAAAATGAACAGAGGGAAACAGTTTCAGTAGGGAGGTCCTGGCACAGCTTGTCCAGGTCATCTGAATCAAAAGTGTTAACATAAACAAAAATAGGTGCAGAGAAAAGCCAGAGGAAGAGGAAAGAGAAGACAGCTCACCCCAAAGCAGGGCCCACAGGCAGCTCCTGCTTGCACACCCATTATGGAGAGCAGGGCTCGTAGGACTGCCACCAGGAGGACTCAGGGCCCATCCATTTGGACGTCATCATCTGGGAAATAAGTGATTTGAGCTGGTGGACAGAGCTGGTGCATGGAGAACAGGGATGAACCAGGCAGCAACAAACACAAGCTAGCAACCAAACATACCCACCCAAGAGAGAAGTTTGGTGGGCACACAGGAATGGCATATGTTGGGAGCAGAACCAGCAGGCAGGAAAATTTATTCCTTGCTGATGATCTCTGGTGAATGGAAAAATTGGGTTTGTGCTCCTTAAAATGCTTTTCTGCTTAATTGAGAGAAAAACACAGGTTTTGCCTAGAACAGAAGAGATGAGAACCACGGGGGTGCACAGCAGGGTGCTTCTACCCCAAAGGGGCATTCTTAGCAGCATAGGGCAGAGCATCCCAAGGCCACCATGTACAGCTTCAGACACAAGCACAGCCTTCGCAACACCATGGTCATCCCCACATGGGCAGTTGTGCCAGCCACATCTCCCCACTGATGGTGGGCCCATGAAGAGTAGTGGGCTGCCAAGATCATAGAATATCCCAAGTTGAAAGGGACTCATAAGGATCACTGAGTCCAATGTTACTGGGCACAGACAAAGTCTTTGTCTCAAAGACAGGAGGTTTTTAGCTTCCAGATTGTCTTGAGCAATTGGACACTCAAAAGCCAGAAGGGAGAAAGTGCAGCACACCTGGCTGCCCGTGGGCTGCCCTGCCCTGCTCGCATCGCCCTCTCCATGCCCTTGTGCCATGACTGCCTGCAATGCCCTCCTACAGAAATGAGCAGCAGCCTTGAAATAAAACTTCTGCTTTAAAATTCCCAGTTGGAAAGGGCAGGCAGCCTCCCCACATGCAGGACAGCCACTGCCAAACCATCCTGCACACAAGTGGAGGTCACGATGTGTGCTACCTGCGGCTACGGCCTCAGGACTCAGCCACAGTCCCCTGTGTCCCTGGGCATTCTTCAGGTCCATGCGGCACAAATGAGTCGGCGGCTGCAGGAGGATCCACAAAGAGCAAAGAAGGACATGGGGGCTCTGCCATAACTGTGGATGGCTCCACACAACAATCCCAGCTCACGCCCAGCCAGGGAGGCAAATCACCTCAGCAGCTGCAGCCTGGATCCAGGGCTCAGTGGAGCCAAGCATTACCTCAGCTCAGTGAGGCAGAAGCTCTGTGTTAATGCCTTTAGAGCAGCTCCCACCATTCCCATCGTGAGCCACTGCGGCTCCCAGTGCCATACCACATCCCCTGGCACCCCAAGCCAAGCCAGGCTCATGGCTTACCGAAGGTGGTGAGGCAGAAGGAAGCTCCCAGGGGCTCAGCCCGGCGGGTGCAGAGCGAGACTCTGTGCACATTGCCAGGCTCCATGGCAGGACAGCTCTAATTAGCAGTAATTGCAGCCCTCCCTGTCAGGTCTGGGAAAGCTGAGCCAGTTGCAGCCAGGAAGGACAGACTGGCCAGCAGTGGCGTTTCCAAGGGACGCGCTCCAACCGCCGCGTTTGAACAGCGCAGCTCCCATTGGCCCCTCGGATTTGAATGGAGGCCGCACCTGTCTGTGCAAACAGGCCCAAGCCGCTCAGCCCAGCAGCGCTCTGCCCGCCCGGCGGCTCCACAGCCGTACTGTCTCTTCCTCTCTGCTGTACGGCCAGGGTTGTTAGCATGCACTCAGCTGCTGGAGCACCAGAGCAAGAGAAACATTCACAGCGATTTGGACAAATAACACAGGAAGGGAAGGGCTGCAGGAGAGTTCGTTTCTGGGGATTACAGAGGGAAGGGGCAGCAGGACAGAGTTGTGTTTGTGACAGTGAATGGAACCCTGGGAGCCAGCAGTGCATCCAGCAGTTCCGAGTCATAGAGTCATAGAAAGTGAGAAAAAATACAAAGCAACTGAAAGAATCATCTCTCTTTCAACACACACAGACTGCAAAGTGCCCCAGAGACCATTTCCAGCACCAGGGTAAAACAGCACGTACTCCTCCCCCCTTGCCCTCTTGTGCTCCCTTTCAATGTTTGGCCACTTTTATCAGCTCAGAAGAGACAGAAAAAAAAAAAAGCAGAGACACCTGGAGGTGAGCACAGCCCATGGAGCTACGCAACTCTGCTCCAAGCCCTCCAAGATGTCTTGGGGACTGATGTTTAAGGGTGGCAGAGGCCAGCCCACAGCCACCCTGAGTCCAGGCTGAGGTAAGCAATGGGAGATGAGGTTGCAGCCAGCTCTGCCCACTACAGCTGACATCAGAATCCTGCAGAGTTCAGGATGCTGACACCTCAGCCTCCTCCCCACTCTCCTGGTCAGGGCCAAACCCACCTGCTGTCCTGCTCAGTCCCATCCCTTACCTTTCCCCTTCACCCATGCAGGACTGATCTTCCTCCTTCTGCCCAACACAGCTCCCTTGCTCTGCCAGCAGGCTCTCACTGCCCTGTATTGTACCTCTGGCAGCCCCCACATCCCAGGGCTGTGCCTTGTGCCTGCCAGAGAGAAAAGAAACAGGCAGGTCAGGGGAAACAGCTAGAACGCAGAGGACATCAGTCTGTGGTATCCTGCAAACCCTGCTTTGTCCCCCAGACACCATGCTGCCTTGTCTCCTGCATCCCAACATTTAGAAACACATCCCCATGGCATGCTCTGTGCCCTGTAGACATCAGATAAACAGGTCTGCCTTTCCTTCAGCTTCAGCAGAGATTGCCAACACCAGAGCTCATCCAGGCTGGAAACTGGAGGTGTCCTATTCACCACCACCCAGCCATGCTTGCTCATGTGCCAAAGAGTCCTGGATGCAGTGAGTCCTGCCCACAGAACTGGGGAGGGGATGAACCCTTTCAGCCCTCACAGTAGCACTGAAGAAGGACCTGGGAGAGGAACTGAGTCAGGTGTACTGATTATATGGAGCACTGCAACAGGAAGTACTTATTATCCCAGCCCTGGGGGATGCAAAACAAGCCTCCTGAAGGCTCAAACCCCATCTTACAGCAGTGTCTAACAGCAAGATCACAGACTGAGGTCCCCAGAAAACAAGCTGCTGTCACCCCCTGGACAGGAGGGCTGAGGAGTGCCACCATCCCCAGCGCCCATCACACGCTGCGTGCCTCTGAAGCCTTGTTAACACTGGGACACCACACATCAGATCACAAGGAAATGGTGTCAGAGCACTGTGCTGGGCAATCAGGGACCAGCAAGCAGGTGAAACAGGCACTGCTTAGGGGTACAGAACAATTTCTAGGGGAAGCAGGCACCACAAAATATTCTTCCCTCCTGGCTTATCAAAAACACTTCCCCTCATTTTGCTCAGCTGAACCCATTTGCTGCATTCCCAGTGATATCTGTCTGCCACTCAACAAAATCAAGGGTTTATCCCAACAAACTAACCAACAACTAGTCCCTGGGGAAAAACATGATAACATAATAAGAGGCAAAAGAAAAGACAAACAGGACAATAAAAGAACAGCACAATTTCTCTAAAGTAGCCATTCTCACAGAATATGCTATTAGTCATAGTTTTTCCCACCCCTATTCAGGAGGACCAGGGCCATGGGAGTCCCACATACCCACAGGACTGAAGTTCATTGGCTGCAAAAATCAGTCCTCACTCTCAAATCCTGCAGACTCATACCCACTCCATCCTGCAGCACAAGGTGCAAACAGAGAGCCCATGATTTGCCATCCCACAAATGCAATCCCACAAGGAGCCGAGCATCTCTGGTACTCTGCAAAGCATGTGTGGGAGATATGGTCCCCTGTCTCCTCCAAGCATCAGGTTCTGGAACTTGCATGGTCATGATTCATGTTTCACCCAGCAGACAGCAGCACTACAAACTCAGTAAGGAATCACCCAAGCACTTACATGCCAGCCCTGACTCTCCCCGCTGCTCCATGGCTTTGGCACAGGACTGTCCCTTGCTCCAGTAGAGTCCAAGCACCCACGTCCTGCGCACACACTGCGATTCAGCTGTCACGAGCTTGGTACCACTGTAAAAAAAGGGGGGGGGGGGGGAAGCATGGAAGTGTCCAAAGAGAGCAGGGCTTCAGCACTTGGAAGTCAAGAACGTGCACGGGGAAAAGGTGGTAGCTGTGATGAATGCTGTGGCTCCACTCTCTATAGGCTCCCAACAGCACGTTAGCAACTCCTTCCAACTTCCCTCCTAACATTCAAACCCCTGGAGACTGACCTTCACCTGATTTTCTAACAGAGTTTCCAGCAAACTGCACACTCAGCTGCTTGGCTTGGGAGTTAATGACTTTCTTTTAAAATTTAACACAGTTCTCCGTCACAAATTTCAGTTTGCCAGCACTGGGATCTGCCTTTGGCTGGATATTCAAATCCAAACACGTGCTTAGACAGCTGTGTCAGGTTAAAGGGTACCACAGGCACACATAAATCCTCCAAGGTTAGAGCTGGCTTTGAAACTCAAGGAGCTAAATCACATTGGAAAAAATTACCTGCCTCCCCAGGCAACTGATTTTTAGGAACAGAAAGGTTATTTCTGGGATTAGCAAAGTCTGCTGTTAAGGGCAGACACAAAACCTCAGCACTTCCCAGCAGTGGGATTGTTTAGGGTCTATGGCAAACACAGAGCAGAGGGGCATCATTATCATGCCCATTCCTGCAGCAGGAGCAGCAGTTTCCCTGGAAAATGCCAGTGAGGAGCCACAGACTGGTTGACCACTGATCCCTTTTCCAATCTGAAACCTGCAACAGGTTTCCCCTGCTGCAAGGGCATCGCATGGAGTAAAGCATTAAGTTGAACAAGGTTTAAAACTTATTGCCTGTTTCCTCAGCTGAGCTGTGTGCAGTCTGAAGCCTTGCTTACACCAAATGGCTGAACTGACCCCATGCACCCAGGCACCGCCTTCTGCTGCCACACCAGGGCTGGCACAGCCCAGCAGGTCAGTTGAGCTCACTAACCCAGCAGAAACTGAACTATTTATGGCACACTAAACTGGATTGGCCAAGGTTTGCAGAAGCAGTAGAGACCAAAAACCAGAAATGACACAGTAGGGAAGGGTGAGTTCCCTTTTGTTGGCAGAGATCTGCTTCAACACCTGGTGAAACCCAACTTCCACTTCACACAAGCACAAAGCAAGATGTACTGAGGTACATAAACAAATCTTCCTACCCTTTCATTTTCGGATTAAACTAATTTAATTGTAGACTGCTACTGAAAGGCCATCTACCTTTTTCTTCCCCCATTGTGACTCCCAACTTCCGTCCAACCATGGGAACAGGTACCAAAAAAAAAAAAAAATTAAGAATTTAAAAGCAGAACAGTGGGTCATACAAAGGTCTGCGTGGCTTAGATGTGTTTCTGATGGGCACAGTACATATGGGCACACTGATCCACTTGAAAATTTCTGTATTTTCAGAAGCCTGAACTTAGCTGGATCAGCCCACCTTAACCACCTTCTCCAGAGCTGATTTAAGCAAACAGCAGAAGCACCCTGCCAGGAATGCTCTTTCAGAGAAGTGAAGATTAAGATCTGCTTAAACTGGCCTGAAAACCAAGCCCTAGGGATGAAGGTGCATGTCAGAGCCAAGCAGGTCCAACAGCTCACTGTCACCAAAACTGGTCCCGTTTGGGTGGTGGCATGCCATTAGTTCAGCCCTAATGTGACCACCTTAAGACACTTCCATAGTGTAATGTGCATTCTAAATCAATTAGCAGAGCATAGCCTGATTATTACATACTTGGTTTCATGACAGTTTCATTCTCTGTAGTCAGCAAGGTGTTCTCCCTCCCCAAGCTGAAAACATTCACCTTCCCATTGCTGTTAAAGATCATTCAGTTCATCTGTCCAGGTGAGATAATGTCCAACCCTGCTGCAGAGTTCAGCCCTGGAAAAATAGGTCTTTCTGAGCTGCAACACAAACAGAAGCAAGATTCGTAGAGAAACAAATGCAGGCAAACTGTATGAAAGGCAAATCAGAGGTTACCCTACAGGTTTCCTTTTCAAAAGAAAAGTGAATTAACTTTCCAAAGTGAATTAACAAAGTTAGCATTAACGTAATAATTGGTACACGCAGCTGAAAATAGCTCCTTAACCTGTACACATAATTTGTCCAAGTGTCTTCCTTTGGGCAGACAGGAACATGTACTCAGTACAATCAGTAGAATTATTGGATGGCAATTTTTTGTAGTCACACCCACTGAATTAGTTTATGATGAAAGAGGATCCCAGAGAGACATCTTAAAGATGAAACAACTGAATTTGAAGACCTTCATCAGAGATAATTTAACCTCACCAGACCCGAGGTCAGGAGATAATTGGGCAAGAGACATCTGCATGCCAGAGTGCTGAGCTGGGAACCAGACTTCTTGCAGTGGCTATCTGTTCTCTAGGAGATGGAAAAAAAGGAACAATTCCAGACATTAGAGTTACGTTTCAGGATAAAAACAATACTTAACAATTTAGAAGATACAATTTGGGGGGGGGGAAAGAAAAAAAAAACAACAACGCTATGTCATTTTCTTTCAGAAATACAAAACAAATAAATAAAGCACACAAAGCAGCCAGGAACAGTCTCTTAAAACAAACTTAAACTAGTGAAAACAGGCGCCTGTAACAACATCCCGTATCACTGAAGTGATTCTGATTTGAGCTGTGTCCTGCTTTCAGCTCTGTGAACATTTGCTCTCTTCCTGTTTTTAACCAGCACTAATAAAGCCAACAGGATGTGCCCTCAATTCTGGCACTGAGCACCTTGCAGCCCTCCTCCTGACTTGTGCTCACTCATAACTTACTCTTAAAAGCAGCTTAGGGTGGACCCTGGTAATACTGATATGGAGGAAGAGGTGTGAATTGGCTCAAAAGCCTGCAGGGGCTGGGAATACAGGTAACTACTTGCAGGCTCAGGGACTAACAAAGTCCATTTAATCTTGCAACCCCAGAGAGAACCAATAGGGTTGTTCTCTGCACACAGTAAAGGTTTTGCAGACCAGAACCTCAGTGTATATGTGAACCACTTTCTGGCACGTTTCCCCTCAATTTTGAGGGGAGGAAGAAGTTAAATTATTAAGCTAACAATCTCATTACTGTAAGACCTGCATTTCCTCCCAACTTGTATCCCATTCATCATAACAGAGCTTCAGGAATGACAGAAACAACATAGATATTCCACAGCGATGGCTCTACCCAAAAATAATTTGAACTTTTATCACCTATTTTGTCATGAAGATATTGAAGTATCATTTTCTGAATGTTAAAGTTCTGAATGTTAAATGTTCTGAAGTTAAGCAAGATTCAACACCACTGATGCTAACAGTGTCTTCTGCTCAATACAGAAAGCACTTGGCAAGCTTTGTGCCCACGCAGCAGGACCATAAGGGAAGTATTTCCATGAAGTTCTGGGAAAAATGAGCCCACATGCCTAGCCTTACCACAAGCTTACAACTTACAGGTAGGTGTTCAGAGTAATTCACCTGACAACAGTATTTTCTTCGAAGCTTTCTTGCAACTTAGAAGGGAGGTGCAGCAGAAACAGTTAGGGGCCATTTGGAACATCTGGTCTATTTCCTCAACCACTGGCTGGGGGAGGTGCTCACAGTTTTCAGTGCTGGAAGTTAATCTAAGATGAAAGCAAATATAAGTATATAATTAGCAAATATAACACTGAGGACCTGGTAATTAAAAACTATGGAGTGTGCTGCCACAGCAACTCCATGGGTGCACTAAATCTATTTTCTAGCTAAGCAAACAAGAATTTACTGATCGTAACTTCTTTTTTTTTTTATATGCAGATCACATTCCAGGTACTGATATACAAACTCCATCTACAAAGACATAACTAAAGCCAGCTGAGGTCCTCAGGTGGAAGGAAGTTATCAGTGAGAAAGGTTTTATGCGTATAAGTGAGAGAAAAAAAATCACATTGGAATCTGAGCACTTACATCTCAGTGGCTCACATCTGCAGACACCATTCTGTCAAGCACTGCAGCAGGGAGATCAGGAAGAGACAGAAGAAAGCAAATTAATTTAGGGGGAAAAATAAAGAGGCTATAGGAAACATACAGTGTAAAATAGACAATACAAAACTGTACATGAATCAGATCATAGACTGTGCTTGGGCATACCCATCTCCTAGGCCACGACAGGCTGACAGTCTGGCATTACTCCCTGGCCTTTATTTGGGAGCAGAGGAGCTTTGTCTGACCCTGGCTCTGGGCCAGCATCATCTCTGCTTCTACTCCAGCCTACCCGCACCATTGCACAATAACACAACTCTGACTTGCTTTGTTCTTAAGTTAGGCATATAGGAAACAACCTTGCCTTCTGGCAAAACAGAAATCAACTTCTGATGGCTTTGTTAGCAACAGCAAGCCGACAGCTGGTCCAGAAGCAGGCATTAGCACTGTGTATTACAGTTACAAATGTACCAGTTACAATTGGTCATTATTTCATTAAAAAGTAATGCAACACCTGCTACAGCACTTCACCCCTGAGAGCCACTGAATGACCCTGCAAAAGAATTGTTAACAAAAGAATACATTGAAGTGAGCTAGAAACAAGACTTGAGAGACGTGTGGTTTGTACGAACAGTGATAGGCTTTTATTAATACAATTACTGTAAGTGGAAAAGTAATCAGCGCTGTCACGCACGCAAGCCCTCCTCCAGGTCTGACCTTTGCATATCCAAAATGCTGTGCACACATTATTATGTTCAATACGAGCTATACCTTTACCTATAAACATGTCTCACAACTGCCCATACTCCATCCCCAGTGCTGCTCCTGCTGCTGGGAAACACATGCTGCATGAAAACCTGCACTGTCAGTTACTGCTCCCAACTTCAGGTATCATCCCAGCACAGTACCAGATTAACCTTCTACCTTCCTGCACTCTGAGTTTACTTTGTTACCTCATTGGATCTAGGCATGATAGCTGTGGGGCTGGGGTCTGTAAGGTAGCGTGGCCTCACTATGCACTGCCCAACACCTGCACCGTGGGCAGGCTCAGGCAACAGCACAGCAGTTTCTCCTTCTCCATGCTACCTGCTACTCCTGGCACAGCAAAACCCACAGAATGAAGCAGTGGATGCCTCTGTGCACACACCAACACCCACACAGCACTGCAGGGAGAGGCAAGAACCCAAGAATAGGGACAACACAGCCACCTTCCCCACAGACCCCTCCGCCTCAGGGCTCCTCCAACCTGCCCCAGCTGCTCCCTGTCCCTCACACCCCCACCCATCTCCTCAGGCTCCCACCACCCCACTGAGGCTCCTCTTCACTGCCAGCCCCCACAGATCCCTTCCAACTGCCACAGCTCAGCTCCATCCCACAGCCCCCATCCCCCCCATGGGGCTGCCAGCTTACAGGCCTCCCAGCAGCCTCCCCCCACACACAGGACCCTCCCCGTAGCTCTTCTCTCCCCACAGCCCTCTCTTCACAGGTGATATAGGTCGCTTTCTTTAGTAATAGGGATTAGTAACCAATATATTAGTTTAGCAAAAGGAGCCCATAAGCTGTAGTCTTAAAACTTTCAGCCTTAGTGAGTGAATAGCCCTGTTTTCCTCAATAATTTTGCACTGGGAACATAATAGAATACTTTTATCTTTAGCCTCAAAACGTGTAAGGATATTTTCCTCAGGTTCCACATACGCTGTTATTAAAAGGTGACTCACTATGGCCTCACAAGCAGTGGGAATCTCCCTAACTGGGGAGCAGGGAATGGCAGTGGGTCAAAAGCCTCAGTGATGAAGCTGGTGGTGAAAAATGGGGAAGAAGCAGGCGGGCAATCGACCACCCCTGATTCCCCTGAGCATCCAAAGGGACACTGGCACGTGTTTATGAGGGAAGAACGAATCCGAGTGCCGATGTATATGTGTGCCTTGCTTGAGTTGCCTGGTACATATGGTGAGGAATAAAGGAATGCTGCTCTCTAACACCACACTGAGTTAGCCTTCTTTCCAGATGTCGGATGACACAGACTCACCCACCACCACTCCCCTCACAGCCCCTCTGCTCAGACTTCTCCCCCTTAACCCCCACGGCCATAGCGCCCCCCTCCCGTTTCCCGCCCACCGCCTCCCCGTCTCCAGGCAACGGCGGCCGCGGAGCAGGGCGGGAAAGCGCGGCGCGGTGCATTGTGGGGCGGGGCCGCGCGGCGCGGTTGTTTCCCGTGGCACCGGCTGTGCTGTGCGGGAGCTCAGGATGGCGGAGAGACCGGAGGATCTCAACCTGCCCAACGCCGTCATCACCCGCATCATCAAAGAGGCGGTGGGTGCCGGGCCGCGAGGCTGGGCGCGCGGGCAGAGGCCTCGCTTTCCATCAGAGATCCTCAGCGCGGGGTTCTGCTGCCCGAAACGCCGCACCTGAGAGCTGTGCCGAGCTCTGCGAACGCCACACCGGTGGCAGGGCACGAGGCAGCTCCCGGCCGCTCGGAGCAGCAGCTAACGTTCTTTCTAACTTGCTTTTTAGCTGCCTGATGGGGTGAATATATCCAAAGAAGCTCGGAGCGCGATATCTCGAGCAGCAAGTGTGTTTGTGCTCTATGCAACGTCATGGTAAGGATTTGTTGTGTCAGGTAAACCGCTCACTGATGTTTGTAACGCACCTCTCTGCTGGCTGGCCTGGAAATTCCTGCCTGAGTACATGTAACAATCGGACAGGTCAGTACAGCGGGAAAGGTGTTACAACGAAGGTGTAGTGACAAAAGGACTAGCACGACAGAGGTGCTATAAAGAAAGGGAAGAAGATTGCTCACTTGTATCAGAAGATTCCAGGCTTGTAGGGGAAGCTTCACCAAGGAAGAGATCCTTCCCCAGTGGCAGTCAGCCCTTAAATGGGGTCTAAGAGAAGTACAGCCAGGCTCCACCCCTTCCTGTCTCACAGCTGCATTGCCTTCACCTGTGCTCCCAGGGCTGACTGGGACCTTTCCCCAGGTGCTCAATCAGTGGTTCAGGCCGTGACTCAACAGTTATCATACAGTACATTTTGGTATTGTCTGTCTGATTAAACAAAACAATCACATTGTACCCCAGTCCAGCAGGCTGCAGTGGTTGGGTTTGGATTGCCTTTTACAGGTTTGCAAAGGCAAGAACCCTTTGGGAGCAGACTCAGAGGAACAAGATAAGAGCCGAGCTGGCTTTGAAGGCTCACCGTGCAGCCCTGGAGCTGGTCACACAGTAACGCCTTTGGGATGGCTGGGAACATGGGATCACCCAGAATATGCTTTGCAGAAGTCGCTTCTTTGGTATTGGCTTTGTGGAATTACTGCCTTGCAGCCTGCGTTCAGGCCTTCTCCTTCCCGATGGTTATTTGTAGGAAAGACCCAGGCACTCGGACAACTAATGATGTGCGAAAGCAATGCAACTAGGTGAAAACACAAACAGCCAGTGAAGACAAGAGGGCATCTTAAATTATTATAGTAAATGATTAACAAACACTGAATATTTAGGATGTTACTCTTTTTTTAATTTGTCACAGAATCATTTGAGTGGGAAGGGACATTTAAAGGTCATGGAGTCCAACTGCAATGCACAGGGACACCACAGCTCCAGCAGTGCTCAGAGCTCCATTCCCTGACATTGTCTGTCTGCAGGGATGGGGCACCACCACCTCTCTGTGCAACCTGTGCAGTGCCTCACTGCCCTTATTGCAAAAAACGTCTTCCTTATACCAGACCAAATCTCTCCTCTTTTAGCTGGAAACCATTTCCCCTTGTGTTATCATAGCAGACAAAGCTAAGGAGTCTGTCCCCTCCCTTCTCACAGCCCTGTAGATACTGACAGGCCGCTCTCAGCTCTCCCATGGCCTTCTCTTCTCCAGGCTGCACAGCCCCAGCTCACAGCCTCTCCTCGCAGGGAGGTGTTCCACCCCTTGGTGCATTGTTGTGGCCCTCCTCTGGACATGTTTAGAACTGTAATAAATGACTAAATTGATGGCAGTTATCAATTACCTCTCTTCTCCTTGTTTTTGACTAGTGCAAATAACTTTGCCATGAAGGGGAAAAGGAAAACGCTGAATGCTGGTGATGTTCTCTCTGCCATGGAGGAAATGGAGTTTCAGCGATTTATAGCCCCTTTGAAAGAGTCCCTGGAAGGTATTGTCCTCAGATCCTACTGAGGGAACTTCAGTAGCACCAAGTTCTATTTTCTTTGAACATCAAACAAGCAACACTTACTTGCCTGTCTTGTTTCTTGTTTTCTTTGCCCAGCATCTTACGTTGCAGTTTGTGTGAAGATTAATAATGTGCACCTTAACAGGGCTGGGATAACATTTCACAAGTGACGAGAACTGAGAAAGTCTTAATTGATATCAATCCTCTGTTATGTTTATCTAAGGAAAGTCATAGGTGTTGCCTGCAAATATGAAATCCCGTGTCCTTTCCAGCATTTTTCTGCTGAAACTTAACCTGATTTCTCATGGATGGGGCTGGTTAGCACAGCTCTCATAATAGGGAGAGTTGCTGCTATGAGTTCAGCAAGTGGACACTGGGCCACAGCTGCTGTAATGTTTACGTGGTGGAAACACTGGCTTGCAGTTTTTCAGTGTTCTTTTCTTTTTAGTTTACAGACGTGAACAGAAGGGAAAGAAAGAAGCGAGGAAAGATAAAGACAAGAAGGCAGACTCAGAGGAACAAGATAAGAGCCGAGAAGATGATAATGATGATGATGATGAAAGAATGGAGGACGAAGAGCAAAATGATGAGGAAGAGGTGGACAACTGAGCTTGCCAGTGGGACATACGGGGTTGGGTTTTTGTTACTAGGATATAAATGTTGTGAAGAAATCTTGCTGTGTTCCCTCTGGTTTCCAGTAGAGCTCTTTACTGTTCTTCTGGAATCTCTCTTTGGCTTTAGCATGTACACAAAGGACTTGGCTAAAGCGTTTCTCATGGGTGCCTCACCTCCTCCCTGCACGCAGGGGACTTGGCAGCTTCCCCAGGTGCTGAACAGACAGTAATGGGTCTGGTATTTTTATGCTGGATTGACTCTGAAACAAAGGGAAAGAAGAGAAATGTCAGATGGCTCAGTACAGAAATGACCTGGAGAACTGAAAAAACTTTTGAATAAGCTCATTAAACCAAGCGAAGATCCGAATCCTGGTTCATTAACCCTTTGGGGTTTAGAGTCTACATGATGATGTTAAAAGCCTTAGAAGCTGACAGTTTAAGCTTTTTATCCAAGTGATGTTTTTTCCTTCATTTTCTTGCATTCTGGCTGTGCCTTCTCTTTCCTGCTCTTTCACAGTGATACTGCCAGTCTCACCAGCTGTATGCAGCACACCTGTGCAAGGGCCAGTGGTCCTCTGAACTGAATTCTTCCCCTAAATGAACCAGAATTTAAAAAAAAAAAGGCTTCATAGCACTTAGAAAGTAAACTAATTACCAGAAGTGCTTGTTTTGTGTCTTTAAAGCCCTCAGAGACCAAGAGGGATTTTTATGAAAAATCTGAAGAAAGGCTAACTGAAAAAATTGTGTCTGAGGAACGAGAAAAAGCTGTGTCAAGTGGAACGTGTGCTGCAGCTCAGCAGTGGGCAGCAGTGGCTCTGATGGTCTCAGCTCCTTTCCCTCCTCTGCGGAGCTGCAGTTCCTGCAGACAGGTTGGTGATTGACTGCTGCAAGTGTTAGAATAGTGGTGGCTTTTGGGTTGGGTGGTTTTCTGAATTACTTTTTAAGTCACTCAAGGTGCGTGGCCTTCCTTGTGGTCTGTGGGCTCCAGGGAAGCAGGGAGGACAGCACAGTCCTGTGTGGGAAGGCCAGCTTCAAACCTGCGCTGTTAAAATGGCCTCTGTGAGAAAGATGGGGTCAAAACAGCTGAAAAATTACCTGTTAGAATAAGCTTATTTTTTGGACACAGTGCTTTATTATGTGACTGACCTTTTTCGAGACTAATAAACCTAACATTTAGACTTAACTGGGGTCTGGCAAAGGAAACATGAGGAAAATGTTAGAAACCTTATAAACAAATCCATCAGTTTGGCTGATGTGCAGTATAAACAAACACGAGCACTTGGGAGGAGCAGTGCGTCCCTTCGTGTTCTGGAAAGGTGATGCAGGGCTGCCCTGCCTTTGCCATTTCTGTGGCACAGTGACTCCTTCACAGACCCTCAGCCCCAAAAAGAGCTGAACCGACGAGGAGGTGCTGCTGGCTGCCTTCTACTGTCTGGAGGCAGTGGCAGATGAAAGGACTGCTTTTTTTGGTGATGTCTTCCCAAGATCTCGAGAACAAAAACAGCTGTCCTTCTAGGTTTGGGGGTTTTATTCTGTTTGGTTTTGTGGTTTTTTTTTAAGTTTTCTAGTATGTATTTGGGACGTGTTTTCCTACCGGGACCAGTATTTAAATAAAAGCTAAATTCTTCACACAACTTGAATCTTTGATTGCCATTGTTAATAAATGAGCTGTTGCCAGTGGCTGAAGTGCACGTCTGAGCACGCAGCAGAAGCAGCCACGGCCCTGCGTGCGGGGCGGGCGCGGGGCTCCGATCTGCCCGCATTCGGCCATGTGGGGGGGTTGGGGGGGGGGGCGGTTCAGGGGGGGTCGTGGGAGGGGCCGTCCCGCCACTGGGAGCGCGCCAAAACAAGCGCGCGCCAGCCCATTCCCGCGCTCCGCCCCGCGAGACTTCACGCCTCCCCTGCGGGGAGCCGAGGGGTGTCGCTATGCAAATCAGAGGGCGGGGCTATGCAAATTTAGCTGTGCTCTCGCGGCGGGAAGCGGCGGCAGGTGAGCGCGGGGTCGCGGGGGTTTGAGCGCGGTTCGCTCGGGGCTGCGGGGCGCTGCTGTGAGCTCGGGCGGTGCTGCACGCACGGAGCGGCGGCCCGCAGTGCCCGGGGCCGGCACGCAGCGCTCCGGGGCCGGGAGGCCCCCGCACGGCCCGGCCCGTTGCGACGGAGGTGGCGGCCACAGGGGCTCGGTCACCCACGGGCTCGGCGCTCCCGCCGCCTCCCGCAGCGCCGCCGGGCGGGGAAGGAGCTCGGACGGGTATCGGGGCGTGCGGAACCCTGAGATTCCTTAAGGGCAGAGAGGCCTTGGGGAGAGATCGTGACAAATGGAGGCGGGCATGGACTGCAGGGAGTGTAACAGTAGCGGGTTGTGCCCTTGGGACGGGACTGTGCACAGAGTGGGGACAGGCAGCTCCAGGACGGAGCCCTGGGGGTTCTGTAGCAGCACGGAGCTGTTCGGGGTGGGCCAGGCTGGGGCTGAGGAAAGGTGAGCACAGCCCCGGGCTGCCAGAGCTCAGAGTGTGCTGGGACACTGCTCTCAGCCGTGGCCTTGGGGTTTGGATGGTGCTGTGTGGAGCCGGGGTTGGATTCAGTGATCCCTATGGGTCCCTGCCAACTGCTGTGCTCTTCATCCATTGGCCGTCGTGGCAAAGCCAGCCACAGACACCAACCACGTGGTGGCAGAACCCGGTGCTGAGGCACAGAGCTCTGCCTGGCTCTGCACCCGAGGACTCCAGCAGTGCCAGGTCTTAGGGCCAAAGGGAAGAAAACACGGGGAAGTCACAGACAGTGAGTGCTGCAAACTGTGCTGTCACTCCCGTGCTGTCACTGCTCCCATGGCATCTCTGAGCACACCGTTTCCAGATCCTATCTGAAAGATAAAATCCTTCTGAACACGTTGTCCTTTGTTACTGACTGCTAATTAACCTGCCCTCATTAGCGTAGCTCCACTGTGTCTCCTAGGAGCTCAGCTTTCCGCTCCAGCTGTTGGCAGTGCTCCCCAGCCCCTTCTTGCTGCCCTTTGAGCAGTGTCAGCACTCAGCTCAGCTGATGGCAGCTTCCCCTGTAGGGGGCCAGGGGTGGGGGTCCCCCTGCATTGATGTTATCTCCTCTGGACAAGCCCTCCCCACTTCTCCAGTGTGGGCTGTGGCTGATATCTGTCCCTGACAACACAGTGGGAGCTGCTGCCTCTGTTCCCACCTGTCCCCCTCCATGGGATCAGCGCTCAGAGCATTTTCTGGATTCTCAAGGTGTGCTGTGCTCACTGAGCCTTTTGTTCTGCTGCCTGGAGCTGTGCCTGGGCAGTGCCAGCCTCCCAGGGGCTCTGCTGTGTGGAGTGGCAGCGACCCTGGGCTGGACGTTCCTTCCTGCAGTGCCAGGACACTGCCTGCGTGCTGCCAGCTGTTCCATACCATGCGTGAGCACCAACATGGTGCTTTTATAGTCCTTTTATGTATGTAATTCTGTAAGTAAGCAAGAGGTCGCCCCATCCCCAAGCCAGGAATGCAAACAGCTTGGTTCAGTCTGGTGCAGATGGACAACTTGGCTCCATGTTGGGATATTTGAAGGGTCTTTGAGCTTCCCCCAGTGTAAAACGCAGAAACACCTCCAATTAAAGTTTCCCAGAGGAATGGAGCCATCTCCTGCCCAGCTCTACTGTAGTGTAGGATGCCATTCCTGGGCTGCAGTCCTGGTGAGCAGAGTGAGGTCGGTGTGTCCTCAGCTGAGCACTGGTGGAGGAGCGCTGAGGTTTAGTGTTGGGGAGATCAGCCAGGTGCTGACACCCCATGTGTGCTGTGGGCAAAGGGAGCATGGTTTGGATAAGCCAGGGGTTTGTTGTTGTGAAATGTACATCTAAATTACCCAGTCACAAGATTATTAGTGAGCTGTAGAAGAAGAAAATACTGTTACAGGCAAGTCCTGTGGCTGGGCAGGGCGGTGCACAGCCCGCAGGCTGATGTTAGCAGAGGAGGAATGGCATTTACTGGGTTATGGGGCGGAAGCTCCTGCTTCGTCCCCACAGCCTGGGAAGCAAATGCCCTGGGGAATTCACTGCAGCTCGCAGATGTCCAAGCAGAGGCAGCATGCAGGGCCATCACGTTCTTTTTTTCCCCATCTCACAGTCACCAGTTGAGCAGCAGCTGCGATTCCCAGTGAGCAGGGCTCATTTCCTGTGTTGAAGCCTGTTAGTCTCAGGCTGGTATCTGCCAGGGCGAGAAGGGTTTGATCTAGACATAAAGCAATAGAAGTGCTTCAGTGGCACCCAGTCCTTGACCTCCTGCTTTTTTTTTTTTTTTGCTGTTTCAGGGTCTCTTCTCACAACATCTCTGTGCTTTCCCAAGATGCAGGCAGAGTCACTCCTTCACAGTGGCTACTTCCACCCCGTGCTGCGCTCGTGGCAGTGCACAGCCACCACCTTCAATGCCTCCAACCTTATCTACCCCATCTTTGTCACGTGAGTCATGTGGTGCTCTGGGCTGGGGACAGACCAAACTCAGGTTGGCCGGGCATAGCACTACAGGCATGGGCATCCCCTGAGCAATCAGAGGGATTGAGACGCCCCAAAAGATTCCCTGTGGACAAGTGTGGGGCAGGGGCTGAGTTCTGTGGGCACAGCCCATCTGCAGTATTCCTTCTCACTCCCAGTGCTCACATCTCTGTCCCATCTGCCCTTTGCAGTGACAGCCCTGATGCGGTGGAGCCAATTGCCAGCCTCCCAGGACAGGCCAGGTAAGGGCCAGAGCCAGCCAGGAGCTGCTTTGCAGCTAGAGATGAGCACAGGACAGGGCAACACTCCTGTATTGTTGTACATATTCCCTGCCCTGAGGACCCACCAGCATCAAGTAGGGTGGGAACATCCCTCTGCTCAAAGCAGGGAAGGAGAGCAACATGGGGATGCTAGGTGGTGGCAGGGTTCCATTGGGCACACAGAAAAGCTGGAAGTGAGGCCAACAGCAGCTGGATGTGGACACTTGTCCTGCATTCAGCCTTGTAGGATGGGCAGATCCTGCTATGTTTGCAAGGTTTGGACAGAGGCCAGAGTGGGATGTTCCCAGGGGCAGGGTATGTTGGGCAGGTTTTCCACATCAGCCATTGCTGTTGGACAGTGGAAGGTGGGTCAGCATGGGAGGGGCTCCTGGTAGCTCGGTCAAGTCACACAGGACCTTGTTACTCCCAGCACCCAATCTGCTGGCCCTGGGCACTCAGCCATGGTTGTGCAAGCAGAATGCATACAGGAGAGCCTGCAGCCTGTGCCATGCCAGGCACGATGCCCTGCACCCCGCACACTGTGCTGAGCCCAAGCCTGGCTTGCTCAGGGCTGCAACAGGAAAGCTGAGATAAGGGATCCAAGGGCAGGGCACACTCATCTTTTCAGAGCAGAGACAGCGCAAGGCTCCCTGCTCTGTCCCTGCCTGGCAGATAACTGTGCTGTAACCTCAGATAAGGACCTGGATTGTTCCTTCCAGCAGCACCTCCCCTGTATCTCCCACTGCTGCTTGGTGTGCACCAGCATCCAACTTAATGATTAACTCTGGTCCATCCCTGAGTGGCCCAGCAGGCAGGGCCTGGCCAACAGCTAGGTGCACTGCTCAGGTCAGAGGGCTGTGTGCTGGCACACTCACGGTGTATTTGCTGGATCACAAAGATGCTGGTCCCAGGGCAGAATGGGCTGCTGGTACCCAAGTGGTTGCTATATGCAGCTGAGCATCCCTGCCCCTGTATGTGAGCAGCCCCCTTTGCCTTGTGGCAGTGATGCAGGGTCTCCAGGTTAGCCTTCAGCATGGCTCCCATCCAGTTCACCCTCTAGGGGAGGTTTGGGTGCCTGGCAGCATCACTTCACTTTGGTTTTCTCAGGTATGGAGTCAACAAGCTGGAGGGGATGCTGCAGCCCCTTGTTGAGGATGGTCTGAAGTGTGTGCTCATTTTCGGGGTGCCCAGCAAGGTCCCCAAGGTCAGTGTGCATGAGCAGGTGAGGGGGCCACAGAGATGTGGGGGAGCACTGTGGGGGTGGAGGGTCTCCCAGTAAAACACAGGCAGTTTGGGGTTGTGGCAGACCATTCCACAGAGCAGGATGGAGACGGGAAACTGCAACAATACCCACAACACTCCCAGTAGCTCTGGGTGCCTCTGCTATATTTCTCTGTATGAGTGGTGAGATGAGAGCAGAGAGCTCTGCATTTCAGAGAGCAGCATTGGAGCTTGAGAAGAGCACATCCTGTGCTGCTCCTCCTGACCCAGTCAGGAGGGGACTGGGAGCTGTTGCAGAGAGGCCCCAAGATCTGTGCTCATTTTGGTGTTGCTGCTCTGTCACCCTTTTCCACCACTGGTGATCACACCACTCTGCAGTAAGAGGTCTCATAGTTCAAGAGCATTCCCTGGATTGACCTGCGGCCACGGAGGAGCTGGTGGGAAGCCCTTAGCTCTGTGTGCTCAGGCATTTCTCTTCTTGCAGGACGAGAGAGGCTCTGCTGCAGATGCAGAAGACACACCTGCCATCCAGGCCATCAGGAAGATCTGCTCCACGTTCCCACAGCTGCTCATTGCATGTGATGTCTGCTTGTGTCCTTACACTTCCCATGGGCACTGCGGTGAGCACACAGCATGGGGGACTGGGGTGCTGTGCAGGCACCTTCCTCTTACCAAGAGTCTCTGGGGGTTTCTGCTTTCTTGTGAGAACTTCTGGGTGCCAGAGGGGCCTGGCCAGCACCTGCCTCAAAACTTCCCAGCACTGTGTTGAGCATGGATGACCTGAATTTTGCAGTCAGGGTGGGAAGTACAGGTGGATCAAGAACCCACTCCCTACCCCTGAGTCTATCTGAGCACCCATCTAGGTCCCCCATCACTGAAATCCTTTTCCTGGAGCACTCACATGTCAAATCCTGCCTGTGGGCACTGCACTGTTAGTCTCCTGCTCAGCCCCTCTTTATCCAGCTCTAACACCTTCCCCGCTGTTGCTCTGAGCGTCTCTATAGCTTGTTGCAGAACTCCAAGGATTGACACCATCACCTCACTGTCCTGCCCCTTGCCTGACTCATTTTTTCTTCCAGGCATCCTGCGGGAAGATGGCACCATCCAGAATGAGGCCAGTTGCCAGCGGCTAGCAGAAGTGGCACTGGCTTATGCCCAAGCAGGTGAGCAGTGCCTAGCAGCAGCAACCACACATGGCTCTTGTCACCTTGCCCCTTCTCACTTATAGTCAGCCCAAAAGCAAACCGTGACTGGCTCCAGTGGGAGGGCTTCCACTGAGCTGGGGAAACATCCACCTGCCAACCCTGGAGGAGCTGCAGGGACTCCAGACACCTCCTTCAGCCCTATGAGGGAGATGCCTAGGGTCACCCCCTCCTGCAGGCAGATAGAGCCTTGGGCTTGTTATTTCTGGCCTCCCCCTGCAGGCTGCCACATCGTTGCCCCCTCGGATATGATGGATGGGCGCATTGCAGCCATAAAGAAGGCTCTGATCTCCAACGACATGGGCAACAAGGTGAGCGTGAAATGTGTGTGCCATGGGAGCTACCCCAACGGGGTGGCTGCACCTTGAAGCAGCCTGAGCACAGAGTGGAAGAGGCAAACCTCCACATTGTTCAGGACATGCTGCAGGCATTTTCCTGCCCTAGTGCATGGAGGAAGGGAAAGTTCTTGGCCAGACACATGGGGCCAGTGAGGTGCCAGGCCTCTGGCAGGGGACAGAGGAACAGGACAGAATATAAACTGTAGGAGGGAATTCCACCTTCGAGCTGGGATGCAGCAAAGAGCTTCAGCCCTCATAGCCCCACTCTCCTCTGCAGGTCTCAGTGATGAGCTACAGTGCCAAGTTTGCTTCATGCTTCTACGGACCCTTCAGGTGAGGTTCTACAGAGATGGGAACAGCCCATATTTGCAGGAGTAGCAAGGAGGGAGGCTGCACTGCACCAGAGAGTGTATTTTGGGATGAGCCTTTGCTCACCCAGCAGGTAGAGCTCATCCCAAGAAAGGCCTGGACCCCAATAGAGCTCCTGAGGAACTTAGAAGCAAAAGGAAAATATTTGAATCACCTTCACCTCAACCCTATGGGCATGGGGAAGGCTGTGGGTGTGGAGGCTTGCTGGGGCTACGCCCCATCCTGAGTCAGATGGGGAGGAAGGGGGAGCTGCTCTGGCTGCTGTCCCAGCTTGGCCTCACACTGAAGGCACTGATCCCTGTGCCCTACTTGTTCCCAGGGATGCTGCACAATCCAAACCTGCCTTTGGAGATCGGCGCTGCTACCAGCTGCCCCCAGGTGCCCGCGGTCTGGCACTGCGAGCTGTGGTGAGTCCAGCCAGGCCCTGTGGCCTTGTGGGGACCAAAAAACTCGTCCATCCAAGATGGCCAAGGGTCCTTGCCCTGCACAAGTCAGAACCTCGATGACCATCAGCTGACCACAGAGCCTGAAGAAGATGTATAAGGAGCTGGGCACTCCATTACCCAACTGTGGCTTGGAGTACGGGGACAAGGGATGAGGTTCCGGGTCCAGCTGTGGGCTCCTGTGGCCGCTGGGGGCCCCTTCTGTGTGCCAGACTCCTGGGAAAGTAATCACTGGGTCAGAAATTCTGAGGAAACATCCATCAGTTGTGAGCTGCAGGGACTGTGTGCATTCTCCCTGCAGGACCGGGACGTGCGTGAGGGTGCAGACATGCTGATGGTGAAGCCTGGGATGCCCTACCTGGACCTTGTGCGGGATGTGAAGGAGCGGGTAAGGCCCGGCTGAAGACACCAGGTGTCCCCAGAGGAGAAGTGGGTTGGGGACAGCCATGGCACCTTTCCAAAACCGGTGGGGAGAGGGGGACACTGCACAGCTGAAGAGCTCCAGTCCTCGGGCTGGACAGACGATGCCCCGCTGTCCCGCTGACCCCTGCCGTTGCCTGCAGCACCCCACGCACCCCCTGGCCGTGTACCACGTCTCGGGAGAGTTCGCCATGCTGTGGCACGGGGCGCAGGCGGGCGCCTTCAGCCTGAGGGCCGCGGTCATGGAGGCCATGGCCGCCTTCCGGCGTGCAGGTGAGAAGCGGGAAGGCACGGGGCCAGGTTGCCACGATCCCCCGCCCCGACCCCTGCCTCCCATCCGCTCTCCTCCCCGCAGGGGCCGACGCCATCATCACGTACTTCGCGCCGCAGCTGCTGCGCTGGCTGAGGGAGGAGGCGGCGGCGGGGCGGGCCTGAGCCGGTGGGCGGGGCCGGAAGTGCGGGGGCAGTAACCGGAAGCGCTGGGGCGGAACCGGAAGCGTTAGCGGCTCCTGGGCCTGGCCCCGCAGCCCCGGCTTGAGGCAGCGGCGCGGCCGGGGCTGAGGAGGCCGTTCCGCTCCACCGCCCAAATTCCCCCGCCTCAGCGGAGGCCCCAGATCGGGGCTGATCCCCCCCAAGCGCCGGTGGGCCCGAGGCCGATACGGGCCCGCGGTGCGTCATGCTGTCGCCCCCGTGTGTGCTGTAGGTTCCCTTTAATCATAACTTTGACCGAAGCGATGCTCAGGCTGCGCCTTTTGACGTGGGACGTGAAGGACACGCTGCTGCGGCTCCGGCAGCCCGTGGGGCTGAGTTATGCGGCCGAAGCTCAGGCCCACGGCGTCCAGGTGCAGCCGGAGGCGCTCAGCCAATCCTTCCGTGCGGCCTACAGGGCCCAGAGCCGCCGCTTCCCCAACTACGGCCGGGCCGAGGGGCTGAGTTCCAGGCAGTGGTGGGTGGATGTCGTCAAGGAAACCTTTCGGCTCGCGGGTGTGCACGAAGACGCGGTGCTCTCACTGATGGCGGAAAACCTTTACCGGGACTACTGCAGTGCACACAACTGGGAGCTGCTGCCGGAAGCCGGGGAGACCCTGAGCTGGTGCCGCCAGCACGGCCTCCACATGGGTGTGGTCTCCAACTTTGATAACCGGCTGGAAAGCATCCTGGTGCAGTGCAACCTGCGGCACCACTTCCACTTTGTGCTCACCTCTGAGGCTGTGGGTGTTGCTAAGCCAGACCCGAAGATCTTCAGGACAGCCCTACGCCTTGGTGGGGTACTGCCTGAGCAGGCGGCCCACATCGGGGATGACTATAGCAGGGATTACAGGGCAGCACGGGAGGTGGGCATGCACAGCTTCCTGCTCCACACCCCTGGGCAGAGCACACAGCCAGAGGTGCCGCCGGGGCACATCCTGCCCACGCTGAGCCACCTCCTGGCTGTCATCGAGAAGGGGTAGCAACAAGAGCTGCCCTTTGGAAGGACCAATGCTGCTGCTGAGCGGCGATCCGCTCCTGGACTGTGACTTCTTGTTGCTGTTTGGGGTAAGGAAAAGAAACAAGCGCTTCTGAGCATGGGGAGAGGCCCTGCCCACATTGCAGGAGCAACATTCAGGCAATAAAGTGTACCTGGCACACAGCATTTGTGCTGTTTTCTTTCCAAGTGCTTCATGTTGGGTGGGGCCTTCTGCTGCTGGAGCTGGGGAGTATATCTGGGTGCAGCACAGAAAGCATTTCACTTACACTCATCCATCTATGCTCCAGCAAATTAATTCCATCAGGAGGGATGGCAGACTGATAGTTATCTCTTAGTCACCGATTCCTGCAGAGTGTCTGGGGACAAGCTGCCAGCAGAGCAGTCTCTGCACACCTGGTGGACCTCAGGTTTGCCACCTCAACAAGCAGCTCCCTCTCCTCTGGAGCTGTAGCTGGAAGCAGTCACAGCCCTCCTGTTGTGGGTCTGGAGATGCAGAATTTTACTTAGTGTAATTTACTGCCAGCCAACTTAATTACTGATTTGGATACTGAGAAATAGAATCACAGAATGGCCTGGGTTGGAAGGGACCTCAAGAATCATGACTCTTCAACTCCCCTGCCACAGGCAGGGCCACCAACCTCCACATTTCATACCAGACCAGGCTGCCCAGGGTCCCATCCAATCTGGCCTTCAACACCTCCAGGGATGGCCAGAGCATCCACAGCCTCTCTGGGCAGCTGTTCCAGCACCTCACCACTCTCATAGTAAAGAACTTAAATAAGAACTTAAATAAATAAAGATAACAATTTTTAAACACCAAGGAAATGCGTTTCTTTCCTTCACCCAAGCTCAGTGTCAGTCCAACACCTTTCTTACTTCAATCAGCTGCCTGTTTTCACTGTAGTATGCTCAACCTTGCCAAGCCCTAGGAACAAGCAGTTCCATTCAGGTCAATGCTAATGGCTCCTCTCTTGCTGCTCCTCTGTTCTGGGAGATGCTGATGGTCCATGAGAGTGTCCCTGCACAGTGTGGGTTCTCATATGGGTGATAACCCCAGTTCGTGGTGTCCCTCCTGCTGCTAGGGCTCCTCTTTCCAAGTGTCCCCTACAGCTTTCCATGCCTTCTGCCACTTCTCTTTCATTTCTCCAAACAGCTCTTAACCTTTAGTCAAGATTGAAATAATTTTCATTCCTGCAGCATGGAGTGTTTTGTTGCCTGCGTTCCTCCCCATTGGAGCTGGAAAGAAGCCCTTGTTCTGAAGAGGAATTAAATGATTCACTCACAGAGGACTGGCAGAGCCAGGTGTTAAACACTGATCCCATGCCCCAGCCTTCACAATTTTGCTCTCCCCACCTTTCACTCCCAACTCTGCTGAGCAAACTGTGGTGTCAGGGCCAAGGTCCTCCCATGCTGAACTGGGCTCAGTGGAAGCTCTGCTTCCTGCTGCAGCACCTCCCAGCCCTGAGGACTCCAACAGCATGGGAGCTGGGGAGAGCTCACAAGAGTCTTCAGAAGGCACTGCGCTCCTGTGGGGGTGCTTGGAGACTGATTTGTGTCTTTCCCAAAGGTCCTGGCTCTGGGTCCTGGAGGGCAAACATCATGTGCTCTGTAGCCTGAAGGAGATGAAAGCCATTGTAAAACAAGAGAACAGATATACAGGCTGAAGGCAAGTCTTTTCTGATCACTGTACATGCTGAAGGCACTGTGTGGTGTATACAATCACCGTCCATACAGCCGTATGTTTGCAGCCCACCTCTCACTGGCTGAGCGAGATGCTCTGGTGTGCCACCGCAAAGACAGGGTAGAGTGGTGCTGCAAAGGCCTCCCTGTGCGAGAAGAGGATGGTACAGGAATCGGGGTCATAGAAAAGCACCTCCCCTCCCGCAAAGTCAACCAGCACACCGATCTCAGTCGGGGCCCTGAGCAGCTCCACAGGCTGGGGCTGACCGGCGTGCAAGAACCGGAACTCCTTGTCGTAGCGTGAGAAGACCCAGGAGGCAGCGTTGAAGCCCAGACGGGCCTCATTGCCAGGCCCCTTCCGTGGCAGCGAGCCGTAGCACACCCCCAGTTTGTAGGCACAGCTCTTCTCCACGCTGACCTTCCATGCGTGGAGCCCCGTGTGAAAAGCCGCAGCAGCCAAAGCGTTGGGCCAGTGGTCAAAGCGCTCGGGGCCATCCAAGTCCAGCTTTGCTTTCTTGGGGCTGAAGGTCAGGGTTTTCTTGTCTTCCGACAGGCTCAGGTGGGGGCTGACAGTTTTCTCATCTATGCTGATTTCCTGAGAGCCTGGGAGAGAAGCATGCAGTGAGCACACGGAGGGCCTTCACCACCCCAGGAACCACCCCCACAGCGATGGGCCCAACTGCTCCCCGCAGTGATAAGGGCAGCACTTGTGTTGCCACTTCCCAGAGCGGTGTGAGAAGGGATGGAAGGAGACAGCTCAGAGCCACGGGCCAAATCCAGGCAGGAATCTGCACTCACTGCACCAGAACACATCTAAGGCGACGGCCTGGAGTTCCTGTCTCATACAGACAGGCTGCCAAATAGTGTGAAGGAGAGCAGTGATCTGAGCAGGGACTGGGTGTAATTCCTATGCATGGCAGGGAGAAACCTAAACCCCAGCCCTGTCCCTGCAGCCTCCTTGTCCCTGCTCCTCCACCCCAAGGTGAGCCAGGAGCCCGCCAGGATGGCACTTGCTTGGGAAAACCAGCAAAGCTGGTCCTGCAGGGACAAGGAGGGATGGGCAGAAGAAATCCCTTCCCTGCTACAAAGCACACTCAGCCCAAAGTCGTTCATCAGCTCAGAACAGTCCATCAGCCCTGAGTGGTTTGGAACAGCCTCAGGAGGTGGCACCAGGAATTGGATGAACCACTGCTCGTCTCTTTTGCTGTGACGCAAGGACAGGTCCTTTATTCACAGCACAGAGGCAGCACCCAGCCCTGCGGGACCTGCACACTTTCCCTGTGCCACCCTTCCTCCACACACACCTCAGCAGCCCACGAGGGGGTGTGAGCGCTGAGTAGCTGCACAAATATTTCCCCTGCCCTATAAATCCCTAAGCAAAGGGGAAAGGCTGCTGCCCGCATGACTCACCTCTGCCCACTCCCGGGAGATGCAGTTTCCCTGTCCAGTGCTTTTCCTTGCCCTGCTTTCCCCACTCTCTCTCATTCATTTTATGCCTTCAGCTGATGAAGAAATGGGGCTGGAGCAGGTGAGCCTTTTGCTGTGCCACCCCACACTGCGGGGCTGGGCTGTAGGAGGAGCTCAGCCACACAAAGCCCATTCCTGCTCCATCAGCCCCTGTCCAGCATTCAGCACCTGGCAGGACGAGGCCCCCAGATAACCAAACCACTGGGCTGCCACTCCAGAGACACAATGGAATGGGCTGAGATAAGGTAATAAGTCTGCTCAGTAGGTACGTGTTAATCACAACACATTTTACTGCATGGAAAAAGCCAAGTTCCTATTTCCACACCTGATACTGAAACCCTCGCAGCCCAACACAGGCACCGTGTGAGTGCAGGCCCTTTGACCAGAGCCCTCCCAGGATGCTGCCAAGGGCTTTATGGGACTTAGTGTCTTAATGCAAGCTGGGACTACTGCAGTTAATACTAAATTTGTAAAGCTATGTCCTGGATGGACTATTAGTGAGACAGGCAGGCATCCTATGACAGTGGTGTGTCAAATCTAACACCCCCACACACACATGCACACAAAAAGCATCAGAGTGAAATTTCCATGTAATGTGTGCAGCTATAAACCCAGCACTGTGATTTGGTGCCTCAAAGTCCTCACAGCTGGCAAGGATGCGACTGGGAAAGGAACAGGAAAACCACATCACAGCAAAGGGAACTAGAGGCTGACTTGGGAAAAAAATCTGAGAACTTGCTCAGCTCTGCCAATAGCAACTGCAGGATTTTGCTGAATTAATCTCAGGTGGAGCAGCACCAGAGTGTGCAGCAGAAGACACAAACATTGGCACTATCTGCCACACACAGCTGACACACAACAACCTCAGAGCGATACCAGTCAGAAGCACACACACTTGAAAGGGATCTGGGGAGCACTCATCCCCACCAAGAGCAAGGTGAGCAGAAGTCAGGAGTTATCATGTGAGCATTGGGAAGATAACCCTGGGGAGAGGAGATGGACACCTTTTCAAATTGTGAAGGATGCTTTGAGGAACAAGAAATACATTTGAAGGCTCTAACAACATCCTGGGAAAGCAAACATTTCACAATCAGCCATCCACACTGATTGTTTACAGATGAAAACCACTCCTGCTCAGAGCTGCCACACCATCACTGCTGCCCCAGCACACCAGGACATGGCTCCTCAGGCTCACAGCCACCTGCAGCTGCTCACAGCCACTGCTCACAGCCACTGCCTGCCCTCCCAGCCCTGAAGCTGTTGCTGCCCACTCGGTGAGCCCCAGGAGCACATGGAGGTGAGGCAGCACAGGGGGACAGGAGGTGCCAGGTCCTCCAGTGCTGGGGCAGGACACAGCCTCAGGGTGGTCACACTGCACCCAGGGCTTTATTGGGGTGCAAAATGAGCTTGCAGAAATCCAAATCTGATAGGACACTGACCTGCCATGCAGCAGAGAACCGCAGAGGCCCACAGCCGGTGCAGCAGCGGACTCTGAACACGCTGCTGATTAAAGTTTAACTTGGCAGACTCCTGCGGCTCTAAGATTCCCTCTGCCAACTCTGTCCTAGCAAAGAGACACAGCAGTTACTTTGAAATCCGGCGATTAATTGACAGTTGCTGAGAGGTGGTGGCAGAGACCTGGGGGAAGGAGCACTGAAACATGAGCTGGAGGAGTCACAAGAGTGGCACTCACTGCAGGGAAACTGCTCTCCTCCAAAGTGATACTTCTGGTTGGTTTCGATCACAGCCCCTTCTGAAAGGACTTCAGTTTTAAAGCACAGCCCTGCAGCCTGAGCCAACAGTTTCCTTATGCAGCACATGCAGGTTACATGCAGCCGAGACCAGCCGTCAAGATACAAGGAGAAAACAATGGGCGGGCTGCAGGGAGAGCATTGGGTTTCCCTGTGAGGTTTTCTGTGGACAAAGCCTGATTGCTAGAGCAGAGGAGTGAGCTGGGACTGCAGATCCCACGTAATGAGGTTAAGGACCTGCTGGGTCCTTGCAGCTTTCAGCACACGTCAGCTCATCCAGTGCTGCCAGGCACGATGTGCTGCAGTGGGTTTATTGCTCTCTGCAGGAAAGCTGCAGACAGGAACAGCAGGCCAGCTCCTCGGGTGGGCGATGTGACCCTGCCTCCAGGGCAGAGCTGTGCTGCTTTCTGAGGGGCTGGAGGAAGTCTCCTGCTAGCAAATGCCAGAGCACCTGTAGGTGCCTGCAGAGGGACACTGCACAGCCCAGTTCCCAGCACTTCTGAAGCAAAGACCAGAGGACACATGAGAATCTCTGTTCTCTGTCCTCATCCTCAGAACAAGGGAGGGAAGAGCAGAGCTGTGGCGTGCTGCCCACTGGGGGAAGGCAGGAGGTGCTGGGCAGGCTCAGAGAAGGGGTGAGGAAATGCAGGAGCAGGCAGGTACTAACCTCTCGAAGATCTCTTGTTCTGCATTCTGGGGACAAGGAGAGAAAGAGTCAACACAGCTGAAATTCCCACAGAGAAAATCCCAAACCCAGGCTGGGGCACAGCAAACCAGGGACCCAGAGAGCACCAGTCTCCTTCCTGACCCACAGAAAGTACCCTTGACCACAGCTTTGGCCTCAGCAAGCATCCAACATCCATTTTCTTTGGCTGTGGTGCTTTTCACTCCTTGCCTCAGAAAATGAATGGGAATGGCTGAGGATGCTGCATGTTCCCTGTACCTACAGCTCAGCTCTGCCAAGCTAGCAGCGGCTCTGGGGCACAGCACAGGGCCTTCCAGACAGCCTGCAAGCTGAGGGGAGCAGGAGACTGCAAACACAGCTGGCTCTCCTGCTGTAAGGGAAACACGAAGGAGACCTACAGGAGGTTGGTGTTGGGAACCACAAAGCAGCAGATTGGACCCCTGCCCTTTGGTACACACCAGGCTGGATGCACCTGGAGTCTCTTACTGCTGCATCCTGCCTTGTGCAGGTGAGAAAACCCCTGCCCTGTCTGTCTGTCAGGCTCTGTCCCGTGTCCCTCCCTCCTCCCCACCTCTGGAGCACTGCAGAAGCACCCTGTGCTAGCAGCCACCAACCCTGAAAGCCTTCAGTAAGGGGTAAAGGTGCTGCAAGGGTTACAGACCCTAAGGCAAAAGACAGACAATGCTGTGAGCAATTCCACTCCTCCCTACAGCTGATGACATTGGGCCCTTCTCTGGCAACATCAGTTAGCAGAAATTCAGAGCCCAGCTCAGAGCTGCAGGGTTCACTGTGTGCTTCTCAGTTTGCCATGAGATGACACGTATCAGTTTGTAACAAATACCGACACCAAGCACCCAGGGTGGAGAATTTATGAATGCTATTCCCCCTCCTTTACTTGGCAAAAGAAGAAATAAAGGAGTCTTATGGCCCTCTCCATCATGTTAGATATGATGAGCAGCAGCTAAGAGCAAGCAGGAGGTGCAGTGCCTTCCTGCCTGCATCTAAAGCAAGAGGAGCCAATTAGTAAAATGCAGTTTAGCAGCTGGAAAAGCAGCCGAGCAAAGGGAAGCAGACACTGCTTTGTATGGTTAATACCTCAGACAGAGGTATATGCTGCACAACAGGATGGACCTCCAAGAAGAGCTGCAGGTGCTCCCAAGGACCATATTTTTATTAACAGGGCAGCAGAAAGCTGACAGCCCAGTCTGACCTGCACCAAGTGGGCAGCATCACACCCACCTAGAAGCCTGGGGGGATTGCTGGGATCACATGAAGCCCAATTCCAGCTGCCTGCTGTCACTGCACAAACTAATCAACGTCATAATTAAGTCTGAGCATCCGTGATGAAAAACCGAGGCTGTTTCTGGGCCAGCTGGACCACCCCTTGGTTTGGGAGGGGCACTCACCACCAAGCCCTGGTCGTCCAGGTTGGTGATCATGTCCACCAGGTACATGCGGAGGGCAGACAGCTTCTGCAGTGCCTCCGTCCAGTGTGCCTGCTGTGTCAGGATGCTCTGCTGTGCCCGCTCCTCCTCTGCGTGCACCTCCTCCAGCAGCCGCTGCTCCTCGTTCTCACACACCTTCCCCACCAAGATCAGCCTCTGGATGACCAACTCTCGTGCGCTGTTAGCGGCGCTCTGCCAGGGAAAAGAGAGAGGAGAAACAGCTGCAACCCAAATGAACACCCACAGCCCCCGAGGGCTCAGCTTTTCACATTGCCCTGTTAATTGAGCCCACGCCACAGCAACCACAGTGATGCAAACAGAGGTGAATGGGACAACTGACCCGAAGCCTGCTGACCGCCTGCTGGCCCAACCAGCACACAAACTAATTGCACACTGACCACTAACCACTGCAGCAGGGGAGCAACAACAGCCTGCTCTGCCTGGGTCCCAAATGCCAGCCCTCCTCTGAACTGCCAGGAATCACCATCAGCAAAATACAGTGCTGACCACAATAGCTGTCTTCATCCTCAGGGACAACAAAGCACAAAGCAGAGCAGGACAGGATGAGATGCCAGCCCTAGCTGGGGTGACCACACTGCAGCCTTTCAGTACCTAAAGGGAGCCTACAAACAGGAGGGGAATCAACTCTTGGAAAGGGGAGATAACTGCAGGACAAGGGGAAATGGTTTGAAGTTGAGGGAGGGAAGATTGAGGTTGGATGTCAGGGGGAAGTTCTTGACAGAGAGAGTGGTGAGGTGCTGGAACAGCTGCCCAGAGAGGCTGTGGATGCCCCGTCCATCCCTGGAGGTGTTCAAGGCCAGGTTGGATGGGGCCCTGGGCAGCCTGGGCTGGTATCAAATGTGGAGGTTGGTGGCCCTGCGTGTGGCAGGGGGTTGGAGCTTCATGATCCTTGAGGTCCCTCCCAGCCCGGGCCATTCTGTGATTCTAGCATGATGTTGGATGGCAGCACACCAACACCTGTGTGCCAAGGAGCCCCGGGACCGGCTCTGCTCCAGGACATGGCACGGACTCACCAGCACACCCTGGCTCCTGGCGGGCAGCACCTCGTCCACGTGCTTGGCGATAGCAGCGCTCTGCAGCTGCAGCCGCTCGCATCGGTCCACGAGTTTGTTCTGGAACGCAGAGAGCAGAGCAGCGCTCAGGCCCGGCACCGGCGGGGCTGGCAGAGCCGGGACATCCCTACCGCAACCCCTCAGCCCCCCCTCACACACGCAGCCCCACTCACTCGCACCGAGCCCCCCGCAGCCACCCCCGGAAACCTCAAGGCGGAGGGAGGAAGGGAGATCTCCCCACCCCCGACCGGGCGCAGGCGCAGGCCCGGCCCTCGGCACCCCGCTCGCCTCCCTCCCACGGTGAGGACCCCCGGCGTCCCCCCACCCGCTCACCCGCAGTTCAGCCGCCCTCTCGGGCAGCGCTCGCGGCTCCGCTCCCCGTCGGGCCATGCTGCGTGCGCGGCGGCACCTGCCGCAGGTGCGGGGGGCGGCGGTGCGACGGGGCCGGGCCGGGAGGGATCAGCACCGCCCGCCCCGTTCCGCCCCGTCCCGCCCCGCCCGTCTCCATGGAACCGCAGGGAGCGGGGATACGGAGCGGGGACACGGAGCGGCCGCGGTGAGTGCGAGGCGATGCTTCCCGGGGGGACATCAGGTTGTGTGGCTGCGCTGGGGCTGCGGGAAGCACGGCCTCTGCCGGCATCCTTCGGACGTACGCGAGGTCCGCCGGCGCCGTAGCGATGGGGGAAGGAGTGTGCGGGAATCGGTGCCCGCACGCCGGGGTGCCGTCGGTTCCTCGTTCTGTCGTGCTGGTATCGCTACGGTGTCACTACGGCACCCCGGGCAACGTGAGGGCCGGCTTTAAAAAATGATAATCTGGTTTAAAAAAGAATGATTCTGATTTCTGTGAAGCGGCGCGTTGGGAGGACGGGAGGTTCCCGGTGGGCGGGGGGTCCCCGAGTGCGGCTCCGTGCTGTGAAAGGGGCTTCGGGTCGTGGCAAACCCATAGGGAAGCTACGAGCGCTACAGCCCCGTCCGTTCCTTCCTTCGGGACCCAGAAGGATCCGCTCTTTGCAGAGGGCAGAAGGACGCGGCCGCTGCCCGGCACGGCGCTGCTCTCCCTGCAGCCATCGGGGCAGGAAGGATGGATGGCTGTGCTTATGGGAGAAACGGCACTGCTGGTGCAGGAGCCCAACCAAGGGCCGGAATTTAAGTCAGAATTTAAGCCTTAGCACCTTATGCCGTTTTATTTTGCAGGAGAAACAACTCCCAGCATTCTCTCGCTGTCACAGAAAAACCACCTTTGTTCCCAATGTCCCGAAGTGCTTTGATGCTCACTCTGATGGAAGGAAGTGAATGAGCAACGTAAGGCTGCCCGGAGCTGTGAGCTGGGCGGTTTTCTGCACCTTTGGAACATGCAAGCTTGTGGA
This sequence comes from Chrysolophus pictus, assembly GCA_037305975.1. NCBI lineage: Eukaryota > Metazoa > Chordata > Aves > Galliformes > Phasianidae > Chrysolophus > Chrysolophus pictus. The sequence goes on along the minus strand of CM074592.1, from coordinate 8,977,735 downwards.
TAGAGCAGGCTGAGATTAGCTGGTATTACTAATTGCTAATCACATAGGCTGCCAGGGTAAAATTAGAAAGGGAATGTGTTGCGGAATGCCACCGACCCCTGCGGAGTGCTGCTGGTATGGAGCTTCCCAGTCTCTGGGCAGACTGAATGCATGCATTTTCTTCCAGTAGGAAGTAATTAGGAGTTGGGTTTTCTTCTGACCTTCTGTTGGCAGAATACCTGTCCAGAAGATGGGAGCACTAACGTACGCCTAACGCAGACTAAATCCAATTGGTGTATCTTCATCTGCAGAGAATCCAATTACTGGACTTGGTAATTTGTTGCCATTGAAATGGGTTTATTGGTAGCTGCCCTCTGTCTGTGCCTGCAGGCGGTGTCCATTCGGTGTCATGCATAGTGTGGGCATCCCCCAGCATGTGACCCCAGAGGAGGGGGAGCAGCGCTTTATCCTGGATGTGTGAGAAGCAGAAATCTCTCTGGATCTCTGGTCATACTGCATCTCCTCGCACCCAGCCCTGTCCCAGCAGTGAGTGCCTGAGCCCGGCGTTGTGATGCTCCGTGCTGCTGCCTGCAGCTGATGCTGTGTGTTCAGCGGTGGGATGGGGAAACTGCAGAGTAAGATCAGCTTGCACACGGCCACGTACGGGTAAAGCATCCTCAGATGGTCATATCTTGGGTTACTGAAGGGGCTGGATGAATGGGGAATATTTCAAGCATGTGAGTTTAGTTTCATTATTGAATCTATGGATCAGATCTTTATTTCTGAGCCTTGCTGCTGCCTGGATCCTCTGGGGGGATGGGATTCAAAATGTAACTCACAGGAGTGCCTGAGCGTGTCGGTGTGACCATTTACACCCCCTGTAAGTTGCTAAGGCAGAGCTCTGGAGGCCAAATGGTCTGCCCTTAGTCATAGAATCATTCAGGTTGGAAAAGGCCTCAAGCATCCCCAGCCCCAACCCATTCCCACCACTGACCACATCCCTCAGTGCCGCATCTCCACATTTCCTGAACACCTCCAGGGACCCCCCCACCCCCAGTCTGTGCCACTGCCTCTCCACTCTTTCAGATAAGAAATTTGTCCTAATATCTGACCTTAAAACACACTGTTGCTGTCCCTCTGCCGCTTGCAGGGCTGATGGCTCCACAGGAAGGCCAGGACGTGGTGGGGTGGTGGAGCTGCACAGCCCTGCGCACAGCGATGCGGTCACCTGCGTGGCTGCTGTCAGACCAGAGCTCTGCGTGTCAGGAGGAAAGGATAAGGTACAATAGAATCAGAGAACAAAAGAATCACTCAGATTGGTCAGAGAATCAGAGAATCATAGAGTCACTCAGGTTGGAAAAGCCCTTAAAGATCATCGAGTCCAATCACAACCTAACCATGCTGCCCTAACTCTAACAACCCTCTGCTAAATCATGTCTCTGAGCATCACATTCAAATGGTTTTTAAACACATCCAGGGATGGTGACTCAACCACCTCCCTGGGCAGCCCATTGCAGTGCTTAACAACCCTTCCTATAAAGAAGTGTTTCCTGATTTCCAACCTAAACCTCCCCTGGCGCAACTTGAGGCCATTTCCCCTCATCCTGTCACCTGTCATCAGTGAGAAGAGGCCAACCCCTCTCTTGCTGTAAGCACCTTTCAGATGCTGGAAGAGAGCAATAAGGTCTCCCCTCAGCCTCCTTTTCCTCAGCCTAAACAGCCCCAGTTCCTTCAGTCTCTCCTCGTAGGCCATATTCTCCAAGCCCTTCCCCAGCCTTGTTGCCCTTCTTTGGACCTGCTCCAGCACCTCCATGTCCTTTCTGTGAGGTGCCCAAAACTGGACACAGAACTCCAGGTGAAGCCTCACCAGTGCCAAGCATGGGAGCAGAATGACTTCCCTAGTCCTGCAACCACACCATTCCTGATCCAAGTCAGGATGCCATTGGCCTTCTTGGCCACCTGGGCACAGTGCTGGCTCATTTTCAGCTGACTGTCCATCCGTACAACAAGGTCCCTTTCCATCAGGCAGGTTTCCAGCCACTCCTCCCCAAGCCTGTAGGGGTGCCTGGGGTTGTTGTGACCAAAATGCAGGACCCAATTGGGCTTATTGAAACTCATACAGTTAACCTTGGCCCATCGATCCAGTCTGTCCAGGTCCCTCTGTGACCCTCAATAAGGAGGATGTGGTGGCGGGGAGGGTGGGATGCGCTCTGAAGACAGTTGTGCTTGCTATAGGAGCTCAAAAGCAGAACGATCTGTTCCCTCTTTGAGCTCGGTGTAACACAGACCAAGGCTGTGTGTGAGCCCTCTGTGTCCTGTTCCACTGCCACTACTGACCTCCTTCCCCTGGCTCTCTGCAGAGTGTGGCTGTCTGTAACTGGAGGTCCGGAGCTGTGCTGGGGCGCTTCGTCAGCCATGAGCACGAGGTCACCAAGGTGAGCATCAAGGAGTGCTGTGGGTTCTCCTGCCTCAAAGTGGAACAGGAGCAGCAGTGGCAGTCTGGTATCTGCAGGGCGCTCCTGTGCTCTGTTGGGGTGACTGGGCAGCACCCAGCAGTCCCCTGTGCTCCTTCTCACCTTTCACAGCTCCCAGCGCTCACAGTAACTGTGCAATGTGCTCATTTGGGTTTCTAAGAAAGTTTTCTTTTTTCCATAAAACGGATTTTCTGAGGATGGAATGGGGATGAGTTGCTACACGATGTCGATTGTAGTGTCTCCTTTCAGGAAGTTCTGGCACGTGGGCTTCAAAGCAGGGTTTCAAATGCTGCAGTGAGGTGTCTTTGCATCAGGAATGTGCTTTTGCTTATTCCTGTGAGACCCAGTACAAGGCAAGAAGCATTTATTGCTGTGCTGCCATACAGGGAAATATCTGACCTCACGCCATCCAAGCCACAGCTCAGCAGCTCTGCGCTCACCCCAGGGAAGCAGGTTAATCCCTGTGTCTCTGTAGCTGTGTCATAGGGACAGTGATGGGAGCTGCCAACATTTCCCTTTCGCTGCTCACCAGGACCTGCCCGGGGCTGCAGGCACTCGTCGTGGTGTGAGTGGCTCTGGGCAGCACAGCTGAGCCGGGGATCTCTCCAACCTCAGCACTGATCCCTTCTTGTCAGCAATGTCTGTTGTCACAGCGCTGCCATGGGCAGGAAGCAGACTGGCCTCAGCAGCTGTGCTTTCCCAGCACACGGTCAGGCTGGAGCCCAACCCATTTCTCCATCTGTTTCTCTGCAGGTCACCTGCACCCAAGATTCCAACAGAGTCTTCAGTGCATCCCGGGACAGAACAGTAATGATGTGGGAGCTCCATGGGACCTCGGGGCCAACGCAGCGCTTCCCAGGACATGAGCTGGTGGTTACTGGACTGGCTGTGAGCCCGGGTGAGGAGCAGCACACTCCTCGCAGTGGTTCTTCCTGCTATAGCATGGCAGTGTTTGCATGCTGACTTGCTCTTGCAGATGCGTCTCGGCTGTGCACAGGTTCACGAGACAACACCGTTCGCAAATGGGACGTGGAGACCGGAGAGTGCCTGTGCAGAGCTGCTCTCTCCAGGAACCTGGTAGGAGCCTCTGGTTCTTTGCATCCCATAATGGCAGCTTCGGTCCCTTGCATGCAAAGCCCTAGAGAGTGAATTTGCTCTGAGTTTGGCACTACACTAAACCCCTGAGACACCACGAAGATTGACTGATGCTTCTGGAGATCAGCTTCAGGCTGGTTTTCCTCTCCTCCAGAACTGTACCTCCAGGAGCACAAAGGCACCCACAGATGTACAGCAATTTATTAATTCCCTTTTGCTAAGCAGTGGACAAAGTGTTGCCTGGGGTACCTCTGTTTGCATGGCACTGTGTCCTGCAGAGGTTCCTCCCTGCCTAAGCCCAAATCCTAGCATCACCACCCCCTTATCCCTTCCCCTTTGCAGGTAACACATCTGTGCTGGGTCCCTGGGGAGCCCTACGTCATCCAGACATCAGAGGATAAAACCATCAGGTAAATCCTTCCAGGCAGCCGCAGAGGGGGCCACGAAGATGATCAGGGGGCTGGAGCACCTCCCATATGAAGACAGGCTGAGGGAGCTGGGCTTGTTCAGTCTGGAGAAAAGAAGGCTGTGGGGTGACCTCATTGCAGTCTTCAGTACTTAAAGAGAGCCTACAAACAGGAGGGGAATCAACTCTTGGAAAGGGTAGATAACAGCAGGACAAGGGGAAGTGGTTTGAAGTTGAGGGAGGGAAGATTGAGGTTGGATGTCAGGGGGAAGTTCTTTACTGTGAGAGTGGTGAGGTGCTGGAACAGCTGCCCAGAGAGGCTGTGGATGCCCCGTCCATCCCTGGAGGTGTTCAAGGCCAGGTTGGATGGGGCCCTGGGCAGCCTGGGCTGGTATCAAATGTGGAGGTTGGTGGCCCTGCATGTGGCAGGGGGTTGGAGCTTCATGATCCTTGAAGTCCCTTCCAATCCACGCCATTCTGTGATTCTGTGGGAGTTGCAGCCCAGGCCATGTGCCGATGGGTACAGCAGTGTCAGTGCACAGGGGGTTGTTGGGGCGCTTGTTTTTCCTGTCTTCCTGCTCTCCCCCATCTGCCAGCCTCATGTGTGGTCACATTCCTGACTCACCTGGGTCTCCTGCTGGAGGAGGACAGCATGGGGGCATCTGCAGCTGCAAGCAGCACTGGGCACTGCCTGTGGGCACAAAAGAGAACAATTCAGAGCTCCACACAGCTGCCCTGGGTAAAGGCTTGTAGAAAGGAGGGAGGCTGCTCTGTGGTGGCAAAGTACAGGAGCACAGCGGGGCTGTAAGAGGGCACCAAGGGCTCCTGTAGAACAGTAATGCCTCCATGTCCCCATCCCCACTCTTTCTGCTTCCAGGATGTGGGACAGCCGGGAGCTGCAGGTGGCACACACGTTCCCAGGCAAGCAGCACATCCAGACGAGCTGTGATGTGAGCCAGGACGGGCGATACTGTGTCAGCAGCAGCAGCGGATTTGCTGGGGAGGGCTGCGAAGCAACGGTGAGTCTGTAGGGCACCCAGTCCACCTCCTGCTTCTTCTCTCCATCTCCACAGCACACAGCAGAGGGTGGCAGCTCGGTGCTCCAGGGCTCTGCCTGCAGCAGAGCACAGCTCCCACTGCTTTGGCCTTACCTGGAGTCACTGGTTGGGCTGGAGCTCAGTTTCCCCCCGTCTATCCCTTTGGTCAGTCTTCTGCAGCAGCAAGTACCCTTTCTTATTAAAGTGCTGGGATTTTGGTTGCAGATGCGTGTTTGGATAAATGGTGAAAACCTCTCTGGGGTCTTGAAGTGCTGTGGGATGTGCACGTTGGCGGGGATAAAGGCAGAGATGTGCTATGAGGACGAGCGAGGAGCTCTTTAACCAAACCCACCTTCCTCTCTCTGTAAAACCTCTCCGTGCTGGCAGGTGGCAGTGACAGCCCGAGCTCTGAGCACTGCTTGTTGCCTTGCAGCTGTGGGACCTACGGCAGACCAGGAGCAGAGTGTGTGAGTACAGAGGGCATCTGCAGACCACAGCCTCGTGTGTGTTCCTCCCACGGGGCCCTGCTCTCACCCCCAGCATTGCCACGTCCTCATACGACAGCAAAGTGAAGGTCTGGGACCGGGACACCGCAGGTAGGCAGGGCACCATCCTGGGATAACAGACCTAGCTGCTGTCTCCCTGGGGAGATGAGCACACAGTGGTGTGCCTGCCAGCCCTGGGTTTTCATGCAGCTGTAGGGCTGGGTGGAGATGAGCACCAGAGCAATTTGTGTCCATCCTCTGGCAAAGAAGGGTGTCTGGGTGCACGAGTCTGGGGGTGATGGGCATCCTCCTCAAACTAATGGGAAGCAATGATGGGATTTCCAAGTTCAGCAATGAAAGACAAACAGTGAAAATCAAAAAGAACAGAAGAATTCCAGTGCTTTCCTTAGGAAGGGAAAGTCATAAGGAACACAGGCTGCACTGGAGTGTGGAGGGGGCAGCTGCGATCACCATCCTGAATGGGAATCTCTGCATGCCAGAGGGTTGGCTGAGCACTGGGTCCTCACCAGGGCCAGACACAAAGCTGCTTGCCTGCCAGGCCCCACTGCAGCACAGGTTTGTTATCTCAGTGCTCATGCAGAGGGCAGATGTGCCTCTGGGGAAGGGTCACAGATGCGCTTTGCACTGAGTCCAGCAAAACCCATTGGCGTTACACATTCACTATGGCTGCGCACCTCCTTACGTACACTAATTCAAGACAGGATAAAAAATAGAAATCTGATCATCTCCCATATTAAAACCTCTTTCTTTCTTTCGCTCACTTCTCCTCTCACCTGGTGTCAGAGTGACTTTTCTCTTTCCTCCTCAGCCTGCCTGGCCACTGCATGCCTCGAGGGAGCCGGACCGCTGGCCTCGCTGGCTGCCTGTGACAGCTCCACGCTGCTCTGCGCCAGCTTTCGCTCAGGGATCCACGTGCTGCAGCTGAGGCACCGTGAGGAGCTGGAGCTGGAGAAGGTGGCAGTATTTTGAGTATAGGCACCTCGTGCCTGCAGAGCAGTGACACAGCTGAACCACGGTGCACAGGGGATGTATTGCTTATGATTTGCTTGTGGGTGATGGGAAGCCATTAGAGCTGGCTAGAAGAAAAGCTGAATCAGTGATGCATTCAGGCCAAATTCTCACTCCTGATAGAGTGTTGTGGGCTTTAGTTGCAAAACTTCCACACAACCCGGCTGTAAAGGGAGCCAATGGAGGAGAAATTAGCTATGAGAAAGCACGTGTCATCTCTGTGCTGTTTCTCAGGTCTGAGTGTCTCATCAGAGCACTCTTCCTGCACCAAGAGAACTGCTTTTACTGTGAAAAGAATGAACAACCAAGCTGTGACTTCACTACTGGTGAGAGGAAACCAGAGATCAATGTCTCTCCCTGGATCAGATTTAAATCAGCATTGCTAGGTCAGCTCACAGCACAGTGCCTCCAGAGGACTCCAGGGAATGAACAGTATGTATTTTACCTGCTGTGACACAACTGGCTCCCAGTTCTGCAGCAGGTGGCTCATGTCTGGCCAGTGTGGTCCCAAGCAGCAGCTCTGCAGCATGCCTGGGCATCAGGCAGGGAATGCTCAGCCTCCTCTCCTTGCTCGAGTTCTTCATCCCGCTGAATGGGGCTGAGCAAGTGTAAATGCAGTTCACTGTGTCCAACATTTCATCCTAAGCCAGCTAGAAGTATGCTGCTGTGCCAGGTGGGAGCAGGACAAGCACTGGGTAAGGATTGTCCCATGGCTGGCAGCCTGCTGAGAAACACCTCAGGAGTTTGTCCCTTATGGGCAGAGAGATCCCTGTCTGTGCAGCTGGCAGCATATAAACCCTTCAGAAGATACCTGAGAAGGAGCATGAACACACACAGCTGGATTTTTAGGCTTATATAAAAGAACACAGCAATTAAATATGTTTGTTGTGCTATTTTCTGGCCTCGAGTCTATTAACATTTTTCCTGGGAGTAAATAAGAAAGAACATGCAGCACTTGGCAGATGCCACCATACTTCTGGAAGGGAGCAGAGAGCACACAGCTGTTAGAAGGGAAGTAACTCATGGGTGGTTTTTTTTTTTTATGTCCCCCACTACAAATGTTGAGAACTGTGTCTGTTTCCCAGGGACAATGGACAGCTGCTCTCCAGGTGACAAAGGAGAGATGAACCTTTTCTCTTTTCTCCTGGAGATATTTTAGAAATCAAACCGTGTATCACAACATCCCTGTAATTCCTCCACTTCTTAGTCAGACTCAGAAGCAAGTGCACATGTTCAAGCCATGTTCTGATTTTCTAGAACACATCTGAAAACTTCAGTTTAGAGAAAAAACAACAAATAAGAAATTTCCTCACAGTGGAAGTTAGAATGAGACAACCCACAATGAAGCAGCCTTCTTTGCATCATCTCAGGTGAGACATCAAAACCTTCAACAGGAGATTTGAAACACTCAATTTGTGAGACAGCTCAAGGAGCTAAGACATAAGATGCGCACTGAAAATTTCTTGGGCCTACAACATCCACTGTAAGTGGAAACAAAGGAGATACAGGCATCTGTGTTCAGAGACCAACCTGCAGAGGCAGAGGAACTGTGGTACGCTCTCCTCTAACAGCTAACTCTGCTTTATTTTTTGAAGACACAGACTGCTGTTAAAGCATCCTGGAAAACAGAAGGTAAGAAAACAGAGAACATACAACAGACCATCCATGAAGTGCTGTGTGGCTACCTATCACAAGTGTAAAACAGACTGAAGCAAACCTGTGAGCCTGTCTTAGAAGGGAAGTGAAAGAAGGTAATTCATCTCCAAATTACTACAGATAACCACTATCTGCAATATAAAGCAAAAGTCCTAAAAAGTGGAAGAACATCATCCCAGCTTTGACTCTAACCAAGCCCTGGTTAGCACAGATGCTTCAAAACTGCCTCAACCAGGAAACCAAGACCAGCTAGTGGCCACAGCCACTGTGATACATGTTGCAACAGCCAACAGCCAATTCCTTTCCTTTTTTAAAAATTTAATATATAAAAACCCAGGTCTCAGTTCAAAGGCATTATTAACATCTCTGTCCCAGTTCATCAGCAGTGCCTTTGAGCTACTCTGCTGTCCACAACTTGAAGGTTCTGTCATAGGAGCACGTTGCTATCAGCTGGCCATCGAGGGAGATATCCAGTCCCATCACCTTTCCCTCATGACCAGCCAGTGTCTTCAGAGGGGACCAGCCAGGGTGAGTCCAGATCTTTGCGGTGTTATCATAAGCTCCTGTCAGCAGGAAGTTACCATGATTGGCTGCAGTTGAGGAGAAAAAGGCAGAAATGAGTTTTGCAAATAAATACGTGACAAATCTTCTACCACTACCCAGTACAGACCTCCTGATCTAAGGTTGTGTTTTTGAGTTGCCACATTCCCTGCCACCTCAGTAGAGGAAGAATAAGGAACATCAGACAGCAGGTACTTACGTTCAAATTTCACCCCAGTCACCAGGTTCTGATGGGCAGGAATGGTGTAGATGCACTTCCTCTGGCGGAGGTCCCATACCTTGCAAGTGTTGTCACCACTGCCAGTTGCAACGTGGTATCTGCCAAGGAGTCAAGAATGCATTGAAAGCTGAGCTTTGTACTCAGAGCTCCCACACAACGCATGCAAGCTCCTGTCTTACCCATTTGGGGAGAAATTAAGTCCATAGATCTCCTTCAGGTGGCCTTCCAGAAACATGATACAACGTCCGGTGCGCAAATCCCACACTCGGCCAAAAGCATCCAGTCCACTAAGAGAGAACCCAAACACCATCACCCTCCAGACTTCAGCAGCTGACAGAACACCAGTACTGCAGCTTTTGGAGTCAGTGAGCAAAAAAACCTTGGTAATGTTTCACATACAGTGAAACAAACTCACCCAGTCCCAGCAAGAGACCCATCCGTGTGAAAGGCGATGTCATAGACCCCTTTGCTGTGCCCCTCCTGATGAAGAATCTCTTCCTGAGCTTCCAAGTCCCACAAGCGCCATGAGTGATCATAACTGAAATTAAAAAAAAAAAACATTAAAATCTGATCATATAATCCTATCTGAACTGGGCACACACACACCAGCTGCCAGGACATTCACTTTGCCTGCTCCTTTGAACATTAGGAAAACACAGACAGGAATGAGACTGCAAACCTCAAAAACTCAGAGATCCTCAGCACACCCCTGGGAGAGCAGGGAGTTTCCCTACTTCCATATCAGTGTGTTATCCTTAAATCCTGAAGGGTTCACACAATGCATCTGTGGGCAGGTGAAGAGATGCACCATACAAGAAAAAACCAACCACATGCCCTGTTCAAGTGCTGTTCCCTTTTCAGCTGCTAGCGTGGAGCACAGATGCCCTTGAGAGCCACACAAAAAGAAAAGGGAAGAAACAGTTATCACTAACTGCCAGAAGATGATTTCATACATGAGCAGAGAATGTTTGTATAATTTCAAAACTGAAACTGAAGGAAGAGAGAAAAAGGTGGAACAGCCTCGCTTACAAAGATCATCATCCTCACTGCCAGAGTGTGGGTATCTCACTGGAATCCCCTTAGCAGCAGCAACCATTTCGGCTCCTGGAACTGGATTTTCAGATCACCTTTGTACCATTCAGCTCCAGTGCAGTCCCCCTCTCCTTCAGCACCACTGTCCCCAGCCACCTCCCATCCCACACTCACTCAGGAGATAGCAGCAGCCAGTGGGCTGCTCCTCTGGCAGTTGGAAATCTCCAAGGAGAACAACAAATACTTTATTACCTCAGCGTATGCTGTTTCCAACTGGGTCTCACATGAGGTGCAGAGAAAGGAAGCTTTTCATGAATCCCAGTGACTGCAAGTAATAGCATCTTAAACAAACAAAAAAAATCAACAGAATCCCCTTACCAAGTAGTGCCCAGGAACCTCCCAGAGGGGTGCCACATCACACGTGCCACTCTCATGCTGTGTCCTTCAATATCTGCCACTGGCTCATCACTGAAAAACAGAAGATCATCAGACACTGGTCAGGGTGGCTGTTTCTAGCAAACCTTTGCAGCTATGACCACAGTGAGACAGACTTTAATATAAGCCAGACAAGAAAGTCAGTGTTCTGACTACTGACTCTAAATGCTGCTTTTTGCTCACAAAGCTGAAGCTCTAAGTGAAAGCCCTTTACCCACATTTATAACCTCAGCAGTAAGTTCTCCTGGAACAGTTTCAGAAACTGGCAGAAGAAACTGTCTTTGCTGTTACTACACAGAACATCTCATGCTGCAGCAAACTCTGCTATGCTGAAGAAAGTCAGGGCAGGCAGGATAGAGCAAATATTTATTCTCCCAGAGCTATGTGCTGCAGCAGCTCAGCAGCCCGCAGTGGAAGACCTGAACAGCACTGAGAGTATCTTTCCAGCAGACTAAAGAGATGTGGTCACATGAGGCTAATAAACAATTGTTGCCTGGCACACGTATGCTTCTGCAATTAGAAACAATAGCTTTTGGGTAGGGGTAATGAACTGAGGATCTCAGAGCTGCCTGCCTCTTCCTGAGGCACTGCAGTACTCCACTTTTCAAACACAGCAGATATTAATGCTGAAGAAGGGGAATTCTCCCCTAAATGAAAGGTCAGAATAAAAACACCTCCAGATCTTCCACCCGTCACTCAACTGCATTAGCAGCTTGCTAATGCACAGCAGCACACTGACTTAATTCCTTCCAGACAATTTCCCTCACCTCATTTCCCCTAATCAGGGCAATGTCTTTGCCTGCTTAAGAAGGATATACATACCGAGGCTGGGAATTGCACAGGTGTTATAACAACAGGCCACGTTTGCCTGAAAGTAAGCGTCCACTGTTTCATAAGATAAGCCCCCAAACAACAATACTGCATCTGTGTATGCCCCAGGTGATTCTGACCTTTCAAGGCTCCAGAGTTTGACAGAACCATCAGCTGCACACGAGGCCAAGTTAACGTCCTTCTTGTCAAGGGAGACAGTGGCTTTGGGATGGAAGACTATTGCTCCTACATTGGTGCTATGTCCTTAAGAGAAAAGAAAATCAAAATCCATAATCTTCCAATCTTGACCAAATCTCCAGAAAAGGAGCATTTCTTTTGTTACTGGTTAGCCAGCTACCAGAGCATACTTTCACCAAATGTCCTCCCATGTTGAGCAAAGTTGCACAACCAAATTACAATTCCAGTGGCACCCATTTAAAAATATCTAACACTGAGATTTGCAACCCTCAAAACACAGTGAAAATTCAACATATGTGAAAGAAGAGATTTGTATTTAGTCAAAGTTGTGCCCACTGTTCAGAGAACCTCACTGGTACTACGTGGTCTGGCCAAGAATGCTAATACTTGGCTCAAAATAACTCAAAACAGGTTTTGAAATGAAGCAAAATGAAAACATCATCCAGAAATGGAAACAACAAACTATTTTTCTTTAAGAGAAAGATCAGGACTTTCTCTGGACTATCTGACACGTGTCTGTGCTCCACAAGCCTGTTCTCCTCCACAAGTGTGATGTTCTCATTAGAATAAGGTCTGCCCAAAGAACACATTTTCAGTCACAAAACAGTTCAGGTACAGGAATTCAGCCTAGAGAGGAACAAAAGAATTACACAGGATTTCAGTGAAAGTCATTCTCTACCTCGTAAGGTGTGAACAAGGTTGCAGTCAGGCACAGACCACAGCTTGCACAGTCCACTCCTGTTGAACACAAGAAACAGAAGTCAGTGTAGACAGGAGCATCAAACAACTTACCAAACAAAGCTGCAAAACTACACCAGGGGATTCTGAAGTGGGTAAATGGCAGACTGACAAAACAGCATCTGACATGGAAACACATATGGAGCAAAGGTGCGTCACTGAAAAAAATGAAGAGCTAATGGTGCTGACTATATTGAAAAATAGTGTTTTGTAGCTGAGAACTTGCTCTATCAAAAAGAGTCACTGTGCTCACTGCATCTGTTGTAGTTTCCGTGGAAATAAACACGAAGCATTACTTTCACAGCAACCTACTTATTTGAGGCCTAAAGCCCCTCTTCACTCAGTGCAGCCCAGACAAGCCAAAAGACTGGACACTCATGCCCTAAAGTAAATGCTTTAAAGAAAACTTACCAACAGGCAGTAGCCAAGAGTTTGGAATTGGGGCTGAAGTGGCAGTAGGACAGCGGGCGATCATCCCCAATCTGACTACAGAAGTTATTCAAGGACTGCAACCGAATACAGAGAAAACAATGAATAAATACAAACGACCTAGGGAAAGTCCTGGCCAATGACTGAGGTAGAAGTCAGAAGCCACAGGGAAGTTACTTCCAAAGGGAGAAGTTACCTCAGAGCTATTCCAGCTCCAAGGAGGAGGGCCATGGAACTCATCTGACTGAGAGAAGCCAGCACAGCCCCATGGCACAGCTCAGCACTCAGTATGCCACCCACCATACTTGCCACCACTAACACTGGAGCCCTGCTTTGCAACTCAAGCTCTAACTGAGAACTCACATCTCATCCAAGGAACAGAACCAGAAAGATGAGGGCAGGCAGTGCTCTTAGAGGAGAAGCAAATCCACTGGCAGCTAATGCATTTGGGTGTAAACAGGATTGGAGTGGCAACACATTTTGTGCTTAAGCCATCCCATTAAGTTAGCAATCTGACTTAACATGCTTGAACATGGTGCCTCAGGGGCATTCTAAGACACAATTTCCATTACTGTGTTGGTTGTTATTTTCCGTGGGTTTATAGAATAGTGACCATGGCACAGGATGAGAAAAAACAATCCATTCCTTTCTAACCAACTAAACCTGTGACAACTCCAAGAATCAATTTGTTTAGCTTCAAAGGCAAGAGCCAAATCAACACAGGGATGTGTCTCTTCATGCCTCTGCAGCGTGGGAAGATAACAAAAGCAGATCTCTCTGAACAACTGCAGAAACAGAATTAGAACATGTGTATCACTAGAAGAGAGAGAAAATGCAAAGCTCTTCAAGGTACAGCACAGCAAATTACATGCATCTGGACAGCACCTCCAGGCACCTCTCTCTTTCTGATCTCTTTGGAATTCAGGAGAAAATGTTAAAAAACAGCAGTTGAACAGATGGCAAACCTACTCGTAGAGATTTGTGCAGTTCTTGTCTCTGCGATGTCCTGGTTGCCTCTGGAATCTCTTTGAGCAGCCGGGCTTCTTCTAGACGCTTCACTGCCCTGTGAAGAGAAAAGATGGAGTAACACGTGTCCAAATTTCCCACGTCCCAATTTCCCATGCTCTGCTGCTAGAAACCCTCACTTCCCCATTACTGGGTTAACACTACAGTCAAGTAACTGTTAACTCAGTCTTTAAGCCCATCGGATTTGTCTACCAGTATATGTTCTCCATTCTTTTGATCTCAAATTTACTGTGCTACCCACAATGGGATTAGTATTAAGAGTTTACAAAAGGTTGCATTTCTCTCCTTCACTTATGTTAGTTTTCCCTACCTGGGAAGCGAATAGTTCGCAAGCCACAGCCTTGCTGTTTTCAGACTACGCGGTCCTTCATGGTACCACGTTTGCTGATACTGTAAGGAAAAGAACAAAGACAAAGAAAAAGCTTGCATGACGCTGCTCAGTTCAGTTATCCTAGATGACTTCTTCTTACACAGCCCCCCACAATGGCAAGGGAAAAATGGACTCCAAAAAAAGAAAGGAGAAGCTGAAAGAAAGATGAATCAAAGGCAGAAGGATGCAGTGGCAGAAACAGTTTTTTCTTCCTGAGCAGAAAGACAAACAATGAAAACTTGGTATACTATGTAACAGTCCAAACATCAACTGCCTGTTTTATATATTGTACACGACATAGAATCTGGCTAAGTACAAGCCAGTCTTAATGTTGCTGATTTAGACAATGCATTGATACAGTGCTGCTAAAATGGGCAACAACAAAAAAAAAGAAAGATGGGATGATATTAGAATTCACACCCTGACCAAAACCAGGTCTTGAACATCTTAGAGACCACCAAAATAAGGTATTCAAAAGGTGACTGTATAAATCTCTCCCAGCACTGAGAAAAGAAATCATTACCTCTTCTTTAGACTTTTTAGACCTGTCATCATCTTTCCTCGTCTTTTTTAATGCATCTGTGCCGACCACTGAAAGGATATTTCTTAATCTGAAAAGAAACACATTAAGATGCATTTACTCAGTGAAATCTCATACAATCCGACAAACACTCATTGTGTTCCATTCTTTCTTCTGGACAACCCTTGTTATGTTGTAACAAAACACCACTGTCTGGCAGCAGTCACTGCATGCCAACTACGAGGAAAACATTAGGAATATGATAAACTGGGGGAAGCTGAGTGTTCCCTCTTTGCAACACACAAGGGCGGGCACAATACCTCTCCCTCCTCTCCGCAGGACCTTCTCCAAAGAGCGTTATGGGCTCCCCAAGGGCTCGCAGGCAAGCTTTCACTTCAGAGTCATCCGTGGAGACGTTGATTTGCCGGGCTCGCTTCCTGCGCTCAAACTCAGCCAAGACTTCCGCCTGCCGCTCGCTCATGTGATCCTCCAAATCAAAGACCTCACCTAAACCAAAGGGAAACCATCAGATTGGAGACAGCAGCTGGACAGGAGATCCCTCTCCAAAAGGAAGATCCCAACAGAAAGCTGGCACTCAGGCAAAAGCCTCCCTTTCTCAACTCTTATCTATGCTCAGAGGTTATCAGAGTGACTTGATTATGTCAAATTGAAGAGGAAAGGCAAAAACAAGTGTCTGAGCACTCTCACCACTGCTGATGTTGATGTTGCCAGCCTCGAGGGCGGCCTTCATCCCTTCCTTTCCCAGCATCCCAGACTCCCCCTTCGCCAGCCGTTCCCGCTCCTTCTCCTCCAGGCTGCCATAGAAGATGGGTGCTCTCTTGGCAGGGGGAGCATCGCCCTCCTCTGATGGTTTGCTCTTCGTGGGCTGCAAAGGAAAGGCAAAATTGTCGGATTCCCTCTGTGTGCTGGCTGCAAAGCAGAGCAGTGCCAACACGCCTGCAGCAGGAACGTCTGCTGGGGCCTGGGGGTGTGTGAGGAGACCCTGACATCGTGTGAGAGCAGCACGGTGCACCCTGAGCACAGAGAGAAGAGCTAAAACGTAGCGTTAGACCAAAGTGCTCAAGTTAGATCGGGCCCTTTTTGTCCCCTTGCTATCTGCTCGGGCACCACTTTCAGGTGATGTTTTTCTGTGGAATTTCTGTTCCCAACTTTAAGCCACGAAGCTCCTCCCGCTCCTCGCACCGAACTCCCGGCCAGGAGAGCCCAAACTCTCTTCCGCAGTGCAGCGGGGCCCGGCCCCTGCTCGGAACACTGCCTTCGTTACGAACCCATCGAGAAAACTACGAGATTCTGCGAAAACACCCAAACGCCGCGGCTCCTACCTCAGGCGGCGCGGGGGCCCTCACAGGAGCCGGCCGAGCCCCGCCGCGCGCCACCGGTGCCCGCACGGAAGCCATGGCTGCGCTGCCTGACGACCGCGGCGCCTCACTGAACACTTCCGGGCGGCGCGGAGCAGACCGGAAGTAACAAACAGGAAGAGGCGGGACAGATAGGGTAGACCGGAAGATGCGGGCAGTGCAAGACGGACCGGAAGGGGCGGATCAGATGGTGACAGACCGGAAGGGGCGGGGCGCCGCGCGGGGCAGGCCGGGAGATCGACGGCGGCGGGAGTGATGCTGCGGCGGAAGCCGACGCGGCTGGAACTGAAGCTGGACGACATCGAGGAGTTCGAAGGCGTCCGGAAGGACCTGGAGGTGCGCGCGGGGCCCGAGGGGGCGGCCGGTCTGGGCGTGCCCGGCCCCCGGCGTGCTTTGACGCGGTCCCTCCGCTCCGCAGAGTCGCAAGAAGCAGCGGGAGGAGGCGGAGGTGGCGGCCGGCGAGGAGGCGGCGGGCATCGCGCTGGGCAACGAGCACAAGAGCCGGGAGCAGATCATCAACGACCGCATCGGCTACAAGCCCCAGCCCAAGGCCGGCGTCCGCGCCGCGCACTTCGGCACCTTCGAGTTCTGACGGGGCCGCGGCGCTGCGCCGCCCTCCCCTGTCCTCCTGAACGCCCGTGAGAGCCCCGCGGCGGCTGTGCTGTTTTAAATAAATGTGTTCTTTTTTAGAAGCGAGCACAGGAAGTTTTCTCCTAGATGCTGCTCTGCCTCCGCCTTGGAAGGCTGTGGAAGGAGCCGCCCGTGTCTCGTCCGAACTGTATCGAGGTGCGCGGTGCAGCCGCTTCCCGGCTGTCACAGCGCTCAGAAGGGACAGGAGAGCAGCAGCGCCCCACAGCTGCTGGCCGAGCTGACAGCACAATTCTGCTGTTGTGGGTGCACCAAATTTCTGGTCAGGGTGGGGAAATGAGGAACTTAAAACTCTTCAAACTGCTTCTTAAACTGGAAAGTCGTGATCGGGATTAAAGCAGAGCTTAACGCTGCATTGAATGATCAGGGGCTGCTCTGCTGTTCAGCATTTCTAGCACGCCTTGAGTCTGACAGGGAAACACTTTAGGAGGAAAAAAGGCCCTGGGCCTCCTTTGGTTGCACAGGGGAAGAAAAATCAGCCCACTGCTTCGTGTCTCACATATGGATGAGAACAACCCATAATAACACTTGTGGAAGGGAAACTAATTCCTTGGTGTACAAACACTACCACCCAGCTGTGCTCATTTGCACAGCTCCCTCAAGCTCGCACCCTTTCACCACTCCCTCAGATCCACACAGCAGATATGGGGAGCACTAATTCCCCTTTCCAGCTCTACTTTCCTCACGCTCTGCTGAGTTTACCTGGACTGACACAGCTACCTCACACGTTCCCATTCTAGCAGATTCAGAGCTTCCTGCTGATGACCAGTATGCTCAGGGGGTGCTGTTCTTATGATCTGCAGCCACAGGATGATGGATGCTCAGCCCTTGCTGCTCACTTGCACTGTTAGTAGAGGCACGGGGGAGTCATGCCAGAGAAAAGCAGCAGGAGCAGCCCACGTTAGCTCTGTGGCTGCTGGGTCTTTTGTCAGCAAAGCAGGCGCTCTTGTGGATCACTGAATGATGCTGGCCCTCACCGTAGCTGCAGTCTCTGCATTGATGATTGATTCTAAAACACACATCAGTAAAATGCAATCTATTTTATTAGTTAATTATATACAGGAGATCTTTGATATGTTACTAGACAAGTTACCTTCACAAAGAGCAAGAGTAAAATCAAAAGTGACAGTCCACTGTAAACAAAACAATCCATCCTTTTGGATCTGTTGGGACTGGCTCCAGACCAACTGAGAAGGCACTGGGGGAAAAACAACAGAAGCCCACGGATGAACACAGCCTGGATACCCTGTGCATTTCTTCCAAGCTGGTAATCCAGAGGCACGGCGTGTCAGGACAAAACATCAGGGAGCACTCAGAGACAGACATGGGAATCACATTCTAAGCATGCTACATATGTTGACATACAAACTGAATTTACTCAAGTCTAATAATCATTAAGAGTCCTCATCTCCCTCCAAGCACCACTCAACACAAGTTTAGTGTTAACAACAGGACAGCTTTAAATACAGCCAGCATAAAGGCCAGGACTGCATGAAACACAGTCAGTGCAAGTCATTATCAGGGTGGCCAGGTTTTGCTCAGTTTGGGGAAGCAAACAGCAGCCTGGGCCAACAGAGCAGCTGGTGGCATCTGGTGGGCCTGAGGGAAGCTGGGGCGCAGGGATGTACGTGGCTTTTCTGGATTGTCAACAGTTACTCATCCTCAAGAGATGATTTCAAGGGAGGATGCACGTACATCTGTATGTTGATGCAATGATGCAGAAAAGCTAGCAGAATTGAACTTCTATTGTAAAAGCCACAGCTACTGCATAATCCCCAATTTATCCTTCTCCGATTGGAGCAATCAGAGAATTCAAGTCTGGGCACTTGAATGCAAAAGGAAAGGTGGCTAAAAAGCTTCACTGATAGCAAGATCAAGTCAAGCAGAAGTTTTATTTTAGAGAATGATACAGGAAGAGGTATATGACACACTACAGTCACACATTCCTGCAGCAGCAGCACCTTGTTCAAGGAAAACCACAGAATGGTGTTGAGAACATCAGCTCTGAACTCAAATCAGGGATGAGGTCTCTACAGGACAGGTCTCTCCCTCTTTCAGAACACAGCCAACTCCAACACACAGCTGCTGTGTTTCACTCACAAGCACTAAGATGTTCTCACAGCTCACACACAGAGATTGGAAGAGTCTGTATTCCACTCTCACAGAGAAATATGATTGCTTAGAGGCTCAGGTTTTTCCTTTGTGACAGATGCAGAAAAAAGAGCATCCTATCTTCTACCTATGTCCTTCTGCAGTCTGCTATATACATAACTCCCTCCAGAGATCTGAGTGTGGAAGAGCTTTTCCTATTTATCAGGTGTCCAGAACTTTTCTGTGAAAACTGATTTGCTTCTTTCACTCAGATGCAAACTTGCTACAAAAAGAAACTATAAAACTGAGCTTGCTTTTAATTCTTCTCCTTTGTTCAGTATTTGCACTGCCCAAAAAAACCCAAGACGAACAATTAAATACCTGGGGTCACCCATGGGAAGGCTAACTTGAGACGGTGTAGTTCAAGAGCTGAGCAGGATGCCAGGCAGCAGCAGTCACAGATTTCCTGCTGCCTTGCAAAGAATGTAGGCTCCGTTGGTGGTAGCAGCATCAGCACAGACAGAAGGGTGGGCCTGGCTGCATAAGGCACACAGGCTAAAGAAGCCTACACTCCTCTTCACAAAGGTCAGCTTTCCTTACTCTGCTGCTGGTAACAGTGTGACTAGTAGCACCTTCAGAGAAAAGAACTGCTACTGCGTATGCCCACACATTTAAATCTCAAAAGGATTTCCTGTTTTCACATGGCACATCGTAGTTATCAGTGCAAGTGCTGCCTGTTTTGCCTTAGCCATCTAAAAATACCACTATCCCCCTTTTCAGCCATTTACAGGCAGAAAGAGGGCATTCTGGGCAGAACAGACTTCTGCTTTGCACTGTACTCTAACTTTCTGCAACAGGAGCAGTTTAACAACTAAGTGCTAAACCAAAACTGCTCCCAAAGCAATTTCTGGGCCTCACCCATCCAGAAAGCTGGTTTGCCCGTGAAATGTGTAAAGCTCATAGTCCTGAATGGAAAGTTCTTGACTGTGCTACTACAGGTGTCCACCATTGGTACTGTCAACTCTTGCATCTCCAAACTAACAAAGTCACAGCATGATCCCTAAGGAGGAGTCATTTACTTTTGAAATTATTTTTTTTTAAATCAGCCCGAGCAACTCCAAATTAACTGAATTAACAGAGGACTGCTGTAGCCCCAATGTTTCTTTCTTCTCTTCCCCAAATTTCTCTCTTACAGGAACATAGTTATTTTATTTCCCTCATTTCACTCAAGGAACAGTCTGTTATGACATTTTAGCTTTTACTGTAATTAAATTATTATTTATCTCTTACGTCATTTACAGAATTATGTTAGTAAGCTAGAAGTCTAGCTCTAGACACATTCAGGTGCAACCCAACCTGAAGTCAATACAAGTTCATTGGTTAATTTAAAATCTTTTTGCCCTGTAAATATACAATTTTTGTCCTGCATCTACTCCATACATTGTAATGATTGGGAAGTGAAAGCAGCCAAACTGAAATGTTATCACTTGAAGCTGAGTAAGACCACTGAGTAAAACGCATCTGAAATCTAGCAACATTCATCATACTGTGGTGAGCTTGGAGGACAGACTCATCTCGACCCTCCAAAGCACAGGGCTCACATACTTCCATCCAAGTTCTCACTTGCTGGGATAGACCTGAGTGTGTCTGATGAGCAGCACATCTTCCTCTGCAAACCTCTGTGTTAGAAGGTGTCATTGGCCCCAGAAGCCACAATGCCAGGGAGATCTCCACTGGCATTGTGTACATATTAAAAAAACAAAATAGCCATTTGTACACATTAGCTCCATTGGTGATGACCATTTTTAACTATTGTTCATAAAATCCTCACAGACAAGCATTTACAATTTAGGAATAAAATGTTTCTTAAAAAAAAAAAAAAAAAGAATAAACTCTACATTTCTGTCATTGCATAATCTGAGACTAAAGCAAATCCTAGCCAAGAACAGCTATCTTGGGACTCCTGAGCTGCCCACTTGCAGCATGGGGGTCTTGCATACCCCAGTTTCTCACATCCCTGCACCCCTGCTAGGAACTTGTGGTGAACTCCAGTAGATGTTTGTTATGTCTTTTCTTTCAGCTTAGGATGATCCAGTCTTCATGATGGCTGCATTTTAAGAGAGCAGTGAGATGGAGGGGCTTCTGGGCAGTTCCAGTGTTAATGGCAGTGCTCAGTGATATCCACAACAACTGCCTTTTTCCAACTGAAGAAGAAATAACCCATCCCTGCCCCTGCTGCCACGGCTATGCAGAGGTATCCGTTGTATGTCATGAAGATGAGCATAAGAAAGTAACTGACCACAACTTGAATGATGTGCAGTACAGTCTGCAGGAGGTGAGGGAAGCTCAGCATCTGCTGCCTGAGAACACAAAACCCAAAGAACAGTCAGCATCCATCCATGAGACACAGAAGAGAAAATGCAAATTCCTTATGAGAAAATTTAGCTCTTGGGCTAATGAGATGCCAAGGTGGGTGTGAAATGGCAGAGAAGATGAAGCAGTCTTGACAAATTTCTACATGCATTTGTCACTTGTAATTGTGTTTTTCTCCACAAAGCTTATCAACAGTAAGGGAAATTCAGCATTGACTGTGAGGACAAAACTTTCAGCTGAGAAACAAAACTTCTGAAGTTTATCTTTCCCTTCATAAATAAGCAGAATGATGTTGCTGTTTTGTTGTTTTTTTTTTTCCCTGAGTAGATGCTGTCAACAGGAGGATTCTAAGTATTTTCTGTCAATCACTGGTGATAACACCCAAATTCTGTTCCTGGGAACTTCCCAAATGTGTTCTTTAAAAAGCTCATCTGACACCTTGCCACTTTCCCTGTTTTGTCCTCCATCCTGGGTGGCCAAGCAGTTCAAGCAACACCCAAGCCTGAATTTAATTTACTTTGCAGAGAGCATAAAGTTTGTTCTGTCCCAGTTTTTGCCTCTCTCAGGTGCTGAAGAGATTTGTCTTAGAAGGAAGCGAGATTCTTACCCAACAGTTTTGTGTGTCTCCATCAGGATGGTGCCATTGGGACCTGGCACTGGCATGGAGTTGTAGCGAATGCTGACTTGGGATTTGCGGAGCAGACACTCCCGGGCAATCTTAAGGCCTTCATAAAACATGGCTAGGAAGAAGACAGCCACAAAAGCACCAGCCATTTCTGACAAAAGAGAAAATGTTATTCTATCAGTGCAACAGAAGACGTTTGCTTCAAAACACGTCAGAAAAGACACACTGTGATTCAACAACCATGTCACACTGCACAGTTTACAGCTGGACAACAGGCACACACGTACAGATGGTAAAGGTGAGTTTAACCCACACACTAATAGGAATTTCACCCATTAATTGAAACTAGCAACCACTTCAGCTAGGAAAACAAGTCAAATTCTGGAACTACATAAAACACCTTCCTTTATTTCACCTGACTGATACTATTTAGAACAGAATTGCTGCAGCATGTGTGGATATTTCTGGCATAAAAAGGTAATTCCAGCAACATTCAAATTGAATTGCAATTATTTTATTTGGAGCAGACAAAGCAGTGTTACTAACCTCCAGGAGTATTGATTGTAAGACCAGAAAACAGCAACGGCACATTCTCATAGCTGAAGTGGAAAGTCATCGCCTGCCCAAGACAAAAAGAACATAAAGATGAGTCTGAATAGCTCATGCTGAGATGGAACTCACAGAAATATAGTAAAGGTTATTGCTGCTATGACAAGAATTTAAATCATTTCAGCTGGTCTTAAGACTGACTTGAAAAACAGACACAAAATAGGAATGGCTGAAGATGCTGCAGTTTCCAGTTTTAGTTGTTAGCTCTTTTAGGTAGTGCCCCTGGGCAGAAGGCATATTCCTCCAAGGTACTTGCTATAGAAAAGAGCCTTCTCTTTGCTTTTTGAGCTCATTTTCTCCTCAGCATAGCAGTATTTAAGAATTGGGAGTGTCACTGTGGAGCTCAACCTTGCCTTTCCATGACTTCTCAATGGCAGGAGTACAGAACAGTTCTCCACCAGCTTCATATGAGCTCACACAGATAAGGGCTTGTACAGCTCACTCTGCTGGTCCATTCCTACACTGTGCCAGCAGACTATCATCTCCCTATGGAACCCCTCAATACCTTATGGGAGAAGGAGAGGCCTAAATAAAGGGACAATAATTAGTAAAAAACATAAAAAGCAGGATCAGAGCCTCCGCTGGGTGAAAATAAGGGTTCCTGAACCTAGCCAGAGAATACTGTGAGAAGGGGGGATGCAATCCCAGGTCAGCCACAGTTCATATAATCTTCCCATCTGGGTAAATACATTGCAGCTTAGCACTTCTTGAGGACAACAGACATTCATTACCCCAGTACAGAAGTGACTATAAAACCACCATTTCTTTAATCAATTTAATATTTTTCATGAAAAGAAAAAAGCTCACAAAAAAAGTGTTACAGCCTAGTTGCACATACACTGCAGCTGAAACACAGCTTGTTACTTGGTGCCAGGAATGGAAATATGCATACATTAATGTGTCCATTCTAAGATTTAGGATGCTACACCTATTTACTTCCTTCCCTCTCCATTTTATGAGCAATGTCAACTCAAAATCTTACGTGCTTAATCAGACTTTTCAGTTTCAGGGTAAGGCAGAGTCCAGCAATTATCCACTGAAGATACATACCTAACACTTGTAAAGAACTGCATAGAAATTAACAGACTGAAGAATGCTTGTACATAGCTGTGAGACTGCATGGTGAGCTGCTTGAGGAGCTCTTGAGACTCTCCAGAGAAGCCATCAGTGATGATGCAAGTTCCACCAGCACTACTGGTCTTTGTGCAGGGCCATGTTCACAAAGAGGAAGGATGCTCTAATCCTTTCCTTTCCTCCTATGATATGCTTCAATAGAAGAAGCAGCAGTGCTTCTCTTTGGGACATATGACTGGCAGGCAAACTTCAAATGAAGGTTTACAAAATATATTTTGGAGCATGTTCTCATTTTAAATTGAAATGCACAGTCTCTCCCCTCCCTTTGGAGTTTAAGCCATGTTTTAATAATCTCAGACTCACTCCAAAGATATTTTAAAAAGGGAGATAGCTGAAAAAGTACCTAGAACTTTTTCAGTGGCACAGATCCTACACCTTCATGGAAACTCCAGCATTTCTGCAAAGCTTTAGTAATGCCAGCATACACAAGTTTGAACTTGCTTAAATCAAAGTCAGCTAGAGCAGCAGGACTCAGGACCAACACACTCTTAATGCCAATGTGGCAGAGAGCCCTGGAGCACTTTGCTCCACAAGCCCAGCAGGTGCTTACAGTTCAGGAGAATAAGGGCAGGGAGTTTTTTTGCCTGCAGGTCAACACAATCCATTACAACAACGTGCATTCCTCTCAGTGCTGGTTAAGGCTTTTACTAACAGCCCAGACAAACTCCGTCCACCTCCTTTTCTTGCAGAAAAATGTTTGCTTTGAATCTCTGCTCTTAGCTTTCTAGAGAACAGATCCCAGGCTGGCTGCTAGAAAGGTTTTTGCTGAAGAGTGTTTGTCATAGGATCCCCAGCTCTGAAATACATTTGATGTTGCATAGCACCTCCTACCACTCCTTCACCATCAAAGAACCACAATAGGGTTTGTGTTTAACTGGATTGATTCACGCCTTTCACAGCTAAGTTAAATTTCCAATTCTGAATACCAAGACAAGTTACCCTTAACCACAAACAAGTAAAAGCTTGAGGTTAATGCTGACTAACCACTTACCATCATCATCATCCCAGATCCATGACCACCTCCCGGAGACGCTGTAGAATGGTGATGTTCAGGATGTGTAGTCGGCAACGTGGAGCTGTTCATCATGTGGTGAGACATCTTTATTGCAGAGGCATTCAAAAAGGCACGTAGAAAAATGGAACCCTGAAAAACAAAGGGGAAAAATCTTATAGGAAGCAACACTTGTCTAAGCAGAGTATGGTTTCTTTGCTGCTATGGAAAGAGGAAATACTCTAAGCCATCAAGGTACTGCCTGAGAACTATTGCCTAAGAATAAATTCCTGGAGCACCCCCTTGGTCCTGCACTCCGACTAGAGAACACACAGCAAAACAGGCAGGAAAATATAAAGGAGGTGTGTCCGTCACAGCTTTACAGCACTGCGTTGCCGCACCAAAAAAACAACCTAATGTGATTGAGGTAGCACAAGGGGACAAGTGCTCAGCACAAAGGAACATTTCTTATCTGTCAGAGGAAAAAAACCCTGTCTCTTCTCAATTGCAGTTGTGCAAATGGCAAAAAATATCTCAAGCTCCATTTTAAATTGCATACACTAAAGGATCAGGTCACAGTATTTCTCTTAATTGACAGTTATGCCTTTTATTGGGAACATGTTTAACAAAGAAATTATGTTAGGTGGTACAAGACCTATTGCCAGGCAAAGGTCTGCAACAGCCAGAGGCAATCCAGTTGCATTTCCACGAGCTTTACTTTGTCACATCTCCCCTATAATCACATTACACACAATGAGAGAAACACTCAGAAGGCTGACAGTCTAAATCCCTTATCGGGTTACTGCAAATCAGGTACATCTGGACAGACCACATCAGAAATAAAAGCACACCAAGTTGTGCCCATGGCGTCTCAGTCTGCACCCCAGCACAACCTGGGATGGATAACCTGTAACGATTCTTGGTGTGAAGTGAAAGTTCTTCAGGTAGAAACAGCAACAGGAAAAACAATCTGGGAATACCAGTCAGTCCTGAAACAGCACATTCATCAGAGTGACAGAAAGTGCAGGTCAGACATCACTGAAGGTAAGTACTGACACTGCTGTACTAGATCCTGTCTGGAACTCTATATGCCCTCCCAGCACAGATCACAGGTAAAATCAAGTGAAATCATTCTAGAGAAATGATCTCTGCAGAGAAAAGAGCATCGTAACCTAAAAGACACTGGGTGTTTGAACAGATAGGTTCAGACTGAAAATACAAAGTGAAACTCTAGAAAAGGTTTCCAAACTGAAATCAGTGTCAGCAAACAAAAATCCCAAACAGCAAGCAGCTGCCAGTGGAACTGGTTCAGTCTGTGACAATGACCTTACAACAGAGCTGTGTGGGAATCGCTGGGGGCTCAGGACAGTCAACATGTCCCTGCAGAGCAGCAGGAACAGGAGGTGGCCTCCAAAGGCTTTGGAGTTAAAGAGCCATGAGAGAAGCTGAAGATTTGAGGGGAACAAGGAAGCTACGATAACAGTGCAGGAAAACGAGAGAAAGAATTAACACTCCTTGCAAACACTAGCATTAATGAATGGAATTAGGCAGCTGTTTGCATTCAAGTCAGCTAGTATTAGCTGTATCCACAATAGATGGCTCAGGTATTTTCTGCATCTCTGTGCAGATAAAGTTTGTAGCATATCTCTTACCACATCAGGCTCCTTCACAATAACTTGCTTGGAAAGTTACCTCATAGTCTATTGGTCCTGCCTAAAAGCAGAATGTATTCCCTGTCCGTACTTCTGCTAATAGCTTGTACTTATTATCATCTCTAATCTGTACTTACACATTGAGACCAGAAAAACAGCTCAGAAAAATGTTCAGGAGGAGGAAAAAAAGAAAAAAAAAATAGACTAATGCAATAAACAGCTCACCTGACACAGATAAGCATTACCAAAGGACACCTGCAGAGCAAATAGCACAAATTTCACACAGCAAATCTTTTAAGATCCCATTTTTTTCTGAGACCAAATGCTCAAGAGCTAGAACCGAAGTTCCAAAATACAAACAGCTGGAAAAAGAATCATCTGCCAAGATACACACGCTTCAAAACATCTTCCGCAGCAGAGAAGGAAGAGCAGCCAACATGGTTTAAACTGCGAGATCAAAGATCAGTCCCATGAGAGGAATGAAGTAAACCAAGAACTTCCCATCTCCTCTGGCCCAAATCTCTCTTCCCTCTTCTTTCAGTTGACTGACCCATAGCTTCTGCTTTGGCTGTTACATGCTCTCACTAATGACTACAGTCCGATTTTATTATTCATTCATTTCAGAATGTTACGATTCTTTCAAACTCTGCAGGTTCCACAGAAGCTATTTCTTTACCAGGCTAAAAACTCCCTTTGTGGTCGGTTTGTGCCCAGTTTTTCCTAATTTACTGTCACTAGTCTTCAGAAAAGGAAAAACAGCATGTGCCTTCTCTAAATATTTACAGAGTACTAACCATACCAACAAGGGCAGCATTCACATGTGGCTGGGCAGGGTCCTGTACAGCTTAGAAATGACATGCTTGATGCTCACCAGCATAGCAACTTTCCACACTGGTGCTCTGACACCAAATCCACCTCCCTGCTGCAGTTACTTACCACTGAAAGACATATTGTAAGATACTGAAAAGCATGGGAACTAAGTAATGTAAGAGAAAATAACCTACACCAAGACACTGCAGCCATTTTTTTCTGTTACATGTTCTGATTATACGTGGACAAAAACTATGTTTAAAAATAAATCACTTCCAGTGGAGTAACCCAGTGGAGTAAGTCTGAGTTACAGTCTGGCAGCTCTCTAACTGTGTCTGTGGGTAAAAAACAGTATCTGAGACAGCAGGAAGAACAGATTAAAGGCAAATATTTCAAGTTACAAAGCTCTGGTTTTCTTTAGCAGAAAGAAACTGACTGACACGGAGCTGTGCTGGCCATGAAACAAAGTCACCATTTTTTAACATCTGACTCCATAACTGGGAAGAAAAAAAAAAAAAACCACAAACATGCAAGTTTCTATTGCAGCAAATTCTCTCAATAGGTTTAAGTCTTGTGCAAACTGAACATTTCAGCATTAGGTATTTTTGTCTGAATAGACGACTTGATCTCTCGACTGCTGCCTGTTTCATGTTTGCACAGAAGGAAAGAGGCACTGGGGTGGGCTCCTGAGCACCCTGGCCAGAAGACCTGGATCAGATAGAGGCTGTACCAGGTTCCAGCATTTCTCAGTGTTTGCACACCTGAAGGGTGCAGACTGTATGGTACACCTGCCTCGATGCTGCACTGTAACCAGGGACACACACAGATTTCTTTTCACTCTGCAGTAATCTACTGCATAAGAAAACAAACAGGGTGGGACAGGGCAAAAGAATGAGGAAGTTCTTCCCAGGACTTCTTTCCCTCTGGGCACTGTTGTCCCAGACCAGAGAAGCCACAGCCTCCATTTTGCGACCCCTCCAGTTCTCAGGGAAAACAGCCAAAGCCAGAGGTCTGTGCATGACTTGTGCTGTTTTGAGCTGGCAGACCTCAGCTCATAGCTAGGCTCTGTTCACACAAGAGATTTGTAACCCTCAACTGCAATGCCACCTTTGCAGCTCAGCAAACCAGGATGATTTAGGAGAATCCTGCAGACAGGAACAGGATCTGGCAACGACAAACTCAGGTTCAGCATCAGAACTAACTTTCACCCATTGCAAACATTTCTCCAGTTTCATGCATGCAGGGAAGCCATGGTAGCAGCTTCAGGGAATGCAGAAATGAAAGAAAGATAGGGATCTTGTGCCAGTACGCAACAGGAACAGGATAAAGGAGCTGGACCTGATGAGATGCCAAACATAAAGCTGCCTTCTGAAGCAGGTCTCAGCCATAAGACAACTGCCATTATATACACTCTCTATGATAGGTTCCCAATCTACTGTGGCTTTGCTCTGGAAAGAATTAATCCAGAATTCTGCCAAATTTTGGTAAATCATCAAGTCATACTTTTCCATGGTAAACTGCCTTCCAGCTACCCAAAGGTGATGCAGCTTTTAATAAGAAACATGAGACATGCAGAAGCAGGACAGACAGACCGTGGGAAGGGTCTGCCAAGCTCCCAGAAAACTTTACAAGCCAGCTCAGCCTGAAACTCAACACACAGAGCTTCCTTAGAGTAAGATTCAAAAGGAACGAAGCCACTTTCCAAAGCAGAAGTCTAATAGGATTACTGATGGAACCCTAGATGAACACATAGATGAATTTTGCTCACTACAGCAGCAAACTCTTCCCTTCAAAACAGTGCCCCATCCTTCCCATGCCAGTTCTGAAAAAGCAAGAAATAAAACTAATTCCACTGGCTGTGCCCAAGGGGACTTGAATCTCCAAATAACACCTCTCCAGCTTCCCTCACACCAGTGATTTGTTCGGCAGAGTGGTGGCTGCAGGGGCCCCATGCAGCAGAAGCACACAGGACAGCCCTACCGATCAACTGGCTCTGCGTAGAAGCCTCCAGATTCCTGCTGCTCCTCTGCCGGAATGATTCTTACCTAACGTATCTCCAACAGTGTTTCCGATAGTGAGAACTGGGCCAGGGGGTCCTTCTCTCCTTCTGAAGAAGAAGTGAAAAATATCTGGTAAGCTTTACTGACAATTAAAATGAAAACACTCTAGAGAAATCCAAGGGAAAAATACTAAAAGCAGCAAGTTGGAAAGGCAAAGATCTCTTGCTTGCACATCACGTAGAGCCCAGTCCTGCACAACACAAAGGAATGCTACATATGAAAGACGTAAATAATGGAAAAGGCAGCCCAAAGTTATCAGTGCTCTACTCACAGCAGTCCGGCTGGCAGACTAGTTGAGTTACCCTGGCTCTGAGCTCACAGCCTCAAGCCCAATTTTTTCTTTTTTTCCTCCCCCCTCAATGCAGTAAGTGGAGGTGGGAGGGGAAGCACAGCGTCTGCACACGCTACAGCACCGCTCTCTGGCTCTGCCCGTGGCCTTCACTGAATGGCCCAAGCTTGTCGTAAGACCTAAGCACTGCTTGCAGTCAATTCCATTTCCTGGCAAACTGGACAACTTTAACCACTTCCTTTCCTAACTTGTGAACCTACTGCTCCTCCTTCAGGATCTCAGGCTTCACTTCAGAGCTGCTCAGAGGCACACCTGAGGGACACACAAATTCAACCCAACTACAAGGGAATCCAGCAACACCAGCCAGAGCCCTCCTGTGCCAAGCTCTATGGGCACACTTTAAAGATTGCTCTTTAGTAATTTAACACAATGTGCCTTACAGACACAGAGGCAGAGGGCACATTCCCCCTGTAAGCTTTAGAAGATTTAGAAGGAAGAAGACTCGGAAGGATGTCCGGCTTGAGTGCAGGATATGGTGGGCAAACATCACCAGCAACACGTTGTGTTCATCCTCAAAAGAAGAATGTGAAGCACAGCGGGGCTGCAGGCAGTGAGGATGTTACAAGGAGATGCAGTCAAATGAGTAGCACGTGGGGACCGGCTCTTGGCAGCTATTACACACAACACAAGCGGCATAATGGGAGAAACCTATATGGAAGAATTAATCCTCTCATCACCTCCATCAAAGGCCCCAGGCTGGAACCACTGCTGCCCAGCCAGGGATGCTGACGGTGCCAACTGATCACACAGCATCTCAGAATCGCTATCATTCCTAAACCATGCATAAGACTGACTTTTTGCCCACGCTAAGAGATGTCCTTTTCTTAAGTGCACGCCAACAAACGCTGACTTGAGGGTGAACAAAGCCTATGCTGCCCACGCCAGGAGGTTTGAGGGTGAGAGATAAGCCTCTGAGGCTCTTTGCAGAAGGCCAGATCCCAGGGCTGCGGGCAATACTCTGTGAGTGTGGGCATCTTCCTCAGTGCTTGGGAAGCTTTAGGGTGCCCAATGGGTCTTGACAAAGATCCCAGAAGAGCCATGCCAAGTGGAGTCATTTCGCTGTTTCTGTTTTCCCACACTTCATCTGAGCTGCAAAGCTCTACCCTTCAGGGCTCCTGGCTGCCATCGTTTCTTTGGATTTTACTTCCCAACTCCTTATGTTTTTTTCCCCACAAGCTGCACTTGTACCAATACATATTTGTCCTTCCCATTTTAAGGATGGTTTTTCCCCAAGAAACAGGCTGCACCCTCCTCAAGAAATTATCACTTTACACTCCTGCATGTAGCAAAAACTGGCAGTCCAACTTCAGAGCACAGATTCCATCTGAGATGCTGCCTCACACAGGAGTTGCACAATGTTTGGTAGCTCACAGCAGTTGCATCCATTAGTCAACTTTTAATTAAGACTAACAGAAGCTGACAAAAATATCAGTGTCAGTCCTTTGTACTGAACCAAAGCAAGAGTACGATACACAACTAAGGTTAAAGTGGACTGCATTCACCCAGCATGATCCCTGACACTGGGGAGGGGCAGAGCTTTTCCTCCTAACATAGCTACAGCCATGTCCCTCACAAGGAGTTTATTTTCATAGCAAATTTGTCTGGGCACCTTCTGTTAGAGACTCTGCTTGATCTGCTTAGGAGGTCATTCCTAATCTTCCAGCTTATGCAGTCTCCCCAGGGAATCTCTAAATCTTTGAACATGAAAAAGAAAAAAAATCTCAGGACGGACTGTTCTTTACAGGACAATGCACTGAACTTTGTGAAGCAGAATATTGTGCCAGCCCATGTCATTACTAATGGGCCCAATGAAGTAGAAGGCTGCAGAAACGACTCTGCATAACAAAACTGCAGCTATAAAACCAACAATAGTGGAGGAAAAGCTACTAAATGCTGGCAAGAGATCTTACAGATGGGAGAAAATAATGTTGAGCTGGGGAGGCTGAGTAACAGAGGGACTCCTTTTGCCCAGCTATACTGAAACTACAAGAGATGGAAAAGCTATAAATCATGGATGCTCATAAGGAATGTGGCAAAACTGAAAAGTCTGATGTTCTCCTGGCTGCAACCTCACTTCCATAAGAAAAGCCTGAGCCTTACAGGCTCAAGTACCTGTAATGTACAGAAACTTCACATCAGGTCCCAAACGCGGTCCTCACAAAGGGCCCCAAACCTCACCAAGCTGAAACAGTTCCTTTGCTAGTGTTGGACACCTCTCAACCCTTACCAATAGAGCAGTTAAGATTACTCCCACAATGACCACAGACATGGAGATTCACCACCTCCACCTGCTCCCCAGGCTGCCTTTCCCTCTGCAGGACCCAAGAGAAGAATACAGTCTCTTCAGCACAACTGTGCTGGAAGTGAAAATGTTTTTGAAGTTGTGCAACAGGCTTTTGGGGTCACAATACAGCAGTGAGTACATCTGACTAGACCACTGTCATGCTGTTGCAAGCAGAGACCAGTCCTGGCACTACAAATACAAAAGCAAAGGATGTGCCACTAGGAGAACCACTGGAATTGGATTTGGTGGCTCCTTGTGAACACCACAGGATATACAGGCTTGCAAAATACACTTCAGTACTTGCCTTGTCCGCAGGTGCTGGTTTTGCAGATGCTGCTGAGCACACATCTGCCACAGAAGGTTGGCTTGAGGGAGTTATTTTTGGGTGATGGACAGATAGTGAAAGCTGTCAGGGACTGACGATGGCTAATGACACATGCATGCATGGTTCTTATTCACACAAAGGACAGCCATGAAGGATATACAGAACAAGTTTTGGAGAAATAGGTGCTAGAAACACGTACTGAACAGAGTATTCTAATACAGCAGCTATAATTTCCTACCTCCCTGATAAAACACAAATACTTCTAACCTGAGGGATGTTAAATTAACTTAGAGTCCCAGTGGGACTTTTTTAAGGAACTGAGCACATTCCAGCAGTGGCCTGCTTTGACAATTACAAGCTGAGCAAATCAAACGTGCCGCTCAGGAAACAAGCATAGCTTTCCTGGCCCATAGCCACCCACCTGCTGACCAGAAGCAGAGGCCCGAACACACGTCAGCCACACACTGTTGTTTCACTGTTAATGTACGCCAACAAATGCCTCAGTATTCAGACAAGGTGAGATGCTACATCAGTGGAGAGTATATCTGAATAGTGACAAAGGTGGTGCTAATTAAAAGGCAAGCAGGATCTCTTCAACACTCCAACATCCATCTGCCCATCTCTGAGCACAACAAAACCTTCCCCTTTGCTCACCTTCCTGTTGCAGCTTAGACAGAGGAGCACTCAACTCCAGTGAGCTCGTCTCACAAACCACGGAGACCCACATGCCAACTCAGGTGCCAAAGCTTGCTCTGATACTCTGCAGCACGCTGAGGATTTCTGCACTCACCACAAACAGCTTCTTCCCTTTTGTACATACGCAGTATTTCCCCCCTGCTTGTTTTCATTTCTGTCTTTCTTCCGTCACTGACCTTTCATATCATGTACTTGTTGCTCTGCACTGCTGGTTCCTTTCCTTCCCATCTAGCTGGATTAGGCAGCTGTCTCCTGCTTCCCGCCACCCAAAGAGAACAGACGTTTGTTGGAAGAGAAGAATTGAGGCACCTCAGACCTGAGGAGCAGTGCCAGTCCCACAGCTCCCAAAGCAAAGGAGATGCCATACAATAGCTCTGTCGCTCATCTGGATGCGCTACAGGATTAGAAACGCTAAAAACTGATAGAGGATGCTGTGATATCACTTCTTTATAAAAGGGCTCTCACAAAAGCATGTCAGACATCAAAACTCCTTACAGCCAACAGCAGCATGAATGCAGAGCTAGTGCTAACACGTTTCCATCAAAGGCAGTTCCAGGAGGCATCTGGAGAAGAACCTCTTCAGCACTCCTCATGCATGTTTAAGGTTGCTGAAGCAATTACCCTGAGCCTGCAGTCTGGCAGGTTGCTTTATCACAGCTCCATCTCTTTTCCTGTGATCATCAAGGGCACAAAGCAGGAGTGCAGTAATTGGTCTTCAGCTCTCAGCACACCCAGTACTCAGCACCCTGGAACAGAAACCTGAGGACCTCCCCTGCCCCCAGCGACCGTGCTGTATTTAAGCAGAGATAAGGCAGGATGGCTTCAATCCCAATGGTCCAACAGGACTTGCTGGGATGCCAGAACAGCCTAGTACAATCTTACTGTGCACAATGTTCAGTCAGGACCCTTTTGCTAATAATTTCGTAGTGCTTCTTTGTCACCTGAAGTGAGCAGCGTAGCCCTCCTTGCTACCAGCGGAAAGAAAGGAGACAGTAGCTGGGAAGAGGTGAAGAGGACAGAAAAGAAGTTTCTGAAAGGAAGACTTGTGTTTTCCAAGATTACGTAACTTCTTGAATAAATAAATACTTCCTTATGCTCAGCAGTAATGTTACACAACTGAGCGCAGGAGCGGTGACCACTGACATGGAACACATCCTGCTGCTTCTCCCATGCTGAGGAACTGAAGCACTGCAGAGCCCCGAGCCTTGCAACACACTTCAAAAACTTTTTAATCTTAAAAAAAATAACATCTGCATTTGAAAATTTATCCTAAAGGAGATATTGAGCAACTTCTGCTTCCTCAGAAAATCCATCTCTAAAGAAGCTCACATTCAATTCCTCCCCTTATTTTATATGTCCTCATCAAGCACAGATTCTTCTACCTACAACAGATTTTTTTAACATATACATAATGAAGGCAAAATTTCAGTCCGAAAAAGAAAACAAAAAAAACAAATGCACTTTTGTGTATGACTTTCTCCACTGTGCTCACGAATTCATCAAACAAGCCACCTGCAGCACTGATGGGACAGCTTGCCTCATACAAAAAGGGTGTCCTTGCTGAGAGGGTAAGGAGTTATATTTTTGTTTGTGACCATCCAGTGGCCACACACAGAAGCAATCCATCTACATGGAACAACAGACAAGATACTTGCAAGACAATATCTGATAAACCACTGCTGTGTAGTTTGATGAAGTGAGAAGACATACGTCTGTATAAATACCATGAACAGCTCTGACCAGACTTGGCTCAAATGGCGCCTTCTGGCCTTAAATCCTGCAAGATTGAAAAGTAATCTTTGGAGACACAAAATGAAACCAGGAGCCAACAAGCACATTCTCAAGCAAACAACGTTTTCTACAGTTGCAAAAATGCAGTGTGACTCAACATGCCCTAAAAGAGCTTTAGCTGGCCTTTCATACAGGCAAAAGACCACAGATGCTATCCAGTGAGATCATAAATAACTGTTTCGTGGAGATGGAACTAAAGCAGAGAGTAAAAAAAATAAAACAGCAACATAAAGGAGAGCCATCAACACATGATTCAGAAGACTGACAGACCTTCTTCTGCTTGGCCTTACTGTTCTTAATGTTGTATCTGGAGAATTTGTGGTTAACAATTTTGGTAACAGAACAGCTGAGGTCTAGGAGACCTCCTGTGATCACCCAGTCTAACTTCACTGATTGAGCAAGCTCAGCAAGAGCAGTTTGCCTGGTCAGCACCTTATTGCCACCTAAGCACAACAGCTACACACGTAGTTTGATGTTCTGTACGTGTGAAGGACCTGTCTGTTCTTGTAGAGATGATGTGGAGCTGCTGTGTACTCTGGAGAGCAAAAGCCATCATTTATGGACCTGGATCCAGATCAGTAGTGTAACTAAAAAGCTCCCTTTGTTGAACATTTCACTCTGGGAATCCATTGGCAGAGAAAGCTTTCCTCCAGTGAACTCAGGCAACGTCTAATGAGCTGTGGTAACAAAGATAGTTTTAATTTAATGGATCAGCTAATAATAACTTAGCCATAGACACAAATGTGCACATGTGGAAAATAAGCCTTTTTCTCCTTTGGCTGTTCTTCACCATCATATCCTGACTTAGCCCAGGAGAAGACAACAGCCATACAAGTTCTAAACTGGCCTTCAGATATGTTTTAGACTCTGGAAAAGAAAACCGCCCTCCAGAAGTCTCTGTTAATCCAATTTTGGAATCCATTCCACACGTATGATATGAAACATATAGAGCTAAGCAATTCATACATGCTCTTCCATCTCCAGTAACGTCACACACTCATCACAGAGCAACACCTTCATCATGCATTAGCTTCTACCACGCATGTGAGCTTCCCTGAATAAAAATCCCAGGAGCACATTTCACTCTAATTTCTCCTTCCTTTCTTCTCGCAGTTAAGTGGCTGTTCGTTTACAAACAGGTATGGGCCCATGTGCAGACACAGCAGTTTAAGGCGGCCACTCAACCACTCTCCTTCCCTGGAGCTGTCTGTTCCAGCCTGTGCCAGGCACTGGCGCAATAGCCATGCACTGTTGATGTCAGCTCACACGGGAACACACTTGGATTTCCAAGTCTGGCATGTCAGGGTCACCTTTTAAATGTAGGCTTTTCACTAATGGCCTAATAGTCTGCAAAAGAGACTTTTAGAAAAACACTGTTTTCCCTGCTTACAGGAGTACAATGCATGCCTGCTCACCTAACTTCGCATCACCACCTATGCCATAAAACAAAAGCTTGCCCTACCAGAGACAAGAAGCAAATTCTTTTGTGCCTTGATTGTTTGTAACACCAGTTTAAGAAACCTAAAGCTGTTTCTGAGCAAAATGCAAGGTAGAACATAAGTCATCATCAGCAAAATCCATTCTACAGTGCTTTGAGTTAAGTCAGTCTGTGTTTCAGCAGATGGTTAAAGGCTAAAACACACACCTCCAGAGGCACTTTCCTACTTTTGCTCTCTGATCTCAGATAACAGCAAGAGTATGGCATATGTGGCATACAGTCATGCCAGCACCTGTAAGAATTCAGAGGACAAACTCATAGCCGTAGTCCATAGAACAGCCTACCTCTACATTTTTTCACTTTTGAAGAGGCAAAAATACAATCCTATGTTCACTTGCTTTCACCTCAGTAAGAGAGATCTCCTGCAATATCAAGAAACAGGAAAGGGCAACGGAATGAAGCCATTCTCTGGGAAGGAACTTGCCTCTGTAAGAGTGAAGTAGTCTTGGTCTCATGACACTCTTCTGACAAGATCACCTCTAGGGCATGGAAAGCTATAACTGATAGCCATCAACAGATGTTTGACCCCAGCTCTGCGTGACAATAAATCATGCTGGAAAAAAGCCTTAAACACTGCCTTTTTCATCTAGCTTTCAAGCCCTTGGACTGCCAGAGAGATGCTAATCCAAAGCAGAAATGATTCAGAACTTAAAAAATAAAGTCTAAGTACTTACTATTCCAGAGACAGATTTTCCATCTACTGCCTCCAGGAGAGCAGACTTCTCCAAACAGGCTACAATCATGAGACAGACCAAAGTTTCTAAACTTTGAGATAATGCTGACAAGCAGAATGAGTATCTTTATCTATATCAAAGACTAATCATTAACTACTGCTCAGATTTAACCGTGATCACTTTTACTCCGCTTTAAGCCCATTTATTGCCCAACTTGTAACCTATTTCAAACCAGATCTATCACCCGTAATCTACTCACTGAAAAATATCTATATTAAGCCTTTCCTATGTATTTGGAACAGGGATGAGGGCTGAAGCAGCAGGGACTTCGGCTACATTCTACCATGGCTGAAACCATCCTCACAAAATATTGACAATTCCTATTGTTACAGCCAAAGATTTCGTATGACTCAAAATAAATATTTACTGCTTGGCCTATGCAGCCTGCAGAAGACAGAAGCCAACCATGTCAGGACCAGAGGAAGGGCTGGGATGCTCACATAAAGCTCCGTGGAACAGCTAAAGACCTTTGCAAAGATTCATGGAGATTTTCGAACTCCCTGGCCTTACAAGATTGATTCAGCATGATGCAGAAATGACTTTTAAACACACTACACACGACACATTTCAAATTTTAATTTCTCTGTCAAAGAAATCAGTGTTTTGCTTGCTTTTGGATATTACAACAGAGCAAGTTTCATTTCATTTCATATTGACCCCACTCTGAAGAAACGTGAAGTTTTCAGAACAGCAGATCAGTTTTCAGGGATGTGGTGGGATGGTAAAAGATGACAATATTCAGAGAATACTCAATGATGTGTCAACAGTCAGTCAAATCCTGACTCTTCAGCTTCTCTGCAATTGATATGAAAGTAATAATGTGAAAAAGTTCCACAAAGTCTAGCAGTACTATGCTCTGCAATACAGATGCTTTTACTGCAGGGACATTGGCTTCAAGTAAGATCAAATTCAAGCACTGCACAAAAAGGAATCAGCTGGCACGCAGCACACATGATCCTACTCTCGTGATGTACTGGAGAGTTTTACTTAATTCAGCAAAGAATAGTCACAAGACTGCCAAAAGATGATTTTGAGCCATTATGTCTGGGCTATTATATCTGCCTGTTCTGCTTTGTCACTAAGAAAAAGTCTTAGCCTTTATTATGTGTATAGCAGAGTACTTTATAACCAAGGATGTTCATGCCCTGCACAAAGAAGAAGGTAGCACGACAATGGCTTTACAAATACAACCAACATCGGGAACTCTCTTTCCTTTAACTTGTTTAGGCTTCGGTTTGTCAGCTCCTGAAATATTTCTCCAGCATCCTCCGGTCTCACCTGACATCACCTTAAACATTACGACAATTCAGTACTTCCTTGTGAGATAATGCCTTATGCCAGATTCATGATGGTAACTTGATTTGTATAAAACTCTGCAGGCAGAGAACATGGAAAGCATGACTCAGACTCTTGTCAAGTTCATTCAGCCAGGAGTGCCATAAAAGATGCAACAGAGAAAAAAACAGAACAATGTTTAAGGTGAATTTTACTTCCATAATGTTCTATGGCTGGGCGTATTCCTCGGGAGCCTGCACTGCTACTTCCCTTATCACTTTGATGTCCAAGGGTTGACTTACCAATTAGAAACACAAAGGGTATCTTGTTGCCCTCCCATGGAGCACTGCATGTCAGTGCTGCTGCTTTGCTTCCTGAGGGCTGGAGGAGAATGAGCCGGGATTGTCTGCCTGCTGGGAGCACCGGCTTTCAGTCTGCTCTCTATTTCTTAGCGTTTTTCTCTCCCAAGTAAAGGATGCAAGTTTGAAAATGCAGGCAAACTCTGACAATATGCTGTAAAATCTCTATAGTACAAAGCCTTTCAGAGCAGGAAAAGTTAGATGAGGTATGAACTGCTTAATCAGATCCCTGGCTCTCAGCACTGCCTCTGTCCAGACACAATACGCAGGAACCCAGCCAGGAGCTGCACAGCCATGCTGTGCTGTGCATTGAGACCAGGCACTCAGCACACACCAAGACAGCAAAGAGCTGCTCAGGTTGTCCCACACCAAGCTCACCAACAGCAATCAGATGAAAAGCAATCTGGGTCATAAGGACAAGTACTCCACAAAAGGCTGAAGCCTTCCACCACGTGGCTCTGCCTTCCAGACTGCTGCTTCCCCGTGCTCCCGGAGCAGCAGGCTAGCTGGCAGGCTGACAAGCATCAGTTGGTACTGCGAGGGAGTGCGCTGCGTCACAGAGGTGGCCTGAGAGTACTTTATAATCCTACAAATCCAAGTCCAGTTAAATTTTCTATATTGCGAAGAAAAACCTGGAAGTGTATTTACTATACATACTCTCTCCTCCAAGAGGAGATGCATTAAGTCTTCAAAAAAGAAAAAAAGCTGAGATTGTCAGGCCTTCTCTTACCCAAGTTAGCCAAAAGATCAGCTAAAGGTATCATTAAGGTCATTTTCCAAGCTCATGTAACTTGATGAGAGGAAAGAGATTTAAATCTTTGATAACTGACAAGCACACACAGGAAAAGAAGGCTCTGTAATGTCATGCAGTTCTACTGAGGTCATGAGAGAGAACTTGGTGCACTCTGTAGAACAGCTACATCCTTTTTCTGATTTTCTCCCATCTTCTCAGGCCTGACATCAGGATTTGCTGAGCATCCACTAAGAACAGAAGATCTCAGTCATTTGCACATTTTGGCCTGTGACCCAGAACTATCACTGTCTGCCATATTAATTTAGACAAGTGTCAGAACAAACACTCCATGCACACGGAGCTTTCTAAAAACATTATAAATGACTTTCACATCTGTGGCAAAAGAAAAAAAAAAAAGATTGTGGGATTTTCTAATGTTACAGGCATGCAAAGTAGAAGTGCAAGAACAAAATTTTAACATATTTTCAAGATAAGCAATTGCTCTAACTAGTAAGCACAGCTGTTCAGGGGACAGCATTCTCACAGATGTGAACTGGTGGAAAGAAACCTACATTGAGAATGTGACATGTGAGTCTGCAGAACAGAGAGGAAAGACAAAGAGAGAGATTTCATCACAGCCTCCCCCTCTAGATTGGCTTCCAGAGCAGAAAAGGCAACTTCCAGAATAAAAAGAAATGAAAGGCTTTGTAAAGTTAATCTGCAATGCAACAAAACAGAAGGTTAATTAGTTTACAGTAACTACTTTCATTACTCTTCGCATTACAGAATTCTGGCTTTTAGCCGAAGAAAAGGTTAATGAAAAAATCACTGGTCTCAAGTACCCAAGGATTTGATTGGGAACATTTAAGAAAAGA
Organism: Chrysolophus pictus; assembly: GCA_037305975.1. Taxonomy (NCBI): domain Eukaryota; kingdom Metazoa; phylum Chordata; class Aves; order Galliformes; family Phasianidae; genus Chrysolophus; species Chrysolophus pictus. Next base: position 8,937,944 of record CM074592.1, on the reverse strand, counting down.
AGACTGAAACAAAAGACAGTGAAGTAGATTACTAACTGGCTCTTCTAGGAGGAAAAAAACAAAACAAAAAAAAACCAGACCGAGTCTTTTTCATCCTTCTCTAAGGAAAAACTGCCAAGATTCCAAATGATTTCCTGACAGATCTCTGGAGGAGCTCACGCTGGCAGTCTGCTTCAGCTCAACTTCACAACAGCAGGGCAGGTTACAGCTACCTGACAGGGTGACCTTCACACAGGCGTGGAGAAGGCAGGAATCATGGAATGGCTTAGGCTGGAAGCCTGCAGACATGACACCTTCCTGCTGGGCAGCAGAGTCTTGGCAGCAAACACAGAAGTCAAAAAGGAGAGAAGAATGCATTATATTTCTTTCAAAATATATCGGTTTTGTCTTCTCTCTGACCTAACACTGACTGGAAAGCAGGAGAGCTGAAAGAATGCTCCTTAGGGCACTGACTAAAGACTCTGTGTGAACATGGCCGCTCTTCTCTTTCATTTACACCAGAGGACTGTTAAAGATTAGTATTCTCAGCACCTTCCCTTCGCAGGCATGAAGCTTTTGTTCAGGAAAAGAGTGTCCCAATAACCCAAAACGTGAAGCTGTTCTGCAAGCAGAGAAAGTGAGAACGCGAAAAAAACTCCTGCCAACCCCTTCCTGTCCCTGCACCGCAGGACTGTTGGCAGGGACTTCACCTTAAAGCAGAAGTGACTCAAAAATCTTAATTCCTCCAGCATTATTTTATTACTTCGATTTCGACTGGGGTTTTTTTGGGTTTTTTTTGTTTGTTTGTTTGTTTTTTGTTGGTAGGGAGGAGCAGAGGAAGAAGTTTAACAGATTTTAGCGCACACGACAGAAAGCATCGCTGTGACTGTGCATCGTTGCCTAGAGCTGGGTTAAACGCATCCTGCCAAGCGGACAGAAACGAGGGGCAGAGGCACAACCCCCCTCCCCACAGAACCGCATCTGCTGGGGGAGCTCCTGCCGCCAGCGATGTTTCTTTTCAACAGAAACGTGGGCTTGTCTCTGCGAGTTTCACTCTAAAACTTCCACTGTCTGCTCTGACACAGCGACGGGTCACCCAAACGCCATGCGGGGCTGCGCGCTGTCAGCCACTCAATCCCTGCCCCCGCCTCGCTGCCCGCAGCCCTCAGTGAGCCCCCCCCGCTCCGAGGCCCCGCGGTTGCGGAGGCTCCGCCAGACGCCAGCAGCAAAGACCCCGCCATCCCCTCAAGCGGCGGAGCTCTGAGGGGGGGGAAAGAAAGGGCGCGAAACGCTCCCGCGCTGTCACTCACCTCGAGACTGCCACGAGGCTGTCCGCTAAGCCCCGCCCCCTAGACTTGTCCCCCCAAGCCCCGCCCCTTTAGCTTGTCCTCTAAGCCCCGCCCCGGACGTGACACTAAGCCACGCCCTCTTGACCTTGTCCCCTTGTCCCCGCCCCGGATGTGTCATCTAAGTCCCGCCCCGGGATATGTCATTTAAGCCCCGCCCACCGGATGTGTCACCTAAGCTCCGCCCCCAGGCCTCCTTTCCTCCCGCCGTCTTCCTACGGCCGCAAAGCGCGCCGCTGTCGGCTGAGGTGTTTGCGACAGCGCGGGGCTGAGGGGCTGCGGTATGTTCGGCGCGGCGGAGGAGGATGACGCCGACTTTCTGGCCCCCGCCACCGGGTGAGTGGCCGCTGGGTGCCCCCCGCTGGAGAGCACGGCGGCCGGGCGGGCTGCAGCCGGCTGCCCTCCCGTGGGTCGGGCCGTGAGGTTCGGTGTTCCGTGTGGGCTCGTCGCCGAGCTCGGGGCCGGGCGGCAGGCAGGCTCCCTCAGCCTCCCCTCAGCGCAGGAGGCGGCTGAGCTCAGCAGTTTGAGCGCGCAGCGCGTTTGTCGTTCCTCGCGTTGTGTAACTGCTTGCTGCACGGTGCTTCCCAGCCGTGCTGCTGTCTGCGCGTCCTCCCGCTCCTCCGCTCAGCGAACGGCTCATTTCCGAAAGATCTCCGGCTCCTGTCTCAGTGGTGCTGTCCTTGCAGATATCGAGTGCTTCTGTCCCACTACCCGGAGTAGCAAAGTTTAAATGGGCTTAAAGCAGCGGAGCTGTGAATGATGTGTCTTTCAGCAATAGCAGGCTTACCTCTGGCATTAAGCTTGTCCTTCTGGCAGGAGAGCTTTAAGCCTTGTTGAGAGGATGTGTTTCCTTGAGATTTGTAGTGCTAAATGACGACTTCTCTGCTGTCACATGTTATTTTTCCAGTAATGTAACAATGCACTGCTTAATAGGAGGGTAGTCTTATTCATTGCTTTAAAGTGGCTTCTCTTTTGGTGTTGCTTCAGGGCTTTTTTTGCTTCTTACGCTCACTTTTGAGGAAATGAAACATCGTTGTGCTGCTCAGCCCTCTTTCTTTGTTCTGCTTTTTCAAAACTGGATGTCTAACTATAGAACTCCTTAACAGACATCACCTTATGTCTGAAATGGTTGTAAGCACGTTGCGTGTGATGTGACTTTCAGTTAACAGTGTTCCTTATCTATGAAGTTTGTGTCAAATAGAGTAAGTTACTTCGTTTTTGTTTCTAGTGCGAGATTGGCCTCTCTCTTTGGACTGGATCAGACAGTCTCAAGCCAGGGAAATGAATTCTTTCAATACACTGCACCAAAGCAGCCCAAGAAGGGTCAGACAGCAGCTGGTAAGTGACTGAATTGATCACATGTCAGGAGGATCTTTGTAGCAGGTATCCTGGCTCAATGAGGGCTTTTGTGAGGATCAGCCCTGCAAATATTCACTTAGCTTTTCTTTGCTGATATTATCTTCCTCTAGTACTCTCTGCATCTGGGTTATTCTTGCAGTCTGCAGGGACTTTGGAATATTACTCTGTTCTGTAATCATTTTCTGAAGTTAGAATCAGAGAATCACAGAATCACTCAAGTTGGAAAAGCCCTTAAAGATCATCGAGTCCAATCACAACCTAACCATGCTGCCCTAACTCTAACAACCCTCTGCTAAATCATGTCCCTGAGCACCACCTCAAACAGTTTTTAAACACATCCAGGGATGGTGACTCAACCACCTCCCTGGGCAGCCCATTCCAGTGCTTAACAATCCTTTCTGTAAAGAAGTCTTTCCTGATAGCCAACCTAAACCTCCCCTGGCATAACTTGAGGCCATTTCCCCTCGTCCTGTCACCAGTGAGAAGAGACCAACCCCTCTTTTGCTGTAAGCACCTTTCAGATATTGAAAGAAAGCAATAAGGTTTCACCTCAGCCTTCTTTTCCCCAGACTAAACGGCCCCGTTTCCTTCAGTAGCTGAAGTTATTTTGTTCTGTGGAAGGAATGTATCATGACCTTGTCACTGACCAGCAGATGTGGCAGTTCTGTGTCACTGAGTGCTGCTTTCTGCTTCCCAGCAGGTCAGACAGCCCAGAAGGCACCCACAACCCCAGCGGCTACAGGAACACCGTCAGTCTTCATGGCCACTGCGGTTCATGCTTATCGATAGTAAGTGCAGCAGTGGTTTTCTGCATTGTATTTTAGAGTCTGTGTATCTAGGACCTAAAACTAATCATTAGGGCAGATATTTTTGGCTAAGTAGGAAGAGGCATCTTGTAGAGGTGTCTGCATGCTGCAATTCGATGCAAGCTTCTGCCCAAAAAAAAGGGGTCAGTTCAGGACTGCACAGTTGCCAAGTAAACAGCAAGTTCTCAGTTTGTGCATTGCAGGGAACTGCATGCTAGTGTGCTGACCTGACATCTGCACAGTTTCTGACTAGCTCTGTCAGAAGCTTATGTCTCATCTTCACTTGTGGAAAACTGAAGCATGAACATAGAATGACAGCAGTGTTAACTGTATGTTTGCTGCAGCTGTCATGTGAAGGCTTGCTTGCCTTGCGTACGTGCAATTTCCATTTCAAACTATACAATATATGCTTCTGTTATCTGTGAGTAAGCAAGAAAGTTGTAGTTTCTTTAAGCTCAGAAGTGCTCCCAGACACTTTTGGTCATGAGGAAAGGGATCTGAACTCTAAAGAGGAAAAGCAACAGCAGAGGGAAATATCTGAGGCAGGGGCTGTTCCACAGCTGAGTGTCTCACTTCTCTTCCAGTACAAATGGGCAGTATTTGAAGCAAGGCAAGTATGGAGCGGCTGTAGTGGGGAGCCATGCTACTAAAGAGGTGAGAAACACTTCACTATGATATTTTTCATGCTGAGGATGTGCTGATATGAAGCAGTGTTTCTCTGAGCTCACTGGGGATGCATGTTGAAGGTCATCTTAGTTCCACTGCTGCTTATGCCTCTCTGCCTCCTTGGTTTATTTGCTTATTTACCTTGATGACATCTTTCTTTTCTCCAGTCTGCAAATTTTTTTGCAAGATCTCTTCCCAGTTGAGACTGAAATATTTTGTGTTGTTTGGGGTGCTGCGCCTTTTCTGATGTTTGTGGAACTGATATCGTGGTTTACTTGGAACCTTTGACAGCTGGATCACAAATTTGTGTGTGTGAAAATCAGTATAGAACACAAATCGGTGTAGTAGTACAGAGACGCTTTCCTTAAGTGCTGTTGGTTTGGTATCTCTCCTCTCCAAACCTTCTTTCCCGAGTAGTCTTAAGAACATGGCTCTGTACTGTCCAGTAAAGTGATATATTTAAAGGATACTGTACATGTTCCAGTCTGTTCATGTTGCTGGTTGTGGTGTTTCCTATCCCCCTGATTGATATTGTCTCACTAAGTTACTTATGCTTTGACAAGAACAACAGCAGAAAAAGTACTATGTTAAGCTACTTCCTGAGTGAAGCAGCCTTACAATAAGTGCAGAAAGGGAAGTATTTTTTCTTACTAGATCATGTCTCATAGTAAATGTCAATGCAGTGTTATCTCTGAATTCTTTAACGTTTGCATAACTCCTTCTAACTTACTGTTATTGCTCAGTCTTTTACATTCCTGCACATCATGCATTATGAGCTTCATGTATTGAGAGGTTAGCACATTTTTTTTTAATGTGGAAAAATGTGGAATTAGTGAAGGCATCTTGCTTACTGCACAAGAATTATTGTTGAACCACTTTGTCTGCTTGCATGTTTTCATGTGTCTGTAATAGCTGTTAGAAAATTATGTAAAGTATTTTTCCTGTGAAAAATGATGCTGCAAGGTGTATTTTGTAATACTGTAATGTTAGGCTCAGAATTAAGCACACTCAAATTGAAAACATTTTCAGTTTCTGTTGGTTTTTATTTTTCTTTTTTCCTGCATAATTCTTTACTGAATCCAGTACAGGATTCTCCTTTACATCAGTCAGCAGCAACAGATCACCTCTGCAAGGATCCACCCAGGCTTTGTACTCACGGTAAGGCTGGATTAGAAAAGCATCTGGTACACTGCATTGTTTGGAATGAACCTCTGTTTGCTGTGAAATGTTTTCTTAGATTATAGCCTTTGAGATCAAACACCTGACTGATGTAGCAAGAGGTGGCACGGTGATAGGGAGTGCTGTTCTCCTAATTGTTGCACAAGAGACTGCGAAATCTACCTTTTGCAGAGCCCTATGAAATCAGTAGGTTTACTAATGAAAGCACACCTGTAGGAGGTGTATTTTTACCTCCAGATCACAGATGTTTTTGAGTTTTGCAGTCGTAAAATGAATAGCAACAGAACAAAATTCCTCCTGCTAATCATCTGTGGTTAAGTGACTCAGAAAATACAAATGAGCAAGCAGATGGAAGTGATGGCAAGGAAGTATTTCCGCTCTGAGTCTTGATACTCAGCATTTTTGTGATAAGAGCCACTTAAAACATTGTGAGCCCTAAAATGGGATCTGTCAGGAAGCTGTTTTCTGCTGATTTTACAGAAGATGGGTGTTGTGATTTGCTGTTAGCTTGTTATTATGGTGATGTGGAACTTCTTGGTTGATGACTAGAAATTCCACTCTGAAATAACAGAATTCCAATCCAAATGTCTGATCAGGATCCTAGCTTGCTGTCTAGTTCTATAAGCATGTTTTGAAAGATTGAAGTGTTATGTAGTTAACCAGTGGAGAAATGTTTTATTTAGTGTTAAGTTCTGAGTGACTCTCTGGTTGCATGTAGAAGTCCTGCTGTGATCAGCACTTGTGAAAAAGAGAATTGTTACAAGTGGAAAATCTCAATATAACAGATCCTAGCTTCAAAGAACCATCTTAATAAAGCTGCAGCATCTATGAAGTACTGAATATTTGAAACATTTCTCCCATTATAATGAGCACAGTAATAAGGGCTGATTTCTTCATACTGAAATTGGGTGGTAACGTGGCAGGTTTCTTTCTCTCTATTTAATTTCAGTAGCTTGTATTTAAAGTTTCTGTTGGATACAGTGTGTGATTTTTTTTTTTAATTATTTTTATATTAATTGAATCCATCTCTTAACATATAGCATCGGACTGATTTCTTTTCCCACAGGTCCAGTCCAACAATTACAGCACATTCTATGATGATCAAAGGCAAAATTGGTCAATCATGTTTGAGTCAGAAAAGGCAGCAATGGATTTCAGTAAACAGGTAACTACTTTGTGCAGGATATTACTTGCTACTTACTGTTTGAACAGCAGACAGATTAAGATGCATCTCTTTGCTTCTGGGAGGTGAAAAAAACCTTACTTTTCACTTGAAGTTCAGCTGTGAGGGTCTTCATGATTGTGACTGAGGCAGGTTTGCAAAGAGCTTGGCTGAATTTTATTTATTAGAGGCAGGGAGCCTGTTATTTCTGATGGGTTTTCTTATCAAGTTTCTGACATATTTTAAGACCAATGACTCTAAAGGTATTTTTTTATCTATATAGCTTTGCAAAATTTAGCACAGGGAAACAAGGAATGCCTTCTGAGCACATCTATAACCTGTGCTTGATCAGTACAGTAAGAAATACATCAGATGGGTAAGGGAGTTGTGATGGAACCTGCCACTCTGTTTTAATGGCCAAGATGCTGATGTGCCTTTCTTTTGCAGGTGTGCATTGCCAAATACAACAGCTCCCCAGTGCTTGATTCAGTCCTCTACCAGGATCTCCTTCTTGGAGAAGGGCAGGGAGTTGAAGGAGGGGACTCTCTGGAGATTGCCTACACAGGTTGGCTGTTCCAGAACAACGGGCTTGGACAGGTAAAGACATTTCTGCCACCTACTAATGTGTGGATGTGATAGTCTCCAGGAGAAATCTGCCATTTCGAGCATAGTACTGGTGCTTTAAAGATATGTCTTTAGTCATTTTTCTCACCTTTTGTGAGATTAAATGTATTATGTGTAGAATAATAAGGGATTTCGTTACTGTTCAAAGGAGGTGATTGAAATGCTTGTAAATTTCATAAGTACTCCAAACAAAGTGGTGACAGAGGTCAGTGAAACTAGCTATGCTCATTTTGAAAGCAGTATGATGAAGTAGTAAGAGGACACAAAACACATCTGCAAGTGTTAAATGGATGAGATTGTTTACAAGCCAGGATAGGACATAGCTGTAGAGGACAGAAAAGTAAAGGCAAAAGACTTGCTTTGGGATTCCAAAGTGTTATCTTCAAAACACTTCTCTTTTAACTATTACTATAATTCATAGCAAAGGCCTTTTTGCATTTGCATCAATCTGCAATTGAGCCTTCTAGTATTTAAAAAAAAAAAAAAAAAACAACAATAACTTTGTTTTTCATCTGTGGGGTAGTTTTTGTTTCTTTATCATGACGTGCCTGTCAGAGACTAGTGTGCTTCTCTCCATAAAGTCAATGGTACACATGGCAGAGCTTCTAATTTGTAGGAGTTGTTCAGCTGCTCATGTCTGAGTTTAATGTACAAAATATGTAGACAGTTGTTCTGTTTGTGCAGTGTTCTTGTTGGATCAATCCTGTCCTGACCATCAAGCTTGAAGCAGTTTTAAAGTCTGAGTCTCCAGCTATCACCCACTTCAAGAAATTGTGCTACACAATAGACTAGAAATTCTAGTTGTCTTATGTTAGTTTTGAGTTAATTTTGGAGGGGAAGCAGGGAGGGAAATAGCGTGTAAGAGGCCATAGGAGTTTATGAAATTTGTAAAGCAGTGTTGAGAATCTTGAAACAGTTGAGAAATGAATGTGATTTTGTATTTTTGCTCTTCAACTCTCCAGGTGTTTGACTCAAACGTTAACAAGGACAAGTTGTTGCGCCTAAAACTGGGATCCGGAAAGGTCATCAAGGTAGAACTTCTGGCATTTCACTGTAATAAAACTATTGTCTTGAATCTCTGAATTCCTGAAGACTTTGTTCAAGATTCTTACATGCTCTGTCTTATTTGTTTCATTAAGTGAGAAACGCTATAATGGTGACTTATTCAACAAATTTGTATTTCCTTAATTTGAGTGGTACGTTTAAGTCCCCTTCATAGTAACAATGGAAAGTTGTCCTATTTTGAAAGTAGGGAGCTTACTATTCTGGAAGTGATGTAATCCATTACTTAGAAACAGGGTTTCTTGACACCAAAAGAGGAAATTCAATCTGAGAACTTTACATTCCTCTCCATGTATGTGCCACAGATGCAGAGGGTCAAATAACTCTGCTCTAACATCTGGAAGAAGGTGAAGACAACTGACAAGAGTTGTCTAATAAAAGATACTAGTAACACCTAGAATGCTTTTCTGCCCCCCCTCCCAGATCAAACTGTGAGAGGGTACTAACTGTAATAGTTTTTCAATCCAGCTACTCTTATGGTTTTTGGTAAAGTTAGATTGTGAATCAGTTACTTTTGTTCAGGTCACTGCCATTATCTGGATAATTCACATTTGACCTTTTACAAGTTGTCCTTTGTTGAAGGTGCACTGTTGTTTTTGTTTTTTATTGTGCATCTTGTTATTAATGTTGTCTGGCTGCAGTAGCTCTCCTGTTAAGTGTCAGTGTTGATTTGACACTTTGTGTTGCTCTGGCTTCTAACTCTAGATAATAACTGTTTTCTGTGAGCACTTTTTAAATCTAACTGTTGCAATTAGGAAGTAATCTCTGAATGCCTCAGAATCCTGCTCTTTGTTTGAGTATTGAGAGAGATTGATGCTGTATGCCCTGCAAGCTACATACAAATGGAGAATTTCTGTATGCTGCATGCTGGTTTTTTCTCCCATATAGTGCTGTTATGACATGTAAAACTTGTCTTAACTTCATAATGGAGATTACTGTATCTGTTTGATTTCTTTATGAACATGATGGGATTTGCATCTTTATTCTTCAGTTAATGCTGCAATCTATAAAAGGCCATTGACTCGATGTAAGACGTGGTTTTAATGCTGCACGGTAAAATTGAGCAAGACTTTACAAGAAGTTCTCTGTGCTTTGGAACCTTCTGTAAATGGTGCCTGGAGCAGTCTTGATCAGCATGTAATTACATGACAAGAAACTGTAATGTCAGTAGTCATGCTGTTTGCTTTCTCTTCTGGTGCCTGAATACCAAAGGGCTGGGAAGAAGGAATGATGGGGATGAAGAAAGGAGGACGGCGCTATCTCATTATTCCTCCAGCCTGGGCCTATGGGACTCAGGGAGTGGCTGGCCGTGTCCCTCCAGATTCTACTCTAGTTTTTGAGGTGGAGGTTAGGCGGGTGAGTGTCTTCTCTCAGGTATTTATTTTGCATCTGTTTTCTTGTTGGATGGTACCATCTGTCTGCAGAAACCTGCTGTTTGCAGCTTAGAAACAGTTATGAACAAAATTCCTCAGGAAGGTGCATTTCTTTTAAAATTAAAATAAAACAATCCATCCAGACTGCTTACTAAGCCATGTCTGTTCCAGCTGTTTTGGGATCTCTTTATTATCCTACCTGTGAGCTATTACAAATCCAAATAGTGAGGACTGACAGGTTGTAAAGGCTTTGCTTCTCCAGTTCCAAATGGTGAAATGTTCTCTTGTATGTTCCAAGTCATACATGTTCTCACTTGAAGTGAATAAACTTGGCAAAGAAGTAGTCATCAGAATCAAGCAAATCCTTTTTGGGAACTTGGAATAATATTTTATTTATATGTTTCTTAAGGTGAAGCTAGTGAAGGAAGGCTCTGGCTCAGATGGACAGAGCGTTAGTTCAAGGGATTCTCTTGCACCTTCACCAGTGCCTAATTCAGATGGCTTCTCTGCAGACTCTGTTTTATTGCCTCCATCTACGATACCTCCAAAGCCTGGGTAAGCAGAAGCATTGTTAAAACAACTTGCTGCATTAAAATATGGTAATGCTCATAAACATCATAGACAATGTTGTGCTAACACATCACTTGGCAAATGTTCGTCCTCTGTGTGCCAGTGTTGTGCCATCAGTGTGTGGGAATATAGGTGAATATTGCAGAAAGGTTTCTTCTTGAATGCTGACTTTCAGGTTTAAAGTAATTGAAATGAGCACTCATGAAAGAAATCTTTGCTCTACAATGTTTTTGAGATCTAGTGTTATTAAGCTGTATGGGTACTGCTAAAAAAAAAAAAGCTTTCTCGTATCTGGTGGCAGTATAGCTGTGAGTTGGCCTTGGGGCACAGCTAACTTCTTCAATTGCAAATTTTACACTGACATTGCTTTCTTAAGTTAATCAAATGGGTTGACTGTCGTTCTTAGGGAGAAGTTTTCAAGTTTAAGTGCTTGGATTTTTTTGTGACACAATAGATAACTTGTTAATAAATTTGGATACAATTGTTTGTACCAGTATGTGGCTTTTACAGGAATTGACAAAATCATCCTTCTGTAATCACCTGTTCCACAGCTGTGGAACTCCCTTATAATGATATTCTGAAATCTACAAGTAATGCTGCAAGGAACTTTCCAAAAGTAAAGGGGAAGGAAATACAAGAATTGTAAGAAAAATTTCTGTGGGGGATGTTGTACTTGATGTTATTTAGAAAAGCACAATATTAGATCCTAAATTTCATTTTTATTAATCACAATTATTAACACGTCTGTTTGGCTTTTCAGGGAGCCAGCTGTTCGGGCCAAGTCCAACTCCATCAGTGAACAGTTAGCAGTAAGTGCTGTTGCTTTATTTCCTAACTAATTTGAAGCCTTATGTAGGGAAGCTTGGTTGTTTTCACCTTTACATTAAGTATTGCTGAAGATCAAGAGAACATCACGTAGGATACTCTCAAATATTCACCTTATTCACTACAGATTATTTGTGAATGAGGTAGCAAGACATGAGGAATCGCAGTCCCAGTTCTGAGTTGTGGTTCCTGCTCTTGAATGCCAAGTCACTTTGCTCATGTGCATTCTTGTAAGGCTAATTGTCTTCTCATATAAATGGACAAATTTAAAATGGATAGCAAAGAGTGGTTGGGACATTTGTGAGATCAAGACTTTGTGTGTATGGGTGAGGATAAAAAAAGCTGCTGAGTGACTTCCTTAATTTGGAAAAGCCATTCTTTACAGAAGAAAGTGTTTCGTACCACTTTTTTATTGCTTTGTTTTGTGTCAGTTTTCTGTGAGCCCAGAGGGAAAGTATAAAAAGTAAGGCAGATTAATACATCCATCATTTTGTCTTAAAGTTAGTTTTTCAGTCACTGAAAAATTGAAAAAAGCAGGCTTATATAGATGAGTTTTAAGTGGTGAGTTAATGACTTAGGCCTTTGGCAGGGTTAGATTTCTGTACTATCTGATGGCACAGGGCTGAGTGACAGAGGAGTAACTGCAAATGTTTTCTTTCAGAATCCAGACGTAGCAAAGGCAAAGCTAATTTCTCGGATGGCTAAAATGGGTCAGCCCATGCTGCCCTTCCTTGCTGGGACAGCAGGTAGTCAGCTTGACTCCAGTGACTCAGAAATAGAGGTACATTAATGACTCACGTGAGATTTTCTTTTAATGCTTTCTATGTGACTTGCTTAAAGTAGAGTTCATAGCAATAGCCCTCTTTTCTACGGAGGATGCATGTTGTTTCTATGGCAAAAAAAAATTTCAGTAATTCCAGTATTGCTGAGTAGTTTAAATGGATTAATTGGGTAACAGCTAATGTCAAATAGGCTTCAGTTCAAACTGCTAAGTTGCTCTTTGATGTCCATTTTAATATGTAGAAATGTTTTTAGGATCCAAATTCACTGAGAGGGGCAGCACAACCAGTGGTTTCATCTTCCATGAGATCGTCACAACCAGCTCATGCAGTACTGCCTACAGTGTCACCACAAGGTAATATGCTGGGGAGGCTGTGTTGGGAACAGAGAAATTTCACTTTGCTGTGGGCTTCAGGTACCAGGACTGTGAGTAGAAGATTGCTGTCAGGAACTGAAGTAGGAACTGATAAACTCTGAGATATATTGATCCAAAGCTCTGTAGGTATAATTCATAGAGCATGAGACTGACGTCTTTAGAGTTTGTTTTCTTTTTTATGATCTTGTGTACACATTACTACTTGAGGAAAAGCAGCTGTATCACAGAATAATGTGTGAGTTGGCCTTTCACCCTGTCATTTAATGTCAGGGTGAGACTTCTGATATGTCTGAAATTTCTGTGGCTTGCAAAATCTGTTGGTTGAAAATGCTGGAAATGGTAGCAAAGGGCATCAGAAGGCTGGCAGTTCAAGAACAGGCCTGACCTGTTTTTCCATGGTAGAGCAGTGAATATCAGCTGAGCAGCCTTCAGAGTCCATCTGGGTAACATTTTGTGTCTGTTAATTCAAAGCACCTTTGTTTGTATGACAAAGACTTTGTCTAAATTGAACTTGTGGTTAGAAGTGAAATTTCCATGAAAGATAATTCTTTGATCCACTCTCAATTCTTTGACTGCGTTTGATTTTCCCAAGACTACAGGCAGGCATGCATTAAATTTTTGGTCTTTTCAGTGACTTTTTTTTTTTGCCTTTAAAGGATAAAATATCTCTAGCAGCTTTCTGATGTGCTGGATTTCTTTGTTCCCTTTCAGTAGCTCAAGCATCTGGTTCTGCACCTCCGGTATCTTCTGCTGCTTTAATGCCTGCAACGATCCAAGCCCATTCAGTTCTGCCTGGAGGAGCACAGGGCTTTCAGGTACCAAACTCAAATGGAGGAGACTATTAGAACTGTTTTTAATCAGAAGTCTTTGTCCTCTCTGTTGCTGGGAGCAAGAACTCCAGCAGCATATAAAGCTGACAATTCCAGGCTGCTTTCTACAACTCTGGCACTCTGAAGTTTAAATAATGTGCTTCTTAGTTTTTGATTAGAAAGGACTTCTTGGACTAAGAGTTAACCATCCCTCTTCAGTATCAGCTTTTGTGGTGGATAAAAGAAATTTCCACATACTTGCAGGGTAGATGAAAATGAAGGCATTTTAGATTAGGTTTTCCTTGGTCACATTCTGTTTTCCTGGGAGAGCTCAGTTACCCACATCTTTGTGGGTCACTTTTCATCCAGCAAAAGAACAGCCTTCTGAAAGGCTTGCAGTGCCACTGCTGTATAGTGACATGACCTGCTCAGAAACAAGCTGCCTAGGTGCTCAACAAACATGCTAAAATGTATTTTTCACAATAGATACTGAACACTTGGAGCAGAGCCATTGTACAAACAATTCTATGAAGTATAAAACCAAGCTTATTACTGTACGCAGTTTTAGTTCTTTAATCTATTTTCTGAAAGTTCTGGAAATCAAACAGTGGCCTATATCATGTGAAGCACTGCTTCTTTTTAAAGGATCCAGATGAAAATATTTGATAATGAGTAAAAGCACTGTGAAGAAAGAAACCAATATGTTGCTTTGGCTTTGTATTTTCTTTATTTTGAAATTGAGGAAATTTTGACAGGTAACTGGGCTTAGAAGATGAACTTCTCTGTTGAAAGATAGAAACTAGCAATTAGAGTTAAGTTCTCAAACCAATAGTTCCAAATCACTGCAAGGATAAAAGTTGACCCTGATGTTTTGAGTTCTTCTCAAAACTTGGAAGAAGTTATGTGGATTGGTTTGGTTTGTAGTTTTTTTTTTTTTTGACTGACAGTGTAAACTGATAAGAGTGAAATACTCCTAGCCTTCAACACATTAACAGATTGTTCTATATAGCTGCTTCTGATGAGCCCTAAGCAGTTCAGAAAATGCAAGATAATTTCCTAGGAATATCCTCATGTTCAAGTTAGTATAACTTCGAATTACTGTACATCCAGCAAGCTGCAGGGAGCTGTTCACATGTTGATCTTTACCTCTATGAATGTAGGCTGACATAGATTTGGTTAAGCTTTGGTGAAGAAGATAACTGAGTAAACTGTAGTAACTCAAACACTATATCATGTGAAGCACTGCTTCTTTTTGAAGGATCCAGATGAAAATATTTGATAATGAGTAAAACATCAAATATCTAAGCCTTTAAAGAATTGTCTGTGCCATTTTTCCGAAAGCAAAGTTGCTTGAGTTTCTTTGACTTTCTACTCTCTGTTTCTGTTTTATTCTTTTTGAATATAATCTTTGTTTTGGGGTCTAAAAAGTCACGAAAACCATTCTAGTTTGAGGGGAGAAAACATCTAACCTGTTGATTTTGTTTTGCAAGCCATATCCAGGCATGCCATTTGCTTATTCCCAAACTGCTACATCTGCTTCTCAGCTCCAGCCTGTAGGACAGATGTATCCTGCACCTTACCAAGGTATGTTTGAAAAGCACATGCTTTATGGAAGCTTTTAATACCTGCAGTGAGCTGTTTATAGCAGTGGTCTTGGGTGGTGGTGGTAACATACACATTTACCCTGGCTGTAATGTTGTACTGTTTCAAATGTTCTTGTTTTTAATTACCAGGGAGGGGCAAATGCTTCCCAGTAAATATACATCTTTTTTTCTTTGCTTAAGGAGAGCAAAAGGGAAGGAAATCTGTAGTTGTATTCCTAAGGTTATGTATTATTAAAGGCATCTTGCAGCTGGTACTTCCAGTTGTGAATATAACCATATAAAAATAACAGCTATCTTACTGCAAATATTTCTTAAGCTAGTGAAGCAATTTTAACAGCTATCCTATCACCTAGGGAAGAGCTTTTTCTGAGAAGGAGGAATTAGCTCAAAAATGGAACGCAACCTAAGAAGAGCAAATAGCATTTAAAAAAAAAAAAAGGGTAATCCCTGTTGTAGATTTTGTGTGGATTTGAGTATAGCTGAGCCTTTCTTGGAGCACAATTATTCAGTACAGGCTCAGAAGCCAACTTCTGTTCCTATTGTTTGATCATACCATTCTGTGTGCTGTTCTAGTGTTCTGAGGGGTTCTCTCCTGTTTACCTAACTGCTCTCAGGCAGCTCAAGAATTTCATGTAGTCATAAACCTGCATATTTACTTTTATTTTGGAAATATGTATGCTATTCTAGAAAATAGCTCAAAAAAATAGTGTAGGTACAACGTTTATTATTTTGGATGAGGAGGTTGAGGGTGAGGAAGGAGGTCTTGAGAGAAGGGAGAAAGGAAGAGGTGTGAAGTTGGGGTTGGAAAAAGAGAGTGGCCATCCTCTCTAACAGGTTGCAGACTGTTAAGCATTGCTTCTAATACGTCTGTGTGGAGATACTTTGCCCTTGTGACTATAGAACTCTCTCCTTTCCATTCAAGCACCTGGGGACGTTACTTCCTTTTTGATGACAGAAGTTCGGCAGCATAACACTGAAATCCGGCTGGCTGTTAGCAAAGTAGTAGATAAGATGGATCATCTGGCTGCCAAGGTAATGTATGACGTGGGCAGGATTGACAACAAAGTTACTACTGCTTGCTCTCCAAATATAGTCTGGAGAGATGGCTCTTTGTACATACCTGCATGAAGTTTGTAAACAGTATCCTAACTTAATGAGAATTCCAGTTTTGTCAGACCTTGAAATGGTAGCAGTTCGGCTACTACGGAAAAAGTTTGCACTAGCTTTGGGGGAGGTGTTTACTTCCTTAGATGTAATCTAAAGCATTGTGTTTGGATTGCTTTGCTGCACTTCAGGAGATGTCACAGTTTTTGTAGCAGCGTGCGCCCTGGAGCTGGTCAGACAAAAAAATGAAATGTTTCTGTGAAATGGCAGATGGATGACACCTACATCCATGAATTCATTTCATCTGGCTTGTTTCTACAGGTTGAGGAGATGAAGAAACAAAACACTGGGAACAGTTTACTACTGCCTGGTATCTCATCTGTTACTATGGAAGCCTCTATGATCATGAGCAACATCCAGCGGATAATCCAGGTGATCATAGCCAGCCTTACTGAACTATTTCCATAAGGATCTATGTTATTTCTAATGAAGATAGCTTTACTGGCTTGGCCTAAATGTACATTCATCCATATACTTTATTTCTGTATGACCAAAACCAGCTGGCTAGGGAAAAGGATGTGATTACAGCCATTTCTGTCCCCATCACGCACGTGTATGCACAACTATTTTTCTGTGCACCCAGCAATTTTCTCTTCTGGGACTTTGGAAGTCAGAGTTGATATACTTGTAGTTAGTAGACCTTGACAGAGAACTCAAGTGAAAGAAACTTGGTTTCGTTTTGAATTGGTATGGACTTAATCTACAACAGCTTGCAGAAGGAAGGTTTGCAGAGGAAATACCATATTGTGCAAACCACTTACTCATAGCTACTTAGTTTTATGCTTTGTAGTTTTTCTAAGCAGCAGCTTTACTATCTCTTTACCTGTGGGTGAAAAAAAAAAAAATCAACCAGATGTAATATTCTGAAGTACAACCATTGTCCTGTTCCAGGATTCTTGCTGAATTTAGTATGGTGTCATCTTTGTGATTTACCACAGGAGGTGATACACCTCACTGCTATAAATCATCTGAACAGAACAAATACTTAAACTTCCTTGCAGCAGTACCTGAGTGGGGTGAATATTCTGAACTGTTCTTTAGGAGAACGAGAGACTGAAGCAGGAGATATTTGAGAAGAGCAGTCGAATTGAGGAGCAGAATGAAAAGATCAGCGAGCTGATAGAGCGGAATCAGAGGTAAGGAGCGGAAGGTGTCTGCAGCTGCAGAGAGTTTCTTACATTTGCTTAGATGTGGCTAGGCAGTATCCTATCTCTAGAATGGAGAGAAGTTCTGATTTATTTTTTGTACTAAAATATTGGTGTTTTTTAATCCCCTTCTGTCTTTGCAAGGCGTATCTCCAAATGAGATCTTACAGTAAACGTAACTATGTAAAAGGGAAAGATCTCATGCCATTTTCTTTGAGCATGCTTTCTCTGCTTCTGAGGGTTGTTTTGATTTGCTAACCTTTTAGTAATGTGGAAGAAATTGTACAGGAAGTAGTGTTCCTAGTTCCAGAGAGTTCCAGTGTTGTGTTCCATTAAGTTTATGAAGGGGAATAACTTATTGAAGGAAAAAGCAGAAACCAGTGGTTACCAGGCTGTCAAAAATCTTGACTGTGTGGTACGAATTGTAGACAGAGAGTGGCAGAGAGGCAAAGCACATATCTGAACTGATGTAATCTGTACTGAAGGCTGGGAACTTCCATTCCACCCTATGGAGGCAAGGCTCTTCTTAGCGCAGGACGTGATACAAAATTGTCTGGGACTCCTCATTAGTGAAAGCTGATTTGAAATGCTTTGTCTATCTCATCACTTCTTGCTCCATTTGTGTATTTATAAAAGTGCTTGTGCCATCTTCTCCTGTCTACAGATATGTCGAACAAAGTAACTTGTTAATGGAGCAGAGGAACCACTCGCTGCAAACAACAAATGAAAACACACAGGCAAGAGTGTTGCATGCAGAACAGGAGAAGGTAAAACCATGCTGACAGCATTGTAGAATCGTAGGCTTATGGCTCCAGCCAGGACAGTTTAAGTCAGATCTCATACAGGACAACTGCAGTTTTCAATGTTTTGAAAGCAGTTTTAAAAAAATAAATGTTTTAATGGCTTTCAAAATAAAAGCAGCACAGAGTTTATAAATTCAGATTGTTGTGCTGTCGCAGCTTGAATACTCATAATTTAACGGGGAAGTATCTTGTTAACTTCATAAATACATGCCCAACATGTTAACCAACCAGGGCCTGGTCTGGCTGAAAATGCACATGGCTGACAGTTTAAAAAGAGCTTTTTCTTTTTAATTGGCATAAAGATTGAGTATAGCTATAAGAAAAACAGTTTCCTGCTAGAGCTTCTTTATTGTGTTTGTGCTTGGTTTGCTTTTTTTTTTTTAACACCTCTTTCAATAGTAATCAAGGGAGGTGTTTCTAGGATAATGTGTTGTGCTTTTATGAAAGGGACTACTGGAAGATAGCTTTCAAGCCAGTTAAATGCACTTACGCATGGCTTTTATACCGTGAAGTGCACTCATGAGTCTCTTACCCTGGTAGGGCAGATTTGAGATCTCTAATTGCATGGTGTCTTCTATGCTTTCTCAAGCCCTGTCAGCTAAATTACAGCACTGTCTTGCACCATTCTCCCCATCTAAGTTATGTATCTTTGCAGTCCGAATGCGATAAGACAAATGCTTGCTCTGTCTGAGTACCATGAACTGGTGCACCAAAATTTTATGGAAGTAGCTGCTCTCCAAAGTATGCTAACAAGTGTTTCTGCAGGGTAAAGAATAAAGTCATGTGACTGATACATGTGTGCTGGTATCAGCAGATGGAGGGATGGATGTATTTTTCCACTGAGAGTTCAGATTGCATACCTATAACTGGGATTGTAAGAGTATCTAACTAGGAATAGAGTGAGATGACAACTTCCTTTCTGTCAGTGAGTGCGACATCCTGCTTGCATGGGGAGGGAGCATCTTCTGGAAGTACAGGAAATAAAAGGAAGTTTTCAGGCATCATCTGCAGTAGGACTCCACTTGACTGAGCAGACAACTACCTAGATGTTACATAAACAGACTTCAGGCTAGACCAGATATGCAATGATTTGCACCAGAGAAGCTTTTCCCTACTTTTGGTAGAGGATTGACTTCAATCTGATGCCTGGCATTCCTTCCTTTTCCTTTTATCTAATCTGCTATTTCCATTTATAGCTTTGGTAGGAGAACCAGGGAAGAGAACTTTAAAACTGTTTTATCTGTTCTTAAAAAGTGAGGTTTGTCCTTTGTTTCATGATAGAGACCAGGAATCTGTGGACAAAGGTCCCTGAGAAGAGATGTTAGTCACTGGCTGCTTTGGGTTTATAGATCTTTGGCCCTAGCAGAGCACATCAGTTTTCATTTAAGGCTTGTATTTCATAACAATTGAAAATACCTGCATGCTCCTCAGGGCAATGAAATGGTAGTTATGTGCAGGACCTGGTGATGACCAGCCTGATACCTGCTCCACTATAATTCATGTGGTATGCAGTGTATCTGTCTAAGGATCCCTTCAGATTCTTTTCTTTTAACTCACTTTTCCCCTTCTTCCATCTAAGCTTTTACAGTTCTTGAATAACTTAAATGTTTCTCTGGCATATCTCAGACTCTGCTAATAAAACACTAGCTGTTCTGATGATGATGAATGCCTCTGCCTTTCAAGTTGTGTTCTTAACTCTCCCTGTTTCCTGTCACTGCTTTCTCTTCCTAGCACATGCTGCCAGTGGATCGGGGCTGGGACCAGGTGAGGCAGTGTGTCTGCTGACTGTGTAGATGACAGATAATTGTGCCCTAGGTGGTGCTAGCCCAGCTTCCTCTTGAGGGTAGGTAGGAGTTGGTGAAAAGAACTGCCTCAGATCTTGAATTAGCACAGATCTTCCACTCAGAAAGGGGCTTTGTAACTGCCAGCAGTGTAGCTGCTGGCTGCCTCCTTCTTGGGGAGCCCTTTCCACAAACTTCACCATGTTGCTGCTCATTTAATCTCCTTTGCAGGAGAAATAGCTGTGATTATATAATTGTAAGATCAGGTATGGATTTTGTGAGATTCTTTGTACCTGGAGGCTGGAGCTGAGCTGGTACAGGCGTGAAACGCTCACTGGAGCTGTGGAGTTTTCAGTCTGATAACTGTTCCTGGCTTAGGATTTCCTTTTTACTTTCCTTGAGGGCACACAAAGATAACAGGAAGAGTTAAAATAGAACCCCATGATATATCTAACAGGTAATTTTAGCACGCTAGGAGTCTGTATCCTGAACAGAAATGAGATGGTTATGGAAGCATAAAAAGAAAACAGATCTGGTTTTAGTCAGTCTCTATCAGCATGGTTCTTAAAAACTAATGGTGTAGAATCCCAGCCCTCAGGGTCAGCAAGTATCATTCTTGTCATGACTGGGAAGATTTTCCATACAGCTCTTCTCTGCCAGGTATTGGTCATTGTCTTTATTTCCTTCATGGAGATAACCCTGAGAGGAGCTTCAGAAGGACTTAGCACTTACAGCAACACGAAAGCCTGTTAGGAATCCAAATGCAAGCAGAGATGTACAAGCTGTTTAGGTGTTCCTTGCAACAGAAATTGTAGTTCTGCCTCTGCAGAGGATCCTCTGAATCTTGTGACTTAGGCAACATGATTTGAAACCCTCCTTTGTGTCTTTGTCTTGGTGACTTGAGCCTGTCCAAATGCACTGCTTACAGCTGTCTAACGAGCTGTCTCAGAACCAGCTTTTATGCGAGTTGCTGGCTTCAAGCAATGCTAAATCTGAACAGCTTAACAAATTATTGTGAGAACTGTGCTTCAAAATGGCAGCTCTAGCCATGCAGCTACCTCAAGGTGATCATGCACCACAAGCTTGTGAGGAAATGTGCTTATTTTGCTACAATAGCCCTATGTTATGTGTGGTTTTTTTTCAGTGTTTTGTAAGCTTATTGAGAATAATTAGGTCTTAAAGTCCAGGTTTTACCTTAAGTAGATAGCATGAAAACTCAGTACCAGTGCTGATAGCTCTGTTCAAGTCTTAAAAATGTGTTTAAACTATTTAGGGGAAAAAAAACTGGCTGAGTTAGTTAGCTTGCTGGTGGCATTGTGCACCTTTCCAGTCGGTGTGGAGACAGTAACATGGCAAGAGGTGATCAGTACCTCTTCAGTTAGGGGGTGCCTGTTAGGTGCTGGATTCCTGACAAGGTCTCCACAGCCTTCTTGTTCTTCCTGTGAGCACAGTTCTGGCACCTCCTCACATTCAAATATCCTACAATTTCTTTTCTTTCCCCTTTTCCCTGCTGTTTTGTGCCACAGGCCAAAGTTGCAGAGGAGTTGGCATCTGCCACAGCACAGGTGTCCCAACTGCAGCTGGAGCTGACTGCACACCAGAAGAAGGAAATGGATCTGCGGAAACAGCTCTCTGCTGCCCTGCAGGAGGCAGAGCGACACGAGACACAGCTCAACAAAATGCAAGCACAGTTAGCAGGTAAAACTTAGCTTGTCCCATGAGAGCTTCTTTATGTCATTCTTTTTCTTCTTCTGTAAGTCATACATTTTTCCTTTGTTCTGGGGTATTTAATCCTGCTTTCCCCGGGATCAGTCACAGGGTATGAAAGGATAGAGGTGCACCCAAATGTCTGAAGGGCACATGCATCCTTGCCACTACTAATAGGACAGTGGGCTGAACTGATGAGCAAAGTCACTGTGACACAAGGGTGCCTTCTGTAAAGCAAACTCTTGGCCTGTCTAGCTGTAGAGGATCTAGATTTCCTATGAGTTTAGATCAAGACTGAGGTTTTAAGCACTCCCACTTCACAGAAGCAGCTTTTGAAACATTTGTGTTCCTATTACAGATGTCAACCGTGTCAGCATAGTTGTTGTGCAAAAAGCACTGCTCCTTTCTGCCAGCCTTTAATTTGAATTACATAGTGCTGAAACCCACAGTAAACTGTATTTCTGCAGAGCTCCAAGAAGCCTCTGAGGACACCCAAACTAGATTCAAAGCTGAAAAGCAGAGTCGTAAACACTTGGACATGAAGATTTCAGCATTGGAAGAAGAACTAACAGACCTAAAAGTAGAAAAGGAGACTCTTGAAAAGGTATGTTTGGTGCTAGAGAGATGCAGGATTTCAGCTGCTTGCAAGAAATCTGCCTCAATGATGTTGCTTGTAAGCATGCAGATTAAGTGAATCTTGACTCATCTCCAGGCAAGAATCCCCATGCTGGTGGATATCTTGTGCTTATGTGATATATATATATTTTTTTTTTTCTAGTCTTACTCAGTGCTATGCTAACCTTCCTACCTATAGATAAATCTCAACTTTGTTTTGAAATAAGATCATCTCCTTAAGCAAGCTCCTCTAGCAAGAACAAAAGAAGCTACTTTGGTGCAGTCTGGCCTGTGCTTAAGTTCTGTTCTGTATTGCAGAATCTTGCTGAGAGGAAGAAGAAATCCCTCTCTGAGAGAGCTCAAGCTGAGGAAGAGATGGAAGAAATACGCAGGTCGTATCAGCAGGAATTGGACAAACTTCGGCAGTTGCTGAAAAAGGCAAGGACCTCAACTGACCAAGCAGCAACAGAGCAGGTAAGGAGCTGTGGGAGCTTCTCCAGCTGGTGTCTAGAAAACTTGTAATGACTCACAGGTAGGAAATAGTAATTAAAAACTGTTTGGGCCATGAAAGAATGAAAACATCACCCGCTTGCTCTTAGGGTTAATTTTAACGTGGGATTCATGTCTTTGTCATTATATAATGTCTTTGCTGGTGTTTGTCACTGCTTTTTAACTCCAAGACTTGTATTCTAGAGTTTTGATGCAGACTGGCATGCAGCATCACATTTAGACTGTCTTAGGAGTGTGAAAGAGGCATGACCTTGAATTCATTTTCCAGTAGAAAGACAGATATGTGGCTGTTGATGAGTGAACAGCTACATAAAAAAAAAGTCAGGAGATCTGAAGTCTGGGACAACTTGTGGGGTTGTGGTTGGAACTGAACTCTGAGGTGGGGGCAGGAGCTGATAATGGCTGCCATCTGCATGTAGGTAGTCCAGCCTAGGGCAGGTGATGTTTCTTTCCCACTGTTTGTCTGGGCCCCAAGCTTTCAGCAGTTTGTTACGTGGATTCAGATGAAGTGCATGATCTTGCTTATATGGTGGGCAGTTGTCACTCATCCAGGCAGAGCTGGAATCCCAGTGGGAAGCCAAATGTGAACGGACGCTGGCCTCTGCCAAGGAGCAGCATGTTAGGCAGTACCAGGAAGTGTGTGAGCAGAGAGACTCCCTGCAGCAGCAAGTGTCCCACCTGGAAGAGAAGGTAAAGGACTGTTCCTTATTGCTGAAGTATAATTCCAAATAATTGATGACTGTAACTAAGTCCTCTGCTCCCTGATAGTGGTTGGACTTTTAACCTCTTGGTTGTCTGAGGAATTTGACCTAGTCTGCAAGATGTGTGCATCTCTTACGCTGGCTTAGTGGGCTAATGAGCTTGCTGTTGCAGCTCCTGAGTGAGCTAGAGCCAAAATGATGTCACCATTGATAGGCTAAAGCAACAGCCACAATCTCTATACAGTTCTATCTCAATTACTGTTTTTGAGCAGAAATAGTTTTGAGCTGGGTGACATTGAACAGGACTGTAAACTGATGGTCCTTGTCTTTCAGCTGGTAGCTCTGAAACAGTTGAAAAAAGCAGAGGAACAAAAATTGTCTGAGCTTCAGCAACATTTGGAACAACTGGAGCCTATCAAAGAAAAGGTAAAGAGGATAACATAGCAGCTGAATACAAACTGTAGTGCAGTAATGGTTAGCCTCAGGCCACCTGTGTCCAGAACAAGAACACGAGTTCAGGAATGTTAGAGGAAGGAAGAATCATGTTGCTTCCAGCAAACCAGATCAGGCTCAGTGATGAGGCCTGGTCCTTGCCTTGCTTGTCAATGGACAATTTGCCCTTTACTTAAAAACATTAAAAAAACAGCATTGCAAACTTAGTTCCACAGATAGCACTACAATTGTTGTAACTTCTAGTTTCTCTTTGGCAGTATTCAGCCTTGCAGTCTGAAATGGTGGTACTGAAGGCTCACTATGAAGAATGTATCCAAAAGCTGGAGAAGAATCAGGACAGATCTTCACCTGTGAACTTCACAGAAGAAGTGAGCTTGAATAGCCAGTGTTTCTCCTCACCCCTTTCCTTTGGATTTATTTTCACTATGAAAGCACTATGGTTTTGGTAATAGGACCTGTCAAGGAGCAAAGGAAGCCTAGACTTAAAACTTGAAAACATAGCAGTGTGTCTGCCTTGGGTTTGTGCAGCCTGCCTCAGTTTTGGAGGAATGGGTTTGGTGTGTAAAATAGTTCTGAATTAAAATGACACGATGTATTCTACTTTGTTATCAGAATTCCTGATTTGGAAAGCAGTAAGTTCTTTGAGTCAGCATGTGTTTGTTTGGGTTCATTGCTCCTTTGCCCAGGGAAGTACCTTTATCTTTTGTCCTGTGCTTCAGATGTTAATGAATTGTCTGCTTCCTGTCTTGCTCTTTTCCAGGTAAAGAAGATAATGAATGGGGTATTTCAGTCTCTTCGGGGTGAATTTGAGCTGGAGGAGACATACAGTGGCAGGATGGTTCTAGGTGTTGTCATGAACACAATCAAGGTACAGTAGCAATAAGAGATAGAATGTAATAAATGTGAGATTAAGGCCTGCACTGAAACAGAGTGTAAGGAGTATGAAATAACTGTGAGGCAGAAATGAACTGTGGGTAGCAAAGCAGCCTAGTAGTGGGACTACATAGAGACCTGTGAAGGTTTGTCTTGGATGTAACCTACATTCTCTTTATTTCTTAGACTGTAACACTGCAGCTACTCAGCAAGCAGCAGGAGAGACCAGAGCATGACAGTAAAAAGGAGGAGGAATCTGGAGTGGGGAGACCAGAGAGATCGCTTGGAGCAAAGACAGACCAGGAGGAGCTCGTGCAGCACAGCCCTGCCCTGGGTGCTGTGTGCTCTGCTGTTCCCATCGAAGTGAGCACAGGCTCCACATTGTCTGTCCACAAAGGTGAAGCTGCACCTCCTGCTGCCGAGGTCAGAATGCTTGAGGAGGAGCAGGCACCACAGAGCAGTGGAGTGCTGGAAGAGAAGGAGGTCCAGCAGGAATCTCTCTCTTCTGGAGCTGAACACTGCTTGAATGCTGATAAGGGGCCTGAGCTTGCAGAAGAGGCCATTCCCAAGGTGGATGAGAATTTTGTTCTGGCTGAGCAAAAGCAGGAGAGCAGCCCCATAAAGAAAGCAGAGACTGAACATAGTCCCTTTGGAGTATCTTTGCAGGCAGAAGCTGCAGATCCTTCTTTTCTAGAAACCAAGCCAGAAGAAATGGATGTGGCTGTGCTTGCAGACAAACCAGTGGCAGAACAGGAGGCAGAGGAGCCTGTGGGAGGTTTAGAGCCCCCTCCCTTAAGTAGTGAGGGAGAAAACTGCACAGACCCATCAGATGGAGCTGGTTCTGACCAGGAGCCTGCTTCAGTATCCAACATAGAAGAGAAGAGCTCACCTACCATCAGAGAAGTCCCACAGCAGAAGGAACTGGGCTCCAGCCCCAGCCAAAAGGGTTCCAGGTAAGGCATAAGTGCAGGGGTAGCTGCAGTCCCATCTTCCTGCTGATGGGCTGGCACAACAGCACGCACCAGTGGTTGGTACAGCTATGCTATAGCACAGGACAACACGTGTAGGGTTGAGGAGCCATCTGGTGCTGGTCTTGGATGCACAGACAGCCTCTGGCAGAGTTCAAGTTGTCCAGGGCACACTGCTGAGAGGCAGTTGTTCACAGCTGGGTAGAGGTGGTGGTAATGGTGTCTGATGTGAATGATTCCTCTGGGATCTGTTACTGGTGACTGCCATGTCCCATCACTGAACTGTTCTGCACTGGTGAGTGCTCTGTGCCTTAAAACATGAAGCAGAGATGGTCCTGGGTGTTGAGACTTTGATATCATTCTTAATAAAACACACAAAAGGAAACCAGGATCCCATATTCTGCAAGTGAACTGCTTGTTCTTTATCTTCCAGGCTCTTTGAGGATGATGACTTCTTCAAAACAGCATCTCTTAAATCACCAAAGCCTCGAGTTCCCTCTGAAGAGGAGGATGAGGAGGAAGTGGTATGTGTTTCTTTCCACTCCCACTGAACTTACTCAAGTGTTAACCTGCAGTTTATCTATGGGAGCTGACTGGCCCCTGCTGGGAAGCTTGGAGCTTCCCAGACATTCTTTGTATAAATTCAGCTTCTGGGTTTGTTTCTCACTGCAATTGGAGGTGTTGCACAGGCTGAAATGGTGACAACAAACTCCTGCTTGCATGGCATTAGGAAAAGGTCATGGGTTAAATAAGGGGGGGGTTGTTTTCCTATTCCCTCCTATCTCTTCAGCTCTAAGCACCTTTCCTGAAAGATTAAGCCGTCATATGATAAACATAAAAACATAAATAATGATGCTTCTTATCTATCATCTCCTAAAAGCTGATGTAGATTTCCAAGTCAGAGCTGTGAGGCAGTTAGTGAATACTGGGAAGCTGGGTAAGGTTGACAGGTTTCCCTCTGCTTTGATTTCCAGAGCATGAAGGGTCGCCCCCCTCCGGCTCCACTCTTTGGTGATGATGACGACGACGATCTGGACTGGCTGGGATGAAGAGCTGCCTGCTGAGCCCATGAGGCCTCCTGTGGGCATGGCCACTCCCTCTGCACATAGCACTTAATGAGCTGCATTTGTGGGACAGCTGTGAACAACCAGGGACTCCTCAGGCTCTTCTACTGCAGACTGACAGGGCCTAAGAGCAGGAGTCTCTCTTTGCACTCTTGGGCACTCAGACCTGTTGTTCTGACCTGACAGACATGCACAGAGGTTGGGATGAGCTGAAGGAACTGACCGGTCTCACTGCATGTTAGTATTGATGTCCTTCTGTGAACCATTGATTGATTAATCTGAAACTTTATGCAAATTTGAACTACATAAAGTGCTTCAGAAGAACAAGTCTGGCAGGACCCTGCAGCAGGTAACTACTTTTATAGAAGTCGGACTAAAAGTGAAGATCTCTTGGAAATAATTCTGTGTGCTGCAGCCAGCCCAGCCTCTCTCCTATGCCTTTTTCTCTGTTGCTGTGATGAATGCAGCACGAGTGAATGGAGTGGTGGCCCGGTGTGCTGTAATGCAGCCTCAGCTGGGCTCTGTGGGGTGCCAGCTGTGCAGTTCAGCTGCTCAGTCTGAGTGGAGCAGGGAGGAGGGCAATGAGGAGAGACAGCTGTGCAGACTGTTGGATTTTTCATGGCACTTCTATTTCTCACTGCACTTAAAGCAACTTAGAAGTAGGAACAGTAGCTAGTGTTGTTAAAACAAGTAACACGCATACCCCTGTGCCATTAATAAAATGGAAGTTACTAGGATAATTCCACCAACGGTTAGCTTCCACTGAATTTGGCCTGTGCCATCTTTTCGGAGGGGGAAAAAAAGTGTCTGTGTGCAGCCATCTGTCAGCTCCCTGTCCAATGCTCTGTGTGGCAAATGGCCAAAAGCAGCTGAAACTGGGGAGGAGACCGAAGTCTGAGGAGCAGCAGCCAAGTAGCTGCTGGGGCCGTGCTGCTGTCATAGGGTGAGTGTGGCTGAGGTTTCCTAACAGCTGCTCTAGAAATCAAAGAACTGAATCATATCTCGGTGCTGAAGGTTGATGGTGTCTGAGTGCGCAAACCCTGCTGTAGCTCCAGCCTCCCTGCTGCAGCAGTGCCCGGTGCAGCTTGCAACTAACACATTCCACTTCTTGTTTCCTGTTACAGGTAGCCTGAAGGACTTACATTTCATTTCTTGATAAATAAAGTGCAATTAAACCTGTATTTTCTGCTTGTGGGTGGCTTTACTATAGTACAGTTGCGTGCACTTAAAACCTGAGCTACCCCTTACTTAAACTAGGAAAAAAAAGATCTAGAAACACTTTCTACAAGGACATGGTGGGATGTGTCTGAGGGGAAGGTGAGGATTCCCACCCTGTGTCACTGCTTACAGTACCCAGCCCCTGTGCTGGCTGCTGGGAGAGGGATGGCACCTTGTGCTCCTGAACCCCTTGGCTCTCTCTGCCTCAGGTGCAGGGAAAAATGACCGGAGACGGCTCTGGACCAATGTGTACTTTTAATATCTCACCTTTCCCTGCTGCCCTTCCCCAGCTGCCACGTCCCTGCGCCCCCTGTGGGGGCCTTGGCTCTGCTCTGAGCACGGCAGGGAGAAAGCACAGCAAGTTGCTTTTTAACAACATTTCACCAACAGAAAAACAGCACAGACCTTTCCCATCCCATCTCCTGTGGTCCTCGCAGCCAGCTGGGCTGGGTGATGCCCATCTCTGACCCCTGAAGCGCACCAAGGTACTGCAGATCCCTGCGGATCGCCCTCAGCACCCTGCGGGGCGGGCACAGCCGCAGCCCCCGCTGCCCACGGCCCTCCTCCTGGATGCCAGGTGTGGATGCAGCCCAAGGAATGTTCCAGGGTGTTGTGACTCCTGCTGCCGGGATGGCCGGAGGCTCCGGGAAAGTCATAAACGCAGCGTGAGCACAGCCAGGTCCCAGGGGGGTGAAGAAAAGCACTGAAACCTGTTAATTTTTAGTAAGTCTGATGCCCTGGGGTCCACGTTGGTGCCGCACGGCCACGGCTGAGCGCGCTGCAGCTCCCACGGCACGGGGCCGATCTTGGGGGAAGCGGAGCCCCCGTCCTGTCCCCACCTCACTGCGATCCGATGCGTGCACCGGGCCCGAGCCCGAATTCCTGACCCGGCTGCGGGTCCGTGCTGCTGCCTGGAGGCGAGCCGGGCCCCAACAGGGGATGGTGGGGTGCGCAGCGCCGGCCCTGAGCCTTCCGTGCTACTTGAGGAAGACGAGCAGGAAGAAGGTGGCGACGATGAGGACGAGGATGCCGGCGGCGAAGCCGAGGCGCAGGTTCTCCACGGAGGTGAGGGGCGGCTGCGAGTCCAGCAGCAGCCCCCTGCCTGGCAGCCCCAGCACGAAGGCTCCCGGTGCCTCGGGGCCACGGCGGAGGCTGCAGGGGGCCACCATGCCGCTCACCGTAAAGATGGGAGCGTGGGCTGCGCAGGCCACCTCCACGGCCACGGAGCGCCTTGAGGCCCGATGGGCACCGCTGCCTTCATCCTCTTCCTCCTCCTCCCCGGCCGTGAGCTGGGTGCGGTGCGGGGTCCCCGGGACTGGCGTCAACCCACGGCCCCCCGGGGCCATCTCGGGCACCAGCGTCACCATCCTGCAGAAGGGGCAGCTGACGAAGGCGACGGAGGCAGCGCGGCACACCAGCTTGCGCAGGCAGTTCTGGCAGAGGGAGTGGCTGCAGGGCAGCCGTTGGGGCGCCCTGACGCCCCGGTACGCCTCATAGCAGATCCCGCACTCCCCGCCGCTCTCCGGCCCCGCCGCCATGCCGCTCCCGGGCAGCGCCACGCGGCTGCTCGTGCTTTTGAAGGCAGCTGCCGGCCGTGCCCTGGAAGGCGGGGGCTGAACTTCAGCCCGGCCCCGGGGTGCCCGGCGGCGCTGGTCCGGCTCCTCCTCCGCTGCCCGGGGCTGCTGTGGAGCTCCGGGTGCCCCGGTGGCCCCGAAAGCAGGAGACAGAGCCAGCGTTCCCTCCGGTGGTGCGTAATGATGGATGGACAACCCCAGCGCACGACCGCGTGATAAGTTATCTGCCCACGGTCCATGAAACAAAATGCTTTTTTCCTTCTTTTCCTTTACGGAGCCACGGTATTCCAAGTATTCCTTAACGCAACGTGTTGGTTTTGTTATTTTGTTTTACAACGAGCTCACCGAGCCCTGCGTGCCCAGCCCAGAGGCCGTCAGTGCTCAGCATCACATCGCCCCTAACCTGGGAGCTGCGTCCCCCTGTGCAGCTGAGCAGGGCTGGCCCTGGGGATGATGGCAGCTCCTCCTGCCCCGGGCTTTCCTGGCACAGTGCGTTATGGGCAGGCAGCGGACCTTGCCCGAGGGCTCGTCACTCATTACCACCACCTTGGGAACACCGGAGTCAGCCGGCAGCCGCTGGCACCTCGATGAGGGCAGTTGTGACAACTCCTCCCCGCGGGGCAACACGAAAGCAGCGCTGTGAGCTGCCAGCCGCCCTGCTGCCCCACCAGCTGGCACCCCACTGCTCCCCATCCCCACGAGATGCCGGGCACCTCCATGCCCTGCCAGGCGAGGGGACGCGAGGCTGAGCCCCTCTGCGCTGCGTGCTAAAGGCTCCGGAAGGGACCTGCCCGTTCCCGGCGGTCACAGCTCCGTGCAAACAGAGGCGCAGCCTTGGGGCTGCCCCAGACACAGCGAGCCATCAGGGCTCTCACACCGCTGCTTTTTCCTGGCAGCGCCCGGCCCCGTGCCAGACCCACTTCCAGGCTGCTCTGCCATGGATGCTCTGCCAGAGCACAGAAAACAGAACACGATGACAGCAGAGGTCCCTGAGGTCTCCAGCTGTCTGGAAGTCATCAGTACTGCGTCCAAATCAAATTTTTCCGTATCTTTATCTGGGCCAGGAGGAGGTGCTACTGGGACAGCCAGGCATGGGGCAATAAAAAGGGATCGAACAACCAGCAGGAACCAGCTGTATTTAATAGCTTCTCCTGGGGGAAAGGGCTGCAGCAGGACCAGACTTATCTCTGTGTTTTATATTTGAGGTCAAGAGACTAAAAGCCCCACTGGGATCGTTACTTATTAATGACAATGGGGAACAACCCAGATGCCAACACACGCACACAGGCAGAGCTGGAACTCTGTGGCAGGAACATTTCCCCCACACAGCACGTCTCAGTGAGGAATGTCTTCTAGCCAGAGCTGTCCCTCGAGCACTGGTTGTGAAGCTGCTGCAGATGCTGCTCTTCAATGAGATTGACAGTGAGGGAGAGGAAGCACCTGCTGCAGCCCCCCAGCCATGCTGCCACTGACTGCAAGAGCAGAAGTCTTGCCTATGGCAACAACACACAAGCAAGGCACTCTCAGCCTCCCAAAGCATTAACGAGGCCCTGGACAATTCTCTTGGAGGAGAATTCACCAGAGCAGAAGAATGGCAGTCCATGGCCATCATACAGCAGCTACAGGGGCCCAGTGGCTTCAGAAGCAATGGCACTAACCGTGTCCCTGCTGAGCAATAGGCAATTCCAATGGCAAATATATAGCCAGAGATGAGCAAGCACCAGTATACCCAATGCCATCACCCACTGCTCCCAGGCTGGATGGTGCATGCAGATGAAGAACCCAAGCCAAAGGCTGGAAAGCCACCGGGAAGGTGGAGGGCTGCTGAGAGCCCTGCGTGCATCCAGCAGCCAGCCGGGGCTGTGTGCAGGGAGAGGGCAGCACTGGTCATGCTGTGAGAGTGTATTTAATACTGATAGAGGAGCCCTGCCCTGGGACGGAGTGATGAGGGTGGTGCTGGGCAGCCATGCCTCCTCCAGCCTGCCTAGCTGCTGTAGAAGATGCGGACGTGCTGTGTGATGTCCCTGCGGCACAGGGGACAGGTCTGTAGCCTCTTGCAGCAGGTCTGGCAGCAGCACACATGGCCACAAGGCAGGAAAATCATCTGGGCCTGTGGAGAGAGAGAGTAGAAGACATGAACAGAGCTGCTGCACCGTAATCTCAGCACCACCACACTTAGACAAAGTACAGGAGGAAGCTGAGATGACAGGCAACACCTACAGCTTTCAGAGTGGTAGACAGTGCCAGCACACTGAGCCCCTGCACTGTGCAAAGAATGCACAGTGAAACAGGCCTGAGGAAGAGTACTGCTCACTGCCACATCCCAGCTGGCCCTCACTCACCCCTGCTCTGGCAGCACACATGCTGGGCTCTCACCTCCTGCTCCATGCAGACAACGCACTCTGACTTCTTCTCATCCCACTGCAGCAGTGGAGCAGTGGGGACCACAGAACTCGGGGCCTCCTCCTCAGGGGCACTGGGTTGTGTGGCTGCAGGGACCTCGGCGTCCACCGTCCTCAGCAGCTCTGCAAGCACAAGCCGAGGTCTGAGCTCCAGGACAGCTTCTATCTCCCACCCATTCAGGAGCAGCTGCGTGCCCATGGGAGCTCAGTACTCTGAGAGTCAATGGTGACAGCACAGCACATCCTGCCTCTCCCACGGGCACACGAACCTCAATCAGCTCTACTCCCCATAGGTAGGCATCTGGCCCTGCAGATCTCCCCATTCAAGGCTCAGGTACCCACTGCTACCACACCACATGTCAAGGAGCGGGCAGAAAAGAACTGCTGGTACCTGGGATTGTCTTTGCCACAGCCAGGATCTCCTGCGCCCGTCTGAGGATGGCACGCTGCAGGCCAGTCTCTGCAATGCCCATCTGCAGTGCAAAAGGAGGGCTGTCAGCACTCAGATGAGAAAGCACAGAGAGGGCTGAGAAAGGAGATGCCTCCAAGAGAACAACGCAAACTCTTTGGCCATACTGGCAAGACCTGTTCATGTCAAGGGAAGAATCTCCATCAGGCATCAAAGCTGGAATGAAGGAATTCCCATGTGCCCTCTGTTGAGCTACAAAGCACATCTGAGGGATGCTGAAAGGCAGAGCTAAGCTACAGCTCACTCTGCAGGTGCTCTGGAAAAGCTGTGACCTGCTTGGACAAGGCACAGAGTAACATCAGCACCTCCCTCTGCACAGATGTGGCACACCAGGAGCACCAACACTCCATCCTGCATGATCTGTTGTGGGCACAAGCATGAGCACGGCTCAGCAGGGTCAGATGCAGTGCAGCATTGCCCTGTACTGCTTATCTGCTGCCTCGTACCTTTTCCAGGTCACTGGCAGTCATGGTGCTGAGCACTTCCAAGGAAATTCGATGGTGTGCAAAGACAGGCACATACTGTTCAGCTGACAGCTCAATTAAAAGGTTCACCAGCTGCTTCTCCAAGCCCTCCTCCTGCAAAACACAAGGCGAGCTCTCAGACTTCGCTCCAGAGAAAAGGTGTGGGGCACACTGCTGTCTGACACCACGCATGGCTGGCAGCAAGGACAGGCAATGCACATAGTCCTGCTCTCAGGAACAAGGCATTTTGCTTCCATGAAGACACTAAAACTCAAAAGCCCAACAGCCAGAGGAGCTCCGGCCGCAAATACTTTATGAACAAAATTCAAAACACCTCGGTTTTGGAAGAATGAAACACAGCAATTTTGGCACCTGATGTCTGCAGCAGCACCTGCTCTGCCAACCTGTGCTGACACACAGCAGGGCCGGAGCTCAGAGCAATCTCTCTGGGGCAGCCCCCAGCTGTTTTCATAGCACAAAGTCCCAGGCTCACTACTGTAAAGCACAAGGCAGCCAAGCAGAGCTGTTCAGAGGTTTGTGTGAAACAATATTTTCCTTCCTCTGCACCTGTCAAGCAGAGCATTTTGTTAGTGTGCATACTACAGTGGAAGCAATAAACACAGCAGCAACCTGGAGTTTCAGGGAGAGTGGCTTCTGGTTCAGCAGGCGCTGGTACTGGATCAGCCAGTAGTTCTCCTGTTTGGTTTCACTCTTTGCTTCCATTTCCAACTGAAAAACAAACTCATTCACTCAACAGCCCGAGATAACGTAATGAGTGCTATTTAGAGCAGCCTGAATTGAATGTGTAAGGAGAAATCAGCAGCCTGGCTGTGTAGGGCTGGCTCAGAGGACTGCCAGGCTGGCCCCACTTTGATCCCCACATCCCACACCCTAGAACTCTGCATCCCTCTGCTCACTTTGCCCTGTGTACTGAAGCCCAGCCTTCCGAAGCTCAGGACAGTCTGAACGTCTTCAGAATTACAAGGCCACATGCAGATGCCCAGTAGGATCATGCTCATTCTTTCCTGTGATGTCCCCAGAAATGGGAAAGATCATCCCCAGATGGGGGAAGCAGGGGACATTTCAGATAACAGTGCCTCACACTGCACAGGGACCGGAGGTAACCATGCCCCAAGAGCTTACATCAGCACTTTCTGAAGTCTTAGTCTGGACAAAACGACTCAGAGCCCCTCCCTGCTCTTCTTTATCCCTACGTTGACCCATGGATTCTCTCCCTGCAGACAGCTTTTGTGCTTCCTCATCTACAGCCCAGAATTAGGGGCCTTCGTTACCAGGATTTGTTGCAATTCTTCTTCCCTTTGCTTCTTTTCTTTGAGCAGCTGCTGCAGCAGGTAACCAAGTGTTTGGCGTTGCTCCATGATCACCCCCTGCAACAGAAGGACTCTGGCATCCATTTCTCCAGACCACAGGTCTGCAGGAAACCCCTGCCCTGATTTCCAGCAAAGCACTTACCATTTACCCAGAACTGTCACAGCAAATGTTAAAGTCCTGTGCTGCATGTGCCCCACAGCACAGTTGAGCAGATGGCCTCAATCCTCTCTTTGGCATGGCAAACCTACTTCTTTTGGTCCTGCACTGACCATTCACCAGTGGTGCTAACCCTCAGCACACACCGAGCAGCCCCAGACTGTGCTGGCCTGCAGCAGGTCTTCATCACTGCACTAAAAGTTCATTCAGTGGCACCAGAAGTGTTTGTGGTCCTCCTTAATGAAGAACCACCTGAAACTACATCTAGGAGCCTGCAGACATGCAAAGGAGCAACAACAGCAGCTGTGGACACCCTGTCAGCACTGGACTCTCCCAAACCAACCTTGCAAAAAATAACTGGTGCAAACACCTCCCTTTCTCAGGGCTTTTTTTGTTGTTGTTCTTCCTGCTTTCCTGTGATTCACCAAGCTCAATACTAAAGCACCTGTATCTAACAGGAGGAGCAACAATCTGCTGCACAGTGGGTATCAAACATGACCACAGGAACACTTCTGCCAAAGCACTTTGTGGGCACTGCCTGAGCAATAAGGGCTCCATGGCAGCAGGAAATTTTGGGCTGCAGAGCACCAAACAGCAAAGGGGATGCAGGCAGATGAAGTTGTCTCAAGTCTGCTCTCCTGGTGTGCAGTGGTATAGCTGCAAACATACTGTGCCCCAACAGACACACAGAGAGGGACTGGAATACATCCTCATTTTCTTGGGCTGACTAAAGAGGTGACCTAAACTGGGAAACAGTGCACACAAGGCAAAAACTGATGCAAAGGTGTATCAACAAAATTTAAAGCCAAGCTGCTTAAGCCAAACACTGAGATTTCTCAATGTGTGACTGCTGATGAAGTCAACCCATTGAATGGTGGGATGGTGGGGTGGAAGAGCCTAGGAGTCATAGCCTAGAAATGAAGGAGAAGAGCTGGCAGCCATTGTTGTTGGGTATTTAAAACCAAACACAACATGTGAGAAGATATGGGATGTTTAGCAGGGATTTCTGGGACAGCCAACGACTGGGTTGCAAAATCCTTCCTCACACAGCAAGCCTACAGCTGCCCACTTCTATGGAGGCCAGTTTACTTGTCTCTTTCCTGCAATTCATCAGGAAGTTTAAAAGCAGCAGCAGTGTTTCCACATCACCATGACAAAGAGGTTTTTTTGGTGTCCTGGGATTAAGTACCCTCTGACTAAGCACAAACCACCAGGAAACTGCAAGAAGCCAGAGAAGCAAGTGAAGCTTTTGCCATCCCAGAGCAGAGAGAGGGTGGTGGGGCAGTCCCAGAGCCCTACATACCTGCAGCGTCTCTGTGTCCAGTTCTTGCCTCTTTAACTCCAGCTGTGTCAGCTGCAATAACTCTGTTTCTATTAATTTAATCTAAACAGAAGATGAAACATTTTTTTACTGACATTTGAAATGATTTTAATTCACACTCTTTCAAAATGAGGTCTAACTACTGGCCTTGGAGGGACAACACTGCAGAGCTGCCCACGAGCTTGGGAATGTTAGTGTCCTACCATAACATGTGCTCTGTGGCTGCTCTTTGTCTCACATGCCTGAAGAACTGCCTCCCACTCTCTACACTAAACACCTGTTCAAGACCAGAAGCACAGTGCAATCAGTTCGTTCAGCCAAACCCTGCAGCCACTCTGGAAAGCAGCTAAGTGTTATCAAAATCCTCTTAGCACCAGTGTTCAAACTGCAGATGGACTGGGGGCTCTGTCATGGATCCCAGCTGCTTCAGCAATTCCCATCATGATACCTGCTCTTTCAGTCAGGGTAACTGAGACACAGAGAGGTGAAGTGAGCTGCCCAAGATCCCACAGCAAAGCCAAGAAGAGAGCCCAGCTCCCTTACCAGCCTGGCTATCTGTCCATCCCAGGCCATGCTGCTTCCTGTGTGCCACCTACCACCAAATTCCTGCTGACAATGAAGCTTTGTGCAGGCTGTACCTACAGCCCCTGCCCTACAGGATGCTGGTGGGATGGGTTTCAATAGTAAAAGGCCCAGCCTATGGTATCAAGAAACAAACTCCCTTTGTTTACAAAGCAAGAGCAAGCAAAAACTGCTGGGCTCTTAGTGATCTCAGGCAATGGAAGGCTGTAAGATTCATCTTCTGGATTGTCTGTGCAAAATCCATAGGTTTTAAGCACAGTGCAAAGATTGGTCACCAAGTGACTGAATAAATCAAAGCCCTTGAGCTTATCTACCAACTCCAGACATGAGACTTTTCTCCTAGTGTCAGATCAAGAGAGGGAAGCAACTGGAACACTGTATCAGAAACCAGCTACCCACCTCCACACATCAATCACTGCTACCTCCCCAGCAGCTCTTGTTCTTCCCCTGACTATTTTGTTTCACCTTTTGCAGAACGTTGCTCAGAAAGGCAGGCTGAGAATGGGAAAGAAAAGGTGAACTTATGGCTCAAGGTGCAGTTACAGTGTGCTAGATGGAGATGCAGTGGACTCATATGAAAACAACAGCCCTATCAAGGAAACCTGAAGGAAACTGGTAACTGCAATTGCAGACCACCCGTACAGAGCCAATGCAGGTTTGTCCTCTACTGACCACTTTCCAGCATTTCATCCAGAGCAGTTTTGAGATGGCCAAAGCAATGGCAATCCTACTAAGTCCACAAATGTAAAATCTGTCTTTATACTCTCTCCTATGGTACTGGAAGACTGTAGTTTATCTCACACTGCACAGTGCTTTGTTACAGAGCTCTCAGCAATAC
Source organism: Chrysolophus pictus (assembly GCA_037305975.1). NCBI lineage: Eukaryota > Metazoa > Chordata > Aves > Galliformes > Phasianidae > Chrysolophus > Chrysolophus pictus. The sequence continues at coordinate 8,901,284 of CM074592.1, read as the reverse complement.
AAGAGCTCTCCATTTCCTTCCTGCTCTGTGCTCACAGCACTTTGATCTTCCTCATAAGGGTCTCAGCAAATGATGAGGAGCTGGTTGCTCTTTCCTCTACTGCTGACTCACCTGGTTCCTGATCTGTCTGTGCATAAGATCCTTCTTCACTTGGAGAGCTTCAAAGGCAGCTTTCTGCATCTCACTCTAAGGGACAGACAACACTCTGCTTAGTGCAGATCGTTCATGCAGATGTGAACGGCCTAAAGAAACCCTGCTGCCTTGCAGTGGCTCAAGGACAAATGAGCAATGCTAACTCTGCATTTTTAACAGTGCTCACATTACAACATGACTTAGATCTCACCAGAAGGTAAACATCTCTGACCAGAAGGTGTAAAACCCTCCTTACAGGATGACAGAAGTTACAGTCATGTTCTTTAAACACACACATTGAGTGCTGTATATGAACCCCACTTCTCGTTTTCAGCAGCACTGAGTACCCAGGCTGCTAGGTCTGTGCAACAAGGCATGACTTCCCAGCACTTGTGAAAAATGAGCTGAAGAGATCTCGGGTTCAAAATGAAGCATTCAAAAGCAGAAGATGCTTAGAAAATGCATCCCACATCCAAAAGCCTTCCACAAAGACAGGACTTCTCAAAACTCTCTCAAATCTTAAAATCGTCTGCATTAATCATCACACCGCTTTTGCTTCCCATGGTCTGTGCTGCTTCCTTTATGAAAAGTTGCTGTCTAGTTAAAGTATAAACACATTTTTCTCTCAGATACCAAAGCCAGTTTGTTAGAACACCCGTCTCCAAGTTAAAACAATAGTGTTCTATAAAACAATTCTTGCAAACAGCCCAGCCCTGCAACCATTGCTCCCATGCCTGACACTCTCAACTCTGCTTTTGAATCCTATTGCCTTTCTTCAGTCTCTCCCTGCATGCAATTTGCTCTCTTGCCTACCTGCTGTAAGATCTGACTAACAGCTTTGTTCTGATCCATCTGTTGCCAAGCCAGGATTTGCTGGAACTTCTGATCCATCTCAGCAAGGCTGCAAGAAAATATATTTGTCAAGGAGTTGCTGCAAATCCAAATAGGGGCATGGTTGCCCCAGCAAGCTGCTCAGGTGATGAATTTGCACATCAGTGTTCTGCACTGGAAAAGCTGTCCTGACAAAGGTCCAGACAGCGGGGTCATGTATTCCCTGCACTTGCAGGCAGGACTGTGTCTACCCACTGCCCTCTGTTGGGCAGAACATGGGTGCACAACGTTAATTCTGTCTGTCAGAAACCTCCAGATTAAATTTCTCACATTCTTGTAAATAAAAAGAGCCAGAATTTTCTTCATTTATAGCAGCGTCCTACACATACACAAACTGTGCCCAAATAATCCTTAAAGTCCAGAGAATTTTTAATATTCTGTGCCTCCTTCACATATTACAAAATGTGAAATGATTTCAACTGTTCTGTTGTAACACTGCTCAATTCCACCTGGCTCATCACTGCTCAATTTCACTGCTCACAGAGATGGAAATTTTCACACTGGTTCCTGGAGTGACACATCCCAGCTTGCATATCACAAGGTCTCATAGCTCTATGGGCAACAAAGTTCAAAAGTTCCATTTTTTTCTTCTAATTTCTCAGCTTGCTTCGCTTCCCCAAACACCCTGCAAGAAGGACCACATCTGAGAATAGAGCCTTGTTTTTATGAAACAGAATGTGACTGTATAACTGGCCATGAGAACCTCAGCCTGCTCTGTAATTTGTCCAGCAGAAATATCAAAATTCCACTAGAGTGCAAGAAATGAAAGGCTCTAGCTTCCACTAGGAGAAGTTCTGCACCATAATTATTATCTTCTCCAATAGAAGTTTTTTGAATACGATGGAAAAAGAAACGTAATGCTCTAGACAGTCCTAGGAGGATCTGTGCTACAGTTTGACATTGACTAACCAAATAACAAAAAGATCAGTCTAATTTCATCCTCCATACTTAGCCGGATGTATAAGGTAAAATAAATGGTATAAAAATGTGACAGTTGCAAAGCATGATTAACATTTCATATTCCTGTGGTTAGAAGGTGGTTCATTTAACCATGCTTCTTTAATTTGCACTGTCACCTGGTTCACATGGAGCTGTCCTGCTGCATTCCAGCAGCTGCAGAAATTCCTGGCTGTTTACATGGGAATCACACCAGAGACTGCTGGCAAGAAAGGAACTTTACAACAACAGCATTTCCAGCCCCAGAGATCTCCCAGCATACCTGGAGCAGGCCTGGCTGACAAGGTCTTGCCGACGAGATTCATAGGTCATTTGGATGAGCTTGTTCTTGTAGCTCTCAGCCAGCATTTGTTGCATGGCAGCTAGGAGACAGAAGTGCTGTGAGTCTGTATCAGGAGCTCATCTCTGGAAGAGACACTAATCTGCCACTGCTGCAAGAATGACTTGCAATTAATAGTGCCTTTTCTCTCATTTCAACCTGTTCTCTTTGTTCCCATCTCATTCATTTATGAGGAGATTCATTCAGCTGCAAGAATTGTGGCTGTTTATTGGAAAATCGCATAAATAAATCCTACTCTGCTTGCATCTCTTCAGTATTTGGAGAAGCAAAATCAGTGCCTTGGACAGGCTACAGCCCTGTCTGTACTGCTGTGAATCATCCACTCCTGGGGTGATAACACACACATCATTTCCATTGTAATCCCAGCAGATCCATTCATGCTCACAGTGAGCAGAAATGGTTCCATTGTGGCACTGTTGCTTACCTCCTAACGTGCTCCTGCCTCACAAACCTGATCAGTTAACATCTGCTTGGTACCTCTAAAATAGAAAGTACTTTGTGTGCACACAGGATGCCTTACAATCAGTTTCAGACTGCTTGTGCAACACACTCTAGCTACATCAGGGGCATGGCTCACACCTGAGAATCAGCAGTGAGCTGCAGGTGGGAGCACTGATCAGCTATGGTATGTGTACAATGTTACCCCCTTCCAGTCTGCCCTACTGCATGAAGCAACAAACAGCAAGAATGTGTGTGTAGCAGAGCATCTCCCACACAGTAATCATCCTTCAGGGCATCTCCAAAGGAACCAGGTCTTTCCAGTAACCTACTATCCCAGTTATTTAGACTTACAGGCCACTTCCCTTCTGCGCAGATGCTCTGTCTCCTCCTGTGTGATTGCCATCAGCTGTTCCATCCTTATTCTAGCAAGCAAACAAGAATAATTCAGCCAGTCATTCAAAGAAACACTATCTCACTGCTCTCCTGCTCACTCAGCTCAGAACCCAAGGCTGGGCAGATTCATCAAGCAACCTGTACAGGAAAGCCATGTGGTCATCATAGACTCAAAAGTCGCAGCGATTTCTTGGAAAGGGTACTCTAAGTCTATTAAAAAATAGAATTTTCCTCAAAACCATGGGAACAACTGCTTCTTACAACGCAAAGTTCATCCCAGAAGACCTAACAAGGATCTGGGAAACCAGCTTCCTTCTCTTGAGGCTTGAGGAGCACTTTAAAGCTGACTGCAGCGAGCACTGCCACTAAAAGCAGGAGCCTCTTCTCCCTCCCACCTCCCTGTCCTTGTCCCAGCACAATTATACACACCACCACTTAACCTTCCGGGAATTGGTTTGACATAAAAACTACCTGCCATACAAAAATAATATTTTTCAACCAGGTCAGTTTACTCTGTCACAGCACAAACACTTGATGGAAGCAGGGAGCAATATAAAAGTAGAGGAGAGAAAACCAATTTTAGGGGCAAAGCCAGATCAAAGTGTTGGCTGAATGGCAGCATTGAGTTTAGTGTATTCCTCCCATACACATTACTTGACCACTTCTATAAGTACTTTGCTTTCCAACAAATTTCTCATGGCCCCTGATAGTAGAATACAGGGTTTTGTTCCCAAACTCCTTAGCTAGGAGTATTCTGAGATGAAAAGGAGGTACAGTCACCAGCCCACAGGGTCTGCCAGACTGGGTAAAACCAAGCACATCTATCTTGCTTCCAAGTGACCAAAATCAGCTGCTGCAGCCAAAGCAGCAGGAAACCTTTCAGTCAGCAAATAAGAGAATGACCCCTCTGACTTAGCATGGATTCAAACTGCAGGCTCTGAATTGAGGGTCCCAAAACTCTTCCTTGACTGTTTTCCCGAAAAATTCATTTCAAGGTTACTCACCTCTCATTCTCCAAGGATTTCAGAATATCTGAACTTTGCTTTTGCCTAAATAAAGATAAAACAAAAGGTTTTCATAAGGCTAAGCAGCACATCTTACTCCACCAGTAAGCAGAAAACAACTTTGCTTCTAACACATAGAAGACCAGACTTTAGCAGGCGTGTAACCTTGCACAGCACTACAGGAGATCCAGCAGACCCAGATCAGTGCTCAAATATGTACCTTCCAGAAGGAGCACTAAGGAAGAACACTTAGAACTGCTGTTCAAATATGTAACTTCCATGAGGAATTCAAATTTTTCCACAGCACCACAAAACTTCAAAAGCACAGATGTGTGAAATATTCTTCTGAGGTGCCAAATTCCACTTCATTTAAGTGGGATTTTGGCAGTTCAGCAGCTAATACTCCATCTACAGACACTGATCCTGTTCTGCTAGAAGTGGCAGCTGGGAAAGTGGTATCTTTATTTGCAAATCTATGAGCACATACTTGAGTGCAGACAAACTCAATGTAGCTAATACACATGAGAAGGGAAGAAGCAACCATGTCCACAGCAAGGACAGCAGGGAAGTCTGTACAATTCCACTGGCTTTGTCTGTACAGCACAGGCTTGCAGGGACAGTCTAGCTCTGTAATCAAGTCTGCAGGCCTTTTGGGGAGCTCTGTCCAAAGGCTGCAGGCTGAATAGGGACCACAGTAGCAACATGCACTCCACATCAGGGACATTCCACTTCACTCAAGTATCAGGACTGACCAGCTCTGTTAAAACTCAGGCCAAAATGAACAATTCAGAGCATGACACGAGCCCCCAGTGGACAGAGCTCACTGCAGGATGTCCTGTGACTGCCTCACCTCTGATTGTCCTCTATCAGCTTCTGGATACGGCTGGCAATGCCTTGCTCTGCTTGCTTCAGCTGCTGCAGCAGTTTCAGGCGCTCCTCCTCCAAATGGCGCTGGTGCTTTGTCAGGCCCTCTTCCAACCTCATCTGATCCTAGGCCAGGGTGAAAGAACCAAAGGAAAATATGGTCAGTTTAGGAAAGGTAGTGTCTTGTACAGGGGCAGATCATGGAGGGTTTGGTTGCAGTGACCCAGGCAGCTCCTGGGAGATGTTATGAGAAGGAGAACTCTCATCAGATGGGGCAGCCTAAACACAAAGGAAAAGAAGAATCACTCCAAGGTGCTTCCAAGGAGATGTTGTTGAAAATCTGTGAAGTCAAGCAATTATGGGAAAGATTTAAAAAAAAAAAAAAAGTGCTCCAATCTGTACAATCAAAACAGCCACCTGTCAAATGACAGTTACAGCATCCCTAACGACCCCAAGAGAGAAAGCAGAAGCAAAACACTGAGGGCAGTGAATGAGCTGCTGTCTCTACAAGGAAAGTTTCTGCACACATGGACACTCGAAGCACCACTCTGTCTGTGGCAGCAGAGGCACAGCCCTCGCTCAGCAAATGAGTAGGGATTAGAGCTCCTGCCCAGAAGAGACTTACCTCTCTTACTGTCTGCAGTATCTCATCCTTCTGATTGTTGATCTGCTGAACAAGCAGCGCGTGTTCTCTTTGCCCCATGTTCAAGCGCCGCTCAAATTCAAGCTTCTCCTGCATTTTTTTTTCCTGAGAAGAAAGATGAATGCCAGGAATCAGCAGTGTTGGCTCTGCTACTTCTCAAATAAGAACAAATTCTGGCAATGCAAAACAAGGCACATTAATCCCCACAACTACAAGAGAGAAAGCCAAAAGGCTTTGACTAGCCAGGAGGCTTTACAAGGGGATGGAAATGCTCTGTCCTTAGGAAACCAAAAATTGTGAGGCAGAAGTTGCTGCTTTCTTTATGACAGCCTCCCAACTCCTGGCAATTCCTTTCACAGTCACAAAGCCAACACCTCAAGGCATCAACTCATACAACAGAAACACAGGGAACTTCTGCTTCAAGCCAATACAAACACTCAACAGTAGGAATGAAGTCCAAAATTAAGGTTGTGCTCAGCTCCAGATGACAAAGGGACTCTTGTCTGAAGACAACTGAGTGAAGGGAAGCAGCCAGCTAAGAGGTGTAGGCAAAGGGACAAAGTAAGCCACCTGACAGGAGCTTATGTGAGAAAAACTGATTCTGTGTGTGTGTGCTGCCTCTACACAGAGCTCAGTATGGCTGTGCCCTGCATCTGCCCACCTCATGTGAAAAGTAACTGAGTGTTCAGCACAGAGAGGCAAGCAAAAAGCTTTGTGGTGTAAAAGCTTCCAGATCCAACTCTGCAGACAAGGACTAACTTAAACTGGAAGTGATCACTCATGAGAGACTCCGCACTCATCAGCTTTGTGTCAGGCAATACAGTCTGCAATTTCCCCACTTGTGCTCTGCAGTGAGGAGTGAGTGGGTTTTGAGGATGTTCTGCAAGGTCAACATTCAGTTTTGGCTGAGAAAAATAGAAAACAAGAAATAGAGATGGTCCCATTCTCCAGACAAAGCATTTGCTGGGGTTCATCCTTACCTTCCTCTTCTCATAGTCTGAGAATTTGTTCTGAAAAATAGAAGTATCAGGAGATATTTACTTCTAGGAGCAATGTTTTATGGATATCATTAGCCCACATTATATCTTTCCCTAATTGGATAAATACGTCAACCAAAGGCACATTAAGATTAACATATTGCCAAAGTCCAGTCATTCATGTTTATCCAGGCCAGAGAAATGTACTCTGTAGCTATCAAACAGCACGAGAATTAACAGAACTTGTCATAATTACAGGCCTAGCCTCACCTTTCCCAGGGAGGGCTGGAAATGTCCAGCACTTGGCTGTGAATCACTAGGTGTTTTCTGCACTGCTGTTTTCAAGTTAATGATTAAAACTAATATATTTCAGGAAATATGCACAATCATAGAAAAACTGGAATCAGAAGACATCTCTGGAGGTCTGTACTCCAACCTCCTCCTACTCACAACAGCACTAATGTCAAAGTCAGATCAGACTCCTTGTCCTGCCAAGTTATGAAAATCTCTAAGGATGGAGGCAGTTCTCTGCAACATATTTGCTAGGAGTCAGACATGATCACATTATTCCCAACTGCCCAGGGAAGAGATGAACCACCCACACCCACGATGCCATGCCTGGTTCTGGTACTGATGCTCCCTTGCTTCAAAATGACAGGTTTCACTGGTAGGCAGTGATGAGGAATGATGTGCAAAGTGCTGTGAGATCCACTGGATCATCTGAGAGACAAATCCAAAACTCACACACAGCTTCACATGCAGTGGAGCCTCACCTGCCACTTGCTCTCCTCCTCCAAGTATTTGTGCACTGTCCTGTCCACCCCATCCACTGATGTTTCTCCTCCATCACTCTCCAGCGCAGGGAGCACGTACTCTGAAGGTGGGTAGTATGCAATTCCACACTCTGGAAGAGATCAGATGTAAAACAAGGACATTTGGTGCCTAAAGACCTCCTGGCAGCATGGCTGAAGGTTGGCCTATGTGTGAGACAGCTTCCAACTGTGCTCTCTCTCTCCAAGCATAGATGGTATAAGAACTAATGCAGGTCTTGCAACGAGAAGCTGTGAGAAGAGACAGTGCCATCCCATTCCCACCAGGAAGATGATGAAAGCACAGCATGAAGGGAGGAAGCAGAGAAGCTGAGAGTGCTGCTCCCATTTCTAAAATCACAGGAAAGGATACCCTCCAAAAACAGACTGAGCACTTGGAGCTGGGCTGATGCACTGCTGGCCAACTCAGAGAGAAAAGCTTCCTGTACATGAATACAGGCATATTCATTTCTGTGGGGCTGCAAAAGATAATTTGCTCACATTCAAATAACTTCTGACAGTCCTTTTCTTTCAAACATTTAACACAATGCACTTCACCTGCATAAAATCTCTGCCAGGCTTTGTATTAAATATACTGTTTATAAATTCACAGTCCAGTGCTTTTTTCCTCTGAGATTTCAATATGTTTTCATATTTCTTTAAGGAAAATATCAGCCCACTGGTCCTTCCCTATGGAAAATGAGGGTAGAAGGGACCTACTGAGTCTATCTCCTTATCCCAAGGCAGCATTGGCTGTATCTGGATGGTTCCAAAACTCCCATTGAAGAAAATACAAATGGGAAAACAAAAGCACAGAGAGATGCAGGGACCCCACTCAGGAAGTCAGCTGTCCTGATGTTTTAACAAAAACATTCTAAATTTCAGTTTGACAGTGAGAAGCAAACTTCAAGGAAGGACTCATGTGTCGCTGTCTGCCAGCAAAGACTTACTGACACATAACTACTTGACCTGCCTGCCCCGTGTGCAGAGCATCAGAAACCACCTGAAACAGAACCACCCTCATGCTTGTCCTTCGTAAATACAGTCTTTGAACAAGCTGTAGCACCTAGTTAGAGCACAACACAGCCCTGCAAGCTCTCACCAGCATTCACAGACTCTTCTCACTTACCTTTGCAGAGGAACTGCTGAATGGACTCTGTACCTGCACTGCAAATATCAGGTGATGGGTAGGTCATGGAAGAAGCATCCAGGGTCAGTGTCTCCAAAACAGAACACACAGAGCTCCAAGTTATTGTCACAGCTCAGCCAGAGTCCAACTGTTTCAAGCCTGGGACCCAGGAAAATAAACTGCAAGATTTAATTTGTACCCCATATTAACCAAGCCACAGAATCCTGTCTCTTAGCATGTTAATAGTGCTGGTGTTCTTTAAGACTTCATACAGAAGGTGGAGTAGTGGATGGAATATTTATGTCACCCACATCTAGTTGAATTCTTGAATTTATTAAAAGGAAAAATTACTGGAAGGGAAATACATTAAAGGTAGATCACTTTTGCTGGTAATAGAACCAGTTAGCCTTGCAGGTTCCCAAAATTTCACTTACAGTGTGATAATTTCACATTGCCCTGAAGTCTGCCATAAACACAAGGCTGTACTGTTCTCCTGCTGGGTGTCTGACAACTTTCAGAGGTGTGGTGACTTTGCTGTACCTTATTTAGGAACTTTTGAGCTGGTCTCTCAGTAGAACATCCCCCTCATGTAAACACATGCATTTTGTCTTTAAGGACAAAGCACTTCTCAATTACAGGCACTGCTGTTTGTTGGAGCCCTTGAACACGATGCATGGAAGGAAAGGCAATACAAAGGGTACGTTGCCTCCCGCTGAGAAGGACTTAGCAGGAAGACCCAGAAAGGAACCACTTCCCCAAACACAAGGGAGTAAGCTGCATAGGTCCCTACTCTCAAAGCCTGCCTACAACAGAAGAGAAGCCTAATGCTGAGTCCTCAGGACAGGACAGCATTTATTCCTGTCCTCAATGCTGGTGTCTGAGTCAGCTCTGTTGCCTGACACTTGCACAGTTTAGTACTGACAAATTTGGCAGCCAGAAAGTAACATCCCCATAAAAATGCTGGTGCTTGTATCATTTTGAATGTGCTCTCCAGGGAGCCAGAAACCTACGGGAGCTGACAATGAGTCAGAGATCTATTACGGCAACAGAGGCAAAAACCTCATCAGAAGCATTCAATCTGCTCAGTTAGAACCAGCCTGAGTGGAAAGTATCTGAGTTAAATTGAGCCCATAGACTCAGTTTGGACTCTCAGAAGCAGCCACAGCTGAAAATATTTGGAGGCTTATTCCCTACAGATCACTTTTGCCGTGATTAAACCTTGGCAAAAAGTGATCAGAAAAGACCAAAGCAGGTGAGCACGCAAAACTGATTTTAGACACTATGAACCACATACACCCTACCTACAGTCCCCTACAGTGAGTGCCATCCAAGCCCCAGAATTTCACTTTGTAAGCTGAATTTATTATCATTGAGCAAGCAGGAAGGACAGCAGCCTGCAGCAGAACAAGCAGGCAGCACAGGCCAGGCAGACAGGCTGGCTGGGTGCATACCTCCAGCGTGCGGATGTGAGCCAGCACTCTTGGCAGCTCCTGCAGGAGGTTCTCACTGATGTTCAGAGTGCGCAGACTCCTCAGACCACTCACTGTAGCAGGCAGCTCCCTCAGCTTGTTGCCTATGGAGTGAAAAGTCATTTAGTAATACATAGCACTGCTGAAGCAGAAACCAGCAAGCTCATCTACTGCAACAGAAATCTATATTTGTATTGTGTATTTGTAAGAGCCTTCTGTGAGTTATTTTCTACACTGTGCTGGAGGTATGGGGTTGTCATGGGGTGCACTAGGACTGCAAACACTGCATTGCCAACAGAGGTAAATGGGGCTCAAGATCTTAGGGCCACTAAGATGATCAGAGGGCTGGAGCACCTCTCCTGTGAGGAAAGGTTGAGGGACTGTTTAGCTTGGAGAAGAGAAGACTGCAGGGAGACCTCATTGTGACCTTCCAGTACTTGAAGGGAGCGGATAAACAGGAGGGGGAATGGCTGTTTGTGAGGGTGGATAGTGGTAGGACAAGGGGGAATGGTCTTAAACTGAGACTGGGGAGGTTTAGGTTGGATATTAGGAGGAAGTTTTTCACCCAGAGGGTGGTGAGGCACTGGAACAGGTTGCCCAAGGAGGCTGTGGATGCCCCATCCCTGCAGGCATTCAAGGCCAGGCTGGATGTGGCTCTGGGCAGCCTGGTCTGCTGGTTGGTGACCCTGCACACAGCAGGGGGTTGGAACTGGATGAGCATTGTGGGCCTTTTCAACTCAAGCCATTCTATGATTCTATGATCCACTTGCACACAGCCCAGCTGCACAGACCCAGCACTGCTTCCACAAGCCAAACCAGCCCTTCTCAGCTGAGGCCACTGCAACAGACTCAATCTGCTCTTCATTAGGACAATATTTGCAACGTGGGATGTTCCTCCCTTCAGTTTAAGTATCAGAAACAAGACAAAAGAAAGTGACTGTGGGACTACAAATTTAGTGGTCAGAGATAAGATGGATATAGCTAAAAGCTGCACTTCTGAGTTCCTTTCTCTTCATCCTCTTCCCCATTTCAGCAGCAGCTGTCTGTAACAACCTCTTTTTGCTCCCAGATTAACGACACAGTGCCCAAAACTATTCTAAAAAGGTATGTCTGTGATCTCTGATCTAGGACTGTGCAAACCTGGAAGGGTTAACTGAACAAGCTCAGAGGACTGGGCTCTGGGTGCCCAGCTCTGAGTCTCATGCTTCTGGAGGAAGACGTGCCTCCAGCCCTTGTGGCACCCCTCAGCACACAAGTGAGTCAGCTTGGGTCTGAAGTGCTGGCTACATGCAGGCACACAAGGAAGCTTTCAGCTCTTGAGATCAGGAATGACCCAACAACCTGTCCTTGGAAAAGGGGCAGTGGGATGAAAGGAATCATGGTTTCATGATGACTGTCTCATTCAAGAGCCATGAGTTGAATCACACAGAAGAAAATCAAGGCAGACAGTGTGCACATTTGTTAAGAAGCAGTCAAACAACCCTAGTTAATCCTAATAACTCGGGGAAATTTGGGGAATTATTTTCTACTTAGATTTCTCCTGCCTTACCAACTATTTGAATTCAAGTCTGTCCTATGCTCTTCCTTAGTATTCATAATGGAAACCACTTGGTGCCTGCCTTGGTTCAAAGGTATAATTACTAATTCAGCTCAACACAACCCAGAAAATAAATGGTACTTTGCCTGCAGCGCCAACAAGAAACATGTCATACCTTTCACATTGAGGACCTGGAGCTGGGCAAGATCCCCTATAGATTGTGGAAGACATTTTAAGAGATTCCTTTCAAGGTTTAGGACCTAAGATATCAACAGAAAAGATAATCAAAATATTCTTTACACAAGTCTCAGGTCTTCACTATATCTATGCTATTGGGACTATTCTCAGCCCCAGAAGGCAATTTAAAAGTAGTTTTCTAGGTTACAGAAACAAAAATGCTTTTAGAATGAGTACTTAATCATCTGCCAAGGAAAAATGTGTATCTGTTAATACTGTTTGGATCCACAGGCTGAAAAGTTGATTTCCTAGACACCCAGAATCCAGGGTACATCTAGCTACTGCATGCATCTGCAAACAACAGCCAAAGCAGGTGCTGAATGCAGATGCATGAACTGGAAAGCCAAGCATACTTGCCTCTCCAGCCACACTGCCCCAGCTCACATAGGGAGCAGATGACTGAACAGCAGTGATGCGCATGCAGAGCTGCACCCCAAAGCAGAGGGGACCCTCTGAAATGCACTATGACACACTGAGTTGAGTTCTCTGAGTGTAATCACATCAGGGAGAATGCTAAAACCTGAACATTTTAGGAAATTAACTGGAATGCAAACTGCAGCTCTATTCACTCACAGCCCTCGCTTGGCACTGTGAGCTATTTGGAGTAACGCTGCTTGTACTAAGCAGGGACCATAGAATTCAGTACACTCTTCTCCTGATCCCTCCCCCTGACAAGCCAGCTCAACACAGCAACAGTCAGATCAGTGACACAGATCTGACACCCTGAGGATCACCATTTACATTGTACTTAACTATAAAACAAACAGCAGTAAAACCCCACCTTCATGCTGTCCCCTAACACGCCATCTACAGAAACTTGGGATACAGCAGATCCTTTACCTGAAGAGACGTCAGCTGACCAATATCAGTAGGAAGTGATGCCAGCTGGTTGTCATGCAGATCTAGAACCTGGAAGAACAGATAATTTCACCAAACAGCATTGGGGAAAGATGTCGTGATGCAAAAATGAAAGGTTGTGAATTATCGAGCAATGAAAATTATTTCTTCCCATGATGGCTTCAAAAAAGTCTGAAGTTTTCCATGGGATGGAGGCACTTCACCCTTGCAGGTCTTTTGAAAACTCTAGACTCTATATACTGATAAACAGGTGACCTGGGAAAGGAGTGGCACCACGGGAACTGTTCCACAGAACTAGATGAGCCAAGTGAACAAATAATCTCCATGAAAACAGATTGGCAGAAAAACATTTTCTGCAGGGTCTGTGGGCTGAAATGCTGCATAGAAAGACAGAATCACAGAATGGCCAGGGTTGGAAGGGACCTCAAGGATCACGAAGCTCCAATCCCCTGCCACACGCAGGGCCACCAACCTCCACATTTCATACCAGCCCAGGCTGCCCAGGGCCCCATCCAACCTGGCCCTGAGCACCTCCAGGGATGGACGGGGCATCCACAGCCTCTCTGGGCAGCTGTTCCAGCACCTCACCACTCTCACAGTAAAGAACTTCCCCCTGACATCCAACCTCAATCTTCCCTCCCTCAACTTCAAACCATTTCCCCTTGTCCTGCTGTTATCTACCCTTTCCAAGAGTTGATTCCCCTCCTGTTTGTAGGCTCCCTTTAGGTACTGAAGGCTGCAATGAGGTCACCCCACAGCCTTCTTTTCTCCAGGCTGAACAAGCCCAGCTCCCTCAGCCTGTCCTCATAGGGGAGGTGCTCCAGCTCCCTGATCAACATCAGTTGGCTTCACCACCAGTCTCATCCACATTCAAGTGATCCCCCAAGTTTTGTAAACCTACAAAAGGGAGCTGTCACATTTTGTTACCACTTTTTGGTAACAACAGTCAGACAGGAGAATTTTTTTGGACTAGTGTGTTTTAATGCAGCTAGAATGACTGTTAAAAGTCACAATTACCTTCACAGTTATGAGACTCAGGAGGCTACAGGACTTTGGAACTAAAGATGTAAGATTATTTGTATGAATAATCAGCACCTGAGGAGGGAAAAACCCATTGAAACATGAGCATAAGAGGCACCACAGTCTAGAATAAGACTTTTGCTAAGACTTAACTGCAGAGGTTATATAAGAATTTTGTATCTTATTCAGTCATCTAAAACAGTGAAATAATAAATGAATTGTAGAGGTAAGATATTTAATATTAAACAGAAGCTTAGTTATTTTTTATGAGAAATATCATTAATTAGGTTAAGATAGAAATCATCATCTCATCTTTAGTGACAGAAACACTAAAGCACACACAACAGATTAGTCCTGCCCAAATTGCTCTCTGTGCAGTATCGTATAAATGGCCAAATTCATCACAAACTCCTCCTGAAGCAAACAAACAGCCAGAAGCAACTATCTCAAATACAACAGCAATATTCATGCACAATAACAGAATTATCTACTTTGGAATGTATCATTACCTTTTTCTGCAAGACTTTACAAGTTGCAAAGGCCCCATATGGAACCTAAAAACAATTAAAAAAGGTCACATCAGACTTCACAAGATATTATCTTTTCTAAGCACTTCTACAATATCCACCTGTAAAGTCTCAGTAATTAACTTTAATGAAAATGCACATGATATTAACATTACTTAACACTTGTTTTGGCCCAGGATGCCAGTGCTGCCTGGTTAGCTTCCATGCCAGCAGCTTGCAATGGCTCTCCACAACATGGCAGCATAGCAAACAGCACAGAACAGAGCTTGGCTTAGACAGAAGTCCAGACCCTGAGTGACTTAATATTAAATGCACGGATGACTCAGGAGTTCAGGCACATTTTCAGCTAGACATCATATAAATGTATTGTATGGTTCTGTAACCTCAACATACCTGCTCCAGTGGGCTGAGTGACAGAGGTGAGAAACTGAGTGTTCTCATGTGGGCACCCGAGCATGCTGGGCTTTGCAGGAGATGGGCAATCAGAAAAAGGATATGCCAGCAATTTCAGCCCATGCTCTGAGCACTCATCCATTCTGCAGCATGGAACAGGTTTGGGCTAAATCACAATCTTGTCTTTAATTTTGGAGTTAATATTAAGACCAATCTCATGGATCACTTTATTTACTGAAACTACAACAGATGAAAGGAAACAGCAAGACAGAGTTCTATGGTACTAATCCAGAAGGAGCAGCTCAGCATCCAAGCCCAGCTACAGCTGTGAATGGAGCTACTCCAGAGCACACCCTGTGCCTGCCACCCTTCGACCCAGACTGGCTTACAGCCTGCCCCACACAGCTCACAAACCTACACACAAGGTGCTTTTGGCTTCTGGTCCTGGAGCAAAACTTCCCAAAGTCTCACAAAGCCATATCACAGTGCACAGTTGGCAGCTACACTCTCCCAAATCTCCCCTCAAAGAGCAGTGATATATTCATTAACCTGCTTGCAAAGGCATCCTGTGACAAAAGGTTACACAGGTACAAACACTTCAGAAACTCAGGACAATAAATAAAAACTGAAAGGAATGGGCTTCTGCTTAGCAGGTTTGCATGGTTGCCAGAATGCAAAACTGTCTAAACTGAAGGCCCATCCATCTGCCACTAACCACTCATGCTCCAGCAGCCAGCTTGCTTCTAATTTAGTTGGCTCCAACACCAGAAGCCAAGCTGGAAATGAGATTTCCATCACTAATCAGCAGCCTGGAGCCAGGCATGTTCACTTATAGAGAAAAATAAGTGCAGGCAGTAGACTTTCTAGAGCACTGTGGTGATAAATAGCTAGCTTTTTGCAAAAATAAAAAAAGCATTCCCTTATGACTAGCAAAACTAGTCATAAGGTCCCGAGGTTGGGTCCTCCCAGGAGGGCCTGAGGTCACTCTGCCCTTCCCATGCTGACAAATGAAAGAGGATTCCCAGCACAGAAATACTGTGGAAGCAACAAGTAGGACAGCACAGCATAAGGAAGAGGCCTTTACCTGAAAGCCAGAGAACAGACATACAGAGGAAGAAGTGGCCCTGGCACCAAGCCATTTCTGTCTCAAAGCTCACAGACATAATATCAAATCTGATGTTTGCTAACAAGTAGACTGAGAAATCAGACCTGTCAGATAATATTGGAAGTTCTAGAGAACATACCTCTAACAGTTCACATTTGGATATGTCAAGAACATCATCGGCACCAGCCTCTTTTGCCTGGTAAGAGAAGATACACATCCAAAGAGTTAGAACATGAAGAAATGAACAGCCTCTTGCTGCATTTTGGCTACACTACCCAACTGCCTGCTCTTGAAAAAATCTAATTAGAGTCTTCTGCTGCAACTACGCAGTTCAGTGAAAAAGCCAGGAACAAATTCTTCTACAATTGCAGCAATCAAAAGCAACCAGGAAAGCAAACTGCAGAAATTCTCTCTGTGCAATAAATGAATTTTTGCATGAAGAACTAAAGCATATCCCATGCTGAAATATCAACTGAAAGCTTCAAGAAATGGAAAGCTGGACTCTCGAGCACCAGACACATGCTTGCTATGAACTAGTGCCCTGCTGGCCTTCACGGAGCTTGCTGTGTCATTGGCAGGCCTCACTCAGATAGTGGACCTTCAGAACTATACAAAGAAACCAAAGCAACTGCTGTTGTATTTTGCTGGAAGCCAACTTTGCCGTGCAAGGAGCAAGAATTTGCTGCTTCCACACAAAAATGGTTTTCCATGTTCATATCAGCCACACCTAATGCAGCTGCTAAGAGCAATGGCACTGGACAAGCCTCACTGCAAGTAGCATTGTGTCTATTTCCTTAAATAAAAGAGATTATATTAGACAATAAAGCCTGCCTGTGATAGTGCTTCCATTAAGTCTTCAGAACTGCATAACCTGACCCAAGGCTAAGAATGCAATACAAAATGAATCCTACAATACTCAGATTTAGCTCTCCTTCTTCATCTCCACAGGAAGCGGACAGAAACCCTACAAACCAAATAAATAAAACTGTTTTCATTATTGCTGTATAACAAAGCCTTACTTTCCAAACTAACTTACTGATGTCCAACAGCAATAATATTAGCATTCCTAAAATGCAGCTGCCTCTAGGGTAGAACACAGAAGATCCCCCATGTCAGCACTGGTCCGCAGCTCCTATGGCAGAATAGGTGAAATAATTAAAGAGAAGAAGAACGCTTGGAGAAAGCCAGCTTTATATCTGCAGCTGCTGTAAGGCAGGTAGTTCTACCACTGTGACTGCCATGACAGCAATCTGCTGAGAATCTGCCCCAGAGGATCCTGGCAGAGACTAGCCCAGGAAAAAACATGTCTTTGAGACCTGATGTTGAATTAATGACTGCTACTGCTCCTTCTGGATATAACATTATTTCTCCTGAACATATGAACCACTCCAGATGTCATGTGTCTGTGGACAAATCTCTGGGGATTAAGAGGCACCAGAAAAACAGGAAGAACTAAGGGGAATAGAGACTTGCACCTCATCAATTAGTCTGTAGTTCTCCACAGTTAACAAGCTCACTGAAGGCACCACTTGAAAAAAGGCAGTATAACCAGAGCTGTCTTTGAGGTGCCCCTCTCCCCAGCTGTGTCTACAAGTTAATTCTTTGAAGGGCACGAAGAGAAGAAATAAGAAGAGGCACAAGAAAAGCCAGGAAAGAGACGTCACAGATTCCTTGGTAGAAAAAGCAAACTGAGAGATACAAAATAGGGAAGTAGCAAGGAGAAAGGATGGGAAGTCCTGAATGTGGAGTGGCATAAGGTGGGCTGGAAGGTGTGATGTGGAACCACAGAAGAAGAAAGGGATGGAAGTAGAACAGAGGGAACATGCGGGGGGAAAGGCAAGAAGAGATCAGGCAGGCAGGAATTCTCTGACATAGATTGGAAAGGCAGCCTGCTAACTTGGATGAGATCAGTAACGAGGCACCTGGGACTAGGTACAGAGGACAGAAGTGACATCAGCATTGCTTACCAGGCACATTTGGTATTCAAGGCGCTTCCGAGCATCTTCACTGGGTTTCTTCTTACGGAAGAAGAGTGGCATCTTGAGTTGTGACTATAGCTCCGTCTGAATGGCACAAACTATCAGCATAAATAAAGGCAGATGGCTCCTGGAGCGTGTGGAACCTGGACTACAGAACTGTGTTCTAATAAGAGAAACAAGAAAAGAAGAAAAAAAAAATCACTGCTGCAGCAATTGTTTTTGTTTAGGCCTTCCTTTGCCTCACACCTCTGCAGCGGAAATGTCAACGTGAGTCATGAAAGCACTGATGAACTTCTGAGACAGGCAGACTGTCCTGTCATTCCTGTCCAAGATGCCTGAAGGCAAACTGAAACACGTACAGACAGGAAAGCACAGGATCCACTCCAGGACAGGAATTAAGAAGGCGGTGCCAAGAAAGCAGGCACTGGGGACAAAACTACCCAAACTCAGAAACAATTAACTCTGGCACAATATTGAGCAACTGTAAAATACTACAGAGTAAATCTAGGCTGGAAATGAGACAATTCCTAATTTTGAGAGCCTCCACCTTGCAGGGCAAGAGGAACAGGCAGGACGGATGCAGATCAGAACACTGGGGACTTGGAAGGGGACTTCGCAATTGCTGCCCTCTGGCAGTCACACAGCCTGTGTCAGCTGCTTCCAGGGACACCGGACAGACTCAGGGGTCAGGGTGTCCAACCTCAGCTTGCTTTCCTTCTCAGCTCCACTGTAACAGGTCACGGCCTCGAATTTTAGGGCAGGGATTATCTTGAGGTAAGAAAACACTTGGTTCATTGGCGTTTCAGACAGAAAGTGCTGCACAGCAATGCTTTTCCTATTTTAGTCACCTAGTGAGATGAAGGGATTCTGCTTAAACACCTATTAACTTAAAGTCAGGTTTTTAATACGCTTTGAAAACCAACCTATTTTCCAATCACCAAATTACTGCCCACAAAGCCAAAACAACCTCCCTGCTGAGAAACTTTTCAATAAGTTCAGACTTAAATACCCAAATCAGGAGTTGGGCTCTACGATCCCTGTGGGTCCCTTCCAACTTGGGAGATTCTACAACCCTGTGAAATGTTCACTGTGGCCCACCCTGTTCTCCCTCTGTGTAACACTCACTGCTCACCACGGAGTCATCACTCACCAGCCAAGGCAAGCCAGGAGGAGAGGCCAGAGTAAAAATTAAGCAAGAAGGGAAATTCATGGTCAGGAATTAGTCAGGAAATTCTCTAACACATAACAAGGAGTCACAAACAGGGGTCAGACATCACAGACGGGAGTAAAAAGGGACTTAAAAGATAAGAAACAAGAGAAGGATGCTTACAGCAAAGTAATGATAACACTGATGACCTTAAGCACCACTTTATCCCTTCTTACCTATCTCTGTTAGGCTACGTACCTTCCATCAGTCGTGTGGACAGCAGACAGTTAGTTCAGTTTTCACCCCAAAACTGCAAAAGCTGAAGGACAGGTGGCTGAGCAGAGAAAGAAACGTGTCAGGGCTGCGAGGAGAAACGAGCAGGAGCCAACAGCAGCGGGCCGGGCACCTGCAAACCTTGTAAATCCTGCAAGCATCCCTGCAAACCCCGCATCCCTTCAAACCCCGCATCCCCACAAACCCCGCATCCCTTCAAACCCCGCATCCCCACAAACCCCGCATCCCCACAAACCCCGCATCCCCGCAAACCCCGCATCCCCGCGGTGCTCAGCTGGGTGAGGAGCACCCACCGCAACGCGCCGAGCTGCCGCTCAGCGAGACCCCCTCCCCTCCTGTCAGCCACCACAGCGGCCCGCAGCCTCAGCACCGCCGCCGGCTCCAATGCGACAGAAGCGGCAGCAAACCCCCTCCGGCCCCGCGCCGCCCAGCCCCCTCCTCAACTCGGCCGCGCTCACCGCTGCCCGCTGCCATGACACCCGTCCCGCCTCGGGGCCTCCGCACCACAGAGACGAAAGGCCAGAGCGCCCCCCTCCCGCACCATAGAGTTCCATGCAGGCAGGGGAGGAGGGCGCAGATCCCAAGCTCTCGCGAGATCTCCGTGCCTATATATACCTCCCGCGCACCGCCTACTGCCTCTCCACCACCCGCTAGGCCGCGGCTTGTAGGATCCACCGCCATCCGCGCCGCCCGCCGCCGCCATGCCGCCCAAATTCGATCCGACCGAGGTGAAAGTCGGTACGTGTTGGGCCGGGAGGATGGCGGGGCGCTGGGGGAGCGGGGATGGCGGTGTGGAGCTGACTTGAGTTGCTGTGTCCGTAGTGTACCTGCGCTGCACCGGCGGGGAGGTCGGCGCCACTTCCGCCCTGGCCCCCAAGATCGGACCGCTCGGGTTGGTACGTGTGGGCTGCGGGGCTGCGGGGGGGGAGGGGCTGCGGGGTCGGTCCCGGTGCGGTGCGTGGCTCTTTGCCTTCATTCATGCGAGGTTTTCCTGGTTGTAATACGTGGGTTGTTCTCAGTCTCCCAAAAAGGTCGGTGATGACATCGCCAAGGCTACGGGGGACTGGAAGGGGCTGAGGATCACGGTGAAGCTCACCATCCAGAACAGGCAAGCGCAGGTACTGGACGCCACGAGGGATCGCGCTGTGGTGCAAGCGCTGGGCGCAGCGGGCGCTGCTTGCCGCAACCACAGCAGCCAATCCCGGCAGGGTCGACTCAGCCCTTCATCCTTCCGAGGTGGATAAAATGAGTGCCACACGTCGTGTGGGGTCTTCTGGGAAGACCTGGGTAGGAAGGAAGTGCCCGATCCTTCCGAGTGCGGTGTGTGTGTGTGGGGCTGGGAAACAAGGGGGGATGGAGGTCTGAACAAAGCCCTTCCGAGCCGGTTCTGCAGCCACCCGCCACTATACCTGTCTTGAATTCAGTGGCTGGTATATTCCAGTGGTGAGCTGAGAGCAGCCCCAGCCCAGGAAGCAGTGCTCTTCTGGCTGTGGGGAGTCCTGTGCCGAAAGGTTGGGAACAAAGTCCTGTGCTGCAGGAGGAGGCGTGTAATGGGGAACAGAAAACTTAAGTCCAGGCTCTGTGTTATTTGCATGCTTGGGTGGTGGGGAAAAGAATGAATCTCTTTTTATTTAGATAGAAGTGGTTCCTTCTGCCTCTGCTCTGATTATCAAAGCTTTGAAGGAGCCCCCTCGTGACAGGAAGAAGCAGAAAAACAGTAAGTTTTGTACCACCTTTGGTTCTCAATGTCATTTAGTACTGAAAAAGAACATGTACCTCTTGGCTGCTTAGCATAAACTGGCAGACAAGTGCCAGGGGGCTCTTGGGGCAGCAGGATTTCCTGAAGTGTAGCACACAGACAATGCATACATCCTCAAAGTGAGCAGAACAGCCACCCGCCACTGTACCTGTCTTGTAATGCAGTGACTTGTATAGTCCAGAGGTGAGCTGAGAGAAAATGTCAACCTAGGAAACAGAGTTATTCTCGTGGATAACTCTGTGCCGAAGGCTGGGAACAGCAGCACTGATCACAGCCCCAGTGTAGCTGTAACCTCACTGCTCTCTGTCTGATCTGAGTGCCAGGAATGGCATTTTTCTGTTGGAGCATGGGGAGCTGGAAGTGCACTGTGCTTCAGTGAGCTTACTGGTGCCATTGTTTTGCTTCACAGTAAAGCACAGTGGCAGTGTCAGCTTTGATGAGATAGTGAACATCGCTCGGCAGATGAGGCACAGATCTCTGGCTCGAGAGCTGTCTGGTAAGTACTGACCTTAAGGGGTGGGACTGAGTCTTGCTGTGTGATCTGAGTAGTTCAGGCTCTTGACTGATTCTTGGGACAACCTAATTACAGGTATGGTGAAGTTCCTACAGCTTGTCTGTGCTGACACTGAGCAGGTGGCTGTAGCAACACATTAACAACCTGGTGCTGCCAGCAGCCAGCTTCTTACTGCCTGGTGAAGGCAGTGCCAGCTGCAAGGCATGTGAGCATGGCAGGGCTTAACTCAGGGATCCTGACCTGCCTGCAGTACCTACTTCTGTCGCTATATGGGGCTGAGTAGTAGATAGCACCCTAGGCACTCAGCTTGTAGCAGACATTGTGCTTTCTCTGAACAGTACCCTTTAGCTGGCTTAGGCTGTGTGCTGCCCCTTCTGAACCAGGTGGCTGCAGCCTGCAGACCACCAGGTAGATGGCATGGAAGGGCTGAGGCAGTTAGGAATTGGGCTATCTAATGGTTCTTCAGGGTTTTTCCTGTGCTAAAGCTGTGTTTTCCAACTGCAGGGACAATTAAAGAGATTCTTGGAACTGCTCAGTCTGTGGGCTGCAGCATTGATGGCAGGCACCCACATGATATCATTGATGACATCAATAGTGGTGCAATTGAGTGTCCAGCTGTAAGTATCCATCTCTAACTGAAACTGCTGTAATTGAACTATTTACTAAAGGGCTCTCTACTAATGAACTGTATTTTTTTCTCTCAACAGAGCTAAGTGTGGAAAAGAAGTTGCCATATGAAGGTTCTTACATTTTCTGTAACACCTTAAATACTTAATAAAACACCAGGCTGTCTGTAAAAAGTGTCACTGATTTTTGTCCTTGTCCAGTTCTGTGTACATGGGCTCTGCCCTGTGCAGAAGTACCAAGGTGATTGTTCTTATACAGATAGTAAAGATGTAGAATCTCATTTCCCTATGATGTTTGCTTGCAGTGATGCAAAGCTTAGAGAAGTAGAATTGCTTCAAGCAAGCATTCCCATGTGCAGAGGGCATACACCTCTGACTTCTCCTGTGGGGAGCTTTCTGTGAGCTCTTGTCAATGCCAGATGTGCACAGGGCTCTGACAGCTACAGCTGGTGCCCTTTACTGGGATAAGTGCTTCTGTAGGAGGCCAGCTTCCCCAGGTCAGCACAGCCAGGGCTGCTGCAGTGTCCCGGCAGCTGGCATCTGCCAGGGCTTGGAAGTAAACTGGGCTGCCTGCCTCTGGGAGGAGCTGCACATGATGTGATGGCAGTGATAGAAATAAAATCTTGGATAGGGCAGTATGTCCAGGTCTGTCCTCAAGTCTGCAGGATTCGTGCCTGATGGGATGGAGCTTGGCCTTGTTAGCCAGCAGTGGGAACAGCTGGCTTAGGTGGCACTTAAGTGGCAATGTGGGTTTCTCTGGTATAGGTTCTTTGCTCAGACTTTTCTCATGCCTTCAGTCAGAGGAGATGGGGTTTTCTGGTGACTAGAAAAAATACAACTCAGATTGAGGTGAACTCCTGTGTGTTTTTCACTACTGAAGAGGAGCAAGCCCTGTCTTTAGGGGTGGAATTCTGTAGTCCATCTCAGAGCGTTGTAAAGGGGCCGGTTTCGTGTCTCTTGGGCCTCCTGACTCCTTGGATGGTGATGCTGGGGGAGCTGGGTAAGCAAGCTTGATAGCCCATGTCTACATCATATGCTCCAGGTCCTGGTGTCCCTGAAATTAAAAAAAGCAGTTTGTGTTGGTACTTCCCTTTAGGTGTTGTAAAAATCAAGTGCCACTTTAGCAGGCTGCTTCAAACCATCTGATGCTTCGTGATGCTAGGAAAATCTTCCAAACTCAGCTGTAACAACATAACCAACCTCTAAGGGAGAAGTGCTTTGTGTTTTGGGCTTGATGCATGTTACACAAGGCAGGGTTTGATGCTAGGTGCTCACACCTGAGAGCAATGTGAGCTGTTAACTGAGGTACTGCTGGAGGATGTGGGTAAAACCAACGTTCTCTGAAGCTCCTGGGAAGTGTTCTATTTCCAGCAGGGACTGGGCTCTCTGGGGTGGCGCAGCACCAGGGATGCTGTGTGATCTCTCAGGCTGCACAAAGCTGAAGTGGAATAATCCTGGTGGTAAGAATGCTTTAGCTGACACTGGTGTTGCTAAGCCCCGCTAACAATGGTGTTATGAGTGCAGTTCACTGCAGCCCCACCAGCATTCTGGGGTGGGCAGGAGCCTTCTCAACGTACAGCTATTTTTCTGAAGGGAACGGGAATGAAATTCTTCCCAAGATTCTGAACACAGTGGGCCTTGGTCTCAGAAAAGATTTTTGGAAGGTATGCTTTCCTCCTCTACAAAAGCAGCGATGGTACTCAATGAGCTGATTTTTTTATCACTGTCTTCTCACTTCTGCAAACAACACAGTTATCCAGCACTTACAGCACAAGAGGAAGGCTTTCTGGATGGAGCTCTGCTACAGCAAACAGGATTGTATACGGTGGTGTATACTGTGGTAACTGTGGGAAAGGGTGGCAAACTGGTATGTCTGGTGATGAATGTGAAGGATACCTCAGCTGGGCTGCTCAAAATCACCAAATGGGGCTCTGACTGTTTACCAGGATCTGTTTTGAGTCCGTTGGGAAAAAGCCAGAGCAGCAGGAGGGAGATGGCTGTGCTGGGGGATCGGCTGCAGCAGCACCTGGTGCTGAGTGACCCGGAGTCTCTGCATAATAGAGGAAAAGTCAGGCCCCCAAATAAATCCCAGCCCAAGCTGAGTGTGAGAAAATGTGGTGGCAGCTACTGTGCTGTGTGTGCTGAGCTGTGGCTGTTGGTTGCTGAAGTAGCGTCAATTCCCACCATGCAAAGCACCACACAATTTCTAAGTAGCTGTTGTTTGAGGCTACTGAGATGCAGAGCAATGTGGAGAAATGAAATCTTTGTAACTGCTCCAGCTTAAGCCACAAGTGTGGCTTTTGGCTACACTGCCTGAGTGCACAGCAGTCATGCGCTAGGAATGCATCTTGTACTGCTTGTGAGGCATAAAATGTACATAGCATTAGCATGGGGATCATAAGAAATCACCTGTTTGCACATGATTTGACAACAGGCTGCTGCTGTGATAAGGCCTTGTGTCTGTTCTGCTTCTGTGCTGCTGTGCCCAGTGGGGAAATGGGTAAAGCTTCCCAAGGATGGACCTTGGGCAGGCTGAGGGAGTTGGGCTTGTTCAGCCTGGAGAAAAGAAGGCTGTGGGGTGACCTCATTGCAGCCTTCAGTACCTAAGGGAGCCTACAAACAGGAGGGGAATCAACTCTTGGAAAGGGGAGATAACAGCAGGACAAGGGGAAATGGTTTGAAGTTGAGGGAGGGAAGATTTAGGTTGGATGTCAGGGGGAAATTCTTGACAGAGAGAGTGGTGAGGTGCTGGAACAGCTGCCCAGAGAGGCTGTGGATGCCCCGTCCATCCCTGGAGGTGTTCAAGGCCAGGTTGGATGGGGCCCTGGGCAGCCTGGGCTGCTATGAAATGTGGAGGTTGGTGGCCCTGCCTGTGGCAGGGGGTTGGAGCTTCATGATCCTTGAGGTCTCTTCCAACCCTGGCCGTTCTGTGACCTTTTCCACCCGAGATGCTCAATGAGCAGCAGTGCTGTAACTTTACACTGGGCTCAGGGGCAGAAGTGGAATGCAGCAGGGAGCTGCCAGGATCTCTGGATGAAGGCTGGGCATTGTGGGAGGGCAGGGGGGGATTTGGGCTGACCGATGTGTTTGCGGTTTCTGAGAATATCCAGGCTGGTCCGCTGCTGCCTGATGAAATGCGGGTACATGGCTCCAGTGAGCTGAGGGCTGCAGATACTGCATGTGGGCTGCAATGAAATGGAGAAAGGCAGAACACAAAATTAGCTTCTGTCACTTCAAATAGTAGCAGCAGACATCAGCTTATATCACACATCCAAGCTCTGACTATCAGTCTGCAAGACCTCATGCAGCCTCGTCAGCAGCTGCAGGAGCTCCCCTGACTTCTGCTTTCCATTGCTCCCTCTACAGCTGTTTGGAGGGCCTTTCTCTGAGAGAATCAGGGGCTAAAGCTGAATAAAGCAAGACTGACATCCCAGGCATTTGCTAATTCTCTAGCTTGGAGATTCCATGCAAGGAGGCATGGCCTCGGTGCTCTCTAAAGCAAGGTCTGCTTTTGACCCAGCACGTTCCTCACCTCTCCAAGAACACAACTTGCAACAAAATCCTGGTTCGGCGTAAGGAAAAACATTTCCAAGTGGCCCCAGACTGCAGTGGGGACACTGGGATGCTGGTGGGACCTCCTGGACCCTGGGGAAGCTCCATTGGCCAGGCTGGCTGTGCGCTCAGTGGTCAGCTGGCTCCCTTCCAGCTGAGCTTTGCAGCAATCCCACCACCAAGATGCAGCAATGCTTGCATTGCTGACAGTGAAGGCAGTCTGGCGGAGGTGAGCAGCACATCTTTCAGAAGCAATTTTAGTTTAAAGAGTTTTAAAGTGATTGCTAACCTCGGCATTAGCAGAGCCCCTACTGGTGTGAGCTTGTGCACTGTGCAGCATCCCTGCATGCGTGTGCTGTGGACTCTCCCTACTTGACTGTGCAGGAAATAATGGGGGAGGAAAAAAATGTATTTTCCTTAAGGAAAACTCTCCTGGGGTCAAGATATGACCCTTCCTATGCTGCCTTAGGACAACTCCAGCAGGAGCAATGCAGCTCTGGGAAGCACGGTCCCACTCTGCCAATAATTTTTTCCCACCCAGGCTTCCTAGAAAGGAACTGACACAGCCAGTATCGACCTACATCAGCTCCGTGTTTGAACTCCATCCTCCCGATCGCTGGCTCTGCGCTCGGCCACCACGGTTTCTTCGCACTGCAGCGTGCTGCATCTGCACGAGGAAGGACGGGAAGTGCCACAGAGAGGTGCCGAGCCCTTCCAGGACACGGCTGCGCTGTGCTGCGCTCCCCGAGGCGACCGCACGGACGCCGCCGCTCCCCATTTACCCATGTTTCCGATTCGGACAGCGCCTTCGGGGCCGAACACGCGGAGTTTGACGGCAGCAGCTCCGGCCCTCCGGCGCTGGGTCCCCGTGGGAACACGGCGGTACGGAACGACGCCGAAGCGCGCGGAGCGGCGCCGGGACAGCGCGTCAGGAGCGCCTGCGCGGCACGGAGGCGGAGGGGCAGCGAAGAGCGCTCCCGCAAACGCAGCGGCCCCGAGCCGCCGTGAGTCCGTCTGTCCGTCCGCTCCAGTTCCTATAGAAGCCCTGGGCATCCCCCCCGGTCCGGGACCGGGCCGCTGCCAGGCCTTCGGGGCTGGCGCTGAGCCCCCCCCGCGGCCAAGTTACGGTTTATTTATGGTTACACGCATAACGCAACACCCCGCAGGCCCAGGCCCGCTCGCACGCCGCCCCGCCCCCTCCCCGCCCGCCAGTGCAGGCGGCACAAAGCTTCCCGCGAACGTGACGTCACCGCCCGCGCCTCCCTCCCCCCGCCCCCTCCCGCGCCCGAACCCGCGCCCGCGCGCGCCCCCTTCCACCTTCCTCCCGCCCTCCTTTCCCACGTGACCCCGCGCCGCGCCGCCCTCCCATTGGCCGAGCCGGCGGCGTAGTAAGAACGACGCGGCGAGGGCGCGGGCCGCCATTGGCCGGCGGGCGGCGGGTGGGAGGTGGTGCGGCGCCCCGCCCCGCCCCCCTCCCCGGGTGTGCGCGAGGCGGCGGCGCGTGGCAGCGGCTCCCGCTCGCGGGCTCCGAGGCGCTGAGCGCGGGCCCGGCCCGGCCCGGCCATGACGGACTTCAAGCTGGGCATCGTGCGGCTCGGCCGCGTGGCCGGCAAGGTGCGGGCTCCGGGGAAGCGGACGGACCGGCGGACGGAGGGAGGGGGGGCGCGGCCGGGAGCCGCGGGCCGGGCTCGGCCGCACGGAGCGGGCGGCGGGCGGAGCGCGGGACGGCGGGCGCGGGGCGGCGGCTGAGCGCGGTGCTGTGTTGCAGACCAAATACACGCTGATCGACGAGCAGGACATCCCGCTGGTGGAGAGCTTCTCCTTCGAGGTGAGCTCCGCGCGGCCCCCCGGGACCGAACCCCTCGGGAACCGCTCCTCCCCACCCCGTCCCGGGCCCGCGGCCCCGCGCCCCGTCCCCGCGCCCCGCCCGGAGCGCTCCGGAGCTCCGTCCTCCCGCACGCGGCCATCCCCGCGCCGCGCTGCCGGCCTGCCGCCCCTGCGCGCTGCCGGCCGGGAACGGCGCTCCCCCTGTCGGAGCGGGGAAAGTTGAGAGGTGTTCCCTCCGCACGTGGGTGCGGAAACGTCCCCTGAGCGGAGTCACACCCCGAGGTTTGCTGTTACCGCCCGCGCCCCTGGGGCTGGGAAGGCCGAGGGATGCCGGGCTGTGCTGTTTGCCGAGCTCCCGGCGCCGCGGCGTTCCCTCTGCGCGGCCCTACTGACAATAGTGAGGCCCCACGTGCGGCGCCGCGTCCGGCGAGGAGAGGTGGGGGCTGTGGGAGTGGGGCCGGGGGGGCGCGGGGGGCTTCGGTACTTCCACTGTGGGGCGGGGTGAGAGGAGATCTGGGTCAGATGGGGGGGAAACCCTTTCCTCAGAGGGATGTGAGGCCCCAGCACCGCTGCCCAGAGCTGTGGGTGCCCGTTCCTGAGGTGCCCAAGGCCGTGGATGGGCCCTGAGCAAACTGAGCTGGGGGGGTTTGGGGTCCCTCCCAACCCAAGCTGAGCAGTAGAGGCTCAGTCATGCGGGAGATCTGAAACAACCACGATTCCATGGCAATTCAGCGTCCTGCAGACACATGGGAAGTGCTGCCTGTCCCTACTGCTGCTGTCCTGTCGGAGCTCACGCTCTGCTGCTCAGCACCCGTTGTTCTTACAACCTTCTCCTTCTCTCCAGGCTCGCATGGAGGTGGATGCTGATGGAAATGGTGCTAAAATATTTGCTTACGCTTTTGACAAAAACCGTGGAAGGGGATCCGGCCGCCTGCTGCACGAGCTGCTCTGGTGGGTATCCGTGGAGCCTAGGGCTGCTGCTGCTGCTGCCCGCAGTATTTGGGGCCTCTCAGGGGCTCCCAGCCTCAGCCGGAGCCCAGCACAACAGTGCTGCTGTGTCCTGGCCCTGGTGTGTTTTGCACCGTGCCTTGAAATAGCTGAGGCTCCAATAACGTTATTTTCACGGAAAGTAGTGACAGGTGAGTAATGTGTTGCTTAAATCTGAGAAATGCAACTGAAACTTCACTTGGAGCTTCTTCTGCCCTGTGATGAGCAGGTAAGTGAGAAATGACAGAGTGTGGATAGAATGTCTGATAGCCTGAAACTTCAGGGATTTTGCTTGGCTTTCTGGAGCGCTGCCTGAAGGGTGCTGCTGCTGTTTCCTATACTGTTGTATCTGTTCCCCACATGGCAGGGAGCATTGCCTGAAATTCTTTGTAGCTGCCATTAGGACTCAGAGCCCAGTGTTGCACGGTTGCCAGCAACCTATTGTCAGAAGCACTTTGTAAGTGTGTTTTTCATGGATTTGTAGGAAAGGTGGGATATATTGAAGAGAACCTTTATTTATTTTTAGAAGTTGTTTCTGAGAAATTAAGCATACCTTCTGTTTAGTCCAGTAAACTGTAATGAGAAGTCACAGTGCCCATGATCTTACTGTACTTTCTTCATTGCTTGAGGTTACTTGTTCTCCCCCCGCTCAGTGCCTGGATGAGAGGAGGGAGTCAGGAAAAGCGCCAGGCACTATTACTATTATTTTTAATCTGCTCATTAAATATGGATTTTAACCTGCTTCTGTTATTGTTTAATCTCACAGTACACAACTTTGGAAGTGAGTCAGAAGTTGGCTGTGCCGCACGGTGCGAGTCGGGCTGTCAGCCCCTGCTCACTGTGCACCTCACAGCAGGACCTGCAGTGCTTTCATTGCTCCAGCGTGTGCAGGGCTTTGCACACAGCTCAGCCATTGCCTCTCTTATTAGCTGGACTTCTGTTAGGAAACAAATCTAATGTATTCAGTTGGGTAACTCAAATCGTGTGACTTCACCGTATGCTGGTGTCAAACCCCCGAGGTTCTGTATGATGGGGATTTTTGGAGGCGGGCTGTGAGCTGTCCTGCATGCAGATCTGCATGTCTGGAGATGCAGTCAGGTTCTTTGGGAAGCACTCAGCGTTTCTACTGTTCTGTAAAGTTGGTTTGATCCCTCTGAAGGTGCGATTTGCTGTGGTCTTTAATTACATGCTGCCACGAGACAGCTTTGTTTGCCTTGCTGCCTGAGTCTCCTTGTATCTCTGGGAAGCCTCTTGGCTACAGGTGCTGTGTAGTGCTGGCCCTGCTGTCAGCACACTGTTCTGCTCTCCTTGTGCTGCAGCTGTTCTGAAAACAAACCTGCAGTGTGTTGAGCTGAAGGTCCTTCCCCCATGAGTTCTGGGCAGCAGGGAGCACTGTGGGGGCACTGTAAGGGAGATGAGTGGCAGCACCCATCACAGCTGTGTTTCCTGCATGAAGGAAAAGCAGAGAGCTTGAGTTAGTGCATGTGGAGGAGTGCAGGAGTTCCATCCATTCTTCTGTGTCCCCTTCTTTCCCAGAATCTCACTCTGAAGGAACAAACCTGATGCTGTGCTTCTAGTTCAGCATAAGTGTTGGATGCTTCTGCAGTAAGGCTGATAGATATTTTTTCATTTGAATTAAGCAGGAATCATTGTTCATGTAGCCAGGTCCTTAAAGCTTGTGGCTACCAAAGCTGCAGTGGTGATGGGAACCTTTTCCCAGTCTGCCCCCAAAACCCTCCTGCGGATGTGTGCACCAACCTGCAGCCTGGGAGCTGCATATCTGAATCATAACCACATTTCTGCAGTGCTCTATGAGGAGGAGCTTCCTGCAGCCTTTGGCTCAAGTGGCTCCTGGGTGCCCTGCACCAGGATATGCCCCTGAGTATTATGGGATGCAGGACGTACAGCTGCAGCGGAGTTTACTGGGATCATGGGTGCAGATGGAGGCTTTGTAGAAGCGGGGTAGGATATGGTTTATTGATGCCCGTAAAAATCTCTTGGAATCCTCTTGTTCCCTAACTTCAGCCTTTCTTTAAAGTGTCATTATCTGTTTCAGAAAAGTTTCTTTGCCACTCTCCCCCCTTCCCTCCTCTCCAGTTTGCTCTTTGCACCTCTGTTTCTTGCACCCAGATCCCACATCCGTATCAATCCCATCTCCCTTGTTGGCACTTTGTCCTGGTCTCGGTCTAATGAACCTTAATTCCTTCCCTCTTGGTATCTGATCAATGGCTGCCCTCATCTGTATGCATGTATGTATGCATGTAGCTCCATGGTTCTCACTTCCAGCCTTCAGGGTTCCCCACTTCACTTGTCAGACCCTCCTGCAGCATTCAACAACTCCCAAGCTTTCCCTCCATCAGCGCCGTTCAGCAGACTCCTTTCCATAGCTTCTTTTGGTTTTTGGTTTCTTTTCTTCTCTAAATCAAGGCTGGCAGGAGTTAATATGCAGCTGTCCTGCTTTGGGTTCAAGCAGCGTTCAGTAACTACTCTTAGTCAATTGTGCAGGCATTGCAGGCTGTCTGTTATTCACAATTAGTCGAAAACATTGCCTGTTTGGTGGTGAAACCCCTGTCCTGTTGCTTAAGAGATGTCTTCAGTAAATGAAAAACTGACTCACACCAGAGCCAAACTTGAACATAAGTGTGTCTGATAGAAACTCTTATTAAAATAATAAAAGAATATTAGCTCCTTTCAAGCTATAATATTAATAATTACATGGGTGCTGTTGCTGAAACTGGAATGATGGTTTCTGGAAGTTTCTCTGCAATATTCTTGCAATTAAAATATACTAGGATTGTCTTCTGAGTCAACTAATTTATAATGGAAATGAGCTTCTGAAACAGATCTCTGTCTTCTGGGAGCTGATATAGCCGGAATACTCACTGCAGCCTCAGTTGTATCAACAGCAGCAGGCTGGGAGGTCTTCTGGATTCAGTGCAGAGTTGGGGCTGTGGAGCATTGCTCGTTGCTGAGCTTTGAGCTGGTTTTGTTTCCTGCAGGGAGAGGCACCGTGGAGGGATCGCTCCGGGATTTCAGGTGGTACATCTGAATTCAGTGACCGTGGACAACCGCCTCGACAATCTGCGCCTTGTCCCGTGGGGGTGGAAACCCAAAGCTGAAGATCTCTCCAGTAAACAAAGGTGTGTTGATATTTGGCAGGGAGATGCCATTGAATAATGCTTGTCAGCGTCTTCAGTTGTTTCACCTCTTCTGTTCAGTGGTGTCCATCTTGGCTGAGCCTGTTTGTTTGACTTTGGACTGCTTATGCATCACTGTTTCAGATTGCTCATCTGAGAAAGACCAGAGTTAGTTCTGACCGTGCTATGGAGGGTCAGTCTCACCCCGTGGCAGTATGTAGAGGTTCTGCTCTGCCAGATGTCACCACAGTAAAGCAGTAAACCTGCATTCCCTTCTGCTTGAATGGTGGCATTTGGGGACACGGAGTTCAGCCCGCAGTTCTTGCAGGCTTGTAGCTCTCATCCTCAGGCACTGAAGTTCTGACACAGTCTGCAAAAGCCAAGGGCTGCACAATGCTTACATCTGGAATGGTGTATTTAGGTTAAAAATGAGTACCTGGGAACAGCTTCTGTTGGTGTTCACTGCAGGTTGTGGGAACTTCCTACACAACACGTTGTGCCGATGTTACTCAAAGTGCATCAGATCCTTACATCAGGTTGGACTTGTTTCACCTGTGATGAGGGGGGAAGGAATGTTCTTAATTCTTTTGCATTCACACCAGAGTAACACTAAAGGGATGCTGTATATGAGAAATCTATGTAGTCGAGGTGTAGCAGGTTCAGTGCAGTGGTAACCTTACCTGCTATTTTTAACGAATGTGTACTTGCTTTTTTAAAGGGAACAAAGCCTGTATTGGCTGGCAATCCAACAACTCCCTACAGACCCTATAGAAGAGCAGTTTCCTGTACTGAATGTAACACGATACTACAACGCTAATGGGGATGTTGTGGAGGAGGAAGAGAACTCATGCACATACTATGAATGTCACTACCCCCCATGCACAATGATTGAAAAGCAGGTGTGTTTGAAAGAGCTGGAAGTAAACAGATGATGTCTTGGGCTGCTTCTGTAGGGGAGGGGAGAGGTTGTTCCTAACTAACAAGTTTTGCAGGCTGCATTCAGTTGCTAAAGGCAGAAATTCTCTTTAAATCGGGTGTTCTTCAGCATGGATTTTTTCTGATGTGATTCAGGCTCTTAAGATTTCTTTGGAAGTGTTTATCCGGGCTTCATAGAGGAAGGATGTAGATTCTAATTGACACTATGAGAGAACGCTGTGTTGAATTGGGATGAGAAATGACTGAACTGTATGCTGGGAGGAGTGTAATGGCTGCAGTGTGCATAAAAAGACAGGTGGAAGCATTGCAGGTCTCCAGTGACCCAGAATTTGAAGGAGCTATGTGAGGCTTCTTTATCAGATATGGAGAAAGAATTTTAAGGCTTTGAAAGTAGTGGAGTAAAAAAGATTACGTGCTTGACCTTTCATGTGAAGAGAGAGGACTTGCATGGTGCTTATTCAGCGCTGAACTGACAGGAAAGCTAGCTGTAGCTCCTTGCTGTAGGCAGATGAAGTGAAGCAGCATAGTCCAGATGAAGGCAGGTATAGAATGGGGCATCTGAGGGCTGCATCTCCGATAAAGACCAATGTCTTTATCTAAGAATAAGGGCTTTTAGTTCGTGATAACAAACACTGAACAGGCTAAGTCATTTAGTGCTCCATTTTGGTCTTTTTGAGGAGGAAATAAACAAGTTTAAAAACTGTCTCAATTTGAAAAAGGGTGAGCTTTACCTTCTGTTTGGTTCTGCACCTGAGAGCTTCCTGGATGACTGTCCAGCAGTGACAGCGTGTGCAGCCCTGCTGACTGTGTCTGTATCCAAGATGTTTGTACAACAGCAGCAGTATGAGAACACGTGTAAAGCTGTCAGAATTTAGTCTACTGAGCCCTGCAGGAACAATTGCAAAATCAAACAAATGCTGTTGCTTTGAGTCGTTGTGGTACTCTGACGCTGGTGCTGGGACATGCCCATAGGCAGGAGCGAGAGGTGGACTGTAAACCTCCTTGGGAAAGGCAAATGTCTCGTGGTGCTGAGCAGGCTTGCTAACTCTGCCTTCTTTCTCCTAGCTACGTGAATTCAACATCTGTGGCCGCTGCCAGGTGGCCAGGTACTGCGGGTCGCAGTGCCAGCAGAAGGACTGGCCTGCGCACAAGAAGCACTGTCGGGAGAAGAAAAGGACCTTCCAGCAGGAGCTCGGACCCGAGCGATGACCGGGCGGCACAGGCCTCTCAGCAGCAGGATTCCTTCTCAAAGGCATTGGACTCTTGCTTTTGCACAGTAATGACAGACTGCTTATTGAAGCCAGAGGCACTGAAGAAGAAAAACCCTGTGATGCTTGAGCAGAACAGCTGACTGGACGAAGCCGGCTCTGACTGGTGCTGTGGAAAGGGATTGGGTCTACCCTTCCAGTATTATATTCTCAAGCAAAAAGACTACTGTGGAGGCTCCAGGCAGGAAGCTTCTCATTATTTATATGTTAATACGTTTGTAAACTCATGTACAGTTTTTGTTAGAAATTCTTGATAGGACTCATTACCTGTAATGTGCAGATGAGAACACATTGTTGGCCTCAAAGTTTAAAAAAAAAAAAAAAAAAAAAAGTCATGTAGCAAAAGCTTTTCCTCCCATGTGGCTAGAAGTGTCTGTGGCTGTGCCAAGGCCAGGAGGCTCTGACATCAGCACTTGCTCTGGAGAACTCTGCATGGAAGTTATATTTAAAAAGAAAAAAAAAAAAAAAGGCAAACACAGTAAAGGTTGGAATGAATCATTGTGTGCTCTCTAGTTTTCTGCTGTTCCCTGCCGGGTGCTTTCAGAGCACAGTCACACTTGGGTGTTGGACATGCATACCCAGTAGGAGCTGGGACAGAGCGTGGGACCACATGGGATTGCTGTGAGCAGGCAGGCTGTGGTGCTGCTTCCTTCCGAGCACTGCTGGAGTCCGTGTGTTAAGCAAGCAGTGCTTTTAGAAAGCTGAGCTGGCTTTCTTGTCACAGAACCCTTGTACAGAAGTAGCTGTAGGGAAGCTCAGGTAGGCAGCTGCCTGGGGGTGCGGTTGCCATCATGGCTTCCCTGGGAGCACAGCAAATACTGTGATGTGCAGATATGTCTAAATGACCTAATATTTGGTGATTGAGTTATTTATTTAAAGAGAAAGTGTCAAACCAAGAATCTTTTTTTTTTATTTAGTAATAAGGATTTGACGTGCAGAGTACGTGCCTGTTTGTTTTCTTTTCAGGTGTTTTCTCATGTATAACTTGAAAGTTTTTTTCTTTCTCACTTTTGCCTTAAAGGTGTATCGCTGAGTTTCCTGAAGAACTACATGATTTAGTACCAGGTGTTAGTCTTGCTTCGCAGCTAAAAAAAAATGTGAGTTGCTGAATTCTGAAAGCAGAGCCTTTCTCTGAATGCTTCTTGAAATAGATTTTTTTTTTTAAACATGAAAACTGTCAAATTCATTTTTGAATCGGAATTCACTTTGCCACTTCTTGTTGGAATGTTGGTCTCGTTTGTACTCAATCTGTCAGACGACAGCCTGCTGTGGACGCCGATATTATATTATGTTTCTAATATCTGCTCAGTTAGTTCTTAATTATTACTGCTTGGGTGGGTTTTTGTACTTCAGGCATCATAGTGAATAACAACTTATAAAGCTTCCCGCTGGAAGCTCTCTTGGCAGGCACATTTTGGAAGTGCTACTCTCTATTCATGGTTATACCTCAGCTTTTCTGTTCAGGCTGCCTGAAGTGCTCTTAGGTACAAAGAGGTTGAGCAGGACCTGTTCAAACTTCCCTTAATTGCTTTAAATGAATTGTAAGTTTTTAAATATAAAATGGAATGTAAGGAATACATATATTTTTTTACCCAAGGTAATAATCTGAGAAGGGCAGAAATATTGTCTCCTTCTTGCCCTTCTGAAGGGCTGGTGTTGCTCCTGCCAGTTCTCAATTGTACTACCACTAATTGTGATGAGCAAAGTACAGTGTTAGAGCATTTAAACTCTTCTGCAGCACTGAGCAGAGCAAGTGGTCATGGCTCATTTGTAGGAGAAATAGACAAACTGCAAGTGAGGTGCTGATGAGGAGGCAAAGAGCAGATATCTCTTGAGCAGCAGATAAAGGAGAGGTGAAGTGCTAAAGGGAACAAAAATAGGATGGTGGGTGCCTGGGGTGGTGAAAGGTGACCACTGGGTTAGGAGGTCTGTTACAAGTCTCTTCATCGATTAGTGATGAAGTAAGACAGCTACTAATCTTAGTGTGCAGCTATTGACTCCAAATCCTGTGTGCCTGAGGAGAGAAGTAGCTGTGAGGACCCCAATGTCTGAGCGATGATGCCTGCCAGGTTGCTGGAGGATCTGATTGTTGCAGTCTTTGGGAGCAGAAGGCAGTGGCCCAGGCCCTCACAATCCTGCTACCTTGCCCTTGCCATGGGCTGTGTTGCTGTCACATGGCTGTTCCCTGCTGGATGCACGCGGTGTCCTGCACAGCCCATGGGGTGCCCAGGGCTGCTGCTGCTGGGTCGTGCTGGTCTCCTTCAGGTCCCAGGAATGAATGGATGCCTCTGATGGTTGCCAGTTCTGGGAGCACCCCATGGGACCCTGGGAAAGCCTGGAGAAAGGCTTTCATCACAGCTGTAAAAGGGGCAAATGCACCTCTGTGGGCTCCTGCCATGAGCTGCTGATAACCACAGCACAGCGGCGTGTACATGTCAGCATGCCATGAAATATCATTTCCCCCCAGGTATTTTCCTTCACATCCTGGTGGTGTGGTAGTACCTATCCCACAGTTCAGATAAAAGCTGTGGCTGGCATAAGGAACATAAAGTCTGAAATAATGCACTGCAGGGCACGGTATTCACCTGAGATTTGAGCCTTTTAACACTCAATATAAACATAGAGCAGAAGAATATAAACCTGTGATGATGACTTCTGACTGAAAATGGTGGAGGTAAAAGGAGCAGCTCAAAGCCCTGGATGCTTGTGGGGGATGTGAGACACTGCACTGGGGCTGGGAGCAATTGTTTGCCATCAACAGGCTTGAGAGGGACAAGGAGGCTGGTGTGAGTAAACAGCACCGAGTGATGCTCCTACAGGATGAAGAAATCCTTTATGAACTAAACTGTGTCCAAAAGCAGAAGAAGAAAATATTAGGATTTGCTGTGTTAAAGATGGGGGGAGGGGGCGGGAGGATACAGGAGAGGGGATAATACAAAGGAAAATGGAATTTGAGGAATGCTCAAATCATAAAACTCAGACAAGTGATTTTAAAACCCATCAGGAGCAGAGAGACTGCCAGAGTCAGCAGACACAATGTGCAGTGAAGGGAAGATCTGACCTGGAGATAAGGTCCCAGCAGGCAGAACCGAGTGAATTGTTTACATCTGTGTTCATTGCGAGAGGACTGGGGAGTTCTCACAGGAATGCTTCCACATGCAGAGCTATGTCTAAAACCAAAGTGCTTCTAGGAGTGATTAAAGTTCAGAACCAAGCAGCAGCAATGGAGGGCCAGGCCCAGACAGTCCCACCTACTGCTCTGAGGGAGCTGGCAAAGGAACGAGCAGAGCCAGCAGCTGCGATGTGCAACTTCTCTGTGGTACCAGCATGAAAACTGCTTCTGAAACGAGCTGTGGGGCAGATGTGGCAGAACACAGCCAGGTACGTGCGGTGCTTCCCTTAGCAAACGTGGAGATGCTACAGTGCAGCATCAAGGGCTGAATGTTGGTGAGGAATCGGTGTGTTCTGTGTAGGGAAGTCCCAGTGGCTGGACCAGGGTTGCAGTCGTGGCATCAGCAGGCTGAGGGGACGTGGCTTGGGATTGCACCGCATCGCCAGCGACCACCTTGGCTCACAGCAAAGGCGCTGTGGGACAGCAGGAGGGTCACAGGGAAAACTAAAGGGAGCTGCGAAAATGGCTAAAAATTAATAGATAATTGTGAAAAAATAGTGAATGGAGAAGGCAGCAACGCCCAGTGAGGTCACTCAGGGTGACAGTAAGCGCGCGAAGGGCTGTGTGAAGAACTGCGGGAGGGCGGGAGGCGCAGGGCGGGAACATCGCGCTGTGCGCGGCGGGAACCGAAGGCCGCACGCGGGCCTGGCTGAGGAAGGCGGGGGCTCCGCGCTGTGCCGCCCGCCCCGCCCCGCCCCGCCCCGCCGACAGGAAGCGGTCGGAGCGTCCGCCTCGCCCCGCCCCGGCGCGGAGCTGCGGGCAGCCCGGGGCCGCCCCGCGCGGTTATGAGCGCGGTCTGAGATGGCGGCCCCGTGCCGGACGCGGACGCTGCAGGTGGTGGACACGGAGTTCAGCGCCGACGCGGTGGAGTGGTGCCCGGTGGAGGGCTGGCACAGCATCCTGGCCTGCGGCACGTACCACCTCCGCCCGCCCGCCGCGGTGAGGCCGCCTCGCGCCGCCCGGGGCTCTTCCCTTCCCTCGGGGCCGCGGGTCCCCGCGGGTTCCTCTGGCGGAGCTGCGCTGACCCGCCGTGAGGAACAGCCCCCCGCGATGCCCACGGGCGGGGGGTGACCGGAGCGCTGCTGAACGTGGGCTTTTCTTCCTGATCTCTGGTGTAGACGGACTGCGGAGGGAGCCGCGAGGCCTGCGACAGGACGGGACGCCTCTACCTGTACCACTACAACGAGGAGCAGCCCTGCATCCCGCTGACTGAGATCCAGAGGATTGACACCGCGGCGGTCCTGGACATCAAATGGTAACGCTGGGCTATGGGGGCCGGAGGGCTCGCCGCGTTCTGCTGCTCTCGGTGCCTTCTGCCGTCGGTAGGGCTGACTGCTTACAGCTAAATTGTCCTGACTTCTCAGAGGGAAGCATCCAGCAGTGAGCAAATTGTGCCCTGCACTGCATTCTCCTGCGTGCTTATGAGCAGCTGAGCAGTGACTGCAGACCTCGTTTGTTTATCATACGATCGTTTTTGTTGGAAGAGATGCTTAAAGGTCACCTGGCCCCACTCCCTGCAGTGCACAGGGACACCCACAGCTCCAGCAGTGCTCACAGCCCCAACAGCCTGACCTTGGCTGTCTGCAGGGATGGGGCACCACTGCCTCTCTGTGCAACCTGTGCAGTGCCTCACTGCCCTGAGTGTAAAAAACTTTTCCCTTCCTTCCTTGGACTTGTCCAGTCAAAATCTCCCCTCTTTTAGTTGGAAACCATTTCCCCTTGTGCCACTGCTATAGAGTCTGTTCCCTCCCTTCTCACAGCCCTTTAGATATTGACATGCAGCTCTCAGCTCTGCCTTCACTTCTCTGGGCTGCACAGCCTCAGCTCTCAGCCCGTCCTCACATCTCTTTATATCATAATACATCATAGATTCCCCTAATGTATAATATTTTACCCTTGGTGCAGGTTTATGGGATCTGGAAGACCATTAGATTTTCTTCATGAGATTTTTTAATCAAGTGCCCTTTCCTTCTGCACCCTAGAATAAAAGCTATTGCTTTTCTCCTTAAACTCAAGACACGTATACATTCAAGACTTTTTTAACTGCTGGATCTTTCAGGTGCCACATTCCAGTTGCAGAACATCCCATGGTTGGCATTGCAAACTCGATGGGTGCTGTGGAGTTCTGCCACCTGACTGGCAGCGAGGTGGGTGGCTGTAACGCCTGCTGATGTTGAAGTTATTCTCACCACGTTTACATTCTATCTTTATTAGCAATGCTTAGAGACTCTGCAGGGAAGGAGTATGGTTTCCATGGCTTTCTCAGTGTACTTAGCTTTATTTTTTTTTTAACACTTGTTCTGTCTTCTGTTAATGTTCCTCATAAATTCCACAAACTTGTTTATGGCACCGAAAAGACTGTCTGGGCCCTGCGTACCCGCAGGGTGTGGGAGGTGAAAGATGTGGGGGAGCAGCAAGTTTTGTGAACTTTGAGAGTAAGTATGGAGTTATTGGTAAACACAGCAGAAGGTGCAAAGTTGGTAAAAGTAGGGAACAGTTTTGGAGAGGGGTTTTGGAGAGGGGTTCTCACTTTCAATTGGTGAGAAGAGTCTGATGGAGAGAGCCGTTCCTTCAGTGCAAAAAGGGGAAAACCCAACTGGACAATAAAGGGAATTCAGCTGTCAGATCTTCAGTTCTAGACTTACTGCTTTCTGAGGAAAGGAAAATTTTAAGGGGGGTTCAGTAGGAGATGGGAAGCAGAGTGGTGGGGATGCTGTGTATGCATAAAGTTTGTCCTTCTGCTAGTACTGAACGATTGTACATTGCTATGGGATTTTTCACCTCTTCTTGACATGGGTCTCTAGTATGTCTGTCTCTGAAAAACACCTGGCATAGATGTAAGCAGTACACGTTGTCCACCTTGTGCCTTCCCCTTCTTAACCCATTTCTTTTCTTTCCAGTAGAAGAACAGCTGCATGTTGGAGCCATGCTTCAGGGTTGATCTAGGTGCGCAGCGCCTGGCCTTGTCCTTAGACTGGTCCACAGGACGTGAGCAGTGGTGAGGATGGGAGATAAAGGCTGCTGCTGAAGTCACTGTGTGTGTGACAGTTTGCAGGCTGAGGCTTTTGATGAACGAAACTGGTGGCTTTGTGAAGTAGCTTAAGATTTCCTTGATCCCAGCCATCTCCCTTGGCCTTCTCTGAAAGTTACTGTTTCCAGAGAGAGGGTAACAAAGGAACAAGTGCTGTGGTTGGTGTAGCAAGAGCAGAGCCTGATCCAACCACAAACCTGAGGCTGTGCCATGGTGAATGATGGCAGATGAACCAGGGACGTTTCTCTTTGTTTGAAGGAAAGACTGCAATGGGATGCAGCTAGATTCATTGGATTCAACTCAGTTTTTTCCATCTGCTCACAAAACAGCTGAAATTCTAATGTGAAGGTCTGCTTACAAACTGATAGTAAGAAAATTTTAGACAGTTTCATGAGAATCAGTAGAGAGTCGGTTTGGAAGTGGCTCATACATTTGATTTCAGGAATAGCATAATTGAATTGCAGAACATGAATTAGCTGTCCCCAGGAAGAGGACAGATGTAGATTTTCTATAAACATCTGTAAAACAGAGTGATACCTTCAGTGTGAGACTGGAAACTGGAAGGGCTCAGAGGCAGTACTGCACTTCGTGTTGCAGAGCAGGTTATCCGTTGCTTTTCCTAATTTAAAGCTATTTCTATGCATATGTTTTCTGTTGTTTAATGAATAAGCAGAACTTCTAGTTCTACTTTCTTCTTATGTTTCTTCTTGTTTCTGCCCTTTAAAGTAAATATGATGGTTGCCATGATGAAAGGTTGCTTTGAAGTATGCCACTGTTTTCTGTTCAGAGACAGATAACCCTTCTAGAAGCTGAATGTCTGCCTTTGCATCTCGGCAGAACTATCAGTGCAGGGCTGGGGGGCGACCAAGTATCTCTTGTGTGGAAATCTGGGAGATTTGGTATGGTTTAGTATATGATGTAGAACTGGAAAAAAGCCCTGAGACACCAAAATCAGTGCCTACAGTTGCAGCTGACCTCTTGGAAGGTAACTAGTTCATCGCAGGGAATTAATATCAAGCTCATGAGAAGTCAAATTAAGCATTGAGGGGAAAGAAAGACCAAGGCTGTTTTTGTTTCAGTCAAACAAATGTGAGCAGATGGCTCCCTCTGTGAGATCAGGGTGTAGGCATCACTAGTATGGATGGTTTTAAGATAGGAAGCTGAAAATAATTGTAT
Organism: Chrysolophus pictus; assembly: GCA_037305975.1. Taxonomy (NCBI): domain Eukaryota; kingdom Metazoa; phylum Chordata; class Aves; order Galliformes; family Phasianidae; genus Chrysolophus; species Chrysolophus pictus. The sequence continues at coordinate 8,860,153 of CM074592.1, read as the reverse complement.
AAACATGTGCATTCCTCCACTGTAGTGTCAGTTTCTCTTGATGTTCAACTTGAATCAAATATATATGCTAGCCATTTATAGTTTGGTAGCTAATTTGTACTTGGTGATTACTTAGGACATGAGTTTCAGAAATTTCTGATGTTTTCTCTGTGTTCCAATGTAGTGGATGTCCTTTGAGAGTGATCAGCAGTGATTCAGAGGGAAAGCTGAATCTGTTCTCCGTAGATGAATCTGCACCTTCTGTGCACGTCCTGAACCAGTGGGAGGCTCACAAGTTTGAGGCCTGGATTGCTGCTTTTAATTACTGGAATATTGATGTTGTGTATTCAGGTCTGTAAGTACTGGGGATTTATTTGGGGGTATTGGGGATGGCTCACTTTGTTTAGGAGAGTGTGTTCCTTGAGATCTTACTTTGCAGAGTTGGGTGTGCTGCTTCCCATCATGCTTCTTGTAAGAGCTGGGGCTCTCTGCTAGGGGAAAGTGATGGGGGTTAATTAGGAGAAACCATATCTTTTAAAATGTAGTTGGGTTGGCTCTTGGCAAAAAGTTGGTGATCCCTTGGGATGTGCAAGAGTTACAGATAGAAGCAAAAAGGTCAGAACTCTTGAAGCTAAATTTTTTCAATGAGCAAATTGGGGCACTGTTATTGCATTTGTCTTGTATGGTGAGGAATAACGTGAGCCTCAGATGAGGTTTGATATGTCTGTTAAATGCTCTGATATCCCAGGACTGAAAAGCAGTAGCTCTGCTTCAGTGTCTCAGTTTTGAGGGGTGTTCAGGATAGCTGTGTTTTGTCTTTGTGCAGGAGGAGATGACAGCCTGCTGAAAGGCTGGGACACCAGATGCAATCCAGAGACTCCAATGTTCACCAGCAGGAGGTAAGGAAGAAGTGCCAGCAGCTGGAGCCCACAGCTATTGTGTCCCTTCCCAAGCTGTGTGTTCAGGGATGAGTAATGAGTGGAGTTTTGTTTCTGCCTCATTTGGGAAACTGAGAGAGAAAATATATCTCTTTTCATCAGTTTGAAACTTTCTTTTCCATGTGCTTCAAAACAAGCAACTGCTCGCTTTTTTAAGGAGATTTTATTGTGTGTTAAATGTGGGTGTATTATTGTGGGAATTTTTTTAGAAAACGTTTAATTCTTCACTCATTTCAAGTAATTTTTTTTTCTATTTTTTCTGGTGGTATAAGTTATCTTGTGGAAAATAATTAAAGCAACATGTACAGCTTTTCAGTGAAATTTCATATGTAGCCTTAAAATGCTCGTGATCATTATTGCTATGGAAATATTAATGTTGAGAATAAAGTCTTCTGGGAATTGAGTTGTTTTGCTGAAATTCTTACGAGCTCTGAACAGCAGTTTATTGTCCAAGTATTACTAGAAATTTTTCATGCCAAGATAATGTGTGATTAGAAGTTTTTTTTCTAGGAAGGCAGTTGGATTGTGTGACTGGAACAGAGTGTGGGCTGACATTTGAGTTCACCCTCCTCTGCTTTCCTGAAACAACTTGATGCAGAAATATGCACCCCAAAGCCTTGAAATTGGAAGGAAGAACCCCATTTCAAAGTGTGTCATATTTTCTGTTGTTTATTGCTCTTTCGCAGACATTCAATGGGTGTATGCAGCATTCAGTGCAGTCCCCACCGGGAGAACCTTCTGGCTACTGGCAGGTAAATCCCTTCTAGCTACCCTTTCCTAGGGTGCTTATCCTCCTCTGTTATCTTAAGTGTGGTATTGCTTCTCAAGGCGTGGTCTCTAGGAATTCACTTGTGGGGAAGGTTATGTGGTATTTCCCCATTTTCTTCTGAACTTGCTGCACTTGAATCAGCTTTGCTGCTTGTCAGCATATTGATTTGTGATACGTTTCCAGCTATGATGAGCACGTGCTGCTGTGGGACACCAGGAACATGAAGCAGCCGCTGGCGGACACCCATGTTGAAGGTGGAGTCTGGAGGTTGAAATGGCACCCAACCTGTGATTTTGTGCTGTTAGCAGCCTGCATGCAGAGTGGATTCAAGATCCTTGACTGCCGTGGAAGCATGGGTGAGTGTTCAGTGGAACAGAGATGCTCTCACACTGCTCTGCTGCTCACGTTTCCTATCTCGAAGTTAAGGGGAAGCTCCTGCTCTGAGCTTGCTAGAAAGATTCAGATGTTGGTTATAGCCTTAGACATTTATTTCAACTTAAATTAACTCTTCCAGCTTGCCCAGACAGATCCTCAGCATTGGCATAGCAGCTTGTGCCAAGGCACTGCCATTAATCATACGTAAATCTCTTGTAACTTCTCTTAATGGGGAGAAGCCTGTTTATCTTGATATAAAAGCATTACCTTTGATCTGGTTTGATGGTTCAGAGAAGTTAGGTGAATATCAAGTGATGTTTTGTTATCAGCAGGAGTTACTAACCTGCTGGTGTAGTTGGAAGGGACCTCTGGAGACCACCTAGTCCAACCCCCTGTTTGAGCAAGGACACGTGGAGCACGTGTCACAGCGCCACATCTAGGCAGGTTTTGAGTATCTCCAGAGGAGGAGCTTGCACAGCCTCACTGGCAACCTGTTCCTGTGCTCTGTCACCCATGCAGTAGAGATTTTTCCACATATTCATGCATTTCAGTTTGTGCCCATTGCCTGTCCTGTCATTGGGACCACCACTGAAAAGAGTCTATTCCCATACATTGAGTCCCCTCCTTAAGATATTTGTGCACATTCATAAGATCCCATCTCAGTCTTCTCCAGGCTGAATAGGCACAGCTCTCTCAGCTCTTTCTTATAAGAGATACTGCAGTCCCTCCTTCATCTCTGTAGCCCTCTGCAGGGCTCTCCAATACTGCCATGTCTCCCTTGTATTGGAGAGCCCAGAACCAAACGCAGTGTGTGAATGGTTATTGCCTCAGAAAGGAAATGCTGTGCAGTCTGGTTTATCTAGAATAGCGTGAACGAGCCCTCCATGTGAATCAGAAGATATTTACATGTTCATAAAGCTGTTTGCGTTTACATTACAAATATACTATGCATAAAATGGTTGTGTTGCTGAGTTTCTCCAGACTTTGGGCAGGTCCACAGCTTATGAAATGAGGATCTCATTTCTTCTGTGTAGGGAGGGGAGGAACTTGGTAGCATTTAATATCAGAGTGAGATGCTGAAAGTCCATGGGAAAGACACATCTGCAATTTATTAATAACCAGAACCTGGTTATTAATAATCTTAGCAATCTTAGCAGTCGTATTTCTGGCTCATTTGGGATCACTGTATGATCTGTCTTGAGCCTATTTATATATTTTGAATAATGAAGCTCTTAAACCTCATGCACATTAATCCCTCTTCTGTCTGCTCACTGAACTGGGGAAAATCAAAGCTAGTGGGAGGTGGCTGAAGAAGTGTCAGAAGAGCCAGGGTACTTTGTTCCTCCTCAATGCTTAACTGTTGTAAAGAAGAAGGCGTTAACCAGTACAGTGGGATAGGGCAGGTCTTGTATGGCTTGGTCAATACTGAAATGGTTTGTAAGCAACAAACTGTGTCACAACTTGCTTTCTGCTCATGTCATTATTTGTTTTTTAAAGCGGAAAACATGGAGGAATGTGTCATCCTGTCATCCTACGTCTTGCACAATTCTCTGGCCTACGGGGCTGACTGGTCAAGGCTGTGTCCAAGGGATTCCTTGGCTGCACTACAGGACTCTGCTGCCGTGTGCCAGCCTTCGGAGCAGCCTGTGGCACGGTCAGAGGAAGGAGATGAGAGACTGAATTTGCAGGTCCGAAACCTGAAGATAATTTATGAGTCTCCTACAGCTACTTTTGATGTGATATTGGATGAGGACAGTGAATGCCCTGCCTTGCAGTTCAAAGCAGAGGAGGGTTCCAAGTTTTCTGAGGATCCTGACCTGGGTAGGAAACCTGATTTAAAGGAGGGGTTAGGTTTGGGTGGGGGTGCTGACCAAGGGGACAGTCCCGAGTCAGCCAGCAGTTCTGACATGGGAGTTAAGAGATCCAATGGAGTTGGCCTAGATGGAAGTTGTGATTCAGTCAAGTCTTCAGACAGCTCAAAAGCAACGAGCATTGTAGCAACTTGTTCTTTCTATGATAATATTCTACATGTCTGGAAGTGGGAAATGAACCTGGCTACCGCTTCAGAGAGGGCCAGTACTAGATCCCCTTCTGAAAGGACAGCTGAAAGTTGGCACTGACAAGTCCCAAGGTAAAGGGGTAGGAAAGCTTCTGTACTGACATTAGCATCTAAGCTAACACCCTCATATATATATATATATATATTTTTTACAATTCATATTGTTGAGTTTGTGAATCTTTAAAGGCCAATAATGATGGAATAATTTCCTGATGGAAAAACTGAGGAAAGCCTTTGCTTTGAGAAATGTAGTCAAGCACAGACACGTTTATTTAGTTTTCCCTTAGTGTACTAATTCAGAGTAGGACAGCCTTCCTTTCAGAGCCTTCTTGTTAGTGCAGTATATTTGAATCCCCTCAGAGCTGGTTTGCATTTGTATGATGGCTCTGTTAAGCCTATTTTCCTCCTTCCAAAACAAACCAGACTTGTCTGTGCTACTACATGTAGACAAACACAGTATGTGATCAGAGGTTTTCATGAATTTCTCAGAAAAAAAGCCCATGAGTAGAGGCTTAAGTGTGTATGTAGCTTGTATGATCTGTAAACTGGTCTGTACTTTGAGAAGACAATCAAAGACAGTCCAGATGCTGACAGTGCAGTGCTTACCATGATCTTTGATAAAGAGAAGTTCTAAGAAAGAAATCCAGACTGGCTGAAAGGACAGAGAATAGTTCAGCAGTAGGAGGCTTCATTCTGAGCAGGGCCTTTCTTATAAGGATTCTGGTGAGCCTGCACACTGATTTTACTTCAGACTCATCACCTGGATGCAATTTCATTTTATTGCTCTCCACGCTAAGCACAAATTGGTTTAGTAGAAACTGTGTAGTGAGCCCTGCTTATATCTTAGTGCCCCACTTAACCCATCCTGCCCCTTCCCCACACGCTCTGGGTATCCAGCTCATCTTTTCTGTTCTCCATAGTGAGACTTACATGTAGGTCTGAAGTCCAGATCTTACAGATTTTTTTGTTTGTTTGTTTGTTTTAAGGTGAACAGCTTTAAGAACAAAACCTCCAAAAGTACAGGCAATGTTTCCTAACGTCTTTTAAGTTCAGAATAAGTAAGTTACAGAAACCAAAATTTGAGCAACATTGCCCTAACTACCTCCAGGAATGGCTGCTTCATTAGCTTTCTGTTTTTCACTGTGAAATATCAGCAAAACACCGTTTCTGGAACACTTTCCTCTCTGTTCTTAATTACCTTTCTAGAATGAAAACAAAACAGCTTAAACTAGGTAAGGAACTTCTAGCTTGCATGGTTTGTTTTTGAGAGTCCTGAAGAATTAGTTGCCTGGAGGGAAAGAAACACCAGCAACAAGCATCTGTAACAGTGCTGCATCTAAAGCGAGGTACAACAGATACAAATTTTACTGCTTTGAAATTCCTTTTTCAAAGTTGAACGTGTATTTAAAAAAAAAACCTTCTTGAGTGCTGTTACATTCATACTAGTAATGTGAACAAGAGCTTTTGTTGAAAAAATCACCATATTTTTGGATGTTTCTAAATAAAAATCAATGCCAGTGATTGATCTTTCCTGGTTGTTTTGATTTTATTAGAGGTCCTTTGCATGTTGATTGGAGTTAACCATCACTAAACATAAAAGCCTGTGTTGTGTCACAACCCATACTGATCCAAGACAGAGTGATGCACTGTGTTAAACTATGATCAGTAGGGATGTGCGTGCTTTGTTGCATTGCTGTTTTCTCCCTTCTCTAGAGGTTTTTATTATGTGACTTACTGTAGGATGAAGTCCTGCAAAACACCACTGCTACCTCAACATCTGAAGCAGCTGCACTGCTAAGGAACAGGCACTGATTGTAACTATTAACTGCATCCTGACTGAATTCAAACACTAGTTTTAAACCTTGGTAAATACCACAACTGTGACGTTTGATCTAAGCTACTAATCTGTGCTCAGTTTGTGGTAAGGCCTTGTTGGAAGCCTTTCCCATGAAACACTTCACGTTAGCTAGACAGAACAGCCCATGCCAAATGCATGGGGGTTGGAGATTCATGATCCTTGAGGTCCCTTCCTACCCTGGCCATTCTGTGATTGGCTAGGGTGAATTCAAGTATTCTGCTTCTGGCTGAAGAGCAGGATGCTGGCAGCGCCAATGAGACATCAGCTCCAAGCAGCTCCTTCCACAGCCAGGAAATCCCAGAGGCAGAGCCTTCCTCCCCTGTTCCTGGAAGTCAGGAGCAGCTTGGAGCCAGAATCCTGCAGCTCCCTGTGTGGGCTCAGCAGCTCTGCTCGGACAGCAGGACACCTGCACAGCCACACAGTGCAAACAAAACCAACACCTTCCTTGATCTCTGACAGGAAACCGGTTCCCCCGTAGCGATTTAAATCGGACACTGCAGAAAGATACACTGGAAGGACTTGCATTTAATACTCAGCGAAAGAAACCGTCCCGAGCCGCAGGTGCAGTCCAAGTCTCTCGCAACGCAGCCCCGCCTGCCCCCTAGCGCACGTAATTCTTGGGGAAGAGCTGGAAGAGCTTCCCCTCCTGCGTCGGCTCGAAGCCGTACTTCTCCAGCGCGTTTGGGTCGAAGGTTCCCTCCTTCACGTCCTTCTCGATGCGCGGTGCCACCACCTCGGTGAAGAGCTGCTTGGCCGTCATGGGCGGCTCCGAGCCGTGCGGAGCGCGGTACGACACGTAGGGCTTCAGCTTAAAGCCCGCCAGCTCGGGGACGACGAACTGAGGCACCATCTGCTTGATGAGGATGAACTTCTTGTTGGAGGTCAGCACGCCCATCTTCTTGGCTCCCCGGCCCTTGTTGTAGGACCGAGGGCCGCGCTTGCTGGTAAACGGGGACATGCGGTCGGCGCCCCGCACTAGCCCGCGGGCCAGCTCGGTTAGCAGCCCCATGGCGAGCGCCTGCGGGCCCCGAGAGGATGGACGGAGGGACGGGCGGGCGGCGGAGCGGCAGCAGGCCCGGTCCGCCTGGCTCCCACACCCCAACACCGCCCGCTCCTATTGGTAGAAGCGCGTTAGCCAATCCGCAGCGCCTATCTTAGGCCGTGCTGGCCGCGGACCACTCGGCGCGAAGCCGTGTGCGCCAATCAGCAACGAGGAGCTGGGGGAGTGGGCGGGGCTCGGCGCCCCGCTCGGCGCTGGTGGCGGTGGGTGCAGGGATGCGACCTTCGCCCCCGCTCCGCGGCTGACCTTTGACCTCCGTGTGGAAGCGCCGCGGCGGCCGCGGCTATAGCAACGGGTGAGGGGACGGGGGTTCGGCGGTAGTTCGGGTCCGTCCGGGCTGAGCCGGTCTCCCCGCGGCGTCCGGTTGGACCGGCGGGTCCGTGTGGTAACTCCCCTCCACCGGCGGGCCGCGCCTCGGGCGGGAGCGGGTTTGTCAGAGCGGCGTTGGGCTGCGGAGATGGGAGCGGTGGGAGCGGAGCGCTGACAGAGCGCAGCTCTCCTCGGCACGGGCTGCTTCCCGCGGGTCGGCGGCTGCCGTGCGTTGGAAAATCAGTCTGGGTTGCTGTCGTCTCTTAACGGTCGTTTTTCCTCTTTTTTCCCTTCTCCTGCACCTCCAGCCATGGAAGAAGAAGGCAACGGCACCAGCCTCGAGGTACGAAGTGATCTGATGCTATTTTTCACGTCTTTGTTTCTCTTTTAGCATTTCCAGAAAGCTAACGTAGCTGCTGTGGTTGGCTTAATGCAGCTGCAACTCAGTGCTGTGCAGCCCTTCAGCTGCCCCCTGTCCAGCTCCCTCAGTTTTGTAGTTCTCACACAGTGCTGTGTGGTTTGGGATGTGCCCTGGGCCAGCTCAGGTCAGCTCTCCTGGCCCTGTCCCCTCCCAGCCCCTCGCTAGCAGGGCGCAGTGAGGAGCTGAAGCATCCTTGGCTCCATGCTGCACAGCAACAACTGAAACTTCAGTGTTCTATCAGCAGCTTCTTTCTCTTAAAGCCAAAACACAGCATCGTATCAGATGCTATGATGAAAATCCACTCTGTCCCAGCTGAAACCAGGACAGTGCCTAATTTGATAACTTTTGGGTAACGTTTTCAGATACACTGCTTTTATTTTCCAGAGCCTTTCCTGATAAGCGTTTAGTCCTTCCAAAAACGTCAAGATTGGTCCCACTTTTTGTGTGTATTTACTTACCTTTACTGCAGACCATTCACATGGTGCTTCATATTCTCTCACGTCAGCAGAATGACACAGTTTAAGCACCTTTTGCTTCAGTGCTATGATTTTAGCCTGAAGATGGAAGGATTGAGGAGTTCTTCAGCCCTTGCATTTATTCTTCTTTAAGACACATGTTGCTTTTCCTAGTAATAACAGACAAGGCCAACAGCAGGAAATACTTTTCTTAGAACTAGAAGATGCATCCAGCATACTGATAAGCAGATGAAAGATGTTCTGTGAAAATTCAGCATTTGTGGTCAAAGTCACAGCGTGTGGTCAGCTGTACTTATGAGCCACGAGGAAGTCTGTATTCTGAGGAACACTCATGTAAGTTCCTGAGCGCTGTGCCAATCACCACCTGGCACCCCTCCCTGTGTGGGGTATGTCTCACTGTTTACCTTTGATTGCAATGGGAAGTTTTTGAGTACATGCCCTGGTTGCTTGTTCTGTGCTTGGTAATCTGGATGGGTGTGTTATTTCAAAGCTGCATGTTTTTGTTACCAGCCACAATTTTGATAAGAAAATGGGAGTCAAGCGTTAGAAAACACAGACAGTATTCCTGCTAATACATACTCTCAGCCTATCATTTTGTCTTTTTTCCAGTGAAGTGTGGGTCTTCTCAGGGTTGCTCACAGTGTGTTTTGTTTCTAAGAGTTGGGTCAGGGCTTGGATGGAGCACATGAAGCCCTGGAATACAGGTGCTGGGTGTGACGTCCCTTTGTGCTGTAGCCCTGCAGCTCTGCTGTGTTAGTGGCCTCACAATAGGCCCCTGTGCTGCCTGATTGTAAACATGCAGGTGTCCCTGTGGCTGCCAGCCATTTGCTGCCTTTCCCTGCCTCTCTTCGGATGCTACCAGTGTTTGAACTCCCTGCAGAACTCTGACCCATGTTGAGGTGGGAATGTTCAGGTTGGTCTTGGTAACAAACCTTCCAAAAGCTTCACTGTTCCCCTTGGAGTTCTGGATTTTATCTTTCCCTTCCAGCCTTCCTGGTTGGGACACAGGCTCTGTGTGTGCACCTGTGTGTTTCGTGCTTCTGTTGTGAATTTATTTCCTCGCAGGGAACAATGCTGTGACTGTCAGTTGGCAATTCCTATTTTCTGTGCTATTTGAGATCATGTGGGCCCTGATAGTGGCAGAATTCCTATTCCTGATGCTGTCAGAGGGAAACAAACAAGTGGCCATGAAAGTCTTGCATTGAGATCTTACTGTGCTTAGCCAGAAAGCACTGTATTTGTTGCTAGCAACTTTTCAACATTTTTTTGCTTGTGACTTTTCACTGCAATTCCACGAGTAATTATCCAGCACTGATGGTAGTACTGATAGTTGGAGTGATGCTGAGAAGATAGATTAGTAGGTTGTGTTAAAGCAACCTAAGAAAATACACTCACTCCACATATGCTGACTGGCCAGGCTGGACTCTGCTTGCCCTGTGATCCTGGAATGAACTTCTGTGAGAGAGACTGGTTTGGTGACTCTGTGGGCGCTTCCATTTTTCTTGAGGATACAAAGCTAAATTAAGAGGTCATCTGAATTTGGAACTGAGAGCAAAAACTGGTTCCAGAACTTAAGGTTCAAGTAAGGCTTGAGGCTTACAGGGTGACGTGTCTGTTCTTGTACTCATTTTGTTTCCTATTTCTTTCTAATACTTGGTTTGCTAATTTTTTTTTCCCTGCACTCCACTAAATTTTGAGCTGGCATTTCTACAACGTGCAGATTTTTGTCCAGAATAGCAGCAGTCAGCACAGGTTCCGGGGCTGTACACCTGAGTTAAAGCTTTTCCCCATGTGCATAACTTTATGTTGAATTTCATCTGTAATTTTCTGGTTTATTTTCTTAGTCTCATAACATTTACATTCAGCTCTTGTTCGTTTGCTCTGAATAACGTAAAGTCATAACAGAAGTCGACACCTCTCTGTCTGACCTTGTATTAGGGTTGTTTAGGATTGTGTAGAACTGTCACCAGATAAAACTCCACTCCTGACCCCCTTTCTACTGAAAAACCGTTGTTTTCAAAGCGAATGGTAACTGAAAGAAAGACATTGCAAACTAAGTGGTGTTGTGTGTGCCAGACCAGGCATAGATGTCTGTATGGAGGCTTCTTGCCAGCTGTGGGAAACTAATTTCACCTTCCTTTTCATGCTAGGCCATGCCAGCAAGTGGAATTCTTCAGTTTGTAGAAGACAGAATACAGAGTACTATGGTAATGTATGGCTTTAATCAACTGGATGAAAACTGTGTGCTAAGTAGTGTGTGCAGGCTGGTCAGCTCCAGGAACTCTATTAAGTCACAATCAAAGTCTGAGTAAACTGAGAGGAGTTCTTGCTTCTTTGCTGTTGCTGTGCATGAGGCAGGAACTAATTTCTATTATTTAATCTCATGCATATTTAGTTTTCAATTCACAGATATTTTGGGGGGAAAGTGCTGAATATTTTGCATCTGAGCTTATAAACATGACACTGATATAGTTAAATTTAAACTTCTCATATGTGTGATGTTTTAGTTAAAACTGAAGTATTTATGAATGCGTTTGATGTTCAGACAACTGAGTTAAGTGTTTTTCAGCCCTACAAAAATTAAAAATAGCTTTCAACTATGGAAGTTACAGATTTCTTTTCCTATGAATTCCTCTCACAGCTGACTGGAATTGCCATTGGAGCTGCAGTTGCACTGTTCCTGATAGGAATTGTTGTGTTTGTCATTTACAGAAGAGTGAAACAATCCAGTAAGTACTCAACTACTGTGTCACTCCTAAAAAGCTTCTTCTCAGTGTGTTATCTTCAGTATTTTTGTAATGTTACATGGTGGGTTCTGTGCCAATTCATAATAATTGCTTGCTGTTTTGGTAGCAGTTTCCTGGGAAAAGAACTTTAAAAAGATAAAGAACTTATGTTCTGAGTTGAGTCATTAAATACAGAATTCATGACTGCCATGTGCAGGACGTTTGGAGACTTTTGTTTCTCTGCTGTGTGATAGCCTTCGTATCGGTTGGCTTGGAAATAATTTCGAGCCTGCTGTTACGAGATGCAGGCAGATTGTTGGTTTCCTTTAGTGAGATTAAAGTCACTTGATTCCACTGCCTGCTTAGAGAGCCTTTTTATCTCCTCCAGTGATTAGATAGAGCCTTAAGCCAGCTCTTCCTTAGTCTGGCTTGGCTTAACCAGACTTGGATAATGAGGTGCCTTGTGCTGGTTTGATTTCTAAGTGCTGGCCATAACAGCTTGCTCTTTAGTAGGTGGAAACTCTGGCTATTTTGGAAGTAGCAAAATCGATAACTTCTGCTTAGTCTTCTTTCCCCTTAGCATAAAGGTGTGGAATCATAGAACCAAAGAATGGTATGGCTTGGAGGGACCTCACAGCCCCCATCCCCACCCCTGCCATGGGCTGGCTGCCCCCCAGCTCAGGCTGTCCAGGGCCCATCCATGGCCTGGAGCACCTCCAGGGATGGGCACCCACAGCTCTGGGCAGCAGTGCTGGCGCTTCACTGCCCTCTGGGTCAAGAATTTCCCCCTCACATCTAACCTAAATCTCTTTTCTTTTAAAATTATTCCCCTCATCCTGTCACTATCTGCTCATGTAAAAAATCAGTTTCCATCGCTCCCTTCAAGTATCAAAAGGCGACAGTGAGGCCTCCACAGATCCTTGTCCAGGCTGAACACCCTCAGCTCCCTCAGCCTCTCTTTGTAGGATAAATTCTGCAGCTCTCTGGTCGTCATCTGGACCCACTTCAAGAGCTGCACTTCTTTTTTATGCTTGGGGCCCCAGGTGTGGCCACAGCATTGCAGATGGGTCCTCATGAAGGCAGAGCAGAGGGAGATTGTTCTCTTCTTACCCTGCTGCCACCCCTCTGCTGATGCAGTCCAGGATGCCGGCCTTCCAGGCTGCCAGCACACACTGCTGCTCATGTCCAGCTTTTCCTTCACCAGGACCTCCAAGTCCTTCTCCACAGGGCTGCTCTTATGGAGTTCTTCTCCCAGTCTTGTGCTCATGTCTGGGATTGCCCCAACCCAGATGCAGTACCTCGCTCTTGGCCCTGTTGAACCTCATTAGTTTCATGTGGACCCACTTCTCAAACCTGACCAGATCAATTGGACGGCATTCCTTTCTTCTGTTGTATCAAATGCTGCACACAATTTGGTGTCATTTGTAAATTTGCTGAGGTACTGAGGTGGTTTCTGACATGAAGCTCTTTGTTATTTTAGAACAACTTCAGCCACATGGTCGTCAGTACAGATTTCGCAAGCGAGACAAAGTGATGTTCTATGGGCGGAAGATCATGAGAAAGGTAAGAATGTTTGGCATGGGGGGAAGGAAGTAAAGATTAAAATCCTGTTGAGGAGGTTTGGTAAAACTTGAAATACTTCTGTTGCTTAATTTGACCCAAGGCTTTCGACCTATTTCGGGATGTTTCAGATCTCCTGGAATTATTCCTTTCAAACATATTTGCAGACATTGAGGATGGTTATTCTTTGATTCATCACTTCTCTATTGAATTGGTGATAAATTATTTGTCTACAATAATCTTCCTTTTTCTGCACTTAGGATTATATTCAAGGTATTTAGTGCCCGCATTCAGGATTGCCCTTGGATAACAACTTCCAGTACTGCCCTTACATAGGAAGCTGACCTAGTCTTTCCTATGTTAGGAAACAACCAGTCTGTCTGAAGAGCACATACTCAAATTTATCTTTCTGTAGACTATCTCTATAAAGCGCTTCAGCATATGAGTACTTGTTTCTTGAGTTGCAAACAGGACTTGCTAAACTGTAATTAGAGGTTGTTCAAGGGGGATTTGTCCAATGATTGAACATTTCCTCAGGCTGCAACAAGGAATGCTGCCCCTGCACTCAATTTTTTTTGTCCTGATAATGTTGCAGTGCCTAGAAGATTGCCTTGGATTTTCCATTGGGTCAGAAATCTGTTTCTGTGTGGGCTCTAGTTTGAGTCTGGCTGATTAAATCTTTAAAGAAATTGTAACAGGGTTTGAAAACAGACATTTCCTGTCATGAATTAGGTTAGTCTAAGTAGGCATGCTTGGTATGCTACATTTTTTCCACTGGTGGTCTGGATTTCAGTTAATGGAGGAGATTAATGTTCCTGTATTCCCAAAATACAAGCTTCCCTTGAAGCGCATGCTGAATGTGATAGAAAGTCCCACCATGGTCAAAAGAATGGAATGAATGGTTATATGAGTGCAGAGGTGATGTGTTTGGCTTTCATGAAAGCTAACGCAATAGGACCTGGGGATCGAGGTGACTTCCTTCCTCAACACTGTATGCAAAAGTCTGTGTAGTAAACCCATGGTTATTGCTTGCTTATGGTCAGGTACAAATGGTTGGTGAAAGAAAAAGGCTGTTTAATCCTGGCTGCAGTATGTGCTCCCTGCCTGCTGTCCTGTGGGGTCAGAATCAAGGTGTGGGTCCAGTGGAGTACTTAACCCTGAGGAGCTGTGGTGCAGGAGTGGGTCCCAAAGAGTCCCTCTGGGCAGAGCAGGTTTGAGGGCACCCTCACTATCTCAAGTGGGGTAGCCTGCCTGAGCACAGCTGTGTGCTCACCCCAAGACTTAGTGGAGATGAATTCAAATATTTGGGCTCAGTAATTGGTCACAGTGCTGGTTTTTTAATTGTTCTTGGGTTGTACTTCATAAATTCTTAATTTAATAATTTTCATATTCTCTAACAGTTATTTACATACAGCATAAAAGCTCCCTACTTTTTCACATGGTAAAATCCTTTTTGTTTTTTTTTGGGGGGGGGGGGGGGTGGGGGAGATGGAGGTGAGGTTGAACTTTGCCTTTCTCTCTCCTAAAGAAGACATAGAATATTGGTATTGTAAAACTGATGTTTTCAGCAAAACACTAAGTGTGTTTCTGGTAAAAAGGGTGAGGGGAATATCTCCAAACTATTTGAGTAAAGATTATTTTCTTCCTTTTGGTGGGAGAAATAGCAACGCTCGATCTTGCAGCTGTTGCAGTTCTCCAGAAGGTGGCACTTAGTTACAGTGAAAAGCATGTTAAAAGGCTTGCTGCATAGGAGTACTGCATAGCCTGCCATAGGAATACTGGAGCTTTAAATGTTCTCTGCCTCCTGTTGAGTGTTTCTGAGTGGGAGATGTATAGCTAGGGTGTTGGTTTTTCCCCCACTACCATCCATTATGACTGTAGCAGTTGTTTATCAAGATTAAAACATATGCCACTTTCTGTCTAGAAGAAAAGTGATCCTGGAGTAGGTGTTGTTCCATTCCTTCAAAGCCTGATAGGAATGCTTCACTCTGCCAGTGTTCTGATGACCTGGTAGAGAGGTCGAATCCCTTGCAGGGTTGAAGCAAGGATTTTTATTGTTTGGTTTCAGTGAATGTTTCTGCTTTTACTATTTCCTCCCAGGTTTCAACTCTTCCCAACACTCTGGTTGGGAACACTGTGCCTCGCCAAAGGATGAGGAAACGAGCCAAAGTTTTAAATTTGGCTAAAAGGTACTTGGGCTTTGGGGAAGGGGAGAATTCACACTAAGCACTGTCTCTAGTTTTGCTGAAGAAAGGCACAAAAAGAGCAGTTGGGGGCTGGAATACTACTGTTTTATCTGCTTGATAATGTGTAACAGTGCAGTGTGTCTTGCAGTCAACCTATGGTGTCAATATACAGACAGATAGGATGCCATCCTGAACTTTCATTGTTTTCCCTTGTAGGATTCTGCGTATTAAGAAAGAATGTCCAACTCTGCAGCCAAAAGAGCCACCTCCCTCTCTGCTAGAGGCAGACCTGACAGAATTTGATGTAAAGAATTCTCATTTGCCATCAGAAGTCCTTTACATGCTTAAAAACGTTAGGTAATGTTAAATGGGAATGTAGGTTTGGGTTTCGCTTTTGATGGCTATTCAACTTATATAAGTGTTTTCTACCACGTGTCAAGCCTTAAATTTTATCACAGTATGGTCAGAGTGAATAAGCACAAATAGATGAGGTGGAAGGGAGGGAAGGAGGCAATGAGGCAGTTTAGTGCCTAAATTTGGAGGTATAGTGATAAAGCTTTACTAACTTGAACCGATTTCTGTTAGTGCATTCTTAAAATTCCCTTTAGACAATTTCTGACTATTTTTTTGGTACGGAAATATTCAAAATAGGTAAATGATAATTAGCTGTGATATTGATAGCTTTCTCAATTTTTTACTTCTCTAGCTGAAAAGTGTTAGAAAGAGAACCAAAGTCAGCATAATTCCCAAGGCCCTTTGAAGGGATGAGAGGAAAAGATGGTCTTTGTGTCAGTTCAGGGAGTGTTCCCCCTCTGATAAATGAGAACGGAAGCCTCCTCAGACATGGAAAAAGCTGAGGTACCCAGTGAGTGTTTTGCCTCAGTCTTCACTGGTGGTCTCCATGTCTGCCAGGACCCTGAACCTTTGGGTTTGAGTGAGAAGAGCAGATTCCTTCCCATTGTAACAGTGGAACAAGTCCCACACAAGTACTGCATCCAGGCCTGGGGCCCCTAGTGCAAGAAAGATGCAGAGCTTTTGCAGTGGGTCCAAAGGAGGCTCACTAAGATGATCAGAGGGCTGGAGCACCTCTCCTGTGAGGAAAGGTTGAGGGAACTGGGCTTGTTTAGCTTGGAGAAGAGAAGGCTGTAGGGAGACCTCATTGTGGCCTTCCAGTACTTGAAGGGAGCATATAAACAGGAGGGGGAACGGCTGTTTGTGAGGGTGGATAGTGGTAGGACGAGGGGGAATGGTCTTAAACAGACAGGGGAGGTTTAGGCTGGATATTAGGAGGAAGTTTTTCAGCCAGAGGGTGGTGAGGCACTGGAACAGGTTGCCCAAGGAGGCTGTGGATGCCCCATCCCTGCAGGCATTCAAGGCCAGGCTGGATGTGGCTCTGGGCAGCCTGGTCTGCTGGTTGGTGACCCTGCACACAGCAGGGGGTTGGAACTGGATGAGCATTGTGGTCCTTTTCAACCCAGGCCATTCTGTGATTCAATTCAATCAAGTGTTGAAATCACTGACAAGGCAGAAAGGATGAGGTTTTCAGATGTTAGACTTTTGTATATGTTAATTATTTTCCTCTTCTGATCTAATTAGTTACAACCTTCAGGACTAAATTGGACGCTTTAGTAGTCTAATAAAATTACTATTTATGTCACCTAAAGTTTCTCCTGTGGAATTCTGATATTCTATGACTAATCAATGTTGCAGGATGATTTGATTGATTCTGTTAATTGTGAGCTAATGGAACTATGTGGAGGACACTTGTGGTGTTGTGTACAGAATGCTGAGATTTAAGAAGGGTGTTTCAGTCTGCCTGGTACTCGCTAACTAGTCCAGTGTTGCAGGAGTCCGGTTGCCTGTTGCCTGCAGGAGATGGTATAGTCACATTTACATGGATACAGTGATGGGATTTTTTTCTCATTTATTCTTCAGTTTTTCTCATATGTTCTGGTTGCATTGCTGGGGTAGCTGGGCTAAAAGAGAAAGCTCCAAAGGGTGACTTTGCTCATCCAGTATGTGAATCTGTTGTAGGTTTTTATGTTTCTTAGCCTTCATAAGCCGCGCTGGTGTTTTCTTGAGGAGGACTAGATATACTTCCTTCTGAGCCTGCTGGCATTACTCCATGTGCTGCTCAAGAAGGAGCTGTGACATTTACAGGTTTCAGCATTTCACTGTGTTGCTGCACTTTTGCCCTGGGGACTTCTGTTCCTGTCACCCTGCTGTTGCATTGCCATGCTACAGCTTCCTCTGGGGCCTTCCATGAGGGCTGTGCTGATTAAGGATGGGTTTTCCCTTTGCAAAAATGGGAGGAAAAAAGCTAATATTTACTTCTCTTTCCTGCAGGGTTCTTGGTCACTTTGAGAAGCCCCTTTTTCTGGAATTGTGCAAGCACATGTTTTTTGTGCAGTTGCATGAAGGAGAATACATCTTCCGTCCTGGGCAGCTGGATAACAGCATCTATGTTGTGCAAGATGGAAAGCTGGAAGTTTGCGTTCAAGAAAGTGTAAGAATGAACCAAGCCATTGTTCTTGAGTTACATCTGTTACCATAGCATATGTTGGCATGAATCATTAAGCATTGGCTAAAGTGAATTTTGAATCATAGTGATTTAGTGAAGAGCCATGATATGTATAAATGTCAGCGTTGTGAGCTGTGGTCCTACACATCTCCCATAGAGCAAGTTTAGCTCACTCTTGTAAGTTATCCTCACGTGCTCCTAGTTGCATAGTAACTGCAGGAGACTAGGGTGCAAGGCTGAATTGGCATATTGTTGGAAGAGTTCTCATTTATGTAGAATAGGCACACAAAACAGGATGGTGGCAGTAGAAGAGACCACATGTATTTCATTCCAGAATGTTCTTGCCTCTTAGTTAGAGGGAGTTGCCTGGAACGTGGCAGATCCTGATTCACTTTTGGGTAGACAGGGAGAAGAAATGATAGGTTGTGTTTTGGGCAAGTCTTAGAATGTTAGGTGCAAACCCTTGCAATCCCTTTTGTGAACTTGAATTTGTGTGTGTGTATATATTTAATTTTTTTCTTGACTTTTTCAGGTTTAACTTTAGTTTTTATAGCTGAAAATACATATGCTGTTGTTTGCAATTTATCTCAAATTTTGTGACTTCTGCACATACTTTTGTTTTGCTCCTTTTTCTGTTATGCTGCCTGTTGATATGTGAAGAATCGAAAAGCATCGAAAAATGCTTTCACCCTTTTCTTCCTCCTACAGGAAAGATGTGACAGCATGTAATTCCTCAATCAATGGAGCTAATTCTTAGTGTGAAGAAAGTTTTGTTTTCATTTTTAATTGTTATGTAGCACAAATAACAGGTTACATCTACCCCAAGGCAAAACTGGCTTTAAATTTCCTTTATCACTTCTATCTATTATAACGGTGGTTTAAAACTAGGGTGGTGTGATTTAGCACAGAGCAGACAGAAGGCTCATGTTCAGATTATAAGAGGGGACCTTGTATGTTAGAGCTGCCACATACACACACCTGTGAGCCTATAGTAATCTATTCTACCTTTACAGGATGGCACAGAAGTGATTGTTAAGGAGGTGCTGGCAGGAGACAGTGTCCACAGTCTTCTCAGCATTCTAGATGTCATCACGGTAAGTCCTTCCACGTGCCAGTTTTCTGCACTGCTGCTTTATGTTGCTGAGCCTGCCGTGGGGGGGGGAAAGTCCACTTTGAAAGGGTCAGAATGACAAATGTTTCTTCACCAGTCCTTTTTCTCCTTTCAGTGTATCACTGACTGTTTCTCAGCAGCTTTTCATGTAACCAATTATTTGTTTGTGGCTGGAAAAAATGAGATAGAATTTGATTTGTTCAAGGTTGCAAGGGAGTCAGGAGAAGGACCAGGTTAGGGCCCAGAATTCCTAGCTTTTATGCAGTTTGATTTATCACTGACTGAATTTATCTGCTCTAATGAAAACAAATCTGACAGTTGATATTATTGTAATTAGGCTGTGAAACGGGTTGATGGATTTAATTTTTTCCTAATATGTTAATGTTGCTGGTCACCACCTGAAGGTTGTGCTCTTTGGCATGCAGCAAGATGAGTTAAGTGCTGGCTGCTCCTATATATTGCGCAAATTACTGGTGTGGGTTTTGTTTCAGATGCATTTACAGCTATGAGTTTTCTGAATTGTCACTGTATCATATTTAGGAATGCCTGAACTGAAAGTGGTGGATTCATCATGATCAATAACACAGAAGCACTTGAGTGTTTATTTGGAAGGTGTTGAAAGCTGAGATGAAACGAATCTAATAACCAAATTCTTCATATTGTTAGTGACAGGATGAGGGGAAGTGATTTTAAATTGGAAGAGGATAGACCTAGATAGACATCAGAAAGAAATTCTTTACTGTGAGGGTGGTGAGACGCTGGAATTGGTTGCCCAGTGGGGCTGTGGATGCCCCCTCCATGGAAGCACTCAAGGCCAGGCTGGATGGGGCAGTGAGCAACTGATCTAATGGGAGGTGTCCCTGCCTATAGCAGGGGGTTGGAAATGGTTGATCTTAAACTTCCTTTCCAACCCAAACCGTTCTATGATTTGACCTTTTATCATGTTTCTTTTTTATTTGTCTTCTTCCTGTCATTAAACAGTACCACTGTGGTATGTATTGGTTGTAATAATTCTGTAAAGTGTTTGTTGCCACTTGTAGATGGAAGTAGATATAAAGTGTACACACAAACATATACCAATATATCAGTAAAAATTTCTATAGAACCTATTGACATTGGTGCACAATTTTTAGGCTTGGTCATACTTTGTTTTGTAGAAAGCAATGGCGTGGGAGTAGTTTGAACTGTACAAGTCTGGTTCTTGCTATCAAATCTTTGCAGATCCAGAGGTGTCTTTGCCCTTGTTAGTTCCAGCAGTAAATTTCCTTAAGGGCAATATTCTAAGGAGGAGGACCATCACATAGAACACAAGTATTAGTCATGTTCTTTTGCTGTGTTTTTCCTACACAAGGATTTAATCTGATTTCTTCCATTTACTTTTCTGTTTTTTAGTTTCAGTTTAAATCAGGGTGGTTGCCATTCATTCGTCTGTTTTTATTCTTATTCTGTCATTTTTACTGCATTCTCAATAGTTACACTGCTGATGAATCTGGGCATAAAACTTATTGGAAGTATGTTAAAAGGAACTGTCTTTGTGCAGAATATAAACCCAAGAACCTTGCAGACTTTCGTTCTATAGGAACTTGTTCTCACTGATTTCTGCAGCTCCCTCTTCTTGTTTGTTTCCCTGCTTTGTGTATTGATGGTTTTATTTTTGTTTTTCATCCTCCTTATTGACTCTGGATATACAAACAGCAAGAAAATGGGCATGGAGAGAGAAAGTAGCACTGGTCAAAAGAGAGGAGTCTTGTCTGTGGCATTCTGAGGTGTTCAGTGAGTCTCAGAACTTCCTGCCCTGAAGTTTCACTGTGCCACCAAACACATGGACTTTGTGTTGTCTGAGCTGAATTGGTGATTTTTGTAACTTGTAACACCAGTGTTGTCCCCTCACTTAGCTGGGAGATGTGCAAGAAAGTTAGAAGTGGCGATGTGTTGTAGACCCAGAGGCAGAGCACATAAGAGGTAATTTTCCCATTAACCAAGTTTTAAATTGCAGCATCCCCTTAGATCTGCTAAGTACAAAGATACCAGAGACTCCAGATTTGTTCTGTATGTCACTTATTCTGAGAACAGAGAAATGTTGATTTCTCAAAACTCAAAGGAGAAACTGGAGAACTGAGTCTGGGTAGATGCTAGCCCTGTTTGTGAGGTTTTAGAACAATTCTGTCATAGTTGAATCTGACTCTGCATGGATATGGCCTTAAATACTGAAGCCTGCGAACTCGGAGTGTTTTTAGAAGCTGTGGCTGAGCCCTCACCCTGCCCCTTTGCTTGTCCCTGCGTTCTGTTACCTGATGGATGAACGATGAGTTTTCTTTCAGAGCTGAATGGGACAAATAGTGACTGTGTTTGGCCACTGGGGTCTTGGTTTACTCTTCTTCTATCTTCTGTGTAGAGCTGGCATTTGGAAAAGTGTGAGCTGGTGGTGTAGTTGGAATGAGAGAGAGGTAGATTTGATCAATTGCCAGTGAGTGAGCAGGGGGAAAAATGAAAGTCTGAGGAGTAACAGAAAATGCAGAAAATTGCTCGGATGAAGGTGAGCCTGCAGGGCTCAAGTCCCTTAATGGACAGAAGGTAAGATAAATGAGGTTATAAAGAAACGATTGTAGCAAGAACTTTGGAACAGCAGTGCCAGTGCAGTCTGGGGGAAGGTGAAATGTAAGCAATGGGAGTAGGAAGAATGTGCCGTATTTTTTGGGTACAAAAATGAGCTGTCATTCCGAGGGGGAGATCTTATGGCACTGTGTGACTTACTTTGACCCTTGGATGTCATCTGGATTTAGCTGCTGCTTTAGCTTGGCTTTTGTCACCTGCAGCGTTGAATTACTCTACAGCTCTTAGAACAGGCAGATGTAAACAGTTATCTGCGTGGAGAACAAAAAGTTCCCTGTTTAAAAGACAGCCCAAACAACCCAAACCCAATTCACTGTGGAGCATGCCTTACAGTCACACATGGAGGCTGCAAGGAATGTGAAGCTGTGTAATTTAAACGCAGTATTCTCCGTGTGGCTGATTATGCTATGTTGGAGAGAACTGACAATTACAGGTACATTTCCTCTTTCTACTCCTCTGACTGCTTTTAGCACATCCCAGCCCTGTTAGACATGGTGCTTGGCTCTCTCAAAAGCAGGCTGCTCTCACACAGGGTTCTGGAAAAGGAACAATTATATGCTGAAAATCAGTTGGGGTGGGCTGTTCTTTGGAGGAAAGGGCTGCTGCATCATTATCTGTTATTATCCTTAAACTGCTTTTCTCAACGACTGTCAGCACTGCTCTGTTCTCCAGCAAGCACTGCTCAGGGAGAGAAAAAAAAAGCCTTCTCTGGGTGGAGTGTGGACCCTATTGATGTGCACGGTGCTTATTTTGCCCTTTTAGTAACAGTTATGGGACACTATTAACTTCACAAACAAGGGGGAATGGTTTTAAACTGAGACAGGGGAGGTTTAGGTTGGATATTAGGAGGAAGTTTTTCACCCAGAGGTGGTGAGGCACTGGAACAGGTTGCCCAAGGAGGCTGTGGATGCCCCATCCCTGCAGGCATTCAAGGCCAGGCTGGATGTGGCTCTGGGCAGCCTGGTCTGCTGGTTGGTGACCTGCACACAGCAGGGGGTTGGAACTGGGTGAGCATTGTGCTCCTTTGCAACCCAGGCCATTCTAGGATTCATGCTCACCCTTTGTCCAACAACTGAAGATTGAGAAGATGCCTTTAGTTTCTCACTGTGTGTTTGGCAGAGCATGGTAGAAAATCCAGTTGGTGGAGAATCTGTATTTAAAATCAGAATTTGTATGTAGAATATAAGGATGTTGTATGTATATTTCTTTTACTTTTTAGTATAAGAGGAATTCCAAAGGATGGCATTGTTGAAAAGCTGGGCTGTGTGGAAGAGGGATGTTATGTTTATTTTGGATATAGAAACAGCACAGAAATGTCATTTGCTAATTTCTTTATTTTAATCAGAAGAAACTGAGACGAACTGGGAAAAACCTTGTAGCTCTAAACTGTAGATCATAGAGATATTTAAAACTGCAAATCCCTCCAGAACTTAAAAATCAAATCTATTAATACCATCCCCAGATTTTACAAAAAGGTCAGCTGAAGTTGGCGTAATTAAGAAATTGGTTCCAATTAATTTAATTTAATTTTAGAATCTGCTTCATCGTGGCTTCCAGACCAGCCAGGCAGAGCTGTAGTGTTATTTTCTGCAGCGGCTGCTTTGCTGTTCCCATATTCTTAAGGCAAAAATTCTTTTGCAGTAACTGTATTTGGCTGTTTGGTGCCTACAGGGCTGCTTCTACCTTACAAATATTGGATAAATCAGTGCTCCTTTGATTGGAAAATGAATGAATGGGTGCCAGATACTCTTCTCAGTGTTTATTGATGGGGTGCAAGGAATCTTGTCTAGAAAGTTCCATGCAAGTATTTGCCAGGTTTGGTGAACATCTGTTCTGATTAAAGAGAGAGAAATCCTAAACCACAGGTTTGTCTTCCAGAACAAAAACCTCTGCATTCTAGATAGAGTGCTTAGAGTTCTATCTTTTGTTGGTTTGCTCATCCATCTTTTCTTCTCTTAAGGCAGAATGGCCTGGACCCAATTCATCTGAAATGCACGGAAGCCGTTCGGCTTTGTCATTTGGAATATTTCATACATATGTATTTATTTAGAACACAAGAAGTCTGCCTGTTTTGTGTTCTTTATTGGCCATATTCCATTCTGTATGTAACAAAGCTTGAAGCCTGGCTTTGCCTTCAATAAAACTGTAACAGACTTGAGAGACAGACAAGCCAGATCTTCTTAACCTGATACACCTCCTTGTAGCTCCTGTTTCCTCTCCCTCAGTGTAGTGCTGGTGAAACTGCCTGTGTGAATTCACCTGACCATGGTGCCCTCATTACAGCAACTGGAGGACACAGGGCAGGAGGTCAGGGCTGTTTGTGCTCAGGTGGTGTCTCCCAGGGATGTGCAATATCAAAGGAGAAATTTGGGAAGCAATTAGGAAGAAATGGGGCAGGGAATCAGTGGAATTAACTTATGGCTCTGCAACTTTCCATTAGGGTCACCCTGCTCCATACAAAACAGTCTCAGCCCGGGCAGCCACTCCGTCCAACATACTGCGACTGCCAGCAAGTGCCTTTCAAGATGTCTTCCAGAAATATCCTGAAACCCTTGTTAGAGTGGTACAGGTAAGTTTCACTGCTAAGCAGAATTAAAACCGAACCAAACGAAATTGAAACAGAACTCCTGACTGTAATTTCGTTATGGGGAAGATATTTTAAGGTTCAGCAAAAGCTCATCCTTTTGCAGATATGGAACTGTTCAGTGTTACTTCTTCTCAAGGTCTGGGCTAGCTTTGCTGTTCCTCCCATTCCTAGAGCTGTGTAGTTACAGGAAGAAGTAACTAACACATATGTAGAATGTGATAGTTCTGCTCGTCATCCTGACTTGTGGTGTAAGCTCTCTGGCTCTGATGGGTAAATGCCCCAGCAAGGTTTCAGGATGACTTACGGCATGGAAAGCAATTTTATATTCTGAAAAAAAAGGGCCACAATCCTCAACAAACAGCTTTACAGAGTGGTGGTGCTTTGCAAAGTTAACGGTATTCAGTCTGATGTGAATGCCTGCTTCAGAAGCAATTGTCAGCAGCTCAGGAAAGAGCTATTTGTATTAGTGTTTGAAGCTTCCCTTGCCTTGCAGAACTCGGTTGGTCTTAAGTGAGTACTGCCCAGCTGCCATACACCTGCAGGTGGAAACTAGAGCAGGGGCAAGATGCTGTGTGGGAGTGTTTTGGTTTTAGAGTTTGCTGAGTGGTGGTGTGAGGGATGCATGTGATCATTCTGATCTGTTCTTTTGCTTTACTGTGACTGTTAATTCCTTTTGCTGTTGTAAACTGTTCTGATATCCAGGTGATTTACGTGTGATCCGTGAACCTCATAATGCTGGTGGCAGAACAGATCATTGTACCAATTTTATTTGCTTCATGAGAGCTGATACCAAAGAGAGAATGGCAGAAGAGCAGGGATAAGCTGTCAGAGCAGATGAAAGCGAGGTGGCAGTGGTGTCTTATGCCAGTTTAGTGTTTGCTGAGCAGCAGCACAGGTTTCTTTTAACGGACAAAGCTGAAATAACTTTTTGTTTTTTAATGAGAAATACAAAAGCTTTATTTTCAAGGCATGTTTGTTACTGATGTTTACAGGAAAAAATGAAAAGTGGTATTTGGTGTTTGGAAGATTTTTCTGTTTGTTACTTCACTTTTTCTGTCAAGTGACTGTTAAGTCTTTGGTAAATCGCTTTAATCTTAATTTGCCTTAATTTGTCACCTGCTAAGAAGGAATTTCAGCTCTTATTGCTTAGGGAGCAGTTTGTGGTTTGTTTGAAAGTGCCTTCATGTAGTCTGATACTATTGAGGGTATCTAAATGCAAGAATGAATGTGGGAGAATATTGAAACCATTCCTACTGCCTTTGATTTTCCATTTCTAGATCATCATGGTGAGGCTGCAGAGGGTGACATTCCTTGCCTTGCACAACTACCTTGGGCTGACTACTGAGCTCTTCAATTGTGTAAGTTTGGGGTACATTTTATTTGCTGTTATTATGCCTGTCAGTGGCATAGAGAGGTTTTGCTTCTTTCAGAAGATTATCAAGTGAATATTGCATGTTATTTTAATTATACAGTACTTGAGAGGGAAGGTAACCAGCCCATAAAATGTATCCTGTGTGGTGCTTAGGGGTGGATGGGTAAAACTTAAAATGTTGGGAGAAGTGTCTCACTTCTGCTTCTGTACATCAGTACATTTCAGCAAGTCCTGACCTGTCTTAATGTTATTGAGACACTTCAACTTGTCATAGTTCTAATAGCTGCCTGGATGATATCTTGAAAATGAAGGTGCTTGTGAGACTGATGTAGTAACACTGCATATCTCAAACAGACTCTGTAGTTTACATAATTTACAGCATAATATCTTATGACAAATAATTGCCAAACCATAGCTCTGAAGTATGTGAAGGGTATTTTTTGAAGGCTGGAACGAGGTTGATCACATATCTGTGAAAGAAAATGAACAAAAACTCCCTCAGCTGATATCTTGGATTTTAACAACGGAACACCAAATTGATATCCATTATAGCTTTTCTTGAGTTCCTTAGCACATGGGCTCAACCCACAGGGGTCACTTTACCTACCTGAGGTTGTCAAGGCTGTGTTTCCTGAACTTCTTGCCTCATTAACAGATCACAGTGACTGGAAATTGAACAGATTCTTCTGCTCCTCTGATGGAGAGCTGTGTTCTTCCGAGTGTGCCTTCAGAAACACTGTCTAGTTAATTGGAACATAGCTTTACCTGTAATAAGCTTTCATGATATATGGGATAGTGACTTAAGTAGAAGGGAGCTGTGAATGTAGCTTAAAAGCTATTTTAAAATAGGTGTCTGAAGTAGGAAAGGTTGAAGTGTATCCTTAGAATACCTTTGCAGTCATAGTAAGATGGTATTTTCTGCACATCTGTCTTGCAAGGCAGGTGGAAGCAGTGGGCTGGGTGTTTATGTTTGCATTTTCACCTTGCTTTTTACAGCAGAACCAAGCTATCCCACTGGTCTCTGTGGCAAGTGTCACATCTGGAGGAAGTTCAAGTAAAGCAGTAAAAAGACAAATGTCCAATGTATCAGAGGAGGAGCGTGGAGAGAAGTTTGAGAAAGCTGGGGAAGCATCAGAAACGGGTAATGTTTCTGGAAATGGGTAGTAATTAGTCTTTGTGCTGCTCTTTGGTTGTTGTGCTATTTGTCAGAGCTTTTTTATTTGATCAAAGTAGCTAAGCTTTGTCTTAACTAATCAATTTCGGGTTTGAAGTCTTTGGATAAACCTTAGCTTTTTAAGAGATTATTACTGTGCTGCTAAGGATACTGGGGGTGGGAGAAAGAAATAAAAGATGGTATCTAATGTTGACCCCATAGGAGAAGCTGCAAAAATTCTGTACTGTAGGTAATAGCGAAGCAGGCTTTTGTGTTGCAGTGCTGGTGTGGAAGCCTAACCTAGGAAAACAGCATGAACTGAATTTGTCTGTCCAGATTCAGAGGGAAAAATAATTAAAAACAGAAGACTGGTTTAAACGTCATGTTTAACACTGGTGTTTTAGAATGTATTAAAGTCTATATGTTAGATTTTGGTAGTGGTTTTTGGGAGGTTCTTGCTCTCAGTGAAACTTATTTCATTAATGACTCCCTTGTATTTGTGTAACTTTTGTTTCTATACTTCAGATACATTGAAGATTTCTGGTACAGAAAACCCTGAGCACATTTTCAGGAGAAGCCTTTCTTCACCCCCCTCTACAGAGACTTCTGGTAAGTACTGCTTGGCTAAATTCTGGGAAATAAGATTAGGTACATTATATAAAATACATTCCCCTTAGATCATTGACTTAGATAATCTTGTTTATGTTAAATAATCATCTCACAGTGGTACTGCTTCCTCACTTGCTTGAAACTAAGGTCAGACATTAATTTTCTGACTGACAAATGAACTTCTATCCAGGAGAGTGTTCCCTTGCGGTCTCTATTAGCAGCCATTTGGCTACTGAGAGCCCTGCGAATGAAGAGCTTTTATTCATTGATTTTCCCGAAACCAAGTAATCTACTGTATCTGCTATCATCTTTCATGGAAAAGATGACATATGGCTCTTGCTTGGCTGATTGTCCCAAAGAGCACATAACGTGACTTTATTGCTTTTAGGGGAATATTTTCAGAGTGGGTAATAAAGGTGATTTATCATTGAATGCACTGTTGAGGCATTTATGATGCTCTGCTGTTTTGATCCCACAGCGTTTGTTTCAGTGAGCTTCAGCTGTCTGTCCTGTAAATGTCTTCCTCTGAGACAGTTGTTTAGCTTAGCTTTATATTCAAGGCAGAGAAACTAGAACTTCTTGGCTGAATTCAGGAAGGAAGGCATTTATCTAGGTAGCTGAGTAGCAGACTGACCATGCTTGGGAGGTCACACGTAGGTACGGTACTGATTATGGAGATACTGTTAACATAGAAGTCACAAAACTGAATAGTCAGAATAAAGCTATCCCAGATACTTTAGAAGATACATTTATTTCCTATGGTGGCTGTTCAATAACTGGGGAAGTGAAAGTGTGATTGTGGAGTTAGAGAGAAGGGAGGCAGGATGAGGGAGCCTGCAGTGCTATGGCCTTTCCCCAGGGTGAGTTTTCTAACACTTCTTGCTAGCAAGTGAAGTTACCTGTATGTATAGCAGAGAAGAAAGGCCAGAGGGTTTTTTATCAGCTTGGTTAATTTTTAACAATAGAGAACTTATTTGCTTCCTCTCCAGTTTCTGCTATGTGAATGTATGATGTTCTTACTGGGCTTGGTGACTTCTCTGCTGCTGTCCAGAAGAATAACAGCAGGACAAGGGGAAATGGTTTGAAGCTGAAGGAGGGAAGATTGAGGTTGGATGTCAGGGGGAAGTTCTTGACAGAGAGAGTGGTGAGGTGCTGGAACAGCTGCCCAGAGAGGCTGTGGATGCCCCGTCCATCCCTGGAGGTGTTCAAGGCCAGGTTGGATGGGGCCCTGGGCAGCCTGGGCTGGTTTGAAATGTGGAGGTTGGTGGCCCTGCGTGTGGCAGGGGGTTGGAGCTTCATGATCCTTGAGGTCCCTTCCAACCCTGGCCATTCTGTGATTCTGTGGTGATCAGCAGACCTTCTTTCTGAACCAGGGAAAGAAAGGGAAAATATTGAAGAGATTCATGGCCTTCTGCCTTTATTTTCTTATGTGCTAGGTTGCTTCTCACTGTGTGTTAGCAAATGTACCAGCAAACTTGATTTGGTGGTGAATTAAATAATGCTTGCTTGAGTCTTGGAACACAGATGCTTTTTCCCGTGGGTAAATGCAGTTCTTAAGTGAAAACTGCCTGTGCAGCCTGGTTTTAAGTTAGAGTCTGTGCATAAAAGCTTTTATGTGGAAGGATCCCTGCATGCTTAACAGTGATACTGTCCATTTGTCCTTCCTCTCTCCTCTGTCTGTCCTAAGTGTTATGTCAGGGTTCACCAAGCTTAGCAGAGAAAGCAAATTAATTTTTCCTGACCGAAGAGCGTATCTGATAGAGTAATTATGATTTGCCTCAGTTAACAGAGCTGATTTCTAGGCTGTGGTCACTGCTTAACTTGCACAGAAGGTATTCTGGTGTCTGTAATAAAAATATCGTGATCCTATTTCAGATTCTGTTCTGCTGCCATGCTGTGCATTCGCACTTGTGGAGATACTGATTATGTTGACTACTAATTCTGAGGAAAGGGAAATACCCTTTATTAGAGTCAGACAGGAGCTATTATCTCAATAATATCTCCTTGATTTGCTTGGCTGATTAGAAATAACAAAAAATGCTGGAAGTGATTTTGGAGAAGACACTTTTGCATCAGTTGCTCCTGAGGTTTGAATGTCGACTTGTTTGTTGGCTGGCTGGCTTCAAATGTGGCAGTTATGTGAATGAGGGTGGTAAGTGATGAAATACAATCCTGCCAACCCGTGCTAGTCTGCCTTAAGTGCACTGATGCTTTATGTGGAGGAAGATGTCATTAGGTCACGTGGGGCAACTGAACTGGTGGACAAAAGAATTAGATGAACTAAATTAAACAGTGGCATCTTTTTTAGGTGATAACTTCATCAGCATTACTTATGGCTCCTGGCCACAAGTGTTCCTGACCTAATTTTTTCAGGTTATATAGCAGTTATCTTTGTGTTTTTATTTGTTGCTTTTTTTTTTTTAATCAAGAAGAAAAGCTGATTTGCCTTTCTTCAGAGCTAAAACCCTCACATGCAGTGTGAAATGGTACAGATACACCTGAATAGGTGACCTGAAGAGGTGACTAGCCTATGAGAAAGAGCTCTGCTAGCTTGGGAGCACAAGCACGCTGCCTCTGGCTGCTGCATGCTAGTGGGAAGAAACTTGTTTGGGAGAAACTGCTCTGTAGCTGCAAGCAGGTGTCCTTGCTTTCTGTGACATACGTTGTTTATTCTGAAACGTGATGCTTTATTGTCTCCTGCATTAAGAAAAGCAGGTAGCTGTGAGTGAGTACTCAGAAGGAAGGAGACAGCTGAAGTGCTGCCAAGGAATATGTCAGTTGCCATTGTTTTTGCAGTGACTTCCATGCCAGCAGTGTGTGGGATACCAGTGAGCATGTGTTCATCAAACAGGATTGCATTCCGCTCTTGAGTTTCCCACTGCCTTCTGTTCTTTTGAGTCAACAGTTCTAGTTAAAGCTTGTTCTGCTATATCCTTCCTAACTCCCATTTGAGCAACAAGACAGTTTAATTAATTGCTGTGTGGGAAGCTTGTATCTGTGACTGAGATTAAAGGCTCCTACTTTGAATAGAAATCTAGTAGACGTTCTTTCACTCTTAGAATCCCTCCTTTTTTTCTTTTCTCTGATTCTGAATATGCAGAGCCAGTAGTGGATGATGTTCTTCATCCTACATGGCCCTCATCAGATCATTTAGGTTTTAGCTGGATAGTATGTGTTTAGATTTAAAATGCACTTGATGCATGGGGTGTTAGTATTTATGCTGACACTATGATTTGCTGGGCAGCATAGTTGACAAGCAGTCAGATTAGTCCATATGGAGTTCAGTGCTGCTTCTGTCCCAGCACTTCTTGCTTATAATAATTTGGGGACTGCAGCGTTGCAATATAGATCTCTACTGTGTATGACATTCAGTTCCTCGTGGGAAGAGCACTTTTCCTGGTTGTGTGGTTTGTAAGTTTTGCTGGTGGTATCTTTGGGTCAGCTTGTTGGGGTTTTGTGTTTCTTTGTTTGTTTTGTTTGGAGATTGATGATTTTGTAATGTTACAATCCTGCTGACAGATGTGGATTTATTACATGCAGAAGAGTTGTTCATGTTTGTAGGCAGCATGGAAAGGACTTTCCTCACGCAGGTCTGAATCCCTGGTACTGTTGGATTCTTTCTTTGTCTGAAAAATATCTCTATGATAGGAATCTTTTCTGAAAACAGTTTATTTCCTGAGATATTTTTGGATGTTGAAATACGATAGGAGTTGTTACAGGTTTATTTGTTAAAGGAAGCTGTATTCTCTGCGTGGTTCTTAGCTATCTAACAGAGTTGAACTTTTGTGTGAGTCATCAGGCTGCTATGTGGGTATCCTGCTTAAGGTAATTAATCAGAAGTGCTTTCCAGTTATGTCTGTGTTATTGAGTGTCTCAGACAAATACCTAGAAAGTGCTTGGAACTGCCAAGGAGCTAATGTAATTAAATGTGTTAAACATTAGCAGGTAAGGACCAGAAGTTTTGAGTGACTGCCAATGTATGCATGAAGTGAGACCTGCAAGAGAAGTCCTTATGTGTCTCTGAGAATGCAAGGCGCATTGAGAGTTTGGACCAACTGTAGAAAAGATCCCAAATAACTTTCAGGCATGGATGGAAGCGTAGGGAGTGATTTTCATGGAGAGACTCCAAGGGAACTTGATGATCATAATATTTTCTTTACGAAAACTTGCAATGCAATGGTATAAAACGTTCTTTGGTTTAGACAAAAGTTTGAAAGCATTGTTTTCTGGAAACACTGAGGCAAATCTGTAAATTTGGTGGGAATGCCTGATGAGCTTCAGATCCAGAATGATTTTGATGTGGGAATCTTGGTACATATTGTGTTCATGAGCTCAAATCAGAAAATCAGAAATTCGTGTCGGACCTTCCAGGTCAAACAGAAGCAGGAAATACATTGGAACACGAAGGTGCCACTTTGTTTAGTCCATGACTTCTGAAATACACAGGCATGCACATAACGTTGCTTGAATTTTTATGCTGCTTGGTATTTCTAAGGTACTCTAAACATGGGAATATTGAAAAGAAAATTCTGTGTTGCTCCTAGGTACTTCCAGCGGTGCGAAGTCAGACATGGACATGGCATATGAGAGAGCCAGAGTGCACTTCAGCCCAGAGGAGGCTTCCAGCAGTCCTGTTGTGGGCAAGGTGTGTGTTTCATTTGGAGAATCCAGCATATTTTTCACCCTGTACCTCCTTACTCTTCCTTTGAGTAATTTGAATGTATTAATCAGAGTATGAGTTGTGGCGTTTGTTTTATCTTGTATTGGATTGTTCTAAACTTGCAGCATGTTTTTGGTTTTTTAGTGAAAATCTTGAAACTCTCTGGAATTCCCCCTGTGTAGTAAAGGCGATTTCCTCATCAAGACAAGGGAAATTTCCCTTGTCACTGGTGCAACTTCTTGATTTTTAGACGTTACCTTCCTCTGACTCATGGAGAGGGTTGTTTGGAGCCATGTTGTATCAGTCAGAACTGCTGTGCAGCAAGGAGTTAAAGACCTGTATAAACCTGTGAACTTCCTGTCAGACTTCCAGTCGTGATTTATAAATCTGTTCTTGTGGCATGCTTTATTTACAAAGGCTTATCTGGAAATTAGAGCACAGGAATATTCTGGGACCATAAAACTTTTAAAACCAGAATCTGAGAAGAAACTGTGTCTCAGTTTGCCCTCAATGGTTATTTTATCTTTCTCCATCTTTGCATGCTATGCTGATGGAGTTTGAGTTCCATGAAGTTGGCAGTTTCTGGAAAGTCACACTTTTCTCTTTCATAAACTGTGATAAGTTTCTTTGTTTCACTAGTGTCAAGTTTTGCATAAAGGAATAAGATAATGCAATTAGCAAGCTGTTTCTGTTTAGGAAACCAACCTTTTTCTTTTTTTTTTTTTTTCCTCCTCTCCTTAGGCCACCAGTTGTGGTGGTTGTGATATTGAGAGTATTTGCTGCTTAGGTGCCAGTCTTAATATTCAGAATGCTTGTTTTCTGTGTTTGATGCAGTCCATACTGAAGAAGACTGTGACGGTGACAAAAACTCCTCTAGCAGTGTTCCATTACACTGATCGTGAGCTTGCTGCACAGGAATCCTCTAGTAGCAAACCCATCGATGCCATCTTCGAAGCAGCGAAGAAAGACCTTTCAACCTTGATGAAACTTGATGTAAG
The DNA here is from genome assembly GCA_037305975.1 of Chrysolophus pictus. Lineage (NCBI taxonomy): Eukaryota > Metazoa > Chordata > Aves > Galliformes > Phasianidae > Chrysolophus > Chrysolophus pictus. The sequence continues at coordinate 8,827,813 of CM074592.1, read as the reverse complement.
TTATTGCAGGGAAAAAACGGCCTTGTTCTTGCTTTTCATCTCATTCTGCCAGGCATTAGAAAGTAAATTGTCTCCCAAATACGCTATAGACCAGCTGAGTGTTTTATTCTCTGTTCTGTTGATGTTATTAGTGGGACTGAAATAAATCTGAATTATTCGGCTGTTTGAAAAGCCCGTACTGAAGTGCACTGCATGAATTTTTTCTCACTATGCACACATTTGTGCATAGAGAAGTGTGCAATTTCTGCCACACTGTAATTTCATGCTCTTGTATACTGTGTGAATAAGCTATATGAAGGCATTCGGGCAGTGCCTGGGTCTATTAATCCTCTTGGCATTGCACCTAAGTGTCTCATTTGATTTCAGAACTGAATGTCTGTGTTTGGCTGTCGGCTATGAAAGCATTTCATAACAGTGACTGTGTGCCATGTCTGTTCCAGGTTTTAAGTGCCTGATGCCCTCACAGTTGTCATTATTGAGTTCACCTTTCCTTGTCACCTTCATGTTCAGAATGAACAAGACTGTCTGTTTTCATTGTTCCTATGATTCCAGTTGCATTTCATTTCATTGCTTTGGAGTTGTGTCTGTTGATGGAACTAATCACACAACTTGAAAATCGTACAGCTGTCTGAATTGATCACAGATATCCTACATTTATTGCAGTGTGTGTTTTAGTAACTGTTATGCATTGATGCTGCCAGAGGCTTTGGCACAGCCACTGCAACCTCCTCTTCTGGTTTAAGAGCTCTCACCAAATGACACCTGCTTTACTGTCAGCACAATTTCAAGTACTTCAGTTCTGGATTCTCATGTTTCTTGTGGATTTCTGACATTTCTCTCACAAATTCAAAATCTTGTTCATGATCTCTCAGGAGGTAGTGAGACTTGAGATGCAGGCTCTGTGTTGTTGCTGGTTTTACTCAGACATACAGTACTGTCTGTTAGTCTCCAGCAGAACTGTCTTAAGACACATGTTCAACTTTTCAAGCCTTTGTCAGCATGAGAAATGACAACCTGTTTTACAGGAAATTCTTGTAACAATTCGAGTAAAATAGAACTGCATGCTTTCATCTGCTCTGTTCAGCCTTGCATTCTTGTTAAGGCTGTTCTCAGGCTTTGCTTGCATAAACACTGTGTGTCCAGCATGCAGCTGGTAGTTTCCTGTTTTGCCACTTCAGATCCCAAGCAAAAATTCCAAAACCACTGAAGCTACCAAGTGCAAAACATTCAAACATTCATTTTTGAACCTAGGCAAAATCTTTGAGTAATTAACAGCTAAGCGATTAGAGTTGAAGTTAATTGGAATAGTCTCACAGGCAATCTTTTAACACGAAGATCTAAATGATAATGTAACAGGGTAGGCTTTTTGAACTCTTGATATTATAGCAGCTCTGGTTTCACAGGATAAGAATCTGCTGCTAAATGCTGGAAACGTTGTTTAAAGGTCATGGTTAATTTCTCCTGCATGGTGTAGCACAAGCTGATTCTTCTACGGGCAGTGGAAGAAAACTAACTCTGTAAAATTTATATTCAATGTATTTACACCAATGAAAACTGAATTGTTGGAGCTCTTCTCTTAAATGAGCTCAGGTATTTTATTTCTTAGCTGACTAGAGGCATTTTGAGATGCTGTTTTTCAGAGCAGCCAATTGCAGTGAATAAAATCGATGTTTTGATGGCAGATGGTGCTGCTTTTTTTCATATCACGATACTGAGAGAGAAGAAGAGATAATATAGTGGAGTGGCAGTATTACTTCAAATGACCCTTAGTTACATGACTGCATAGTTCAGATGTTTTTCCTTTGTATTAAATAACTTGAATTCCTTGGGACTTTGTCATGGGCTCTTTTCAGTCTGCTACAACTCTTGTATATGCTTGGCTTTACCTGCAGTTATGAGTTAAAGAATGCTGGAGGGCATATCTTCTGCATGAGTTTTATGGGAATTGAGTCATTTTCTTTGACCAAAAAAAAAGTCTGTCCCAGTTAATTACTGCTTTCCTTTATAAGTGGTTTGTGTTTTCACTTCTGTATCATGAACCTCTACTAATTTATTGTCTGTTATGGTAACAGAAAGGTAGAACCTCGCTGTGAAATTCACTCTGTTGTGTTAGAAACTTTCTTTACAAGCTTCTGGCTGGGAGCTGGTGTGGAGGAGGTTGATGCAAGGAACTTTGTTCAGCTCAAGCTACAAAACTGTGCAATGCTGGACTTGGATTTGCTGGTCTTCTCTGTTGAAAAGGGGAGATGGATCATGTCTGTGATTCCTGTTTGTCAGCTCTTTTATTGCCTCATCAGAGAGGTAATGTCAAAAGTAAGATTTCAAGGACAGCTTGGAGGTTGCTAAGTCGTCTTCTGTGCAGAATCAAACACTGAGTCATTCCTGGTTTTGTCTAAACTGTTCTTAATGATCTCTGGTGACAAGGGCTTCACAGCTTTGTTGCAAACTATTCCAGTACTTCAGTAGTCTTACATAGGAAGAACATCTTTGTAAGGATTCTTAGCACTAATGCAGCCAAAAAAAAGCAATGACAGTTTGTAAGTAGATGTGGTTAGGGAGCTTATGTGTCTTTACTGTGGGGTACTTTCATAATTAAGAATTTTATATAGGTAATCCTATACAACCATAAGTGTAAATATAGGCAAAAAAAAAATGGAAATTAGTTGAGTTGATATTGCTGAACTGAAATATTTTGACAAGTGCTTGGGTTATTTTTATTGGATATATTCCCATGAAACAGTTTGGTTTCAATAAAACTTTTTTTTTCGATGAAAATCTGTTCTTCTTATCAGCTGTAGGTGTAAAGAAAAAATCTGATTATTTTTCTTGCTCTATTTTTCTCAACTGAAAGTTATAAAAGCCTGCCATGGCAGTTACAATGGCAAAGTGTTCACATCTCAGCTGCAGTAAGGTAATGTTTGTAGGCAAGTTGTTGTGCCTGCATGCCCTGAATTGTATGTCAGTGTGCTTCCAGCTCTTGCTGTTAGTGGCTAAAGCACTGCTAATGTGACTCAAGAGCCAGGATTTGCTCTGCCTGTTCTGATGAGGATAACAGAATGCTGAGCTGTGGAAGGTGTGCTGGTTTGGGTAGGTTGGAAGGTTTTGCTGAACAAAGGAGTCCTGAAGTGTTCAGGTTTGGTTCTTAACAATATGCAGGATGCCAAATAGGATGGGTGGCTCTTTGAGATGAAGCAGAGGTGTGTGACAAGGGAGGGGCTCTGGCTGTGCACTGAGTGCTGCCTCATTGCGTCCTGTTCCTCCATGATGTAGACCAGTCTCTTCTGCTTTTACCTCCTTCTGAAAATGGTGTTTTATGATTTTCGGGGCTCTAATGCAGATCACTTTCCATTATATACTCTACAGGAGTCTGGGGCACAAGTGGAAGATACAAATTCATTTAGAGTTTAAGTTTGGTGAACAGAAAAGAACTGAACTTTTTTCCTTCTGGAAGAAATGACTCTTGGATAGAGAAATACAACAATTATGATATTTTAGGGAGGGTAACATACTTTAAAACATCATCTTTCAGGAATTTTATTTCCAATTTTCTTTGTTTAAATGCATCCTCACATTGAATCTTTATCAGGGAACCAACAAATAAATTGCATTTCTCCATCCCCTTCTCCAGGATCCTTCCTTGCTGAATGACAGAGTGACACTGCATCAGGTTACTGCTGGGACTGTGCTGTCAAGGCAGGGAGATCAGGTGGGTGAGCACCCTCAGGGGGTGGGGGGGAGAGAAAACACGAGGGTCTGGTTTGGTCTTTTGTTCCCACCATAGGAGAGGAAAAGACAAAGACTCTGAACAAAAATGCTCCCTCACCTTGGCCTATCCCAAGCCTTCTTATTACCAAGCAATCCCAGCTCTCAGCTTCTCCTCATATGCAGAGTTACAGTGTGGCCAGAGCTTCAGTGAAAATCTTGTACTCCTCTTTTTACCTTTTATGCCCCTTCATGAACAGGTATGCTGGCCAAACAGCTTTTTATTTTTTTTTTTTCCCTCATATTTTTTTTACAGGCTCTGTGCTGCAGGCCTTGGTGTTATTACTCCATGTTATTTGTTTTTAGCAAAGTATGTTCAGGATATAATGTGTTTATAATAATACAATGGAAATAGACAAGCTTATGCAAAGCAAATGAGGGGCAGGCACAACTAGAATGCTGCTATATTCTGTTTTGCTGAACTGCAGTATCTCTCACTGTGCTGCAGTGATTACCCCACTATTTCCATTCCCAATCCTGTTTTTATTTCTTGAGCTCTTACAGATGAAGATTCAATTTTTCATAACCGTGCAAAGAGAAACACATTTTTCAATATTGTGGCCATTCAGTTTTAAATATTCATAACCTTTTAATAATTCACTGTCGTATTTTACTTTATCACCTAACGGTTTAAAAGCTGCAGAGGGCCTTCTGGAAAACAGATTGGCCATGATAGTACTTTCATTGTGATAATTGCTTTTGAAATCTTTGGGGACTTCATTGAGCTTTGTCTCCATTTTCTCCAGGATGTTAATGTTTGCTTTGTGGTCTCGGGGATGCTTCACGTGTACCAACAGAAGATCGACTCTGAGGAGGACACCTGCCTGTTCATTACTCACCCAGGAGAACTCGTGGGCCAGCTTGCTGTTCTCACTGGGGAACCATTGATTTTCACCATCAAGGCCAATCGAGACTGCAGCTTCCTGTCTATTTCCAAGTCCCACTTCTACGAGTAAGTTCTGCCATGGAAACTAGTATTTAATTTTTTGAAATGTATTTTATGACTCTTTTGAACCAACAGTGAGTGATTAATGTATGTACAGTGCAATTCTACAACAATACAACTTGTAGTGACTCAAGAAAACTTATGTGAGCTTTTAAATGCTCAGATGAGCTCTGACCCATCTATCAGAAGGTTTTTTATCTTCAGCAAGAGGTAATGCAGGGAACGTGGCACTATTAAATGGCGATTATCTCCTTCATTCTAGGTTTACAGAGCATTTTGCCCAGTGGGGTGTGATTTATGGCCTGAGATTCACAGACTTAATAATCCAAATAAGTGAATCCGGCCAGAGACTGTTCTTTGCTGACTTAAGCACTTTTTTGTCAGGCCATTTTCCTGAGCACATGATTCCTTTTTTGCTGGAGAACTGTATCAGTTCTCTTTCTCTCTCAACTCTTTCTGATTCCATCAGAGTTGATTGGCCCAGGTAGGTGTTGTGAGTAACTGGTCTTGGTGTAACTATAGGTGACAGTGCTCACCAACAGCACAGGTCAAAGAATAATGCTCCTGTGCAAAATGGATTCCTTTCTGGAAATAATACTTGACTTTTGACTTAAAGTGAGTGATGATAGTAGTAGTTAAAACCCTCACCCAGACACACCCACCACTGGTAAATGTCTGTGGCTAGTCTCAGTGTCCTGTATCAGTGATGAGTGTTCTTGATTCTACAATGTAGCTATGAAGCTATTGTTAAGACAGTAGTTCACAAACATGATTTTAATCAAATACCTCAATTTCTAAACTACTTCTTCAGCTACTTCTTGAGTGTGCTATCAGTCTGGAGTTGGGCTTCTTCAAGTAGTCTTTTCTAGGCTGCTACTATGTTATGTAGTTCTGTGTACTTTTTACTTTCTAAGTAATTTTAATTGTGTGCTTGTGTTCCTAATAATTTCTACCAGAGTCTTATTCTGTAGCCTTGTCTTTCTTCCTCAGGCAAAAGATTGTATTCTGCAAAACTGAATACACTGCTCTTGGTTGATCAGCTGTATATTTGCAAGTCTGTGTGTTGGATATCAAATATTTGGTTTAATTTCTGATAGGTACTCCCCTGTTGTCCCATCCCATGAGGTATTAGATACGTTTCCACTGAACTTTTAGTTCTTTATTGTTTTCCAACTTGTTCTTAACTGGAAATTACATTTTGTATTCTCAGTCAACCATCAAATTTCTGCCTTTTTCCTGTCTTCTGCAGTTCTGATATCTGATAGAGTCCTGGGCAGACTCTCTTACTTGCTTGAGAGCATTTTTGTGATGTTTCCCTTCTTATCTACTAAGAATTGAGTTGTCTTTTGTTTATGTCAACTTCCATCTTTGCTTCCATGAATCTGTCAGTGATCTCTAACACGACAGAGTACCACCTTGTCATCATTTTGTGGACCTTTCCATATCTTTCTTTTTCTCTTTAAAATGTCTGTTGCCCATTCACTGCATTTTACTGTCTCTATGAATCTTTCAGCATTCAACCATCACGGTTTTTCATGAAGTCATTTCTAACTCTTGTTCCCATATTTAAAAATGTCATTGCAGAGAGTCTTTCACAAGCATCTGCCTTCATCATCTGTTTTATTTTTGCTTCAAACTCTCTGAGAAAAGAGACTTGTTGCTAAAGCTTTATTTCTCACTTTTTATGCAAACATTTTGTGTGTAGTCCTGCAATCATAGACTTTCTCTCAGAATCTTGCAGGTTTGAGTTATATGTTTCTGTGATCTGATCTTACTGACCAGAAGTAATTTGACCAGAACCTTCATTACTCTCATTGTTCTCCAACAACTCTTTCTTCCTTTCTTGTCACATACATTACTCTTTCTCTGAGCTGTCCCAGAACACTGGCTGTTTTTTCTCAGTAGTTAATGAGAAGGTGAAGCAGAAAGAACGTGGTCAATAGAGGCCGTCAGGCAAAGAGCACAGAAATGGAAGTAGCTCAGGGTGCAGAATTGCAGGTTGGATGTTGCACGAGAGATGAAGTCCTTTTCACTGAAACCTTGCAGCAGGAGCCTTTCATGTGATGCTAATGTGCCTAAATAATGATCTGTACATGCAAAGTTTAAGTACAGGGCTGACACAAGCTAATTATACACTTTATACCTTAAATGTTTTGCTATTTTGCTAAATTGATGTGCTAAAAGTACAGTGCCTGCACTGCAACTGCTGGTGTCTTCTGGTGAATAATGTAACTGAGGCTCTCTTGAGGAATATGCTCAGATTCCTCAGTACTGGGAGTAGGACTCTGTCACACTTTTCCTTCGGTGGATTTCACAGTTTGGAGTCTAATCACGTATGTTTGCCAGAGAAGTAGAAGTGCTTCGATTTTTATTTTGTATTGCTAGCCAAGCTGAGCATCAAATCGCATCCACAGCCACAAGAATATCTGCATGATGTATCCCAGGCTGTCACAGGCACCAGAGTAGCCCTTTCATTTTGGTAGTTGGTTAGCTTGCTAACAAATAATCGTCAGAGGAACCCTTCAGCAGCAGACTTTTGTAATAGAGAGCTTTGGCTTTTCATTTTCCCCATGCCAGGCATGTGCCAAGCAGAAGAGAAAGGTGAAAATGCCCCCTAAAAGGAAGTAAACTAAGCTGAAAATGTAGAGAAAAATCCACTTGTCTCGTGCATGAGGGTGGACTGTTACCTTCCATGCTAATATACTCTTGAAGCTGTATAGCACTCGGTGAAATAATAAACAGCTCAGGTCTGGAATAAAAGCAGCCTCTCTCCAGTTTACATTTAGAGTGCATTAAGTATTAAGATACATATCTTGAGGGAGGGAAAGGTATAAATGGCTTTTATTGATCACAGCAGTCAGCCTGTGTGGGAGGAGACTTTGAGAGTGGAATAAGCTAGTAGAGTAAAAATAATGAGCTAAAGCATTCAGGAGATTTCAGGGAGTTTATTTAACCTTTAGAGCAGCTGAGAAGGCGTTGTTGTAGACTGGGATTTTTGTGTGCATTAAGGGATTAGGGCTTTTTGCTTTCTGGTGTTTATTCTGGGGTGCCTTTTCCAGTTTCTTTGTCCTTTCCCCCAAGTCACTGTTAGTGTGGTAAAGCTTCTGTAAGGTAACGCGTTGCTTGCGAGTGCAATAGTAGCTTACCAAAACCTGGGTTGTCTGTAGGCATCTTGGGTAGGGGACAGTGAGGGCATGGAAACCTCAGGGCAAGATGGAAGGGACAGGAGAGGAAAGCTGCCTCACAGTTCTGTAATCCTGTTTTGATGGCTGAACTTTAAGTAGTTGTTTAGCTCACCTTGCAGCATGTGTGAGTGCACAGACGTGAGCATGGTGAGTTCAAGACAGAGTAGGGATATAATTCTGTGAATCTTTTCTGTTTCAAATTCAGAGGTTTTAGTTGAAGAAATTCTAAACTTTATTATTGCAAAAAGAGGACCTTGAGGAACTGGATAAGTACAGTGGTCGTGTGACAAACATGAAAGCTCCCTATGGTACCCATGCATGCTGCACTTGATGCACAGTGGTGGCCAGCTCTGGATCTCTTGCTGCAGCTGCTGGACTAATCAATGGTAGAACTGACATGCTCAAAACACTATGGGGCAGTTTCTGTGCTTCATCCAGGCAGGGAAGAGCTCTCGGTGTGTCTGCTTTTGATACCACATTCAGGGATGACGTGTCAGCATTCAGACTTTCTCTAAATTCTCCTAGGTTACAACGAGCTGTATTTCAGCTGAGGAACAAAGGCTGCCTGTGCTACTTCCATGCCATTCTCCCTGCCTTTCTGTTTTATAGGGTAAGAAGGTTAACTGTGGCACTCACAACATTTGTGCTTAGTGAGAATTCCCACACGTGCAGGGTCTCCTAGGCAGAATGTCTGGAACACTGATGCAGGAAAAAAATACTGTGTATTTCAGACTTTCTTTTTTCTCCCCATGCGTGGCTCTAACATGACTGTCATCTTCCTCTGTGTGTCCTTTGTGTACTGGCTCTGCATATGCTTACCCACTTGTTTCTTTCTGAATTGTGCTGCTTCTTTGTGAGATGCCCATTTTTATGGTAGCGTGCCACGATCCTCCAAGAGCTCAATTGCTCTTGATGTTGCAGAGGAACGGAAAAGATGTCCTAATGGGTGTGCATCTAGAGAAACGTGCAATCAGCTCACTGCTGTGGAGTGGTTCTTCAGTAAGAATTGGAGTGCTTACTCAGAAGGTGCCAGGTCACAGTGATCCTCATTCGAAAAGGAAAGAAAGAAAAACGTTCGCTGGTGTCTGTGAGAGCTGTTTACCTCAAGCCTAGCAGTCAGTGCAGAATTCGCGTTTATCACTAACAGAATATTCCCAACGTTTTTCAGCTAAGGGAAGTGCTAGATTATCTGGTTTATTTAATGCTAGGGGCCTTTCAGCATCACTCAGAAGATTCAGTATGAAGATCAGAAGCTTTGTTAGTTGTGGTCTTTGCAAAGGGAAAAGGGAACTTTTGAAATAACATCTGGGGGAAAACTGAGAGCACATTTGAGAGATGTAGAGGTGCAGAATGGCAGAGAGAAACAATCTTCAGGACAACAAGAATGTTATCCTGAGTCAGGTCCGTTGTTTCTGAGTAGGAATTTTGGAGACTGGTCCATAAACAAGGGCTAGCTGTCACCCATCTCTGCCTGGATTGTTGTGTGTGTACCTATTTCTTCCTTTGGGAAGTACTTAAATAATGCTTCTTGTCTTCTAGGATAATGCGAGAGCAGCCAAGTGTTGTGCTCGGCGTGGCCCACACTGTTGTGAAGAGAATGTCCTCATTTGTGAGGCAAATTGACTTTGCCCTGGATTGGATGGAAGTTGAGGCTGGGCGAGCTGTGTACAGGTAAGATGTGGACAAAATTGGATGCTCTTTGTTTAATCCAACCTTAATGATTCCGTGATTATCTAATATTCAGGTTTTCAGAGTTAAGGAGCTACGCTTCCTTGGCAATATATGGAATAAAAGCTCTTGGATTCAATTTATCAACTATTTCATCAGGTTTTATCTGTTTTTGTATGCTGAGATTTTTCTTTTTCTGCAGCACACTTCAACATTGCTTTTGTCACTCGTCTCCAGGAGTTGTTCAAGTTCTTCTCTTCCTCATCCTTCGTGTCATCTTGACACGTTTTTAAAGTGGCTTAAGAGATTAAGACACAGCCACTGTATGTTCTGGTATAATTTCTGCATTTCCAAGGGCATGAATATCATCCACAGAGCTTTTTGGTCTTTCCAAAATAAACAACAGAACTGAAATAGAATTTGTTTAGAAATATTTAATAGTAAACTGAGAACAGGAATTGCATTTTAAGTTTCAGGGTAGAAGTTTTCCTTGGGAAAGCTTGTTTTTATGAATTTTGTACTAGGATGCAATTATTCATTGTATGATTGCAGTGGTGCAAAGGTCAAATTTAGTATGTGTACCATATAACTGTAATTTTAATGTATATTACAATTCCTGCAGCACTAATGCTAATGGAAGTTTGTCATTACTTTCTGTGTCAAAACAGATGTAACAGTAAAGATCTTGTTAAAAGCTTTTGGAATTCCGTGCATTAATTTTAGTTCTACTACAGAAGCATTGCACGTGGTCCATGTGCTGTGTTGTGCTGGAAATCTGAATGCCAGATAGCATTCTTAGTCCTGCAGACTTGATGTTTCAAAACCTTACTGATCAACAGCACTGAGCTGAATCTAAATTCAGCTGAGCCACTCAAGTTTTTTTTTTCTTTTGGACCTGCAGACTTTCTCTGTGCATCCATATCAATTTTGCAGTGGCAGCAAGCACCTGCTGTACTCAGCAAGGAGCCTCTTCTCTCCTCCAGAGAGCACTTGCATTTTGGCTATCTATATCTGGATCATCCAGTTCAAACCCAGCGTCATCCAGTTGTTCAAAGCCTGTTCATTTCAACCTACATCCAAGTCACTTTTTAACGGATGTTTTTCACTTTCCTGTTTCCTTGTTCTGTTTAAATGTTGATCAAACTTTTTTTCTCGTGGTCTCTAAGCTTATTAAGAAGAGATGAAGAAGACTTTGGATGCGTTGCTGAGCAGTGATAATTCACTTGATTGTTCTTTCTGTAGGCAGGGTGACAAGTCAGACTGCACATACATCGTCTTGAACGGACGGCTGCGCTCCGTCATACGGATGGATGATGGAAAGAAGCACCTGACTGGTGAATATGGCCGAGGAGACTTAATTGGAGTGGTAAGAGTCAGTTTTGGAGAATGAATGGTTCAGCTGAGAAACTGGTACTGCCCCACACAAAACACTCATACTCGCATCAGGTGGTAGACTTTTCACAAGTTGAGAAGATGAAGTTGCTTCTATCTGGAAATCCGTATGATGAAACATGGTTTAAAGAGGGGAAAAAAATAAAACCTTCTCCTCACAGATGAACAAAAATCCCCAGGCAACACTTGTTTTGTTTTGTTTTTCTAGTGTGGGTTACATTTGTTTCCACTGTGCAAGGAATGCAGCTGTTAAAATAATTCAGAAAGAACTGTGGGAATGTGCACTAAATACTGATTGAATAAATTTAGTATCATAGAAAGATTGAGTTGGCTTGGGCCACTGGATTCATCTAGACTAACGTCCTTTGAGTTAGCAGAGCTAATTTCAGGGCTTCATCAGACTGGTAAGAAACTGTACAGTACTGAAACAAATTTTGATTTCGAAACTGTAGTATTTATCCATGTTTAATTTATTTCCCCTGTTTGTGTTTTAGTTCCTCAGGTTTAGTGAAACGATTGAAATGGGAATCCCCCATCATAAGTAGTCACGATTTGCTTGACTTTTATATTTAAAACTAGAAGGCATCCAAAATGCTGAGGCTGTTTTTCCATCCTTCTTCTACTTTCTGAGTTGAAAACAAAATGTTTTAATAGTATTTATAGCCAGAATTGGTTTACTCTGAATAAAGAAAGCATGAGTTGGTATTAGTAGTACAGGAGGAAAGTCTTTACAGAGGTCAAGAGGGAGAGGAAGAACTCCTCCTCTGTTTTCCTTTAGAGAGCTGATTCAAGATCATACTGATTGCAAAAGGTGGTGATTTTGGTAGAGGTAAGACCCAGAAGTTGTATTCCCAGCATAGAAGAGGTCACTGCCAGGTTACCAATCAGTATGTGAGAATTGGTTGTTCCTGAATGCAGGTGGGTTGCAGAACTGGCCTGTGTCTGTTGTAAGACAAGGTCAGCTCCCAGTACCAGAGACCTGTGCTGCAAATACATCTCAGCTGTTTTGTTTGAGAGAAGTAAAAAGATTTCAAATAACAAGGGCAAAGATTTTGGGCCTTTTTAATGTGTGCCCAACTCACTTTGACTTGCCTGGTAACTTACAACTAAGTTGTATATTGTTCTGAAGTGAACGTGATAACAGTTCTGGTGGTATTCCCTGGAGAATGTGATGTGTTCTGAACTCGTGACTGCAGCATGTCTGTTCTAGTTACACGTGAGCAATAGTTCAGGATATCTCTACAGGATCAGTGCTTGGAGAAGCAGGTCTATTTTTGTAGACAGGCAAGCTCACAAGTTTTCTTTGGTTTTTTTGGGGGGATTGCTTCTTTGGGATACCTCATTGAGGGTAAAATGGTGTGGTTTGGCAGGAACAAAAGCTGAGATCTTTTGTGGCTAATTGTGCTGGTGTGAGGTCTTCTAGTGTGTGAATAAGGCTTTGACAGTTTTGAGGTGTCAGGCATTTCCTTGCTGTTAATTCCTTGCTCTTGTGTACTGGTTATAGTCACCAGCTCCCTGCCAGGCTTCTGGAGCTACCAGGTTAAAACAGCTGAGAGAAGTTTTGGATGATGATGATGGAGCATGTGGTCTAATCTCTCTCTCCCTGTGCAAGCAGGGGTGCCACCTTCAGCACAAGGTTTCATAGTGGCTCAGCTATCTGCTGAGGGAAGAGAGGTTGGTTCCATCTATGTCTGCCCTAGCAGTGCTGTGCTTGTGGGTCCCTTCCCAGGCATGGGTGAAGGAATACCGTATGACTTATGTCTGAACTACTCTGGATCTGAGTGATGACTTGAGTCATTCGAAGACTTCTGTGACTCCATGGACATCACCTACTCCTTCCTACCCATGGTTCCCAGGCCCACTGACTCATGCTGCCATTTGTTGAATGCATCTCGATGCTCTGCCTGTTTTTTGAAAACACGGGGGAGGATTTATAAAGATTGCCAAGATTAAAGGAGTCGTTCTTTGCAGAGGGCATTAGTAAAATGACATTTTTCCTTTTAAAGAGATTTGTTTATCCCATTCTGCAAGATCTAGTATAAGCCTTTAAAAACGTGCTGAAGGTTTTTTTGTTGTTGTCTTTTGTTTGTTTTCCAGAAAATGAAGTCACTAGAAGTGCCTAGGTGCTTCCAGGAATCAAATTAGTGCTTAGTATTGGTAGTTTGGTCAACCTGTGATGTGTACATCTCCAAAACTTCTCCAAGACCACCGTGTCACTCTGAGCTGTGTGCACGAACTAAAGATACAAGTCTTGTAATTGATGTATTTTTATTTACCTTTATCTCATATCTTTTAAGTGCTGTGTGTCATGCGCATAGGAAATGAGTATCTGTCTTTTCTGCTTTCAGAAGTGAAGTCCTGAAACATGAAGGGCTTCAGATAAGATGTAAATTTTCAAGCGTGTGTGTGCACTCCCAAGGATTAACTTGTGGCTCAAACTGCTTTGTTCCTTGCACTGCCTCAATGGCATCTGTTCCTGAGGTCTGTCAGTTTGAGGAGAGAGGAACAGATTAGAAACTGAAATTTGCTTTCCTCCTGTTGTTACTTGGAGTTTCCCTGAGTAGTTGTGTGTGGGGAAGATGGGAGCCCTCTTAGAGGGACTCTGCCAGCTGCTTTCTGCTGCTCATCCCACTAATGGGCACTTCTGCCTGTATCAGGTAATATCAGAACTTGTTTGAAAGCCTTCTGTCTGGTTTCCAGTGGGCAGCGATGAATCTACTCAATAATCCCCTCATGTTTAGATACAGTTTGTGACAGTGCTGTTGTGTCGAGGCTCTGGTTTGTCCCTTTTGGAGGAGACTCTTTTAACTTGTTGGTGCTAATTCCTACAGATGAGCTTGTGAAAAACCTTGGGATGTTAACAGTATAATGAAGCTATAAAGAAGTTATGTGAGCTAAAGGGTACCTCTGCTGGCATTGGCTCACCTGTGCCCAGCTGTCCTTCAGAGGAAATTAAATTCTAATTCTGCTGTGTTTGGTGCTAGGGATTCTCCTCACTAGGTTTAAAATGTTATATTGGTGTCTTTTTAGTTCTGATCTTGGCCAACTGCTGCATATTGAGGTTTTTACTCTTGATTTTGAACTCATTCATGGATTTTTTTTTTTCTTTTTGAGAAGGAGGATTCTTTTTCATTTGCATGTTCATTATGCCTGGTGGTATCAGGCAAACTGGCTCATTGGTTGACATGTAGCATTGGCCCCAGCACAGCTAATGAGACTGAGAGGAGCTCAGAAGAGTTCTTCTGTGCTGTTTGTTGTTTCTTTATTTGTGTGGGGGTTTATATTGATTTTGTTTGTTTGTTTTACAGTCCCAGGTAGGTTGTGGGATTACAGCCCCAAGCATGGGTTGAGGTGGGTGTTTCTTGCTTCTTGTGTTGTTGGACTGGCACTGCTAGATAAGAAGGAGAAGGAGGGAAAACAAAACAAACTAACGCTATCCTGCAGAATAATCTGCCAAAGAAAAGCTATTTGTATTCTGCCTGCTCCCTTCAAATATCTGGATGGGGATGGAACCTTCAATGTAATTAGCTTTTTATGAAAGTTAACATTTCGTCTTAAGTGAGTTCCTGAAGAAAAGCTGCAGTGTTTCTAAGATGACTGAATAGCAGGCAGCTCGCAGGGGAGTCGGTGGCAGCTGTTGAGCTTTTAATATGTTTAAAAGTGGGGCTGTTGCATGCCTTGTAGCTAGACTTATCTGTAGCCACCTGCTCCAGGAAACTGCTGCATCTTACCAGGAGACCAGCTGGCTGTCAGAAATGCCCTGCTGGGGAATTTGCTGCAGCGTTTTGGTTACTTCAAGACCCTTCCTGCCCCTCTAACACTCAGAACATCCCTTCTTACTTGGAGGATTTCATTCAGTTGTGGGTAGCAAAACAAGTGCAGAAAGGCATTTGTGCACTGCCGTTCTCCATGCAGGGCAGCACAAGAAGATGCACTGCCAGTGCTGCAGCATACCAGTTCTGCTGTGCAGGAAATCGTGCTCTACACTCTAGAAATAATGGCTGTTGCAGGTGTTTTTAGGTGCTGAGCTGTTCATCTCGTTAATGTTAACATAGCTCAGTGTGCATGGCTTTTTTTCTCTCTAAAAAGTTAAAACCCGAGATAATCTGTAAATGCCTTCTGGTTTCCTCAGGGGTTTGGAGCGCTGTCCTTTTGAAATGTACCACTGTTAGAAATGTTTAATTGCTGAGTAATCCTCAAAGGGAACACCGGTATCAGGATTACACTTGTCAGGCTTTTATTCCTTATCAGTATTAATGCTGCCATACACTGCCTGCTCTCGGCAGCACCGAGCTCACTGAATAGCATTTTACCCTCAACAACAGCACTAAAACCAGGCAAGTTTCACTCTGTCAGTGCTGGTTCCATTGCTAATTTGCAAGAGGGAGATTTTTTTCCCTTATTACTTGCACGTGATTATATTCAAACCATGAATTCTTTAGTTCCTAAGCTTTAAGGCACTGAAAAATGAGAGGTTAATTCAGGATTAATGGCACCTCAGGCGCTCTGTGCACAGCCTGTATCTGTGGAAACTGGAGGTGGATGAGGTCCAGAAGTCGCTTGGTATTGAGCTGGAACACGTGGATCTGGAGGGAGGTGTTCTCTTGCCATCTCTTGCACCGCCTGTCTTGGTAATATGTTACTAAAATTATTTTTTGCCTAGTATCTTAGGTGTGAAGTTGTAAAGAAAAACAAAGATAGCAGCATTTACCGGTGGAGAAATGAGACATGGGAAGCTCTGAGAAATGAGCTCACACTTGCACAGCTGAATTTGTGTCAGACTGAAATTAGAAGCTCAGCGTCCTGATTTCCAGACCTACCTTAGAGATGTTCTTGGCTGAAGGGAAGTCATTTCTCTGAGCCTGCTGGACCTCACTTTCCCAGGTCTTTCCCAGGGGCTTCTTCATGGTGGGAGCTGTTGAATAGTGTATATTTTTCAGATTCTCATGCCTGCCACAATTTATTATTTCATCTTCTGCAACTCGTATTTTATCTTGATTTGACTCAAGTTCTTTACTATGGGAGTGGTGAGGTGCTGGAACAACTGCCCAGAGAGGCTGTGGATGCCCCGTCCATCCCTGGAGGTGTTCAAGGCCAGATTTGGATGGGGCCCTGGGCAGGTATGAAATGTGGAGGTTGGTGGCCCTGCATGTGGCTGGGGGTTGGAGCTCCATGATCCTTGAGGTCCCTTCCAACCCTGGCCATTCTGTGATTCTATGAAGTTCTGACAGCTGATGTAAGCAGGAGACCATAGCTGAAGATGGTTGTGGTGCAGTTTAGACATCTATTAACAGACTGCAAAGAACACAGGTAGGGTCTGGTGTTAATTTTTCTGGTGTTGATACTTTGAGAGGAAGTCATTTGGTTTTGGAGGTGCCTCCAATAAAGCTCCGTAGCCAAGTGCTCTTGAGAGAAATTAGGTCTGTGATGAAGGTACAATGGGGTGGTGACCTGCTGGGTTTCAGAGAGGGGACTTCTTTCATCAAACCACCATTCCTTCATGTCTCCCTTCTTCCAGACAGACTTCCTTTTCATTATGTCATGGCTATTGTCCATCCATCAACTAACTCTCCAATACAACTTCTGGACACCTCTTCAGGACCATCTTACATTTCCCATGTTCTGCTCCTTTCTCCTTTCCATTCTGAGGAACACTGCATCTCAAACTAAGCTGGTTTGCGAGTGGTGTGAGTTGATACCACGTCCCCTTCAACCTTTGCAAAATACATGCAGAAGTTGTTAGCAAAAATTTTTTTTTCTTTCCTTACAACTCGTCGTTTTGGCAAGTGACATTAAGCAAGGGAGAGAAATGGGATCCCTTCCATCATGGCAATGCTTGAAGGCTCACAAACAGCAGGAAGCGGAGGTAAGAACAGTATTTGTGGAGAAAGAGTCAGCAGTGAAGGATGGGGAAGGATGTTGCTGAAGTTGCAGCTGGGTTTGCTGTTCTTGTGATGTGCAGCTGAGTCGAAGGTAATCAGACCTTACCCTTGTTAGAAGGTATTTGAGCAGGTCACTGTGCTCTGTTCTCTCCTTCTATTGCTGACGTTCGAGCACCATTCAGTCATAGCAGGAATGTGCTGAGTGCCTTTCAGTGGCACTGTGCTTGCAGATGCTCTTCAGACAACCTGCATACATCTAATGGCTGCAGCTGGGGGGAGGATGGATGGGGAGAGAAGTGCTCCAGGTAGCACTTTTGTAGGTAGGCTTTCTGTTGGTTTAGGGGAGTGAAATGTGTGTGACTTCGCATCTTTTCTGCAGTCAGATGTAGATAGAAGTGAAGCTGAAATACACCTGGAGGTCTGCTACCAGTTCCCTTCCCCAGCTATACCCCTTCTTTTTTCTGCCCCTTAATTACATTCAGCGATGTAATAGAGCTGTCACTGCACTGCTTCTACATGCAGGCTCAGTTCTCTCTGGAGAAGCAGTAACCTGACTTCCACTGCCTTAATTACAGAAGGTAGAAAGCTCAGTCTTTGTTTTTACATACATAGGTACACATATGTGAAGGTGTATATGTCTGTGTGTGTATAAGTCCTACACACAATCATACATATAAATAGAAGAGAGGTTTGGATTCCTCTTTCTGCGTAGTGTAAGTGCTGGATGTCCTCAGTCTCAGGGTTAATTTGGCACACAAAGGATTGCAGAAAGTGGTTGTTAGAACAACTTTCGAGAGTACATGGTGTACTGCATTCATCCTCTGGCACTGCTCCCACAAATAGCATCGATTTGCAGCTCGTCTGGTTGCACTTCCCACTCGTTCATTGCTTCCAGCAGTGTCTCCTCTGTCCTTTTCTGATACAAGCAAGTTAATGTTTCGGATCCGTCCAAACTGGCTGGAGGAAACATATTTGAGATAAGTCACGTATTTGCTTCAGGTGCAGACAAGCTGAGGAAAGGCCTGAGAGCAGCTTGTTTAAACCAGAAGAGAAATGTTCCATGTAGTGTTTGGTTGCCCTTCATGTAACATTCATTAGATTACATGGCCGTGTTCAGTTGCAGCAGCCTCATCTCCTGTCCTAGCCTGGCAAAAGCACTGCTGTGACAACCATGTATGCGTGGCTTTTGTCTGCCTGCACGGCTGTGCTGGCTGCTGGGCTGTGTGTGCTGCCCATACCTGTGTGGCTGCCTTGTTTTTCCTTTTGCCACGAGCCTCCTAAACTATCAGCAGATGTCAGTGTTGACATTTTATCTCATGCCTCTGTGGTGTATTTACACTTCTTGGGTGCTGTATTTCATCCCTGTTTCTCCTGCTGTCCTGTGGCCTCCCGTGTTCCCTTAGGTGCTTGTTTCTGGGCTGCTAATTCTTGCCAAAGTGTCTTGAGTGAGCATTAAAGCATACAAACACCAGGCTAATGGCACACAGCAATTGGAGCTGTCATGAAGATAGATTTGGAAGATGAAGATTTCAACCTGAATCCTGGGGTTCAGACCTTCTTAGGGTCCTCTGACACCCAACCTCGTGCTCCTGTGCTGCTGTGCTGGAGGATGGTGGTGCACGGCTGGGCTTTGTGCTGTGCAAAGATGACTGCTTTTTGTGAGCTCACAGCAAGGAAAAGATGAATATGAGAAAAGAAATATGATATATAGGAGAATAAAAGATTATTGGGGTGAAATAACAGCTATAAAGGAGGAGAAGCTGAACGTAGTGTGTTATACACGTGGCTAGGAAGGGAATGCATGGAACAACTAAAAGAGCTTATGAATCTAGTGCTGGTTGAAGACAGGCTAACCTGAAGGAGCCTTCGTTATGGTCAAGTCCTCCTCAATGTACGTGAGGTGCCTGCAGCTCAATGTGTGGATTGCTGTACGTCTTTCCCTGGGATATTCACCCAGAATCACAAAATCGTAGGGGTTGGAAGGGACCTTTGGAGATCACGGAGTCCAACCCCCTGCTGAAGCAGGTTCCTTGCAGTAGTAGGCTGCGTATGCTGAAGTTAAGCAGACATTGAAAGTGTTTTGTTGGATGTGGCTCAAAAAGGAATTTGGAGTAATTAGACCAGCTTACAGCAGACAGAGTACTGGTGGATGTTACTTTCCAACTGTGTAATTTGGAGAGAGCTGGAGGAACTGTCAGGGATGACTGTTGAAAGTGGAGTCAGAAGAGGTCGTGAGAATATAAATTGCTTTCTTCCCTTGTTTTAAAGGATTTATAGCACTTTTTCTTTGTAAAAGAAAGCACTTTTCCTTGTAAGCCAAGGTTGTGAATCATTGGCATCGTACGTGATGCGTCATATGTGTTTTTATCACTATTTAATGCTGAATTAGGAGAAGATGAAAAAAAGCCTGTCAGAATTAACTGGAAGAAACAGTAAAAAGAGCATAGGTCTGTCTGTGGGTTTTTTCTTTTGTTAGCAGTAGCACCAACAGAACTGCAGTGAAGGAGGGACCACCTTCTGCATGAAGTGTGCCATCGGTTACAAGGACCACAGGGTAACACTTGCAATTTCCACGTGGTCCTCAATGCAAATTATTAACAGCACTCAAAGCATCGCTTCATGCATCTCTTAGAGGAGATGGACTTCTGAGGATGTGATGGGGGTAGAAGAGAGGAAACATTGGTATTTACTGTACATGAGGAGCCATAGGGCAGATGTGGGAGAAATGGGCATGGGACACTTGGTGCTGCAGTGTGGCTGCTGAAACAAGGCAGCTAGTAGAAGAGCCAGTAGAGCCAGAGCAGGGAGGTGGTGGCTGCAGCCTTCAGGGAGCTCCACGAGCACTGGAGGATCATTTGAAGGAAAGCAGGGTGAATTAAAAATGGCAATGGGGAATAAAAACACAGCACCAGAGCTTGCTGATGGAGGCTTGTCACTGGGGAGGAAGAGGAACGGATGCTGTGGGAGAAGAATCAGAGGACCAAAAGAAGTATTCTTTGCTTCCAGCAAAATACATTGTGATCAGTTGAATTGGAAAAGAAATGGGAAAGAGGGCACAGGTACTTCCTTACATTGGGACAAATATTGTAGCTGTGTTGTGTGGAAGGGGTAAATGGTTACAGCAGTGTGGGAAGAGGTTCTTGGTGAGCCAGGGTGATAGATGTATCTACTTATGTGTCTAAAAACTATACTGTTTCCTCCCTCTCTTTGTGTAACCAAGAATTAATCTTAGGGGCTGATCTGCTGATTGCAGGTGGATTTTGTGCATATTCAAGTGCAAGCTGGGTTGCCAAGTCTTGTACTGTTTACAAACCTGAAACACAAGGAAGGTTGCTTTAAATGTTCACTGGACAGAGGAGCCAAATCATTCTGAATGATTCTGAAGTTTTCAACTTCAAGATTCAAGATTTTAATTTCATGTTGTGTGAAGCTTGTTTTTTTACAGCAATAGTAGCAAAACAGAACAAAAACAACAAAACCAACCCAACAAATCCCACACCTCTGAATAAGCAGCATCTCAAACAGTTTATTAAGAAGGATAAATACAGAGAAGAAAAGCTTAGTTGTCAGGGTAGAACTATGACTCAATGGTTAGAAGGCCTTTCTGTCCCCAAAAAGGGTGAGAAAAACCAACGCCTGTTTGATTTGGCAGTGTCCTATGTACAAAAACTACAGAGCTGGTGCAACATGGGTGTTGTGAGTGCAGGATGCAAAGAGGGAAGCAAGAACATAGCAAGGGTGGAGAACAATCCTACAGGTGGTCTGGGCATTGAATGGGAACTTTCCATCTTCCAGAGAAGAGGAAGCATTATATGAATCATTTGGGAAAACTAATGGGAGCAGAGGCTGGGGCAAAACTTGAATTTCTTGGTGTACAGTGCCTGAGACCCAGGGTAGTTTCTAAGCTACGACAGTGGAGTGTATTTGCATGAGAACAGTCAAGCTGCTGGCTGGATTTGTATAATACATGAATGCAAGAGTAGCACAAGATCTGTTCTCTGTAATCAGCTGGGAATTGCTTTCAACAAATTTGCTGCAGCTGCAGGAGTGCATAACGCAGTGGTGCTGTGAGTGCCTCTTGCTCTGCAGACCTGAGCAGCTCCCAATAGAGGAGATTGGAAGAAGACCTCCATCTCCTTTTTGTTCTCCCCGTGGACAAACAGCATTCAATTGAAACAGAAAAAGTCACAATTTGGAGGAAAAAAAAATTTCTGTGAGGCTTTGTTTTGAAATGTAATTCTCTTTTCACAAGTCTCATCTCCTCTGAAAGTCTCGTGAGCTGCTGGGAGCACAGCTAATTTCATGCACTCTCGTATAATGGGAAGAGTGGAAAAGGGAGTTACACACTGGGAGTGTTTGTCTTTAAACAAATTGGACTCGGTTGGTTGATGACTGGTTGAGAAGAAAGGGTTTTATTTTAGTGATTGAAATCCTTAATCTGCTTTCAGAACGAGGAAGCTTAATGGCAGACCTGAAAACCTGAGGTCAGAAGCTGGTAATAGGGATCAGAGATGAACAGAAGATATTACACAACCATTGGGGTAACCCTAAAGGGGACTTGTGAATGGACAGGGGTGGCATGGCCTCACCTCGTGGCCTGTGGTCTGTGTAATTGCTTCCAAACATCATTGCATAACAAAACACCCCAGCACTGAACAAAAACCAAAGGCCAGGTCTTGCAAAATGGAGTTAATTCCCATTTACTTGTGAGGTTGTTCACACGCAGCACAATTGTGGTTGAATTAAGCTCCTCTGACCCAGCTATTTTAAAGAATTAATGATACCAGCAGGCTAATCTCAGCCTTCTGGACTAATTGCAAGTGCTGTGGCTGTCTGCATTGCCCATTTTGTGCACGTGCAGTCTTCCAAGAATGCACTCTTGTTGTAAGTGGGGTCACGGACTGCGTGTTTTAAATTAATCTGCTTGTACTGTGGGTAGAAGTGCATATCTGGCACAGCTCAGCCAGCACACCGTGTGTAATCCCCCACATTAACTGAGCACTACTTCTGTGGGGGAAGCATTACGTCCATTGGAATTTGCTGCAAACAGAAGCTATGCAACAAAATCTGTAAGAAGCAATTATAAGCTGATATGTTATTTTCTTCTGTTTCTGCGGGGCGACTTACAATGGGGGGTGGTGCTGTTTTTCTTCAAAGTGCCCACGAATTGCAGCCAGGGTGGGAATTTTGTTTTTGTGTTAATCTCAGTGATTACAGCTGGTACAGCAGCCACTATATATATATTTTTTTTTCCTGAATGCATGATGTATGGATTTTAAACCCAGTAAACATTGCCTAGTGCTAGAACTTGCAAAAGTGCACTGGGCTGTTACTAAGCAATTAAGTGCTGCAGCTCACGCCTGAGCTCCGAGTGACGCCATCTCGCCTAGCGGGCGATCTCATTAAGAGTGTGAAAATATTGCACCAGGGGATTTGATTTCTGCATCTCAGAGCACCACGGGAGCTGGTGCTGGGCTCAGGGCTCTGCAGATGGTACAGGAGGGGATTCGGTTGCACAGCTGCACTTTGCAGAGCGGGGCTTCGCAACCTGTTCCTCATTTATATTGTGTCAGTTCTTCCCTGCAAAGGAGAGCATCTCAATATTAATTTTCGTAGCACCATCGTTTTCTTCAGACTTCTATTCTCCATAAATTGTTTCTAAATTAAGGAATCGGATGTTATATTCAGGTTGCTGCATCCTGTAACGTGCTTTTGTGTTTACATAGCACAGATCCACACGCGTGTACCCGGGGAAGAGCAAAGCTCTCTTCTGCCAAAATATGTGGGTTTGTTCCTCTTATCTCTTTCAGGAACTCTTGCTTGTTTTAAGGTTGCTGCTATTCAGCTTTTGAGACTGAAACAAATGTACTTCAGGGTGATGGTTGGTGAGGGGAAGGTGAACAAAGAAAGAAAAAGCAGTAAGAAACTGGCTTTTCCTCTTTCTCTCAGATGGCATTCTTGCAATTAAAAACAAAGGATAAAAAGATACAGCAAAAAGATTCAGTTTCTGTTGCTATGAGATTGCAGGACAGCAGAACATCTGTGAGATTTGGATTGCATCGATATTGCTATGTGCTGCAGATGGATGTGTCTTTAGGAAGCTCCCTCTGTAAGGGCTCCTAGGGGGGTGGGAGGGAAAGTAATATTCTGTTTGCAGTGTAGGTGACCAGAAAGTATAATAGCCCCATTTTTGGGAATTGTTTGGTTTCTCTACCCTGACATACTGTTTTTACAACACATTATGCATTATCTTTAATGTTCTGGCTCTGTTTTGTTTCAGGTAGAGGCACTAACCCATCAGCCTAGAGCCACAACAGTTCATGCCGTCAGAGATTCAGAACTTGCCAAACTCCCAGAGGGAGCCCTGACTTCTATCAAACGCAAATTCCCCCAGGTAGGAAAATCACAACTATTTTCTGTCTGCATCAAATGATATCTTGGGAGCTAAAACTCTCCATTAGCACAGAGCCCTCTGGATTTTTTTGCATGATTTATGTGTTCTCAGAAAACATTTTGTTCTGTCTTGATCTGATCTATTCCAGACTTTCACCAGTTTTTCTCCCTTTATCCTCTCTATAGCTGGAAAAAGTTCACACTACTACGTATGCATGTCCTGCATTTAAAGTGGAAATCACTTAGTGGTATTAACAATAAATGACAGTTTGATCTTTCAAATCACTTTGAAATGTTATTATTCATATGTCCTACTCATTAGGACTCAAAGTCAAGCCTTGATTATACATACTTTTATTTCCAGAGCATTGATACCTGGGAGCTGGTTTTCTTTCTCCTCCCTTTCTGTGCCATCCATCCTCATTCTGCAACTGCCGCCATCTCTTTATGTCCTGAAGACTGTGATTGCTCCCTTGAATCCATCAAGTCATTCATCTTCTTTAATTCACTTGACATTATACCTCTCTCCTGCAAACCTAAGAGTGACTGACTTAAAATTTAATTGTTTTTGCCCTTAAGTGCATCATGGACATTAAGCTCCAAGTCATTTAACTAACCTTAAAGACAATTCTTTAATGCTGTTACTTCAAATTATTTCTTTTCCTCTCTTTAAGACGTGTAGTTATTTTACCAGATTTCTTAAAAAGCTGCCAAAGTGACAAGACTGATTAAAATACTCATGTTATTTTGTCTTTCTAAGAGCATAATACCATTTGAGAGGTAGTTTATTGTTGTGGGGTTTTTTTGTAGTTGTGAATTAGCCTGTATTCATGCACTCTCACGTTACAAAAGCTTAGAGGTTTTTGTCTATGTTAATTCCGGAGAGTTTCATCACTGTGGTAAGTGTTCAGGATCTTCCTGATTTCCATGTAAGCATAATTTTTGCTGCAACTTTTTGGACTTCTCTTGTTAGTTAATAAGTCGCTCCTGGATCCCAGAATCTTTCCTGAATAGTTTGCTGATTCTATTCTTGTCTGTGCAGCTTAGCAGATTTGTTGTCCACATTTATGAACTGGTAGCAATGGACGACTTCTTGTACATAATTAGCTACAAACTGGGCCAAGATAGCATGGATGCTTCTTGAGTTGCCCTTTCAATATTGCTCTCCTTGCTGACTGAACAGGAGATGAGGAAATGAGCCAGTTGGAGTTTCAAACCACCTTTCTCCTTACTCATCCTTTCTTGATAATTTTAAATGTTACCCGCAGACATTTAAGCTGTGAATTACAAGCAAGCACTAAACATTTAACGTTCAGTAATATCTTGAATGCTGAGCTGCACAAAGGCTGGGTTCTGATTCTGCGTTTTTATCACGGGCAATAATTAATTTCTGTGTCTCCACTCTTTCCTTTCTTGTTCAAAGGGCAGAATCTCTTTCCCCCACATGGTCCTCTGTGGAGCTGTGAATCTTTCCAGTTTGCAGCTGAAGCTGGACTAGTGTCCTATATTTATAGCACAATTCAAACACTTACTTGTAATAGAAATCAAATAGTCCTCCCAGATCTAAGGAATGCATTCCATAAGCCACAAATTCCTAACCTTTTGAGGACTGAATTTTGGAGGACCGTAGACTTGCCCATAGTTTAGCTAATTATTTGAAATGGAAGAAAAGGAAAAGTTGTCTCTCAAAAGAGGCTGTTAGAAAAACACATAATTTGCAGCTGCCGTTTGTGATCCCTGAGTTCTGAGATTAATACTAAACTAGTATTAGTACTAGTGACTTTGGATTGTCTTAAGAAAATAAGATAAATGTTTATATGATCTCAGAGTTCTTGTGTCTTCTCTTTCTGCCTGTTAGATCCATTAGACAAAAGAGAGGAAGGGTAGAAAAGAAATCAAGTGATGGAGAAAAACGACTGGCTAGAAAGTAAAAAATCTACTGGGATGTATGGAGTCAACAGTGAAGTTCAGGGGATGTAATGGAGAGAAGTCTTTGAGATGAAAACTAATATATTGCGTTCAGGGAAGGCTCTGGGCAGCAGTCCTACAAGAAGAATCCAGGGATTGTAGTGTTGCTCAGGTTGGAAAAGACCTTCAAGATATCAAGTCCAACCACAGGGATGACAGAGATCAAAAGCTGAACATGCCTTAACAGTGCTGTGCCGTGGTGGAAAATATAACTGTTCTTAAAATGCTTTTTGGAGGAAAGAAATCCTTGCATTCTTCCTGGAAAAGCTTCAGTATCAGCCTGTGGCAGCATGTTTGAAGGAAGAGGCAGACCAAATGATGAGAGGCTAGAGGATCAAAGGATGGTAGGCTGGTGCTTGGAAATATTAACCTACAAAGGCAAAAAGATTGAAAGGTTAATAGAAGAAATGATAGCTATTTTCAAGTGTATAAAGTTATCTTCTGATAGAAAGGGCATGAATTACTCACCATATCGAGACAGAGCAAATGGTAGTGTACTGAAATTGCAGCAGCTGGATATTGAGAAAAGGCTGCATCTGCTCCCTTGAAAGGCTACAAGATTGTTACTTGTTTGTATAACCTCTTAAAAAATCATTATGTTTGAGCTGGTGTTCAGTGCTGAGCAGAGGGATGAGCCAGGTGAACTCTGTGCTGTGTTCCCTCCTGCTGCTCTGGTGGAAGGATTTATATGCAGGATGTATGATCTCCCTACCCAACCAGAAAGAACGCAGTAATGAAGGGACAGCAGGTGCAGTCATTTTGGAATGACCAACTGGAATGCAATAACCAGTGTGTGATTCTGCAGTGATGGAGGATTTCCCTCTTAGTTCTTTTGTATGGGGGGAAAAACAAAAACGAATCAAAACAAACTGTGCCTCTGTCAAACATGTGTCCATGACTGAGTGAGGAGGTTCTGCACACCTGGGTTTTGTCTGAGGAAACAGTGATCAAACACTGGTGCCTGTTCCCTGAGTGAAATGCTCAGAGGAATCCCAGAGCAGGAGAATTGCTCTTGTTTTGGTGTTCCTCCATAGAGCCTAAATGGACATAACGGCCAAGAGCTGTGCAGTTTCTGAGATAATTACCCTTTCAATTAGTTCCCTTGAGCATCTGAATGGTGAAGATCCCTTTAATTCCAATAAATGAGAGGCTTCATCCTGCATGTTTTTTGCCAGTCCTGATATTTATTGCTGATCCGCAAAGCAATTTAACTCTTGAATACATTAGTAGAAAAATCTACCTGATATGTGAGAGAATTGTAAGCATAAGTTATGCTTGTTCTCATCAGCAATGAGAAATGAGCGAAATCACGCTCTGTTCATCCTCACAGTAATTCACATTCCTTGAGCTGTGCTGCACAGCTGATGCTCAGGGATGCACCATCTGTTTGCCTTCTTTTTTCTCTTCTTTCCTGTACATCTGCTTTAGTCCTGTTATGGACAGGACAGTGGATTGCAGGGGTCTTTGTACCCGCTTAGCTGCTGTTATTCTGGGGGATGAAACAGCTGGGTGAGCATGGGGAATCTCACCCAGCCTGTCAGTAACAACCACATTTTCAGAGTACCTGCCCCAAAAGCTGCTGATTTCTAGATCTTGCTCAGTATGCATGGAGTTAAATCTAGCTTCTCAGGAAAGTGTCCCAACCTTGAGTTGCTCTGGATAGGGCACCCTGAACGCTCCCAGCTGAAGGTGCTCCACAGTACAGAACGTCTCCTTGGCTGTCTCAGGAGGCTAACCTGGGCCACAGTTAGGATTAGGGCCACAGGTTAACTGCCTGTCTGCAGCCACAGCTCCCCAACACAGCCACAGGGGCACTCAGCCATCCACAGCATTCGGTCCTCTGACAGACTCAGAGCTTGCTTCTGGTGCTACTTGGAGCTTTACAGAGTTTAGGAGTGAAATGAAATTGATTCTTTCTATTTTCATCACTGCTTTCGGTTCTGAAAAGTAGGACGGAGAGTCAGCTCACGATTTTTGGCACCGTGGAGCAGTTCTGAATCAGTAGCAAGAGCGCAGAATTTGTTAACAGATTAGAGAGACTCTAACATCAGTGTGTAACTTGGATCGCGTTTCATAGTTTATCTTTGCCTCTACTGAGCTGAGATTTTTATTTTGTCTTTTTGTAATTCTAACTTGAAATGCAGACCTGCCATCGCTGATGGAAGTTGTGTTGAGAAATTGCTTTGGTGCCGTGGAGAAGTGAACTGTAAGACAACCTTCTGCATGCTACAAATGTGCTCGAGAAACTGCAGAGCTCTTCTGCATCTTCCTTTTAATTCTCTAAGTCTGCCCTCGGGATTTAAATATATTCAGAACTCATCATCATCCATCTTTAGCAGTGAGGTTTGCTGTGTCTGTCTGCCTATTTTAACCAGAGCTTTTTGGAACTTTCCCTAGAGTTATCTGCCTTACAAAGTGAGCTCAGTAACGTGCACTTCTTTCAAAGCTCTTCCCCCCAGCACTGTGGATATTGTGCATCGTGTTATTCAAGCTTGATGTAGCACTATGAAATAGGTCAGGAGAGGCCATGCTTCTGGATTCTTCCTTGTTAGTTTTTCTCCTGGCCCACTAAAGTAAGTTTTCCTTGACAGTGGGAGAAGTGGATGTGAAAAGGAGCAAAGAGGAGCATTCAGCAGAAGCGTACTCACTGACTGCAGCTCCCTGAGGTGAGGCAGGCAGCAGTGTATGCTTACTCATCACACTGATGTGAGACTGACATTCTTCTTCAAGACATGATTGATCACAGGCATTAGGAGCTCAAACAACCCCAGGAACAAGCTTCGGTTCCTCCATGTGCTTTGGTGGCATTTGTAAAGGTGCCAGGAATGGTTGCAAGTGAGCATTTGGGATTTGCTTTGTCACTGCAATTCTTGAGCCGTGTGAGTTTTAATCCAAAACCCCCTGCTAACCCCCCTGGTTCTGTGACAAGTGGAGTGCTTTGTAGGCTAACTGATGTGGGAGAGAGCAAGCTTCGATGATGCCGTGGCTTTATGCAGCTGATGAGCTGATGTACCTCTCTTCCTCCCTTGTGCTCCCACCCCAAAAAGCCTTCAGAGAGCTGATAGAAAATAATCTCCAGTCCTGGAATGAGCTCTACAGAAATGGAGCTGCTATTGTGTGAGTTTGTATAGATAAAATGGCTATTATTACTATTTTACCCCAACTGCACTTACTTTGTAGAACAGAAAACCCTCGGCAGCCCTGTTTTCCACACTAGCTTATTCACACTGGGTCTCTGTGTGGTAGAGAACCCATTTACTTGTCCTTTAACTAAATCAGATGTATGTGCAGGTCTATAATACCGTGCTCTGAAGGTGCCAGTATATTGTTATTTAATGTTTAAACTAAAAGTGGTCTGTCGGTTGCCTGTTTTGAAGGCTTAACTTTTAAATATACTTTATATATATTTCTCAACTTCAAAATCAGATGAAAATACATAGCTCCACTGTGAGCAATTTTATTCACTGTGAGAACGCTGTTCTTTTGGGTGTGGATGATGTTGGAGGATCCACTGGAGACGATCAGAATAGACTTGGAAAGGAAACCACCCTCAGATTTGTAGGGCTCTGTGGCTGTTGGTTGTATGGGATCCAAGCTGTGCATCAGGCTGGCTCTCTGGCTGCCTCAGCCAAGGCTGGCTTCCTAAAGCAGCAGCCTGCAGGCAGACAAGAAGACACCACTGACAAAGGATAGGACTGTCTCTTGGCTTTCTTGCAAAGGTTTTTTGTGCCTTAAGTGTACAAAACAACATATGGTTAAACCTGGTTTAGATATTTTTTTTCCAGTCTTTCAGCAATCACAAAATAAAATATTAATAATTGGTGGAAGAGTTTGACTCAATCTATGGTGTTGTGGTTGGTCTGCCTTTTGTGCTATGAGGAGCAGCACACTTTATGATGCTCCAACCCACCCCACCTCCTTCCCCATCGTGGGGTGAGGATGTGCCCATGCAGACGTAGGAGAGGCAGGAGGTTACAGTGAAGGGATGTGTGTCCCATCATAGAAAGCCAAAACTGGACAGATTCAACAAAGTGCAGTTTCTCTTCAATACCCAGGATACTGAATTATTGGTCTGCCTTGAAAATGGTGAGTTTGTTGCTCCTTGAGGTGCTGAAACACTTGCTCTGTGAATGCAAGCACTCATGCTGGAGTGACCTGGTGATGTCACATCTGGTGTGCAGCTGGTCGGGGTCCTGCACAGCGTGGGGCAGAGCTGATGAGTGGGTCAGTTCATTTTGGTTTTTCTTCTTATGTGTTGTCCTTGTGACTGAGGTTGTGTGATGCTCTCTCTAGAGGCATGTTGCCATGTTTTGGATTTAGGAGAAAAGCTGCATTAACAGCATACTGATGTTTTAGTTGCTGCTAAGGAGTGTTTACAGTAAGTCAAGGACTTCTGGCTTCTCACAGTGTCCTGGGGGTGCACAGGGTGCTGGGAGGGGACAGAACCGGGACAGCTGACCCAGTCTGCCCAAAGGGATGTCCCAGACCTTATGGTGTCATGCTCAGCAATAAAACTGGGGAGGCTGCTGCTGCTCGAGGACTGACTGGGAATGGGTCAGTGGGTGGTAACTGCTCTGTGCTCACTGCCTTTATGCCATGGGCTTTATCCTGTTCTGACGGGGCAGTGAGCTGCGTGGTGCTGAGCTGCCTGCTGGGTTAAACCACAACACGTTTCTGCTAACTGAGGTGAATTAGTACTACTACCCTGCCTTTTAAATCAATCAGCTGTGGCTGTATTATTCTGTGAATTCAGAAGCAGGATATTGGTGCAGATTTTGTGACATCTTTGTGATTTTTCTAGATTGGTGTAGTGGAAAGTTAGCTGAGACTAGACAGATGTTTGATGCTGTCGCTTGCTATTAACAGGCAGTTGTCAGGCAATCTGTGCAGCTCACAGAAAGAAAATACTTTCCTATGGACACTTATTTACAATGGAATTTGCATTAAAATCACATTCACAAGGGCTTAATGTAAAGCAGATCTAGAGTTTCACCATTTAATAGGAGGAAAAGCTTTAGCCAGACTCTAGCTTTGGAAGGTGAAGCAGGCTGAAATATTTCAGGTATTACAGGAAAAGGGGCACTGAAGGGTAACAGCAGCTATTCAAGTGTGGGAATTACCTCAGTGTGAAGCAGGTAGCTCAGGAGAATACCTGCCACCTCAGGTGGATGTGGTGTCTGCACCACCTTTGTGTTGGAATCCTGCCTGTCCCCATGGCTGAATGAGATTTGTTTAGAAGCTGAAGTGACTCATCTGAAGGTCAGAGAACACGGTCCCCTTGGGAATGGGAAGTTCAGTCCCTGCCCTGCAATGCAGAGGCTGCAGGTCTTTTCTGTAATTCAACGTTAGTTAAGCAGAGGGGAAAATTAATGGCTTGCCACAACCTTTGTACCAAGTGCAGAAGCAGGCTTTCAGTGTGAGGCAGTGGGGGCTGCTGGGCTAACCTGAGTGGGTCTTCCTCAGGATGGAGCTGTGACAGGAGCAGCAAGCACATCCCTGGGTAGCTGAGGTGGTAAGTGGCAAGGTGAAAGGGAGGAGACACTGAAATGGTGCTGAGAGAAGTGCTAACGCCGTTTGAGGGAGAGAAATCCCAGTCCCTGCAGAAGCCAAGGTCAGGCTGGACGGAGCTCTGAGCGCTGATGGAGCTGTAGGTGTCCTTGTGCATTGCAGGGAGTTGGACCAAATGACCTTTCAAGGTCCCTTCCAACTCTAATTCTATGAAATACTCCTTATTTTGACCTGCACAGAAGACTTCTGATGAGCTAATCTGGGGAGGCAAGGGAGTGGGAGAGGGAAGAAAGCTTTCTCCTTTGCAAAGTTTGTCTCACCTGAGTGCCCTGCTGTGGGACAAGTTTTATGAATCCACAGATGCAGTGTCTGCAGGAGGAGGAGAGATCTCAGGGCTTTTGGAGAATGGTACTGATGCACCTGGAATCCTGAGTGGCTTCTGAAATTGAGTATTTCTCTATTTTCTAGCCCCATAAAGTAAGCCTTCTTCCTTCTGGCCTCTTGCATAAACTCTGAGTGTGAATTTTTTTTGCTTCTGAGTTCTTTTTGGCTATTGAGGTGGCGCTCTGCAATGTGCAGGGCAGCTCCTTGGTCCTGGATCCCTGAGCCTCACTGAGAGGCCCTGTAAGTGTCTACGTGACCCTGCTGGCAAAGCCTGGCAAATGTGAACTTGGAGTCATTTTACAGCTTGAAATGGCAGCACTGTGACTAGGAGGGCATTATTCTATGCAAGGATGAGTTCAATCTGCAGCACGGTGATTTCATCTGTGTAGACCTATCTGTGCCTGGGCTTACAACAGAAGTGCCTAATTGAAGTCTCTGCTCGTTTTTGGTTCAAGTGATTAACTGCAATTACCTGATCAGGATTTACTCGCTGCAAGCATGGTTTATAATCATGAGGAATGGTAAATTCAACTTCCTCACAAACTAAACCATGCCTGCCTCTTTCCACAGTGTGAGGGATCGAAAAGTTGCATTTACTTTGCAGGCAATTAATTATTGTGGCCTCATTTAGAAACGTTGTGTTGTTCTTAGATAAATCTGCATCTATCCAGGTGCCTTTTTTTGCAGTGCAGACTTTTCTTTAAACCAAAGTCAAACCTTAAATCCAAACGGAGTGCTCCTGTGCCAGCAGATTGGGCTGCAGCTGTGTCTGTGGGAGCAGGGCATGTCTTTGAGGTGCTAGGAGAGACCGAAATCCAGGACTGAACGCACCAGGCACCTCTGTGCTGGAAAGGCTGTGTGGCCCCAGGAATGGGGCTGCAGTGGGAATGAGACCATATTGCATAGCTGGTTCCCAGCAGCACTTTGAGATTTCCTGCTTTCTCACCTCTACTTCCCCTTGCTACCAATTCCAGATGTTTTTCCTTCAAAATGCACCAAAACAGATAACACAGGGATTTCTGCTCCCAGGTGCCTGCCTGTGCCCCGTTAGCTGGCATTCCCCTGCCTGTGCCTCTGGCAGGTGGGTGTTCCCTGGCACATTTGCAGTCATGTGTTTCCCTGACATCCCTTCCTAGCCCAGGGGCTCGCTTCTGCTCCCCTCCTAAAGCTGAAGCAGCCATTCGTGCCACCCAGGTCCTTTCCTGCCCCTATATCCCATGTCTCCCGGCCAAGGCTGCCTTTTTGCCTGGAGCTGTTGGGAAACCCGAGGGATGGGTGGCTTTGCTTTCTTTTCCTTTTTTTTGTCTGTGGATTTTGAATTCTGATTTGGTGAGAGCTGCTTTGGTGCTGCAGAGCCATGGGTTTAGGTCAGTCATTGAAGCTTGGATCTATTGCTAATGAAGAAGTCTGATTTATAATGCCTTTTCCCTCAAACTGATGGACAAACGTTTGTTAAGGAAAAAAAAAGTTGCCTTTTTTTCTTGTATGTGAAAGAAAACGTATAGTGTAGGTAATAGAGAACTCCAAGGAAATTTCAGGCCAGTTCTTAGCTACCATCTCAAATTGATGTTCCTTCGACGTTGCCATGACTGCGACAGAGTGACTCAT
This sequence comes from Chrysolophus pictus, assembly GCA_037305975.1. Taxonomy (NCBI): domain Eukaryota; kingdom Metazoa; phylum Chordata; class Aves; order Galliformes; family Phasianidae; genus Chrysolophus; species Chrysolophus pictus. The sequence goes on along the minus strand of CM074592.1, from coordinate 8,795,117 downwards.
CCTGTTATGGTGAGCAATTTGCTTGTCTTACAAAGTCACCGGGGAAATAATTTTCCCATATCTATATGTACCAAGGCTGCAAGGCTTGCTTTTGCAAACAAGACAAATAATATTTCCTGGTACTACAAGCAGCCGGCTGGAAAATGAGACCAATAGGTTCTATTCTTAGTTCGTCATTAACCTTGGACATTTTCTTTAACTTCACTGGAGCTCTCCTCAGCTGTCTGCAAAGAGGAAAAAGTTATAAATACAGGAGTTGGTTTTAGAACATAATTAAAAGTCTGACGTTTAAAGTCATCCAGAAGAGTAAAGTGTTGTTCAGTAATACTTCCAAAATGACTGAAGTCGCAGTGTGTGCGTGTGGGTTGGCAGGTGTGAGAGATGGGGATGGTGATGCTCCCAAGAAATCTGTGTTTATATGTCAAAGCTGCGAGGTCTCTCATTCTGTGTCAACCTCTTTTTAAGTAGCATACATGGAATGATTCAGATGGGAAGCTGAGCTGTCACAGTGCTTACAGCATCTTGTATTATAGGGGTGCATCCTGCAGTGCTTGCTCCTTGGGAGCAGTGTGTCTCTTTGGCTGAGATCTGGGGTTGCCATTTGCTCCTGCCCCTTAGTTTGGAGATGCTTTGTGATTTCTGTGGGCTTTCTGTTTTGTTTTCTGTTTTGCTTTTTGATGCCCTGCTGGGGATCTGACTTTGAATTGTTTGCCAGGGGGAGAATGTCTAATGATGACTCTGATGATTCTGAATGCATTTAAGTATCTCGTTTCTTCTTTGGTAAAACATTTGTGTGGAGATCTTTCAGAATAAACGCATTTTTCAACTCTGCCATTGATTGATACTGCAATTATTAGTCTTCTACTGTACAAATGATTGGGAAATATTGATTATTGGTGTTGGAGACGAGGCTAGAAGCTTTGCTTGGCTATGAGAACAGTGGTTTCTATCAGCAAAAGTCCTTCTTGGGGTGACTGAGAGAGAAGACTGTCAGCTCAAAGGGACCACGCAAATGTGATTTGAGGGGCTGCTGTGGAAATGTCCTGCTAAGTATTTTGCTCTGATTCTGTGTGGTTCAAGTGTGTGTTTGTTCCCTTAATGCAAGACATCTGAAACTGTTTACTGTGAGTTGACAATTCCCACAGGGCAGGTGGAAGCAGGACTGCGTGGGGAATTGGAGCCTGAGCTGCTTACAGCAGGGAGGTGTACAGCAGGCACCTACAGAGCGACTTTGGTAGGGTACAGGCACACTGCAGACAGGAAGCAGAGCTGGAAATGGAGTTTCCCCTAATTAATTGGATTCTTTTTTCCTTCTGTTCCCAGTGTAAGTTAAATAATGGCTGCTTTGTTTTGTTTTCATTATGTTTTTTCCCTAGGTAAAACAAGACAGAAATGATGAAATGATCAGACACCATATGTTACAACCAGGAAAGAAGTAATGGCTACAAAACTGCATCTCCTTATTGTTCAACCAGAGATAACATTTTACAGAACTTAGAAGTGTCCATTTAATTGCATTGTTTTGAGTATCTTCTGCCTGAATGTTTGTTTCTTTTCTTCCTCTTGTCTCCCATTGCTAGGTTGTGACTAGACTTATTCACTTGCTGGGCGAGAAGATCCTTGGCAGCCTTCAGCAGGGAGGTAAGAGTCATTGCTGGACTCTTCCCATCCATTCTGGTGCTTCCTTGGAACTGGAACTGCATCATTAAATTCAGAAAGAGAAAGTAACTACTTGACAAGAGAACTTGTCCCTAAATATTTCTGCTGTTGGTTGTCACAAGTGAATGTTTAATTTGTCATATGTAAGTACACCATTTTTTTGGTGGAGAGACGTGGCTGTGTAAGGATAGGAGCGGATGGAAAACTACTGCTGTGTACATGCAGTGGTATTTCCATGAAATCTCTTGCTAAAGAACAGCTCCGAGGGATCATTAGAAATAACTGCCACGATAGACCTGAATCTGATAGTCATGCTGAGTGGCATCTGCGTACTGACTGACTTAGCATGTCTGTATTTGCATTATCTTAATGAATTGTCTGAGAGCAAATGGTTCATTATGCATTGGTTGGTAAGTTTTATGTATGTGGCAGAGGCAAACCAAAGTGTATTTACTAATGGAAGTGAGTAGGAGGAAGTTTCCCATAGTTGGCTGTTCTTGTGCAGCTTTTAACAGAAAACAAATGTGTGTTAACCACTGAGTGTGTTGTGGAATTCTTTGCTGTTGTGGTTTTCTGATTGTTTTAATAGAAAAGTTCTCTACTGTTTCTTTATTTCTTTAATATTTAGATATTCCAAGGTGACTGGAATTGAAGCTGTCACCTTGCAGGTTTCGAAGCCATTTTGGGGAATGAATTTCCAAGTCCATTCTTCAAGTGCTTTGTATGCACCATCAGTTTTGTGTATATCTCTAGCAGTAATTGTTCTTAATCTCTTGTGCGTGCTGAAATGCCTTTGTGACCTAGGGCAGAGTTTGCACTGCTTGGGAAATGGGACAATATGTGCTCTGGAGAAGATGGAAGGAAAATTAGTGGTAGGCAATAATAGGAGCAGGATCAGAGAACAGACATTGAAGTTCTGAGGAGAGAAGGACCGATGGAGATGAAAGAGTGGAGCAGTGATATGTAACTTGTTTGAACCTACAAATACCTTCTTGAAGATCACCTAAAAGGGAGAAAAACTATTTAATGTTCAGTGGAGAGCTATTTTAGAAGACTTGAATATCTCCAGTGCTGAATATATTTGAAAAAAAGGTTTATCTGGCATTTCTTTGTGTCCTACAGTGTACTATTGATCTTGCATATGCACTTTAAATGAGTTTTCATATCAATTACAGAATATCACGTGCTTCCATGTGTCCATCTGGAGAATGGCACGTGGTGGAGCTTTGCAGGGTAAAATAAGATGAGCCAGTTGCTAAATCTTAACTTAGATAACACTGATTTTATTGCTTACAGTTGAGTTGGCAGGTGCTAGCAGCAAAGTCAGATTGTCTGAGAGGGGTTATAGAGGAAATAAATGGTATGAAACTGAAAAGAGCTGTTTGTAGAACATCATTCTTTTCCTGAGCTAAACTATCTGGGAAGATCTTTGTTACATGCATCAAACACTTCTGTCAAAAAATGCTTTTCTCTGCCCATAGTCCCTCTGTGCTGCTCAGTCTATTGCAATATACTGGAGATGCTTCCACAGTTGCTTTGCATCTGTTTTAGAGGTTCCATGTGTTATTTTAATATTCATGCACACCTGTCTGTAAAGATTCACATTTTCCCATCTTGGAAAGGAGTGAAAATAGATGTAGATACACATTTCCTACAGAAACTTTGTTGAAAATGTGTATTTATTTCCTTGATCAGAAATACCATAAGAAGTGGGTATTTATTTTGGATATATTTGGATACTGACAACAAACCTGGGCTTTTGCTATTTGAGATAATTCCCCGTGAGAGGCAGATTGATGTCTCAGTGTTGTGGCTGCGTGTGGTGCTTCAGAGTGCCGTTTGGTCTTCTTGACAGCTCAAGTAAAGGCACATTGCATTTTACCTGGTCCTATCACTCAGATACCTTTAAATTTGCTCAGCTTTTACCCACATCCTGTGTCATCTGCTGATAATGACAGAAACCCTTTTTTTTTTTTTCCTCCTGGTGTGCACGAATGCAGAATCTTTCCTTTTGTGTGAAATGGAGGATGTTGTGTTTAAGTTGGGTGAAGCCATTCAGTGATAGTTCCCTTACTGCCTCTGGATGACAAATGATGTGACTTTCTTGTTTCTGTTCATTGTTTTGTGTTTTTTCTTTTCCAACAGGCCATCCTTTTGGATTGCACAGCTCAAGCAGCAAGTGGGATGCCGGAAATCCTGCCAGCAATCTCTCCACAATAGCAATTATGCCGGTGTCTGAAGAGGTGCCACTTACTGCTTTCACTCTGGAGCTCAAGCATGCTCTCAATGCTGTGGGTAAGAAGTGTTTATGTGTTACTGCATCATGGGAAATAAATGCCTCTTATTTTTCGGAGAAGTAGCCAGGTACCTGTCAATCAGCAGGTGGATTCATGCTTCATTTGGAGGGGAACTCACGTAGCAATGCTCCAGATGACATCTTCCTAATATCTTTCTTCTTCTGACTCGCTCTCTTTCTTTCCTTATCATGTTCTCCTAACATATAGTGGAAAATACTGTGGCCTCGATTACTCAGAAAGATTCTAATCTGTGTGACCTGTTGCACTCCTAAGACTGCAGGTACGTCAGCTGATGAGAGCCCGCACCGTACTGCTCCCACAGTGCCTGTTTGAGAGTTCAGTTTTTTTTCTCTCTTAACTGTGAGCCTCTTCCAGACTTTTTAGTTGTACAGCTTGATCCCACAAAGGATTTCTCTTACAATTTTCTGTTGTTAGCTAGGTAGTAAGTGGCAAACATAAGACTGGATTCAGAAGGCTTGCACAGGAGATCCATCCAGGATGGCATTGGAATTCTCAACAGTCCTAAATCATGCCTTCCTACTCTGGCTTACTTTATCCTGTTTGTTGCCAGCTTGTCTGTTTTGTGCTCATAAAACCATGTATTCAGCTCACAACTGATTCATTAATTGCTGTATGCATTGATGAAGTTGGTTGCACAAGTCCCAGTTGCTCACAAAGCCATGTACCTAATTCACAGTTCAGATCATGCTCCACTGTAGTTTGATATTTCCTGAACATCCTTTTTTCATCCTTATATGCTATCATAGATCTCGAGTAAATCTCCTGTAGTTCTTTGAATTGAAACTGCTGTCTCAGAGCATTTTGAAAAGTACAGGTTACATGATGCTTGATCTATAACCACTTAGATTTATTTAATGGTTATTTTTCTTGGTCTTAAGGGTATCTGACACTTAAGGGAGTTGGCCCTTACTATTCTGTTTTAAAACCTTCTAGACAAGCAGGCAAAGGAAAATGTGGTTGGTGTTTGAGCTCCTTCACCTTTAGAGACATAATTTTGTGTGCATTGTTGTGTCACAGTGAGCACTAATCTGTGGGTGTTTGAAGATTCCTTTTATTTTGGGGAGGCAAAAAAAAAAGTTCATAACAAAACAAAGATTTCAGCCATAGCTATATTGCTAATGGGTCCTTAGAATGGATTGTTGCCAGCTTGTTTTGATGGGCGACAGCACCGGGAGCCTGTAAATAAAGCACACCAAGATTAAGTATTTAAAGGACTATTGGGAATAAAAATAACCCTTCTAGTTGAAAGCAACTAGAACGTAACAAACGGGGGGTTTTGTTTTGATCACTCGGCCTTTTCTTGTGCACCCTTCATTTTTATTTTCTGCATCTAAACTGACGTCTGTGTAGTACTTGGCAGCTATAGATAGTATACAACCTTGGCATCTCAAGTTCTTGCCAAGATGGAGCAGACGGCTGCAGTGGGAAGAGGAAAGTGTTGTGTGAAAACACAGCTAGCCATATGGTCCCAAACACAGCTGGTAGACCAAGCTCCCTAGCCTTGATAGCCCCTATTGTCGGGTCAGCCTGGTGTTTGCTCAGCCCGCAGCTCTTTGAAACAGTGGTTAACCTTCTGCCAATGGTTTGTTGTGTGTTTGTATGCTGTATAGCTCTGAGGGTCTTTTTTTTTTAATGCAGGCTGTATTCTATTATTTTTATTTTTTAGCAGTGTTTTCTCTTATTTTCCTAATGCTTTGTGCTTTCTGCTGAGGCTGTAAGTTGTGTGAGTGTTCTGTACTGATGCATGACAAAATGGTCTGAACAAGCTAAGTCAGTGCTGTGAAGCAAAATTTCAGTTTACTTTTGGGTTTTCTTGATTATGCTCCTGATCAGTTAGAACTCCACCCATTTTACACGTGAGGAACTCAGACACACTGTGTGGAGAGATCTGGATTAGGTCCTTAGTGATCAACTATTGCATTGGAACTCATCTTTGTGAGTGCTTACCTGCTTCTGACTTTCAAATTGGTGAATTAGCACTAGGGTCTTAGCTGTGAGCTATGATCAGATGTTAAACTTAATTATGAAATGAGAGGTGTTATTCAATGTGCTTGAGAAGGCTTAACTGAAGATCTTTCTTTCTCTTTGGAATGTCAGTTTGAGTGAATATGCTCCTAATTCTGGAAATTAGAGGTTCCTCTGTGTATACTTGCTGCTTTTCATCAGCACTTGTTGCTTATTCTTTTGTTTTCTCTTGGGAGGAACTTGTTGGTAAGCTGTAAACTGAGATATTTAAGGTTTGATTCTTCTTGTTTCATTGGTCTGGCCTTGAAATATGTTCCAGAGCAAATATAGACTAGTCTTGGTGTGTAGGGACTTGTGTGGGGTTAAAGCAGCTGGTTTTCAGTTTTCTACTGCAACTTAATATATTTTTATAACATTCCTTAGTCTTCCCATAATATTAATTTAGATGGATATTGTAGTGATGTCCTTGCTGCAGGTTGGAGAAAAGAGAACAGAAATTAGAATAAATGCAGTAATTCTGAAATGACTGCCAGAACCATAATGAGCTATCATTGCAGGAGATGGGAACTTCTGGGGGAAGTCTGCAGGCTGACCTTCATCCTGGGTGAGAGGTCTGTCTGTAGGTTGGAACAAAACCTACAAAATGAGATCGGGGGATGCTTTTCTTTCCTTGGGACTGGCATTAGAAGGCCGTTTCCAGTGCATTTTTATTTTGGTTTATGACTACTTTCATCTTATTAGAGGAGTCTGATAGTAATAACAAAGAGAGTATCTCAGCCTGGGAGAATCAATGTTAGTAACAGCATGATTAATTTATACTGTCCACAAGAATGGAAAAATAAAGTAGAAATTAATTCACCAATAATAAGGCTTATTGCATTATTCACAAATAATTGGGTTTATAGGTTTGTTAATTGAATCTATTATGTGGATTTAATATTTAAATTTGTAGTGGAACCAAGTGATGTCCTGTCCAGGCTGGGTCTGTTGGTTTTTTGACTTTAGGCATTGCTTTACTTTTGTATTATTTTGAAGCAGACAGTAAAATAAGCTTATCCCTTTGGTTGGTGTCTGTGTTCTTCCTGCTGACCCCATCAACTGCAAAACAGAAGTGAAGCAGTTACCTGGTGCCTGATGGCGGTAAGTCAGTGTGAACCCGTCTTCATCTTGAGAAAATTATGATGGTAAAACATGATCATAATATCATAGAATGGCTTAGATTGGAAGGGACCTTAAAGATCATTGAGCTCCAACCCCTGCTGTGGGCAAGGAATGATCTGAGCACTGAGAAGAGGGCAGAGGAGTCCTGCAGAGCGTGGCAAACCAGGGGCTGCTCACTGCTTCCTCGCTGTTTGCTTTCATGCTGCAGTGTCAGAACCCTTCCTCTGAACCTTAGTCTCTGGGTTTCCAGAGAAAGAGAATGCAGAATATAAAACCTGCAGAGAACCGGGATAGAATTTTCCACTTCAGAACTAGTGTGAATTAAAAGTGAGCAAGTTCTTTGTTTTGTCTTTTTGCTGCGCAGTTGCAGGTTGGATCAACCATGCCAGTGAATTCTGGTCAGTGTCCTTCGGTTTTCTTTGACCTTTTTTTCCCCTAAATTCTTGCAGAGCAGAGAGCAGCTCTTGTCAAAAAAGCTTTTCTAGAACACTGAGGTTTGAAAAAATGGATTTGCCTAGCTATTTCTCATCTCTAACTGAGAGCAGTTATGTGGTGCCACATAACTGATGTGCAAATGGCTGTGCAAATTCTGGCTTTTTGTAGAAGCCCCTCTGATCATATGGAAATTTCAGACTGAGTAGAGAGGAAGGTTTCAAATCCAGCATACACTTCTCTCCTCTTGCTTATAGCCCTTAACTAAGCTTGCTTTCAGTACCTAATTATGTATAATGCATTGTAAATCTCACTGAAATACCTTTACTAATAATTTACTGGACTTTTAAATGCATTATTCTACCAGAATGTCCCTTCTTTATGCACAAATTAGATTTAAAGGTTAAGAATCTAATGTGTTGAGATGAATGTGGTGCCTGGAACCAGCACAGGATGGTACTCTTTGCTGGGCAAAGTCTTCTGACACTGAGACATCAACCTCCTTTTTCAAGTCTTTATCTTTGGCACACAACTTTGTAGACTTTTCTTTAGGCGCAATAGAAGTTCTGATTTGATGAAGTCCAGGCAAGTAAGTTTGCTGTGACTGAACTTTTTCCTTAATGCGTGTGGTTCTTGGCTGTGTCCTTCTGTACCTGTGTTTTTATCCAGGTTGAGGTGGATTTGCAATCATGCATAAGCATCAGCAATCACTTCCTTCATATGTTTCCTTATTTCAGTACTTCATATTTGATCCAACTGAGGTGTGTGATTTCAGGATTATATTAGGTATAGAACTAGGGCATCTGATTTGCCACTCCTTCATATCTTGGGAAGTGCTGCTAAATGGAAAACATTACGAAAGTGAGTACCATGTTTATCTTTAGAAAAAAGGGAAAAGGTTTGCATCTCTTACGTAATGCTTGTCTTCTTACTGGGCCACAGTATGAGACTGGGAGCCTCGCTGAAGTGCTATCTCAGGCCTGCCTTATTCTTAAAAGATGCAATGAGCCAGACCCCTGATATTTGCCAGTGCTTTGTTCTTCTCACTTCTCTTTCACAGACTTGTAGTTCTGTCCTGAAAACAGATGACTTTGGAGTACCAATTTAGATGCTCTGTGAGGTTTCTCGGTGAATCATGATCATCTGTGCCTGGGGGTGAGACTGCTGCCATGCTGTGTTTTCTCACCTGAAGCACAGAAGAGCCAGGATTCAGACTCCCAATGAACGCTGAAAGATAAGTCTCTGGGGAATCTTTAAAAGTTACCACCTCTGGCTTGGAAATTCATGAACTGCAAATTGCTGGAGGCTTGGAGAATGGCATTAAGCTTTCCCTGCTCTAATACTCGTGCCCAGCAATCTGTTGTTGGTCACAGTCAGACAGTAGTGGGCTAGATAAATATTGAACATTACCTCATATCACCTTTCCCGTGCTCTTACCTTTGAGCTCTTAACCCGATGTATAATGCTTCTGAAAGAGAAGACAGTGGAGGATGGAGGGGTGTTGCTGTTCCACCAGGAGCAGCCATAAGGTGCCTGGGGGCTGCTGTAGGTGTGGAGAGAGCATCGCATTATCACCTGGTGACGTGCATTGGCAATGCTGTAACACACTGACTGGGACATTCCTGCCTACCAGCAAGGCTGTGTGAAGGGTGTATACTTGAGAAGCATTTTCATTACTTGGTTATTCTCAGCACTTTAGTCTAAATAACACTTGGTCATACTGTTTTATGTGCTTGAGAACACATATGTTGGTGTTCTTGATCACGTTGATGGAGGGTTATTTAATGGTTGACTAATTGGGAGCTTGCTAGAAATTGGAAGTGTAGAGCAGATGGTTGCTGCTTCTGAAGCAAAACAGAGCTGTTTGGGTTGGAAGCACTGCTGAGTCCTAGTGCTAGTTGTGATTGATGGGCTGTGTGCCCTTGTCCTCCAGGGGCAGGCAGTGGGGAGGCTCCTGCAGTGTGTCCATACTCATGCGTTGGGTTATGGGCTGAGTGCAGGCAGCCCCTGTCCCAAATGCAACAGGAGGGTGCCTGATGTGATTTCTGAAGAAATGCTCCTCCTCGAGGCTCTGTAGATGTGTTGCCCCCACTTGAGCAGTGTCTGTGGGTGGGGTAACCATCACCTTATTAATGTAAAGCTGCATCCCAGCCCTACAAAGCCTACTTTGTGCCGTGAATCAGAGGCATTTGGGGCTGCATCACTGTGTTTAACGTGTTCTCTTGGGGCAGGTGCTCTGCTGCATCAGATTGGTGTGGTGGGCTCTGAGCTCCTCTGCTGCTCTGAGATCCCAGCAGGCAGGCACAGGGGGTTCACAGCAGATGTAATACAGAGCTCTCACTGCTCTCCTTATCATCAGTCTCTTATTGGACATCTTTACTGCATTCCTCAGCTCATTTTACATTCCTGTTAGTCTTTGCCTGCTAAACTTTCACCACCATCATAAAACTTTTTAGGTTGCATGTGTTAGAAGAATAACTGGTCTACATATCACTTCTGTTTTGCTGAGAGCTTTGACACATTAATGAGCACAAATGACAACTCAGGTGTTGAATGCTTTTTCAAAACTTGCCTGCCCTTTCTCCCTTACAGTGGGGAAATGAAATTCAACTCCAGTCCTCCCAGCTTCTGTGCCTTCCTATTGGCCTTTGCTTCCTATGTCTGTGGTCTTCACTTGTGGTGTGTTCTTATGTATTTTAACAAAAAAGAGCAAATGTTATTTGGATGTTTGGAAATAAAAGATTAAAAATCCAACATGGAGATTTTTTTTGTCAGGTCTGGCAGTAAGCTGTGCTAAAACAGAGTGAAGCCTGGCAGGAAGGAGCTGAGCATTACGAGCGATGCAGGTTGATGCTGAAGGTCGGGGTGGACAGCTGTAGATACTGTGCTTGTGCTTTTTCTTTCTGAGCATCTAAGTGGGGAATTCTGATACTTTACCATCTTGTTCACTCCTGTTTTCTTGATTTTTACTAAATACATTATGCCATGTGCTTGCCTTGAGGGGCTACACGTGATTAAGTGCTGTGTTTTTTCATATTTGATTTTCTGTTCTTTTATTAGTAGAAAGGATTACATTAGGAGAACACTCACCAAATGAATGGAAAACGTGAATTTCTCAGTATGAGAAATGTGAGGTTAATCCTTTGTTTTTCTCAGGCTTGCTTTTTTTTTTTTTGTATTTAGCTGCAACTATTTTGCAACTTCCACCAATGAAACAGAATCACTAATAAAGAAAAAAACAGATGAAAGTGCCTGATGAAGCTCATCTTTGTGTACTGAAATTCATCTCAGACATAATGCTGTTGCCAGATGTGCATCTGTTTTGCTGTAGTAGAAGTAGTGTGGATCAGGCTCAGCCCTATGGATTTGGATTTCTCTTCAGAAAAAGACTAGAGGGTTGGGAGTATGGCATATTGAATAGGAAGTACTACTAGAGAGCTTTAATTTTCATCTGAGGAGCTGCAGGGTGAACAAATTTATGTATTTCAGTATGCCAGTGAGTCAGCTTCGTTCTTTGCAACCAGATTCCTGAGGTTTTCTATGGTTTGGAAAGGTATGTGATACCCCAAATATTGTGTTTGTGGCGTCAAAATACAGCTGAAGTAGAAGCCCTCATTCTGTATGGCATTGAAGAATGCAATAAAAGAGCTTGTAGGTCGGGGCCAATGCATGAATACAGCTCTGGGAATGTGGGAAATGGAAGATGTTATTGTAGTTTAGTGTGAAAATCTTCATGCCAACTCTTCTGTGGCAACTCTCAGTGCACTTATCCATCGTGATCATTAAAGAAAAAAGCTGCATTTGTTATAGAGATATAGCTATATTTTCCCTACGCAGTTTGTCGGGAGCTGAATGGCAGACATTCATATATGAACCTCTCTGTTCTTTCAGGTCCTGCCTTGCTGCTCACAAGTGATAACATCAAACAGCGGCTGGGTTCTGCTGCGCTCGATAGGTGCGTGCCACCTGTGTGATGTGTGGGAAAAGGCAGAAGGGTTCCGTGCAAATATACAGTGTTTGGGAACTAAACCTCCTGTTTTAACATACAGTATACCTTTCTGATCAAGGTGTTTGAGACAATGAGATGGTTCAAATGTGGGTTATTTTTTTAATTTTTCCCCATAGTTACTTTCTCACCTGTGCAATCAGACAAACGAGTTAGCCTAAGGGTGATGACATGCTGGAACAGGTTGCCCAAGGAGGCTGTGGATGCCCCATCCCTGCAGGCATTCAAGGCCAGGCTGGATGTGGCTCTGGGCAGCCTGGTCTGCTGGTTGGTGACCTGCACATAGCAGGGGCTTGGAACCGGATGAGCATTGTGGTCCTTCTTAACCCAGGCCATTCTATGATTCTATGTCATGGAAGCCTTACTGAAGCACTCCTCTTTTCTCTATGTATAAATGATGAAGAAATCAACATGCACAAGCCTGGAAATGAAGGCGGGGAGGGAATGTTGGGAAACAGACTGAGCAAGCAAGGGATGCAAGGTTCTGATGCTCTTCAGGTGCTGTGCTTGATGTGCAGGACTTTACTTTGGCAGAAACTGTGGTATAAAAGAAGTTTGTTTCTCTGTCCCCAGCATCCATGAGTACCGACTGACCAGCTGGTTGGGCCAGCAGGAGGACATCCACCGCATCGTCCTCTACCAGGCAGACAGCACCCTTACTCCATGGACTCAACGCTGCATCAGGCAGGCTGACTGCATCTTGATAGTAGGACTGGGAGACCAGGAGCCCACTGTTGGAGAGGTGTGGAACAGCTTCTTTCCATGTTTGCAGTGTTAGCAGTCAAGAGTGAGAAAAATGTTGTTTCACACAAGTGAATTTCTGGGGATTTAATACCCAGTGAAGCATAAATAATGGATTTCTTGGGAATATTTCATTATAAGTAGAGGAATTAAATGAGAATTTTCTGAAATGACAGGCTTTATGTAAAAGTATTTCCGGCAGAGTTCCAAAGAATCATTTTGGTCAATGGTAAATCAAAGCCAAATCACACTGAAGCAATATGGTATTCATGTTTCTGTCCAGAATTTCTCTGCAGGATCTCCAGATAAGTAGATAAAACCTTCTTTGGTACATTTAATGGTGTATGTGTAGGGAAAGCTATAATGTGAATTGTGTTGTATTTCATTAGACTGTAAGCCATTTTTTTTTTTTTCTCCCTACAACCTATTCTTATCCTTAATATTTTATTGCTAAAGTTTGTTGATCAGGCACAAATTCTACAGGAACTGGGGGGAAAAAATAGGGCTATTAAGATTGTGAAGTGCTGAGTCTGACCTCCAAAAGCCTGGGACTGTTCCCATCTGCAGCGTTCTTTTGTGTCTGGTGTTGGTTCTTTGTCAGCATGGGGGAGGCAGGAAGCACAGTAATGGGAGCTCACCATCAGATGTCTGAAACAAAAAGTAAGAAGGGCAGGGAGAAAAAAGTGGTCTGATTGGATACTGAAAGCTTTCAGGCTCAGGTATGACTTGAGAAGCAGCCTCATTCTGTGTGAACAGTGTGCACCTGTGCTGTGTTTTTAATGGTGTGTGTTCTAGATAAAAATCACTGTTTTACATTCAGATTTAAATCCTTGTCCAATTTTAAAGTTCTCTTTGCCACATAAGCCCACAGCTATCAGCGTGCTTGGCTAAATCCATCTTGTTTGAGGTTCTCAGAGTGCATAGCAAGCTGCACATTCAGATTAGGTGTCAGGCATGTATTTGCACATATATGTATTCCAAAATAGAACATCTCATTAAGTTAATAACAGAGCAGTATGTTCCTGATACCTCCATTCCTTTGGTGTAAATAATTTCCTGTAGCTGGAGAGGATGCTGGAGAACACAGCGGTCCGAGCCCAGAAGCAGCTGATTCTGCTCCATAAGGAGGATGGACCTCTCCCTTCCCGAACTGTGGAATGGCTCAATATGAGGAGCTGGTGTTCTGCACATCTTCATATCCATTGCCCACGAAGAGTGTTTTCCAAAAGAAGCTTGCCAAAGCTGGTGAGATTCCTGACTTGGTGGTTGGGCTGCAGTACTTGTGATCCGTGTTTCAAACGTTATCTGACATGGTGCTGTTACAGGATGTTCTTATTTGCAGCTGAGTGTTACATTGCTGCTGTTCTCTTAAATCTGTCTGGCTTTCCATGTTGATCAGTACTTTTAAATCTTTGATCAAGAAAGAGAAATATCTTTTCAGAAAATACTGCACTACTGTGAAATTCTTCCATCTTAAGCAAAATTACGGGAGGTGCAGTTGATTACTAGGCCTGTTTGAATAGTTCATAGCCCCCCCCCCCCCCCCTTTTTTTTGGTATGTTGTTAACATGGGCTATAAGACATTCACGTTTCATGCTTTTAGGACAATCATTGTATTCCTCCCTTCTGCAGATAGAGATGTATGAACGTGTGTTCCAGAAGCCATCAGACCGCCACTCAGACTTCTCTCGCCTGGCTCGTGTTCTGACTGGAAATGCCATTGCCCTGGTCCTTGGTGGTGGGGGAGCCAGGTAGGTCCCACAATGTTCTCTGGTGTCTGCTGCCAGAGGTCCCAGCCTGCTGCTGTGTGTCCTGTGGCGTGTCCTGGGCATGTGGATGCATTGCTGTAGAGTCCTAGAGCACCACTGTTGCGGAGTTGTGATTAGATCAGAATAACAGGCATCCTATAAAATCTGCACTCTTCTGTAAATAACATTCTGGAGAGAGGCTGAGGAGATGCTTTTCTTATGCAAACATAACTGGGTGGATTTTTGTTTGGATTTCTGTGGATTTTGTGGATTTCTGTGAGGCCCCATCTGCAGTACTGTGTCCAGCTCTGGAACCCCCAGTACAAGAAAGACAGGGAGCTGTTGGAGAGGATCCAGAGGAGCCACAAAGATGATCAGGGGACTGGAGCACCTCCCCTGTGAAGACAGGCTGAGGGAGCTGGGCTTGTTCAGCCTGGAGAAAAGAAGGCTGTGGGGTGACCTCATTGCAGCCTTTCAGTACCTGAAGGGAGCCTACAAACAGGAGGGGAATCAACTCTTGGAAAGGGGAGATAACAGCAGGACAAGGGGAAATGGTTTGAAGTTGAGGGAGAGGAGGTTTAGGTTGGATGTCAGGGGGAAGTTCTTGACAGAGAGAGTGGTGAGGTGCTGGAACAGCTGCCCAGAGAGGCTGTGGATGCCCCGTCCATCCCTGGAGGTGTTCAAGGCCAGGTTGGATGGGGCCCTGGGCAGCCTGGGCTGCTCTGAAATGTGGAGGTTGGTGGTCCTGCATGTGGCAGGGGGTTGGAGCTTCGTGATCCTTGAGGTCCCTTCCAACCCTGGCCATTCTGTGATTCTGTGAACACAAATAGGAATGTGAGTGTTTGGTACTGTTTGTTATGAGCCCTCTTGTACGCTGGCCTTAATGTCAGGAAATGATGAGGGTAAATGTGACTCTTCTTTCTTACATTGGCCTACCTATGGGTTTTTCCCAATGGATTCTTGCATTACAATGTGGCTGACGAGATTTCCAAGGCCCTCAGAGCTTTTCAAAGTTTAGACAGCCAGAGGAATTAAATTCTCTGATGAATGTTCTCTTCTTTAAAATGACGTGATGCCCCAGGTACCTGTATGCTTCCTACAGCCCTGCCTCCCAGAAGGTGTGTCTGCAGACACAAGGCTAGGGTGTGTGTTGAACACTCCTATTAGGATTCCAATTGAGTTACAAGCAAGCTTTGAAAATACACTATTACCAATGCTTTTCTTTGGAATTCCTTTCAACTTCAAAACTTTTCTGTTGAAAAAAATGTAGAATTCAGTATTCAAGAGGGCACCAACTTCATTATCTTCATCAACATGCTCTTGCCCTTCTTTAAAACAGTGCTTTGAAATACCACTCTCAAATATAAGTGTGAATATATAGGTTACATATTGTCTGTTGATTCAGATTCATGGAGATACCACATTTTTGTCTTGGGACCACCATGTGCTTTGGGGAGGGAATATTCCCTGTAAGTAAAGGTTAGAACTCCTTTGTGACAGCTTGTTCTGATTAGTCACTCGATGGTGAGACAGCCAGTGCTTTGCTTTGGCTGTTTCTTCGAGTGTCTGCAAAGAAGCCTTTATCCTGGTTGCTTTCTCAGTTTCTTCACCTAAGATGATTTCAGTATTTCATTTCTGAGATAAACACAATCCTGTGGAGGCAGAAAATAAAGCAGAAGAAGGGAGCTTGTATTTAATCTGTGTATCTCAGGAGATTTCTTATCAACTGATATAAAGCACTTGGTTTCTTGTGGGTTTTTTTGGTTGTGTTGCTTTGTTTTGTTACTAGCTAGCTGAGATCTGTCTTTACTGAAGCCTATGCTGTGCTAAAATACATGTACTTGTATATTCCTGGCAGCACGTTTTGCTTATTCCCTTCCTTTCTTCCTTCTGTAAATACTGCTGTAGTTTTTGCCAAACTAATTTTTTTTGTTCTACTGCTTAATTTGCAAGCTACCACCTGCTGGTTTTCAAGAGCAGAGGTAAGAAAGACGGGCTTGTTAGAGCCTGTTTGTTGGTCCTGTGTTGTTGTCTTCCCCAAATCTGAAGCCCTGCACAGCTGCTGTGTTCAGCTTTTCTGGATGCAGTCACCCATTCAACAATGTGCTCGTGTCTCATCAGCCATTAATTTGTCCATCTCTGCAGTATGGAAGACTTTAAGAGGATAAAATGGCAGATAGTGGGTGATGATACTTCCTTCTTTCTCTAAAATCCTTTTTTACATTTCATGGCCCAAAAAGCTTTTTCTGAGAGCTCATAGAGCTCGTGCTGGTGGCACATGGATGGTGGGAGCATTGTGTTTTTCAGCAGAAAGGTACTTGCATGCTATTTCAGTAGCTAGATTGTCATCAGAATTGTGATTGGATGAAAGATTGTGATTTTTTTTTTTTTTTTGTTTAATTTGTTTTCCAAGTGAGAGCACAGTCCAGACTCTTGGGAAAGGATGGAGTTATTCTGAGCTCTGTACAAATCTGCCTCTGAAAGCTTTGCAGGCCAAAGTTCTTAGATCCCCTTCTCTACTGACAAGAAAGCTACGAGAGATTTGCACTGGGTACTGGAAATCATCCTGTGCTTAAGCCTGTTGAGTGGCCAGCACGATGAGTGCCTGCCAGGCTCTTGCTATTCAGTGTGGCCTTTGGGTAGCACCCCACATGAAGTAACCTCTGACTCTGCTCTGGAAGCATGAGTCAGACTGGGCTCGGAAACAGCACAGGGCTCTGGCTGATCCTGTGAGAGGTGCTGTGCCCTGTGGCTCCAGTAATATCAATTATTTAGTTGTTATTTCTGAAATGTTTGTCTGCATCCCAGCGATAGTCAGTTCGGGAGGTTTTACCAAAGCAGCTTCCTAGTCATTATCTTTGGTTTGTCATGACAAAAGGCGCGTAGGAACTGAGGGTTTTCTTTCTCTTGTGAAGTTAAAAATATAACAAATCCAAGTGATACAGTTCTGAAATTACAGTGTTTTGCTATAGTCAAGTGCTAACTTAATTTCAGTTAGAATCGCCGAGGAGTTTGGGGGAAGGAAAAGAGATTTGAGTTTAGAAAAATAATACCTTTGAAATGCAGTTGGGAGAATAATGACACAGCAAACCCTGCAATAAAGGCACGAACCTCCCATACGTCATTGTCGTGAACTTCAGCCATCCCACACACAGCCCACCCTTCCTTTGGCTTTCCACAGTTGTCTTAGCAGAGCTGTTGGAAAACTTAAATTTACGGGCAGTAAACACTTAGAGAAGTATCTGAGAGTCCCTGGGGCTGTGGAGAAAAACAATTGGTCGTGATGTTGCAGAAGGCTGGCTGACACTACGCTGTGATGACAAGCCTTGTTGTTGATTATAATGTCATTCTTGTAGGAGTTAATTTGCTCCAATGCGCCAATCCTGCGTAGACACATTAGGAAAATACAAAGCATTCGACGCATTTGTTTGGGTATTTTGATGAGTGCTGTACAATACAAACACACCGTGTGCATCAGAGATGCTGCAAGCACTTTCTTGCCTTTTCTGGGTGCTGTGCCTGAAGTGATGAGTGCTGGGTGCTGCTGCCTTCCCCTACCTGCACACATGCAGCCCATGTCCTGCTGCTCTCCCAGCTCCACGGTGCTCTGCTTCTCCATTCCTCACAGCCTTTCCTTCAGGTAGGGAATGGCAGCCTCTCCCAAGAGCTGCTGCTCTGCTGCTGAAGGTGTTTCTAGTTATTTATTTCATCAAGGCATCTCTACTCTTTTCCCCACTCAGTTTTCTCCCCAGCACAAGAAAGATGCAGAGCTCTTGGATGGGTCCAGAGGAGGCCACTGAGATGATCAGAGGGCTGGAGCACCTCTCCTATGAGGAAAGGATGAGGGAACTGGGCTTGTTTAGCTTGGAGAAGAGGAGGCTCTGGGAGACCTCATTGTGGCCTTCCAGTGCTTGAAGGGAGTGGATAAACAGGAGGGGGAATGGCTGTTTGTGAGGGTGGATGGTGATAGGACAAGGGGGAATGGTCTTAAACTGAGACAGGGGAGGTTCAGGTTGGATATTAGGAGGAAGTTTTTCAGCCAGAGGGTGGTGATGCACTGGAACAGGTTGCCCAAGGAGGCTGTGGATGCCCCATCCTGCAGGCATTCAAGGCCAGGCTGGATGTGGCTCTGGGCAGCCTGGTCTGCTGGTTGGTGACCTGCACATAGCAGGGGGTTGGAACTGGATGAGCATTGTGGGCCTTTTCAACCCAGGCCATTCTATGATTGTATGATGTGATTCTGTGATTTTTGCCTCTGTTCTTGAGAAGGTAGATTTCCCCTCCCCCCCACTGCTTGCTCTCGCTGACTCTTAGGGTTTGACTAATTGCTGCCTTCTCATTTTGGGCAGTTGGCCTATTTAATCAACTTCTTTCTGCCTTCTTTATTTTCAGCACTGGTCCTCTGGAACAGGAGGATAAAAGCAGCCCAGGAGAAGCACGTTATGCCTCCCTTGTTATGGACTTGCTTGTGTCTGAACCTACTTCTTCCTCATCTGCTTCTCTGTGTCCCCAAGGCACTGAGTGCCCAGACCCCAGGCTTTTGGAGGCTGAGTGCTGCCTGGTGACTTCTTGGTGCTGAGCCTCGCTTGGGTCTCTGTGCTCCTTAGAGTTGGGTTTGTCTTCTGATTCAGGGACTTTAGCCAGTTATTCAAAGCCAAAGAGAGTGCCCGAGTGGCAGATCTCATCATGCTTTTGCTCTGAAGAAACCACGTTTTCCTTCTGTACCCTCAGTACCTGATTCCAAGATCCCAGACTCTACAAAAAATAAAATCAGGAGGCTTTACTGTCTCTGCATTCCTCATGTTTGGCTGCAACTCTGATTCACTCAGAACTGTGCAAGCCCTTTAGCAACAGGGATCTGCTGCCTGGAGGGGCTGTGGATGCCCCGTCCATCCCTGGAGGTGTTCAAGGCCAGGTTGGATGGGGCCCTGGGCAGCCTGGGCTGGTATGAAATGTGGAGGTTGGTGGCCCTGCATGTGGCAGGGGGTTGGAGCTTCATGATCCTTGAGGTCCCTTCCAACCCTGGCCATTCTGTGATTCTGTGGACTGCTGTATTTTGCTCCATAGCCCACAGAAGCAGAGAGAAGTGTTGTCAGTTAGTTCCCAAGCTTGGTGGGCCTTGTTGGGCATAATGGAAGTGAAGGCTTCTGAGTGTGAAGCAGTGGTGGAGCTGATAGGTACGTCCCAGCCTTCAGGATGTGCTGAATTGTCTGCTGTGATGGGGGAAGCCTGGAGTTGGAGGTGATGTATGTATAGTGAAGTGCAGTCCTAAGGGTTGGTGGTTTGCTTACAAAATGCAGACAGCACTCAGTGACTTCTCCACTGTGATGCAGGTGGTGGCAGCGGTGTGGTTACTGATGATGTTCAGTTTCAGGAACAGAGTCTCCAGGGGAGACTGCGTCAAGTTTTATGGTGCAGGTGCTTTGGATGCAGTTCCAGCAGTTAAGGAAGATTAATTCTTATTCCTCAGCTAAGACTGATAACTGATGATAGGAGGCTCCTTAGTTGGGTCAGTGGATGGAATATGTGTGTGGAAATTCTTTAATACCAGCACAGCAGAGTGCAGCACTGGAAGTGGAGGTGTGAGCTCACGAGATCAATGTCTGTGCTTCAGATAGAAAGCAGGAGCTGGAGTTGCCTTTTTGAACAGTCCTTCCTGACCACGAGCACCCAGATGGTGAATGTGTGCCTGGAGAATGATGGGAGGCAGAGGGGAAGGATTTACTGCCTGAATTAAGAAGCTGTCTTCAGAGGTGTGTGCTGAAAACACAGTTATAAAGAGCACAGAGGGGTGCTTTCCTCTATGGGATCCTAAGCATGTTCAACATAGTGCTTACAGAGGGACGAAGGAAAATCCCCTGGGCACTTCCTCGGCTCCCAGCATTCCTCATATACATCAGGAAATACTTTTCAGAGCCTTCGCTGGGTTCAAAACTTTACATAAATGGAGACTAGTAGGAGCATCCCTGGGTATGAGGCGCACAGGGATTGAGGAAACCCAAATGTGTTGGTATTATCGCGTCCTCCTGTTGCAGAATAGAAGTACTGTTCATCTTAACTTGATTAATAATGTCTCCTCCAAGCTTCCATTCCTATCTAGGTCCCCTCATCCTTTCTCTTTTCTTTGTTAGTCCGTAAGCATGTTTCCTGTTCAGACGTACCCAAGCCCTGAGATTAACCTGCTCTTTGCATCCTTTCATCCCACATCATTCCTGCTTCTTTGCCTCTCCCAGGATTTAATTTCAAATCCTCTCTCAAAGGAGCTATTAAAAAAAAAAAAAGGAGGAAAGAAGAAATAGTTTGCCAACTGCTGCTCCCATACTGGGACATGTCCTTATTTGTCATCAGCAGATACTGCTCAGCTTTGGAGTCTCTCCCCCTGGATCATGCAGTGTGCTTTGGGACTGCACTGCCTTTTGCAAAGAGATTATTGATGGCAGTGCTTGGGGTTGCACTCAGTGCTTCCTAAATGCAGGCGTGCCCTGCATTTGTCATCCATCTCACAGTGTTTAGAATTCACAGAAAAAGGAAGGCTGGCAGCTTGAGAAATATATAAAAATGGTATTCCCTCTCTTGGAAATATTAAAATAATATATCCTGATGAAAAGAATTGTTCTGAAGGAGGTTATGAAACAAAATTGCTGATGATAAAACCATTTGTTCTTCATTCTGACCTTGGTTAGGATGACTCCAAAAAGCGCCAACAGCATCTGGTGCTCACAGTGCCGTGAATTACTGCAGCCATGGAGGGCAATCGCTGCAGCATGGAACAGGGATTTGCTCTGCTTTGCTCATCCTTTGCTATCCTGACCCAGGGTAGGCTTGGGCAAATGCCTGAAGTGCTTGTGGTGTGCTGTAAAACAAGGCTGCTGCATCTCAGCTTCAGCATCAGCACAGGTCAGCCTCTATAAAATGCTCTGGGGTGCTTGTAGAAGAAGTTTAAACCGTTATCACTATGAAATTTGGGGGGCTTTAAAAGGGTACTGTGCTCCCTGAATGTGCTTTCAGGAGTGAGCTGAATGCGTCTGGAGAATTTGCTTGAAACCTGACATCCAACCCAATTATTATGATTAAGTTAACTCTTTATTCCAGTGGTTTAGGAGCAACCAGGCTGTTGGTAATCCTGTGTGTGATGTCTGCTTACAGAGCCAAAGTCCACGTGTTCCCCAGGGCTGCTGAGGTTTGAGGGCACCCTCGCCTGGTTTGGCTGTAAGGAGCCCAAGAGTCCCCAGGAAATCCATTATGGAGCTGCTGCTAAATGAAACTGAAATACAAAGAGGCCTGAAAAATGCTTCTCTTCTTCTTTTAAAACAAAGAACGAAACTGAGGCACTTGCAGCATTTACAGTCCGTTAGCGGCCAGTAATGATTATGAAGCAAGATTTCCATGGTATAGAAGTGTCAGAATGATCTGAAAGAGCCTGGCTGTGCTTCGTGTCAGGAAAAGAGCTGAATGCTTCAGATATCCTTCCCCCTAGTTCCCTTTCTTCAAAGTAATCCCTTTGTATACTGAGCCCAACCTCAGCCTTCTGGTATTTGCAAGGGCAGGAAGTTAGAGGCTCGGGGTTAATCCCTATGGCCTTTGCATTTGTCAGCCCACAGCTCCTGCTCTCCTTCCAGCACAGCCAGCTCACTGCCAAGGGGTGCGTTTGGTGGAAGGGAAGCTCTCTGATAACCTGCAGTATGTCTGTGTGCTCCTAGCTACATGTCTGTATCTCAGAGCTGTGATTGTTCTTCACTGTATCCCTCTTCCAAGCTCAGATAGATGTATGGGGCTGTAGAGCCCATCAGAGTTGGAGAAGTGGCCTTATGCCCTGTGTTTGTGCTCCTGTGGTGTGCAGAGGATCCGTTGCCACGTCTGAGTGAGCCAGACCAAAAAATGAAAACCAAATTCCGGTGTCAGCCACGCGGTGAGGTGCCCAGATTCCCAGTCGTTCCAACAGCAGATGTGGTTCCAGGGGGGTGGCTGGGGGCTGGAATAGCGGTGAAGAATTTCAAGTCTTTATCCTTAAAGACGAAATTACACCTGGGTGTTCTGTTGGTGCTTATAGTCTGATGGGGGATGATAAGGAGTCGAGGGTCTTCCTTGGAAACAAAGATGGTAACTTACGTTTGGATTCCTAATTTTGTGTCTGACCCAGATCAGCCCTGGAGTGCACTGTTTGAACTAACAAAGCCCAACTCCTAAAAATAAAAGTGAGATTAGTATTTGCCTTAGCTAAGAAACTCTCATGAGATGTGGTCATGAACTGAAGGCTTCAGGCCTTCTGTTTGCAGATGCTTGGGTAATGAACTGCGGAGTAATCGCTCCTCAGAGGCTCTGCTTCAATCTCTTCAGGGATGATGCATCTCGTGCATTGCCAAGTGCGTTGTTTTGAAATTCTGTCTAAAGTTTGATCTGAAGTTAGTGTATGGGGGGGGAACAAGGTTGGGAGCAGAAGAAATTGGAATTTTATCATGAGGAGGTGGTTGCAAAAGCTTCCCTTGGGGCAGCTGCTGCGAAGGATTGTGTTGGGATGAAGACCAGGTAATGAGGGCTTATTTCCTTTGAGTCAGCTTAGAAGTGGGACTTCATTCTTAAATGTTATCCTGAATGGAAACTTCCTGGTAAGAAGTGTGCGAGGAGCTCAGCAGGAGTGCAGTGCTGTGTTTTCTGTCACCGCTTTGAGCTGAAAGTACCGTGATTCTGCAGGCAGCTGTATGATGCTGGGCAGCCTTATGGTTGGGGAACCTAGGACACAGTGTTGTTGGAAAGGTACATGCGTGTTTAGGTTGCCAAGCCTTGTTTGTGGTGTTACACTGCAGAAGGCTAAAAGTGCCATGCTGGAGGTGGTACTCCTTCGCCATGCAGAAGACTTGCTTTGTTTCTCAGACTGGAATGGAAGCCCTGTGGGACCTGAGCTGCTTGCTCTCCTGTCTGTACCCGCAGTGCAGGTCGGGGCAGCACGACCACTTCTGCAGCTTCACCACTCTGTAGTCATGCTCAGAAAATGACAGTTCTGCATGCTCGTGGAACTGCGTTACGTGTTGTTGGTGAGGAAGAATATTGGTGCAGCATCTCTGTTAAGTACTGATCGTATTCAGTCCGCTGACCTGAGCGTGGAGAACAGCTTGTATTCGTACAGACAGCGTGCTCTGAAATGTCCTGCTGCATTTGCTGCCTTTGTCAGTGGGTTGTATCTAATGGGAGCTCTGGCAGCAGACACAGAGCAGACACATCACTGCTCTCAAAAGAATTTTTCTTTTATCAGTTGAGCTCTGGCCTCCGTGCAGCAGAGTTGCATTCCAGCAGCAGCTCCCCGGGAGATGAAAACAGGGGCTTGTTTCAGGAGCAGGAATTTTGCTGCAAGAGCTCCTGCCAGAAGGACTGTGCTCTGATTGCTTTGCTGCCTTGTTCAGCAGAGCACGTCTTCAGCCCCCAAATTCTCTCCTTGCTTAGTGATCATTTATTTGTAGTTATTAACACAAAAGAAGAAAGGGTGCTTAGAATTTAGGAAGTATGGGACACCTTTTGGAGGCTTCTTTAAGCACATTTAGGATGAGTTTGGCCAGTAGTGCAGTAAGTGGCAAAAGAGGAGAGTGAATGCAGAGAGCAGTCCCTAATTTGCCTTGCTCAGGTGAGGTTGCAGGGCAGTAATGGCAGTGGCAGCAGAGTGGGGCTCCTGTGCCAGAGATTTCCCAGCCTTTTTCTCCATTCCTCCTAGTGCTTGGCATTGCTGCATCCATACAGCATCACCACGAGCAACCTTCCTTTGTACTGCGTGTGCCAAACACTTGCATCTTCACATGTCGCCCTGAAACAAGACAAATCCCCTGTGAAATCGTGCCTGGTATTACAAGAAGCACGCAGTCCTTGTTTCTTCTGCCCCAGTACCCAGGCTGTGAGCAGGGATGTAGCTCCTGAATTTCCTTCCTTCTCCAGTTGCTGTGGCTGTGTGAGGCAGTGGTGGGATGTCACTAAGAGGGCTGTGTGCATCCTGGTATGGCTCCTGCCCAGGAATGCTGCTTCCTATGGCAGTGTGCCTGTGTTTGTGGGTGCTGTAAGCTGGGGAGAAGAGGACAAGAAAGGCTCCAACTGTGACAGGTTAGTGCAGAGTTGTTTGTAGTGGTGGTGGTGTTGTTCAAGTGATGGCCTAAAGGTGCAAAGAGGGGGAGAAACGTTTAGGAAGTCATCTTTCAGAAGGCTGGAGGTACGTAGAGAAATGTGGGTTCAAACACGCTTGCTTTTCTGAAGTGTCTGAGTTTACACAAGCATGTTTCATCTTGAAGCTGTTCAGGATTTTGGAGCTGAAGGAATCAGCTTTGCAACCTCGTGGAAGCAGTCATAGAGTCATAGAATGGTTTTGGTTGGAGGGTCCTTGAAGGATCATCCAGTTCCAACTGCCCTGCCTAAGGCTTATGGCAGGGTTTCCAACCACCAGCTCGGGCTGCCCAGGATCCCATCCAGCCTGACCTTAAATGCTTCCAGAGATGGAGCACCCACAGCTCTGGGCAGCCCATTCCACTGCCTCACGGCCCTCTGAGTAAATAATTTCTTCCTAACATCTAACCTAAATCTCCCCTCTGTTAGCTTAAAGCCATTCCCCTTTGTCCTATCACTATCAGACTGTGTAAAAAAAAAAAATTGCTCCTCCTCCTGCCTGTAAGCTACCTTCAGGTACTGAAAGGCTGCAGTGAGGTCTCTCTGGAGCCTTCTCCAAGCTAAATAAACCCAAAGCCAATAACCAGAACAAGTCAATAGGAGATCCCTTTCAATGTTTTCGTTTCTGTCTTATTGGTCAGTGCATTGAAACCAGTCCATGTTTTGGAGGTGAGGAACTGTTGCACACTTGGCTGGGAGGTGAAAATATCCCCAGGGACTTTGTTCATACAAGGCAGGGAGGTGATGGTTTGCCAATATAAGCAGCAGTAATCTTTCGTGATTCATTCAAGGGCATCATACAGTGAAATAAAACCAATGTGTGATCACATCAAACTCCTCATTTTCTGAATGCATGAATGTGTAGATGAGGAGATCCTATTTTGGGAAAGATTCAAGGGGGGCAATCCAGGGTGAAGCTAGTCCTGGCCAGCTTAAAATCACACTCTGAGCAGGAAATGCTTTATAGTAATGAATGTGTGGAAATGAATCCGTGCGATGCAGGCACTCTCCAGAAAGCAGGTCTGGTGGCATAAGGACTGCTCTCAGCACAGTGTCAGTATCAGAGTATCCTCCATCCCTGGAGCATTCGAGGCCAGGTTGGGTGGGATCCTGGGCAGCCTGAATTGATGGGGGGCAGCCAGCCCACGGCAGGGGTTGGAGCCGAGGTCCCTTCCAACCTATGAGAAGAAACAATAGAAAGCGGCAGGAGAATTCAGAGAGGAAAACAAGATGAGTTACTCTCAGCTCCTGCTTTACACCAGTGCAGATCTGTCACTGAAGTCATTTACACCGGTACAACTGAGAACTTGCCTCAAAGCTTTTCAGCAGCTGAAGGGGATTTATTTTAGATGGAAAGAACGTGTTCGGCATAGCTTGGCCAAATGACACCTACAGTGGACTTGGCAGCTGTTAGCAAGTATTTATGGGATGTAAACAGCAAAGGGAAAAAGGATAGAAATAGAGCGAGCTGCGGGGGAGCGGAAAAATAGGATGAAGGTGGGGAAAGGAAGTTTGTACAGCTGTGTGGCTGAGGCTGCAAAGAGTCCATGCAGGTGAGCTGAGTGAGCTGATGTGTTGGCATTACCTGCACACAGCACCGAGATTTTCTCTGCTTAGTTGCTGACAGCCCCATAACTCCGATTCGTGCAGTCTACATGTAAATCCATTTGTGATTTGACTCCTTTGGCATGTGGGCACAGCGGGTTCCCCAGTTTGTGTTATGTGTCTGTGTGTAAATCCTTCCCTTAACACCAGCCTTTCCATGCAGTGACCTTACCAGGTAGCCCCGTGTCTCCCCGCTCAGAGATGCTTTGCTATTTTTACTTCTTATCCTATCGAAGTTCATCTGTTTTATCACCAGACTCCATCATTGCTCTAAGATGCTTCTGCCTCTGTTGACATCAAGGAGGATTTTAGATTTACTGTCCCAATGGAATTGGTATCATCCTCAAACACTGCCTCCTCATCCGCCCCTTGTCTGTGTGCTGAATGAAATTGCTTCTTTCTGATAACAGCTTGTCTCCGTTTGCTCTGCTTTCCATCTTCAAATTCATGATCAGTCCATGTGCTGAGCCATCCCACCATCACAGTCTGGCTGAGGTTCTTGATTCTTCCCGTGATTCTTCTTTCCCAAAGGTCTCTGGAATGCACCCATCCTTGAGTGCTCCAGAACAACCCTGATACATGTTGGATGCTCTCCCTTGAAGCCATGCTGACTCTTCCCCCCATGGTTTACCTCCTGGCTGTTGTTCCTGTGTCGCTGTCCTTCACGCTGAAATCAGGGAGACTTTTTGGAAGCCTTCTGCTGTCATTCCGCTCTTGTTTAGCAATGGAATGGCAGTTCAGCTGGCGTACATTCAAGTTCCTTTAGAAGGCAGCATTTATGTGTTGATGGTTTCTCAGTGGCTGTTTGTCTGATAATGTCTCTCTCTGTTCTCGGCACAGGGGCTGCTCCCAGGTGGGGGTTATCAGGGCGCTGATTGAAGCTGGCATCCCCGTGGATATGATTGGAGGAACGTCCATCGGTGCCTTCATGAGTGCTCTGTACGCAGAAGAACGCAGCTACAATCAGATGAGGATCAAAGCCAGGCAGTGGGCCATGGTGAGAATTCCAAATGTTGCATTTCCCTTCTCAGATGAGAGCTTAAACACAAGCATTGGTAGGCAGCAGCCATCCGAGGCAGTGCAGCCATCTGTGCCTGCGTGCCCCAAGGCTTGGCAGGGAGAGAGTGAAGTCCAAAGGTTGCTCCCTGTTGTGCTGCAGCCCCAGGAGTTCCTTGAGGAGAGCAGCATCCACATACTTGGTTTTGCTCTGTGCAACCTCCCAGCTACGCTACAAATGCAGAAGTTCAAGTGTGTTAGCATGCACTGATTTCTGTTGTGTCTTTATTTGATGTGCTGGAATCCGTTTCCAACTTTCAACAAATGTTTTTTCTTTTGTATAATTTTCTCTCTTTCGTTCTCACATGCTGTCATTTTTCAGTGGAACTGATTGACAGAGGTAATCCTTCTCTTCACTAAATGCAAAATGTGTGATTCACGTTGTAGCCTTAGAGTTCTGGAGTGGTGATGCTCTGCTGCAGGAGAACTGCTTGACATTAATACTTATTACAGACAAAGCCATATATTCGTTGTTAGATGAAGGTTTGGGAGGTTGTTTGAAACAGTGACATTTGTGAGTGAATTTATTGTGGGATGCTGGGGGGAAAAGGATACTAGCACCAGGTTGCACTGGTTGAAATTGATGAGTGGTGAACATTCTAACGTTGTTTCTGAAGTTTGCTTGTTATAGTAGTATAGTATATACTGTAGCATTGTGCATTATTTATATGAAAATCCCATTTTAATGTTGGTTTCCTTTTTGAAAGGCAATTCTTAAATCGCGTTGAGCTCTGGGTCTGCTTGAATCCTGAGCATTAGGGTGAAAAAGGAGGCATTGCTTGTGCATCAGTACTGCTTGCCTCTCCTAGGTGCCTTCTAAGCTATGGAGTGAAGCAGAATTGCTGTGTAGCTGTAAGACACCACGTACCTTGCAAGCTAGCTGCTCTGTGGCACTGAAATACACACTGGGAGCTGTGCACATTTTTGCAGTGCCAGTGGGAGGGTGGCTGTGGGAGCTGGGCAGTTCACCTCTGTCACTGGGGGAGCGCAGTGCTGTACTGCCTGTGCTGGGAAGTGCCTGAAACATCAACTGTGATACAGAGCAGTTTGCTGCAATCAGAAGGCTGCACAATGCGGAGGAGGCTTGAGATTAAGGATATTAAAACCAGTGGTACTGAATCGCTTCAGAACATTTAACCTTGTGGTCTTTATTTCCTGAGCATCAGAGCAGCAGTGACATCGCCCTGCAGTGACTCTCCCTGCCTCTAGCAGTCTGTGGCTCACTGCCTTCTCTCAGCTGCTCTTATGTTTAATGGTCAGGCTGGAGTGGTGGAATTTTCCTCCATGCACTCATCCAAGGGATGATCTGCTTGCCTGACGTGCCACGTCTGTTCTGTGTGTGGAGAGGCAGAGCTGGCAGTGCTGCTGTGTGGGTACCTCAGCGATGGGCTTCTGTGGCACTTCCATTATTGCAGCTCCTGCACTCCCTGGCCTCAGCTGCCAGCACATTTGCTTTTACCAGAAATGGTTAAAGGTGAAATGATGAAATTTCTGCTATTGATGGACTTGTGAACACGAATTGCAAAGCTGAAAGAAGGTTTCCAAAGGGAAGGACAGGCTTTGGCCCAGCAGTGCATTCCGGCTGTTCAGGTGTTTGTCCCTTAAAACCTGCATTAAGGTTAATGTCCTCTGTTAGAGCAGGTATTTCTCATTATTAATGAAGAATGGATTTCCTTCAGGTTTGTATGATTGTGCTGTCAGGTCTGTGTTTAAGCAAGAAATTACAGAAGGGTTTGAGAACAGAACAGCCTGCTCTGCTGGAAGCCTTCTCCCTGCTGGCAGCCTGCTCTGAGCTCCGGCCAGCAAAGTGTTTGTGTGCTACAGTGAAGAAAGCAGTGCAGCCCCCCTCCCCAAGCTCAGATCACAGCTCATTTACAAAGTAGTTTGAGGGATTATATATATATCTATTTTTATTTTTTACCAGTGGCTTTTGTCGGGTTATTCACAGAATCACAGAATGGCCAGGGCTGGGAGGGACCTCAAGGATCATGAAGCTCCAACCCCCTGCCACACGCAGGGCCACCAACCTCCACATTTCATAGCAGCCCAGGCTGCCCAGGGCCCCATCCAACCTGGCCTTGAACACCTCCAGGGATGGACGGGGCATCCACAGCCTCTCTGGGCAGCTGTTCCAGCACCTCACCACTCTCTCTGTCAAGAACTTCCCCCTGACATCCAACCTAAACCTCTTCTCCCTCAACTTCAAACCATTTCCCCTTGTCCTGCTGTTATCTACCCTTTCCAAGAGTTGATTCCCCTCCTGTTTGTAGGCTCCCTTTAGGTGCTGAAAGGCTGCAATGATTCACCCCGCAGCCTTCTTTTCTCCATGCTGAACAAGCCCAGCTCCCTCAACCTGTCTTCGTAGAGGAGGTGCTCCAGTCCCCTGATCATCTTTGTGGCTCCTCTGGACCCTCTCCAACAGCTCCCTGTCTTTCTTGTACTGGGGGCTGCAGAGCTGGACACAGTACTGCAGATGGGGCCTCACAAGAGCAGAGCAGAGGGGGAATTATTCTCGATTGCACTGTGATACAGCAGCTGCATCACAGGTTGAGTGAGGAGAGCAGCTCCTGTCCCCAGCACCCTACAGGAGCGGGGCAGATCTGTGGAGCACACAGTAGATCCAGAAATGAGCAGGCATAAAAGGGGCTACTTCTCTAAGTGGCAGCTGAGCAGATCAGCACTCCCGGTGCTGCAGTCCCAGCTCTGTTCCTCCAGAGCAGCATCCCAGGCAGCAGTGCTGCTGTGCAGGGGAACTTTGAGGAGGGACCCCAGCACTGCATGCTGCACCAGTGCTGCTTCTGTGCTGTGCAGTGAGCTTTTGCTGGTGGTTATTGCTGGGCTCTGTGTGTGTCAAACCTCCCAGCAGAGAGGCCGCAGCCCAGGGGGGATTTGAGATGTCTCCATTGTGATGGATTAGATAACTCTCGTTGGCTTTTTTCTTTTTTCTTTTTTTTTACACCATCAAAACAAATGCTGGTATTTGTCCTGCAGTCATTTCTCTTCCCTGGTATTTTTAGAAATGGGCAGATCTGTAGTACTGCACTTTGGGGCTGGGAGAAGGGAATTTTTTAACCAGACGTGTTTTCTGCACCTAATGAAGCAGCAAAGAAATGACTTTATTTGGGGTGTCACAGAGAGCTCTGAGAAGCAGCAGTCAGGTTGGTTGCTGTATAATGCCTCTGTTTTCCTTCTGTCTCTGTGTTTAAGCAGCAGGACTAAAACTAAACAAACATGCAAACAAAGCTTTCATGTTAACAGAGTGCTGGGGATTTATTTTTTTTATTTTTTTTTACAGGAGGATATTTCACAAAGAATGGAATAGTCTGTTGTGGAAAGGAAAAGGATTATAGGAATCTTCAGTTAAAAGCTTCCAGTAATGAGAACAGTGTTAAGAATTGCTGGGTAGGATCCTGCAGCCATTTGCTGCCTGTGGGCTGAGGCCACACTTGCACAACAGCTCACATTCATGTAAGCTGGGCTTCCTGAGGTTGCAGCTGTACGATGAGCTGATCTGGCCAAATTTAATCACTTTTTTTTTTTTTTAACCTTTTGCCACGCTGCTTTGTGGCCAGCCCAGCCCTGGAGCTGTTCCTCCAGCAGCTGGCATGGGAAGGAGGGGATGCAGGCCAGGTTAAAGGCAATATGCATGGCTGGGAGGGGATGGACGCAGTGCCCACATGGGGGGCATTTGGTGTGGGACTGCTGCTGGGATTTAGGAGGAAGCATGAGGGGGTGCAGCAGTGTCCCCCAGGGGTCCACCTTTGGACTGGTGCTCTGCAGCATCTTTATCAGTGGCACAGACAGTGGGATCGGAGGCATCCTCAGCAGTGTGCAGATGACGTGGTAGAAGGAAGGGATTCCATTCAGAGGCACCAGGCTGGGGCTGGGGGCTGTGAAGGCCCCTTCAACCCAAATGTTCTGTGGTTTTTATTTTTCCTTTGTGAATTCCTCTGCGTGCTACCCTGATTTACTTTGTGTGCCAGATCTTCCTGTGCACAACAGCAGCTACAAGGATGGGTCCGTGCAAGCAAAGGCAGAGCATCAGATGAGCAGGCAAACACTGCCGAGCTCAACTGGCATGAAGAGCAGGCAGAATATTTTGGGAAGGATGCCTCCTGGCCAAAGGGGGTCAAAAAAAGGTGAAGGGAGTGTTGGTTACTGAGGCTTAGCCCTGATTCATCACAACAAAATGTACCACAGGCTAAAGCAACCTCATGTGCACAGAGAACCCTGAAGAAATAAGAACTTAGTTATATATTTTATGTGAATAAATGAGCACATTTTGTCTTTTAAATGGGGCTGAAAAGTTAGAGGACGTGCACTGGCTGTGTGCAGGAGGGGCTGGAGGAGAGCCTGAGTCCCACGGGGGTTTGTTGCTTTTCAGCAGCATCTTAAATGTTATCGACTGGTGGTGAAGGTTTTACTCACTGGTTTGTCTGCTTGCAAAATCTAAATCAGGACGGATTGCTTCTCCCTTTCTCAGCTGACCATCATTTCCTCTGCCTTTCAGGTGGAATTCTATGTTCCAGACTACTGACAAAAAGCAGAAATATAAGTTGTGTTGTTGTTGTTAAATCTTAGATTTGTTGTAGCAAGAGGAACAGGAAGAATCTATTTTCCACGTATCTATAGCTGTGACAGCTCATCTTTACCATTTGCATTGTGTTATCTGGGGTGCTGAAATTAAGCCCAAACGAAGCATCGTCATTTGGGAAATTCAGATCATAGATTGCACACAAAATCCAGACCCCACCACTGCTTTGCAAGGTATTGTTAACCCATCCTGCAGCCACCTGCAGCTGTTTGCCAGCTCATGGTTGTGCGGGTGGCACAGTAGTGTCACAGCATCAGAACATCTCACCTGGAACAAATTCCCTTTCCTCCTGTCTCCTTTGCTGCCCTCCCAGCTGGCTATGGCTTCAAAATGGTCCAAGTGTTCATTTGGATTTATTATCTCTTTAAATTTTTTAATAGTTCACCTTTAAATCTGAACTTCCTCTTTATCTCTTTCTGCCCTTGGGATGAATCTCTCGCACTGTTTGTGTGAGTAATGTTACTTTGTCTCTTAACTTATTTTTCCTCATGCATTCCACTGCTTGTTTCACTGACAGTGTGCAGCCCAACCCTGAAAAGGCACCACGTGAAATTCTGGATTCCTGCTGTTGTAGTTTAAAATGTTTTTACACTGGAACAGGTTGCCCAAGGA
This sequence comes from Chrysolophus pictus, assembly GCA_037305975.1. NCBI lineage: Eukaryota > Metazoa > Chordata > Aves > Galliformes > Phasianidae > Chrysolophus > Chrysolophus pictus. Next base: position 8,763,080 of record CM074592.1, on the reverse strand, counting down.
GGCTGTGGATGCCCCATCCCTGCAGGCATTCAAGGCCAGGCTGGATGTGGCTCTGGGCAGCCTGGGCTGCTGGTTGGTGACCTGCACACAGCAGGGGGTTGAAATGAGATGGTCATTGTGGTCCTTTTCAACCCAGGGCATTCTATGATTCTGTGATGATTTTTCTACTCCTGCTTTTAGCTGTATTTCTTGCAACAAATTTTTCCCATACCCTTGCTGGACTGGGGTTATCCTGGTATTGACACCAGTTTGTAACCATCCTGCACCAAAGAGCAAAAGAGGCAGAGGTCACAGTTCGGTTCTTTTTGCCCATTCTCACCTATGTTTCCTCTTGTTGTTCCACTCTTTCCCTGTCCCTCCCTTGCTGAAATTCCTTACCCATGGGGGAGCTTGTAAAAGTTGCTCCCACTGGGAGCCTTTCAAAGGGCTGTGTTCACCTGGAGGATGGTTTGTGCAGTGGGGGCAGCTGTTCTCAGGTGGCAGAGGAGGTGGATGGCAGCAGCAGCTGCTGAAAGGGCGTCTCTCATTTATGAGAATATTAAGAAATAGTCGTTAATTAGAAAGCTTTTGTTCATGTACAAAACTACTGCAAGCCTTAATTGCAGGTAAAATATAGAGACTCTGCAATATACAGGTCATTTGCAACAAGGGTATCCTGATGTGTGGTGCACCGTTTGGAGATCCCTTCTTTGGTATTAAATAATGGAATTTTTGCAAATTCTTCTTTCCTGGAACTCTGAGCAGCACCAGAGACCAAATCCCCATTTTAAGTACAAAACCAATTCCACGTCACCCTTACACTGGGGTGGGACGTGCAGTTTGGTGGCACACTGTCATGAGCAATGCTAACAGATTGCTCCTCGGCCCTGTGCTGAGGATCTCCATTTCCCTCACATTTTCCCTTTGTGTACTTGCTTTTCCAGACTCTTTTTTCCCCTTTATTGTGCACGGCTGTGTTTTCTCTGGGTAGATAGATAATATATGCTTAAAAGCAGCTGGGCTCAGCAATGTAGGCTAATCCTTCACATCACTGCTAGAGTAAAGGAAACGCCAGATGTTGATTGCAGAGCTTTAAATAGATGCAGGTTTTTAGAGGCTGCTTCATGCTGTGGGGGTCCAGCTGTGTATGCTGCCCTATTGTCTGCCAGTCTGTTTGTTAAACTGCAGAGCAACTTGGAGGATAACATATTTCATCTAATATAAATGTTTGTTTTTTCTAGTGAAGCCTTATTTGATTATAAAAGAGTGAACTCATAGAATCATAGAATGGCCTGGGTTGCAAAGGAGCACAATGCTCATCCAGTTCCAACCCTCTGCTGTGTGCAGGGTTGCCAACCATCACACCAGGCTGCCCAGAGCCACATCCAGCTGGTGGATCCTTGTGGTTTGTTTTTGTCTTCAGTTGTGTGTTAACTGAAGATGGTGTCATGTATTCAGGCACAGCATTTCGTTGGGGTTTATCAGACACCGGGTCCCATAACATGGTTACAGGACTGATGTGGCCATAATGCTGGTTGGGTTATCAATTACATTGAAATCCTTTTCATCATTTCATCTGTAGGTTAGTGCATGGTTGTGCCACATCTGAAATGGAAAGGAGGGGAAGAAAAGGAAGAAGAAACCATGAGAGCTGAATTACAGCATGTGTGTTGGAAGAGACACGATTGCCAGTGCCTGCCCACTGCTGTGATACAGTGGTGTGTGCAGTGCTAGAGGAAGCCCAATGGGATCTGTGTCTGACCTGTATTACTGATGGGCTTCCTTTCCATGCAGGCAAACTATGTACATTAGGGTAAATCCTAAACACGCTGTAGCTTCAACTCAAAAGGGAGATAATTAATAATTTATTTCTATTATTAAAATAAGTTGTACCATTGGTGTGCATTTGTTAATGCCTGGGCCCATGGCTTTGGAGTCTAGTTTGGATTTCCTGGTAGAAGGGACACAAATGCACAGTCCTCCATAGCCTTACTGCAAACCCATGCAGAGCTTGGTGCTTTTTGGTGTGCATTTATGATGCTGTACATGGATTTATTGGTCGTGGTTTTGTAGTTGTTTTTCTGTCCCCTTGATGACTTTTGCACAGCAGCAGCAATGCTTCCCACACGTTTCTGTAGAGTCTGAAATGTGACCTCTCTCAACTTGCATAGTTGAGAGTGAATAGTATGAATTACTTGAAATGTTTTTTTTTTCTTTTTAGGTTATGAATTCAGTGTTTAGGACTATTGTAGACTTGACGTATCCAATAACCTCAATGTTTTCTGGAGCAACTTTTAACAAGAGCATCAGCAGCATCTTCAAGGACAAACAGATTGAGGTAGGTTGCTCACTGCACTGTGCACACATGTATGTGGCTGCGCTGCATTCTGCTGTAAGAAATGTCTTTCTTCCATTTTAGTTTTAGGTACAGGGCTGTGGGATGCTGGGAAACACACTGCAACTAGGAATGTCATGTCACACTGTTATGGTGGATGTTCATTCATCCTGGTGAATTTAGGAATATATAAGAGGAATAGTTTCACTACTCCTGTTTGACAGAGGGACCCATTTGGCTGAGAGCAAAAGTTTACTTGTCCCTGGAGTCAAATTGACGAGATGGTTTTATCATTGTGTTCCAGAACGTGACTCTAAGAGACCCTTACAGCACCTTACAAAAGAATGTTGTTAACAGGACAGCAATGGCTTCATGCTCCATTGGATTTTGAAGACTGCGTGCTTATGAACAGCGTATTGAAAGCTGAGATAATGTCCAGGCTTTCCCTGTTGCACACACAGTGCTGTAACCACCAGGTGCTGTGTGCTCTGTCTGAGCTGACAGTGCAGAGTCCTCCTTCCCTCCAGCTGCAGCTTGTGAAGTCAGTTATCAGTGGTTGTCTTTCTCCATCACTGGGCTCACAGGAGGTTTGGGTACCTTGCAATCCTACCTCATTATAGTCTTAACCGCATTATTCCTGTGTTTGGAATCCTTATGATAAAAGATTCATAAATATATTTAAAATACACTGGCAATTTGCTGCATAATCTGAAACATTCCCTGCTTAAGTGCAAGGATGAAAGTAAATGATTAATCATCACATGTGGCTTAAAATAGTGTTGTGCTGTGCAGGTTTTAGTGATAAGACCCGGGACCTGAATTATTTTTGTTTTGTTATTTGGATGGCAGCAGCCATCCTGTTAGCTCTCCAGTCGTGCGTGTCCCTTCCTGGAGCACTCCAGCTTCTATATTTGGTTTCAGCAGTGCCTGATAGGAAAACCAGAGTGTCGGGTGACTACAGCAGCTCTTTCTGTTTGATTTGATGCAGCGGGGGAGCTGCAGAGCATTGAGATCTTCATGGTGGTGCTGAGCTCTGCCTTCTCCCAGTTAACCTGGTGTGAACTATGGCATGGTGTGCTGCAGTGTGAGCCGTGAGACTCTGGAGGAGCCGTGGAGCTCTGAGGAGAAGTGAATGGCAAAATGGAGGAATGCCTCCTGATGTTGGCTGGCTCTTGCTCCCCCTGGTTTACTACCATCGTTGCAGTCAATTTATTGTACTTGCCTTTGAGGTGCAGCAATTTCTTCCCTACCTTATGATTTTTATGTATTACAGCTGTAATTCCATGATCTGTCCTAACCTTGTGGTCGCAGGAAGGGAAGTTTGTCCAAGAGAAATCCAGCTCTGAAATCCAGCATACAGAGCATCACCTCTGAGTGCAGTGCTGCAGGGCAAACCCTTCAGGCTGTGACCGTGGATATCTTCCAGCTGATAGACAGGGGGAAATGTGTGCCTCTGCAAGGAAGGAGGCATTCACCTCTAATTGCAATTCATACTGTCAGTGCTGGTTAGCCAGGCACATCAGTGGAAAAACAGAAGCTGAAAGCTGCCTAAGTGTAAAGGGTAACTTATAAAATGACAAAAGCTAAATTAAAAAGCATTAAGCATTGAAGAAATATGTTCTTAAGTATTATTTTAAGGTGTCCCAGACTCCAAATTTCTGTACTTCTTCAATAGTTGGAATGTTTTTGGTGATTTCCAACCAGAAATAAATGTTAGCAAGAGTTGATTACAGCCCTAACAACCTAGGTTCTGTTTGGTGCTTTGCTCCATCCCAGCTATATTCTTGTTGGACACAGCAGAACCTGAGAAGTTTCTGCCCATAGGGATATGTTGGGTGCTGTCCGTTCTGCCCTTGTAAGAGCTTAAAATTAAGAAGTGGAGCAGATGTTCCTTTTTACTTATCCTGCACTGAGGTGCATCCTGCATTTCTCCTGCATGCCCTCATCTCTGCTCCGCATCACAGCCAGGGCATGTAACCACTTACGTAGAACTGTTATTTCTGTCACTGAAAGGGAGGTTTCCATTTTCTCCAGCACTTGCTCTCTCTCAACTCTTGTCACATAGATGTCTCAGGATCCCAGCAGAGCTGTCTGTGAAGCCCTGGTTACAGCAGCCCCCGTGGTTGCCACTGGAGATGTCAGCCAAAGGTTCTGGAAGAAGAAACCAGGCTGTTCTGTCAGGAAAGCACAGACAGAAAGCCAGGGCAGGGCCCATGAAAGATATTTCCAAAATACACAGCTACTGTTACTCTGGAACTGCCCACTCCTGTTGGAGGGAGGCAGTCTTTGCTCTGGTAAGAGTGCTGTCTGATATCTGCTTCTCATCTGCCATTAAAACAAGTTATGCAGAAGCCTGGGATCTGGGCAGACTGCAAGGTGCTGGTGGTGGGGTAGGAATCATCCTTCCACATAGGGACCCAGAAGCTTCACTTGAAGAGCAACAAGCTCTCTAGCCTCAATTCAGAGCCTTAGCTCGTCAGCTCCTAGCTGCAGTGTTCCTCTGGGAAGAGTTGAGGGTGCCAAATTGAAGCATGTACGGCAGAGCTCTGTGGGGTTTTCTCCTTGGACACCTTCCAAAGCTTCTGGATGTGGTCTGGGCCCCATCTCTGGGAGTCTGTGCTGGGATAAGTGGGACCTGATGGACCCAGAGGTGCCTCCATTCTCAGCCATGCTGTGGTTTTGTGCTGATCCAGCAGAATACCCAATTCTGGGGCTTTTGTCCCTCATGCCAGACACACAGAATGTTCTTGCAGACCATCTCAGTTGGAGGCTCAGGTCTGAGGCATCAGGAAAGCAAGTTTTTCTTAAGTCTTGTTTCAGAATTGGATAGTGTTCCTTCTCCTAAACAAATGAAGCTAAGGAATGCCAACATTATGACTGCATGATAGGTCTTGGTTTAGTCTCCTTCATGCATGCGTTTGCATGATTATGAAAGGCATAACATCCCTGTTCCTGTATTACTGCTTAAAATGTGGTCAGTGCTCTGAGATCTGTGATCATCAGAATATCTTCAGCACGGAGAGGTCCCCCAATGCTCTTGTAGTCACACTTTATGCATCCTCCCTCCCATGGCATTTAGAGCAGATAGATCGTAATACCTGAGCAGCATCTGCTAGTCCTGCCCAGTCCAGCATCTTTGCAGAGCCGCTTGAGAGTGAACTCACCAGGAGAAGGAAAAAAAACAAACACAACAGAACTGCTTGACAGTTGAGCCTTTCCTATGGTACAGCACCAAAACTTGCACCACAAATACCAGAGAGGGAGCACTACTCAGCTTGTACTGATAGCTGCAGTCCAACCCCTTGCTTGGCTTTGGTTCCATCAGAGCTGTGCCAGAGGAGGCTCAGTGCTGTGGTCTGAGAGCAGAAAGCTGCCCTTCCATTCAGGTTTCCCAGCAATGAGATATGAGTACAAGCATAGAAACCAATGAGAGCTCACCCCCAAGGAACAGAGCTTGTTGATTTTTGTCTTGCCTGTGTTTAATAAATATGTGAAGGACTTGGCTAGGCCATTCTTCTCATGTGTAGGTAGGTTATGTACCACACTTTGCTGCTATTTTACCCTGCAATATCTCAAGAAACTTCTGAGGTCACCTCGAAGATCAGCCTTGCAGGATGTTCCTATAGGTAACACTGCAAAGCCTTGTGCTGTCTTGGACTCCAGGCAGCTCTGGATCTCAGCAGCGCTGCTCTGCATCCCCTGCTGAAATGTTCTCTTGCTTCACCACCATGCAGTACAACTTGCAAGCCACGTAGACTGGAAGAAGATTGCTCAGAGGACCCAGTCTCGTGTCCTCAACCTCTTTTTGTCTCTTGGGTTCTGGGGTTTCAGGAAGTGAAGTGTGGAAGATAGCGAAAAATACTTGGTCCAGAAGGAAACAAAAAATGTTTTTTCTGCTTTGGTTCTGCATGAGGTATTTGAGTAAGAAACAAACTGATGACCTTAAGCACAGCACTGATGGGGTTTCTCCAGACGTTTGTGTCTACAGCTCTGTCAGGATACAGATGCTGTCGCTTTGGTTTCTGTGTTAGGCACTGGTTTTAGTTTATGTTCAAGGTTACAGATTCAGTGACGTTAGGCTCTCCTGTGTTGCAGGATCTGTGGATTCCTTACTTCACGATCACAACTGACATCACTGCCTCAGCAATGAGGGTCCACACTGACGGTAAGTGTGCAGGCAGCTGCTCCTGCTGCAGTGTGTGGGAATGATGTGGCACTTCAGCATCACCCCTTGCCCCTGCAACTCTCTGCCCCTTTATATTTTTCTTTCCTTTTGTTTCTCCCTTCTCTGTTATTTGCTGAGCACCAAACTGTGGTTGTACATATAACAAGGAACAGAGCTGTGGGGAAGAAATTAACTGAGATGCTGAATTCACTGTTTAGAGAGCAAATGGGTCCATTGGTGCCGTTCTGTGTCCTTAAAACATTCTGCAAAGTGCAGGTGTATTAACAATAAATCAGAATGAATGCAACCAAAGCAATTTAAGATTCAAATTCTACATAAATGAAGATGTATTCCCAATAAAGAGACCTCCAGTGCCTGAAGCAGAAGCTGGGTTAGGCTGTCATTTGTGTCCAGTCCTCTTTATTTCTCTGGTGGAAAATTAATTCAGTTTACAGTGACTAACCAGAGGAGAAAGATCTGAGCTGTCTACACTGCTGTCAGGGTATGGTGGCAGCCCTGTGGGATATTTGCTTTAGCTTTTGTCTGGCTATTTAGGGTAATGGTGCAGTGAATCAGGCATCAGTGAAGATGCTTCAAGCCTTCCAGGTGCCCCAGATATTTCTGTGGGTAGAGGAGAGGTCTCTGCTGCCATGTCTGTGATGTTCTATCTTTTGTGCTGGCTGTCCCTTCCTGCAGCCCAGATGTGGGCAACAGAGCCATGAAACCACACTGAGCCCTGGGGCATTGGCAGCATAGGACAACCAAGGGGGGCTAAGAGGGGCTAACCCAAGGGGGCCAAGCACACAGGAGGGGGTTTACCTTTCATAGAGGTTATTTTCCAGTTCCACAGCAGGTTAGGCCAATGAAGTTCCAACTCACCTAAAGCTGCTGCTGATAAGACACAAGGCTGACAGTATTGACCTGTGCTAAGCAGTAGGAGTGCTTAGGTTATAATTAGAGCAAGAACCATTATATATTTTAAAAAAGCAAAAAGTCAATTGCTGGTTTGCTGGGAAGAGTTGTTTGTTTGAAACACTGAGTAGTTAATTACTGAGAAGTGAGCCAACACTGCAGTTCTTGTTTATTTTTGATATTTTAAAGCTTCGGTTCTCAGACACGACTCAAGCATCCTTGGAAATGCAGCATCATCCAAATTCAGCTGTTGCAAATGTTACAAAGAGAAATCAGTAAATAAGAGCCTTAACGCAGAATGTCTTACAGGAAACAGAGCCAATCAATTTCTACTTGATTAAGCTTTGTTTATAACAGCTTAAAAGATGTCAACTTTCTTCTTTACAGCACTGTTAACAGAAATGTGCTCAGCAAAGATAAGATCTGTACCTGGTGCCAATACGTGGTGGTGAAGTGGAGATGTTTGCTTCTTGCAGAGCAGGGGAAGCAGAATTCCTGGGCTTCTGCAATCCGTATTTTTTATGTTCAGCTGCTGCTGAAAGCCTGTTTTCTGTGTATCTTTGTGGAACATAATGGCTTTAGCTGCACTTCAATCTACTTACTCTTTCTATTCCTTTCTCCCCGGGAGAAGCCCTTTCCTTTCCTTATCAGTGTAAGCTCAGCAAAGCACTAAAGATGATCCCTGCAATCAGGCACATGCTGACATCTCCTTACAGGCCGTGAATACGAGACGTGTCCTTAAAACCCTGTTTCCTAAGGCTTTTGCCTGACTGTGGGTCCAAATGGCCTTTTTGATTTATTTTTTTTTCCTAGCCAGTATTATGGTATAGAAAATAATAAACTGCTTTAATCACATCCTAATAGCATTCTCAGGAGCACCTCCATCTCCTGATGCTTTTAGTGAGTGCCAACGCCTGCCCCAGCTCTGGCAGCACATTGATGCTGTTGCTGCTCCGTTTCTCTCCTGCAGGCTCTCTGTGGAGGTACATCCGTGCCAGCATGTCTCTCTCTGGGTACATGCCCCCGCTCTGCGACCCGAAGGATGGGCACCTCCTGATGGATGGAGGTTATGTCAACAACCTTCCTGGTAGGTGCCCACGTGGGGTGTGGGGAGGCTGCTGAGAACACATCACAGTCTGCAGGGCTGTTTCCCCGTGATTGCTTTCCAAAAAAAGCAGCAAGGATCAACATTGCAGCCAGCTTTAATCTCATGGTGGTTACCAGCAGTCACTGTTCACTTTCCTAGGTGTTTGTGTTACTGTGGCTTTATTAAGGCTGTTCCTTGTTATGGACTATTTCCTGATACTTGTATTCCAGAAACATAATTCCAAGCTCATTTTGAATTTATTACAGTGCTCACTGCAAGGACAGAGCAGAAATGCACTGCAAGCACATAGTCCTTGTTTCTTTTCAAAAAGGATCACATGAATAGCAAATGATTCTGAGAAAGCAAGAGTATTAATTGTTCATTATTCAGCCTGGTGACTGTATTAGCAGACCATGCTGCATCAGAGCACTCGCTGGAGGACTGTTGGAAGTAAATGGTTGTTGGTATTGAAAGCAGCCAAGTAACATTATTTTTTCTTTATTGTCCAGCTGTGAGTTTTAACTGCAATGTAGCCATAGAGTTGAAAGAGTTTTTCAGTGGTTTTGTTAAATCAAATGCCAGTGTGTGTCCTGGAGGAGCTGGTGGGATGTATGAGCTGTGGAGAGGGGGCAGCGTGGGGCTCCTGTGCCAGGGGTCAGCTTTGTCCTCGCTGCCAGAGGGGATGGGGATGGTGGCTGAGCTGTGCGCCCAGAGCCTGAGAGGTTTTGCTGGTCTTGGTTAGGTGGAATCATCAAGGTTAGAAAAGACCTCTAAGATCATCAAATCCAACCTTCAATCCATCCCCACCATGCCCACTGTCCCATGTCCCTCAGTGCCACATCCATCTTTTTCATGAACACTTCCAGGGACAGTGACTCCACCACTCCTGGGCAGTTGTGCCAGTGCCTGACTGCTCTTTCAGGGAAGAAATGTTTCCTAACACCCAACCTGAGCCTCCCCTGGCGCAACATGAGGCCATCATCTCGTCCTATTGCTGTAAGCTGGCAGCAGACGCTGACCCCACCTCACCACAACCTCCTGTCAGGAGCTTAGAGAGCACTGAGCTCTCCCCTGAGCTCCCCTTCCCCACACTGACCCATCCCAGCTCCCTCAGCCGCTCCCCATCACACTGGTGCTGCAGACCCCTCCCAGCTCCATGCCCATCTCTGGACACGCTGCAGGGCCTCCATGCCTGCACTGCAGTGAGGGCCCAGCACTGAGCACAGCACTGAGCTGCGGCCCCACCAGTGCCGTACAGAGGGACGATCCCCTCCTGCTCCTGCTGGCTGCACTGCTGCTGGCACAAGGCAGGATGCCGTGGGCCTTCTTGGCCACCTGGGCACACTGCTGGCTCATCTGCTGCCGGCTGGCAGCTCACACCCACGGAGCCTTTTCCTCCGTGCTGCTTGCCAGCCACTCTGCCCCAGACCTGTAGTGCTGCATGGGGCTGTTGTGACCAAAGTGCAGCACTCAGCATCTGCTTATTGAAGCTCATACAGCTGCATTGTTCTGCTCCCCGTCTCTGCCTTTCAGTTCAGGGGAGTGAGTGCCCTGAGGATGGGTAGCTGCTGGCATGGGGCACAGGTAGAATTGGGGTGTAGGAAGGCTGATGTGGAGCCAGAGTGGAACCCAAAATGGACCAAGTTGTGTGAACTCACTTGTGCTCATTTGGGATGTGCTTTATGGCAGGGCTGTTGTCGTGGTCAGGAAGCACTGGAAGGTATGTGAGTCATGAAAGTGACCGTGACAGGAGAGATGTGTGGTGGTGTTGCATTTCGTGTACAGATCAGAGGAAATCCAAGTTAGAGACTACATCTGAGCATCCTAAGTCTTTTAGGTGTTCAAGACAAACCCAAACTATATTTTCTGATCGGGGCAGTGTTTGCTTAAGAAAACAGAAATAGAAATAACACAGACCCCCACAATTTTCCATTGACTTTGCTGCGTGTGACTGTGTAAGCAAAAGCATGAATTGCAAATTGAGGTGCTGTTTCCACCTGTACTTCTTGGAAAGTGCACAAAGTGTATATGCAAGTGACACAAAGAGGAAAAGATACAATAGACTGAACCAACCCAGTAATATAAATCCAAGTTACAGAACAGATCTGATTTAAATACGTATCTAAATTAAGCATATAAATTGGCTCTTCAAAGCTGTGGTTTTCCTACGCATAACTATTCTCGAAATTGCAACTATCTTGGACTCTGGGGGCGTGGAGGAAATATAAATGCATTCTGTGAGGTGTGTCCTTCTCTCCCCTCCTTTGGCACTTTCCTAAATTCTCGCCCATACCCAAAGGCTGCAGCTAGTTCTCTTTCTACCGACCTTGAAGTGGGAGGTGTTGCCTCATTTCTCTCCCACTTCAAATATGAATCTTCCTCCTAGATCCAAAGCTTTTTGCAGACTGAAATCCTCCCAGCCTCTCCTTGCTGTCTGCTTCCTTTGCTGCTCCTTTTCTTCATTGTCTTCTCTCTGCAGGGTTGCACCTCTGCACTGCTGACTCCTCTTTGTGGCCATCACCACTTGTTCTCCCTCTGGGTCCCCCAGGTCTTTGTTTCATGGGAACGCTTTCATGTTGCCCCCATTTGCACCAGACCAGCTGTTTGTGCTGTGCTTCTCTTCTCCCTGCTTGCAGGTTTGCTGATGCCTTCACACTGATTCTGGTGCCAGAATGGTGCCAGAGTGAATCGGGTCAGCCTGCCCTCCTGGGGAAAGCTTCCCCCATTGATGGGGTTCACCAGGAGTTCAGCAGTGTGGCCTCACCCTGCAGTTAAGTGGGGGCTGTGAGCTTCATGCTGGGATCTCACAGTCGGAATGGAGCAGGTGGGGTAGCAGTGTACCTGGGGAAATGGTGTAGTGACAGATGTGCTGCAAACGTTTACATCTGGTGCTGCTCAAAGAGATGCTCCTGGTGTGCACGATGTCAGGTTCTGTCGTCTTGAGCAGCACGTGCATAAGCTGTGTTTGTGCAGCACTGGAGTTGCCATCGCTGTTGGAAGTGTACTGAGGTGACCTTCTTTTCCCCACTAGCTGATGTGGCGAGGTCCATGGGTGCTAAGGTGGTGATAGCCATCGATGTGGGGAGCCGGGATGAGACCAACCTCACCAACTATGGCGACTGCTTGTCTGGCTGGTGGCTGCTCTGGAAGAGGTGGAATCCACTGGCTGAGAAAGTCAAGGTACCACAGACTGCACTGCAGTATCACCTGGTTTTATTGCAGAGCAGGAAGCTTACTCTTGATTATTCAGGAACCTGTGACAGATCAGATCGTTTCTTTGAGCACGTGCTTGTGGATGAGGCAGGACAGGCAGTGCTGTGACACTGAGGAAGATCACAGAAGAGGGGTAGAGCTCTGTCTGGGCAGGGGAGTGTGGGCTGCAGAGGTGGTGGATTTGTGAGAGCACAGAGACCTTTCCTGATATGTGGTTAGTTTTGATAAACGCAGAATTTACAGGCTTTACTGACGAAGTAATAACTTTGTCCAGTTCAGTGTTTTATCCTAACATCTCTGAGCTGCTGACTAAGGAGGTTTTTAGCAGTAGCACTAATTAACATTACAACTACTGCTCATATACACACACTGGGCTGCAGAGTATGATTTTTTTTCTAGCTGCATGCAGTCAGGCCAGCTCTATTGTATATCCTGCATTTCCTAAATTATCTGTTACCTGGCTTTGCAGTGCTCCCCCAAGGGAATGTTGTTTTTTTTTTCTTCTCCTAACTGCAGTTAACATGTTGCCTTGTGGCAATTGGAATTAAAATACTTGCTTCCCAAAGTCAGGGAAAATATTACAAACTGTGAGTACTGCTCTGTAATCTCAAGCTTTTCCTCTAATTACTCTCTTCCCTCTCATCTCCCTGAGAAGCAGCCTGGCTTCCCTTCTGGAGGCAGTGCAGCTGAGCGCCCTGCTTTGTCTCCAGAGCTGACCATGCTGCTTCCAGCACGTAGTGGGAGTGTTGGCTGCTGCAATAAAAGACCTTGGCTCCCCTTAGTAGTGCCCAGTGAAACGTTATGAGTCTCCTTTCTTTAAATCTGTGGAACACTGCAGCAGGTTGTCCAGAGGGGCTGTGGAGAAGTCTCCGCTTGTGGAGCTGCACCAAAACCCAGCTGATGTGGTCCTGCTCAGCTGACCCTGCCTGAGCAGGGGGCTTGGGGCTGGCAATTCTGAGAGGTCTGTCAAGCTCAGCGAGTCTGTGGTTCTGTGAAATCTCTGCCCTGGTTCGTAAAGGTCTGCTGTGAAGGACCACTGTGCCCCTCTCACATCTTTCTGAAGTTACCACCCCTGTCTTGAAATGGAAGATTCTATTCAATCTTGCATTGCAGAAGGCAGTCCTCTTTCTGCTCTTGGCCATGGGCACTCCATCCACACTGCGTGGGCAGCAGAGGGGCTGATGTTTGGAAGCACTTCTGCGTGCTTTCGGGCTAAGTCTGATAGATAACTTGGCGAATACAGAAGGAGCTCTGAAATTTCCGAATTAATCACGCTGCTGTGTGTGTGTCTGTCTGTCTGTCTGTCTGTCCGTCCTGGTTGGCAGGTGCCAAACCTGGCAGAGATCCAAACACGGCTCGCGTACGTGTGCTGCGTGCGGCAGCTGGAGATGGTGAAGAGCAGCGACTACTGCGAGTACATCCGGCCCCCCATCGACCGCTACGGCACGCTGGATTTCGGGAAGTTTGATGAAATCTGTGTAAGTGCTCCTTGGTGAAAGCAGCTCCCCATCCCCGACATCCTGCAGGAGTCTACGGCTAATTAGTACCTAAGCAGCGTGAGAGTAAGAGAATTCATTTGGCACCGAGTGAATAATTGACACTAAATAATACCGTGGAATGATATCATGACTGTGAGATTGGATTACCAGCAGAAATTGAGTTAGTAATTGTGATTATATAATAACATGTAAGTGGATCGGTTCCCTCACTATCCTATGACGGTTCTTACTCAGCTGCTTGGTAAAACCTCCTTGGTGTCTGAGCTGCGCTGGGCAGTTGTGGTTTGTCAAATAGTGTCATTTCTCTTCCTTGATTATGGAGCTCGTTGTCACATGAAAGATTTGAAGAAGTCTGCGGGGAAGCTGTGAATCATTGAAAGGGAGGGCAACATACTGAAATATCCGACTTGGCTCACATTTCAACACTTCTATTAATAAAACATATCATCCATCTTTCCTCTGCACCTGATAGCGTATCGGGAGAATGGCACCAATGTCAGTGGAAGGACACAGAGGATGGGGCACTACCAGGTTACACGTCTTTGGGATTTAGTTCTGTTTGTTTACAAACTGGAAATCAGCACGGGAAGAACCAACTCCAGATGTGCAACTGAAGTGTCTTAGTGACAGAATCCAGCATTGCAAACCAAAACATTTTTGCCTGATTTGAGGGAATGATAGCAATTTCAGCTCATTATCTCTTGTCAAGAAAGTTATTTTACTGTCTTTCTCCCTTCTTTGCTTCAGCTGTGCAAGTATTTTCCACGCTCAGGTGTTTCTGCATAGCTGTGCTCTTCTAGTCTGGGAAAAAAGAAAAAGACAAGACACCCATTTTTGTTTAAGTAGATCTGTTTCATGGATGTGCTGAGAAGCCACAATGCTCATTAAGCTGCAGGTTGCTTTCCCAGCATTGTTCCCTAATACTGTCTTATAAAAACTAAGTAAAATGGGAATACAATTAAGCCCTGCAGATTTGCATTTAAGAGTGTCCTTAGGACCAAAGAGCAGCTATTGAAAGCCATGGGCTGATTCTCCAGTATCACCATTTTCCCAAGGCTGTTTATGTCTCAGCTCTGGGGTGAGAGCTTGGTCTGCCAGTGTGGGACATAAGACTTCCCTGATTCCACAGTGCTCTTCTCTCAATGGATGCTCCTGGCCCCTCACAAACCCTGACAGACAGACAGGTGTGATGCATCACCACAGTAACAGTAAGCTGCCAAATCCTTGTTTGCTCTCTGTCTAATTTGACGGCGTTACGGGGAGTTGAAGACACCAGGCAATTCTTTTTCAGTGGAATAAAAGCTTGAGGAAAGTGCAGTTTGTCAAAGGTGTCAGTTTCTGTGAGCGAGTTCTTGGCACACGGTGCTGTAGGTGGGGGGGGACAGCACCCTCCTGGGTTTTGTTTCGTACACTGCAGCAAAGAAAGCTTTGGCTCTGGGGGAGATTTAAGCTGTGCTGACCTTTCAGAGCATCCTGGGCATTCCCTTATTGCTGCAGGCTATGAAGCAGTGGGTTGGTGGTTTTGTTGATTTTAATTTCAGCTGTGTACCTGGGTTTTACAGAAAACAGAAACGAGCAACACGTGGCTGCAATTCAGCTTGTTCAAAGGAACAAAAATCCCTTCTTCTTTAGGAGCAAAATCCCTGTTCTGTATCTGCCTGTAGCAATCACTTCCCAAAGCTCAGGATCTCTGGGACACTTGGGCTGCCATAGATCTGTCAGATCTGTCAGGGCCCTTCTCCTAGGCAGTCACATCCAGCCTTGGCTGAGAAGCCACAATTGGTCAAAGGTGAATTCCACCCAAGTTCTTGCCCTGCTTTGAATCCTGTTCAAAAAACAGATGGGGAACAATAGCAGCTGGGCCAGGGCTGCTTCCAGCACTGCATGGCACAGTGCTGCCAGAGCTGGAAATAGAATCCAGGGCTCCCAACACCTGTTGCTCTGTCCTTTCAAGTTCATTCTTAAACACAGTTTCTATTGTCTGATTAGGAAAAAAAAAAAAAAAGAAGAAAAAGAGTAAAACTTGGAGTAGTTGGCTTGTTTTTCCAATTGTTTTCTTGCTAGTGCCAATGCCATGTTACTGACCCAAGTGCCAGCTACTTCAGACTTTTAAAGTAGTGCAACATGGAGTGTGTGGCTTTGCTGTTGTGCACGTGGCATTGTATCTGCTCCAGCAAGCCAGCCCTTCTATGCTTGGTGCTGTCTGGCGTAGCTCACTGAGGAGTGCTTGGCACCAGGTACCCCACAGGGACTTTTCTTTGCTAGACTTGATCCAAGAGGTGAAAAAGCACAAAGTGTTGGCGGAGTGCTGTGCTTGAAGGATGTATGCATGTATGTGCTGAGATGCTTGATGTTGCTGCTGTGAAAAATTGCTGTCAGGTGGCATATCATTCCATCCTGTGTGGGGAAATCAATGGTCCATTGGCTTCTAGGATTAAAATAGCACTTTGCTTATTTGAGCCCACTGATTGTTGGCTGAGTAGTCTTCACAGATAAAGGCTGGAAAGCACCAAAAATTGGATCCAGCCTTTAGGGCGACGTGTGGATTTCCAGCAGTTATGTGGATGTGACATCATATTTGTGGGTTTGTTTTTTTGTTATTGTTGTTGCCTACAACTTTTTTTTCACCTTTTTTCACCTCTTGATTCTTCTTTTTTCCCAGGAAGTGGGATATCAGCATGGGAAAACTGTATTTGGTGTCTGGTCCAGGAGCGACGTCCTCGACAAGATGCTACGAGACAGACAAGAGACTTACAAAACCAAAACTTCTGATGTGAGTGTTCAGTTTAATTGCACTGCTCTGCAAGAGCTACTTGATGCCACCAGAAACTGATCAGGGAGATGAAGGAGAATGATTGCTTCAAGTGTTGTTTTATTTTGTTGTGTGAGTGTGCACATATTAGTTAAAAAGTATTTCAGGCAGGAAGAGATGTGATCAGTTTTTCAGAATCTTCTTTCCTGGAGCCATAGTGTGGAGAATGAGGTCCTGCACTTCTTGCATCATCAGCTGCAAATATGACCAAAGTGTGCTCCACCTGAGTCCCAGTGGTTTTGAAGGTGCATTTACAAAGGAATACATCTGAACAGCAGTCTCCATCCCCGTTATCTCATGCAGACATCCACCCCTGTCCTCACCAAGCACAGCACTGTCTCTGAGGTTCCAAGAACGGATGTAGCCCTCTGTAGGTCAGCCCTCCTCTTGCTGTCTTGTTCTAGCAAATTATTGATGCTTTCTTTGTAACCCAGAAGTATTCACAACACGAAATACTGGAAGGAAGGCAGGATGCTCACCCCATAACCAGCACCTTCTATGACACACAGCTCTGTACATGGATATGTCCATCTCTTCCCCCTTCTGGTGTGGGTCGGCGGCCTGCAGGCACCAAACGCTGCTGGAGGAGTTGCTTCCTGCCCTGAGTGTTGCAGTGGAAGGGGTGACTGTGCCCCAGCAGGGGCTGGGGCAGAAGGATGGTCTGTGCATGGCCACGTTGTACCCATTGCATGGATGCACATCGCAGAGTCACGATGACTAGGCACAAGTAACCCCTGAAGAATCACTTCTTTGTGACACTTCTTGTGTAACACTTCTTGTTAGCAAACTTCAGGTTGTGCCTGGGTATTGTTCTTGCTGCTGGAAACTGCCCTGCTGAGGCAGCAGCCTTCCCACCAGCTGTTCAGTGCTGGATGCAGAGGATGTGAATTGGGATCACTGGTGTTGATTTCAGGCATTGCTCTTGGGTTTGTAATTCCAGGATTGAAGTCTGCCTCTAGAGCTGGTGCAGTAACTGTGGGCTGCCTGAATTTCCAGTTTTCAAGAAACTGTTACCAGTTTTTTGAGGACTTGGGAACTATATTATAATATATTGGTTTATTATCCTCACTTCCTTTGAATTCCTCTGATTTAAAACCCAAGTTCTACAAAGGCTTCATGTTTTACCCAGTAATTCTTCTTTATTGTCTTTTAGAGATAGGGAAATTAGCAGTAGTATCTTAAGTGATTGCCAAAATGCATTATAACTGTAGTAAGCTTCAGCAGGGAGAGTCAATAGAGGTGAAAAACGACATTTAGAGTTTGCAGCTCTTCCAGAGATCAGCGGCTGAGCACTTCAGCTGGGAGAGAAGTGGTGCAAGGGGAGAGGAAGGGTAAGCCTCGAAGCAATGGGCATTAGCCTAACAACAAGAGGCAGAGCTCAATTTTTCAGACACCCACATCTGGCTTGTTGCCTTTAGATCCCCATTTGTCACCCAAGAGGGACAAGTGTTTGTAGGGTGTGTGAGTCACTTGCTGAAATGAAAATGGCTCTGCTGGGATAGTGAATGGCACCCTCAGCTCTGCCCCTGCGAAGGAAGCCAAGAGATGGGGGGTGAGTGCTGATGCCTGCTACCATCAGGTTAATCCCAGCCAGGCTGATGGGCAGGATGGTGGCTGAGGGTGAGCACAAAGGAGCTGAGGTTTGTGAGAAATGAGCTGCTGATCAGAGTAGCCTGAGGAGTACCAGAGCTGCCTTCACTGGAAAGATGAGCTGGGCTGGGAGGTGAGTTGGCATGAGCTGAGCAGGAGGGATCTCCAGTCTGCCTCTTAGCCTGTGTTCAGCTGGGCACGTGCTGCTGTGTGTGTGAGTAGGCAGAAGGAGAAGTCAGGGGAGAGAAAACCGTGCGTGTCCATCAGAAATGGTTGTGTCCTATTTCATGCCCTGACTTTTATCACCAGCTGGTAACAAGCTTGAGCATCTTCACTGCCGTTAACAAATGTCCCTTTCCAAGGCTTCTTCAAAAATTGCCCGTGAGATGGGATGCAATCATTCAGGCTAATATTTCAGTCAAGTTACAGTATTACAGCTGTGCATCATGCAGGATTTTGTACATTTATCATCATCTCCCCTGTTGTTTTTTATGGTGCTTTCACTGCCAAGTAGGTCATGCAGTGCTGTAGAGCTTGGCGTTGCGTTTCTGTGTGAGGCTTTTGTAACGAGCAGGAAATGCTGATTGCTGGGGCACCAAAATGGCGTAAATACAGATGTGAGGATGGCTGACCAACAGGCTGTCAGCTCAGCGTGCTCCCCAGGCCTGGTGCTGAGCTCTGGGCTGAGTTCTGAGCACCTCGAAAGCCGTCTGCCTCTCCTGGAGTCAGAGAGACTTTTTAATCTGACTTTTGTTTTAATAGATTAATTTCTACGAAATAGCAAGTATTGAAGGCTCCCACTGGGGTGCTTTGCTTTTTTTCCTTAGTCCTTTAGAGTCACTTAAGTCCTTTATCTCTGCTGTCTTCCAGGGATAACAGCTGATATTTTTAACTTGCTTTCATTAGCAAAGGTTTTGATCTGTGTTTTACTTCTGCAGCTATTTCGGGAGCATTCAGCATCTTGGAGCGTTGGGCTCGGTTGCTTTTCATCTTGATTCCATGTTGCAAGCATTGAATTTTTACTTAATCTCTGGATAGTTAAGCATTTAGATACTTCTGGCTTTCATCATTCGATTCCTATTTATCTCTCCTTAAAATGCAAATACCGAAGTCGTGAACAACAGCAGCCTTACATAAAGTTCATGTGAACAGCCCCAATTCTTCCCAGCGCAGAGCAGTGCAGCACCACTAATTGGGTCTCTTCGGGGAAGTTTTGTCTATTGAAATGTTATTCATAGTCAAAGCTAAATATACTCCTGCAGACTACAATAGTAACTGTCTCTCTGCTCTCATTTATTTAATAAAGATTATGCTGAAGAGAATACTTTCTCCCTTCTTGGAGAAAATACTGTCGGAAGTTGGAGAGCAGGATTCGAATGAATCTGAGGTGCTTCTTTTCCTTGCATTACTGAGCTTGTCCTTAAAAGTGGTGGGGGAAGTGGTCAAACATCACATTCCAGTTTGCAGAGCATCAGGTGAGCATGGACAGCCACCTGGTTTCCCACCAGCACAGTTCCAGTCTGCATGCAAGACCTTTGGGCTCAGTTTGTTGGTGTGGTGAGTCCTCATCTCAGAGAGCAGGTGATTGCTTTGTGTGCTCTCTGGGCACTAAATGAGGATATGGATGCTTTTTTTCTCTCATCTTGGGGAATGACTGTCTGCAGACTCTATGCTGGGACCATTCAGGTCGCATATTCATGGCGAAGCAGGGCTGACTCACCCTTCTGCTGGCTCCTTAATGGTCAGACCTTATTCTGAGCGTCTGTACTTCTTTATATTTTAAAAAGCGTGTCCTAAGCTACCACTGTTTCATTTCGTGCTGCTGTTCTTTAATTCTGTTTGGGCCTTTCTCTGTCCACTGCAGCCAGCAGCTGTTTGTCCCGGATCCACACCCTGCTTTGGCTGTACTAAATCACATCAGAAGTTGCTTATGGATTAGAGGTCAACTGAGAGCAATCTGCTGCAGCTGTAATGGGCTTCTGCTGTGACCCTGCGGGGGCTGTGTGATTCACAATGCCGATGCTTTTGCCAGAAAAGCAAAGAATTGCTCACAAAAACGCGGTGTGAGGGAGCTGCTCGAGCTGGAAGCACGTGGGCAGTCCCTCACAGAGGTACTCCTGGCAGCCCGGTGCCCATTGTGAGCCTCCTGCCAGCTCCTCACCACTGCTCTCCTCTGTGGCAGGCTGCTGTTGTGCTAAAGGAAGAGATTGGTTTTGAAGATAGGCAAAGCTGTTTGGGTTTCCACCTGGTCACCTTGTGCCCATCCCAAGGATGTGGGAAGGCCAGAATGGTCCTGAAATGCCTAACCTGGGTCTTACGAAAAGAGAAACTAGAGAAGGCAGCTCTTTGAAATAGAGAATGCTCAAGCCACTGCTTGGGTGAGACAGTGAAAATAAAAAGGGTTTATTGCAAAGAGGAATTACAGTGCAGAGCATTCCCCTTGCAGGTGGACATCTCACCTTGGGCTCCTGCTCGCTGCAGCACCTCCAGCCCCTGCATTGCCCTGAGTATTGGGCTCCCCTGCCAGCTCCTGGTCCTTCCATCCTGAGCTTTGCTTGCACTGCTCCCTTGGCTCTGCAGACCCTTCTCCTTCCCACCAGGCTCCTTAAGGAAGGAGAAATCTGCCTGGGGGCTGCAGCTGGTCCAGCAGCTCCCTCTGACAGAGTAACACAGAGTGGTAGTGGAGAATAACCAAGTACCAGGAGCACTGTCTGTTGCAGAGCCCAGACCTTCCAATTCTTGTCTTTGTAGCCTTTTGTATAGTTTCCTACATTTCTGATAAGGTTTCATACTGCATGGATGGAGAAGGGCTGGTTGTACCTTGTCCCCACCCCTGTTTGCCCTTGGGAAGCCCATCTGTGTCCAGTGAATTATCAATGAGTAATGAGGTGGAAATCATGGCAAATGTATGTCTGGAGCTTTGTCTGTTCAGTATCACTTATGCTCGGTCTTGAATTGGGTATTCTGTGGACAACTGGTAACATATCTCAACCTTAATGCTGTGTTTCAGAATGTGACCTATCCCAGCACCTCTTTCACGGATCTGGCAGAAATTGTGTCCAGGATTGAGCCAGTGAAAGCTGCCGTGGCTGATGGTGAGTCCAGAGATGTGTGGGTTCCTGGTGGATATGTCCCCTATTCCAGTTACCCTCATTTTGAGCAAAATAAAACACGTGTCAACTTGTGCAAAGACAGACTTCTGTTCCTCCTTGTGCTGCCTGTGTCCCCGTGCTGGCTTCACTCTTTGGTCTGTGTCCTTTAGAGAAAGGAGGAGGGCGGCTTAAAGCAAGGCTGCTTCGTGCTGCCTTGAATCAGACCCAGAGTGACTCATGGGCTCAGCTGCCATATGGACGCCCCTATTAGGGGAGCACTAATGGGCTAATGAGGAACAGATAACGGCCCTGCATTTTTACATGGAGAGTCCTGAGTGCTTTGAGCCTCAGATGTGTACTACAGAGCACACAGAACCAGAACCCAGGGCTGACTTAACAGCATCAGGCTCTGGAGCCCAAAATCTCTGAGTGTTTCACCAGGGCTGGAGCTTTTTATAATCAGTCTCTCCCTTTCCTCCTGATACTTGTTCTTGCAGAGAAAAATCTAAAGTTAGCAGTCCTTCCATCTGTGACTGTTTGTAGAGATGTCCCCCTGGTAATTTGAAATGCTAATTGCAATCATATGCCTTACGAAGAAAATATTAATCCGATGTCTGAAGCAGGTGCTGTAAGGTTGAAGAGTTCATGTCATGTGGTTATTGAAGGCATCGGCGCTGAGAGCTGCAGGGATGGGCTTCCTCTTAGAGTTGGGTTGTTGGCCCTGTTAGGAAGGTTTGCTTTTTGCTGGGTGAGGTCATAAAACGTGAGTAATGAAAAGCAGACACGGCAAATTTTGGCCTAAATAGGGGGCTGTGCTTGGGGTATTTGGGACACAAGGGGCTGTTGCCATGTGGTCCTCACAGGTGGGATCTGTTGGTAGAGGGAGGATGGCATGGGGAGCTGTGCATGCAGCAGCAGGTCTGGAAGGACATAATGTGTTTATGTTGTGGAGGACATCATGTGCTCCCTGAAGGAACCCTGCCTGGCTTTTGGGGATGTAAGGGTGTCCCTGTGACAGGCACTGCCTGCTGCCCGAGGTGACAGCCTGCAGCTCAGAGGGAGAGCGGCTGCTTCCCCAGTGGCGGTGGGCAGTTCTGTGCATGTGCTGCCCTGAGCCCTGCGGTTTGCTGCTGGTGTTGGTGTGTCTGCTGCTGTCCTGTGCTTCCTGGGAGCCTGGGTGGGAACTGCCACTGGCAGAGAAGGTGGAACTGGGTTTTCTTTCTGTAATCGTAGAATGGCTTGGATTGGTTTGGATTGGATTGGACTGGGAGAAACCCTAAAGATCACCTAATTTCAGCCCCTTCCTGAGTGGGATCTCAGCCCTCAGGGATTCAGGGAGCCCCAGCCCATCCTGGCAGCATACAGCAGGACTTAGGCTGGATAAAGGAATTCTGTCAACAGTTCTGTTCTAAAGAAAGATAATGAAGAATAAACTTCAATGCCTTTTCTCTGAGGAAGACACTGCTTTAGATCTGGAGGCTCTGCTGGTCAGGGACTCTTCACCCTTATTGCTGCCACTTCCCCCCATCTGCTGCACTTTGTGGTAATTAGAATGGAATGATGTGAAGTTTTCACCCTTGAGCAAACTGAAGAAAATGATTAAAGCGGTTTAAAAAGCAGTGGGGGAAGCAAAGGAGGTGGTCCATCAGGAGGAGGTGAGGTGGGGAAGCCACGGGAAGCCCTGCATGGGACCCAGAGGTATCCGTGCACTGCGAGCACGTGGAAAAGCACGCAGAGAACAGCAGCTTGTTCTCACAGCTGACACACAGCAGTACGAGTGGCTGTGTTTGTTCAGCATCACGAGGCCTCAGAGAAGCACTTACTTGATTGGGACCTTTCTGTAATTGCATTTTACAGAGCCTTGGCCAGCAGAGCGCAGGGGCTGAGCCGTGGCCGTGGTTGTGCTCCCACCTGCAGAGGTTTTCTGAGGACGGAGTCGCATGGGCTGCCAGGCATCTCCCACAGCAGCTTTCATTTCTCATTTTCTAAAGCAGTATTGCTTCAGGCCAGCCCCATAGCCACGTTTCCTGGGGTGAGGTAAGGTAGCACGCTCACTGCATGCAGTGACGGAATGAGAGCACGTCCTGTAACAGCAGCAGCCACGTGGGAAAAATACCTGGGGAGAAAGAAACACTGCTCTTGGTTTGAAATGCCTGGTTCTGCAATACAGCTGAAACAGGAGACATCCCAGAATTTCTCAGGGAAGACAGTTATCGGGCTCTAGGTTGCCCTCTACATCTTTGCTCTTTCAAAAAGTACTTCTAGCAAAGAGCAGTAATGTACCCTGCATTGGGATGAGCTACCAGACTCCCCCAGATTTACATGGAAGCTTATGTGGGTTGTTGAAACAGCCACGCAGTGCTCTTTTTCTTCACATGTGGTGTGTTGCCTCCCCACTGTGTGCGTGCTGCCCCAGTGATGGTAGGTCTGGGGCCTTTACAGAGTGCAGTCTCTTTGTTGGCTCTTCGAGGTCTGGACCATCACCTTTTGATGATGGCAGCAGCTAGCTTGCTACTGAGTCCTTTAAATAGAATAAATATCAGCAATTGCTTGCTGTTATGACAGCCTTGCCCGTGTCTGTCTGTTCTCTGCCTGATAACTTCAGGTCATTTGGAACTGAAGTGTTTGGTGCATTGAGGGGCAGTGAAGCCGTGGTCCCACTGGGTGCTGCTGGGTGGTGTGAACAGGCAGAGCCGGTCAGAGTGGGAGCAGTCACCTCCTGAGCCCCAGCTTCAGTCTCAAAAGGGGCAGTGGATGATGTCCAGAGAGGGGGACCACTCCTGTCCTCAAGTGTCAGAGCCACGGTGTGAGGAGGTGGGAAGGGACAGGGCCTGTCTTATTCTTCAGTCTCCATATAAAGCCCTGCTGAATGCTGAATGGTGTTTGGAAAATATGGATTGGGGCTTGATTCCATCAGTTTTAATGGAGCTGTAAAACCACAAGTATTGTTTGTGCTGTCTGTTGTTGTTCAGGTGAATGTCTCTTTCTCCAGTGGGTTTTTATCAAAGGTTATCAGCAGTATTTTCAGTATGAGCTCACAAGGATTCTCTGATCCACAAGAAAAAAAAAATGGCCAAATGTCTTTCATTCTAATGATCTAGCAGTTGGTTGTGGTTGTCGTGTTAGAAGAAAACGCTGTGGAACAGACTGTGCTGTTGTCTTCAGCACGGAGCAGATGCTATTGACTGTTCCCCAAAGAAATACTTAATCAAGAATCCAGTTTAAATACGAGCCACTTGTCTCAATGCTGAGCTGAAAAAGTGAAAAAGCAGCTCAAAGCGCACCTGAATTCACAACAGTGGCACAAAGCTTAGTGTAAAAACTGCCATTTTAATGCATTAAATTGCCTTCTGAATAACTGAGTGCCTCAACAACTCAGTTGTGAACCTGTGCAAATGGAAGGCTGTCCTTTGCAACGTGTTTCATTTGGCTTCAGCGTGGAAGCTGTTCCACAACCACAGCACGGTATAGGAGGGGAATGAGTTGAAAAGGGGAAAGCAGCAGTAAAGGCCAACAAGGACACGTGCAAAGTGGCAGCGTTTTTGGGGACAGGGTCACATCATCTTGTTTTTAACTCGGGCATAAAAGCTGCTGCTCAGGTCTGAAGTAGCAGCAATGCTGCTTAAGGTCAGGTGAAGGTACTGGGCATGTTTTTGAGCTTCCCTCAATGATGTTCATCTGCTGGATTGCCAGAGAGAGAGGCAGTTGTGCCCTGTGGGAAGGAGGGAGTGTAAATGTCACTGTTCCCTGTGGAGCAGAGGCTGTGAGATCTGTAATTATCATCTCTGTGGTGGTAAGGGGTTGGCAACACAAAGAGCTTGTCTTGTGCTTGCAAGTCTGTGTTGCCAGTGAGTCGGTGACAGCATGTCCAGGAGAGGCAGGGCTTGTAGCTCTGAGACGTGTCTTTGCAGGCATTCTACAGGTGTGGAGTGAGTGGGGAGAGAATAGCAAGTACCCCATGGAAAGCACTCACCAGGAAGTGGGAGCATCTCCCATTGACTGTGCTCAGTCCCATCAGCCAGCACCCATCGGACTGGCAGAGGCAGTTTGGATCTCACTGCTCCAGACTCTTTAGATTCTGGAGGGCTTCAGGCCATGAGCTCATGTACAGGACGTGCTGAAGCACGTGCTGTGGTCTGGCTGGAGAGCTGATGGATGTTCAAGCAGTCCCAGCTCACTGAGCTGCTCAGGACTGGCCGGCAGTCACCGCATGCTGCTGTGCTGCTCAGAGGCAGCTATCCTTCATTCTTCTTCCAGTTTCTCTGCCTCTCTGAATGCTACTTAAACACGTGTTTTTTCTCTCCTCTCTCTTTAGATGAGTCAGACTACCAGACTGAATACGAGGAAGAAGTTCTGGACAACCAGAAGGATGATTATATTCATTTCATACGGAACCAGGCGGAAGATGAGACTGACTCGGTACGAAGTGCCCTGGAAATAGGCTGCTGCTGCGTCTTTGTGGCATGAGCTAGAAGTGTCAGGATGACTGGGGATGCTGCTTTCTCCAGCTTGGAGGAGAGGAGGCAAAGAGGGCATCTGCTGTCTTCTGCTGTCTATAGCTGAGTGCTACAGAGAAGGCGTCCAAGATGCTCAGGAAAAAGTCAAGAGGTGGCAGACAGGGCTTGCAGTCAAGGAAGTCTTGACTCAATGCAAGGACGTTGCACAGTAAGCACACCTGTTATTGCAAGGGGTGTGCAGATGAGTGTGAGATGCTGAAAACTTCGTCCTTGCAGGTACTCTCCTGAAAAGTAAATAAACAACCTGATCTGCATTAAAGTTAGCCCTGTAAAGAGCAGGAAATTGCACTGTATCTTCCAGAGATGCCTTACACTTTAGTTATTGATGCTGTGGGAGCTCAGGACCACCCTGGGGAAAACCTGTCCTGTAGCCTCACTTCTCGTGGTGCTGCCTGTAGCCCGAGCAGCAGTTCCCTCACAGAGATGTCTCCTTACTCCAGGTTGAGCAGCTGGCAGGTTTGAAAGCTGAAGCTGCCTGTTGTGTTGGAGCGAGAGCTTTCCAGTGGGAGCGTGTGAATGATTTGGGCAGCTGCCAGTCTGAGCATGTGAGAGAGCTGCGGTGTTGTGAGGAGGGAGCTGGAGTGATGGCGTGAAGGGTTTTGTTTGCTGGGCTGATCTCTGGTGGGTAATGGACAGAAAAGAGACAGGTGAATGGAGGGCAGATTTTATCCAGCTCAGAGATGGTTGAAAAATGAGACTGTGCTTTTTTCCTCCTTCAGGATGAAGATGTACAGATAAGAAAGCGCAAGAATCTCCCAAACGTGGACTGCCAGGCAAGCAGCACGGGAGAGCCAGCCTAGCACCGAGTGCAACAGCTGTATCTTGTTTGTATTTACATACATTAAAAGAAAAGAAAACATCTAGATGAGATTAAACAAGCTTTCGCCTTTCTCCAGGCAGGGTGTGTGGCATCCAGCTGCCAGCACTAAGCACCAGCTCTGGGCTGTGCTGGCACAGCGCTGGTCCTTCCTCACTCCGGGTCTGGCAGAGTGGGAACATGTTGGGGACGTGCAGTCAGTGCTGCCTTTGGCTGCTGCATGTTTTAGTTATTGGTTTTACTGCAAGGCCCAAAGAATCATGGAATGTCGTCCTGCTGTGTCTGTTGATGAAAGGCTCCATGTGGCTGCACTGGAGAGAGGAGGGGATTTGCAGAGGAGAGCGTTGCTGCTTACTTTTCATACGAATCAGGTAACTGTGATTAACTCCTCAGTGACTTGCAGTCAGGTACGTGTGAGCAGTGCTCTGACTGGAGCCACTCTGAATGTATTTAACTTCCAATCTCAAGCCAAGAAATCAATTAACGTGAACACTAGCTATGAAGCGTGTATCCTTAAGCCATCAGCAGAACATTTACAGACAAATCGTAGTGCTGACTTTTGCCAGGCAACTCTGGAGTCCCTGCTTGGCTGTATTTGCCCTGACAAATAAAGTTATTCTGCGGATTTGAATGCCTGTGTGGTTGTTGGCAGGTTTCTCTCTGTGGGACCCAATGCTGATGAGATTATGTTAAGAGTTGGTATTCTGACATCTGGTTTTGAGCACAGAAAGCTGCCAGACTGTGAGGGAGCTCAGCATCCCCACTCCCTCCATTGTGCTGGTGAATGTGCAGCCCTCATTCAGGACGGCAGTTCCTCTGACACAGAAAATGACAACAGGTTGTTTCCTGCTATTGAAAGGAATGCATTTTTTCAAATAAAACTCTCAATGACTTTTGAGGTGGAGTTGGAGATCATTCTGGTTGAGATTGATGGTGCTCATATCTGTTAGAGGAAAGGCTCCTCTGCTGGTGGCAGCCTGGGATGGATGGGAGGAAGCACGAGTGTGTCTGCACCTTGCAGCTGTTACAGAAGTGGCATTTGCTTTGTAACTGCAGAGCAGTTCTGAGCAGTGGAAGAGGAGCGTGTCCTGCCCAGCAGTAACAGCACAGCTGAGCTTTGCTCTTCTGAAGAGGAGATACAAAGCAGATGTGAGTCCCTCCAACATCTGCACTGATAGGTGGCTGCAGTACAGGAACTTCCCTGGGAACCGATGAATAGGGCAGGAGTGCAGACATCCTCCAGGTGACCGAGGTGCTCTGAACCTCTCCTGGTCTCCAGCCTTCTTTGAAAAGCAGAAGTGCCTTTAGCAGAGGGTGGATCTCTGTGGAGCCTTCCAGCCTCTCAGCAGTGGGCGGATGCAGTTTGTCAGACACCTGCGTTGCACTTCCCATTGCAGTGATGGTTCTGCTCATTCCTCTTGCCCCAGCTGCCAAGCAATCTGGAACAGAATGTTGTTTTCCAGACAGACAGCTGCTCTGTCAGCCTGCGCACGGCTTCTTGCATGGCTCTGCTGTCCCTTTGTGCTTGGCCAAATTTTGAGCTCTACCTCCGTGCCTCCTGGCAGCTGGTTCTGCTCCTGGAGCCTGCGTGTGCACCGATGGGATCCTCTGCGTGGGGAGAAGGAGCTGCAAGAAGCACAACACCGGGTTCCTGGGTGTGCTAATTAGAGGCACTGTAGTTACCTCGTGCCCCACTCCATGGGGAGATAGCACTTAGTTCAGATGTACGAAGACAGTGCATAAACCTTCCATGTGAGGCTAAATGTCTGTTCTAAATAATTTATCACAGCTTTTTTTCCTAGATGTGTTCTCTATAGCTGAGCCCTGGGTGCTGAAGCAGTCTCCCTTCTGTGCAGAGGATTGCAGAACAATTACTGTACGATTTTAAAAGCAGGATTGTTTTCCTGGCTTGCTTTCCTGCCGGCTGTGTTCTGCTCCTCGGTTGGGCGGTAGGGGCTGCATCACTGGTTCAGCCTCGTGCCTCTCATTGGCCTCCCCATCCTGTACTGTGCTTAACCCCCAAATCTTCCTGCAGGAAAGAATTGCACCCAAGGGCATCCTCATGCTCTGTGTGCTCACGTGAGTTTCCATAAGGGTTTGTCTGGATGTTTTAAACAGTTCCTGCCCACCCCAGCACCCAGCCCAGGGCTCCAGCTCTGGCCATGATCTTTGTAGGACAAATGCTGACAGCTCAGCCCCCGCAGTGCCCAGCGAGGGGATGCTTCAGCCAGGCTCTGTGACACTGCTGTCCCCATGGGCAGCACCACCCATGCAGGTAAGGATCACCTTTAATTGCTTTGTTACACAGCGTGGTAAACACAGCTGTTTGCTGGTGGGTTTGGAAAGAGGAACAAACTGCTGTTGCCCATGGCACCTGGGAGACCCCTTCCAAAATTACTGAGAGGCATTGCCTGGGCAGGAGCAGGGCTTTGGCCTCACACTGCGTGTGCTGTTTGGGATGTTTGTGCTGCAGCTCCCTGGGCACGAGCTGTGAGCCCATAACGAGCTGCTCGTGCTTTGCTGTGAGGAGCAGAGGTGGATGGGGCTGCGGTGGGCCCTGCAGAGCTCCTTCCTTGGCAGGCATCATTTTCTGTGTGCATTATTCCAAAATTAATCTCATTTACTTGTGCTCCCCTGACCTCCTCCAGCGTGCCACTCTCCTGGTGTGTGTTTAAGCTGTCACAGTGCGCGGGCCCTGCTGCGCTTTGGGGTTTAATTTACTGTTGCTGTGAGTAGGAACCAGTAATAAAATCAGCAAATTAAAAAGTATAACAAATGTTTTCCTCCTCTGCAGATGCTCCACGAGGCCGGACCAGCACCCACCATGCTGAGAGCCTGGGCAAAGCACAGCCTGGGGTGCCAGCTCTCTCAGTGGGGAAGCAGAGAACTGGAGAGTGTGGAATTGGGGATTTTAAGGTGTCTGGTAAATGTGATGTTAAGGTGCGGCTTCTGATGGAAGCAGAGCACAGATTCCCATCAGCAGTCTCTGCCAGAGATTGCAGTCTTCCTTTCCCACAGGAGCACAGTAATGCTGGCCACTCACCCACCCCAACGTGGGGCATGGAGCGCTGCCAAGCCGCCTCTCTGTCTGCCGTCAGGGCTTTGAGGGGAAAAGGTGATATTAGCAATTGCAATAAAAGCATTTGCATGTATATTAAAAAAGAAAAGGAAAGCTAAACCAAAGCATTACTAATATCTTGGTTTAAATCTTAGTTTTAGAAGTGATGATACCGTCAATCTATTTAATTCCTGTCTCAGGATTGTTCCTGGGGACGTGTCATGCCCTGCAGGAGCAGCCATGGGCACACAGCTGGGGCATGAGCGTTACGCACAGCTCACACGTGCTGCTGTCACAGGTAATTGGCTCAGCCTCCATCACTGTCCTCCACTGCAGCTGGAGCCAGCAGGGGCGGCTCTTAATTAAATCTCGCACCGTCAGGGGGTGAAGGACAGGAACACAGAGCATCACGAAGCAGACAGGCCTCCAGCTCTGGAAATGCCATCGGGGTTGTCAGCGAGGAGTGATGGTTCTCTCTGACGCAGCCTCAATAGACAAATGTGCTGTGCTGAGCCTGAGCTTCCCAGCACAGTGCTGAGCTGAAGGCAGCACCCACCAGGTGCGAGTGCTGAGGAAGCTCCTGGAAATAGCTGGCTTTGGAAACCTCGTCCTTCACTGTGCCATCTGCCCAGTGCGTGGGCTCAGCAGCTCCAGCGGTCCATGCTGTCCTTACAGGGATGAGCACAGCCCCACAGTATTGCGACTGAAGCAGTGTATAATTTAGGATTGAAAAACACTGGTGTGCATTAATTATAAATATGCCATAAACGACAGTCTTTTTCCTTGAAGAAGTCACGTCAGATGTGATGCACGGCCCCAGAGGAGTGTGTCAGATGAGGCTGGTGCCCGGCTGGAGCAGCCCGACCTGCCTGTGTGTCCCCAGGCACGATGTGATGAGCTCTGTACAGTGCCCATAGTGGTGGGCAGTTGTGAGCTGCCCTAGGAGCTCTGCTTGCCCCCAGTGCCCACACCCCACTGTGCTTGGGGAGGAAGAGTGCGGTCAGCTGGCACTCCTGCTTCATCTTGGGCGCGTGCGCACCCGTCTCCTTCCAGATGCAAAACTCAGTTCCCTTGTGGTGCATCTGTGGATCATCTCTGTTCTTTGGGTGTGAATGCAGCAAGGCTGCATGGCTCTCCCGTGCTCAGATGTGGCAGTGAGGGGTGTGTGTGCTGGCTTGCTTTTCCTCAACCCCATCGTGGTGCTTCCATCTGTCACCTGGTGTGGGTCTGTTCCTCTGGTGTGTGACACGGCAGGCCTGGATTGGGAGTTGAAATGGTTGGAAGAGGCTGAAGGGCGACTTCTCTCCTTGCTGCAGGGCTGGGGGACATCAGGGGGTCTCCAAACCACTGCCCCATGGCTTGGCCATGGTGCTAAGTCTTCTGGCAGCTGTGAAACCCCTTCACTCTGCTCATTTCTCTGCTGGAAATAGAACGCTTTTAACAAAAATCTGAAAAGCTTTTAGAGCTGGGCTGGTGATGTGATGCACCCCTGGGATTTGGGGGGTAATGAGGTGGGAGGGAGCTGTTGCAGAGGTTGTGTGAGCTTCACAGAGCAGCGCCAGGCTGTGGGGCTGCAGCACATGCTGGGTGGTTAACATTTCAGTTCCCAAAAGCCTTGCAGAAGCACTGGAATTTGCACTTTTGGAGCCTTTCTCTGGTGAGAGCAATGCATCTTTCAGTGTTCTTCATGTGTCAGGAAAGCTTTTTTAAGTGCCAAAGTGCCATTTTTTACTCTATAGCCATTCCTCAGCACAAAATGCGTGGCAGGAAAGAACTTCTGCTCCTGACCGAGGATGTGGTCAGCTGTGGAGCTGAGTTGGGGGCTTGAAGGCAACCCACCTGGGGGGCTGAGTCCAGGCTGTGCCGTGCTGCTGGGGAGCTGCTGATTGAGCACAGAAAGCAAGGTAAAATGCAGAGCCTCAGCACAAAGGCTGTCATGTCTCCACAGAGCAGATCCCACCCAGGGCCTTGCACGTGTCCTTTCTGCAGGCAGCCCAGGCCTCATAGGACCCTCTTCCTCTTCTCCCCATTCTGCCCCACACTGTATGTGCTGATGCACAGAGAGGAGAGCTCCCAAGGAGCCATTCTCAGGGCCACTGATGTTCTCCCTGGCGTGCTGCTGAGCAGAGGGGGACCTGGCAGGGTGGGAGCTGCACGAGTGCTTTGTGTTGCCAAACTAGGTCATGCTGTGAACTCGAGTGATGTGGCAGACAGAGCTAAAAATACAGGCAGAGCCGAGCGATTCCCCAGCAGCTGTGAAGGGCTGTGGCCCCATTGGGTCAGACTTTGACCTCTATCCCAGCCCCATCCAGGATGGTCTCCAGGGTTCTTGGGCTGCTGTGATGCTGTGATTCAGGAGCAGGTAATGGAAAAGCTCACCTGGGGCTGCAGGGCCACAGTCAACCCCCCCAGACACATCTCAGCTGGTGGTGAAAGTCCCTGCAAGGCAACTTGCAGTGGGCTGTTTGGAGAGCCTGTCCTGCAAAATCTGGGCATCTCATCCCCAACTCTTCACCTGTCCCAGAAAACAGCCCCATCTTCCTGTAATTATAAATGTGTGAATTGTTAGTTACTGCAAAATAACATGGAGGAGAGAGGATAACACCATAACCCCAGTCCGATGCAAAAAAAAAACCCACCGAAACAAATTTCCCTCAGAAGAGTGCATTTGTTGTAGTGTCACACAGGGAGGGCATCAAGTGCACGGGTGTGGGGTGTGCTGCTGGGATCAGCACGGCTGGGATCTACATGGGAGAGCTGCTGGAAGGCTGTAGGCTGGAGCCCTCCGCAGCCCCACGGCCTGCAGGAACCCACAGGGCAGCTCAAAGGCTTCTTCTATCCCTTTGGCACTTTGGTTGTGCTCTCTGTGGCCAGCTCTCCTTGTGCTGCAGGAAAGCACAGGCAGGTCAGCGCTGCTTTTCTCATCCTCTGCCTCTACTTTCTGCACCTGGAGCCAGAGCCATGTTCTGGAGCAGTGCAGACGAGATTCCTTCTGACTTACCCTCCCCTGACGATGCCTAGATTTCTTTGCATTGTGTCTTTTTCGGATGAAACATTTCCCCCATCGCTGCTGGAAAGCTGGCCTACTTTAATTCTGCCAACTGAGATGGGTTTGTGCACGGAGAAGATCCCAGTTGCTTTGTACAACTTCTCTGTCGCAATTATTCAGCGCCAGTCCTTCTGCTTCCAGCAGCTGTATAATGCATCAGCTGTGTTTTGTGCTCATTTCTCAATCAATGAAAACATTGATTAGTGTCAGGCTGGGACCAAATCCCGCAGAATCCCTCTAAATCATCTCTGTGCGCTGATGACTCCTTGTTTGGAGATGGGTTTACAGCTCTCCATCCATTTAATGGGGGCTTTATTGAGACTGTATAGAGCTAAATTTGTAATTAGGGTGTCATATGATATCAAGTCAAGCACGCTGCCAAAAGCTAAGCAAATAATGGCAACATGGTAACCTTTATCTACAAACTTGCAATTTTCTCACCGGATGAAACGAGGCTCATTTGACAAGACATTTTCCATTAGACCACACTGATAGGTATATTTTTAATCCTCAAATTCAATATTAATTGAATCCTGTGTCTCCATTTTTCAGTCTGAGCGCCGTGCCGGCCTGGCGCGCTGTGATGGAGCAGAGCATCCTGCTGAGCTTGGCATCTCCCCGCGCTTCCAGCATGAGAGCACAGCTCAGCTTGGCACAGTGCTGAAGGGCCTCAGGTGCAAATCACACAGACCTGCTGATGGAGAAACTCCACAGATCCACCCGTCGTGCTCCCCACTGTTAGTGGACCAGTGCACCACTTCGTGTCTGATACTGTCAACCTTTCTAAAAGCAGAAGGGAACGGTGAGTGCCTTGTTGGCAGCCATGCACGTGTGGAAACACCAGGCTCCTCTGTGCTGGGAGATTTCTAATTTAGTCCAGGTGAACTGTGAGCAAGGCGGTGTGGCATCGACGTCAGCCCTGCCCTGAGCATGAGGATGGGCTGCAGACACCCAGGGTTGTCTCTGACCAACACTGCTAATGCTCCTCCAGCAATATGGAACAGACCTGCAGTGTTTCTCTTGTTCCAAATACACTCAGAGAACAACTTCTCACTGCTCGTGGCTTTGCCAACCATGGATTTTCCTCCGTCCATTTACCTTCCTCTATCAATATCTGCCTCATAACTCACTTTGGTGATTGCTATGTATTGATTGGTCTTTATTACTTTATTCCTCTTTGTATACACCGTCACTTTGCTTCCAAATGCTGTTTTCAGGTTACCAACTTAGAGGTTGGCTCTTCAGCCAAAATTATATTTTCTTGTCTGTGCAGTATTAGCTTTTGTGATGTATTGCAAGTTCCTCTGAAAGAACTGCTCATTTTCCCACTCTAACAGTTGTTGATTTTTTCCCCCTTTAGTTTTCCTCATAATTTTTAAAACTTTTGTGAAATCTGACTGCTGGTTTCACAGGTGATGAAATGGTACTGATAAGCTGTGCCCTCTGTGGCAGCCTGGTGCATCGCTTTGCTGTCTGCAGTGCCACACACCTTTTGTTTTGTCTGAGTTTCCCCACTGCTGCTCGTGCTGACCTTCCTTCAGCCTTTGACAGAGCTGTTGCTGTGGCTCTCCCCAGCTCTTTACTTCTCCTGGAAGAGTCATTTCTTCTTTCAGCCTTTGCTCATAGGCTGCACTTCTGCACCACGCTCCTGGTGTCTCTCTGTGCCCAGCTGGCCCAAATCCCCACTGTGGCCAGAACTGGGCCAGGTCCTCCATCCCACGTGGTACCAGCCCTGTGCTGGCTGCACACCATGGCACACAGCTGCACCATTTCTCACACGCTGACATTCACCTTTTCCACACGAGTGCACTGCTGTTGGCTGCAGCTCTGCTGAAGATTTGCACACAGGTCTTGTGGAGCAGTGACAGACTCAGCTGCTGCCTGTCCCAAGTCGTGGCCAAATCCCACTCAGCCCATCTGATTTCACTGTAGCAACTGGGACTGCTCCTATTCCTCCCCACGGGGCAGCTCGGAAGTGGGGCACGGAGTCAGCAGAACGCAGAACCCCCTCCCACTGTGCGCACACCATATCCACTCTTTGCCTGTGCTCTGGGCTATCAGATTTACAGATGTGGAATTTGTTATCCTTGCCAACAGGATCTTAACCGGCAGCTCTTTAATGCCTGCATCTTTTTGTGATGCCTCAGCTGCAATGGATGGTGCCTATTTTGATACATCCTCGCTGTGGTCAGGAGCTGCTGACAGCCATGAATGTGTGTGCAGCTCCTGTGGGAGTGTCCCCGTGATGCCCAGAGCTGCTTCTTGTCATTAGTGTGGGCTCAGGTATGCACTTCAAGCCACAAAGGAGCTATGGAAAGCCCTGTAAACACAAACACACAATATGGCAAAGCCCCGCTCTCTTTTCCTCACCTCCCTTCCAGCTTCTCGCTCCTTCTGCCATAACCATCACAAATAGTTTCCTTCCGCCCACCAGGAGGGAAAGGCTAAATGCATCCCTTATCATCCTCCAGCTGAGCTCTCTGAGTCATCTTCCCTGTGCATTTCTGCCTTCTCTCCTTGCTCCTTGGCCTCGCTCTCTGCAGGATCAGCTCATGGCTGCCACTTCCTTGCAGAGCCCCACGCCAGGCAGAAGTGCATCAGAGCAAGATGGGCTCTGCCATGTCCTGGGCTGTGCAGAGTGTGAGTGCTGCATTTCCAGATCTGCCTGAATCCTAACAGTAATAGAAAACGTGCAAGACAGCAGGTTTCATTCCTGTGCACAGCGCTTTAAATTACAGCAAGGATTTGGCATGGTGCAGGGAGTGGATCTGAGCTTCAGTGTTTGGGTGTTTACAGAGACAAACTCTCCTCTAACAACAATATTTTTCCTTCCATCTTAAATATAACACAGCCAATTTGGACTTCAACATTTCTCCTGCAGGGCTCCAGCAATGTCAGAACAAAGTCGTTTTGTTATTTTGCCAAACACTGAAGTACTGGGATGTGGATGGGGCAAAAACCTAGTAATGACTGAATTGTAGAGCTATCAGTGACAGCTCTTGGAGCTGTTTGAGAATCCCAACCGTGAGAGACCTCTATTGCGTTGGGCCAAGTCCTGCACCTCCATGGCTGCTGAATGAATGGCCCCTGCCAGTGCTGAAGAATCCTGGAAGAAAAACGTGTCTCTGGTAGGTACAAAATCAGCTTCTTTTCACTGGGAAGGTGGTGCATCGTGGGAACACATCACTCTGCGAGGGTGCATCCCATCCAGAAAGCATGTCGCAGCTTGGATAAGAAACGCTGTGTTGGTGTAGGTCACAGCTGTGCTTTGAGCAGGCAGCAGGACCACAGACCTCCAGAGGTCCACATTTCAGTGACTGCACAGCAGAGAGGTTAAGGAATATTTTCCCTGTATGAAATAACTACATTATTTCCTCTGTTATGATGATTGGCTTTATTTATTGCAGTTTATTCTGAGGGAATGGCTTATGTCAATGTGAAGGCACTAATTTAGCCAGCAGGAGTGAAATGTTACCATCCTCCTCATCTTCCCTTGTGCTACAGATGATGCTTGTCTGACTGCCAGGTTCTTTTATTTATCCCTACCTGTTGTATTATTTTAAGAAAATAAGAGGAAAATAATATAATGCTGCTCTTAAAATGCCCACTGTCCTGCTGGCAGCTCTCATGCATCTGAGATAAAGGGTCTCATCCAAATTCTTTGTCTCCTGGGCAGTGACTTCCTTTGCAGAGCTGTAGGAACACTCTTTTCACAGAATCACAGAACGGCTTTGGTTGGGGCAGACCTTAAAGAACACCCAGTTCCAACCCCCTCCTGTGGGCAAGGCTGCAAACCATCACGTCAGGCTGCCCAGGATCCCATTCAGCCTGGCCATGAATGCCTCCAGGGATGGGCACCCACAGCTGTTCCGGTACCTCGCAGCCCTTTGAATAGAAAAATTTCCCCTAACATCTAGCCAAAATCTTTTAGTTTGAAGACATTTCCCTATCGCTATCAGGCCGTGTAAGAACTCAGTCCCCCTCCTTCTTGTAAGCTCTATTCAGGTACTGGAAGGCCACAATGAGGTTTCAACAGAGCCTTCTCTTCTCCAAGCTAAACAAGCCCAACTCCCTCAACCTTTCTTCATAGGAGAGGTGCCCCAGCCCTTTGATCATCTTTGTGGCCCTCCTCTGGACCCGTTCCATCAGCTCCATGTCTTTCTTGTACTGGGGGCCCCAGACCTGGGTGCAGCACTCCAGATGGGGCCTCACAAGGGCAGAGTAGAGGAGGACAGTCCGCTCCCTGTTGGCCTCCCTTCTTCTGATGCAGCTCAGGGTACTGTTAGCTTTCCAGGCTGCAAGTGTACACTGCTTTTGAAATTAACCCACCCAAACAACGGACACAGACTGAAGCAATCTCCCGTGCTGCCACTATTTCCTTTGTTTCGGGTCTTTAGAAGCTTCTCTTACCTGTATCAATTGAGAGTATCTGCACAGTTGCTCAGTATAGTTCAGTGCCAACACTAGCATGAAATCCTCTGGTGGCAGCATTAGCACTAACAGTAGAAGCCTGCTGTCAGTGACACAGGAGGGTATGATGAGGCTCACAGGCTCACACTCCTTTGGGCTCATTGAGGGTCAGGCAGCACAGACCTGCTGTGTGCTCCCAGTCTGACACAGCGTGGGCTGGGAGCTGCTGTGAGGTGGTTGCCTCCAAGCACTGCTGCCAACCCAGCACTCCCCTCATATCCATGTGCTCAGTCAAATGGTCTGAAAACTGACTAAGGAGCAAGCAAGGGTTTTCTGCTGGTATGAAATGGAGAGTGGGAGTGCACAGACAGTAATACAGGACAGAGCAATGGGAAACACTCTGTGTTCAAGGTGGAGTTTGGGAAAGAGCAGAGGGGTTTAGAAGATGGAACTGTTTATATGATGGGTTGGACTTGTTCTTGTTCTTGTTCAACCTTAAATGCCTGAACCTTATTATACTTTATTAGGCCTTGGGCCCTCATCGCAAGAAAGATGCAGAGCTCTTAGAATGGGTCCAGAGGAGGCCACTGAGATGATCAGAGGGCTGGAGCACCTCTCCTGTGAGGAAAGGGTGAGGGAACTGGGCTTGTTTAGCTTGGAGAAGAGGAGGCTCTGGGAGACCTCATTGTGGCCTTCCAGTACTTGAAGGGAGCGGATAAACAGGAGGGGAAACAGCTATTTACAAGGGTGGATAGAGATAGGACAAGGGGGAATGGTTTTAAAGTGAGACAAGGGAGGTTTAGATTGGATATTAGGAGGAAGTTTTTCACACAGAGGGTGGTGAGGCACTGGAACAGGTTGCCCAAGGAGGCTGTGGATGCCCCATCCCTGCAGGCATTCAAGGCCAGGCTGGATGTGGCTCTGGGCAGCCTGGGCTGCTGGTTGGTGACCTGCACACAGCAGGGGGTTGAAATGAGATGATCATTGTGGTCCTTTTCAACCCAGGCCATTCTATGATTCTGTGATAGGAATAGATCTATGTGTATATTAACAAGGCTGTGCACAGGAGTCTTCCTGGCTCCAGTTAACCTGGCACCAGGCACAGTTTGTATTTCGAAAATTATTTTAGCCTTCTGGGCCATGGTTTAGACCAGGTTTGCTCACTGCTACACATTGCAAAAAGCTCTCAATCCAGACTGGGCTTCTCAGTCTATTGCAATACAAATCTAATAAATAACAGGCAAGGCTGAGTGATGAGACCTTTGTGTGGTTTGCATATGAGCTTTTGGTACTGGGTTGTTGTAATGCCTGTGAGATCTGGATGGAGACATCAAGATTTCAGCCAGCAGAGTAATAGCTAATTGAGTGTATTTCAATCATAAGATCCACAGAAGGAAAGCAAACCCCACAGAGTAGAAGGAAATTGCATCTTAGAGTAATTTGAATGTGGGTAGATAATTAGGCCTATTTTTCATGGGAACATTTGCTGGGCAAGATAATGAAAAGGCCGGCAACATAATTTTCTTTAAGTAGTGTGATGCCTCCCGCTAGGGATGGGCCGTGCCAGGGCTGCTGCTGCAGTGCAGTGGGAGCCTCGGAAGGCATTGCCTGCCCAGAGGGGCTGTTTCATGGCAGTGCAAGCTGAAACCATCCTTTTCACATCCAATGTCAGCTCAGAGAAAGCTGGTAAGACTCCGGCAAAGGCTTTTGGATAAGAAGGCAAAATAAATCCCACAGCTTCGTCATCTTCCTCTCACTCAGAATGTCAGCCACAGCAAAGTCTGCTCTTGCGAAGCCAGACAGACCCAGGCCAATTTAGTGCTAATATGGGAATCTCCCAGTGGGAAACCAGGTTTAGAAGAGTTCTTGCTCTGAGTCATCATCTGACCCCATCTGGAAGGGCAGCAAGGGCTGACAAAGCAGCTCTGTAACGGCTCTGTGGCTGGGGTTCAAGTGAGATGCAGCCTGGCTGTCCATGCCCATGAAATCCCCTGTGCCAGAAGATGATGCAGGTGCTGGGATTTTCCTTGAGCATTGGCTGCATGTACTGTACCCATTCCGAAGGGGTGCAACAGCCCTCGTATTCCCCCTTCCTCTCCTTCCAGTTTATAGCTGTGTGTGGATAGCAAAGCTCCACAGCCTGTTTTGGTGTTTTTTTTTTGCAGCTGTGGGATCGAAATGTTCTGCTTGTCCATGCCTCCACACCCAGCTAAGTACAAATTCCCCCTTCCAAATCCCCTCTTTGGAGCAGAGCTGCCTCTGTCTTGGCCTTGCTACAGACCTTGCTGGCTTGTGCAGGAACAGGCAGGTAATACAGAATAATGTTTGGCTTCTTTATAATGCTGGCAAAATGAGAAGACTTGGGCAAGTGCAAAGACTTACAAGGGTGGAGGAGAAGGTTCCCTCTCTGTAACCTGTAGTCTGGGTGAGTGAACAAGGTCTAACACGGTCTGACTTCCCCTCCTGCCAACACTGTACTCATTAGTGTGTCTGGGCTGGTACCTGTCACATAACAGAAAGAAAGGCTGAGAGGCATATCCAGCCCTGATAATTGCTGATTAGATTTTTAACTAAGAATAGCTGGGTAAGAGTTGGCCTTAAGACGGGTCTGAGTGTTCTGTATCCTAGCTGGTTCAGAACTGTTCATAATGATCAGAACTATCTTTGGGACTGTGTTTGAACAAGCTCTTATTTTCTGATGCCAAGTGCATGGCTGTTTAGGAACAGATCTGTCCAAGCGAATCTGCTCAAAGCAAAACCATAATTCTTGGCTGACTCCAACTTGTTAACTATTGATATTGCTTCTGTGATGTATTGCTTAATTTTAATTATTCCAGTTTGGGGAGAGTTATTTACTTATAGTGCCTCATTAGAGCGAGTTTTCTAATCGACGAATTCAACAGGAACATCTCAAAGTGACTAAATTAACCAAGTGGGAAGGTAGCTAGGTGATAGTTTAGTGACCTCCTGGTACCTGGGAGAGCTTGAGCTTCCCACTGCAGATGGAACAACAACTGTTGTCCTCCAGCTCTTTCCATGCACTGCTATACAGATAAGCACAGACAGCTCCTCCAGCTTCCCCACCACCTTGGTTTTATCACCGTCTCTCAGGGCTGTTCTAGCTTGGCAGAAGAGCTGAATTGGGATGTTGTGACATATCAAGCCAGTGCTTTGCCCTTCCATTATCACCACATTCGACCCAGTGGTTTTGTGCAGGATGACAGGAACAGAGGGCAGGGGGCTAAAAACATCCCTGCCTGAGCCAGTGCTCACACCGCTGCTGGTCTAAGCACAGCAGCTGCCTGGAAGTACCCCCACTGCTGGTTCGTGCAGCAGTGTACAGCCCTGGGAAATGTCCCTAGGGTGGGGATCCCACATCTCCCTTGGCGCTGCTGCCCTGTTATTCTGCCCTTGTTAGTAAATAAATAACTGCCAAAATACAGTCACCACACATGGCCAAGCAAATATCATGCCTTGTCCTGGCTTTATGCTTACCATGCTGTGGTGTTGCTTCCCATGAAACTCCCGGGTTTGCACTAAACCCAAAGCCAGTGATCAGCCTGTGATGCACAAGTGCAGCTTGGGTAGGGATGAGATTCGAGTGAACCTGGGAGAAAAAGACATTTCTGAGGATCAGTGCAAAGCCCAGTGCTGTGTTCTGCAGCTACGGCTGTTTTTCTCCTTGTCTGCCTATCTTTGTAACTATCTAGACTGGATGTCCTGAGCCATTTTATTACTTAGTTTTTCACTATCATGTAGTCCTTGTATAAATCTTTACAGTGTCTCATGTATTATGACTCTGAATACCTCAGCATCATCAGCAAGTTTTGTCATTCCTTTTTTTTTCAGTTCATTTTCAAGATTATTTACGAATACACTGAAGAATGCAGACTGAAACTCCTCTAAAGAACGGCAATAGATTTGAGGTGTTCTTTTTTTTCTCCAGTATTTCAGATGTATCCAAAGGCACCAATATTCTTTCTATCACTTTGTCCAAGAGTCACCTCAGACTTCACAGTCTGTAATAACCCCAAACCCTTCCTATTTGTTACCTTGCAGCTCTCAGACATGGAGGCTGCCATACAAGTGGTTACATGCTACAATTATGTAATTAAATTATTTCATCTGCGTTCCTCGTCCTGAGCACTTCAGCCTGGTGAATTTGTACTCTTTGGTTTGGCTATTTTTTCCTCAACTTCCTCAGCAGGCAGCTTGAATGTAAGTCAGATCCTGTGTCCTTATACAGAATTTTGGCACAGGCACTTCTCAGAGCTTGTCCTCACTGACTACGACTGCAAAACATCCACTTTGTTCTTTTTTTTGTTCCCACCTTACCTCCTGCGAGAGCTCTTGTTGCACCATGGCCAACTTCTGACTCGTCAGCAGGGTTTCTGTGCTTCATGTGTTTGAAGAGTATTTATTATTATTTGCTTTTGCTTTTTGTCAGTGGTTCCTGTAACTGGTTTTTGCTTGCCTTATTTCCATTTTATTTTATTTTAATTTAATTTAAATGGTCAGGATACACATTCTTTTGCTCATTTAGACAAAAATTACTTTTCTAAGCATTAGAAGACTGCAACCTTAATATCTGAAAGTCATTGGCCCTTCTCATCATCTTAGACCTGACAAGGCATAGGACTCAGGATCTCACATTAGACTAATATATGTTTTTTGGTTTGCAAGGATTCTGTGATACCAGACTTTTCAAGCATGACACATTTATATAGATAAAAAATCATCAGTGGCTAGGATGAATTTTGCCCGTATCAAGTTTGGAGTGTTTCATTTTCACCAGTGGAAAGAGGAGAGCATTTCTCTGACAAGCTATGATTGTTTTTGAAGTAGTTTTGGGGTGTGCTCCCCTAGCACGGAGCGTGCTCAGCAGGGAGCCCCACCAGAGGAGGTTTGGGGTATGGGCACAGGGGCTGTGATGCTCCCTGCCTCCTCGGCCTGTTTGCCTACATGCATCTGGAAGGCCTGTTGCCATGGAGAAGTGATGGGGAACTGTCTGCCTGGCTCGCCTGACTCTTTTCCTAGCACGAAGTAAAGGCATTTCGCCAGCTTTAATGAGCTGTAGGCGCTTGGCACAATGGCTGCATCCCCATCTTTGTCAAACTGGGCTGCCTGAACCCCCAGATACCAGGAGAAACCTGAAAGCAGAGAGGAAACACGAAGTGCAGGTGGAGAAGAGCACAAGATGGAAACTGCAGGGAGATGGGCTAAAGTCTGCAGGGGTCAGGGAGTGATGGAGCAGGGCCCTCCGCAGGGGTGCACAGGCACTGGGTATGAATTGCAACAAGAGAAATTCTGATCAGTCACGAAAAAAAGCCTTCCCTGTGAGAGTGGCATAGCACTGAGATGGACACCGGAGATCTCCAAAATCCAAACATCCAGCCAAGCTCTGAGCAGTGCCTTGAGGTGAGCCCTGCACTGAGGCTTGCTGAGTGATGGATGAGGGCGAGTCTGAAAGAGCTCCCAGAGGAGCACAGGTGAGAGATACTGCCTGAAAGCGGGGTGAAGGTGGAGGCATCCTTCTCTTACATTTTGGAACTGACAGTACTGAGCACTGCTTCACTCACTGTAACTAATTGCATGGTTCACATACACAGCAGTGGTTTTTTTAAGGTGTTCCCTAAAAACAAATGGTTTCTCTCTTACTTTCTGTTGGAGAAACACTTTGGTGTACAAAAAATAAAAATAAAAAATTAGGGGGGGGGTGGCTTATGACTGTTAGATGTTTAATGGGGATCTCCTTCTGTGAGAAGAAATCCAGTACATTGATGCTGGGTCTTGTTTTGGATCTGAACCATATCACTGATGGGAACTTTGGGGTGTTCCCATGTAGATCTGGGGGGGATTATGTCAGGGTTAGAGTAGAAAGCTCTGTCGATTTTCTTCTTTTTTAGAACAGCATTTTCTACCGCAGGCAAAACATTTAAATATTATGGAATAAAGAGTATTTTTTCCTCCAGTTATTTGGTAAAAAGAAAAGTGGGGGTAAGCACAGTAAAAAAGCTTGGGCTGTGGCAGTGTGTGCACCTCCAGACGGGTGTTTGTGGCAGGGTTAATAAGGCTGGGCACTGAGTTACACAAGCAGCTCTACCATCCTCACTTCCAGCACACAGGACACACTGAGGCACACCTGCCCTAGCTGCTCTCTGATATTAGCACATGGCAGCGAGATTATAGCATTTATCACCTCATCTCTTAGTCCATCAGTGGGTAACAGCTGAGCCCTGCTCATCCTGCTCAGGCTGCAAACCCCACGGGAGGAGTGATGTCGGTGTGGGCAGCCCTAACAAGTGAGCAGGGCACGGTGACCAGCTCTCCTGGTGGCAGTGATGGAGAGGCTGATGCCATTTAGCACCTCTCCTTCAATCTAAACTAAAAAGCAGGATGATATCTTCATTCTGCACACGGGGAACTTTTTCTCTCACAGCTGGTATCTAAGCAGAGATGCATTTCTGCAGGTTTGCTATTCATGGTGCATTGTGTGATAAAACCCGGGCAGTGAGATCCTTGTGTCCGTACACAGGGGAGCAATTGGGTTTTCTGCTCTCTAAATGACTTGCTTTGCTTTCCGAGTTGTAGTTTAATAGAACCAAATAGTTACAAGAACTCTTCAAGAAATTAAGTCTGTGTTGATTCCCCTCACTGCAAGAAAGACGTCGAGGCCCTGGAG
The DNA here is from genome assembly GCA_037305975.1 of Chrysolophus pictus. NCBI lineage: Eukaryota > Metazoa > Chordata > Aves > Galliformes > Phasianidae > Chrysolophus > Chrysolophus pictus. The sequence continues at coordinate 8,719,863 of CM074592.1, read as the reverse complement.
TGGGCTCAAAGAAGGGCCACAAAGCTGTGAGGGGTCTGGAGCACAGGCCTGATGGGGAGCAGCTGTAGGAGCTGGGATTGTTCAGGCTGGAGAAGAGGAGGCTCAGGAAGACCTTATTGCTTATAACTACCTGAAGGGAGGTTGTAGTGAGCTGGGGTCGGCCTCTTCTCTCGTGTAACTGGTGATAGGACTAGAGGGAATGGCTTCCAGCTGTGCCAGGGGAGATTCAGGCTGGACGTCAGGAAATACTGCTTGTCTGAAAGGGTGGTCAGGCACTGGGATGGGCTGCACAGGGAGGTGTGCAGTCACCGACCCTGGAGGTGTTCAAGGATGTTTGGATGTTGTGTTGAGGGATATGGTTTAGTGAGAACCGTTGGTGATGGGTGGGTGGTTGGGCTGGGTGATCCTGAAGGTCTTTTCCAACCTTGGTGATTCCGTGATTCTGTTTCCCAGATTTTCCATCTCTTCCGTAAAAGCTCCCTGAAGGGCAGCCAGCGACATGCCCAGGTAAAGAAAAACCAACGCAGAACATCCTGAGTTGGAAAGGATCCACGAGGATCGCGGAGTCCTGGCTCCAACAGGACACCGAAGGTCAGAGCACACGCTGTCCAGCCGCTCCTTGAGCTCCGCCGGGTGCCACGACCACCGCTCAGGGAGGCTGTTGCAGTGCCCGACCGCCTTCTCGGCGAACGACCTTTTCCCCAGCAGCTCCAGGTTCTATCGACAGAGAGCCGAGCAGCGCCCGCCCTCACAGCGCTTTGCACCGAGCAGCGTTAAACCCGACGGCGCGCGCCGCCTCCCTCAGCGCAGCTCCGCGCCCCTCCGGGCCGCCCGCCATGATGTCAGGAGGCGGGGGCGGAGGAGGGAGCCGGCGGCCAAATATAGCGGCGCTTCCTGGGCGGCCGGCCGCGCCCCGGCCCTCCCTCCTGCCGCAGTCAATGAGCAGGCAGCGGCCGCGGCGGAGAGCCGCACTCGCCGGGGGCAGCGGGGCGGCATGGCGGGGCGCTGAGCGCGGGGAGCGGCCCGGCACCCGGCCCCGCCGCGGCATGGGCGGCCTCGGGCTCGTGCGATGAGCGCTCCTCCGGCAGCCGTCCCCCGCGCGAATATGGGCACGGCCGTGTCCAAAAGGAAGACGCTGAGGAACGAGGCCATGTCGTCGGTGGCGGCCAAAGTGAGGTGGGTGGTGGGATGGGGGCGGGGGGCGCGTCCCCACGAAGGCGGTCCGGCGGACCCCGCCCGGGGCTGAGCCGCGTGTGCGGTTCACCGCTGCGCCCGCGCCGTCCGAGGCTCCGGCGGAGCGGAGCTCTGGGGCTCTGCGAACCGTCGGTCTGCTCGCTGGCTCTTAATCGGCCGAAATGCCGTCTGTGTGCCCGGGGGCAGCGGTCCTCAAGGGCTCCCGTTCCGCCGTATGGGAAAGCTGCTGCGGGAGCATCCCGCGGCCCTGGGAAACACACTGCAGACCCATCGGATCTGCCCTCTTCTGCAGTGCCCGGAGCCGCTGCGCTGAGCGGTGAGAGGTTTGGGTTCTGTGGTTGTTGCCCTGCGGCGTAGGGTTTCGCTGACTGTGCTTATAGCCCGTAGTGCTTGTGAGTGTCAGGCGTAGGACATCCTACAGAACGTGTTGGTGGGCGACTGTGCTTCAGTTCACAAAGCCATCGCGGAGGAGCTGTGCCCGTTGCTGGGCAGGACGGACTCGACCCTCCCGCCTCACCGCAGCCGGGTGTCGGGGCACGGAGCAGCTCTTCGGGGTCGCTTCCAGCACAGCTGTGTGCTGGGCAGGTCTGTCTGGGGCTTTGCTACATCCGGATGAGCTCTGTGCTGCTGGGGAAAAAAGGGGAGAAATAAACTTTTCAGCTGCGTTATGTAACCTGCTTTGTGTCAGACGAAATTGCTTCGGAACAGCCTGGAGTCATGTGTAGGGCTTGATCTGTGCTACTGAGAGATCCGTTCCCTCTGTGAGGCTGGGGCTCAGCGTTACGGCATCTCGCTGTCCATGGGAGGTCTGAGGGCTTGAAGGAGCACCGCCAAAGCTGTCCGTGTGGTGCTGTCCTTCTGTCTTGTAAATTCTGGAGTGCATCTGTCCAGGCAGAACCTGGAACTTCTCCCCACGTTGCAGTGCTTATAGCTGAAAACGTGAGCGCTTTCGTTGGTGTTCAGAGGTTCGGCGGTGAGATTCTTTTTGGCAGATGTCAGCCAGGTGGTTGGAAAGAAATGACATAAAATGCACCTTGAGTGCTGTAATGGGGCTCTGGGTGTAGGATTAGACAGTCAGGCACACAAACAACATATTCTGTAACAGGCGAGAAGATTTCAAATGGTAGCGTGGGTGTTTGAGAGCAGCTAGCGCATTTGGAATGCAACTGCCCACATCAGGATGGGCACACTACTCGTGTAGTGTGAAATCTGCAGAGTTCAGGTTCTGGTTTGCTATGTGTGTGCTGCAGATACTGACAGGCGGCTGCTTCTGCTGCGTGGGAGCTCGGAGGTGTCTGGTAGGGGTGTGAGTCGTGGTGCTTTGACCAGAGGGGTTGAGCGGGGGGCTGTGGAACATGAAGTCCCCGAGGGGTGGTCAGGCAGGCCGTTACGTAGTGCTGCTCTGTCCAGTTGAATGAATGTCCAGTTGAAGAAGCCTTTGGGGAGGGCAGGAAACACGGAGCGCCTTGTGTTGCTCCTTTGTGTGAAGGTGGTGCTGGTTGCAAACCAACAAGCACTGCTGGTTTGGCTCTGACCTGCACGTGTCAGCCTCTGCCTCGTGTAGTCACAGCCATCCTCAGCATTTCGACAGCAGACAGCATCCACCTGCTGGAAGGTTTCTCCAAGCTTCCCAGTGCACATTGTCTCTTCTCCTCTGTCCTGAGTCCTCCTTCTGCATCCCACATGTCCTCACCTCATTTTTTTACAGAGAGGGCTTTGCAGCATGGTAGGTAAGGCACACAGATAGGCTGCTCTGCCCTTCCCCAGAGGGCTGGGGGCTTGGATCACCTGCGTGGGTAATGCTGCTGCAATGATCTAGCCCCCTCAGTTTCATGTAGGCAGTTTTGGGGCCTTGCATTTGTGCCGCAGGGAGAGATGCTCTGGGATTGTTTCTCAGCACCTCCTGAGCTCTGCTGTTTGTATTTCACCTGGGGCAGGTGACTTTTTGAAAGGAAAAAATCACATCCTGAAATGCACTGCAAGTCCAAGAAGCTGCTGATGTATTTTTATTGCGTGCAGCTGGAGTGTGTGTGCACATTCGCCCCTCTTACTGAGCAGGGAGCTTTGTTTGCTGCTGTGAGGGATGTGATCCAAGCAGAAGGTCCAAGCTCCCAAGCTTCTTCAATTAAAATTTCTGCAGAGCTGCTCAGGGGATCTTGTGTCCCAGGAGAATTCATTAAGCTCCATGCAGTGTGTTGTGTGTTAGGACTTTTACATAGCTCCTCAAAAATAATGGCATAATTGCTCTGCGTTAGCATCTTTGGGGGCATCCATGCTGCTGTGGCTTTGGTTTCTGCAGTCCTGTCCTCTCCTGAGGAAGCTGCAGCACACAGCTCCAGTCCCACACCCTGAAAGTGGTGCTGGCTCAGCGGCATTGCTTTGCTCAGATTTGAACTGTGTGGCTGTGAGACCTTGCTGTCGTGCTGTTTCTTTCATGTGTGTGCTTTTTTTCTGCCTTGCAGCTCCCAGGGCATGCCTGCGGATGGCAGGGATGTGTCCTTGCCTTTGCGTTGTGACCTTGGTGCTGCCCCTCTGCCAGCAGCTCTGGCTGCTGTGGTTTGGACGTCTGCATGTTCCCATCAGACCCAAGAAGCATCGACATGTTCTCCTTGGCTTCCTTAGCATGCTTTCAAGGGCAGAGATGAACTAAAGCCTTTAGAAATGGTTCTCTCTGTCCTCACTGCCTTTAGCCCTACAGAACGATGCTGACATCCCAGATGTGGCAATAAACTCTGCTGCAGCTCCACTTAGTGTTACTCTGATTTGTAGCTTTCTTGTGGGGAGTGCAGCAGTGCTTGTAGAGGACATGAGGCTTCTGCTGGATGTTCCAGAACTTCTCCTTGGTGCAGTTAGCACAGGACATGTGAATTGAGTATGTGCTTTATCTTATCCAGTGTCAGGACTTCGGTGTTTGCCCCTTGGAGAGAGGAGAATTCTGCCTTGCTCCCCCTTTGCTGACTGCTCAGGCCATAGGGTGGTTTAAAACAAGTCCACGAAGGCTCAGAAAATGTCTGTCTTGTGCTGACAAAACACCAAGATACTCACATGCACTCCTTACCTCAGGTTTCTTACTGCCGAGTCATTTCTGGCTGAGGTCGGGGTTCTTAGTGGAGTCTGGATTCTTTTTATCTGCTTGTGAATTTTCCCGTGAATGGTGTGAACTCTCATGTTTTGATTACCTGCTCTGTTCTCTCTCCTCCTGTCAGAGCTTTGTAAATATAAATTCCTCCGAGACAGTGCAGACTTTGACTTCATGATCTCAGTGGTTTTCCTTTTTCCGAGAGTGACAGTTTTTCTGTTACTCAGCTATTGCAGAAGGCCAACTTTTGTCAGTGATGCTGCCATTGGGTTTAACCACTGTGAGCATCAGTGGTTTCTGTGTGATGGAGCTGCTAAGGATGGACATGTTGTAGTGCTCCCAGGGCTGCTGTTGGATGTAAGTGCCAATGGTGCAGGGCTCTCTTGCTCCTGTTTTTCTGATGCACAGCCCTGTTACATGCTGTCACAACAGATTCCTGCAGCACCTCCTGGGCACTACTTCTGAACGTGCATGAGAAGGTGTTTGTTCTTTTCTCTTTCCGTACAGTACTTCTGAATACTCTCGCTTTTGCTTATCCTGCTGCATTGCTCAAAATGGAGTTACCACAGTGCTTTCATGTATTTCTGAGTGTTTCAATACACATTTTTTCACTTACTTCAGTGTCAGTTTCGTGGAGTGCATAAATTTGTGTGCATCAATTTCCCGTAGCTGCCAGTACATATCAAGGCTCCTTTTATCCTGTTGATGTGATTATTTCAGAGACATAAAGGCTATTCCACACTCATCACGCTGTAATTGATATCTCTGTTATTTGGCGGCTTTCCTCCTTCTAGCAAATGTTTGTCTAAACCTTCTCTGCTTCTCTGCCAGATCTCAGTCTGTTTGTCTTCCAGACACGGCTCCAGCCCTGACACCAGCACTGTGAGTGCTGGGAGATGCCTGCAGAAGGGCGGCTGCCTTTGTCTGCGTTGTCCCACCCCAGCCTCCGCACTCTGGAAGTAGTTCTGTTGGAGGAGAAGCCGAAGAAGATGGCAGTGTTTCCTCTGGGGCACAGGCAGCATTCTCCTTGCTGGTTGCACTCCATAGCTCAGTACACCAAGGCAGTGGGCCCTGGTTGATGTCTGGTTAGATCAAACTGTACCGACTGCGTTATGTGCAGGTCTGGTCTGTCACCAAAATGAAAACCTTCCTCTGGATGAGTCAGGGCTGAACTTGTCGTGGCATCAGCTGACTGCCTCTCAGTAGCTACCTGCTCATTTGTATGCTGCTTTCACAGTGTCACACACGCAGGGCTATAGCTCATCTCCTTGTGTCCATGTAAGGCACCTTGCACTTCATCTCACTCGTGTGAAACACGTTTCTTTTTTTCCTTCTCTTACAAGTTAAATCGTATGACTCTTTCCAGCCCAGCAGAAGGGTTACTGTCCAGAGCCATCAGAGGACTTGATGGGCTTTGGCTGTAGTGACTGAGATACAGAATAGAGCAGTTACCAGCTGCTTGAGTTTTGCTCTGCTTTATTTCAATCATGTCAGCATATAGCCAGGGAGGGTGAATGGCACTTTAATGATGCTGGCAGGTGCTGGCAAACTGGGGTGAGTGAGCACAGCGAGGGCAGAGAAGGAGAACCGGAGGCTTGGCAAGGCGAGGCCGGGCATAAGGAACGAGTGTGGCCATCCGAGTCCCCTTGGCAAGAGGCACGTGTGGGCATCTGTGGGAGATCTGCTGAGGCACAGCCTCAGTGGCACTTGAGAGGCAGAAATGTAGAAGGGAACCACTGAGATAATAGGCAAACAATTAGTCTGGAGTTTGCGGTGTAATTGGCTGGAAAACCCCCATTGCACATTGTGCTGTGCAGGCTTCGCTGGCTTATTAACTGTCAACTGGAGAGCTGTGATCAGGCATCCAGGGCTGTTTGCTCTTAGGCTGACCAGCAGCACGAAGAGCGGTGCAGTGGGACGGCAGGGACGGAGCTGCGGGCTCAGCTGGTGTTGGCAGCATGTTTCTGAGCTCCTCACCTGTGCTTCTGCTCTGGGGGAGAGGGCTGAGATGGGGGGGCTCTGGCCTGCAAGGTTCTGCCCTGCTGCCCCTTCTGCTGGGGATGGGAAGGGTGAGGCTGGAGGCTCTGAAGCACCTCTGAGCTTGGGCTCTGAATGACTGTTTTTGCTTAGAATGAGAAGGATGGAGTGCAGCAGTGCTCCTCTGGCCCATCATTTGTACTTTGGGTCTTAAGAAATGATTGGTGCTAATTTTTTGAGCATGGTTTGCAAGCTAAAGGTGAAGCTTCAGCTCCCAAGTTCTTCTCTGTTGTTCCAAGACCAAGTTCTGCATTTTGCTGAGACCAAAGGGCAGTGGGTGCAAGAACAATTCATGAGGTGCTGTCTTCCTGCCTGGGTGAACCGTGACAGTTTGCTCCTTGCAGATTGCTGTGCTAGTTGTACAGCTCTTCCACATGACTGTGCACGACCATTTCTGGGGGTGTGTAGGCTTTGGGCAATGCAATTTGGGCAGCTGGCACCTTAGGCTGATGTTAGAAGTACATCCTGGTCCTAGACAAGCAGAAACCTGGAAAAAAGAAAAACCTCAGCACTGTATATTGGCTTATAATGATGCAGAAGGGTTAAACTTTTCTTCTTGCACAGCTCTAGCTGTGCTGCACCAAAGCTCTTCCCATTTGTCTGTGCTGAAGTTTAGTCCCAGAGAGACTAAATTGTTCTCTTCTTTAATCTTTCACATTAATTCACTTTAGCTGGCTGTGGTTGGCAGATAGACTTCCCACTCCTTTCAGTTCTGGTCACTGGGAGGTACACTGTGGCTTTGTTCATCTCTCCTCCTTTGGGAGGAGATGAGTGAAAGCAGTGGGAGAAAATCCTGGCCACACAGGTTGAGATGTGCAGCAGTGTTGGGTAGCAAGGCAAAAGGTTGATTTGGAGGTCAAAGCTGCTTTCACTTAGACATCTAACAGCCTATCCGAGCCTAGTCTTTTACAGCATCTTGAATTGGGGAGGGATGTTTCGAGGCATGGAAAGTCCTGCCAGTTGCCCCATGTCTTCCTCTCCTCCCCCACAAGAGCTGTCTGTGCTTGCAGGCTGAGAGTGCTTGGCTTGACTTCCCAGGGAGGTGGGTGCTGGTTTGATCTTACTGTTCGTGAGTCTCCACCCAGTATTTATATGAAGGAATGCATGCCTTGACCTTTCCTTTCCTCTGTGGGTTAAACACAGAGAACTCCCAGGTTGGCGTATTTGTAGTTTTGCTCTCTTGACGTGTAATAAGGGTCACTCTGCCTGGTTGAGCTGTGATATATTTCAGTAAAATCTGTCATTCGTGGGACCTAAATCTATTGAAGAACAGCAAGAGGCTTTTACGGGTTGTCAGTGGTCCAAATTCTGACTTGTTGGTGCTGGAAAATTTAGGAATCAGGCAGGCGAAATGGGTGTTTTCATTAATATCTAAGTGTGATTGCTCACAGATAAGAGCATTTGGAACTGGAGTAGAAAGACAGACTGGCGTGATGGTTGGGACTGGGATGGATTTCCTTCCCCTCGGAGCTGCAGGAGGGTTAACTCATGGCACTTGGAGTGTGGTCTGGCTCCTAGCTGGGAGGTGCGGGCACCACAGAAACAAGACCAAGTTGCACACGGGTTGAACTGTTCTGTCTTTCTTTGGAATTCAACCACTGTCCATCTCTTCTTTCTCTTACTGCTGCCGTCGGTGATGCTTGGATGCACAGAGCGGCAAGGGCTTTTGGAGAATACCTTTCACAAAATCATCCTGAAGGCAGAAATGGCTCAGGTAAGAGATGATGTACGTTGTTTTTGTCTGCATGTGCATGCACCTACTTATGCCCTAGAATTAAAGTGTGTTGACTTACTTATTACAAAGGGCCACTGTGAGATCCCAGCAGCGGAGGGGCTGGAGAGTTGCCCTGTGGATCCACGTGAAGCCCATGAGGAAAAAGGCACTTTGGTGACTCAAGCATTGGGTGGGCTGTGGGGACAAGCTCAGTTCGAGTGGATCCTGCCATAAGTTTGCTCCTCGAGCTGATGTCCTTGGATGACACTTCAGCTGAAGAATGGAAAAACTGCACTGCACGAGGCTTCTGCTCTGGTTTGTTACTCCTAGGTCTTGCTTTCACTGAGGAATAAAAAAAATATGAGTTGTGGTACACGAGTTGCCGTGCATAGTGTATGTGCAGCAATCTGTCTTTGCTGGTAGAGGTAACCTTTGGATTTCTTCCCGGGGTTTTCTTCAGCAGGGTTAAAATGCAATTTGCCTTGTCAGGTTGAGGACACTGGCATGTGCTAGCTGATGTATTAATTTTTTAAACAGAGAAATTGTCCCTGTCAGCCTGTGGTGGGTTCTGTTTGGTGGACTGGGGGCATCTAAGAGGGCTGTGTCTTCTCTGTGAGGAAAGGAAGCATTTTGTGGGTGTTAAATTCGCTGCAAAAGACTTCATAGAAAGTCTTGTGTGGATAAATAGCAGGGTGTTCTGTAGTGTTGAACTCTTCCATGGGAATAAATGCATTAAATAGAATGCAACGTGGAGTGACGTTTACATCGTATGTAAACTGTATGTTTGTTTAGACCTGTACGAGTAGAAAATCTTTCTTACTCAAAGAGCAAGCTCAGTCACACTGGTGTATGTCAACCAGATGGAGTCCCTGCCTTTTTCTTTGGATCTGTTCTGATGACCTTCAAGTTGTCCTTGGCTGAATTGTGCTAAGTTTGAGAGTAGAAGAGCTTAAAGACAATATACTGCTGTTTTCTTTGAGATATATGTATTCTTTTCCTACAGCCTTAAGAAACTCCAGTGACACATTACTTACTGAGAGTATTTGGTATAAGAATGACCTGTGCTGGGGGGGGGGGGGGGGGGGGGGGAGAGAGTAGGAGAAAGCTGGGGTTCAGAGCAGCTAAGATAGAGAGTCTGTGTGGTGAGGCAGAGGGGAGGTGAAGGTTGGGCAGACTTCAGAGATGTTCCTGAATGGCAAAAGCAGCCATTATCAAAGCTATTTTTGCAGCTGTTTCTGTCCTTTCCTGCAGGGAAAGCAGGAATTCCTATTTGGATCCAAGTAAATTTAATTACCAGATAGTAGTTACTAGATAAGAACTGAGCAGAGAGAGGTTCACATGAATATACCAAAATCCTTAGTGGGATCCTTCAGCATTGTATGGGAAATAAATAAATAAAGCTCTCTAGAAATGAATCTGAATGTTTATAGAAAAGGGGGAAAAATACTTTTAAAATCATCTACTGAAATTCTGCAGCATACAGTTTAACAGTCTGTAGCATTTTTTTGTAACTAATTATGGGAGAATGGCTGCACTCCTATAAAAATGATGAACATAGAAAATCTGTCTCCCTTTTCTTCATCCCAGTTGTGCAGTATGAGAGAAATCAGCTCTTTTCTTCCTGCAGAAATCCTGTGCACCTCAGCACTGCTTTACGAGTTCTGAACGCTCCACCTTTGGCTCAGCAGAGCGTGTGAGCTGTGTGGTTAGCTTTGATCTGATGACTCCTACAGAACAAAAGAAGGGTCTCTTCAACATCAGTTGAGGATGGAGCACTTACCTAGGAGTGGCTGAGTCTGCTGCAACTCACCAGCTTGGCTGAAGGGAGCAGGGAAGAAGCAGTGTTGTGGCTGCACACACCCACTGGTATCCTGTAGTTAAATTCTTGCTTGCATGTACTGGTGCAGAAAGCTCAGCACGCTGTAGAATTGAGTCCTCAGTGCCTGTGTATCTGCTTCTAGTGTGCTGGGCTCCTACTGTGAGTGTCTTTACCTGGTGACATAGGTCTGCTTTCTGCTGTAGTAACCCCAGGTGTTTGTGTGGATGCTCCCTGCAGTGCCAGCAGACTGCAGCTGGGATTATGGCGGTACCTTAAGGGTGAATGGAAGGTGATAGATTCACACCTGGTCACAGACATGTTCTACTGTCACTTTAGCTGCTAATTCAGCTCCTAGGCAGAAGGGTAGAGCTGCCTGCTAACTGCCCAGGCAGGCACTGCAGACCCTCCATCTGCGTGGAGATGCCACATGTGCAGAGGCTGCCTCGGCTTGCTTCATTTTTGCTGCATTTCGTTCTCTGAGGATCATCCATTCTGCCTCGACTGTTTTAGAGTCCTTTGGAGGTAAAGAGGGTGGCAGGATGCTGCAGGGTGTACCTGTAGCAGGAGAAAGGTGAGGAGGAGTGTTTGTTGGTTACGGTTTCTGATTGTTCCTGATAGGGGGCCTGAGAGCATCAGGTTTCAGAAATATTGCAATTAGCCCTAGGAGGGCTTCAGTGCTTTATCTTGGAGGAGGTTTCTCTGGGTGACTCAGAACATTTACCTCCTCTTTGGTGCTTGGCTCAGTATTCTCTGACTATTCTGTCTGGTTACTACAGGGATGGCAATATACCCATTTTCTTCCCTTTGTTTCCCTTTTGGATCAGGCTGGATTTGACCCCTTATGATTGCTCAGTTTTTTTGTTGTTGGTTTTTTTGTTATTTTTTTTCCTCCTGATCCTTAAGATATTCAGAGGAATTAGGCAAAAAAAGGAGAGTTGGGCTCTGCTGTAGCTGACAGAGCATGGATCTGTTAAGGGAGCTGGTGCTGAGGTGCCAGGACATCTGCTCCTCTCCTGGCCCTATTAGGTGCTGGTTTATTCATGCAGACTGGAGCTCTGGGAAGGCTCCCAGGAACAGCACTCTCCATGTTGAGCATTCATTCTAACTACAAGGCTGTTGTAAAGTCCTTGCTGGCTCTTGTAGCTTTCTGATATATTTCCATCCTGTCTGTGGAATGGCTTTAGAGGAGGAACGGGTGTCCCTTGTGACAGACCGAGAAGAAAGACAGGGATGAGGATTGAAGTGTTGTAAAAGGTGAGTGTAAAAAGGCTGGAGAGAGTAAAATGTATTAAAAAATAATGACACAGGGTCACACCAGTGAGATGAAGAGTTCTAGAGATTACCAGAGTCCCCATCTCCCATATTAGATGTCAGAAGCCCACACTGAGGTTTAGATTTCTTTATATATTGAAACTATGAGAAGAAGTTGGCAGCCAGGACATGGGGCAGTGAAGTTGAACAACAATGGCAAGTGAAGTTCTTGAGAAATTCCTCCTGCATGGGGGGAGTGGCAGTACATGAGATGGGATTCATGCACAAGAGAAGATCCCAGCAAATAAAATGTGTGCTCGGTGCTGCAGTGATGGTGGGCCTTGGGCCAGAGATGTCTGGCAGATCTTGACTGACATTCGCAGTGGTTATTAACAAAAACAGCATGGCTACTGGGATCGCTTTGCATCAGCACAGACCAAAATTAATCATTACCTGAAAATGGAATAAACTTCATTTTTAAGTTCAAACAAGTCATCTGCACTTCTTCTCTTTATTCATCTGCGACATTTCGGCCATCTGTGGAAACAATGAAGATGTAATGAGAAAGAAACAGCTTACAGCCTTCCCCACATCAAACAGCAATGGATAATGCTGGCAAGAGAAGAGTGTTTGCTGATGCTGCTGTGCTACATGCACACACTTCACTGAAACAACTGCTGGTGTTTGCACCCTGGCTGTTGTCGTTCAGAGGACCGTATGTGAGTGTGTGGAAGGTAGCAGCCGTGCAGCAGGGAGGTTTTTCGTGCTGCTAGGAACTCAAAGTGAGCTTGAGAAGTTCCAGCGTGAGGCTTTGCACGGCTTTGCGTCAGGGTAGTGCCCTGAGGGCTGGGCTTTTGGTGAAGCCAGAGCTGTGGGGCTGCAGCTACCATATGGTCTCCAAGGGACCTTCAGTTCTCCAATGTCCAGACTGTGGAGCTGCAGGTGGGTACTGACTCAAGGTAAGCAGCAGCCTGCCTTTTCTCTGTGGAGACTTACCCTATCCTGGGGTGGATGCTGCCAGTGGGTCTGGTCCAGCTGTCCCAGTGCACCCCTGTGCAACCTGGATTCAGTCCAACAAAGGGATGTAGAATCTCACCTCAGGGCTTCAGGCTGCTTCCAGCCTCAAACAGCACAGGTATGTGTGGAGGTGTCCTCAAACCCACTGCAGAATGTGCTGGTTGTGAAGTGAGCAGGAGCGTAGGTTGGGGCGTTACCATGGGAATGCTGTGGTGGTGGAAGCTGCCTTTTGCTCTGTTGGGTCGTGCCTCGCAGGAGCAGTTTTGTCTGCTCACATTAATGTTGCAGGCCAATCTCAAAGGCTGTTGGGAGAGTAATGGTGAGGTACAATGCCAACAGCATCTTCAGCAGTTTGTAGCTCAGAAGTCTAATTGGAGCAAATCTGTCACATTTAAGTGATCTCCTGTTTTCCCAGAACTGCTCCCTTGCTGAAGCAGGCCTTGCCTTTTCTCCATGAGATGCCTTCCTCAGGAGCTATAGGGTCAGAGTGCCTGCTAACCTGACAGTGGGGCTGACTTGGTCAGGCCTTAAAGACCCTATAGTGAACACTGTGCTCATCACAGCAGTGCTACTCCTGTCACCTCTAACAAGCTGCTCAGCAGCTACTGAAGTGTGAAAGCACCTCTGTGACTTCTTAAAAAATGATCTCTTTTTTTTTTATCTATGTCCTTGCCTCATGCTTCAATATTTGGAATAAATTTCCTGGGTTTGTACTGGGGGGAGCTTTGCATTGCAGCTAGGATGCTCTCTCTATGCCCCATTGGGAAGAGGAGAAGATGACCTGACAGTGTCATAGCAGACCTGGGGCAGTGGCAGGCATATGGGATGAATGAGAACTGAAACTGAAGGAGAAACTGCTCAGCCTTGCTCTTTGAAAAGCTGTTCTTTATTTGCAGTGCCGTGGGCTTGAGCCAGTGCACCCATCTGCTCCCTCATTGAGGGTATCACCTGGACTCCTACCAGTGAAATAAAAAATAATTAAAAAAAAACAAAACACAAAAAGACTACAAACGCTTCAATTTTGTTTCTCCTAGTGGGAACAATAATGCAAAGCCTGCATCTGTACCTTTATCTTCAGGGGCCGAGGCAGTCCTTTCATTTAATGTTGGAACTTAAAATTGAAGAAGCATCAGGTGCAAAGAGGTCTTGCTGAGGTGGGGCAGGGAAGAGGAAACTGCCTCTGAAATGCACTTCTCTGAGGTGACAGATGCATTTTTTTTTAATGGGATTTATCTAGGTTCCCCTTTGCCTCTTTGTTTCTGGTGCTGGAGCAGAGGTTTTAAATCTAAGGCGCTTTAATCATCAGCTTGGCTGCTAAATGCAGTAATAAATTTGGGTCTTTTTTAAAAGCCTTATGGCTGTAATTCTGCCTTGATTTATAAACTTCTCATCTTATGGGGCTACAAGGCAGTCTGCATCAGGCATGAGTTTGGCTTGGTGATCCCTGCTGCTGTGAATGGGCATCACTCAGCTGAGGCTCATCCCAGTGTGTTACCTCTTCACTAGAAATGCTGCAAGAGGGAAAGGAAGTGCAGAAGCCATTAGCAATTAGTTACCTGGGTCAGAGCACTGCACTCGAGGAAGCTGCTGAATGCACAGGAATGTGTTGTAATTAAGCGCCTAATGATCAGAAACTAAATGCACCACAAATATGGATTCTTTCTCTCACAAGGCATTGCTGGTTAACTGGTACAGATCAGCACTGCTGTCAGTGGTCCTCTTTGATACCTGTGCTCTAATGGCTGTGTTGGGCAGTGCTGTGTGCAAGATGGAGAAAGAGCAATGTGAGGATGAAGGGAAGCAGAGCAGCTGCAGCCAGGCAGAGGGTGCTAACAGCAGGCTGCTTCAGCTGGAGGTGATTCCACTCACTGCAGAAATCCCTTGTTAATGTTTGAGCTCTCTGAACTGGACATCCCTGTGGCTCAGGTTTCATTCAGCGTCAATCTCTTGACCAGCTGGACTTCTTTCCTAGCAGGAACAAACCATCAACCTTAAATGCCATGGTGTAAACAGTTCTGGTGCTCTGGCAGCACCTGAATCCAGTTCTCTGCAAGGATGGATGAGGTTAGAATCACAGAATGGCCTGGGTTGAGAAGGACCACAATGATCATCAGTTTCAACCCTCTGCTATGTGCAGGTCACAACCAGCAGACCAGGCTGCCCAGAGCCACATCCAGCCTGGCCTTGAATGCCTGCAGGGATGGGGCATCCACAGCCTCCTTGGGCAACCTGTTCCTCTTCTCCCTGGTGACACCCCTGGGCTGCCAGCGTGCATGGATACCTAGGGGGGAACTCTCTGAAATGACTGCAGGATCAATTCAGGGACCAAGAATTCGTTACGAAGCATGTTTGAAATTTTTTTTTAATCCTTTCATAGTGATTTATTTCTGTAGATTTCTTTATTAACCAGAAGCCTTGAGTAAAGCTTCACATTGCCTTTGCGCATGAAGTTGCTTCTCCAACATACAGGCATTGAAGATGCTAAATTACTGAAAATAAATAATTATCCAGTTGTTAGGAAGAGGAGACTTACTGGTGTGGTGGCTGACTTTTCACCATGAAAGCTCTGGATACGTACAAGTAAGTACACCTCGAGGAAGGAGCAAGTAAGGTAGGAAGAAAGTCCTGTAGACTAGATTAGACAGGTTGTTTGTCAGATGCATCCAATCAAAAGCTGTAAAGCTGCTGTGATGTCTGTAAGAAGTTGTCTCTTACTCAAAACCTGCCTTATCCCTTTTACATGTCTGTACGTTTTATGGAGCCAAAGCAGATCTCAGTGCTTATGAAACTAAGATTGGAATCGATCTGTCTGCACTGGCAATTGTCAGCATTTTCAGAGCTGCTGTACTGTGGGCATTTTGTTGTTTATTTTTTATTCTTTATTTTTTTGAAGCACATGATTATGGTTATGCATGAAGTGCATAATCCCATGTCTTTGCTCTCATGTTGCTGAATATCCTCCATAGAAGTATTCATTTTAGGAGGAATGGAGGCAGCTGTCAGCCACTGTTATGTGGTGCATTAAGAAATATGTAGCGTCATGATGCCTGCACAGATTAGTAAGTTTGACAAGATGAGGTAAGTATCTAGAGCTGGCCTTTGTTTTTAATTTTAAAAATTGATGTCCTTGGCTCTATTATCCAGCAGAGGTCTTGGCATATCCTGAAGAGCTATATGCTGGTGTCTTACCAAGACATGCCCTCTCTGGAGCACAGTGAGATGTAGAGCTGGAGAGGATCTAAGTCATTGGAGAGTATATTTGGTGTCCTGCTGCCTCTCCAGGGCTAAGAAGTAATTGGTGGTAGTTTGGAGCCTGTGGCCACGTACTGCACTGCCTGCTGAGTGGTACTGTGTCGTGCAGCAGGCAGGGCTCTGTGGCCAAGCTGTGAATGACAGCTGGTGGAGCAGCTTCTTCCACTTGAATAGTAGGCTTGAAAATGTTCTGGTGGTGGCCCACGTGGTCTGTGTGACCCTGCTCTTCCTTTCTGTGCCTGGAGCAATGGGTGAGGAGACCACTGCCTGCCTTTTGTTTCATTGGGGTGGTGTCAGTGAGGTGCAGTGCCCCTCGCTACACTTAGGCACGCGTTTTGGACTCCATGTGAAATCTGGGAAGATAGCAGCAGCTATGGGATCAAGGGGCACAGGTCTTCCTTTAGGGCTCCCATAGGCTCTGGTCAGCTGAAGCAGCAGCGACCCACACAGCTGCCAGCTGCTGTGTCTGGAGACTGTAAGACTTCGCTAGGAGACAAGTGAGACAGAGCTGAGTCGTGTCAGCCCGAAGCATCCTGACAGTCCCTTCTGGAGCAGAGTAGCTGGAGATGTGCTTATCTCCCTGTGGCAGTGGAGGAAGTTGTATCTCAAGCAGAAAAATGAGATAAGTGTGACACACTGCTGGTACCAGCTAAATTCAGCTCAGTCTTAGCTGCAGTTGGAGCCGCAGGAGAGGTCCTTGGTGATGTGGGCACAATGCAGGCTGGGCTTCACATTCAAAAGCTGATGCTGTACATCCTCACCTTGGGAGAGCTCCTGTCTGAGCAGCACAGGAGCGCATAGGAAGCAGAATGTGGCAACGTGTCGGGTCTGTGTTGCACACTGAGAGCAGACGAGGACGAGGTAGGTTGTCTCCTCCTCCCTCATCTTTCCATGGCCAGCCACAAGGTAGCCAAACCTCAGATTGCTGTCCATTCCTTCCAGGTCAGGAGCTAGAGGAAGAATGGTCCTTAACTATCTTATGAAGTAAAGGCTTGTGGTTGCTTTCCATCTGTTTGTAACACTGCTGTCTGTGCTGGACACTAATGATTTTGTTTTTTCTGGGGTAGTAGTTCCCATGCATAATGCATTCCCTGCTGAGCCTTTCTAGCAGTCCCCTAGCTGCTTCCATCTGAAGGGAAGTGTAAGAGGTAATTAGCAGCCACTTGAAAAAAGGATTAGCAGGTGAGTGGGAGCTGCTATTGGGTTCATGCATGGAATTGCCATGGAAATGCTGAGATTTCCTGGCACTTGATCCAGTGTGTGGGCTCCAAATATAGTTGCACTCATGGGCCTCTCTCCTTTGGATCTCACTATCCTACAAAAGGAGCTGTTTCGTTTTCCTTCCGGACAGCCCCTGCATGCAGTGCCATTGCTGTCTGTGCAAAGTGAGGCTGCTGAGTGGAGTTAGTGGGAGTGAGGCTGCAGCTGTTGGCTGAAGTCTTCTGGCACTGCTTTCATTTCAACGCAATTAGCAGAAAATGGGAAAAGAAAAAAAAAATATATGACCTGTTGGTTTGTTGTTTTTAGTTAATATAAAAAAAACAATGATAAATTGGTGCACAGAGAGCATTCAGCATTTATGACTTCTTACAGAAGTTGGTGCTGCTCCTTGTCCTGCAAGTCCTTCCCAGCTCAGCAGCCCTTGAGTGGGAAACCCACTGAAGCAGTCACTGCAGAGCTGCACAGGGGCTGCTCTGCACATGAGCTTTTTCAGACTGTGCACCAAGAGCTGCATTTTCTTCTAGCCTCATTTTTTGCTTGCTGGACACTATGAGTTAAAATATTGGATATGTGTAAGGAGTATCCCTCATTTTACACCAGTTCTGGGGATCAGGGCACACGTGGATGCTGGAGGTACCAGTTTTGAGCTCCTATTGTAGAAGGTTATTCTGGGGGCAAATCTACTGTATCTCTTTCTACAGCAGTAACAAAGAGCCTCTTGAATGTTTTGGAGCCTGAGGTGCTTCGGTTTTAAGCAGTAAAGTGTGCAATTTGTTTCAGATCACCTGTTAGCAGACTCCTACATTGGGCAGGAGGACTCCCCCGAGATGCAGCAGGCAGCACAGAACAAGCGCAGGCTCTCCGTCATCTCCGATGGCAAGTTTGAGAGGAGCTTCTCTGAGGAGCAGACAGAGAAGATGCCAAGTGAGGGACCGAAGCCACGAGTCTACACCATCTCCGGAGAGAGGCCGATGCTGTCAGACCACGAGAACGAAAGTATGGAACTGGTGGTGATGAAAGGGGCTGCCCAAGAGGAATGCCACCACGGCCACCCTGTGCACAGTGCTGGTGGCTCTCACGGTGTCAGCAGGCATTGCAAGGGCTGGCCTGGCAGCCGGCAGGGATCCAAGGAGTGCCCAAACTGCACCCGGCTGGCTGCTCCTTCTCATCATTCCTTTGACCTAGAGCCGCATCAATCCGGTGAGACTGGATGGCACAGAAAAAGGCTGGAGAGGATGTATAGTGTCGATCGAGTGTCTGGTAAGTAAGAGCAAGTGCCGGGTGCTGGAAGGGCACAAAGGGACTCATCAGTATGGGTGAAGGGTGGCACCTGTCTCTTTCCAGCATGGAGGTGTCGTTGCCATGTACCTTGAATTGGGCCCTGTAGTGCTTCACCTTGCACCAGTGTCCACATAAAGGGAATCCCAAAGCAGGGCTTTTACAGTAAGAGGAGCTCCTTTTACAGTAAGAGGTCACCTTGTCCAAACCTGTTGTCTCTGAGTGGTTTTCATAATGACTTGGTGCACCTTAGGGGGTCTACATGGGTTTTTTTTCTGTTGAAGAAAGAGCAGGAGAGGAGGGACTGTGTCAAAACACCTACATTTTTGCTCACCTAGGAGGCCATTCAGAATAGGAATCTCCTTTGCCTCACTTGGGGGTTGAGGCAGGTGAAATCTTTCTTGAACGTGCCAGGGTGCTCAAAGAGAGCCTTAGCTCAGGTTGAGTGCTCCATAGTCTGTTACATCTCCAGAATGCTGGTCTGTGTGGCTGGCAGTAGTCTAGCAAGGTCCCACACGTAGTGCCACCTCATAGTCCTGCCATAAATATTAGCGAATAATGCAATACTGGACTTTCTCCCACACTCATTATCCATTTGCTGAATGCTTTCAGGGAGTTTGGCTCGTCATGTTTTAACTGCATAAAAAAAATCCTGATCATGTTTAAAAACTTTACCATTAATTAAATATTTCTCCCAATCTCTGTGCTTTAAATTATGACCTAAAGCAGTCCATCTTTGTCTGTCAGCTCTGTATGTGGTTGACAAAGAGTCTGGCCTACTTAGTTTAATTCTTTTTATATTTTCTTATGGAAAGACTCATCAGGGCTTTTAGAGATGAGTGTCCAGCCAGGAAATGTCAAGGTTTTCCCCTTGAAAAGAAATCTGGTAGAGTATAAGGTCTGTGCAGATCACACTGTATCACTGTGAGTCTAGGAAAGAGATACTTACTGCAGGTAGAATTGCAGGAAGTTTGGGTTCAGGACCATATTTTCATACTTGGATGCTTGCAATTATGTGACTAACAAAGGAAAAAAAAAAAATTATCAAATGTGCAGAGCACCTACAGTCCAGCTAACTTCTGTGCATCATTTTGTCATTGTTTTTCTGTTTGTTCCCTGTGATTTTTGGGCTTCACCTCAGATATTACATGTACAATTTACACTTTCATATTTTTATTGCTTAACTGAGAAAAAGAGTTTTCCTGTATTTACTGCTCTACGATCACGTGCATTTTACTGGTAGGAAGATGGGTCTGCATGTGATGACACAGCCAGGAATATTGATGGGAAACAGACTGGAAACAGCATCAGTCTGAGCTGTTCAGAACAGAGATCACAACCCAGGGGGTTCGTTCTTGTTGAGGTCAGGGTACTATGGGGAATGAGCTGCAGCCTCGTAACACGTTCTGAATTAAGAAGGTGAATATTTCTTGTTCTAACATTGATGGATTTATGTTAAAAGCTTTCCTGAACATATCAAAACTATTCTTTGCTGCGGGACTGAAGCAGGTTGCTTGATGCAGAACCAAAGGAAGGCTTCTTCATGGAGGAGTTTGAACTCCGAGAGCTGAAGCTGAACTTCTCTATTTGCTGGAAAAAAACACGATCTAGCAAATACCATGCCATGTTTCTGAGACTTAGGCTCAGAATATGTGTTTCCAACCAGGCAGCAATTTTCATTAGGGTTGGTTATTAATGTGAAAAGGAGATTGCCTTTCTAAAAGTAAGTGTATATCAGAGAAGATTAAATGGGAACAGAGTGGATGGTGCTGAACCTGCAGGTGCCTTTATGAGTATTTCACTTTGTACATGCAGACACAGCCACCCCTGGGCTTGCTGCACCTTCTGAGTGCTCGCACGAGTGTCAGCTCTGTGCCTGAGACCAAATCTCCCCATAGCACTGCACCACGGACTGCAGGTTTCCTCATCTTGGTGTCATTGACTCTGTCTATCCACACATTGTTACTCAGGAAAAACAAATGACAGCTGAGTGGCACAAGCACAGCAAGTTGCAGGAAGTATTTCCTGGAATGTCCTTCATGCATGGCCTGCAAAGAAAGCAGAGCAGAGATGAGCTGAGAGAGATACTAATTTCCCCAGAAATTCATTTGACAGTGCTGCTTTCTCTGTTTGGATTTACGTGAGCTGTTACTGCTGCAAACCAACACTCATGGCAGTTGGGCCAGATTGGCTTAATTTAATATGGAACTTGATGCTGAGTTTATGATGTGTAATACCATTCCTCAGAAGCTCTGCTTCGAATCAAAGCCGGCGGCTTAAGAGCTATGACATGTAATAAGAGATCATCAGTCCTTTGGGATGAGGAGTTCCTGAGAATTCTGCACAGAACTGTTGGCTAAACCAGAATTTAGACAGCTTCACCCCCTCCACCACTTCAGTGGGTTCGAGACTTTGAGCAAATAAATCATTTATGTTCTGAGCCATTTTACATTGCTTATCTGTTTTTTTGGAGGAAAGCAGGCAGAGGAATTTCATCAGAAGTATTTAGCATGCTTGAATGCTGACTTAATTTAAAACATTTATTTCCTTAGGGTGCCTTTATACAAATCTCAACTTAAACTGTCTGCTGAGGAGCATTCTGTGTAACTTCTAAGGAGTCCCACTTCAAAGAAAGCCTCCCCACTTGCACCTAGCTTTTTTTTTCCCCCCATCTGTAATTACAGCTGCTTTTTGTGGATCTGATTGGATTTTGGCCATTGATAGTGCACAAAATACTCTTGATAGTGCCAGAGTGCTAACAACTAACAGCTAACAGAGTGCTGTGGTTCATAATGATCTTAAAACTGTGGAGGGCATGCATCTGGACACATGATTAGCAACATGTGGCAAGGTGTTAAGCAGGGAAGCCTCAAATTCAGAGTGAAGCAAGATGAAGAGCCAGGTAGCCCCAAAGCCTGGGGATCCCATCCTGTGGGATCTCATGTGTATGGTGGCGGTGGTGGTGGTTTTTAATATACCTCCAATTTCTGCCTGACCAAATTCACTCTGAGAGTTCTCAATAGGAGCTGCTTCTTGGCCAAGTTCCTCCTTCTGTGTCACCACGATCCCACAAGCAGAATTGGT
This sequence comes from Chrysolophus pictus, assembly GCA_037305975.1. Taxonomy (NCBI): domain Eukaryota; kingdom Metazoa; phylum Chordata; class Aves; order Galliformes; family Phasianidae; genus Chrysolophus; species Chrysolophus pictus. The sequence continues at coordinate 8,698,917 of CM074592.1, read as the reverse complement.
GACTTGTTTTGCTGCCTGGTTTTTGTCTTGGTGGCCATTACATGAGGATGATGTGATGTGCTAATATAGCAGGATTGGGAAATAATCTGCAGTTGGTCCAGGCAGGTCAGTCTGCACACATAGGGGACCAAATAAATGTGGTTATCACCAGATTGCACGGTCCATGTGCTGTTTGATTTCCAAACCCAGACAAACTCATTAGACTGGGTCACTAGGAGCAGTTGTATGAGGTGTGTATGGGAAAGCATCAGTGGGAGAAAAAGAAAGTATTTTTCTGCCTTGCAGCTCTGAATAGAGGAAGATGAGTGCTGTTTCAAAAAGAGCTGGATGAATGGGACATTTCAAGCTAATGGTACTAAGGAAAAGGCAGAGACTGGAAAATGCTTTGAATGAAAAATGTTTTTTTCCCCTGATTATTTTTTTTTCTCTTGTTCAAATGTCTCTTATGTAATTCCTGGATTATTCTAGTCTTTGTGCTTAGGAGAGAGCTTTCATTCTTCATTAGCAGTGTGACAGACAGGCTTAGTACAAATTTACAAAACACTTGGTGGTAGCATGCATATAAAGTGAGAGGATGAGACTGTCTTATTTAATACAGGGCACGGTGCTGAAGAAAAGTGCTAAGTGAGAGCTGGGAAGTCTTGCTGTCTGAATTGTGGCTCTGCCTGCTGGATTCTCAGCTTTTGCTCTCTCTCTTCTAGATGATGTCCCCATACGAACCTGGTTCCCAAAAGAGAACCTCTTCAGTTTTCAAACTGCTACTACAACTATGCAAGCGTAAGTGAAACCACTGCCTTAAGTTTGGTTGTGTATCTCCAAGTTTGTGGCCCACTCCAAACTATATCTGAGAGCACAGATATAGAGCAAATTGAATTGTGTATTTGACACTGCAGCTTGGGGGAGAGGGCACTTTGTGTCTCGTTCATTCTTTTTTGCACTCATTATTTCTCTTTCCTACTACTCCCTCTTGTATAAGTTCTTGGGCTATGCAATTCTCCTCTGCTTCCCTTATTTTCCCTGTGACACTGTCCCTGGCTGCCTCTGCAGTGCAGGTGTGCTGTGGGAACACCAGCTGAGACCCTCCACCACTGCCTCTGCTGCAGCCACTGCTCTGGGGGAATATTAATCCGGGCCTGCCCCCCATCCTTTGCTCCAGAGAAGTGTATCTCTGTATTACGAGGTGTAGCCCTACAGCTTAATGTGTTTTTCCGGTCGTTTGAAGAGGGTGTCAGTAAATATCTGCAAAGCATGAGAGGATCTGGTTCAGGAATAGTTTCTCCCTTTACACTGCATGCAGGATTTGGTGCTGCTGGCTGCTGTGCGTGGAGAAGAGGCTTTTCTCAAAGGTCTTAAGAGAGAAAATGAAGCCTCATTTCAAGATTGTACACAGCTTGTCAGGGTATGACATCTTCCTGGTTTCAGGTATTTCCTACCTGGCTGAAAAGGGAAGGCAGGCAATGTGGAAGATGAGTTGATATTCTGCTTTCTAAAGTCTTTCTCCAGCCTTGTCACCTTCTTGTCCTTCTTCCTGTATCCATGTCACCCTCCTCTCTGCTGCTCTCTTTATTTCTGCTTGTTGAACCTGGTCTCCATTTTGTAATTTGTTTCTCTGCCACCTCTTTCCCTCAGACATTGCTCTCCCCAGGTGCCCAAAAGAAGCTGGTGGTTGATCTTGGGATAACCCAGTCTGAATCAGATCTGCATTGATAAGGTGGAGAAGGCTGGATTCAGTGCTGGGGAGAAGAGTAGCTGCTGAAATACGGAAGGAATCTCTCTCCTGTAGAAGAAAGAGCTTATCTTTATGCTCTTTCACTCCTCACATACCCCAGCACAGCTGGAAGCCCAGCCCATGCTGGGAACGGAATGGGGGGCATTTACATGGTGCCAGTCTGTAGCTCTTTGTGCTGCTTCTCTTACTTAGCTCCCTCGTGTCTCTCTGCCTCCTCTCTGAAGCTGCAAGTCTTGTGGCACGTTCAGCTCATTAATGCTCATTGGCACTGGACTGACAGGGCCTGTGAGCAATCTGAGGGCAATTTGGTGGATTTTTGCTTTGCTCTTTATGATGTTTTAGAGTTCTGATCTGGCAAACCAGACCATGCACAAACCCAGCACATTTCATTTGCTGGTGGGCACATCCCTTGCTACCTGTAGTCACCTTTGCTGTGTGTGTGGTTTGTGGCAGGATGCTGCGCTTGGAGCTGATGGAGACCAAAGTCAGGCAGGTTTGGAGAATGATGCCCCAAAGAAACCCACGAGGAGCACAGCTCCCTTGTTTTAAGGTAGCTGCTAAGATAACATCTCTAGGAAGTCTGAGCTGCTGGAATTCACACAGAAACATCTCCAAGAGTTCAGGACACCTTCTTGAGCTGGCTGGGAGGTTCCGAAGCCCCTGGCTTCTGCTGTAGAGTTTTCAGCCCTGGGCTTGCTTCCTTGCCAGGAGGGGCAGTGTGGGCTGATCTCACAAGTCACGGGTGCTCAGGGGACAAGACCTGCCTGCTCCATACCCCCCATACTGAGCTGCTGCTGTATTCTGGCAGGCAGCATTCTGTTGTCAGTTTTACATCTGCGTGTTCTTTGGGTCTGCACGGAGACCCAACAAATTAATTTGTACCATGTGATGATACTGCCTTGGAGGTTTTAGCTCAGTCAAGCTGGAGTTTGAGCACTGAGAACTAACTTAAGAAGTTATTTCTTTCACCTAACAAGAAATATTTGTCCCTTCTGGAGTGAGGATCCCCTTGGGATGCTGCGCAGGGCTGAGCATTAACGAATTCTTCTTTCTCTTTTTCTTTGCATCTTCTGGAATCTCTAGCATCTCGTAAGTATAATCTTCTATTTTTCATTTCTTTGTCTGTTGATGTATGGAATAAACTGTCCTCTCCTCTCCTGTCTAGCATATTCATTCATGCTTTCCTTGTGCTATGACTATTGGTCAGCTGAGAAGAGGTTAGATGGCTACACCTACTGTGCCTGTATGGATCACACTGCAGCCATCCTCACCTTCAGGATTGAGGCTAGCAAGCTTTTGTCCCTCTTGAAACTGGTGCACAGAGGCTTTGTGTCTGCAGTTTCCTAGGTCCATTCTTTGCAGCAGGGATGAGAGCTGTCAGCCCCTATTCTTTGGGTAGTTCTGTGGCCACTGCTATGCTTTCTTTAGAAGCCATCTACTCTAGAGAGTGAAGACCTTTGGTTTGGTGACTGTTGGCCAGCCCTTGACTCTCAGACAGTCCTGCAAGGCCCAGCTGTCTCCCTCAGGCAGCCTAGTCTCTTTCTGTTGTCTGGTGAGAGCTTTCCTGTCTGCGTCTTGTGTCCTCTCCAGTTCAAAGCTGTGGAGTTGGTTAATGGCTTAAAATGGTTTCCCAGGGCATTCAGGGGCTACGCAGAAAGGAAGAGACGGAAACGAGAGAATGATTCTGCAGCTGTTATACAGAGGTAGGGCCCTTCTCTCCCGCAGCCGTGACCGTGCCTGGTGTTGCATGGGCCCTCACAGTGTCAGTAGTGACGCTTGATGATGTTGAACGTGGTTGTCCCTGTCTGTGTTGCTGTTGGTAGGGATGTTAGCAGTGCCTGTGATGGAAATATGGAAGTGAACGATGCTACAGGACTTGGGATAGCTCATCCTTCTTAAAGGAACACTGTCAAGTTTATTTTTAAGCTTCTCAATATAATATGGGGGCCTGTGTTTCAGGCTGAAAATTAAGAATGCAATTTCCCCATCTCTTTCCTAAATATTTGTTTGAATTTGTTTGAAGTTACTGAATACCTGAACAGTAACTTTATGTGCTATTGTTACACCTACTTAGGTACTCCAAAATGTGAGGCCTGAGGAAAATAAATATACCTGTTGTCCAGAAGCCTGTTTTACTTTTGTTTGTGGGTTATTTTTTTTCTTGCTGTTGTTGAAAGGACAGAAAGGAGAGAAAAGAGGATTGGTTCCTCATCCTGTTATTACCAAAGAGCCCTGGTTTCCCTCTGCTGGTTTGCAGGGCGCATCACTTGGTCACTGTGGTAATCAGAACAACTCTGTTGTTTGAAATGTGGCCAAGACTTGTGTGTTTTGGCAGCTTGTGAGGAAGGATAACACAGCATTTGTGTCATTGGCTAAAAACTGCCTTGATTACTTCAGCACTGTTCAAAACAAAGTGGGAGAAAAACATCAGATTTTCACAATGGGGAAATTGCCAGGAAGATATTTTCTTTATCAGTAGGTGTTTTTTTTTTTTTCCCATCAATTATGAGGACAAATGCGAATCAAAACTGAAGACGGGGTAAATAAACAGACAGTGTATCTTTAAAAGGAGAGAGGTTTCTCAGAATTCGTTAGACAGAGACGAGCCTCTGTTAGACAATGACTTGTTGACACAGCTTGCAGGTGCAGGAGTGGGAGCTGTGCACCTCGGTGATGCTGAGCGCTCAGCACTGTGGCTGTCACACCGGCCTCATGGGACAGACTGCTCTGAGGAGCCCAGGAAGGATTGCACAGCAGAGCTGTCTGCGTTGCCCTCGTGGTAGGAGGAGGTGGGACTGCAGTGCTGATGAAGGTGATGTGGGTCTTTGGCTGGGCCATGGCAGCAAACCCCGGCGGTGTGTAAGGATTGCCTGGCAGGTAGCACTGAGGAGCGAGGAGGATCCCAGCACTATCCCAGTTTCAGGTGCTGCTGCTCAGCTCTTTGCAGCCTTGGGTGTTTTGGAAGGTCGGTGGTTATCGCAGAACCCTGCAGCGCACAGCCTGCTGTGCTGTGAGCTGAGTTTGTATGGCACTGCTGCCTGCTGGCATGAAGGTGCTGCTTGAGGGAGGGCAGCACCCGGTGGTCTGGTGAACGGAGTTCTGCAGGGCACTGATGTACTGCAGTAATCCCAACGCTGTCATTCACCTCTGAGATAACGAAGATGCTGCTCTTCAGAGAAGAGATGGAGCACTGCAGGGGGTGCTGCAGGATAGGGAGTAATAAGGAGATTTTCAGGACTGCTTTCTGGGTTTTGATGAAGAGATCTTAGTAGGGATCATGTAACACTGGGCTTTCAAGGTGCAATTGTAGGAGCCAGGCAAGAGGACTGGGCAAGTTTATGGCTGCTTACAGAGCAAACTGCTGCTCCCCAGATGTTCCTGAATGGCAGTGAAAGCCCACGCTTTCATGCTAACATGTCAGCACAGAGGGGCCTGAGGATCCATGTGGCTGCAGGATGCGCTGCCTTCAGCCCTCACTAATGGGAGAGGACCAGCTGGGAGCAGCACTGTTTTATGGCAAATTGGACCCCACCTCCAGAAGAAGCTCCTCTCTGGAGGGGAGAACTGAGCATTTAACTAGAAAATGGATTTCAAAATGCCAAAAGCACTGAAGGTTGTAAAGGTGGCCTTGGCAGTTAACTTCAGTGCTTGGTGTCTGGTGTAAGCTTAGTTTTGCAATGGCCCATAAAGACTTCATTCTGGTGATTTACCACATTTAAGACCTGTTGGTTTAAAGAATGTCCCTTGTCCCCTTAGAACGTTGCATTTGATTTGAATCTAACGTGCTGTAAAGCAGCCCTGGTGATCAGTTACTGTGCACTGCTGAAGGCTTTGCATACAGAACAGTTCAGGTCTTCCTTCTTGAGTTGCTGAGTTTGGATTCTGATGGCTGCATGGGATCTGAAGCCAAAGAAGGGGCAGTACTGACCATGGCATGGGCTCTTCCTCTCACAAGAGCTGTACTTGTGTTGATCTTTCTAAACCAGAGTAGATGTGTCTGCCTTGCTCTGAATGCCTCAATGTCAATGCTGAATGTGTCTTCCAGTCCAGCCAGTTTGTTCAAGTGTCTGCATGGTTGTACTATGTCCTTACTCATTCTACTAACTGGTGTGTGCTGCAGACAACTTGTCATTTCACCTCTTTCACCAACAATGGTCTCTGTTGTGTGATGTCTGTGGTACATTGGAGGGGCAGAGGGGATCTGGAACCCCCTGCTCCATACAGGCTGCAAGTATGTGGGTCACTGCCATCCCCTGGGAGCTGCAGTGCAGGCTGAAGTCACCTCACCTGAGCAGGGTTCACAGAGGAATGAGCCTTTCCTTTCTAGTCCACTTGCTGCTCATCCCCTGTGTCTTTTCTGCTGTTCTGTTTGGTTCCTGTCCTGTTCAGTTACTGTTTAGATGAGTGATGAGAAACCAAGGGAAACAGGTCCCTTGCTCTAAGGAGGCTGTAGAAAGAGTCGCTTTGCCTCATAGAGTCACTCAGGTTGGAAAAGACTTTAAAGATCGTCGAGTCCAACCATGACCTAACCATACTGCCCTAACTATCAACCCTCTGCTAAATCATGTCCCTGAGCACCACATCCAAACAGTTTTTAAACACATCCAGGGATGGTGACTCAACCACCTCCCTGGGCAGCCCATTGCAGTGCTTAATAACCCTTTCAGTACAGAAGAATTTTTAATATCCAACCTAAACCTACCCTGGCACAACTTGAGGCCATTTCCCCTCGTCACCAGTGAGAAGAGAGCAACCCTGCTCTCACTGTAAGCACCTTTCAGATATTGGAAGAGAGCAATAAGGTCTCCCCTCAGCCTCCTTTTCCCCAGACTGAACATGCTCTCAGGAGTTGCCAGGATGGTCTGCTTTATGCAGACTGTGAGATGCAGCTGTGTCTCTGAGGCTTGCCCTTGGGTGGGCTTTCCTCTGGAACTGAGAACTCTGCAGCCCTACTGAAGTGGTGCTGGGCAGGAAAGCACATAATTAGACAGGCAGCCACAGAGAGCTGGCTGGTGAGGGCAGTCAGCCTTGCTGAGCAGTGCTTCCAAGAAGGAAGAAGCTGAAAAAATATTTCCCAGCACTTTGCTCTGGAGAGCAGTATGGGCTGCGTGGTTGCTAATGGTGCTGCTGGGATTTTAGCAGCTGCTCTGAATGTGTTTGGGAATGAGCACAGCTACGAGCTGTGTGTGCATGCTGCAAAGCCCAGGGCATCTCACTTTCCTGCTGGAGCACGTGTGGATGTAAAGAGAGGGGGGAGAAGCTCTGGCTGCTAACCAGGAGAAGAAGGAGTGTTGCTAGCATGGGCTGCAGCTGATGCTGCAGAGCAGGTGCCTTATGTACAGGAGAGTGGGCACAAAGCCCACAGCAGCCCATGAGAATGGGACAGCCAGATAGAACCTCACTTGCTCTGTAACACTGGTCCAAGAGGATTCAGAAACAACCATGTGCTTGACAGACATAACCCTGAACAGAGGCTGGATACCTACTCTCCAGTGTTTGAATGCCTTGAAGGAAATGCACTGTCTGTCTTCCCATTTTTTTCCTTCCCAGCTTTTTCAGTCCTCCTGGGCCCAGCTTCATATCACCTTTCTCAGAAGTTTTGTTTGAACTTTCTTACAGGAATTTTCGGAAGCACCTCCGCATGGTGGGGAGCCGAAGGGTTAAAGCACAAAGTAAGTGAGAACCTGTAAGATGTGGCTGTGAGGAGTTGGGGTTTGTGCTGGTGGTTTACAGGGAGCCCAAGTTGTGCACAGATGCCAATAGAAAGGAGTTAGCATTGGGCTGGAGGAAGGATTTGACCTGCTGATGCCATTTTACCTTATGAAGAGAAGGCCAGGTTGTTGCAAGTCTCCAAGACACACGGATATCTGCAAGCAGCCTTTCAGCTGTTTCCAAAGACCCTCTGCATTGGCCGTGGGAAATCTGCATCCTCTGTATGAGGTGTGGAAGAGCTGCAGCATCCTTGTCCCACGTCTGCATGGTATCTGGTGATCAATCGTGTAGCAGCAAGGAGAACCAGAGCTGAAAGTCGAACAGAATGAGCTACCTGGCTTCTCACTGAAGGTGTGGACCTGCTGTGGTTCCCTGGAGGCAGTTGATGCTTTGTGTGCCGTGTGGACCGGTGGCTTTCTCTTTTTTCCTCCCCTATCCCACCACCATATCTTCCCCACAGCAGGGCCTGGGGAGAGATGCCCAGTGGGATCTGAGAGGAAGGCTGTGGAGAGAAAGAAGAACAGGAAAGAGATTGGAGCAAGGGGGTAAATAAAGGGAGCATTATGCCTTACTTGGGAAGAAATCACCTCTTAGGCCTGGGAAACAGCAGTTTCCTTTCCATGAGGGAGGCAGTGCTTCTCCATAACTTGGCTGGGACAGTTCTCTCATAGCTGTGGAATGGGCTGAGAGCGGTGTAGCCAGCACCTGAGAGCTGAGAATTGTTCCAGAAGAGGAAACAGCTTGTTCTCGCCACCGCCTGGCCAGGTGTCATGTACAGACTGCCCACAGCAAAAGTGTTGCTGGGTTGAATTTGAGTTGAATTTCCTCTCCATTCTGATATGCTGTGGGAAGTAGTCAGCAAACAGCATTGCTTTTTAAAGTGTCTTTATTGGCATCTGAGTTAGCATTGCCTGAAATGAAAAGGGCTCACCTTCACCTACAGCTGTCTGTAAGTTCAGGCGTGCCTCTCTGCCTTGGTAACTCTCGGGTCATGTTTTCAAAGCTTTCTCCACATGCTCAATAGCTACATGTGTTGTTTTAAATGAAAGCTGAGGATGGAAATTACCTGAAGAACTTCCATGTGATTTGTTTCCCTGGGCCTTTGCACTTGGACGAGCTGCAGCAGAGGACAGGCTCTATCTCTGCTCTTGTCATGCAGATCTGCCCTGATTTCCTGTGTTGCTGATGTGAGATGCTGTTACTGCTTTTACTGCAGTGAGCTTGATCTGTCCGCTACTAGAAATAAGCGTTAGGGGCCCTAAATGGCTGTTAATCTAGATGTAATGGCTCTCCCAGGGAATTGCCAAGTTAGACAAGATGGTGATTCTCAAATCTGCCTGCAGGGCAATCAGCTGGGCCGAGCTCCCTGGGTTCCACTTGGGAAATGCCAGTACAAATGGCCCTTGAAGAAAGAAAAAAATATATGTATCTATTTAAAAAAAAAAGGGGGGGGTTGTGAAAAATGCTCATACCACAGCAGGTGAACAAAAACTGAAGTATTTCTTCTTCTGCCAGAAAATTTGGAAAGCATGAGCTTTCTAAAGGCCCCTTCTCTGATGGAACAGAACAAGAAGAGAACATCCTAACACGTGAGAAGGGAGAAATGACTGGACAGCTGCCTTCTTCTAGTTACAGGTGTCATTAGCTGTTGTGTGTGCACTTTCTTGTGAAGGCTTTTGAGTCAGAGCATTTACACTGGGATATTGGAATCGCCCTGATGAAGTAGAGGTTTGAGCAGTGCACATTTAGGGAGTGACCATCGAGTGTTCTCTTTTTTCTGAGTTACATTACCTGCAATGGCTCAGGTCAGAAAGTGGGCACTTCTGCTGCTGCTGTCTGGAAGACAGACCCTTGTTTGCTGTGTGGAGTGGACTCACGGTTGGCAAGTGGAAGAACAAGCACAGGGGAGATCGTGATGTGTAGCTTTGGTGGAAATCTACTGGATGTTTTGTTTTGCTGGCAGCAACCGAGGTGGCTTTGGAGTCTGTTAATGTCGTGCTTTGGTTTTATCCTAGCATTTGCCGAACGGCGTGAGAGGAGCTTCAGCAGGTCCTGGAGTGACCCGACTCCCATCAAAGCTGATTCCTTCCATGACTCTCGAGAAAGTGAGTTCTGAGTCCTTTGAGCTTCCTCCTGTGGCCAAACCCTCCAGCTGAGGTGTTGACTGGAGTCCCACTGGAGTAACTTCTCTGTTCCCTTTTGTCCCATTTGTTATCCTTTTAGTTCCATGAGATCTGAGCAGATAATACTCTGGGTATATGCACCTGGTCATCTGTGTGTACCTATATTTACAGGTAGAGCACAAGCACATCTATCCTCCTGTTTTTCTGCAGCAGCCAAAGGACACCCAGTGGTACAGCTTTCTTATGGCTCTCTGTTCCCACCATCCCTTGTTTGCTTGGGGGCAACACCCTACTTGCAAGCACAGCGGTCCAAGGTTGCATTCACCATAGAGGGGCAAACCTTCACAGTCTTCTGTGCAAGAGCCCCTTCTGAGCTCTTCTGTAGCCTAGAATAATTTGGAGCACAGCTGCAGTGCTTCGTGAAACATAACTTTGATTTCCTTTCTGTGCAGGCTGCACAGATGATAGCTTGGGGCAATCTGATCTTTGGGCTGCCAGGAATTCCTCTGGAAATCCTCAGTAATGCTACAGTGTTCCGCTTGTGGGGACCCAGGTGCTGTTGTGATAATTTACAAAAGGAAAATGCCAGCATCTTCCCACTGTCTTTTTTTTTTTTTTTAAAGAGAATGACCAATTTTTATTTGAAATCCTGCAGGCAAGGGTCTTAACGGTTATGAGTTTGCCCATGCTGACATGGGTTGTATTCATTACATAAACTTCACTACTGAAATCAACTGACCTTTCAGGTAAGCATGAGGTCCAGCCCTCCTGGTTGGAGATCACACACCGTGCCAGGTTGCAGGGGGAGATGTACGAAAGGCCAGGTTCAAAACATGACCCGATGGTTCCTTTGCAGTCTGATTCTTCCCTGCTCCCTCAGCTAACTCAGAAGCGAATGGAAAAGACATGGTTCAGACAGATGTGTTTGTTGCTCCAGCACTGTCCAATGACACTTAGACATCCCAAAAGGCACAAGTGGAGGCACCTCTGTTCTCTTTCCTCACTCCCTGGCTTAAGGGAACCATCTTTATTTTTAACATTTAACGGTCGATTATATTCCTTCCAGATGTTTTTTTTCCCCAGGAGGCATTGAAGGCCAACAGGTAAGGTGAATTTGGAGAGCAAATTCAAGTCTACTGTGGAAATACTACTGTGTTTGCTACGGCCGTCCTCGCGCTCTAGGATTCTCTGCCAGGATCAATTTGACTAAGAAGGCAGAGTTTCTGTATAAGCACTATACTTATACAGTATAAGAGAAAACATAGTCGGACCAGTAACTATTACAAGGAGACCAGTTTTGGAGTCTTTGGAGACTTTTGCTCATCAGCTTGGCAATGTTAAAGTGTAGAGAGTCTGTCTGCATTCCATTTCCTTTCCCATTCCTGAAATGACAGGGTGACTGTTGTGAATTAGCATCTGAAAGCTTACACTTGTGAGACTGATGAAATGTTATGTGATGTGTGGTATCAGACTCTGTGTGTGCACTTGTCGTTTGTCAAGAGTTTGTCTGTTTAGAGACGCCAGCCCCGACGTGTGGTGTCTGTCGCTGTGTTGGAAGGAAGGAGGGCACAAGTCTCATGGCTTGTGATGCTTCTTGCGAGGTGGCTACCAGACAGGGCTAAGTGGAGAAGGCAAGCTGTTCTGCCCTTGTGATGCACGCTGTGTTCTAACAGGCCATGACCTTCAGGATTCCTGTGGCACTTTGGATGGTGACTTTGACTTGAATTGGGAAGCAGAAAAGGAGCTTGAAGCCATGGCGTGTGATGGAGAAGACTTTATTCCACCAAAAATAATGGTGAGTGTTTCCAAGCAGGGTACCTTTATCTGTTTGGGCTCTGTCTGTCTTCTGACAGCTGCTAAGTTTAGGATCTGCAGGGTGAACAAGAGGACTATCCATCTCTGGACATCAGTACTTGCTCTGCTCTCACAGCCTTGAACAGAGGTGCCTGAAATCACAGCACAGCCAAATCAACTGCATCTCCATCTCAGTTTGGCTTGTGCTAATGACAGGCTTGCCCAGTTAGGCTCTTAATGAGCTGGCTGAACACTTCATCCAAAGCTGCCAAGCAGCCTGCATCTGCCTGACATCCTATGGCTGCGTGTGCCTTATGTCATCTTATCCCTTGGCCACTGCTGTGCTCAGCCCTGGCTGGTCCTGGCTCAGGCACGCAGCCATCCCACCTCTGGCCCACTGAGCACATGAATTTGAACAGTCCTCTCCAGCCAAAAGCATAAAACTTCACACAGGGAAGGCTGTACAGCAGTGATCTTTACTGGGCTACAGCCAATCTTGCTGGTCTGCAAGAAGCTGCATCCTCTGTGCCCACCTATCTCCTCTTTACAAGCTGTCATCTTGGATTCAGTCCTACTACTGGACAGAGCTGTGCACTCAGTTGCTGAGGGCTGGGGGAACTGTGATGCTTGGGAGTACTTCGCAGGCCTGAGGATGCTCTGAAGTGGACCAAAAGCTTGAAGGACCTTCCACAGCAATGCAGATAGTCTGGATTATCTTCTGGTTTGGATAACACCTAGGAGGGGCAACTGAACAAGGCACTGTTAGCACAGCCTTTGCGCTTCTGAACTCTCTATTGGCCTCTCCTTGTCCTCTTGCAATTCTTTTTTTTTTTTTTCTTTACAGCTCATTTCTTCCAAGGTGCCCAAAGCTGAATATGTCCCAACAATTATCCGCAGGGACGATCCCTCCATCATCCCCATTCTCTATGTAAGTATACCGCTTCTGCTCTGCCCGGGAAGGTGGAAGCTGGCTCCACACAGATTTATTTTCTTTGTTCCTATTACAGTGATTCTGAAACATGATTGTGACTTAGAAAAGCTGAAAGGAAAGGGCTGGGTATGTGCTGGACCCAGGTTTGGGATTTGGTACAGCTTTTGAGGAGGCTCAAATCAAAGCGGAAGAGCAAGGTGGGGTGAAAGCTGTGTATGTGGGATATCAGACTATGTAGGCACAGCCAGGCAGTGGGGGAAGACAAGCGAGGGAAGCCAAGACAGACCTGAACGGAACTTCGTGTTACCATGCTCAAGACTTGTGTTTCTGCTCATCCTTAGGCAATGTAAGACCTTGGGGCAGGTCCTACGGTGGACCACTTCCCTCTGTGCAGTGGTGCTTCCCTGTCAGCCGTGAATTTAAGTTTGATTTTCACTAGGAGTCTTGCCTGAGCAATGTCTAAAGCACTAGCAAGGAGTCGTGGGTCTCTTTTTCCTAATCACTTCACATTCATTTTATTTGAAAGGGAAGGGTTAGACTGACAGCCCAGAAAATTCAGTCTCTGTGCAGCAGACAGTGCTGCCAGGGGTTTAGCTCTGCTGTCTCCCTTCCACTGAGAGCTGTACAGCTGTACTGGTGGCCCTGCTATGCCAAAGGCAGATGGGTTAGGAGTGTTGGCCATTTGTTAGCCAACTTGGATGTGTGTAATACCATCAGTTGGATACACAATGTGGGCTAAGAGGCAAATACTTGTTGATGACATTGACAGTGCCTGACTGTGTATGCTTTGGGCTGGTCTGTGGGTTTCATCTCTAAGTCTTTAGATGAAGTTGGCCTCCAATGGACTACTTGGTCTTCAGCTTCTTTGCTGAGGTGTGTTGTAGGGTGATAATTCCTGCAATGCGGAATTGGGTGGGTTAAATCATGCTGAAGGGTATGTTTGTCTGGGAATATGACTGTGTGATAATGAAGACCTGAGAAATGTTATGGAAACTGATGTAGTGGCAGCAAACCTTGATACATCTGCCTCTTTTTGCTTTCCAGGACCATGAACACGCCACCTTTGATGACATCCTAGGTATGCTGAGTGTTATTTCTTTATCTTAAGTCCTTCCTGCTGCAAATATATCGATCAGTATGTTAAGTCACTTTGCCCTGCACCTCAGCTACCATGTACAAAGGTATTTTTATCACCCTAATGACACCTGATGCTCAGTGTGGTACTATTGGATTTGCTGCCATAGTAGGCAGTTTTCTGTGCTAAGGTCACAGATTATGAAGGAGAAGCTTGAAGCACAGGGCAGCAAAGATGCTCTTGTGAGGTACCCTTTTAGGTGAGCAGGGGCTCAGGACAGCTGGGTCTGGTACAGCAATATAGTCAGTAGAGAGCAGTAGCTGGTGCTGCTCTGTACCTTGCCTGCCCTGTGATGGGTTGTGGTTTCTCATTTTCCACAGCATTAAAGGTGAGGATTTGCTCTGACATTATTGAAAATGCATGCTGAGCACCTTTTACAGTTTGGCCTTCAAGACTGAACTCTACTGAGAAGAAAAAAATGATTTTGCAAGGTTCATTTTTCACTTCCTCCATGGCTCATCTTTCCCAAAATGTTTTTTCCAGAGGAAATAGAGAAGAAGCTTAACATTTATCGGAAAGGCTGCAAAATCTGGAAGATGCTGATATTTTGCCAGGTAATGAAAGTTGTTAAGAGTGGGAGTGGTTTGTCACAAATTCCTCTTTTTCTATAGGGAAAAGTACTTGGAGGAACCGATATTCCAACGTTAGGTTCTGTTAGGGTAAATGCGTGCAGCTTTCACTTCTCCTTTGCCCAGACAGCAAGCCATCACAAGCTGCTGTGACAGCAGCAGATAACATTTGACATAGTGTAGCCAGCTCCAGAGCTGGGTTGCTTTTCAGCTGCTTTCAAGGAAACCTAAGCAAACTTGCATTAGTGAAGCCCCCAGAAAGAGATTTTTGGAGAAAGGAAGGAGTATGTCTGATACGACAGCTGTAAGTTTTTGTACAGCTTCAGTGTGATGCTGACAAGTGAAGGATGTCACAGATCCGACCAGCAGATGGCACAGCCTGGAGTCCCAGAGGAGGGAGAGGGGTGAAGGTGCAGGCAGAGGGAGCAGTGCCTGGGACAGATTGGGGCACTGCTGTATCTGGGGCCTGGTGGGGATTTCCTTCCCGAGTCTCTTCTCCTGTGAGCTTCAGCTCTGTGCTGCCCCAGCAGCTGTGCAGGGAACCTTGAAAGGAGAAGTGAGGAAGTGAGCCTAACTTCCTATTACAGGGGAGTTGGACTAAATGACCTTTAAAAGTCCCTTCCAACTCTAAGAATTGTATGATACGTGCCTCGTGCTGCAGAGCAGTAGCATTTGCAGCCCAGTGACCTGAAGACTGCAACTCTTAATTTTCCTGATGTTGTATTCAATCTTTTTATGCTTGTTACTGCCAAATACCAGTTCTTCTACAGTGACATCTTGCCTGCTTCTCCTGCTGTGCTCAGCTTCTTTCTGCCTACCACAGCAACTCCCCTAACACACCCCAATGAAAGGGGCTTTCTTTTCTTCCCTATTGTTCTCCAGCCACCCACAGTGATGGGTGTTGGGTTTTTTTCCTCTTATTACTACATCTTTCTAGAGCGAGGTGGGCATAATAACATTAACAAATGGATAATCCAACCCCCGACATACTCTGTATGTGAAAATGTTCTGAGTTAATGCCTATGGTATCTCCTTTGAAGGCTGTAGCAACTGTGCCAGCCTGGCGGGTCCGTTCTGCTCCCTTGTGGCCCTGCTGGGTATGGCTGCACTGAACAAGGAATGTCTCCAGGGTTTGCTTCTTCCGGTGTTTTGCATTTGTCCATCTCTCTCTTGCAGGGGGGTCCAGGTCACTTATACTTGTTAAAGAACAAAGTTGCCACTTTCGCCAAAGTGGAGAAGGAGGAAGATATGATCCTGTAAGTGACTGTGTTATGTTCTAGGGTCACATAGCGTTTTTCTGCTCTGTTTGCTCTGTGTTTGTAGCACATGGTCTAGAAGGAGAGGCAGATGTTGTTGGGATGGTTTAGCCTGGGGCGGATGAGGCAGAGAGGGAATTAAATAGCAGCTTACAACTCTGTGGGGGAAGAGTTGGAAAGATGACAGAACCAAGCTCAACCCAGGGCTGGTGCAGCTTTGGGTCAGGTCACCAGAAGATTTATGCTCTTATCTGCTCTATGCTATGTCTCTGGTCTAGAGATTATCAAAAGAGAAAAAGGCATTTCCTTTCTTAACAAAGGCTTTGCTGACTAGAAACCAGAACATGCACTTCGTGCCTTTGGGGCTTGGAAGTAGCTGAGGTAGCTTTTCTTAGCAGGTGACCAGTGGCAGAAATCCAAGCTATTCCCCCACAGCTGTCTCTGATAACTGCCCTTCTAAACGCAGGGGGAAGTGGAATTTGTCTCTGCAAAGCCTGCTCAAAGTCCAGTGCATTGCTGAGGCAATTTTGCTTTTCCTTGCAGAGTTAAGCTTTGCCTGTTTTGCTGCTTGCTTCTTTGTGCTGGCTCAAATGTAATTTGTCTAGCAGTGCTTCGTTGTGGGGGTGAGCTTGTATACCAACCTGTTCCTACACAAAAAATTGTTGGCATGAGAGCTGAGTATTAAAATCAACATCTGTTCAGTGTTCTCATGCTCTGGCACAAACACCATCAATAAAAGGCACGTGCACACGTGCTTCTGAATGCATTGGGGGCATAGCAGATCTGACATTGGTAATTCAAGAGCCTCCAGAAAACTGTGGACATGCAGCTGAGAGGGTGCTTGGAAGTGAATGTCTCCATCCCACCTCTGCATGGTTGGGAGGCAGTCCTGAGAAGAGCTTATACTGCAAACAAACATCTGATCACAGCCATCACAGAGGAGCTGCTGGGCTTTAGAGCCCACCTGTCTGCTCTAATCCTCGTGCAAGGGGGGTCACTGTATCTCATGTCCCTCAGGTACAGCATGCTAGTCAGTAGTGAGAAAAGTAAAGTGAATTTAAAAACACTCCTGGTGGATTTTGCTCCTTTATCTTCACCTTGGAGCTCCCTTGTCTCATTGGGCAGCTCCTTCTTCCCTACCACATGGCTTGGGGCAGAAAGCAGGCTCTGCCCCTGCTCCTCCTTGTCTCAGACCCTCCATCTCTTCCCGGGCAGCTTGCTGCTCAGGCTGTGAGCTTCAGGCCTCTCCTGAGCCGCATGTGCTCATGCATCCCCCTGAGGAAATCAATTTCTAAATGATCTCTTTTATTTCTTCCAGCTTCTGGAAGAGGTTGAGCCGTCTGATGAGTAAAATCAATCCTGAACCAAATATTATTCACATCATGGGCTGCTATGTTCTTGGAAACCCCAATGGGGAGAAGGTAAGAGCTTTGTGGGTTACTTCTCTGGGAAGGACTGCTGGATAGCACCAAGCCCAGGGAGGCAGCAGACACACTGTGCTGTCAAATCCTCTTCTGCTGGGTGGAACATGCTGCATCCTATTCCACCAGTGGCTGTTAGTGGCTCAACCACCCTATGGATTGTGCCATCCCCACAGGGCAGAGGGGAATGGTTAGTGGTATGCAGGAACAGACAGGTGCTGCAGCCTCTAGGAGAACAGTCAGTCAAAGCATTTGATTTATTTCCTGCTGAATTGGATGTTTTATTTAAAGGACATGTAGTGGATTGTTTCCTAGCGGTCGGGGTGAAGGATGAGCAATTCTGGATGTTCTATAGTTCATCTTTGTTTTCAGCTCCTAACTTTCTGTATGTTTTCCTTTCAGCTATTTCAGAATCTGAAAAACTTAATGAATCCTTATAGGGTTGCCTTTGAGTCTCCACTTGAACTATCAGCTCAAGGTAATTTCTTTTCTGTGCAAAGAACCATATCTTCCAGATCAGCCTACTGCCTTCCATGGGCATCTTCATAAAAAAGCAGTTTTGAGCTCCCTTAAGCCTTACCATGATCGTTCTGCTTTTAATCATCTTTAGTGTAACTCATTTGCTGAACCTAGCTTTCCCCATACAATTCCCTCTTATTCACAATTTAGCTGTCCTCTTATTGTGCCTGAATCTGCAGAACCACTGGAAGTGACAAATAGCCTAAAAAATAAGAAGGTCTCAAGGCTGAATTTGGGAGATTCATCATTTTACTGGGGTGTGTGGAGTCCATGGGATACATAGGAGCAGAACTCAAAGCGTGCAGGGGTTTCTTCTCCAGAGGACTCAAGCCACTGGCACCAAGCAGGTTGTCTCAGCAGCAGATGATTTGGATGAAGCCCATTGCAGCCATTCTACGTATCAGCCCACTTTGCTTTCTTTTTTTTCCCCCCCCCGTAGCTCAAGTTATTTCAAGGCACTGTGGATTTTTTCCTGTTCTTTTGTCCACACGTTTATGGGTGCAGTTTCACAAATGACATTCTGAAGGTGCCCTTGTTAATCTATCTCTGCCTTACCCCTCAGTACTTTCTTCTTTTGGAAGATAAAGACACACAGCACTAGGCTGTAAGCTCTTGGGTACTTCCTGTGCTGCTCACAGCTGGCATTGATGCTGCTGGCTTATGCTTAACTCCCTCTTACACATGTAGTAGTGTACAGGAGCTGAGCACATCAGTGCTGTGCAGCATTCACTGTGCATGTCCTGCCAGGGTTTGGTTGCACAGAACCCAAGCAAACACGCCTGTACATGTGTGACAGGAAGCAAATTGTAGGGAAATTCCTGGGTTTCTGCTCAGCCCAACAGGCAAGGCAGTGGACTCTGTGTGTGTGTACTTGAGCAGCTGATCATCCAGGGGGCTGGGCTGAAGACTGTGTCTGAATTTATCCTGTTGATCAGTCTGGGACGCACTAAGAGTGTAACCCCTGTAATCCTTCTCAAAGTCATCTGAAACTAATCTTAATCAGGCCTCAAAAGCGAAAATCTCTTCCTTGAGCCCTGAGCCCAGGGTTGTTTGTGCCTTGTGTTTTCCAATGGCACTTGCTGTGTCCAGCAGTGGCCCTGAGTGCAGTGCTTAGCCTGCAACCACCTCACGAGAGCCCCCCTCCAGTCCAAGTTGCAGAACTTACATCAGTGTGTCCTGTTGACCCTATTGCTGTGAGCAGAGAGAGCTCTGCAGGACAGGGACAGCCTGTAAACATTCATTCTCCCCCCAAACCCACAATTTTTGTTTCGAATTTGTCACGTTCATTATTTCATTGATGCACCCCAGTTTTTACAGCAAGTTGACTCTTGATGTGTAAAAGTCTAAACTCTCAGTGTGGTGCTGCCTGGTGCAGCCTGTTGGAACCATTGTCCAGTGCTCCACTTTCTGCAGTCAGTGCAGAGGTTCCAAGTCTGGAGACACATACTGTGTTCAGTTCCCACCTCCACAGACTAACCTTGCCAGGAGATTATAAGGAGCCTTTCAGGGTCTGAGGATGTCTAAAAAGGTGCTTGCTACTCATGGGTGCCTTCACATGCCCTGGGGTACATGCTACGTGTCGGTGTTCTCCAAATGAGACGTGCTGGCAGGTTCTCCTGTGCCCCTGTCCATATGAGTGTGTTGTTTTGTTTTGCTTTTGGTCCATCTTGTTTCTCTGTCTTGCTTCAGTGTGTCACCCAACCCTCTGCTTCATCTCTAGGTAAGCAAATGATTGAGACTTACTTTGACTTCCGCCTTTACCGCCTCTGGAAGACCCGCCAGCACTCTAAACTATTGGATTACGATGACATTTTATGATCTGGAGAAGACTTTGCAAGAAGTTGTTGATCACCAGTGTCTAAGAAGTCATGCTTATTGCAGAGAGACTCTTTTATTGGCACAGGGAGCCCTACAGGAGGCTGCAGTGCTAAACGGAGGGAAGAAGGAGCCCTCGGAAGTGGATCGGGAAGAAAGTCTCCTGGGTCAAGTGAGACTGGAGGGGAAGGGGTTTGACACCTCGCTGGCCTCGGGTCAGAGCCGTGGTGTCTCAGGAGGAGCTGTGTGAAGTGAGGACAGGATGGAGTTCCTTGCAGAACTGAGCTGTTTTGGGTCAGAATGGGCCAGATTTGATTCCAGGTCCTTTTAAAGACTTTCAAAGCTCAGGTTTTCTTACAAAAAATAAAAATAAATTACCCATGCACTACAATGAAGAAGTGACCAGAGCACAGAGGAAGGAAGGTTTTGTACTCATGGGACCTTCTGTGCCTGGGGATTTTGGAGAGCAAGGACTGCTACACCTACTCCTGCAGGCTGACATCAAGACGATCCAGTTTCAATGTGAATATACTGGAATATAGAATTGAAGTCTAACTTTTTTTGGTTTTGTTTAATAGAAAATAAGTGCAATTTTTATAGAGAGGAGGGTGAAACCCCTCCTGATATTTAATTAGTTAAAAATAACACACCAGTAACCAATAGATGAGGTATTTTTGGTCTGCTTGAAAATATATTCAGAATGGTAATATATCTTCTGTAGACATATTTAATCACCAGCAAACATGGTTTTAATGTAACCTAGCAGACCCTGCATGTCTGCTGCATTGATTAATCTGGTTTGGTTCATTACTTTCAGAGTAGCTGTGTTGCACAAATTGTATGTGCTCTCACGAATGTATATTTCTCCTCCAATTAGACACAACTTTGTTACTTTCTATTTTGCTGCTTGCAAAACTATGTGACTTTAGTTTTGCTGACATATTTTAGGTTAGAAATACGGTACTTGGCTGGGAAGCCTTGGCCAGGTTCACTATGATATAAAAATGAATTAGAAATTAATAGCCATGGTAATTGTTCATGCCAGTGTTTTGCAATGTGTTGAGAGATGAGTTCTCTTTCTGGGCTGCTGTGTCGAGCAGTGAGGGTTCAGCCCATCAGAAACCCTCCAAGGAGGCAGTTTCCTGAGGCGTTTGGAAGAAACGCTTCCTGAAGAGTTCAGCACGGGTTTGTAGCATGAGATTGAATCTTCCCAAAGTTCACTTGATTGCGAGCTGTTTGTGCGTAGATCTTCTCTTTTCCAGTGCTAGAAAGACCAGTTTGTTGGGCAGAGCTGCTCACATCCCTTCCTGTGTAGGACAAAGCAAACACAGGGCTTTGTTGCTGTGGTTTGAGAGCCCAGATTTGTACTTGATATTTGAGGGTGTATTTTGGAATAGATTCACTTTTTGTTCCTTTAGCACAGGGACTCATTTTTGTTTTGGGAGGGGTTTGGTTTGGTTTTCTCCTGCAGCTCTCCAGAGGACAACTCAATGCCACGTGCAGTCCGTGCAGGTCACCGGCTCTCCTGGGAGGTGATACACTCCATTTCTTATATGAGTAAAATGTACTGGAGGTGAACAGGGAGGGATTGTTTTCCTGATTTCCTGGGACCTAAATTATCAGACTGTGACGTGATGGCAAATATATGTACAAACCTTGCTTTAAATACTTGCAAAAAGCAGTAGTTGTTCTGATCTGTAGAGTACTCCTTCCCTCTGTGACGTGTGTGGTGTAATCCTGGGGGCAGGCTGCTGGCTGGAACTGCTGAACCCTGTACATTTAGAGCAGTTTCAGAGCAAAACTTTTGAAGAAAGAATGTACATATGGTAAGTAAAGGGAGGAATAGTTGGAGAGAGGGAGAGATTGGAGCCATGAAGGCAGTGCGTTGAACCACAAACAGCTCAGAGGTGCTTCTCTGCCTGCTGGGCTCCAGTCCCTGAGCCAGCTGTGTTTCCAGACCTGCAGTGATGGGGACAGGCTGTGATTTTTGGCAGAAAATTCCTGATCTGAAACCAAAACCCACATGGATGCCAATTGTCTGCTACTTAGCGTGGTAGCCTCCACCAGCTGTGCTTGTGAGAGGTGGGAGCCACAGGTTCAGAAAGCAAAGTCACGTGTTATTTAGAGCGTGGTCGTGGCAGGATTAAAATGCTGATCCAAAACTCTCCCTTTGTGACCCTTTTGCCTCCTACGGTTATTGCTCCTAACTGGAGACAGACAACTTGTTCTTCCTCTTTCTTTTCTAAAGTGAAATCCCAATTCGGTGAACTTGGTAGCATGGATGTAGCATTGTGGAACTATTGAAAACCTTCTCTGTCTGGGAAAGGGCCCATTTATGTATCCACTTCAGTGATTTGTCTGTACAATTATCGTGTATCTATTAGCATTGACCACTTGTGGAACTCGGGTTGCAAAGTAGAAAGGTGTTTCTTGCATAACCTCTGTAGGAAGATGTGTGTTGGAACAAACAGCACGCACTGTTCTGGTGCAGCTGACTGTGGTGCAGTGTAATGACAAACAGTGACTGCGTTCCTCTCTTTTCCAAAGATCTATAATCAACATAGTTTGTGATGTTTATGACATGAGCGTATTATTTCTGTTGTAGCATTCTTTTGACTCAAGAGATGAAACACTCTCAAAGCTGTGACCGGGGAGACAATGGAGTGTTGATGTTTTCTGTGCAAATAGCGTCATTGAAGTGTCGACTGTTTAGATGGAAAAAAAAGGAATTCTTTCCCTTTTAACCTCTTGAATTTTGTAAGCGGCTGTTGGGGAAAAAAGGAATCAGCAGAGGATAGGGTGAAAAACAAAGTGTAAGCATTACAAATGGAGCCTGTGACTCCTCAGCTGGACCAGCCTGCACGGGACGACCTGCGTGCATGTTGCTGTCGGAGCCGAGTGCAGTCTGTCCTTCCCAAGGCCTCTCTGTGCTTCCTCCAGCTTTGAACTGAGCTGTTGGGATGTGTCTGTCTGAAGCCATGAAACTGCTTTGCTCACACACAGTAACTGCTGTCTGAGTTGGAGATGCCACGTAAGAAAGGGGATCCTGGGGAGCAGTTTGCAGCACGGTTGTGCCCACGTTACCCTGCTCTCCTAGGGGATTTGCAGCTCTTCTGCTGCGCTGTGCTTTGGGCTCTGCCCCAGCATGGGCATTCTGCTTCCTGCTGTTCCTGCAGCTCCAAGGGTTGGATTTGCACTTAGTGGGGGCAGGAGAAACCATGACATGCTGTGAAAGTCCTGGTTAACCCGGAGAGAAGTGGGATAAATTGGGATAGCTACATGGGTGCACCTCAGCAAAGTGTGGGAATTTGTGCCCTCCTTGCACTGTAGGTTGTGACTCCAACCCTTTACTTACCCTCCTTACTGAGGAATGCCAGTAGAGAGCTCTGCTGGGCTCAGACTGGGAGCAGCCCTGGCAGCTCAGTCACCTTGCTCCAGAAGCTGGGGATGCCCATCTCTTTGGTTGTAGCACTTGTCCTGTACAGGGCTTCTTAGAGAGGCTTTTCTCTTCTCTATTGGCTGGGAGTGAAGAGAAGGAAGAAAAATTGGTGCCCTAAGGGACAGATAAAGTCAGAAAACTTACAGCTTTTTGCATCTCTCCTCACACTGCAGCTGCCAGCTTCCTTTGCAACTGACCTCTAGGCCTGAGATGGGAAACAAATGAATTAGCAGACCAGCCCTTCTATTGCATTAAACCAATAAAATCATACCAGTCTGTGTAGCTCCAGAGAAACATCTGATTGCAGAAGGCAAACAGCCCGTCCTGGCCCTGCTGTGTGTACTGTGCGTTCCCATTCCCTCCACCTCCAAGCACCTCAGGAGCTCCCTGAGCCTCATCCCATGCCCATGGGGAGCTCTGCTTGCCTCCCAGGTTGCTCTTTGCTGAGAGCACTCTGGAAATGGATTTTTCTCTCATTTCTCAGCCTGGACTTGTCTGGAGCTGCACGCAGGTTTCCTGCTCCAGAGGCTTCTGGACAAAACGTCTGTGTGTGCTTTCACATCACCTCTTGAGGCAACGTCACCATTCTGTGCTGTGTTTGCATCTCCAGCTCTTGGCACAGGTCTGCTTTACAAATAGCTGCTGCTGCTTCGGGACCCTGCTGTGTCAGTGAGCTGTGGCTGTGGGTTCCTCTTCCCAGTGCTCTGCTGAGGATGACTGCAAGCACTGCTTCATCGCCTCCAGGCAGCACAAGCTGAGGCGGTCAGAAGAGCAGAAGGCGGTGATGTTGAGCAGCCCCAGCACGGGGAGAGCTGCAGGTGGCATCCTGAGCCCAGGCCCTGCTGGGAGGTGCACAGCACACTCTCTCTGCTTGCTCTCTGCATAAACATTCAACTCATCACAACCCACAGAATGGCCCAGGTTGGAAGGGACCTGAAGGACCATGAATCTCCAACCCCTGCCACCAGCCGCCCCATTTAACCCAGTTCAGGAGTGACACATACATACGTTACCTACGGTGCTTTGGCTCAGGATGCGATGTTACTATAATTCAAAAGTAATCCTTCCAGGGCCTTTGGCAATTGGCACGGGTTGCCATGCAGCAGAGGATGTGCCGGGTTGTGCCGTGCAGCCCCACTGCCAGCAGCAGGAAGCAGATCTGCAGCCACACGCTGAGCTGAGTCACTCTGTGCTGGCTTTCCTGACGTTCCCTGGAACTGGTGATGCAGACAGACCTTCCTGCAGGGTGACACGCAGATATCCTCCCTGGGGACATCGACTGGCAATGCCATCTTCTAAGCCATCTATAAAAACAGAGTACTTTGTGATCTGTGTTTTGTCCCACCAATCACAGAGCATCTACAGCCTTCTGAGTCTTTCCTGGGACTATGTTTTATTTCTCAGGCATGGAAACGCAAGCCAAAGTCAACTGGAAGCTGTTACGATTTTGATGAGAAATCAGCCTGCTGCTAACTGTGTTTACTGGAGTTGAGTGAGTACATGGGTGGTTTAATGGCTGTGAACCTGACAGTGATTGCTGTTATCTGGGGTAATTGTGCTGGGCAATCAGCAGGGCAGTAGGATAGCAGGGTTGGCTGTCTATCTAAACTCCCAGCAATAGGAACTGGCAGCTGCTTTGATTCAAAGGTAAATTCAGTCCAACATACTTCCCATCAGCGTGGAAAACCTGGAAGACTGGAAGTAATAAAATTGAGGACATAAAAGTCCATTTCTTATCCATATCTTATATTCTCTGGAGATAAGTTGCATTTTTTCCATAACTATTGAGTACATCTCGAAGAACTAACACAAGCTTGTAATTTTTCACATTATGGTACTGATTTTAGAGCATCCTTAAAACTGAAATACGTAAGGACGTATAGAAAGCATCTAGGCTCTTGTGATGTAGTGATGGTCAGGCAGCAGTGCTTAGTTAATGGGCGCTGTGCTCTCTGCACCCAGACCAGCTGATGGTTATGGCAGCAGCAGAGCTGTGTGTGCACCCTTCTAACAGCACAGCCCATCGTGTGAGCTGCAGTACAGCAATAAGCTGCCAGCACAGCACCTCCCTGCCTCTGCTGTCGTTGGTTTTTGTGTGTCTGACAGTCATCTTCCCATGGTTTTGCGTAGGTGTGCTGAGCTGTATGCAGGGATGGTCCTTACCTGGGGAATGGGACTGCAGCAGTGCTGAGAGGGCTGTTGGTGTGGGGATGTGATGCTGGCTCCATGCTGGCTCAGGACAGCACAGGTGCACACAGGTGGTATTCAGAAAGCTTCAAGGGAGAGTGGGGGGCTGTTGGATTTTGGGGTCTCCAATCAAAAGTCGTGCTGGTGCAGAGCTGGGAATTCGAGTACGGCACAGGAATCCTTACCCTGACTTTTGAAATGCCCTAAAGCCATCTCAGACACACGGCAGGGTGAGATGCTCTGCATGGGATGCTGCTCACTGTGCAGGCCGTGCCCCTGTGCTCCCTCCTGACACTGCTTGCCAAATGAGACTTCTTTGATTGGGCTTTGAGCTGGGCAGGGCTGAAGGAACCAAGTGAGCCAATGTTGCCACACTGCAGGGAAATGCACTGGAATTGCACCTGAGTGAGCACGAAGGGGCCGCAGATTTTCCGCTGTGTGCTTCCTGTTGTTCTGTAACAGCACTATTCCTGGAACTGGGCGACTTCAGCTGTGATGCCAAGCAACAGCCGCAGCAAAAACCGTGCTTGCAGGCCTGGGAGGTCAGCGTGCTTTTAATATCTCAACTATTTCTGCAGAGTTCAGACAGCAGTTCTCATTTCCAGTTCCTTTGCTCAGCTGGTTGGAGTTGGAGATGTCAGCCCCAGGACGGAGGGCTGTGCTGGCTGCAGGCAAAAGCTGTCTGAAGGGAGAGTCTGGAAAATGGAGCTTGCCACCTCTGAGCTCAGCAGGCCCCACACCAGCAGGCTGCTCCTTGGGGAGGAGGAAGGAAGCTGTTAGCACAGCTGGGCTGCAGGCTGGCTCTGTGCTGGGGGCAGCCCTGTGCCATGCAGGAGCCCGCAGTTCCTCTGAGCCTATCTGCTGCTTTGTGTATGATAAGCAGGTTTCAGTGACGTGAATGTTTCTAGGTTTTAAGATGTGATTTAATAAAAAGAGACGTTTCTGGGAAAGCAGGTTTTCTCTTTTTTTTTTTCTTTTCTTTTCTTTTGTTGTTCTCTGGCTGTTGGTAAGCCTAGGAAATGCCACTTGGCAAAACTGTGTGCTGTGCCAGCAGAGAGGGAGGAACTGGCGCCAGGCGCTTCTTAATGGCAGCAGAGAGAGAAACGCTGAAAAGTAAAGCACTGTGAGCACTGTGCCCTGGGGAGCAGCACGGGGAGAAAAGCAAAAGCTGTCAGTGCCTTAAATGAGGGACATTGAGGGGGGAGGCAGATCCTGCGGTGGGGACAGAGTGAAGACATTCAGCACACCTGGGAGGACAGAGGACATCAAGTTCCCATCAGCCACTGTCTGTGAGCAGCTGTGGTCTGAGCGTCCAGCTATGAGCTCTCCCTTTATCTCCATTGCTGAAATGTGTGTTCAGGTGCCTCCACCTTTCGCCAAGTGCCACAACTGCCCCTCCAAGCACACAGAGCTACGCTCCCGTCCTTCGCTGCCATCCTTTAGGACACTGTTGCTCATTCTGGGATCTTTCAGTAGCCGTTTCTGCATCCTCCCCATTTGGAAACATTGCTGTCTGTCTTTCAGCAGCGGCAGAGGATGGAAATCACTTCTAGCTCCCCTCCACCACCTGTGCCAGAGAGCTGGCCCTGTTCTCCTTCACCAGTCGCTGGTGCCCCAAGTAACCTGGTGGCCAGAAATCCTACCTTTATTCCTCATTCTGGAGCCATTTAAAGTCCATACTGCACTGTTTTTAAATCAGTGTCACGGGGTGCAAAGTCAAACACATTGCAGAAGCCCAGATACAAAGGGTTGTTTTTACCTCTCACCTTCTTCCCTCTCTCCTCACGCAGGTGAGGTGGGGACAAGCCCAGGGCCACGCAGGCGGATTTTCACACTGCCCCATAGCAAAGGACGAGGAGGGGGGAAATCACGCACGTCTGAGTCCTGCTGGCCCGGCTCCCTCCCTGCTCTCTCCACACCTGGCTGCACCTGGGCTCGTCCCCGTGCATCCTATCAGTGCCAGCTGCTGGGTGTGGGCCTGGCCCTGACGTCCCATACACACTGCGTCCTGCTGCTGCCTGCACAGCCGCTGGGACGCTGTCAGCTCGTGCTGCACGGTGGCACTCTGCCATCACACAGCCCGGTCCCGTCCCCTGCCAATGTCACACCTGGGTTTTGTAATCGAGCGTTCGTTTTTGTGCCGGAATATGAGAGCTGAACGGGATTCCCAGGAGCCTCTTATGGGGCGCTCAGCCGCTGCTCCGGCGGAATCCAGAGGTGTAAATGCAGCGATGGGGATCAGCTGCAGGGCGTTCAGTAGTTGGCCAAGTTTCACTTCCCAGTCCCTTACGCTGTTTCAGGCTCGGCCTAGAACAAAGGCAGTTGATGGGAACTATGATAGAAGGCCCCACAGTGCTGGCTGGCAGGGCAGGAATTGAATAACGGCTGCATTTTTTTCCATCAAGGCAGGAGGGCACGCAACAAAACCACCAGATGTCAGCTTCAGTCCCCACAAAGGGAGACGTTTCCTTTGTACCAGGTGCAGATCAACCGTGGGATTCATTATTTCAGGATTTGCGGGCTTTATGTGGGCTGAAAACCCAACGAGACAAGACCATGAAAGAGAAATCCACTGAGATCCACGAGTACAAAGGCACATTGTTGGCTCTGTAAGTGCCTGAGCCATGAGTCACCCCAGGAAACGTCACTGCCCGCTGCCCTGTCCTCATGCTCGACCCAGGGCACCGCTGTGGGATGCCGTGAGGGCTGCGATGCAGGACGGCACACTGGGAGGGGTGTGCAAACTTTAAGCCTTGTGTTATTAAAGCTTAACTGCAAAGAGCTGCTTCCTTCCATCGAGCTGGGGCTTGCACACACACAGCCAGGGCAGCAGCAGAGGTGGACGTTGGACCCTTTCCAGCACAATGGCAACGTCGGCAATAAAACTCCAGCAGCCGCTCGCTTCCAGGTATGGTTGAAGGTGTGCAAATTGCTCCGTTTTGGCTCAGGAGTGCAAAGGTAGGAGCCTTATCAGCAGGATGCGACGTTCCTTCCAGTAAGCAGGGCTGTACCTGAGGTGGTGAAGCACCGTGTTGTGCTGGGGTGCGGCTCCGTAACACCCGAGCAGGCTGAGACTGAGCGGTTCTGGGCAAAGGTTGTTCACGTCACTGCGTGCCATTCCCCTCCATGGCTCGCAGGCGGAGGATTTCAGCACACAGTGTTATCTGAGGCATGGAAAGCCCTGAGCTCCCGATTGTTTCCTGATCGCTTCCCAACGAAACGTGGTGGCAGCTGATAACAGGCACTGCCTGGAAGAAAAGCACCGGCCATGCTTTCCTCTGTGCTTTTGAGTGGAGCAGCGATGGCAGAGCAGTGAAAGCAGCACAAGAAATGTTTTCCTATGCTCCCATCTGACGTCCTGCAGTGCTCACTTTCCTCTCGGCTCGGTCCTGCTCCTCACTGCCTTCTCCAGCCATGCCTGCTGCCCACAGCACAGAAACCTCACTGCCTCCTCCAGAGCTTTCCTTAAAATGCTTCTTAGTGTTGCCCTGATGCCCACTGTGTCCTTTCCCTTGATGCCCATTGTGTCCTTTCCCTTGATGCCCATTGTGTCCTTTCCCTTGATGCCCACTTACTTTTGCTCTTTCTCAGACCAGGGCTGAGCTAACAGTGGGGTGATCCTCACACACGCCTCTCATCCCCTTCCTCCTCAGCTGCTCCTCCTTGTGCTCCTGCTAAATGGGCCAGTCTAGGGCCCAAATGAAAGGAAAAAAAAAAACAAACAGATTTGGGTTATTTTTTTTCCTTAGGTTGAATTATAGAATCATGAAAGTTGGAAAAGACCATGGAGAGCACCAAGTCCAACCCCAGCCCACCCCCACCTGCCCACCAACCATGTCCCTCAGTGCCACATCTCCATGCTCCTGGAACGCCTTTCCCCCCCCCCAGGCACTCTGTTCTGCTGCATCGCCGCTCTTTTGAGATGGATTTTTTCCTACCATCCAACCTGCACCTCACATGGTGTAACTGAAGGCCATCACCTCTCACCCTATTGCTGTTGCATGGGAAAAGAGGTCGGATCCCCACCTGGCTGCAGCCTCCTGTCAGGGGGCTGCAGGGAGCAACGAGGCCTCCCCTGAGCCTCCTCTTGCTGGGGTTACTGGGCAGGGTGGATGAGCACCAGGACCTGGGAATGCGCGGCCTTTGGAAGCAAAGTTTGGGGCAGACGGGACCCATCGTGGTGCACGGAGTCCCGCGTGGTTGTGAAGGCTCTGTTGGGACGGTTTGCTTGAGATCAGCCACCAGCGGCTTCCACAGGGCTGGAAGTTCTCTTTCACGTTTACCAACGGCACTACATTGAGAGGAGCCACGGAGCCCCAGCAGGGCAGAGAGAACTCGCGGGCAGACCCGGACGGACCGGAGGCCGGTGGGTCACGGCTCTCAGCCGCAGGGCTGTGGCTGGGCGGTGCCGCCCGACCCCGCTCTCAGTGTTCCATCACTTCGCAGCCGGCCCCGCAACCGGGCGGCTCCGCCCCGCCCCGCCGCAGGGAGCGCCTTCCGCACCGCCCGGGGCCGCGCCGCCCTCCCGCCCTCGGGGCCGCCCGCCCCGCCCCGCCCCGCAGGACGGCCCGGGGGCGGCGCTGCGCAGGGCCCGGCTCAGGTGCGGCGGGAGGAGGAGGACGACGGGGAGGACGCGGCGGCCGTGCGCGGCAGTGCCCTGAGAGCCGCCGCCATGAGCAGCGCGGAGCCGCCGCCGCTCGGTGCCGGACCGCGGGCGCAGCCCGCCTGGAAGAGGGAGATCCTGGAGCGGAAGCGGGCCAAGCTGGCCGGAGCGGCCGGCGGAGAGACGGAGTCCGCGGCGGCGGCTCGGGGCCCGGCGGGGACGGGCGAGCGGCTGGTGGTGGCCGAGAGCTTGGGCCCGCTCCGAGAGAACCCGTTCATGCGGCTGGAGAGCGAGCGGCGGCGGCTGCGGCAGGGGCTGCCCGGGCACGGCCCCGAGGCGGCGCGGCCGCTGCAGCAGCTGCTGGAGCTGTACAGCGCCGTGCCGGGCATCCGCACCATCCGCGCCGACAACATCCTCATCATCGAGTCGCAGCCCGACGCCGCCGCCTGCTTCGCCGACGGGGACGCGCCGTCCGGGCGCCGCCGGGATCCCCCCGCCGCGTCCCCTCCGCGCCGTCCCGACCCGCTGCGGGAGCTGCTGGCCCGCCGGGGGGCGGCCGTCGCCGAGATCCGCGCCGACCGGGTCCTCGTCTACGAAGCGGCCGAAGCGCCGGAGCCTCCCGAGGCCGCCGAGCCGGGCACCGTCAGCCGCCTCCTGGAGAAGTTCGGCCAGCGGCCGCGGGGCCGCCGTCGCCGGGGCGGGGAAGCGCCGGCCGGGGCCGCTCACCCTCCGGCGGCTCCGGGCTCCCCGCGCTCCTCGGCTCCCCCCAAAGCGGCGCCGACCTCCCCCCGCCCCTCGGTCCCGAAGGCCGCCCCGACCTCCCCCCGCGCCGCTTCTCCCCGCGCCGCGGTCCCCCAGCCGCTGCCGGCCCCCCTCCCCCAGCCGGCCGCCCCCCGGCCCGCGGGTCCCCAGGCGGTCCCGGTGTCCCCCCGGGCTGCCACCCCACCGGCCGTCCCCGTCTCCCCTCCCGCCGCGATGGCTGCGCCCAAAGCCGCAGCTCCCCAGGCCAACTGCTTCCTCCACAAGATCGGCTCCAACTCCTTCACTGTGACCCCCCGGGGCCTGCCCCCCCCCAGCCGCGTCCCCGAGCCCCCCCCCAGCCGCGTCCCCCAGCCCACCACCCGGGGCGTGCCGCCCAAAGGGCCGCCAGTGCCATCCGCCAGCGCTGCCAATGCCAGGAGGCCAAAGCCGGAGGAGGTTGAAGTGGCTGCATCACCCCCGCCCAGTGCCAGTCTGGCCCCCAGTGCCACCCAGCCTCTCTCTGCATTCGCCCCTCGGGCCGGGGGCTCCTTCGAGATCCACCCGGCCCCCAAGCCCGACCTGGCTGCCATCCCTGCTCACGACCTGCAGGCTCAGGCCTTGGCCAAGCTGCGCCTGAATTCACGCAACTCCTTCCTCTTCGTGCCCCGCCGGGAGGGTGGCGCAGCTCTGCCTGCTGCCCAGAGCAACAGAGCGGGACCATCACCGCCGCCGTCCCCGCAGCAGAAAGGACAGAAGGAGCCCCCACGGGTTTCCGCTCCGGAGCAGGAAGAGCCGATCGCTTCCCCGCCGGCGCCTCTGGATCCGTCGGTACCTGTGACTTACATCGATGACATTGTGGAGACGGACGGTGGGGAGCTCTCCCCGAGGGCTGTGAGGACGGAGAACTTGGATCAGGCCGGAGGAACCGGCCCTGAGCTGGAGATGGAGATTTCCTCTGTGCCCCTCTACAGACCGCACTCCCCCGGGCTGCACCAGAGGGGAGGTAACACCTTCACTGTGGTGCCCAAAAGGAAGCCCGGTGCCTCGGGGCCGCAGGGTCTTACAGAGGCTGGTGGGAGGCCTCCTCAGCGGGAGGAAGAGGAGGAGGATGAGGAAAGCAAAGGAAGAAGCAAAGCTGTAGAGAATGCTGATGGGCCCCAGGTGGGGACGTCCCATAAAAAGCGCTACCCCACGGTGAACGAGATCGAGGTGATCGGCGGGTACCTGAACCTGGAGAGGTCCTGCATGAGCAAGACGGGCTCCCGCCGCAAGAAGGTAATGGCCTGGGGCACTGCTCTGAGCAGGGAGGCCCAAAGGAGCTCCTCGCTGCCCTTGCGTGGCTTCTTCTGCTGGCAGCACAGAGCTGTGTGAGCTGCTGGGCAGGGAGGTGGGCAGCTGGGGTGGGATGCGTTCCGTGGTCACTGCACGGCCTCTCCTGCAATCTCTTCTCAGAGATACAGTGACAGAAGGTGAACTGATTGGGGGATGTAGAAGGTGGAGGAGAGCTGTGCGGGCGGAACGGCGGTGGCTGTCCCTCAGCCCTTGCTGTGCTGTGTGCACTGAGCTCCCCAGGATCGCTGGCATTGCAGAGCGCAGTGCCATGCTGGTGCCTTCCCTGGATTAGGGACCTATTGATAGAGGCTCAGGAATTAGGTCTCTATTAGGCAGAAAGAGATGAGCGCCAACTTAACTCCTCCTGATGGGATTATGCCACCTGTCTGCTCTGTGGGACAGCAGCTGCCGCTCAGCCCTCAGAGCTGTAGGGTTCACCCATTGCTCCGAGTTTCCTAAATTGAGAGTTCTAACAGCTTCACGAAACGTGTTGGGGTGTGATAGAGGCACAGCTGGCAGAGCTGATGTGCTGAGATGTAGGCGTGAATTGTTCTGCTTGCCGTAGTGACAGGCAGCACAGGCACTGTGTCACTACAGACCCTGATTTGTGGGTTTCTGACATGTTTTTCTGTAGCAGGCAGAGCTGTTTGACGTTCCGTTACCTGAATTCCACCGAGCGTTTGATGGACTGAATCCACACAGGTGCCTGAGGCACTGAGCATCACAATGCGAGGGAGTCCTTTGAATGGGATTCATCTCATTTGGAGAGAGGCGGCGAGTGCTGCTCCTCTTGGCTTAATGTTCTTAAGTTCCTTCATAGGAGCAATCAGTGTGTATTAATTAAGGCACGTGGCAGATCAGAAGCATGAGAGCCGTGCAGCAGAACAGGCAAATCTGCTCAGGTGTTGCCATCCTTTAAGCAAAAAGGAAGAAGAGAAATGAGGACAGAGCTCGTGCAGCATGTTGTTGGAGGTGGACAAACACTGCAGGAGGACGCAGAGGAGCCCTGGCACCTCCGTCCCTGGGGCTGTTTGAATGCGTGTCTGATCCGCTTGGACCTGCTCCAAGCAGGACTTTGGGAGAGAGACATCCAGAGCTCTTTCCCAGCCCGAGGTACTGCGTGTGGCTCTTTGGCAGCTGTTGTGTCTGCCGAGTGTTGGGTTTGTGTGATGTTGGAGCCATGGCAGTGGCTGTCCCTGGGACATGAAGGGCAGTAGTGCTGCAGGGCCTGTGTGCATCAGAAATGGAGTTTGCTAGGGGTTGTGGGGGTGCTCTGTGTGGGAGCTTGCAGAGATCTCACTTCTGAGAGAGGTTAAAGGCAAAGGAGTAATGAACTGTCACAGTGCAGAGGCTGAAATAAATGCAAAAACCCTTCAGGAAAGGAGGCCCAGCCTTGAGTTCCTGGTGAGATGCGGCCTTGCTGCCCGTGGGTTTTGTGCCCGCTCCTTTCCCAGCACTCTGTGGTGCGGCTCTGTAGCCAGGATCTGGGGGATGCTGTAGCAAATGGAAAGAGTTCTGTTTACTCTTAACCTAGAGGATGTTTGTGGCTTTTACTCTGGATAATGAGGCTGAGTGTTGATGCCTGAAAAGGAAGGAGCTTGCATGAGAACGCATTCCTTGGTCTCTTCCCAAGAGATCGCTGTGTGTCGTCAAGGCAACCGGCCAAAAACATGAGTTCTGTTTTGTAGATATGTTGGGCTTTTCAGAAACTTGGTTTTGGTCTGAGCTGGGCAGGAGCAAACATTTGTGTGCTGTTCGCATTGGGCTGCTGAGCCACCCATCCCTGCAGGCTGGCCCCAGCCCATCCCCATGGCTCTGGGTGCCAAGCCCTGCTTGTGGCCCCGGGCCTCTGGCTGCTGCTGCTGCTCAGGGCCCTTTGGAAGTCAGCTTTATTGCTCCTCAAGTGTGCGAAGTGACTGTTTGTTCTGGGGCTGTCTACTTCTGCTGGACAGTGAGCTGGTGGTGGGAGGAGAAGTGTGAGGGGGATGGAAAAGCTGTCCCAGCTCTTTACTAGAGGCAGCTCGAGCTGCTGAGGTGGGACAGGCATTCACAGAGCTGTGATGGTGAACGTGGGGTTGTGTGGGACCAAGGGGGGTAGAGACCTCACTGTGCTCTCAGAGGGGAGTGGGCTGCCTGTATGGGCAGGAGGCTGGGTGCTCGTCCTCCTGCAGGTCTGTCCCAGGGCCGCGTGGGTCTGTGGGTCTGTCCCTCTGCTCTGTGGGCATTCCAAGAGACCTCTCCATGTGGCTCTGGGCAGCCTGGTCTGGTGGTTGGCGACCCTGCGTATAGCAGGGGGGTTGAAACTAGATGATCATTGCGGTCCTTTTCAACTCAGGCCATTCTGTGATTCCATGGCCTCACCATCAGTGCAGGTGCAGCAGTGCGGTGGCTGCGGAAGAGGCTGGCTGAGCTGTCAGCTGGGGCAGGGAGGACAGGATACGTGCACAGGGATGGGAGGAGACCTACTGACCCTTGTTCTAAACGGGGCGCCGGGGAGAGGATGCAGAGCGTGGCTGTGACCTCTGTTCAGTGCTCATCTTCATCCTCCCTCATGGCAGCGGAAGTGAGGAGACGTCAGTCTGCCAGCAGCCCCAGGTGGGAGGGAAGGCCTTGCTGCAGGGTGTGGATCTTTTGGATCTCTGAGGATAAAATTTGGCTTGGGTGAGTTGACAGGAAGCAATCCTTGGTTACGTGCCAAAATAATGTACCTGGGGTTGTCAGCGTGGTAGGAATCTGAGTTTCTAAGCAATGTGGCTGGCATGTTGGAGCGGGTGCTGGAGGGCTGCCGGCTGCTGGGCCGGGTGGGGAGCCCAGGAGTCTGTCTGGCTTCAGGCTTTGTGCTTCTAGGACAATGGAGTTTGGGCTTGCCCATGCAGTCCTGCACACACAGAAGGTGCTCAGGCTGTGCTCATCCCTTATGTCTCATCAAGTTCATCCCCAGACCCAGTTTCTGCCCTTTTGGGGACCCTGCAGGAAAGGTGACCTCTAAGGCAGGCACCTGAGTCCTGTGGGTTTCAGGGTGTGAGAGCCAGCAGGCACCAAGTATTGATGGAAGGTGAGCAGCAGCTTTGTGCAAACAGGGCTTACAAAAGCAAGATGGGTGGGATCCACACAGTTGGAACCCAACGCTTCCCTGCTTCTCTGCAAAATTGCCTACAAAGACTGTAGTTCAGCCAAATTTTTAATGTTTTGAACAGCTTAAAGCATGAATGTGGCATGCAGATGCCCACCTGAATGTCTGTTGGACCCTTACTGCAGACATCCCTCAGCCTTTCAGCATGGGCAGTGTTGGGCAGCAGTTCTGTTGGTCTGACCTGCTGAGCTCCTCGCTCCGTAGCTTTCCATCTTTTCACTTCTGGAGGTGGTTGGTGAGAACCAGCTGTGGCTCAGGATGCTGGCAGGGGTGAGCACCTCCAGCTGTTGCCCAAAGCTGTTTGCAGCAAGCCTGTGCCATGTGGGATTGAATTGGTGGCAGCTGCTGGCAGTGCTGTTTGCAAGGTATGGCACAAATAGTTTTGCATGGTAGTGAAAGCAGGGATTTGTCTGCAGGAACCTGATGAAGATTCCTTCCCCTCTGTATTTTGGAAGGCTCAAGTCAAAGACTGGTTTTATTGACCTTCTTGAGAGCCTGTGCCTTGCCATTTTCTGTTTCTCGCGCCTGTGCCGTGCTGGTGGCACTGATTTGCCACCTTTAAGGAGGGGCTGTTGGATGTATCTGACAGGGACGTGTTGGATTTTTGGTCGGTGAGGTCAGCGGTGGTGAGTTCTGCTCAGAAAGTTTCTGCATGTCTGAGCTCAGCCTGGGGCCGCCCCAGCAGAGATGGTCTCCAGCAGGACCTCCCCTTTCTAACTGCTGATCTTGGGCTGTGCAGTGGGTGGCTGAAGGCTGCAGACAGCAGTGCTTAGAGCCTAAAGCACCCGGCAGGCTGGACCTGAGCACCATGATGTGTATGTTATTTTTCTGTTTACTTGCTGCCTGCCGGCACCTCCAAACGTTGCTTCTGTGGTACCAGCCCAGTACCAATGGAGCAGATGAGTCATGCTCATCTCCTCAGCAGTGGGGGAGGGCTGTTGCAATCTGGGGTTCTCCACGGCCTCACCCTGTGCTGAGCTGCTCCTGCGGTCCTGCACTTCACTTCTGCCCATCGCGTGCGTGCAGATGAGACAGAAGAACTACAATCAAAGCTCTTAAGCAAGTCAGAAGCTGGTGGGATGTGCCCAGGGCTCAGTCCGGCCCCACAGTGTGAGAGATGTGGAGCGCTTTGTGCTCTGCATGGCTGTGCAGGAAGTCACACTGAAGGGTCTGTCGTGCCGAGAAACTTTGAAAGCATCCTGGGCAGATCCGGCGCTGTTAGTGAAGGCGCCAGGCCCTGGCACTGATTGCACCGTGGTTCTGCCTGCTCTCTTTGTGCATTCAGCTGCATCCCATGCAGGGAGTCGTCTGACCCTTACGGGCTGAGTAATGCGTGGATTCCTTGTTGAGCCGTGGAAGGCTGTGGCTCTGCATGCAGATGTGCAGAGGGATGAAGGGCTCCTGTGCTGAATCGCTGCTTTGTGCCGCACCGCTTGTGGCCAGCTGGGCACTGGGACCTCTGCTTGGCTGACATGCTGAAAGGAAGAGTTAAAAAAGAGCTGTGTGCCCTGCGATGCTCTGGGGATGTCCCTGCCCTGTTCTTTCTCAGCAGGAATTTGAAACTTCCCCATGTCTTGTGTGAGGAGTTTAATATTTCGAATCTCCATGCATTGCTCCTGTCTACCATGTGCTTCAGCATATTGATTACACAGGGCTGCCTTTGTGGGTTGCCTTGTAAATGGAGACTTTCTTGTTTTGCCTGGTGGTTGTGAGCTGGGATGCAGTCCTGGAGGTGATCTCCCCTTTGCCAGCAGCACAGTGCTGCCCTGACGTGCTTTGCTGTAAACCCTTAGTGTTTCTGGCTCTATTCAGTAACTAACTCAGTTCTCAGTTGATCACTGAGTAAAACCAAGTGTTGCTGTTGGAAAACACATCTCAGCAAAGCATGATCAAGTGAATTGAAGGTGGAACAGCTGTACAGAGTGACAGAAAAATGTCATCTGTCATTTCTGAGCACACCTGGGGGACTGCAGCCAGAGCAGTATGGGGTTAATCTGATAGAGGAGCCACGTCTTGTGTGCTCCATCCCTAGGGAATTCCAAGGAAAAACCCTTCCTTCTTGTTCCAAGGAAAGGCTTTAGATGTACGGATGCTCCTTATCTTCTTTAGAATGACTGCCAGTGCCTTGTTGAGGCCACTGCAGAGCTTGTAGCCGTGCATAGGTGGTGTGCCTGGGGTTATTCAGCAGTTGGGCTGGCACACAGTTGTGCTTCAGGACAAGTATAAGCACGTTGATAAGCTCGCTGCTAACTCCTCTGGAATGGGTGACCTTCCCAAAGGCCCTTTATCTTTGAGTTTCAGAAGGAAACTTGCATGAGATTGTTTAGATCATTGACTGCAGGGCTGGGTGAGAAACTGCAGTTCCTGTGGAAGCGTGCAGCTTTGGAATGCCACTGCCTGCTAAGCTTGTGAGCATGGTCAAGCTGAGTCACGTGGACTCTTGTCTCCTTTCAAATGTATGCTTCTGCCCTCTGTGCCTTCTATTTGTCCATTGTACCCCATGGCAGCATCAAGCTTGGAGGGTTGTTCTGCATTACAACCACCCAGCATGCCCAGGGTTTGGTGCTTGCTCGGCTGCCCCTGCTATCCCTGCAGGTCTCTAAGGGATGCTGTGCAGCAGCAGGCTTCCCAGGGCCCCAGCTGGCTGAGCTGCAGTTCTCAGGTCTCTGGTGCGATGTCTTTGTGTTGTCTTTGTGTCATTGACCAAATCTCTTGACTACCACTGCAGTGAAAAAGATGTAGCAAAGCTCTGTGTGAGACTGTATGGAAGCACGGGTTGACTTTCTTTCAGAACGCTGATTTAATCATGCTTGAATGAAAGTTTCAGTCCAATTGTGCTCAACTATCTGTGCTCCCTGCAGGTATCAGCCCAAACCCTCTCACTGCTGCTGAGCAAGGACGAGGCATTTGGCTGACCAGGCGTGAAAAGCTGCTGAACCAGCTGCCCAGAATCACACCCAGCAGTGTGCTGGCAGCCCACGCGTGCCCTGGGGATGTAGGAGACAGTGCTGTCCCTCATTTTGTCACTTCAGGATTACATTGCTCGGGGAGGAGAATGGTTAGAGGGAATTAGTGGCTGAGAGGAGCAGCTCTGCTGTTGCTTTGGCTCTGCGGTGCCTCCCAAGCATGGTGCTAATGGGAGGAGAAAAGCCACAACGCAGAGATTGATCTGCATCCTCAGCTCTGGTTTGCTCTGATTTCCGTGTGCTGGGAGCTGCCGTCAGAGCTGTGCTCTGTCCTTCACTGCAGAGACTTTCAGGCTTCTCACCCTGACTTTGGGAGGTGAGGCATCTGCCAGCCTTCCTTGTTTGTGTGGCAGGTGGCTGTGAATTGGTGATATTATTTCTGGTCTGTGTACATAGTGGGTGCAGATTGGTCCTGACAGCATCTCTCAAAACAAAGCAGACTTCCCTTTTTCCTTTTTGTGTTCCTAAGCCGTGTACAACTACCAGTGTTAGGCTTCCTGGGCAATGTTTACCCTGGCTTCTCTTTCCTGAGTAGTGTATTACTCATTACTGCTCAAATCCTAGCAAATAAATAAATGATTTTTGCTATGGCAACAAGAAGCCGGTTTCTCAACAGCACAGTGTTCCCCCGAAAACAGCTTTATTCTTCCCAGCTCATTGCAGGGAGTGTTCCTGTGTAGGTGCAGGGCTGGGGTTGGACTCTGGTTATGTGACACAGCTCTGCAGAAAGCATTCCACCGAGCAAATACTGCTAAATCCCTGCAAACGCTCCCGGCTGAGGGCTGCAGTTTTCCTCCCTTGAACAAGACTGGCTCTCGGGACGTGTTTTTCTCCTAAAGAAATAACCCCAGCACCTTTGTGTTCCTGCAAAGCCAGGGCTGCCGTTACTGAATTTCCAGTTAGTGATTTCCAGCTGCTTCCCAGTCTCACAATAAGCAGCTCCTCTGCTGTTTGCTTTGGCAGGACGCGTCCTTGAGAGCTCTGTGGCAGCAGGGCTTCCGTGGTGCGTAGGGGTGGGGTATCCACGTGGACTGGCTGGTTGGTGTGGGGCTGGCCCTGCTGCAGGTGAATAGCTTCAGCATTGCCTCCTAGAGCATGGCAGGGACCTGGCATTGGCCGTGGGCAAATGGGAGCTGCTTGGATTCAGGCCCTCTGTCTCTGGGTGCTGCTTGTGCTGCTCCTGCTGGGGCTCTGCTGCAGAGTGGGGCTGCTTTCTGCCCTCACCCCATGCACAGCTTTAGTCCTGATGGACCTCAAAGCTATATTTCGTACAGCTTTCCTTCTGTTAGCAGAAAATGAGGAAAACTGAGCTCTGTCCCAAGCTTGGATGGCTCAGCAGCTCCATCCCGCAGCCCCCAGCCTGGCAGCGCCGCTCGGCCCCACACAGAGACACATTGTGAGCCATCAGTGCTGCCTCGGGCCAGGGAGCATGTAGGTCAGCAGCAGGGCAAAGCTTGGGGAGCAGCACTGGGGTGCTCCAGCACAGGGACGTCTCACTGCAGCCCCCATCTCTGAAAAGGGATCACCCCCTGTGCTGCTGGAAGGCTGCGTAGGGCCACGTGTTGCTCCTCAGCCCGGGGTGTGTTTTGTATGCAAAGGGAAGTGTGGCACATGGGGCAGATGCACTGCATCTCCTGCCTACTGCTGACTGCACAGGATGCAGAGAGACCTACAGAATTAAGCAAGACGGATCCTGCCCCTTAATTCTGTCCGTAACCCTATTAGCTCAGTGTTAAATGCAGTTAGGAGTAAGGGGATCAGAACACCCTTTTAGGCAGCTGGTCCTGAACCCTGATCCGCATTGGCTAGATACTCCCCTATTTTTGGCTTAAACGTATTCCTGGCAGGCTTATCCTCCTTGTTTGTCTGTGTTGTGTGCTGGCATCAGCAGTTCTTCTCTGCTCCTTGGTGTTTATTTTCTTGGTGTACTTACAAAGAGCTTAAACACTTCTCCTCGACCTCTGTTTTTGTTAGTGTCAGCAGGCTGAATTTCAGCTCCACCTGCCCAAGAAAGGTGAATTGATTGTAACCAGATCTTCAAAGCTGTAGGTAATGATTAGGACAGCTCTGAACCTGGAAGACTACATCTGGAGTTCCTGTGTCTAAGTTTGGCCTTTCTGCTCCGGGGAATTTGTGCCTTCTGCTTTTATTCACGCATGATGAAGTTTTCACCATTGCTGAAGTTGTAAGGAGGCTCTTAGATCAAGGGTTGGTCTTAAACACCACCCACGTGTAGGGTGCTTGCTGTTTGACTTTCTAAACAACCCATACAGTTCTGTTGTTTCCCTTGTCCGTGTTGCAAGCTGGAGTCATCTTCATTTCTCAGCCTCTCAGTTATCGTGTGAAGGTCGTTAGTGAGAGTACTTAATAAAGCTGGTTTTGAAACAGAACCTTAAGGAGCTCCCACTTATCTGGCATTTCTGCTCTTTGGAAATTGGCCTGTTACCATCTTTCCCTTAGCTGCTTCTATCTTCTGATTTCTGATATGACTCTGTTCTTTGCCTAGTGAATAGTTTCTTACCATGATGTCCTCCCCAAAATGTGGTCCTGACCACTGGTGTTTCTAGCGTGCAGGAACTCAAAGGAGTTGGCAGGTGGTAAGAGATAGCACCTTTTCAACATGAGGATGTTTTCCTTTCCTCCTTGGCAGCCCCACTTCCTTGTAGGGATGTGCAGCCGAGCCCTGGCTGCTGGCATCGCAGTGTGAGGTGGTGGCAAGAAGCCGAAGTACTCTGCACCTCTGGGGCTCCTGACTCTGTCCCGTCTGTTTGGCTGTCTGCCTCTGTGCTTCTTCTCAGCACAGCGAGAGATTCAGCAGGGCATGTGGGGAAAGGCGTGGGAGGACACAGCGCCTTCCTTACAGGATGGTGGAGCTGTGGGGTGGAGGTGCTCTGCCAGCGCAAACATTGGGAGCAATGGTTTCTCGTGCTGCTTTCTAACAATTCTCCTTTGCTGTTGTCTAGATGAAGATCTCTTTCAACGAGACAAGTTTGCAGACCATGTTTGAGTATCCATCTGAGAACTCACTGGCGGAAGAGGAGGAGGAGGAGGAAGAGGAAGGACACACTTCTGAAACAGAGGAGGACAAATCTCACACCTTTCACATTCCACGCCCGAACAGCACTTTGCATCCCGATGCAGCTAACCCAGGTGGGTGAGGCACAGCACTGCAGGGTTACTGGTGGTGTCTATCCCTGTGTTGCAGACAGCCGTCATGTGCCCCAGACAGCTGGAGATGTTAGCAGAGGTGATATGACAGCAGAATTGGTTTTAGTGGGGACAGAGTTTGAAACTAGGGAGTTCCCAGACCTCTCTTGCATGAGATGCAGTGAACCTTAAAAATGTAAAACTTAAAAATACCCTTTATGCTGAGAGGGTTGGTGCTGCTGCGATGTCTGCTAGCAGCTCTGGGCAGGGGAACTGACAGCCACATGGCACGGGCTTGTACCTGCAGCAGGAACAGGTTCCTTGCCCGTCCTGCAGATGGGCTGCTTCCATCCTGTTCCTGCCAGAATCATGACCCCTCTTCCTTCTGGGGTGGTGTGAGGCATTCACTTCAGCTTTGTCCTTTCAGCAGATCTATCCAGCTACACCCCAAAGCACTCTGTGAAGTTCAGCGAGTGGCAGGAGCAGAAGTATGAGGAGATGCCTGCTAAGGGACCCCTCCTGAAGGAAGCTGATTCCCTTGGGAACCAACTTATGGTGAGGCTTCGGAGTGGTTTCTGGCTTTGTTCTGGGGTGCTCTCCATCTGTGCAGTGGGTGGGACAGGATCTGCCTTCTCCAGAGCACGTCTGTGAGCTGTGGCACACCTCCCTGGGCGCTGGGAAGAGATTAATGCAAGCTCCCACTGCCACCAGCTGCCCTACCTCCTGTGTGTGTGTAAGGCAGTCGTAAGGCAGCTGGCACGCTTTGTGCTGCAGGGCACTTCTGGAGGGGAATTAATGTACTCATCAGCCCCAGGCAAGGTGCCACCACAGCCCTCACCACCCAGAGGCATGGGTCCTCCTTTGCTTTCCATTTGGTGACGATTCCATTTCAACTCTGCTTTCTCCACAGCTCACCCCAGCTGAGAAGGGCGGACTCTCTGACTTCAGCAGTGAGCCTGCTCTGTACTTCTGATTGCTCCATCTGTGAGCCTGCAGCAGCAGCTGCTGGGCAGAGCCTGGCAGTGCACCGTGGAAACCAACGCCTGGGTCCCTTCCTCATCGCAGTCTTCACAGCATCCTGATGCCAAGGGTGGACTGGATGCCGTTGGGCGTCTTTGGAGAATATTTGCACTGGGTTCTGGGACCTAAACGACTGTTTTTTTTTAATGCGCATGGTTTATTCTCCTTGTGGCCTTGCATATTCCTTGTTCAAGATCAGCTGTCGATTAGACAGGTATCTTAAGGCAATACATAACCCCAGGATGGATGTAGATTTTCTCAGTGCTTATGACTGTGCTCATCCAAGTGCTGAATGAGGCCTGGACAGCATTTGTAACACTTCTCTCATGAGAGGCCCCAGTGAAGAAAGCTGTGGGCAGGTGGCTGGACTCACTGCAGTGGTTCTGACAGCCAGGTTACAGCGGCTGGAAGAACTGCTAAGGGTTCATGGGTTGTTCTCAATGTGGTTTTGGGTCTAGTTTCACCAAACTGTCATGGAATTTATGTGCCAGTTAAGCTCTTGTGAAGGAAGCTGAATGCACTGTGTGGGTGATGGGGAGGGGAATAAATGCCTTCAGCATTAGGTGTCACTTTTGCACTGACAGCAGGAAGCACCCAGTCCAGCTTGAGCCTTGTGAAGGTTCCCAAACATTGGCCATAGCTTTGATCTCTCTGTAACTGCCTCTGCTCTCCAGTCTCTACTGCTAATTGTGTTTGTTTGCCAGTTCCTCTTGTTTTGTTTTGGCATTTAATGCGGCCAGGCCCAAGATTTGTGTCTTAGGTGGTGGGGAGATTTGCTTCTTGCCTTGCTCACTCTACTTCTCTATGCAAAGCACAGGAGGACCATTTCACTCCTTCCTTCTTCAGAACTTGAACAAGGAATATGATTTTTTTTCTAGTATTTTTATAGTTCTGTTGTAATTGTTTGATGCAGCCAATATGCAAAGGAATCCACTAGACTCTTCCATTTAAATTTTCTACGACTGTACACTCAGGGTCAAAATTACACTCTGGAAAAGACTGAACACTGCTGCTAATGTGATTTGTACTTCTGGGATTAAAAGAGATGCAGTTGGAATAGACACAGCCTCTTTGGGCTTTATGGGGCGGTGCCCCCACACGTGGCTCTATCTGAAGGACCAGGCTGCCATCTTTTGGTGATGTTTGGGTTTTATTGCTTTGTGTATTATATATATAGGCAACGTCTAGCCGAGCTGACACTGATCTATGATCTGAAAATGTTCTTAATACCTTTTTACATCTTGTGGGAAGCTCGGGCCGTGAGCTTACGGCAGCCCTGGCTCCTGAGCTGCAGAGTAACAAATGTGTAAGTGGTGAACCCAGAGCTGCCTGCCCTGGCTTCGTTCTGCTGTGGGTCAATGAGGGATGCTGAATGATATCCTGCAGGCTGCTCTGCTGCTTTCAGCCAGCTGAAGTGCTGCTGTGGGTGCTGATCCCAGTGAAGGAGCTTTGTGTCCCCAGCTGGGACAGGCCGTGGTGCTCTGGTGGGAGGGGGTGACATGCAGCAGTTCTCTAATACCAAAATGCTTCTGAAAGGAAAATATACTCCTGCAACACGCTTTTATTAATGGTGGCATCCTTATACCAGAACAGCAGCTGCCCCCAGCCAAGGGGCCTGGCCAGGCTGAAGAACAGCTTTAGGAATGCTTTTGTCCACGTGTTTGTTTTGAGGTGCTTGCAGACTCACTGGCTTTGCTAGCATTCCCAATTTCTCCCTTCAGGGCATCTAGCAATGTCTGAGAACTCTCCAGAATCTGAGAAAGAAGGAAATAAAAACAGCTTATGTATTTTTTTTTTTTTTTTGTATCAACTAAACAGTTCTCTCTGAATTCAGCTGATGTACCTTGCAGCAGGAGGGATGCTCCACCCCTCTGAGCAATACAGCACTGAAAGTTTAGGTGTTCTGTCTCACTGCAGGGATGGCTGTGCAGGAATTTCTCTTGTTACACCCATATTCTGAATTTAAAAAACATTTAAGCCATTTATCTGTCTTGGAACACAAAGCAGAGACTTTCCTGCAGGTTGTGGATTGAAGTTTACTTTCTACTTGGGCTTTTTGGAGCAGTATTAAAACTGCAGGCAGCAGACCCAATGTTTTCCACTGCT
Source organism: Chrysolophus pictus (assembly GCA_037305975.1). NCBI lineage: Eukaryota > Metazoa > Chordata > Aves > Galliformes > Phasianidae > Chrysolophus > Chrysolophus pictus. The sequence goes on along the minus strand of CM074592.1, from coordinate 8,655,239 downwards.
AAACCTGGAACGCTTCAGGTTTCTTACTTTGATTGGTAACCCCAAAATGACCTTAAATGAGACTAAATCTTGCTTCTTTAATTCATTTTCTTCTGTTTTTAGCACGTATTTTTATAATCTAACACTCCCACCTGTTGTGCCCTGGGAGACCAGGTAACACCAAGCTGTCTGTGCAGCTCACCTCTGTACAGTGGGCAGCTGTAACAGAATGTGGCTGCTGCAGTCCCAGTGATTGTCTGTACTCATTCCTATGGCCTTAAGGACTATGAAATTGTCAGAGGAGAGGTGAAAAGCCCTGCAGGAGCAGAGGAGCAGGATGTGTGAGATCTTGCTGTCTTGTCCCCATGGCAGAACGTGGTGTATGGGCTGGGGTGAGTCCTGAGACTCCCATGGGCCACAGAAGGGCAAGGGGCACCATCATACACAGGAGACCTGAATGCACAGGAAAGGGATCCTGTTCCTCCTTTCTGTCTGCAGGGTGACTGTGTTTCCTCTCCTCACCCCTCAGCTTTTTACCTGCTGTGACTTTGTCTCCTAATTTCAATAAACATGGATTTGTTTGTAGGATAGGGAGTTGTGGTTTGTATCTCAGGGAAGGTTTCTTTTCGAACCTGTGCTGTTTGTGGTGTAACTTTACAACACCAGTTCTAAGCTGTTCCGTTTTCACACATTTCTCCCCAAACCTTTGGGTCTTGGAGCACCTCCTTACACCACCTTCCCTTCCATGCAGCATTCTGAAATGCTCTGCATGTCTTCTGGGGCTCTGTGCTCCCTGGAAAGCGCTTTGGAAACACCACTTCTGCATCCTGGTGGGTTTGACATCCCCGTGGGTGTCATCACAGCACTGTGAGGAGTCTGGTGGTGAGCAGTGCTCTGCTGGGAGCCCTCATTGTGTGCTGGCTGAGCGAGGCAGCCGGGCTGTGCCCTTCGTGTGCTGTGTTGGGGTGTGTGCTGATGGAAGTCTTGACTCTTTACAGCTGTTAGCAGCTAATGTGGGAGATGCAGAGCGTCCACCAGGATCATCAGGCATTAGAGAGACTGGGGTGTGGTGGCTGAACCAACTTCTCTTTTAGTGTTGGCTGATGAATGTTCCACTAATGAGTGAATTGTGGGAGCTGGTTACATCCCAACCCCTGCTACTTCCCACGTTTAGCTCCGGGCCGGGTGGTGAGGAGGATGGCACGCTTACAAAGACATGGGAGAAAGGAGAATGTAGGCAGCTACCTGGAAAAACACTTTTATTTCTTAAAGAAGAGCCGACTGGGGCTTGAATTAAGAAGTGAACTCAGCTGTTACCCTGCATGCAGAATGGAGCAGTTGCAATCACAGAATCATTTGAGTTGGAAGGGACCCTTAAAGGCCATCAGGTCCCACTCCCTGCAGTGCACAGGGACACCCACAGCTCCAGCAGTGCTCACAGCCCCAACAGCCCAACCTTGGCTGTCTGCAGGGATGGGGCATCACCACCTCTGTGCAACCTGTGCAGTGCCTCACTGCCCTGAGTCTAAAAACTTCCTCTTAGATCCAGTCTAAATCTCCCCTCTTGTAGTTGGAAACCATTTTCCCTTGTGCTATTGCTACAAAACCTGCTAAAGTCTGTCCCCTTCTATAACGTAATACATTATTGCTATCCTATCTTTTTCAGAAACATTTTCTAGCTATCCAAAGCTTTTCCATCTAGAGGAGTTTGCTTCTTCAGGACCTTGGGGGGCCTTTGGAAGACATTCCCACCCCCAGTGAGAGGCACTTCTGTCCAAAGGACCACTCCGGTTCAGTCAGCAGCCAGCAAGCAGCTGCAGAACCCACATGAGAAGATCCCAACCCAGGGCATAACATCACACACAACTCCTCCGTTTCTCAGCCATGAATAAACCCAGGGCCGTCTGCAGGGACGAGGAAGCGCCGCCTCTCTGTGCAACCGCGTCCCCGCCCTTAAACACAAACTTACTACACGGACTTATTCTTCCCTCTCCCTCCCGCAGCTCCCCCGCCTGCCCCGCTCCCTGCCGGCCGTACCTTGCCATAAGCCGCCTCGCTCTCAGCGATACTGGCGTCCAGCTGGCGGCGCGCACTCAGATGCCGGGCCGTGCGCTCTGAGCTCCGTGCCAAGCGCTCCGTGAGCGCCGCGATGCGGCTCTGCAACCGTCCGCGCTCCGCCTCCTCCTCCCGGATCCGTTCGCTCAGCTCATCCCGCCGGGCGCGGAGCTCCGCCAGCGCTGCGCGGGACGACCGTCCGTGTGATCACCGAGCTCACGCATCCCCCGTCACCCCCGTCCGGCCCCGCTCACCCACCCTCCAGCAGCTCGGCGTTGTATCCTTGCAGCGCTTCCCCCCGTCCGCTCATCGCGCGGCCCCAACGGCGGCGCGGCGCTCCGCCCCTTCCTGCGGGACATGGAGGCGGCGGGCGCGGCGCTGTCCGCGGCGTGGAGCTCCGTCAGCGCCGCTTTGGTGCCGCCCGCCGCGCTGGGGCTGGTGAGCGGGGAGCGGAGCTGCGCGGGGAGCGGGGGGACGGAAGGGGGAGGACGGGGCTGTGCGGGTCCCGGCAGCCCGACGGTGGTCTCTGTGTGGGTGCTGGGCTGAGGGCCCCCCCCGGCACACCGCTGTGCGAGGGATGCTGAATGTTCCGGGAGGAAAGGGGCGGTGCTGGGCTGTGTGTAGGTAGGTCGCAACGAAAGTGATGCCTTCTGTTGTGTTCTGCGGCGGCTGTAATTAGATGTAAAGAACGGTAGTGTAAATAGAGCCGTTCGCGCTAAATTCTCAGCTATCTTTCAGTGTGCAGCCACCACCGTTAGCTCTGTTTTCACCGGTGATGAAGAAGAGCTGTGTGCTGCCCTCATAACCAGCTGCACGACTGGAGGTGACCACTGCCACTGTCACCGCTGCTGAAATGCACCACCCACCCCTCACTGTGCTCACATCCACTTTTTTTTTTCTCCACAAGCATTGATAAATGTCAGCGGGTGCCATTTTCTCCGTGCGAAAGAATTCAGTTCCACCCTTTGCTCCTTACACTTCCATGTCAGACACGTGGCAATAGCATATTGATGGGAAGGTTCAGACTCTGCTGCCATCCCACCCACATCCCCCTCTGACACCGTGGGCCAATACAATAAAACAGGAGGCATTACTTTCGGAGCAGCCCTCATAAAATATGTAATACAGTTAATGTCTACAAGCAACAAAACTGATTTTAATCCAGTAGCGTTGGGTTGGTGGGGTGGGCAGAGCCCACACATCATCACTTTGTGGGCTGTGGGTTCCTTCTGGCACATTTCTGCCTACAGAGTCAGAATGGTTGGGTTGGAAGAGTCCTTACAGATCACAGAATCAGAGGGTGGTTGGGTTGGAAGGGTCCTTATAGGTCAGAGAACCATAGAATGGTTGGATTGGAAAGGTCCTTATAGATCACAGCATGGTCAGGTTGAAGGGTCCTTGTAGATCACAACATGGTTGGGTTGGAAGGGTCCTTATTGGTCACAGAACCATAGAATGGATGGGTTGGAAAGGTCCTCATAGATCATAGCATTGTTAGGTTGGAAGGGTCCTTAAAGATCACAGAATCGGAGGATGGTTGGGTTGGAAGGGTCCTTATAGGTTACAGCATGGTCGGGTTGGAAGGGTCCTTATAGGTCAGAGAACCACAGAATGGTTGGGTTGGAAAGGTCCTTATAGATCACAGCATGGTCAGGTTGGAAGGGTCCTTATAGATGGCAATGTGTTTGGATTAGAAGGATCCCTTATAGATGACAGAAGCACAGAATGGTTGGATTGGAACAATCCTTACAGCCCACCCACCCTGTGCTGTGGGCTGGCTGCCCCACACCATGCCCAGAACCTCATCCATTGCTGTGGTCACCTCCAGGGATGGGACATAGAGAAGCGGCTGTGTGCTCAACACGTCCCCTCTGCCCCGCAGGCAGCAGCACGGTGTGACCCGCTGTGCCCACTGCAGGATGCTGAGCTGCGTGCTGCCCTGGAGGTGCTGCGCTGCTATGGGCTGCACGCTGCGGTGGAGGAGTGGTTCCTGGAGGTGCTGCAGACCGACCTGCAGGCCCACATCGCTCCCGAGTTCTGGAACTGCATCGGCCAATACGAGAACACGGCGGAGGAGCAGCAGTGCTCCGCGCTCCTCCTGGATGCATTTTGTCTTCTCAAGTGCCGCCTGGAGCCCTACCTGAGCAGCATGGAGCTCCTGGAGGGCTGGACCAAGGCGGGCCTGCTCCTGGGGACGGGCGCTCAGACGCTGCGGGAGAAGGTGTACACCATGTTCAAAGCCATCCTGTTCTTCTCCACCACCAAGCCCTTCCAGGAGATGATCCAGCAGTTCTACAGCCGCACCTTCCGGATATACATGAGGCAGTGGAAGAAGGGAGAAGAAGGAATGAACGAGTGCGAGAGCAGCATGAGTGAGGCTGAGCAGGAGAGCGACACGGAGGAGAGCGGAGGGGAGAGCACTGCGTGTGCGGGCTGTGGCAGCAGGAGGGAGCAGTGCTGGTGTCCCACGGCCATGGAGCGGTTCCGGCAGCTCAATGACATTCTGTACGTATGGCACAGGGCTGCCCCACGAGCAGGTGGTCCTGTGAGGGCAGCAGCCCTGGGTTTATTCATGGCTGAGAAACGGAGGAGTTGTGTGTGATGTTATGCCCTGGGTTGGGATCTTCTCATGTGGGTTCTGCAGCTGCTTGCTGGCTGCTGACTGAACTGGAGTGGTCCTTTGGACAGAAGTGCCTCTCACTGGGGGTGGGAATGTCTTCCAAAGGCCCCCCACGGTCCTGAAGAAGCAAACTCCTCTAGATGAAAAAGCTTTGGATAGCTAGAAAATGTTTCTGAAAAAGATGGGATACCAGTAATGTCTTACGTTATAGAAGAGGACAGACTTTAGCAGGTTTTATAGCAATAGCACAAGGGAAAATGGTTTCCAACTACAAGAGGGGAGATTTAGATTGGATCTAAGAGGAAGTTTTTACACTCAGGGCAGTGAGGCACTGCACAGGTTGCACAGAGGTGGTGATGCCCCATCCCTGCAGACAGCCAAGCTCAGGCTGCTGGGGCTGTGAGCACTGCTGGAGCTGTGGGTGTCCCTGTGCACTGCAGGGAGTGGGACCTGATGGCCTTTAAGGGTTCCTTCCAACTCAAACAATTCTATGATTCTATAATCCTAAGACAGTGTTTCTGAAAAAGATATGATAGCATTCATGTGACGTATTGTGTGAGTAGTGCATCACTGCCAGCCATCAGAGTGCTGAAATTAAGAGCTGTGCCTGTACCTGTGCACCACGTGGCAGCAGGTGCCCTCTGTTAGTTCAGTTTTCTCTGTGTGCTTCTGCTTCTGCTCACTCACTCTGGTCTCTGTGCCCGCAGCCGCCGGCTGAATTTGCTGGAGAGAGTGAGTGCTGATGCTGTGACCACCATCCTGCACAGGATGATCAAGGAGAGGATGGAGCGACGATGCCGGGGTGAATATGAGCACTCCTTCCTGAATGAGTTCCAGGAGGTAAGGAAGGCCCTGGCTTTGGAGGTGTGGAGCTGCTCCTGTTCCTGCCACTACATTCCCAACTCCGCCTCAATTCCTCGGTCCTGGGCTGTGACTTCCACCACCCCTGGCAGAAGAGGAGTGCTTAAAACTTGGCATTTTAGATTTATGCTAGAGGAGAGGGTCTGCTCTGCCCTGCACACAGCGGGTCGTTATGTTTCACCTGGCAATGTCCCTGTTGGCTCCAGCACAAGAAAGGCATGGAGCTCTTGCAACATATCCAGAGAAGGGTCACTGAGATGATCAGAGGGCTGGAGCACCTCTCCTGTGAGGAAAGGAGGGAACTGAGCTTGTTTAGCTTGGAGAAGGCTCTGGGGAGACCTCATTGTGGCCTTCAGTACTTGAAGGGAGCGTATAAACAGGAGGGGGAACGGCTGTTTAAGAGGATGAATAGTGATAGGACAAGGCAGAATGGTTTTAAACAGGGGGCAGGGGAGGTTTAGGTTGGATATTAGGAGGAAGTTTTTCACCCAGAGGGTGGTGAGGCACTGGAACAGGTTGCCCAAGGAGGCTGTGGATGCCCCATCCCTGCAGGCATCCAAGGCCAGGCTGGATGTGGCTCTGGGCAGCCTGGTCTGCTGGTTGGTGACCTGCACACAGCAGGGGTTGGAACTGGATGAGCATTGTGCTCCTTTTCAACCCAGGCCATTCTATGATTCTATTAAAGGAGGAATTTTGGTGGTTCTGTTCTACCAACAATGTGAAGGCAGTATGCCATGCAGCTGCAGCCAGCATTCCCTGCACGTAGATGGGAGTTTGTGTGGCTGTTTTCTGTCCTAAATTGCCTGCATCCCTTTGGAACAGGAAGCAATGTGGACAAGTAGTGTTCTTGCACCTCCTCAGTTCTCTTGCTGCTGCCTTGCACCGACTTTGTGTCGAGTTCTTTGCTCTGTATGACCTTATAGCTCTTCTCAAGGTTCTGGCTGCTCTGGGACACAGGCTGTGCTCTGCACGCTCGCTCTGTGCTCTTTGTTCCTTGATGCATGGCCTTACGTTGGTCTGCACTGACGAACAGTGTGTGAGGTCAGGTTGCCATGCGAACCAGGCAGCTCCGTGCTGTTGTCCTGGTTTCCTCACTGAGTGCCACGCTGGGCGCTTTTGTTGTCTGCAAACGCTGGCAGTGATTTGGTGTTTACTTCCCTACAGTTGCTGTGCAACACTTTCTTCTCTGGCTCTGCTGCAAAGGGCACTCAGAGACAAATTCCTAGGGAGCATGGTTGGATAAAGGTGCTCCTCACTATCGAGGTGCTTTGCATTGATGATCGCCCTTTCCTTTTGCTCTTTAGGAGAATGCTTTTCAGCTTTCCCACTATTGCCCAGGACTGATGCTTGGCTGCTCTGTGCTGCAGCAGGTTCTTCTGGCTTGTAGTTCTATGGGCAGAACTCATGCACTCCTCCAGTCATTGGTCAAGCAGACAACCAAGCATTAACATTGGCACCCCACACCCAAACTGAGCATTTCTCAGGCTGCCCAAACCTGGTTATCAAAACATAATAGCACTTAATAACTATTAGTACTGAAGTACTGCCTCAAGTAGTGTTACGCATTTGCCGTCTTAAGGAGAAAATAAACCCATTTGTTCTGAATATCTGGATGTAGTAGTTGGGTGTGTTTGAATTATGACAAATATGACAAAGTAGAAAATGAGATCTCCAGTGTATAAAATCGGCCTCTGATGCTGTTTGATCAGGTTGTAGGATATTATTATGAAAAGGCTGGGTTGGTACTCAGGGTCTTGTCTCAGTGCCTGCATTTGGTTGGTAGGTCTGGGAGTGTTTGGGGATGGCTTGCTTGTTCTTTACTGATTCCAGGAACCACTGAAGTTCTGGGCTGAGGGTGCCGAGCTGAGCACTTTGCTCCTATTCCCTCAAAGAGAACAGATCTGCAAACGGAGATTAAAAACCAGTAGAATTCTGCAGGATGGAATATTCTGCTGTGCAGAGGTGTCCTCCATCCCTGTGCTCTCCCTCTGCTGTTGCAGTGGATCGAGAAGGTGCTCGGCTGGCTCAGCAGAGTGTTTCTGCAGGATGGCCCCTTGGCTCGCCCCTCTGCAGAAGCCAGCAGCACCCTGAAGCGCTGGCGGTGCCACGTGCAGAGGTTCTTCTACCGCATCTACGCCAGCATGCTGATTGAAGAGCTGTTCAGCATTATTCGAGGTCGGTGTCACCCACTCGTTCACTGCTGGGTTGGATTGAATGGTAGATCTGTGCTCGCCATGTGCTCACCTCCTGGTGCCACGCTGTCTCCCCGTGGTGTGTGGCTCTGCTTCTGATCGCTGCTTGGTCTGTAGATTTCCCAGAATCAAAGCCTGCTGTGGAGGACCTCAAGTTCTGCCTGGAAAGGACAAACCTGAGGCAGCAGCTGCTCAGCTCCCTGAAAAGCGCTCTGGAAATACGACTTCTGCATCCCGGTGGGTTTTACATCCCTGTGCATGTCATCACAACACAGTTAGGAGCCTGGTTGTGAGGGTTTGCTGAGCGAGAGGCAGCTGGGCTGTGCACTCTGTGAGTTCCCTGTGTGGAGCATGCATGGGCAGTGGCAGCTGGTTACATCCCAGCCCCTCTGCTTCCCAAGTTTAGCTTTGATCTGAATGGGTTGGGAAGCTAAGTTGGTTTACCGTAGTCTTTGAGCCTGCATTTGTGGTTGGAGCTGGTTTCTCAGCCATAAAGATCTGTTCTCTTCACGTTGGGTGAGCCAATGGGACTGCAAGCCCTTCGCCTCCAGCTCCATAGATCTAACAGAACCTTTCCTGTATCCAAACCTGTGCTCTGGGACTCTGATTGCTCCCCTGCTCCTCTCCTAGGTGTCAACACATCCGACATCATCACTCTGTATATCTCGGCCATCAAGGCCCTGCGGGAGCTGGACCCCTCCATGGTTATCCTAGAGGTTGCCTGTGAGCCCATCAGGAAGTATCTGAGGTAAGAGGCCCTCAGGGCAGCCCTGTGCATCCCCTTCCCCTTCCCTTCATTGCTCTGTATCTCTCACCTTTTGGCAGGACACGGGAGGACACCGTGCGGCAGATTGTGGCCGGTCTCACGGGGGATGCTGAGGGCTCCGGGGATCTGGCAAATGAGCTCTCAAAAGCTGACCCAGTGACACTGGAGAACGGGCAGGAGAGTGATGATGACATCTCAGAACCAGGGGACTGGGTCCCTGACCCAGTTGATGCAGATCCAGGTTAATTCAGAGCAGGCATCAAGGCAGCCCGCTGTCTCCCCACGGCTGGCTGTAGTCTTGAGTCACTCGTTGTGCCAATCTGGGCTGGGGCTTTGCTCATCTCACATTGCTCTCTGCTGCATTTCAATAGGGAAATCAAGTTCCAAGCGCCGATCCTCAGACATCATCAGCCTGCTGGTGAGCATCTATGGCAGCAAGGATCTGTTTATCAACGAGTACCGCACGCTCCTGGCTGACCGACTGCTGCATCAGTTCAACTACAGTGCTGAGAGGTGAGACCCTGCTGAAATCACCTCGCAGGGTTTGCTCCAGCCTTGGGCCTACAAAATGCCATTTCTGCAGCCGTCTCCTCTGCAGCCGTGGGTGGCAGAAGTTCAGGGCTCACTAGCTGCCTGCTGCTCAGTCTTGCCTTTGGCTTGCACTAATAGGGCAGCACATAGGGAAGTGGAAGCACAGACGCCCTGAGCTCCATCCCCTATTTTCCAGCAACCTGCAGGGGCTGCTGAGGCTCAGCAGAAGGTGTCAAAGTACAAAAAAGGGGTGAACCATCAGGAAACCTCAGCTGCAATCCAACTTTGTCTCTTGGAACCCACGTGTGATCCTTTGTTTCTCTCACCAGGGAAATCCGCAACGTGGAGCTGCTCAAGCTGCGGTTTGGCGAAGCTCAGATGCACTATTGTGAAGTCATGTTAAAAGTAATTGGCTTTTGTTGTTGCTGTTTGTTTTTGGCTTTTTTAAATTCAAGTTCTGGGTGCTTTTGTTCGTTGGTGAAGAAGAGTGACCACAAAGAGTCCTTTAGTGAAATGGGGTCATGAGAATCCCAGTGAGGGGGCTGAGTTGTGACAGGCAGAATTGCATTAGGGATGGCTGTTCAAGTGTGGTGGGTTGGGTTGTTGGCTGGGGTGGATGCTGCAGTGTTGGTGCCTCCCTTGCTCTTCCTGCCGACACTGTTGTGGATGTAGAAGGGCTCTTATTGTCCTCTGCCTTCTCCAGGACATGGCTGACTCACGGCGCATTAACGCCAACATTCGTGATGAGGAAGAAAAGCTCCCAGAGGAGGAGAGGCCACCATTCAGCCTTGTGGCTGTTATCCTGTCCAGTGAGTTCTGGCCACCGCTGAAGGAGGAGAAGCTGGAGCTTCCAGAGCAGGTCAAGGAAGCCATGGAAGCCTATTCCAAGAAGTACGAGAAATTGAAGGTGAGGATTGCTTAACCCTCCATAAGAGTTTTGTGTTGCTAGCTCTGCTATGTAGCATGAGTTTGCATGATCTTTCTAGAGTCCCTGTAACATCCCTTACACCATAGCTGCTGCTACACCCACAGTGTCAGTGGAATACCAAAGTCCTCCAGCTTTGAAAGTGTATTAGAAGCTACCCCAGCTTAGCTACTGCCAGAAGAACAAATAATAGAATCATTACAGTGGAAAAGACCACGGAGATCATCATGTCCAACCATCAGCCCATCCCACCATGCCCACTGACCTTGTCCCCAATGGCCACATCTCTGTGGTTCTGGAGCACCTCCAGGGATGGTGACTGCACCACTCCTGTGCAGCCCGTGCCAGTGCACATCCCGTCCTGTTGGGCCTCTTTACTTCAGTACTCTGTTACTCTTCTGTTTGTTCTCTTGAGGAGAGGTTTTCCGGCAGGAGAGGGACACTGGTATTGGGCAAGGGTTGGGCAACAACTCATGTCAAGGGTGTTTCCTTTTGAGGGAGCAGGGAATGGATAATGGTGGGACAGAGATTCGTGAAGTGGGAGCAGCCTTTGTCTTTGTTGGAGGTGAATAGAATTCAGCTAGCCATAGCAACAAAAGGGCTGGAGGATCTGCTGCTTCCCTCTTCCAGGCCATGAGGACCCTGAACTGGAAGTACCACCTGGGGCTGGTGAGCCTGGATGTGGAGCTGGCCGACCGCACGCTCTCCCTGTCCGTCTCCCCTGTGCATGCTGCCATCATCCTGCACTTCCAGACCAAGAGTGAGTGATGTGATGTGGCACACAGAGGTGGGTGGAAAGGCTACGTTGCCATAGGGCCGAGAGCTCCGTCGGGGGGTTGGGGCAGGACCTGCCTGGAGCTCGGATCTACCACAGCTCTGCAAGGAGGCAGCACTCAGAAAAGCACAGCTCAGCGCCCGGTGCCTGCAGGAAGGCCCTGCGTGTGGCTGCTCACCCCTGGGCTGCCTTCCTCCCTTCTTGCTAAGCCCTGGCACGAGGGGTGGGCACGGTGTCCTGCAGCCCCCCTGACAGCCGTGCTCTCTGCAGGCACGTGGACGCTGGCGGAGCTGAGCGAGGTGCTCAAGGTGCCCGTGACGTCTCTGAAGCGTAAGATGACGCTGTGGCTGCAGCAGGGAGTGCTGCGTGAGGAACCGCCCGGCACCTTCACTGTCATCGAGGAGGAGCAGAAGGACCAGGGGGAGAAGGTTGTCCTGATAGACAGCGACGAGGAGGGGGATTCTGCCATGGCCTCGCAGGCTGACCAGAAAGAGGAAGAGCTGCAGGTGTGTCTGGGCGGGTGGCACAGCGCAGACATCCAGTGCTTTTGGCTTTTGGGGATGGATTTGATTTGCCCTTTGGATTCGCTTTTTGTCCTTCCAGCTTGAGAGGATTTGAAGTGAATCAATCATCCACATAACTATTGGCAATATCACAGAATCACAGAATGGCCAGGGTTGGAAGGGACCTCAAGGATCATGAAGCTCCAACCCCCTGCCACACGCAGGGCCACCAACCTCCACATTTCATAGCAGCCCAGGCTGCCCAGGGCCCCATCCAACCTGGCCTTGAACACCTCCAGGGATGGACGGGGCATCCACAGCCTCTCTGGGCAGCTGTTCCAGCACCTCACCACTCTCTCTGTCAAGAACTTCCCCCTGACATCCAACCTCAATCTCCCCTCCCTCAACTTCAAACCATTTCCCCTTGTCCTGCTGTTATCTACCCTTTCACAGAGTTGATTCCCCTCCTGTTTGTAGGCTCCCTTTAGGTGCTGAAAGGCTGCAATGAGGTCACCCCGCAGCCTTCTTTTCTCCATGCTGAACAAGCCCAGCTCCCTCAGCCTGTCTTCACAGGGGAGGTGCTCCAGTCCCCTGATCATCTTTGTGGCTCCTCTGGACCCTCTCCAACAGCTCCCTGTCTTTCTTGTACTGGGGGCTGCAGAGCTGGACGCAGTACTGCAGATGGGGCCTCACAAGAGCAGAGTAGAGAGGGACAATCACCTCCCTGTCCCTGCTGGCACCCAGGGTATGGGTAATATGGGTATTAGACAGCTGTCTTTGCTCCAGAAATGTATCCATGCAACTCTTTGGGCGTTGATTTCGTATTTGAAAACAGACATAGGTTGGATTCACCCAGTGTTTTTTAGCTTACAGTGCCAGAAAGGCGTATCCAGCACAGCCAGGCTGAGCTTTGCTGTCTGTAAGGGTGGCCCTGGACACTCCCATTCTTTTTGTACCTGTGTCACACTGTGATGTGTGTTGTGCCATCGTGCACCATGGAGGTGCCCTGCCTGCATTTACCCACTGAGTAACACATCCTGCATTCTGGCTGCGTGAAGATACCTCATCCCCTCCTTGGGTATTTCCCCACTTAAAGCCCAGGCTCTCAGCAGCCCTTTTCTGGTACTGATGGTGGTTTTCTGCCTGTCCCTGCAGCTGTTCTGGACCTACATCCAGGCGATGCTGACCAACCTGGAGAGCCTGTCTTTGGAGAGGATCCACAGCATGCTGAAGATGTTTGTGATGACGGGCCCTGTGGTCACAGAGATCGACATACAGGAGCTGCAGGGCTTCCTGCAGAAGAAGGTACGGGACCAGCAGCTCATCTACTCCGGAGGTGTCTATCGCCTGCCCAAGAACTGCAACTAGGCTGCGAGTGCCTCGTGCTGCCCAGCTCTGTGCATCCTGCTGGGTAGGCTCTGTGCTGGGGGTGGGTGCTGTGCCCCCTCCCAACAGGAGACAGCTGGGAAGACAGCAACAGTGTGGGCTGTGCAGCCCTCAGAACGGCTGGGCTGCAGCTGCTGCCCACGTTACCTTCCTCTCATAAATGAGTGTCTGATCCCCGTCAGTGGTCAATAAAACCCTGCCGTGGTCTCTGGGTTGGTGCCAGCACTTTTCTCTCCTCTCAGCAATGCTTTCTACAACACTTCCCCATGCTGAAGCTCTGCAGTCAGCCGGGCTCCGCTGCAGCTGTGGGAGGTTTGGAGGGAACTGCTGGCTGTGTCTCCTTGTGTCAAAACAAACGTGGTGTCTGTGCTGTCTCCTGTGGTTCCAGGGAGACTCCAGGGTCCCCTAATCCTTGCTCAGGACTTTAAAGACGGGTGGAATAATTTTACTGTGGGATGAGGAATGCTGTAGAGGATGAGATACAGCAGTTTGCCAAGGTGAGCTGGTTAGTCCTGGGGGCATGTGAGGACTGTCCAGGCACTGGCAGTGCTGCTTTACCACAGCATGAATACTCCTCTTCCTTTAGAACCCACTGATATGGGGACAAATTCACTTTCTCCTCTGCACCCTTGGTGTGTTTCAGGGTTACAGCCTTGTCTGTCAGTGCGTAAGAGATCCTAAGCCCAGCACTGTGGGGATCCTTAGTGCTGCTGTGGGCTTATCTCTCTCATGCATGTTTGCAGCTCTTCCCCCATGGGTGGGAGCACGTGTTGTTGTTTCCCTGCAGGCCTTCCTCCAGGCTGGTGGCCTTGCAGTGCTAGGAACTGGGTGCTGTGTTTTGCTGTTCAGACGTTCCTGGTGCTGTAGGGAATGAATCAAACTCACAGACCCCCATGGTCAGCCTTCAGTGGGGATTTCCCTCCATCCCAGAGGGGAACAGATGCCATGTGTCCTCCTGTCAGCCTGCTGGAGCAGGTTGGGGGGGAATAACATTTGGCAATTGGAAGTGATGCCTGGGGAGCCTCTGTGCTGCCCTTCCTGTGAGGGCAAATCCCCCTTGGGGATCCCTGGACCCACTGCAGGTGGTGGTGTTGGGGACCTGGGGCGGGTGAAGCAGTGGGTTGGTGGCCCCATGGATGATGTGGGGAGGGCACTTTGGTCAGTGTGACTGCATGGTGCACATGGCTGTGCTTGGGGTGTGCACACAGTGCTGCAGAAGCAGGGTGAAAAATTTGGGTTTTAGGGCAAATGTGCAGGACGTTGCTTCAGGCACAGGTAAACGGTGGCAAGTCCTAAACAGCAGCAAGCAGGGGAGGAAATCCAAACTGAACACACCAGGAGCAATGTGGATCCCACCAGACCCTGGTAGGATATGCAATGGGCTCATAGTTTGGGGCTGGACAGGGAGCAGGGTGGAGTACACAGCATTGGCCCCGCTGTTGCTGTGCCATGGCTTGGGACATCCCTGCAAGCTGCACCCAGGACCCACATGATGAGGACTCAGAGACAAAAGCCTGTGGAACCCCCAGCTCTGCTCTGCTCTGTGCTGCTGGAGCAGCTCCTGTGGGGTTTTCCTCGCTGCTTTGGGATATGGGGACACTTCACTTTCTCCTCTGCAGAAACTGTGCAGTGTGAGCTGAGGGTTTGCTGGGTCAGAGTAGTGCTGCCTCTGTCCCCGTCCCAGAGCCATGGGTCCCCACAGTGCCCCCATCCCAGAGCCATGGGGCGGCTGTCACTGCCCAACTTTCGAAGCATTACAGTAGCAACAACTTGGGTTTAATGAACATTTCAAGTCAGATGAAACATAAAAGGCTCAAAGCTAATTGAAACAAGCTGGGGAAGGAATTTTGCAGGCTGAACTGCGGAAGCTGAAAAAAAAAAGAAACAAGCCAGAAGTACAAATAATAACAGTTGGTGCTTCTGGCTCATCTCATCCTGCACTGTGCAACGGGAGCACTGCAGCCAGAGGAACCCCCCTCGTCCCAGCAGATCCCAGCACTCCAGGTACACTGCTCTATTTATAAACTGTTTATAGAGAGCCCTCCAGAAACCCAGCAGGATGCCTCTTCCCTACAAGGGATGCTCCCGGCCCGCATGTAAACTGTTTGGGTTACTGGGGACACGTGCGGCCACGTCTGCTGACGGAGGCTGGAAAGTTTTGCTAATGGTGAGGTGGGGCTGAATGGTGCCACGGACCCTCCTGCCCCACAGACCTCCTGCCCACCGGTGTTCCTGCTGTGGGCTGCAATTTGCTTTTGGGTTTGGAAATCTCCCACCCGACAGCGTGGGAAGAAGGGTTATGCTTTCTTTCATTGTTGGTTTGTTTTTTGGGGTTTTTTTTTAGTTTAGTTTATTTTTTTTCCTGTTCTTCCGTTCTCGGGGAAGGGAAGCATGGCATCTCCCTGCTCATGACCCCCCTGGGTACCTCCAGCCCTGTTCTGTGTCTTGGTTGCCACCACGGGATTTGCATGCACCCAGCTCACCGATGCCACGATGCAGAGAAAAGAGCTAAATTTGATGTAAAAGCAAAAGCAGGTTGTGTGGGTGTCCCCAGCCCATGTTGGCTGCCAACACTCTGGGTCCCCCCTGGTCTCAGTGACCACAAGAGATGGGTGTCCCAAAGCTTCCCCTGGGTTTTCTCATCCCTTTTTTCCCGAGAGGGCCCAGTGGGGCTGAGCCACGGGAGAGGCGGCGTTGGGCAGGATTTGCATTCCTGGCCCTGCAGGAAGGGCTGTGCAGCTGCTGCTCCTGGCTGCGTCCTTCCTGGGGGCCCCGGCGGGGGCTGCAGGACTCCAGGCTGCCCGTGGTGAGTGGGGGGCTTCGAGACTGGGGGGGGAGAGGGTGGCCCGGGGCACTGCCCACCTGCAGGATCCTCTGCATGCATGTGGTCTCCCCCCCAGTATGTGTGTGCCCCCCAACATTGCTCTGCCACAAAGATATGCGTGCTCCCCCCCCCCCACACAGCCTTTCCTGCATGCATGTGCCCCCCCACCATTGCACTGCCCCGGTGCACATGCATGCCCCCCCATGGCACAGCTTTCCCCCCATCCGCACACACCCACCTTGTTGCACCTGCATGCTCCCCACAGCTGCAGTGCCCCCCTGCTGCACACACAGCCCTGTTGCACAGAACCCCATCCCGTTGCACACCCCACACTGCACTGCCTTCAGCTGGATGTGGCAGCTTCTTGCTCTCCCATAGCTGTTTTTAACAAGGGCTGGGGATCGTTGCTTCTGCGTTTTTTTTATGGTATGCATCCATGCTAAGTGCTGCTGGGGAGGAGCTCTCCCATTGCAAAACCCACAATTTATCCCCTAAAATGCCTTGTTTTGTGTCCATGAGGGCTGCAGCCCACAGAATGCATTCACGGCTCCTCTGGAGGGGACCACAATGTGATGCTGATGTCCCCGCATTGCAGGGAATGGCTGGGCTGATCCTTACAGCCACAGTCCATGCAGGGAAGGGAAATAATTGGGAAGTTTTGTTTTTCCCAGCTACTTTAGCTCCTGGGCTGCTGCTCCAGCAGGAGAGGGGTTTCACTTCCCACCCTGTGCTTTCCCCCTGGGGTTCACCAGAAATGAGAGCATTGCACAACGCCGAGCAGAGCTCAGAGGAGTGGGCACACATGGGTGCACAGGGGGGGTCACCAAGCTGTGGGTGCAGCCCCTGCCCTCAGCACTGCTGCTGGGGGCGTCACTTTTGGGAGGTTTGGCTCAGGGCTGTCAGCACAGAGCTGCACCAGGCACAAACCTGCACCTCCCCACGTGCTGCTTTGTCCCAGATTCGCCTTCTTTTCCCCCAGACCACCCCAATAATCCCCAAGGCCCTCTGTGACCCCACTGCTGCCAGCCTGGCGCCCATCACACCCCACATCATCACCCAAACTCAGCATCCCAAGGCTGACACGTTCCCCCAGCCCCATCAGTGCCCTCACACGGGGCAGCCATGCTCGGGGCGAGGACCGAGTGGGACGAGGAAGTGGTGCAGGGCCACTCCTCTGCGCCATTTCCTCCCGGCACCGTGCAGCTGTGAGGGCAGAGCAGTGCTGGTGGCAGCACCCAGGGGACACGCGGAGGGACCCCATGCCCAGCCCACGGTCAGTAAGCAGATGGGGCTGGGTGGGAAATGGTTGCATTTGGGGCTTTGTGTCACCGTTGCCTTTATGCGGTGCTCGGAGAGGTGGGGAGTAGCTGAGCACCATGGGATGTGGTGAGGTTCTGGGCTGTGCTCAGCTGCACGGGATGGGAATGGCACAGCAGTGAGGGTGACGTGGTGATGCTGATGGCATGGGGATGTAAATGGCACAGAGATGCAGGGAGCACAGGATTGGGGTGGCACAGGGATTCAGGCGACCTGCTTCTCTCTGGAGCTATAAATCTGCTCCCATCCCCTCTGCCCATTCCCCCCCTTTTGCTCTGCACTTTCCCCACACGCGCTCAGATGCAGGTGGCTGTTCCCAGCCCAGCGGAATCTTTGGGGTTTCCCAGTGGTTCCCCTTCTCAGCACCATTTCTCCTGCTCTGCTGTCTTGCTGTGCCCCTGCCTGGTGCAGCTATGGCTCTCAGTGTCCTTTCGTGCTGGAGGTGGGCTTTGGTCCCTGCACTCCCCTTCATTCAGAGGATGTTGCCATCCCCTGCCGTGGGGTGGATGTGCTGTTGGGGTCTCAGCTGTCAGAGCAGGGCCTGGGGTCACCTCCCCGTGCAGCAGGGCAGTGGGTGGTGTTCCTGCAGCATCTACTGGGGAGCAGCTGGGATGTGCCAATGCTTCCTGCATTACTACTCTGCTCCCTAAACCCATTCCTGTGACAGCATCCCCTTGCTATTCCCACATTCCTCAATGCCCTCAGATTTCACCTCTGCCTGTAGGGCAACCCGGGGGGGGGAGGGGTGCACTGCCCCCAGACAAAGGTCTGTAATATCCCACAGCCCAGTGCTGGCTGTGCTATGGGGCTGCTCCCCAGTGTTTGGGATGGCAGTGCTGTGGGGCTGCTCCCAGCCACTGTGAGATGGCAGCGTGGTGGGTTTGATCCCCAGTTTTTGGGATGGCAGTGCCATTGAGCAGCATCCAGCCGCTTTGGGATGGCAGTGCCATAGAGTTGTTCCCAGCTGCTTTGGGATGGCAGTGCCGTGGGATTCGGGCAGCGCCCGGGTGAGAGAAGTGAACGGGACTGGAGAGCACCGCCGCGGTGCCGGGGTGACACGGGGACAGCGTGGGGACCCGGCGCGGCCGCCAGCCCTCCGGCCGTGCTGCGTGCAGGAATCTCGCCCGGCTGGTTCGGTGCGGGGCACGGCCGGGCGCCGCGCAAGGTGAGCAATTAACGCTCGGGGGCTAATGGAGCTCGCCGGGCGCCGGGTTCGGGCACGGCCGCCCCGACGTGAGAGCCGACGACGTGTTGGGGCGGGCCGGCGGCGGTCAGCCGCACACCGCGCTGCTCGGGGCCGGGGCTGCGTGTCGGGCGGCCGCTGGGAGCGGCTTTGCTCGCCCTGCCCGGCTCCGCTTCCTGCCCGCCGATGTCACCGCAGCCGCCGTCCCCGTGCGTCAGCGCTGGGGAAGTGCCCTCCCACCGTGACACGGACGGCGGGCAGCGCCGGCGGGCGGGGACGGAGCCGGCACCTCGCGGCCGGAGGTCGGCTCGGCAGGACGTCGCTCGCTGCTCCCCGCCGCGCTCCCATCGCCGCGTCGCTCCCTGCTCGCCGGGTGAGCTCCGTCCACGCGTTTCCCACGGCTGGATTCGGGAGGTGACCGCGCTGCTCTTCGTGGCTCCGGCTGGGGAAGGACGGGGGCGGGAGGTGGCGGAGCCGCTGCGATGCCGTAGTGCTGCCCGGGAAGGAAAGGACCCCGCGGGGCGGCCGGCAGAGCTTTCCACTCCCCATCTCTGCGGTGTAGGATGACTGTTTCCTTATAGAGGGGTGTGTTGTTGTGTGCTGCTCGTGTTTGGCAGGTGCTAAGGAAACAGCACGGGGTCAGGGCGGGATCCACCTGCACGCATCCTGCCGCCCGCCCCGTCCGACGGTGCCCTTTCTCCGGCGCTGCCTTCCCCACCCCTTGGTGCACGGCTGATGCTGCGCGCAGAGGTCCGTGTTTGGACACCCCGTGGCTGTGTGTGGTCGTTCCAATCAGCCTCGTTTGGTTGCTGTCAGTCACTTCCTGCTCTTACAGAGGTTGATTTTGCATTGTCCTTTTTGCCTTAGAAAGAAGAGGATGTGAGTGGGCTGTAAGAACTGAGCGAGATGGACGGAGAGCTGCTCGATACAGAGGTGGATGGAGAAGCACCCGCTGCCATGGGGGATGTGGGAGGAGAGGCACCCTGTGCTGAGGGTGAAGCAAAAGGAGAGGTGTCCGGTGCTGAGGTGGATGGAGAACTTCCCACTGCCATGGGGGATGTGGCAGGAGAGATGTCCTGTGCTGAAAGCAGTGCAAAAGGAGAGGGCCCTTATACTGATGGCCACGTGGAAGGAGAGATGCGCTGCTCTGACAGCGATGGGGAGGGAGAGCTGCTCTGCAAGGAGACCGATGCGAAGGGAGAGGCGTCTTGCTCTGAGAGCGAAGGGGAAGAAATGCCTGATGCTGAGATCCCTGCTGCTTCCAAGAAAATCTCTTTTATTTCTTCTCCCTTGAGGGCAATCGTCCGCCTCAAGCAGCGCTACCGAGTGCAGAAGAAAAGCCGTCTGCACTTCGAGCTTCCCCAGGAAAAATCATCCGAGCCCGGCCATGCGCGGCTGCTCCAGAGGCAGTTTTCCCTGAACAGATCTGGTCTGTACGGCTCCTCCAAGTCCTTCTTTAACCAGTCCAGCTTCAAGACATCCCAGTACTTCACCTTTGACACATCTGTGGAAGAGTGGGCGATGAGCAAACCCAGGCGGAAAAAGAAACGAAGGAAATCTCGGATAGTTCTGTACCCTGACAAAACAAAGAGATACCTCCCAACGGAGGAGAAGAGCAATGCCAAACGCTGCCTCCTGTTGCTCATCGTCATTATCTTCTTCCAGATCCTCAACGCCATAGAGAACCTGGATGACAACCTCCAAAAATATGACCTCGATGGCTTAGAGAAAACAATGCACCGGGAAGTATTTGGGCAGAAGCTTGCTGTGGAAAGTATTATGCAGCTGCTGAAGGACTATCTTGCTACCCACATCCACAACAAGCCGCTGGTCCTCTCGTTAAATGGCCCCACAGGAGTGGGGAAGAGTCACGTTGGCTGGCTGCTGGCCAAGCATTTTCGCTCCGTCATGGACAATGACTTCGTGCTTCAGTACTTTGTCATGCACCACTGCCCGAGCGGCGTGGATCCTCTGACTTGTGAAACAGACTTGTCTAAAAAGATTTCTGACATGGTTACGAGAGCTGAAATCGAGGAGAAGATACCGCTGTTCATTCTGGATGAGGTTGAGCTCATGTCTCCGGTCCTGCTGGACACTCTCAGCCGATTCTTTGAACCCAACCAAACCAATGAGTTCCTCAATGCCATCTACATTTTGATAAGCAACATAGGGGGTGGTGAAATCACCAAGTTTGTCATCCAGAACGCATCCACCGAGCTCCTGCAGCAACGGAGCGGAGCTGAGGAGCTGCTGAGCGTCATCCAGCCCGTGCTGAGCCATGCCCACCCGCTGTGGAAGGCAGCAGACGTCGTCCCCTTCGTTCTCCTGGAGAGGAGTCACGTCATAGACTGCTTCCTGGAGGAGATGAGGAGGGAAGGGCTGTACCCCGAGCGGAGCCACGTCGAGAGGTTGGCCGGCCAGCTCAGCTACTACACTACGGGCGACAAGCAGTTCTCCAGGCTGGGCTGCAAGCAGGTTGTGGCCAAAGTCAACCTGCTGTAGGGATTCTCTGCGGAGACACGGCCTGTTCTCAGGATTACAGTCTCGTGAGGAGTGTGTGAGGGCAGAGTGGCTCAGTGGCTGCCCTGGGGCTGCTGGTCGGGGCAGGGGATGGCAGCCCAGGCTCCTCTGCAGCACAACCACTCCTCTCCTCTGGGTGTTCCCCATGTTTGCAGAGTGTGGCATGGCCAGCGTGGGCCCCACAGCCTCACAGCAATTAGAGACTTTGTTTGTTACTCATGCACTCATTAGAACGAGCACAGACGCTGTGCAGCACCAAGTGAAGGAAGAACCCATAACACATTGGGGTTCTCTGTCTCAGCAGCACGGAGCCGCATCTCACCGTCTCCAGGGCCGCAGTCTCCACTGGGAGCTCTTCTGCTTTTTGCTGCTGGGTGCACCTCACCACGCTCGTTATCTAGAAAGCCCAAAATAGCAACTGGTGTTGGGCAGCACGCACTGGAAAAGACCATTTGGGCTGTGTGGGCACGGGGCAACTGGGATGCTGGGCTTCTCCCGGTGCTGCAGGGCCCTGTGGATGTTCTTTGCCATTGAGACCCAGAGCACATTGCCTGGAAGTACCTTGGGAACAGCACATCTTTGTTTTGAGCAGGCAGGTAGAGCAGGTGTTCGTGGCATCGCTTCTCCAGGTTTTGGTTTTGTGCCCAGGTCACCTTCTACAATTTGCTGTGAATTATCATATACGTAATCCTGTGGATGTTTGCACTGGTTGTTTGATTTGCCTCTTTCTCATTGTTGGTCTCCAACGACTTCCATCACAAACTTCTGCTTCCGGAGCTATTGTCAGGAATAAATCCAACCTATCTTGAATAAATTAATTTGAAAGTACTTTTCCCATATGTGACCGAAATGTGGTTTTCCACCCAGATTTCTCTTCTGGGTCGATGCAGCTGTGGTTTGGACTGGGAGCAAGGGCTGAAAGCTCAAAGGTATGTCGGGAGGGTTAGGCATCACCCCAGCTCAGTGGCTGTCCATGCTGCTCCTGACACCCCCTTTGCTGTCAGCTGTGTTTGGGGTACAACCTGCAGAACCCCCCTGTTGCCCCAGAGGAGCACC
Organism: Chrysolophus pictus; assembly: GCA_037305975.1. Lineage (NCBI taxonomy): Eukaryota > Metazoa > Chordata > Aves > Galliformes > Phasianidae > Chrysolophus > Chrysolophus pictus. Next base: position 8,633,746 of record CM074592.1, on the reverse strand, counting down.
CTGAGGGCAGGCATGGCTGGCTTCAGACACACACACTCCCTTCTCTTCCGAAGCAGCTCGGCTCCAGGATGCCCAGGGATGGGAGCAATGCAGACTATGTGCTGTGGGCATCGCCCGTTGTGCACCCCAGCATGCAGCTGCAGAGCCTTCCCTATCTTCCTGGCCTGTGCCCCATCACAAAGTGATCTCAGTTCTCCACTGTTCTGCACTCAGCCTTTGGGGCTGGGCAGTGCCAGGTCGCTGTCGGATCAATACCAGGGATAACCTCCCAGCTGCTTTCTGGATGCAGGAGATCCTTTGTCCCTGGGAAAGGGCTGAGAGCTGGACACCAGCCGAACCTCCAAGTGCCCCTACAAGCAAGCTGGGAGGATTTGCATTTACAGTGATGGATAATGAACTGCCCTGAGCTCAGGCTCAAAGCATTCCGGGTGTGTGTGCCTGGGGTTCCCAGGGACAGCCGTCCCACCGATGTCCCCATCCTCCTCCCTGCGCTCCGGGCACTGGGAGGTGGTTGGGCTTTCCCCTGCATTTCTCCAGTAACAGCCTGGCTCCAGCCCAAGGAAGCTGGTGCACGTACATGTTCTGCGTGGGCTCAGCTGCCTCCAGGAAGAGGAGTTTGTGATGGAGGGTTCCTAAAAAGGAGCTAACCCGAGCTGGCTCCGTCCACCACAGCCTGCCCAGAGCCGCCTCCGCAGGCAGGTGCTGGCTCATGAGGCTGAATCCTCCCTGTTTGTATTCCTTTTGCTGTGGGATGATGATAGAGAGGTGATTCAGTGCCAAACCAACACTGCTCTGTTAGGCACTACAGCATTGTGTCGGTTGTGCTGGGCCACCAGTGCCACCAGTGCTGTTCTTCCTGCACTGTGCACAACCCAGGGACCTCATCCTCACTGCCCGGTGCCCCCAGCTGTGATGGTTCTGCCAGCAGATCCATAACATCAGCCTGGAGCACTGGAGCAGTGCGTGCAGATGGGTGTAAATGGAGGTACTGTGTCTGGAGGTGCAGCAGTCAGCCCATCCCCACGTAGCCTAACAACGTGTCTTTCCGGGAGGGGGAGAAGCTAATGAGGAACTCCAGCAGATTCAGTGCTTCAATGCATTTCCCCCTGTAATCTTCACTGAACACATCAGTGCAACCAGGGAAGCAACATTTAATTTGAGCAGGGGAGAAGAGAGCGAGGCCAGCTTGCAATAGCTGTGACTGAGGCAATTCATCCAAGTGCAGAGGAAAATGAAATGCAACAGCTTTTGAGATGGCACAGCAGAATGCTGGAGGATGAGGAGTGAGAGCACGGCCTTGGGCAGGGTGGGAAGGCCCAGGTCTGTGCACTGAATGCTGTACAGCAGGGGTGAAGGAACGCAGGGACTCATCAGGGCACCCTGTCAGGACGGTGCCTGGGCTGCACCGTGTGAGCCAACACACCTGCAGGTGTGAGGATGTTAGGTGAAACGAGATAAGAGCTTTCAAATATGCAAAAGAGAGGCAGGGAGCTGAGCTCTGCATATTCTCCCTGTGCAGGGTGTAGGGTCAGCTCTGAAGAGCACGGGTGAGGTTACACTGCAGGAAAAGTGCTGCAGCAGAGAAGCTCCCAGATGGGCTGAGCAGAGCAGCTGCACTGGGCGGGGGGATGGAGGAAGATGGGTTGAAGTACTTGGAGTCCATGGGCTCACAAGCTGCTGTTTGCTTGGCTCCTGCCTCCCCTTGGTGCCTGCCCATGGCTCAGCTGTAGCTCTGTCCCACCCAGCACGCAGCTGGTCTCACTTGCAGTGCTTGCTCTTCACTGAGATCACTCCAGTTTAACGCTACTCCTCTGCAGTGAGCACATGTGGGATGCTAAAATAGCTGGGTTTAGGCCCAAAGTTTCAGGCAGCTGCATCTGTGACTAGCCAGGCTGGGGAGATGGGAAAGCAGCAAAGGGCTCCCAGAACGGACTGCTCCTCCTCCTCCTGCTGGGATTGCAGTGATGAACTGCTGGCAGCTCCGTGCTGGGTGCACACAGTGCTGGGTTCTCAGTGCATGCTATTCTGAGCTTGACATCGAGCTCCCTGTGATATCCCTCAGGCTGGGATTCAGCTCCTATTGTTACACATCCAGAGAAAGTCTGAGTAAGTCACGGCACGGATTTCCTCAGCACCCTGACCTCAGATTTCACCTCTGCCTGTGCCCTACTCTGGCTCCTGTAATGTGCCATGGTACCCAAACGCTCACTCAGGTCGAACCCTGGTAGTGTGTCACCCATTCCTCTAAGCAAAGAGAGAAAAAATTGAAATCCTGGAGCGAGATACTCCTGTAGATTAATGGTTTTCCTCTTAAGCTCCTTGTCCAAATCAACAGCAAGAGCCACATGCAGGTACCCAAGGAGCAGAGGGTGTTGGTGTGATGTTCCACAGCTCTCAATTCCCAGCAGATTTTCTGAGGCTGCAACCAAAAAGACACAGTGTGTAGCTCACATAACCCCCTTACCCAGCCCAATTTGGCTTTCCCATCCTGGGTTGTTTCTGATGCGTCAGAGCGAAGCACTTCGTTCTTCCTGAGATGACTGCATGCATTTCCAACATGTGGGATGAAGGTTTCTGAGTCATGGGTTTTCTTCACCCTACCCGGGCCCTTCCTCCCCTCTGTCTGCCTCTGGGGGCTTGGAAAGTGTTCTGAGCTTTTGTTTTGAGGGTGAGCTGGTCCTTGGCTTCCAGACTGTTGCTTATCTTTCCAATACAAAGAAGTGCGCGTGCCTCAGACCCTGGGTCCGTCCCAACTATTTCAGATGATGTAAGGAGAGTTTCTGCCCCTCCCTGCAAATTGCTGTGCTCAAACAGCACTGCAGTTTTTGGATGTTTCGTGGTCAAAATGTGATACCGAGCACAGCAGAGTGCCTTGGCCTGACGTAACCCAGCGTCCTCAGCTCCACCAGTGCCCTGGGCTCCATCTCCAAAAGCTGCTCCACACCAGTTCTGTTGGTACCAGGACATTGCTTGCACACTGAGCCCTTTTGTGTTCCATGCTCATGCCAAATATCCATCACCTCCACATCCAAATGCTGCTCCTGATGCATCCAATACTCGTTTTTTGGATTTGGAGGCTCATTGTGAAATGCATTGTTGTCTCTGGCCTAGAGAGGATGGATGATGTTCAACTCTGGATGCAGTTCAACAGAAATTGCTTTTTCATCTCCTTGCACCTGGTGGGCAGAAAATCTGCTTCTTGCAATGCTGATTCATCTTAGTTCTCATCTGAGAAGTATTCAGTGACCTGCTTGGACAAGCTATCCTGAGAGTTATAAATAAATCCTTGTGTAATCTCGCTCAAATGATAATAAGCTAATGGATAATTATGATTGCCAGTAGGAAGAAGACCTGTCCCTACAGGCAGAGCCTTCTATTCCTGGGTCTCAATGTGCTGAGGTTGTGTTATTATTCACGTCCTCACACTGGGTGCTGGGCAGTGCTGGTGGGCTGGGTTAGATGTGTTAGATGGAACATCACTGCGACACCCGTGGGTGGTCAGCGCCTGGACCAAGGCAGTCACATTCTGAGGGACAAAGGGAGAAATGCACTGACCTGCTTCATGGCTCTGGCTGGAATAAAGGGAATTAAAATGTGATGCCAAATGTTTGATTTTGGCATTTAACATCACTGCTCACCTAACACTCGGGTGCATTTGGTGTCACTTTGCGTGCCGAGCTGGCCTGAAGTCTGTGTGCTGCGAGTGGGAGGATGTGCTGCTAATCCCATCCTGACTCATTTGGCGTGCAGGGACTGGGGTGGCCCCAAGGGCTCAGTTACCACAGGGCAAAGCTGCAGCAGCTCCATGTGATAAATGTTCCATTGTGTGCTCTGTTGAAAGCATTCGCGTGGTTTAGTTGGAAGGATATTGCACTGGCCGTGGGAGGCGGATGCCCGGCAGGGGTTGCAGCTAAGGATGCTGAGTGTGGGCTCAGACATCAGAGCTGAAGGGAGAACCATCCTACCCCAGTGTCACCCACATCCGTGAGATGGTGGCTAAAGAGCCTGCCTGAACTGATGCCTCACCTTCTAGCACTTCTCTTCCTGCAAACTGAAAATAATTAGGAGATTTTAGAAGCAGCACAAGGAGGCTGTGGATGCCCCATCCCTGCAGGCATTCAAGGCCAGGCTGGATGTGGCTCTGGGCAGCCTGGTCTGCTGGTTGGTGACTCTGCACACAGCAGGGGATTGAAACTAGGTGGTCATTGTGGTCCTTTTCAACCCAGGCCATTCTAGGATTTTATGATATGATTCTATGATCTCCCAGCCCTTCTGGATTTGGCCTTGTAGAGGAGAAAAAGCCACCACAAGCCATCAAAATCCCATCTCTATGCCTCGGTTGTGTCTCAGGTTTAAGCACTCAACTTTGAAGTGTAAGATGCTGCCCTCAGGAAGGTGTTCTCAGGAGCAAGTGTCACAATGAGCCACTGGCTCCAGCGTTCAGTTGAAATGGGGATTAGAGATGATGGCAAAGCTGGCAGTGTTGTTACCCAGACCCATCCTGACCCATCGGGGTGTCACAGAAATCTGGAATTGGGTCTCCATGAGTTGGAATCTCTGTCATGGTGATTTACAAAGGAGAAAGAGCAGAAGTTGCTTGTCTTGTGACTTAAAGCCAACCACCATTTTGTTCCTCCAAGAAGGGTAATGCAAGCAATGTTAGGGAGAGAAAAGGGTAACGGGAGACATCAAAGAGTGGTTTGAAACTTTGAATTTGTGCCCTTTGCTCTGCTATGTGGTGGCTCCAAGCTGCTGGAGAACACCTTGCAGAGCTACAATCACGGAATCATTAATAGTATTGAAAAAGAACAAGAAGTTGCATGTATATTATGAGTAGTCCAGCAAGGTCCTAAGGCACTTGTTATCTGTGTATGTGTCAGATGTGTCTCCATCAGCAGAGGGGTGGCCAGCAGGGACAGGGTGATTGTCCCCCTCTGCTCTGCTCTTGTGAGGCCCCATCTGCAGTGCTGTGTCCAGGTCTGCAGCCCCCAGTACAAGAAAGACAGGGAGCTGTTGGAGAGGGTCCAGAGGAGCCACAGAGATGATCAGGGGACTGGAGCACCTCCCCTGTGAAGACAGGCTGAGGGAGCTGGGCTTGTTCAGCCTGGAGAAAAGAAGGCTGTGGGGTGACCTCATTGCAGCCTTTCAGCACCTAAAGGGAGCCTACAAACAGGAGGGGAATCAACTCTTGGAAAGGGTAGATAACAGCAGGACAAGGGGAAATGATTTGAAATTGAGGGAGGGAAGATTGAGGTTGGATGTCAGGGGAAGTTCTTGACAGAGAGAGTGGTGAGGTGCTGGAACAGCTGCCCAGAGAGGCTGTGGATGCCCCGTCCATCCCTGGAGGTGTTCAAGGCCAGGTTGGATGGGGCCCTGGGCAGCCTGGGCTGGTATGAAATGTGGAGGTTGGTGGTCCTGTATGTGGCAGGGGGTTGGAGCTTCATGATCCTTGAGGTCCTTTCCAACCTGAGCCATTCTGTCATTCTGTGATTCTGTGTTTCTGTGATTCTGTGAAGTCCTCTAAGATCATCTAGTCCAACCGTCCACCTGCCACTAGTATTGCTCACTAAACCATGTCCCTCAGTATCATGTCTACGTGTTTCCTGAACCCCTCCAGGAAGGGTGACTCCCCCACCTCCCTGGGCAGTCTGTCCCACTGCCCAACCACTCTTTCAGAGAAGTTTTTCCTAGATGAAGTTCTATTGGGTTTTACATTGGCTATCCCATGGCTGGTTGCCACAGATGTTTTTCAGGACTCACTTTTCATCCCCACCTGCCTGAGTAGACTTGAGCATTTGGGTGCCCCACATCAACAGATACACGTCTTCCTGGTAGTGTTCAAGACATCACCCAGGGCTCTGGGCAACCTGCCCTAGTACCAGATCTGGAGGTTGGTGGCCCTGCCTGTGGTAGGGGGGCTGGAACTCGATCATCCTGGGGGTCCCTTTCTACCCAAACTGCTATATGATTCTATTAAATGATTCTTTGAAGTTAGCAGCTAAATCTTGTGACTTGACAACAAGGATCCTATAGAGAGCTGGCGGCCTCTCCAGCAGGTTTGTGGGCACTCAGCCCTTTCAGGCTCTGTTTAGTCAGCATAAGGCACAAGGAATTTGAACACAAGCAGTGTTTTTTTTCCTTTTGTGGGCATACCTGGGATTGAGCTTGCCAGAGCAAGTGCTGAGGTTTCCTGGGGCACAGTGCTGAGATTGCACAGGATCATAACAGAAACTGGGGTCTCCCAGCCATGTATGGATGGGTTGGGAAGGCAGCAGAGTTTACCTGTCTTCAGGCTCCATTTCTGTTCTTTATAGCAGATGAGTGGATTTTAATGAAGGTTACACTCTCAGAAGCATCAAAATATCTGGAGGGAAAACCTTGTGATAGACAGCTGTAATGCAGGGAGCGGGACTGGGAAGGAGCATGCTCCCACTTAGCAGTGCGTGCCTGCAGGCAGGTATGGGCTGCTGGGGCAGAGACATCCCTGGGCAGCTGTGAGTCAGCCCAGCTCCTCCCACGGCATCTTCACTCATCATCATCTTCACTCAGGTGGGTATTTATAGCACGGGTAGGAGTGGGGAGAGAAATCAAAGAACAGCTTCCCATAACGACACATAAATCACTCCAAGAGTTCAGCTCTGGGGTGCTGCGTGACCTGCTTTAACGAGAAAGAATAAAAGCACCATTGTTATCAGTAATATATATTTTTTAAATATTATTTCGTCGGGCTGCTGTTTGAATTAGAACCATCGTTGGGCAGGGAGATTTTTTTCCATGCAGTTCTCCCAGCTTTCAGAGCTACCCCAGCAGGCTGCTAAGGACGTGATGCCTCACATGGGAGAAAACCTTTTCTCCAGCACAGCTCTGCTGAAAAACAATTCAGACAGTCTGCCCAGACCGCTGCTTGCCATCCGAGCTGTCGGGAGACCTCCAGGCCTTCCAACAAAACGGAACAGGAAAGCCAGGAGGGTGCTGTACCCAGCACGGGTGAGAAAATATTTACCACGCCCGAAGAAAGACGTAGCCAAGAGGTGGCTGCTTGTGTGTGCTGGCATCGTCCTCCTGCAGGTGCTAACTGAGGAGCCTGAGCAAGAGGGACTGGCAGGAGCAAAGGTTCCTAAGGAGCAGCTCTGCACGCTGCATGCACAGCTCAGGGCTGCACACCTCGGGGCTGCACGGCTCAGAGATGCAGAGAACCGCTCCAGAGAAGACAGAGCTGCTCCAGAGGCCCCGGCAATCATTCTCTCATCAGCTTACGGGCACCAACCTCTCATGGAAACCACAGATGTGCCACGACAAGCTGGGAGACAGCTGCACGCCTTCTGCAGGCAGTGCCTGGCTGGTTTATCCCATGCAGAGCACTGAGCTGCAGGGAGGATGCCTGCTCCTGCTCCTGCCCATCGCTGCTGCAGCGCTGCCAGCTGCACTGTGAACTGCTGCACTCCTCCGAGGGGACACGAGGACTCTGGATGGTGACACGGGGCTGCTGGTGGCCACGGAGGCACTGAAGGCAGCCCAGGGCTGCAGTGAGGACTGTGCACATTTCAATGCTGATCCAAGCTGGGAGTTGGACTCAATGATCCTTATGGCTCCCTTCCAACTCGGGATATGCCATCATTGATTTTGTGATCTGTGACAGTGATTTGAGATCGCGTTGCCATGAACTGTAACAAAAGGCTGTGGGCACAGCCCTGCGTCGGGTTTGTACTGCATAACCTTCCTGTGCCTGCTGTGTAACCCCTTTCTGTGCCTCTGTTTGCATGCTATAGTGTGCTGTCAGCTCTCACAGATCACAGCTCAGCTCAAGGAGCTACGAGAGCACAAAATGTGACCTTTTTTCTCCTCTGTAGGAATAAAGCTGCTGGGATCAGACTTCCACAGTGTGCATCAACCGAAACTCCTGAGCTAAGGTTTGCTGTCCTGTTGTGTGCCCAGATCTGCTGGTTGTCCTGGGGAAATAAAACCACCCAACCAGCAAGAATGGAGGGGGTGGGGGGGAGTTGGAGCCACAGTGGTGCTGAGGCACAGACTTGCTGGTGCCAGCAGAGGGAGAGAAGTTCATGGGCCTGGGTCACAAGAGCTGCAGCACCGGGGTGAGATGGCTTGGGAGAGAGCTAGGCCATCACAAAAGCAAACCAAGGGAGGTGATGGAAAAGAGCTGTTAGAAGGGGAAGTTGAGCCAGAGGTCACCAGAGGGCATTTATAACTTCTACTGTTTCCACGTTTATTATGGGAATGTAGAATGCTTTGTGGCTCTGAAGTGTGAAATATGGCATCACAGGCTGGTCCAGGGCATCATGACCTGTGAATGTGAAGGCATCTGGCTCTGCACAGCAGGGTGCAGCTCAGGGTGGGGCTGCTGCCTCCCAGACATGGACAGGTTCCTTGCATTAGGAATAAAGACATCAGGCTCAGGATCTGCTCCCTGTCCAGCTATAGGGCCCACTGCAGAGAGATTCCTTGCTGGAAATACCAGGCCCAGGACTTTCAGTGGATATGGTTCTGTGTCTCCTGGGTTATCACTCATCCCCTGGGGCTAGGGTACAGCTCCCTTAATTATACATCTCCAAGTCTGAGTAAATAAAGGCTGGGTTTCCCCAGCCATGCACTCTGCAAGCCTGTCCTGGAGCCCAGGCACAGGGAGAGGTCCCCTGGACACCTTCCCCAAGCCATGGTCCATGCTCCAGCCATACATGTATTGCATGTCAGGGCTTCTCTTATGAGGGTCAGTCCCGAAAGGCCACAGTATGGCTTTGCAGCCCCAGCTTTGCCCCCTGGGGCCTCCATCCCCAAATCCCAGCCTGCTAAACAGCTTCCATGTTTTGCTGCTTTGCACAAGGCTGTATCCAGATGGACTTCCCCAGGCACGGAAAGTCCACCAACTCCTTGGTCAATTTCTTCCAATTGCTTGGGATTTAATTAGTCTAATTTCCATGACAGACAGCTGGTGTGACTCACCTGTCTCAGAAACCAACAGCAACTGGTTCCTTAAGCTCTGATAAGAACAGAATTCAAATGTTTTTGTAATGACCGCACGTGACCCAGGAGTGGAAGGAAGCTGGATTGCACACACAGCATTGCAGAAGAGGTGTGGAAAAGCCCAGAGGGGCACTGCAGGCCGAAACACCAAAACAGAGGAGATAAGCATGCTGCAGCTCACAGCAACTACAAGGAGACCTGCTTACCTCAAAACAAAGCAGCTGAATCACCGACAGGATTCAGTTCCTTCATTTGTACTGAAAAAAATGAGCCATCAGTTGGTGTGCAGCCAGGGAGCTGCGTGGGGTGGGGGGCAGTGGGGCACGGTGTCAGTGAGGGTGGGCTGGGATCAGCCCCTCATCCTTTGGGACACGCAGGGGAAGACGTGCGATCACAGGGAACGACCGAGTGTGGAGTTTTGCAAAATCTTGCCATTCTAACGGCTGCTGGAAATGAAAAGGTGGTTCAGCAGTGGTGGGGGTGGGGTGCAGGGCTCGCAGAGCTCGGTGTAAACGCGGTGAGCCCTCACGAGAGGGCAGCAGAGACAGAACCTCAGCAGCATTCCCAAGGCAGCGCCCTGCTGCGTGCCGGACACGCGGATACCGAAGTGCAGCCGCAGGAGATGCTGAGGATGCGTTCAGTGCCTTGTGACAGCTGGCTTGGTGGGAATCCGAATGTGTGCGTGGATGTGACCCAGCAAAATGGAGACAGGGAGCTCTTAAATACGACATCCCCATCGCCAGGCCTTACGTGCAGCGTGTTCCCTCATTCCGCACGGGTGGAGAGCTGGGATGTGTGGCAATGCAGATGTAACAGAGGCCACCTTCAGCCAACTTCCAGGCCAACCATCAGCAGCCTAGCCCTGGGCAACCACTGTAAATTCATTGCAGGGCTGGTGACTTGAATGAGCTAAATACAACCAGAATGTTACATGCTTGGTCTGCTGTGCAAAGCCTAGCATCCCACGTCGTGACCCCCAGATCCATCTGTGATAAGGACAGGGCCCATCCTGGCCGAGGGTTGAAGGATGCTGCCAGGAGTGCACATCCCTGCTGCACAGCCCTGCTGTAGCAGCTCCCAGGCGTGCACACCACCGTGGCTGTTTAGAGCTACAAGCACCAGCTCCAGATGAGTTTGCAGGGGGTGGGACAGCCTGCAGGATGGACTGCAGGGGATGTGTGGTACTGTGGAGGGATGACGTGGCTGTGCGCAGTCTCAGAGCAGCGCATCCAGGCAGGCTCTGTATGTGGGGCACGCCAGGACACAGTCCTGTGTTTGCATTCCTAGCCTTGTGCAGGGCTTGCGACTTCTGGGAGCTGCTTTTTTTTTGCAGGAGAGCCCCCTGCAGCCCAGCTCTGTGGCCTTCTTGGTCCACACAACATTTCCAGTCCTTCTTCTACCCCTCCTTCCTCCAAACTCTCTCCTTTCCCAGGGCTCTTTGAGCCACCTCAGCTCTCCTCCTGCTGCCCTGGACATCCCCAGTCCCACTGGCACGGGGACCTTTGCTCCAGCATGCCTCCCTGCTGGTAAAATCTGCTGGCCTTTAAAGCAAACTGCATTCAGATGTGCACTGGGGGCAGCTCCTGGGACATTCCTGCCCTGTGGCCTTGCCTGGGAGTGTGGCACATGTGCTATCCCAACCCAGTCTGACATTATGCATGATAACGTTCCCATGCCCAGCAGCATTTATTTTAGTGCTACAGATACATCCTGTGGGACCAGGCACACTGTGAGACACAGCACTCCAAAAATGCTCCAGGAGGGCTTTGCCTGCCCCATGTCCCCAACCCCTGGTGTGCCCCTGCCCCCATGCCCAACCTGAGTGGGCACAGCGGCTCATCCCCCAGTGGCTCAGTATTTTTTCCCAATGGAGAATGCTAGCAGGGACACACTCTCTGGCACTAAGAGGAGCTGCATGGCAGCTTTTTCATTCTGCCCAAGGCTGGGGCACGAGGGGTAGCGATGCTGGTGCATGCAGAGGCGTGCCACAGGAATTATAAACACAGCTGCTTTCATTAGACACATTATTCACCCTCTGGCTCGCTCTAATCCAGCCTGTCAGACTGATGATGTCTCAGGAGCGCAGTGGAGAAAATATTAACACGCCTTTTTGTAGCTGGGTTGCACAGCCTCAGCACAGCACTGGATGCTGTGATGAGCAGGGGAACCTGATGAATCTGCTGCAAATACGACTGTGAGAGAGGACAAAAGTAAAGGGAAGTGACGAATAATCAGAAAAGCAATGGACACCTCTGGGTCCGTGCCTCTGCTTGCGTTAAAGAGCCAACCTGCAGCGAAGGGACTGGGAACGGATGGAAGGACGTGTTCCCTCAGCACAAAAATAGTGACAGTGCTTTATGTAAGATGGAATTTGGGGTGCTGACCCTCGCGCAGTGTTTCCTTCAAACCTGGCTGAGGAAGGAGGCTGTGGGGGCAGCAGGGGTTGGTGCTGACAGCAGCTGGGGACACAGAGGTGAGCAGAGGTAGCGTTGGTTGCGGAGCAGTGGCCATAGAATCATAGACTGATTTGGGTCGGAAGGAACAACGGAGGGACTCTGAGGTACGTGTGAGGGTGTGAGGACATGGGGTACCTGCAGTAACGTGGGACAAGGCAGGGCTGTGAGGTGCAGCACGGGGACACAGCCGGGCCCTGTGATACACGGGGCACCAGGGAGCCTTTCTTTGTCAGGGAGATGCTCCACTCCCTTACCCATCTCTGCGGCTCTGTGCTGGGCTCTCTCAATAAATTCCCTGTCCTTCTTGAACTGAGGGGCCCAGAATTGGACACAATATTCCAGATACGCTCTCACCAGGGCAGAGTAGAGGGAGAGGAGAACCTCTCTCGCCCTTCCAACACACAGGATGCCATTGGCCTTCTTGGCCACAAGGGCACAGTGCTGGCTCCGGGTCATCCTTCTGTCAGCATCCCCAGCTCCGTTTCCCCCACGCTGCTCTCCAGCAGCTCAGTCCCCAGCCTATGCTGGTACCTGGGGCTTTCCTCGCCCAGATACAAGACTCACAGAACCACAGAATGGCCTGGGTTGGAAGGGACCTCAAGAATCATGACTCTCTTCAACTCCCCTGCCACATGCAGGGCCACCAACCTCCACATTTCATACCAGCCCAGGCTGCTCAGGGCCCCATCCAACCTGGCCTTGAACACCTCCAGGGATGGACGGGGCATCCACAGCCTCTCTGGGCAGCTGTTCCAGCACCTCACCACTCTCTCTGTCAAGAACTTCCCCCTGACATCCAACCTCAATCTTCCCTCCCTCAACTTCAAACCATTTCCCCTTGTCCTGCTGTTATCTACCCTTTCCAAGAGTTGATTCCCCTCCTGTTTGTAGGCTCCCTTTAGGTGCTGAAAGGCTGCAATGAGGTCACCCTGCAGCCTTCTTTTCTCCAGGCTGAACAAGCCCAGCTCCCTCAGCCTGTTTTTGTAGAGGAGGTGCTGCAGTCCCCTGATCATCTTTGTGGCTCCTCTGGACCCTCTCCAACAGCTCCCTGTCCTTCTTGTACTGGGGGCTCCACACTTGGACACAGTACTGCAGATGGGGCCTCACAAGAGCAGAGTAGAGAGGGACAATCACCTCCCTGTCCCTGCTGGCCACCCCTCTTCTGATGGAGCCCAGGATACCATTTGCCTTCCGAGCCACAAGAGCACACTGCTGGCTCATGTTCAGTTTTTCATCCATCAGGACCCCCAGGTCCTTCTCCGCAGGGCTGCTCTCAAGGATCGCTCCTTGCAGTCTGTGAGTCTTCCAGACTCCACATTGCCCTTCTTCTATTTCACTCAATTTCTCCCCGCCCAACTCTCCAACCCGTCCACGTCCCATCGGATGGCAGCACAGCCACGACCCCGAGGACGCGGCTCCGAGCGTCACCCGGACAGCAGGACCGCGAGGCGCAGGGGACGCACAGACACGCGGCAGGGCCGCACGGCGCCTCGGCCGGGATCCCCGCCGGCCGGCAGCTGTCGCTTTAAGAGCTGCGAGGCCGCCGCCCCCGCCCGCCCGGCCCGGCAGGGGCCGTGATGCAGCGCGTCCGCCCGCCCGCCGCTGCCGCTTCGGCTCCCAGGTAAGCGCCGCCGCCGCCGCCGCGCTCGGCCCCACCCCGCACCGCCACCACCGGGGGAGGCGCTGCCCGGGGCGGCCGCTCCGCCCCTCCCGTCCCATCCCGTCCCGGCGCTGCAGGGCGGGGTGCGGGGCCGGTTCCGCCGCGGGCCTTTGGCGGGCCGTGGGAGCTCGGAGGATCCCGGGTGCCGTGCGGGGGGTGCTGAGGCTGCGGCGTTGTTAACCCTCACCTCCCTGAGCGGCTTTTTCCTCACCGAGGTGCTGCGGGGCGCTGGTTTCATTAGCGTGCTTCTTTCTTTTAACTTTTTGTTTTGCTTCTCTTTAGGAAAGAGGATTCGAGTTTTCTTTTTCTTTCTCTCTTTTTTTTTCTCTTTCTCTCTTTTTTTTTTCTCTTTCTCTCTTTTTTTTTCTCTTTCTCTCTTTTTTTTTCTCTTTCTCTCTTTTTTTTTCTCTTTCTCTCTTTTTTTTTCTCTTTCTCTCTTTTTTTTTCTCTTTCTCTCTTTTTTTTTCTCTTTCTCTTTTTTTTTCTCTTTCTCTCTTTTTTTTTTTCTCTTTCTTTTTTTTCTCTCTCTCTTTTTTTTTTCTCTTTCTCTCTTTTTTCTTTCTCTTTCTCTTTCTTTTTTTTTCTCTTTTTTTTCTCTTTCTTTTTTTTCTCTTTTTTTTCTCTTTCTTTTTTTTTCTTTTTTTTTTCTCTTTCTTTTTTTTTTTCTTTCTTTTTTTTTTTTTTTTTCTCTTTCTCTCTCTTTTTTTTTTTCTCTTTCTCTTTTTCTCCCTTTTCCTTTTCCTTGTAGTAGTTTTCTGTGGGAAAGCTCTGCTTTTGTTTGGCTCCCACTGTCTGATGCTCGGTGTGAATTTGCTGCATTGGCTGCCCATAACTCCGTGCCCAGCCTTTATTCCCCTGGCAGATCTGAGCCCCTCCAGCCTGGGGGGGACACTGTGGGTACGGATAAAACAGGAGTGCCTGTGGCTGCAGCCTGTTGGCTTCTGCATTGGAATCCTTTAAACCTGAAGGGAAAGGGAAAGAAAATTCTGGGCTCTTTGCTGGAGGGCCCAGAAAGGGAAAAGTGTGTTGTACCAAGAGGTTTGTTTTCACTGCTTCCTGTATTTCTCTGAGGCTGAAAAATACAATGCTTTGAAATGCTTCAGTGTCAAATGCTGAGCTCTTCCCTTTTAACGGAATCTGTTGGAAAAAGAGAGGAAAAAGCTCTGACCAACAGAGCAGTGCTGCCCACGGGGCTGATGTGTGTGCAGTGCAGGAACGGCAGCTCTGCAGAGCCAGCAGCGATGCTCCTGTGGGTTGTTCTTCCTGCCCTGCACTTGGTTTGTAGCCCTGGCCATGGGGAAGCTTCGAGCACAGGTTTGTGGTGAGAGAGAGATCCAAAAAGAGCAGAACGGGGCGTGATTGAGAGCTGTGATTTTGCTGAGAAGCAGGATGCTCCAAGTGTGGGGCTGGCAGGTGAGGTTCGGGTTGTTCCTTGGATTGTCGTAAGTGGCTGTTTGTGTCCTCCGGTCCTCAACAACCGCTGTGGAGGGAATGGCAGAAAGTCTCTTGGCTTCCCAGAGATGGGCAGCTCTCACCTGGAGTTCATGGGTGAAATGGGACCTGGTGGGGTGATCTCTGCTCCTGCAGCTCTGCACCGCCTGCTGCTTTTCTCCTCCTCGAGTAACTTGGTAGTGGCTGAAGCACTCAAGAAGCGTTTGGAGCCTTGAGCTCCTTCAGGTGGGAAAGCAGTGCAGAGAGCTGCGTGTCTGGTGATGTGCTCAGGGAATGGTGCAGCTGAGCCACACTGTGCTCAGAAACTCTCACCGTGGATGCTCTGAGCTGCTCTGAGAGCTGAGCATGAGGGGCATGGGAGGAGAGGTTTGGGTACCCAGGAAGAGGCAAGAATGATGCAAAAGATCTGACTTAAAGCATTTAATGCTCAGCAGCACTGAGCATGCACACACCAGCAGGATCAGCTCAGGTTCTGTGTGAGCCCTGTGGTGGAACTGGCTGCTTTGTTCTCTTCTCCAAGTTCTGCCATCCCCTTGGGCTCTCTGTATGTGTTTGCCAAACATGTCCTGTGCTGCTCATAAGCTCCAGCTGTTTCTGCAGGTTCCCAGTTACTGCGTGGTTGCTCTTACTGTGTTTCTTTGAATGGCTATAAGCTGATTTCTCAAAAGGAGTCGGAACCTGAGCCGAAAAGTCGCATTTTCTTCTTTCCCTTGTGATTTGCTTGAGAAGCTGCACCGTGGGATATAGCAGCTGAGCTTGTGGTTGTCTCCTCTTCCCCTCTCCTGCCTTGAGTTGACAGAGAGCTGGTTTTGCAGGGACCTGGGCATCTGTGCTCCACCTGAGTGATGTACTTTGCCTTTAGTGGTTGATGGACGTTTGGGGTGGTGTTTGCTCTTAATCCTATAAATTTAGGAACTTGGCTGAGGTGTAGAAAGCTTGAAGGAAGCTTTTTCTCTCGTGATGCTTTATGTAACCAGAACGTTTGCACTCAAACAGAGCTATGGGTCTTCTTAAAAACCACGGGGCAAAAAGCTTCTTTAGGGCAGTCCTTCAAATCTGTGTGAGGTTGAGTCACGCTTGGAGCCAAAGGTGCCATCACTGACCAAAGGGTTGCACTGTGGCTCTGCCCTCCTGCAGCGTGCAGAGCAAAGCCTCAGTGGTTCTCATGTGGGTTAGGATCAGGGTGGTTCTCGTGGTTGAAGTGTAATCCTGCTGGGAGTTAGCAAGTAGCTTTGGTGAAGATAAATGGAGAGAGAGCCCAGTGTGCTTACCTTGATGCCTTGCATTTATGGAAGTGAATGCACGTTGCCTTTCCACTCTAATCTTTGCTTCCTTCTGCTTGTTTCGTAACAGTTACTTTTGCAAGTTGAACTGCAAATAGGTGCTGGAAGTAGTGAATAATCACTTCCCTTGGAATAATCCTGCACTGAGCAGAGCCAAGGATTCCTCATGATCTCTTGCTAGAGACAAGCTGACTTTTTTTTCCCCTTCCTGTATGCTCTGTTGAACACTGGAGAGTGATTTCTATCCAAGAATTTAAAAGAAAACCTTCCGAAGTCCTAATGGCCAACGAAGGGCAGCATGGAAAGGGCTGCCTGGGGGCTGCTGCTGGGAGCAGCTGATGCAGGGTGGGACAGCAGTGGTGGAAGTGATGGATGTCAGATTGCAGCTCTGAGTTTGTGCTCTGTGGTGCTGATGTGGTGCCACTGCAGTGCTGCTTCAGGAACACAGTGCAGCTGGCCCAGCAGGGACCAAGCAGGAGTGAAAGGTGGGAATCAGCTGCTGTGCTGCTTCTCCCACTTGTTGTACTTCTCACGTTTCCCCTTCCAAGGGCTTCACCAAAACAAAAACCTCGTGGGGATGTAGCACAGGAAGGAGCGTGGAGTTCATGGATGTTCCTGGAGCTTCATTGCAAGTGTAGGTAGAGTTGTTCTGCATCACTTCAAACAGCTTCAGGGTGAAGACTGCTTTCTAGAGACCTTGTTGTTCTCTCACTTCTCTGCAGAACTCCTCTTTTCCTTGGGAGGATTTGTGTGATGACTGTGGGGAGATGCTCATATGCAGGTCCAGAACCCAGAAGCACAGAAAACACATCCATGTTACTGCTATTCCCTCTTTAATGGATTTCTTTTCCGGATGATGTTCAACTTGCAGCTCTGAGGTTTCTTCTGTGCTCTACCAGCGCTTGCTTAAAATGAGAGTTTGCACAGATCCATGAGTGCATCCTGCAGAGCAGCAGAATGTGATGCTGCAGTTAGGTGCTGGCAGGCTGTCTCACTGCCTGCAATTGTGTGGGAGGAAAAATGGCTGCCTGGTTGTGTGACCCCAGTGGGGAGAAGAGCAGCTGGGGTTTAACAAACTGGTTAGAACTGTGTAGGCCCCCCAAATTCTCCCGAGACATCTCTGCTTTCCTAGAAGCTTCCTTTAACAAGCTGATTTCTCAGGCTGATTGCTTGCAGATGAGATCATGCAGTGTGTTTTGCAGGGAAAGAATCTGAACTTAGACTGGTGAGCCAGAAAGTTTTAACACACAAGTCACATGCCCAGCGTCCTCATGGCACATACAAAACACCAGAGACTGTGAAAGCATCCATCTCAGGGCAGCTTTGTGCTCCAAAAAGAGCTTTGTGAATACACAGCATGCCAAGGGATGCTCTTGAGCGCCGGGTCCTGTTGCTCAGACAGCAGCAGGAGAGAGCAAGGAAGTATTTCATCTTTCCTCAGCTCTGTTTCTCTCTTTAGTGCGTGTGGTGCTGGGATAAGCCCAAGCAAGGGAAGGCTCTCATCTGCCTTAATTCCACAGACGCTTTTCTGCTGGCATCGGCAAAGGAATTTGTGTAGGATTGATGGTATTTTTGCTGCTAATGCATCAGAACTTACTCAACAGTGAAAACTTAATGGCAGTGTTCTGCTGCGGAGGATCCCACAGACCTCTGGCCCTCGCAGAAGGGATGCTGTTTTCCATTTCTCTTGACGGCAGCTGGGCTGAAGGTGTCCTTCATAGAAAAGCCTTTTCTTCCAAAATCATCACAGCCATAGTTGAAGAATGTTGTGACTCCTGCAAAGCTGTCGCAAGGTGATGGTGGGTGTGTGCTGCCAGCAGATGGGAATAAGCTGAGTTTGGATGCCGGCAGCTTTAAGGACAAGCTGTTCTCTCAGGCAAGGTGGGAACGCACCTCTCTGATCCCAGGGCCTCTCTGGGCCTGACATGATTTCTTCTTCCAAATCAAGGAATTACTTATACAAAACCCTTTGATTTTTGGGAGGGTGTTACTGATATTGGTGATGGAAACAGGAGATGAGGGGAGCCACTCTTGTTCTAAAAAGGAAAAAAGGGAGTTAGGCTGTTGTAGCAGAAATGCTGAGTCAGGGCCTGAAGCAGAGATTGAGCACCTGGTGGGAAGGCAGCGCCAACCCAGGGGAGCTCAGCTGCATGCAGTGCACCTGAATGACTGGAAGGAGTGGAGCCAGGATCCATCCTTTCCCAGACCTCATTTAAGGGTTGGTGGAGGTGAGGACATCTCTGGCTGCAGATCCCTGCCTACCTGAGGCCTTACAAAGATAAGCAGCTCTTTTCCTTCATTTTTGCATCTGCAGCTGCTGCATTTGGGCTCGTTCTCATTTGCTGTAGTCGAAGACTTTGCCACCCTGCTGTTATCATCCCATTATAGCATTACACCTATGCAGGGAAACTTTCAGTCCTAAACCTGGGATCTGCCCGTGTGTTGCTCCCAAATGGGATCCTGCAGGTTGGTGCCCAGGCTGGCTGCTCTCCTGGGGCTGGCTGGAGGTGGTGGTCTCTGCCCCGAGCAGCGCTGCCTACACCTTGTTGTGTCTGTGGAGCTCCTAAAGCTGCAGCCCTCTCAGAGCTAATGCTCACAGAATGCGTGAGCAATGCATTAAACTGGGTGGAGTTGTACCAGAATTTGGACTTGGGCCTGTCTGCTCCTCGTGCAGCAGCTCTCTGGGTGTTTGCCTGGACGAGCTCCTGGCGCAGATGATGCTCTCCTGACCTGAGCTGACTTTCCTCTCTTGGTGCTTGGGTACCGTGCCCAAATCTGACAGTAATGCTGTGCAGCACAGAGCTCCAGGTGTTGGGTGAACCTGAAATGAGTCCATTGCTGTCAGGGGATGACAGGGTGGTGGTGGTGGCTTCGTACCATGGGGGATGGAGGAGAGGGTGAGAAGACAAGGAGAGGGAGGGATGAAGTCAACCGTTGTGCTCCTTCCCCAGGACTGTCGTACGTTCTGAGCCTGCCAGCTGCAATTTGGAAGGCAGAAGAATAGGGTGGGGTATTTTCTTCCAACCAGATGAATTGACGCAGTGAAAATGAAAAGCTAGTTGAGTTTCTCTGGGAATAGCATTTAAGGTGCAAAAACATCCCACCCATCAGTAATGGAGAGCTGCAGGAGAGTGCGAATACAGAGACAGAGCTCGCAGAGCACAATGGCTTTTCAGCTTTCCTTTTGCTTGAAGGATGGGAACCTGGGCATGTTCTGCTGCCAGTATCGTTTGGTAGTGGTTGCAGTCCTTTGTGTTGCTTCTTACTGAGAGTTAAACTCACCAAACTTCAGGTTTCATCATCCGTGTTGTTGCTGTGTTATTTCACTTGAGCTTGTTTGTTTACACACACACAAACTGTAGCAGAAATAGCTGGAGTATAGACATTCTCTAAATGTCAGCCTGTAGTGAGTGCCTTCCAGTGAGCTCAGGGCTGTTCCCCAGTTCCTGACAAGCTGTCACACTTCCATGCATGGTAACGTGAGCTTCCAGGAATGCTGCTTTCATTTCTTTGTTTGCAGTGGGGCTGAGCTAGGGGTGCGTGTGAGAATATGTGTGGTGTGAGCCTGCAGTGCCATGTTATTGTTTGGGATGAGGTGTTGGCCGTGTGTGCTGTGATTCAGCTGTGGGAGAGAGCAGCAGCAGCGCCAGCCATGCAGCAAGCTGCTCTGCTGGATGTGGGTCCCAATGCTGTAAGCTCATCCCATGCACTTTGTTCTGGAGAGCGTGTGTTTTACGTTTCTCTGGACTGTGATGGATATCATTCAAATATCCCTCCTCTTCCCATCACTTTGATGCCATCTATCTGTACAGCTAGCAGCAATCTTCTGTTTTCTTCCATGTTTTGGAACAGTGCAGGCAGGGCCTCGTGCAGACGTGCTCCTTCACCCGAGGACTGATTCTCTGTGATTAGCAGTGGCGTTTTTTGACCTCATCCCAATGCTGGAAGGACAATGAATAGCAGCAGTACTTCTGAGACGTCCCCGGAGCACGAACTGAGTGGGAAAGGATTTCTTTCAAAATTGCTGCAAGCTTCTTGAGAGCTGCTGGCTGCCTGGCTTTTCGCTTGGAAGTCTTGTAAGCTTTTGTGTTTGAGTACATAGCTGAAGTTAATTGCCAAGAAGAAATCTCTTATGGAGGGTGCTAATTCCTGTAAGGACGGGCTGACGCAGTGTGCTGACCCTGCCTGAGACCTCTGCAGTGCATCACAGCACGGAAACTGGTGTGCCAGTATCCCTGCCAGCACACAAATAGCCCTTGTGTCGTCCTCATCAACCAAGCTTTAGCACAACCTGCAAAGATCTCTTCGGAGAAACTCAGTGTGAGTCTTTCCTGCAAGTGTTGGCAACAATTCTGCATCATCTCTGTCTCTGTCACAGAAATGTGGGAACGCTGGTTGGAGGGGGCATCTGGAGGTCTTCAGCCCAACCTCCTGCTCGAGGTGGGACCATCTCCAGCATGTGATTGTCTCAGCCATGGCTGTGACTGGTTGAGACTTGAAAATGCATGGGCAGGGCTCAGGGTGCTGTGCCGGATCAGCTTTTGTTTGCTTTTCCTTGAGCTGCACCTACTGCACCGCCCTAAGTGTGGGTTTAGGTTTGGATTACCTCATCCTGCAGGTTTCAAAACATTTCAGTGAACTGTTAGGAAATGTCCCAGTAGGGCTAATAGTGTGTAATGGGTCTGAATCCTTCTGTCTTTTCAGCGCTAGCATGGGAAATATGAGCTGATCCAAGTGCTGTTTCTACTGAGTCCTGTGTGAGGTGGTTTCCTCGTGTTTGCACGGGCTATTGCAGATGCAGCAGCGCTTGCAGGACACGTCCCATTGCTCAGATGAGCATGAGGGTGTTTTCTATGCAGCATCAGTTATGGGATGTGCCCAGATGGGATGAAGGCTTGGCACAGATGGCACTGTGACCATTCCCTGCCCTGGGGCCACATGTGGGATACGCGTGGGCCAGCTGTGAACCCAGGCTGAGGCCACCCATACACAAGGCATGTTGTTGCCTTTCATCTGCCCTTCCCAGCCCCTCGCAGTGGGAGGGGAGTGTTTTCTCCAGAGTCCACGTTCTGTTCAGAAAAACACGGGGTCACGAGTCGAGCCTGCCTGCTGGAGCACCCATCTGGGCACCCACTGCGTCCTGGTGCTAATGAGAGCAGGATGGCTCTCAACATCTGAGAAATAAGCTTGCCTCCTGAAATGCCACGAACTTCAGAGAGGCGATGATGGGCAGGCAGTGAGGCCAGAGCAGGGGCCTCCAGTGTCATCTGGGCTGGGCTGCTTTCTTTGCACAAAGCTGGGGATTGCAACATCCCTGCGCTGCCTTGGGCTGGGATGCCTTGTTCTGAAGGGGATGGGTGCTGGGGTGAAAACATCCTGAGCCTCTGCTGCTGAGCTGAAATGGGACCACGGCCTGCCTCTGCCATCCTCTTGTTGTGGGGAGGCCTGAAACAGCCTATGTGCTCACAGCATTAAAATGAGAGCTCTGCGAGCTGCTGGGGTCACCACGCTGTCCTCTGCTGTGCACTGGCTGGGGCTGTGTGTGGTGGTCCTGTTTGAGCGTTGTAGTGCTGTGCATGGTTTCAATCTCTGCCTTATGCCATGTGGTGAGACCCACTTGGTGTCTCAGCTCTTCTAAGCTGCTCGCTGAAAGCCTTCCCAGGCCTTTTGCTCACATACCAGGCAGTGAAAAGGGCTGGGAGCACTGGCTCCTGTGACCTCCTGTGGTCTGAAGGCGGTGGTCCTTGCTGAGGAATTGCAGCAATGCGGCCACTGCTGTTGTCAGCTGCTGTCTGCGTGCTGGCTTGAGCCACAAGTGCAGAGGGCAGGTTTGGGGTCATGTGGCCGGAGGGTCCTGGAACAACAGCTACAAACACATCAGCAAGAGGCTGGCTTTGCCTGACAGCTCTTGTTCTGACCTGCCTTCTGTACACCAGGAAGTGCTACAGGGTCTGTGCTGGAAGAGCAGTAATGACGGTGCTGCCTGGAGCTGCGCACAGCCCCTCCAGTTCTGCAGGCTCCATGTTCCCTGCAGGGAAAAGCATCCCACGTGCTGCTGCTCTTTGCTGAGGCTTAATCTGTGCTTGTGGTTTTCTGGGCCTCTCTGCTTGTCTTTTCTGGGGAAAAAGTCTCCAGTGAAGGCAGCTTGTTAGCTGTTCTAGGTCTGGAATACACGCTCAAATGTTGGTCTTCCTGGTGCAACCTGCACAACAGAGATTCACGTGAGGTGACCTCTGGGGGAGAGCAGCAGACGTAGAGCAGTGTTGCTGTAGGTGAGGTAGGGCTTGGCTTGGGAGCTGTGCAGCTTCACCATCATCTCTCCCTGCGCTTTCCTTCTTGCTCCAAACTCACTGCAGAGCTGGAGGGCAGAAAGAGCAGCGTGCTGCAACAGGGAAGAACGTGTGTGAACATTGCTCGGAGTTGTGCTGTGGGATGCTGGAGGGCACGTGGCCCACTGTGCAAGGCTGGAGATGTCCCACTTGGGCAGGTCCCGTGTCCAGGGATAGGGAGGAATGGCTGATTGCAGATAATGTTTTTCTGTGCTCCTTTCTGACAGTTCAGCTGGCGCGGATGGCCAAGGGAAAGTGTTTACAAACGTCTGTGCTGAGCACTGCGGTATGCCAGGAGTTTACTCTTCGTCTGGGTGACGTCTTTGCTGGGCCTTTGTCAGTACAACTACAGCTAAGCTGATCTCGCTCTCCTTGTTCTGACCTGCAGGTGTAAGTCTGCACAATTTGCCTTCTCTCTGCTCTCATTCCCATCTTTGAGACAGCCCAAAACGTAACAGCTGAGGAATGTGCTTACAAACAGAGCAAACAGAAGGCTGCTAGGTGCTGCTGGTTGAAACTGAACTGATAGCATTACAGCTCCGAGTGAGAGAGGTTTGGGGATTGGAAGGAGGAGTCCCTCCTTCACTCACTCCCTTTCCAGCCATTCTTTTCCCTGGGTGCCAAAGTGGTACTGAGTCCTCGTCTGCTCCATGTCGCAGCAGAGACCATGATCTGAGAATGAGCCTTTAAGTGCTTCCCTCCAATCCCTATTGTCTTCTGTGCTGTTTGGGACCACATGGGGCTGAGTATGGCAAGAGTCTGTCCCAGGTCAGGCATCTGCATGTCACCACGTGCACTGCCTTGTCCTGCCATGGAGCTGTGTTACACCTCTGGGCAGCGTGTCATCTATCACTGTGCTCTGACAGTGTTTTTGGAGGGTGTCTCGCACACCTCCCACTTTCCCTCCCTGCTGTGCCAAGTTCTGCTCTGCCTCCCTCCCTTCCCAGGTGCATGGCTGGAGGCAGTGTGTGCTGTGCTGAAGGCTGATAGCAGCAGAGTGTGGCTGAGCACCCCTGGGGGCTGGGCATGGGCTGTGAGCAGAGCGCTTGTGCAACAGGCTCCTGCACTGCACCAGAAGGGCCTGGAGAGGTGAAGGGGGGGGGGGGAGCTGGCTTCCATTGCCTCTCCCTGAAAGAATAAATGGCGTTAATGCAGCAGGTCCAACCTCTGTGGTGGGACTGTCCCTGCTGTGCAGCCCCCTCATCCCTGCTCAGCCAGAGATGCTCTTCTGGCCTTCATTTCTGCAATGTGATTGTGTGGCTTTTCTTTCTTGGGAGCTTTGTGCACCATGAAAAGGGATCTGCTGGGTTATTCAACACTGTCAGTCTGTCTTCAGCTGCTTATTAAGTTGCTTTTCCTTTAGCACCAGTGTCCTTTCACTCACTTCTCCTGGTGCCACCTGATGGTGCAGCAGCCAAGGAAGCTTCCTGATTTCAGTGCACAGTGCTCCAGTTCACCAGCCATGAATTTCAAATCTCTGCTTTGTTGCTTGGACTCCCCAAAGTATTGATGTTATTTTTGAACACCAGAAGCAAAAGCTGCTTTTAAGCCTGCTGAAACATGCCCAAGTTGTAAATAATTAACAGCCCTTTCAAAGCATTATTTTTTTTATTATTATCTTGAGAGCGCTTTTTATCTCTTCTGATAATGTTCTGAAATGTTTCTGGGTTGCAGGGTACCACATGGGCACCTCCAAAGCAGCCAAATTGCACCGCAGTAGAATAAACGAGTTGGTGTCTAAACTTGTGTGTGGAATGTAAGTATGTGCTGTTGGGTCTTCATCTGCTCATTGGTCTGATCCTTGCTGAAGCCAAACGCAAAACGTTGGAGGCCTGGCCTGCACTGGTTCTGCTTCCTTGCAGTTGGAAACCTGCTCGTGCTGCAGAAAACTCTGCAAAACCAAAACAGGGTCTGTTGATGTTATTTCTAGTCCTTTGAGAAAGATGACTTACCGGTCACATGTGCTGTATGAGGTCATTAGGAAGCCTCTCAAATACACAATTTGAGAACAGATGATGCCATGGCAGAAGTATGCTCCCTCTGCGATGCGAGATGCAGAGCTCGCCGAAATGCCTGAGTTTCTAATAGCTTTGAGTGGGATCTGTTATCGTGCATATTTGGGCTCGTTCCAGTGGAAAAAAGCACTGTTTTCTGCTTTGCTCTACGCCTAGGATTGATTAGCGAATGCACACGGTGGAATAAAGTTACATTTCAGAGGGCATCCAGCAGAGAGGCTGTTGCTGTGCTGGAGGCAGTGAGTCCAAGTGCCAGCTCAGCAGATTTCTTAGCAGTGCTTTGTGCTCCGCGGCACCGGCTGTCCGCTGGGAAGGCAGTGCTGCACATTGCTGGGTCCTTGCTCCTCCCAGTCATGCGGGGGTTTGCCAGACTGTTAGTGTTGCTTCTGTGATGGGTGTCTGCTTTGTGATGCTGCTATTGGGGTCTGTCCTGGATTGCTTGTTCTGGATTCCCAGAGCTGCCTTCTGCTGCTCACTGCTGTCAGTCATCCAGCAGGGATTCTGTTGGTCCCAGCTTGGTCCACGAGCACTGCTGATGGGGCAGGCGTCCTTATTCTGGCAGAAGGGTGCATCCTGTGTGTTTGATCTGAGTCAGTTGTACCCACTTGAGGTAGGGCTTCCCAGGCACAGAGGCATCTCGTGTCTGTGCTTCTCCAGCTATTGCTGGTAATGTGCTTCTGCCCCAAACTGTGAGTGTGAGTCCTAGTGATTGTCCCATCATCTGGGCTAATAATACACTAAGACGTGGGAAAACTTCGCAAGGGGGAGAAAAAAGTAAATCATTTTCTCGGTACAGAAGTGAATTGTGTAGCTGAGACAGGACAAGGAGGCAGGGAGGAAAACAGAGCGTGGAAGCATCTGACTTGCCCATGTGACATGCATCTCAACTCAAAGCTGTTTTCCAGTTCAGATCTGCTGTGGGCACAGCATGGCTGATATTTCTCTATAGCACATAGCCCTGTTGCTTTCAGTCCTGCTTTTAGAGGTACGTGGGGCAGGGGTCTGATCATGCACTGCCAGCAGCACGCCGTGTGGCTCCATTTCTCAAAGCATTCCATCACAGCAGTGTCCCCTTCCCCTGGCGCTGTGCTGGTCCCTGCTGTTCCTGCAGACCCCAGTCCTGGGCTCGTGGAAGAGCACGGGGATAGGGATGCTGATGCTGTCAGTGTTCCTTGTGCTGGTTTCAAACAGGCTGTGGAGGAGCGGTGTGTTGCCGGGTAGTTTTGCTGCCCCTGCAGAACCTCAGCAACGTCACCTGCCAGTGAGGGTCGTGTAGGGATCCCCCCAGGTGCTGCCAGGTATTGATTTTTTCATTAGCTCTTTCATCCTGTATTTCTAAAAGAAAAGGAGGCAAATGCAGGATCTGCAGACCTTGCCGTGCCGGCCCAGGGGAGCAGCAGGGCTGTGCTGTGTGCTGAGGATCCTCCTGCCCTGCATTTATCCCTCCTTCCAGGACAGACTCCAGCAGCAAACCCCAGGACCGAGGAGTTGTGTGGCTGCGGTCTCCCTTTCAGCTGCATTTAATAAGTGACGAGTTGCACCTTTGCTTTTTACCTCCCCCGCGGACAGCCGGGGCTGGTGGAGGATTTTGAGCGCGTTGCAATGACAGCCGTGCCTTTTCTTTCTTCCTGTCCGCATTAAACAAGAAGGTGCAGGCTGGCAGCGCGGGGCCTGGCCTGCCTCTGAGACTACACGGGCCCTGCTTCCTGAGCAGGAGAGCTGCTTTATGTTGTGGTTTTACTAAATGAATTCAAAGCTTGGCCTTCCTCCAGCCTGAGCCCGGGCCGAATGCCAGCAGAGCAGCCCCTGGGGAGAGCGCTGGAGCGAGGAGGGGCCGGCGGGACAGGGAAGAGCGGAGGAATCCGAGGAGGCAGATCCGCCTCGCCGCCGAGCTCCCTTCCCATCTGCTCGGCCGGCAGTCGCCATAGGAACCGCGCTGACAGAGGCAGGGCCGTCCCTCGAGCCCGTCCGTGTGCGCGGAGGGAGGGAGCGGGGAGGAGCTCGCGGAGTTTGAACACATCGTGCGTGCTGGTGCGGAGCCGCAAGGAATGTCGGCGGGACGGGCCGGCTCGGGCCGCGGGGCGCGGAGGACGCGTTGCGGTCGTTCCCCGCTCTCGGCGGCCCCCGAGCGACGCAGGTGGGTGGGCGGCCGGCCGGGCGATCGCAGCGCTCTGCTCGCAGCCCGCCGGCGCTGAGCCCCGCTTTCTTTCCGTGGGGATTCGCGGGGCCGGAGTCGGGTTTGCGGCCGTTGTGCCCGCAGGAAGGGTTTGGGGGCCGGGGCTGCCGGGCTCCCTGCCGCTCCCGACGGCACCCGGTGGCACGTCGGGGTCCTGGCAGCTTTCTGGGTGCTGCCGCCGCTCGCGTCCTGGCAGGGGTTCGCTGCGGGACCTTCCGGCGGCAGCCGTTCCGGATAAGTGTGACTGCTTCCCTGGTAAACCCCTTTTTCCAGGTGCTGAGAACTTTCCCAAACAGCCCCGTTCCCACCGCGGAGCCTTGCAGGGTTGCTCTCCGCTCCGCGGGTTTTTATTTAATAGTGTGGCTGAAATTCCATCCGCTCTTTGTGCGCCGCGGAGAACGACGCGTTCGCGGGGCTTCTGTCCTTTTAAACAAGGAGCGGATAGAGCTGCTCTCTGCACGAAGCTGCTGAAGGCTGCGCAGACACAAAGCTCCAACAGGGAAACGCAGGAGCCAGGCTGCGGGCAGGCAGAGAACAGCCCGACCTGCGGCACAGAGCTCTATGCTGGCCTTAATTACAGCTTTGCTTATACCTGCCTGGGTGACGGCTTGCAGCCAGCAAACCCTGCCCGTTGCTGTGCTGGTGGAACCACAGCTGTTCTTACTGTGGAGATCGACTGCCCGCGTTGCATTGAATGAGTCCTGTGCTGCTTTGTGGCAGCGCGTCCCGGAGGCGTAACGTGTGTGCTGTGGAATTTCATTCCCTCAATTTTAATTTGCTGGTTTTAATTTCAGTCCAGTATGGAAAAGAGGTAAATGGGATCTTCTCTTTGGTCATTGTCGTTTTGTGTATTTTATTTCCCATATTTCTCATTGCCTCAAACAATCCGGGACTTTTCCTATACCTCCCTGCGTTCCCTAATCTTATGACTTTTGTGATCTCCTCTTTCTGGTTTGTCTTGAAAAAGATTCCATCGGGCCCTGCCATGCTGCCTTTCCATGGCTGTGAAATGCTGCGAGATCTTTCTCAGTGTCCTTGTTTTGCTTTGTTTATAAACAAACCATTTGGTTTGATTGCTTGAAGTACATTGCGGTAAGCAGGGATGCTCTCTGAACTCTTCAGTCATGCTAGGCATTTTGCTGGAACACTGAGTTAATTAACATTTCATCTCCGTGTGCAAGAAGTTAAACTTTATCTTTTAGAGCTGTACCAGTAAATAGCACACCTTGCAGAACGCAGAGCTGCCTGAAAATCCTTGCTGGCTCTTCGGGCTTGCAGCAGAGATTCAGCTCACCCCAAAGCTTTGCCCCTCTCTGCTCCTGGTTTTGCTGGGCACTTCCCCACTTTAACTTGAAAAGCACTTTGTAGTAAACACAGCTCACTGAGCAGTGTGCAGCCAGGCTTCCCCTGCTCTGCCCTCCGAAGAAGTGAGCTGTGCTGTGGAGCTGCGTGCACCCATGGAATGCAGTTGGAGATAACAACCTGTGCTTCTTGCTGTTGGAAAAGCTTGCTCCAGCTTGCTCTCTGTAAACGTGTGGCACAGCTCGCTTTTCACCTTGGTAAATGTTTTGAGGGAAGACGACAGCAGTGCTGTCATGATGAGGTCAGTGACAGGTGCACAGAAATTTCTTTTTCTGAATGAAGGGACGTTTTTACAGAACCCATAAAATGCAGCGTTTGGTAGTGCTAGCGTTGCTGCGGTGCTCTGATGTAAACTGGGTTGCCAGCTGAACGAGTAGAAGTTCCAGCGTAGAGTTTGTTTTCCTTTCCACTGAACCATCTCCTAGTGCTTGGCTCCCACCCTCGCACAGCCCAACCAGCAGCTCTCAGCTCAGGGCTGGATGCTCCACGCTGCTCTGCACGTTGTTTGCTTCCCTTCTGCTTTTGCACAGAGGCTGCTTGGCCTGGACGTCTTTTAAAAAGGATCTGGATGGAGCAATCTGCGTGGAAGTGTAGGTAGGGAGCTGTGACTGTGAGCTGGGTTTTCTGGAAGGGAGCAGTTAATAGAGAAAACTAATTAGAACTGAAAAAAACACAAATGTAGCTCGGGGCAGTGAGAAGTACTTTGATGTCTGTGTGGATGTGTGTAGATATGCCCTGGTGCATCACCAGCTGGTGGTAAAGCACACTGATGGTGTTCGGATGGGAGGACTCGGCACTGCTTTGCCATCCGTGTGAGCTCTCCCTTCCCTTGTAGCTGTGCTCAGAGGGCACCGTCCCAGTTTCCATTCGGCCGATCCATGTTCTGTTGATGAGGTTGATTTACAAAGTGCCACCCGATAGCTCCCAAAAATAGAAGCCAGTGGGAGCACGATCCGTGCTGTGCAGCATGGCTGCTGCCATACCCCGGCCTCTGGGATGAGTTCTGCTGCTCCGGTACATCTTTAGGGAAGACAGAGTGCAATTGAAGCCTGGAAGCTGGGGGAACCTCAGTCCGTGGAGTCTTTGAAACCCTGGCTGGCCAAAGCCTTGCACTGCTGCTCTGAGCCTGGCGCTAACCCTGCACCAGGAGCTCATCCAGCCCGAACAGCTCTGTGCCTCCGTAACCTGAGCTCCTTCTGAGTGTGAGTTTGAGCACTGTTAAGTAAAAGGTTATGGTGGAGCCCCTTGAGATCGGGGAGGGAGGAAGGTGGTTTAGATTGAGTGCTCTTAATACTCCATCTGTCATCTGTGTGGTTAACATGTCATATAAATGGTTGCTATGTGAGCCTCGGAGCGGGACATGGTGGGTCTGGGAGGAACGTTGTGAGCTTGTAGCTGTGCTTTAAAGATTGTTTAAAGGAAAAAAAAAAAGTAAACAGCCTCGAAAGAGAGGAGGAATTAAAAAACCTATAGAGAAACACAAGTGTAAGGAATAGAGGAGAGCTGTGTGTGTGCCTCTGTGGGTTCTGCGTAGGAAGGAAGCTGTGGTAAGGGACAAAGTGATGCCTTTGCTTGGGCAACAGGAGATGGTCAGAGCCTTCTGTTCGTGCCCATCATCTGCTCTCCTGCCATGCCAGCACTGCAGTATGGTGAACTGCATTTCCTTGTCTCTGGCTCTACCTCTCTGTTTTCTATTTTGGCCTGGTTAGCTTGATGGATTGTGTTGCATTTGTTCACTGATGCTTAAATCTGGTTTGTGAGGAAGAGCTCTGAGCAGTTTCCCAAACTGAGGACACCCCGTTGCTGTGGAATCAGCCCACAGCCAAGAGGGAAATGTTGGAACATTTGGGGTGTCGTACTTGCCCAAACCTTCACACTTCTCCTGGGCTGCAGCTGAGGCTGCCCTTTGTGCTTGGGGCCGTGAGCTGATCCTTCTCCAAATGTTGTATATCTACATGCGAGTGCCTGGGATATGATTTTTTTTTTCCTAAAATCTTGCAGAGTTGTTGCTTTCTTTTCCCCTAGCAGCCTCATCAGGTCTTTGGCTGTGCTGTGGAAAGGCTCAGGCCCTCGCCAGCTTGAGAGCCCCATCACCCACCTACAGGTACACAAAGCATACCAGACCTCCACAGTCTTCTGCCACAGTCCCCCTCTGTGCTGTCCCCATCCCTACCCCATGTGCCACTCTGCAGCACTGTTGGTCACTGAATGAATCCCACGCACTCTCTGCTAGTGGTACATCTCCAAATTCTCCAAATGCCACCTTGAAGATCACACTGAAGCTACTCACTTTTTCTAGGCCTTCTTACCTTATGCATCCTGATAAACCCCAACCCCTTTCCCTGAAGTCTGGTTGTTGTCACCCACAGCCATGTGGAGCCTGGCCGTGCCTTGTGTTCCCTGCTGCACTCCTGATGCTGCCACGTGGTTCTGGTCTCCCTGGCCATCTCCCCTTGGTCCCTTGCATGAGGACCTTGCTGGCGTGCCCAATTTCCCTTTAGTGTCCAGTCTCCATGGTGCTTGGTCTGTCCTGGTCCCACCTGTTGGTCACACAAAGGCTTCTCCTTGTGTTATATCCAGGGCTGGCTGCAGAGACTCCTCTTCAGGTTTGCTTATGGGAAAACTTGTCGCCTGCTTCTCATGGGGCCCAGTACACTGTTATGGGGCTGCTGCCATCCGGTGCTGGGGTGGGTGGCCTTCTTCTCAGGCCATCATCAACAGTTATCAGGGATCCTGATAACTTGTGTATTTTCCTATCTAATGGCAGCTGGCTTAGCTAGAAGATATTGCCTTTCCTTATGACATTTGTCCCTGTGTGCTCTTAGTGTGATGCCAGCTGAGTTGTGAGGGCGAATGTTTGTTATTGATAAACAGGAGCTTATAGGGAGGAGGTGATTGGAACTCTTTCTGCTAAGCATTTTCATCAGCACGTTTAGTTTGGTCAGGACTGGGGCTGCGTGGGCTTGTGTGTGCTCCAGAGGTGGACTGTTGGGGTGTCCAATTAATTTTGAGGCAACAGAAAAGCCCCACCATTGTTCTGGAGCCCTTGAAATGGCAATCACACCTCCCTGCCTCCTTCTTCAGGCTTCAGATATTTCCCCATTTAGTGGCTTTGCTGCTTCCTCCCTGAGTGCCTTTAGGGCTGCTAGGATGTAATGTCCAGTCATCCTGACCGTTCCTGAACCCCCTCTGGGGATATTTCAGTTCTGGATAGATCCTCCTGTTACACAGCATGCAGAAGTGGATGCACACCCATGAGCCTTGGTCATGGCCATGAAATACCTTAGCACGCTGCTGGGCATCTTTAATGGGATGCCTGCAACAAACCCGAAGGTCCCACTCCAAGGTAACTATCTGCAAAGGAACCAGTTAAAACAAATGGCAGTTTCAGTCAGGATCTAAAGAGGCTTGCAAACATGCCAGACCTCCGTAATGGATCTCTGGAGGGAGAATAGTGCCTGGAGGAGCTCCAAGTCCCACCTTCTTCATGCAGATAGCTACAGAACAGCTCCCTCCTGCGCTCAGTGTGCTTGCAGGGCACGCAGGGAGCTGGGCATGGTGAGCTGTGTTGTTGGAGAGCTGCACTGGGTGTTCAGACACAGTATCTGCTGGCTATGTTGGGAAAAAAGCTGCCCTCCATTGCATTTCTCAGTGAGTTTTTCAGCAACTAGATTTTTTTTTTTTTTCCACTCTCACAATGATTGTAACAGGATTTTATTCTCCTGCAGCCAGCTGTTAGCAATTAGCAACTTGATCCATTCAGTCTGAGGACAGAGTTTAACACTTTCTTGCCACTGTGAGGATGTTGCTAATCCTGTTTGTGCTGGTGTGGGGCTTGTGCTGTGCTGTTGGCACTCTGTGTACATGCGCAGGTCAGGAGAGGCACCATAAACCCAGGGACTACAGTGCAGCTGAAAGAGCTGTGAGGAAAAGTGAGTTGTTAACCCAGGAAAAAAAAAAGTCATTAGGAAGATGATTTCCAAGCAGTTTGCACAGAGGCTTGTATTTTGTAGTGTATTCCAGTGTGCTCTAGCACATGGAAGCGTGCAGTTTGGAAATCAAATCTATTACCAGCTGAGATTTAGCCTCAGCAGAAATCAGCATCAGTAGTCGTTCAAACAGCAGTTCCCAGGATGAAGAGCTCCAGAGTGGAGCCGAAGTTCTTCTGAATTGTGAGATGAGTGGAAAAACATCCTGGATTCTTGCTCAAGGCACCAACAGCTGCAGCAGGGCTTGAGAAGAGGAGTGATGCTGCTTGCACAGTGGTGGTCCAGGACCAGGAGCTAAGTGTGCTTGGAAGAAAAAATTCAGTGCACACTGAACCCAGCTGCTGGGATCTCCACGTAAGGTTCATCTGCTGGAAATATTCCTTCACTGTCACATGCAAAGGTGAGGATTCTTCTCATTTAACCGTGGCCATCAGGGAGGGATGAGCCTTGTCCAAGCCAGCTCTTTGTCTTCTGTCTGCCATCAGTGGTGAAGGATGCATCTCAGAAGGATTCATCTTACCTATTTTGGACCCTCTTTGGGTAAGGGAATGGAAGCAGAGGTCTCTAGGCCAAATGCAGCTTTCATAGGCACAGAACTGCAGGCAGGTGAGCTCTGCAGCCAGCTCTGAAACTTTCCTAGTGTATTTCCTGGAGACCAGGCTGGCTGCTATGGTCACATCTTCCAATTTCAGCTTGCTGTTCCCTTAAGACACGCTGGTTTTACATGGCCTGCTGAGCTCCACGTGCCCCTGGGAAAGGCCCTGGACTGTGGGATGGGGTCGGAGAGGCAACCCATGTGCTGTCCCAGCCCATGCTGTTCCTCCTGCACTGGCTGCTGGCTCATGCCAGGAGCTGGCATGCTGCTCAGGCATTTCTGCATGCCTTCTCTTGCTCTCCCCAATTCCCTCTTCCCTCTTGTTGTCTCTGATATACTGATCACTGTGTTCAGGTGGAGGTATGACAGCGTGGCTAGATGGATGATTATATAATAGGTTTGATTTGGGACATGTGATCTTTAGGTAAATGAGCACCTGAATGATGGTGTTTGTTCTGTACCTGGTCGAAATGGATAATTTTGGATGCTGCTGCTCTATGTGTTGCGTGTCACATGTATTATATTGCAGGGATAATTGTGGCCATTGTTGTGACTTGAGAGGGTGACAACCTCAGCACAGCTCTAGTAAGAAGGCAAGTCCTTATTCTGAGACTCAGTACCTCTCAGTGCCTGTCACTCAGACAGAGAGCCGAAGCATTTGGATGCTTAAGATCACATTTGGGATTGCTCTGATCCCCCCCCCTTTTTTTTTTTTGCCTCTTGTCCTCACCTGACAGTGGGCAATCTCTATTTCAGTGCTCTTTGGCAGCTAACGATGGGTGACTTTGAGGACCTTTCCAGAGTGTTGTGGTGGGAGCTGGCCCATGTCTCCACAGATGTCTCATCCTTTCCTGCTGGCCTCGTGTTCTGAAGGGGGTGATGAGGATGTGGAGCATCTGTGTGCTTGTCCTCTGCCAGCTGAGGACTCCTGTACAGTTGGCAGCTGTTAAACCTCCAGCTGAGAGGCCACCTGGGAGATGTCTCTAAGTTGCTGTTCTCCTGCCAGGACCCCCTCAGGACCTGGCAGCTCTGTTACTGTGTGGGGACACACACAGGGAAGGAGCATCCCCAGCCCACGCTGCACCCACAGGGCACCCCAAGTCCCTCCAAGCAGTTCTCTGCTGCGTCTCCATCTCAGGCAGTGCCCTTGCAGTTGTGAGGTTTTTGCCTCTTGCTCATATTGTCACGTTGCTGGGCACAGCACCCATCATTAATTCCCCCTCCTGCACCACATTTGGCTTTCCCAGGAAGGCCCCTAGCTTGGTTTTCAGACTCAGAGCTATTCTCTCTGATGGAGTGAATCCAGCAAGGACAGTGGCCAATAGCAAGTCCTTAGGAAGGAGAATAAAAACAGGGCAAGCCTCAGTGATTCTAACCCTGATTTAGCTGCTGGGTGTCTAGCAATGTGCAGCTGGGGGATTTCCTGAGCCAAAGGTTTTACCTTCAGCTTTAGGAACCAGTGGTGCATCTTTGTTGTGAATAAAGCCAATTGTTTGGGTATCCACGGCAACTTCAGGCTGTGAGTTGTGTGGCTTAGTTATGTGGGGTGGGAAAAACCGTCTTTTGTTAGAAATCTCTGAGCTAATGGCATCTGATGCTCTGCCATTCCTAAACATGTGTATGTGCTGGCATGGTGATGATCTCTTCCTTTCATTAACAAATCCTAACATTCCAATTTTGCCTTTTTAATAGCACTCTGAGGGTTCTTCAACAAATATTCCTTGGCTCTGGCAACTTTTAATTTATTGGTTTGTTCTGTTTTCTTCTATTCTAACGTTCAAGTTCAAGACAAACCCTCTGACCTGCCTCTCTAAAGCAGTCTTCTGGGATGGGAACTTCCCGAGGCAGTTTGTAATGAATGTGGACACAAAGAATCAATGTAACCTCACTGATAACACCTTAAGAAACACAAGGTCATACTATGGCTTTCCACTGAAATTGCCAGAGTTTAAGCCCTTTGCTATTTTTCTCATTTCCAAGCAGGAAATGAAGCGTTCTTGCATGTGTGAGTGCACACGCTGTGTTGGCAGCAATGTGGACACGAAGGGAGAGATTATTTTCACCCTGGTTTGGAAGTTTACCTCTAGATGGTGTGACAAGTTTTGGGTATTTGGGGGTTAGCAGTTGGTGTGGATAGAAGTGTGCATCTGAGTTCAGCACTGCCTGGGGAGCCTGGCTGGGCCATCCAGGTTGGCTGCAGCAGCAGCAGCTTCTGTACTTGTTAATATAATGAGGAAACTGATTAATAAATGGAAGTTATTGCTTTCATTAGTCTTGTTTAAGAGCAGTTGTTGGGTAAGTCTGTGTAGTAGGCTGTGGAGCTGAGCTGGATTACACTTCAGTTCTAGAGGTAACCAGGCAGTGTTAACCATCAGTCAGCCCCTGGTCAGGAGCTGAGGGCAGGGCACTTCTGAAGGCATGAACTGCCCAACGCATCGCAGGGCAGTGGCAGTACAGCATGCTAACACAGCAGCATGGCCGTCCTGCCTTTGGAGGGCTCTCATCTTCTCTTTGCTTTGTGTTTCAGAAATGTAGATCGCAGCTGCTGCCTGTGAAGGACTCGTGCCCATCTGAGCCTGCGCAGCGTCTCTGACTGCTACCATGATCTTCTGCATACTGCTGCTGGCCTCCCTGCCTGAGCCATCCGGCTCCGAAGTCAACCCTGGTAGGGAGCTGCCAGATTGGGCTCCAATCTCCCAATTCCCCTACCTTCATTCTCAGCTTTTCTTTGCTTTTCAGGGTGAACACGTGTAAATGTAATGAACGGGCATAAACATAATTGCTGATGTAATCCTTGACTGCCTGCTCCTAGGCTGAGGTAGATGGTTTTCTTTGACTGTGCTGGTGTGCAACGTCTGACAGTTCCAGGAGGGCTCAGGCATGTGGATTTATTCCTTCCAGTGCTTTCAGCAGGCCTGTGTGGAGTTCTGGTTCTCTCTTCATTGCTTTGGCTGTGCAGCCTGCAGAACAAACCTGATTGTAGGCTGGCTCAGAGATGCTTTGCTCACTGTGGAAAGCCAATTACCAGTTAGCAAAGTCTAAACAGCAGTACTGCAGCCAGCAAAGGGGATTCTGGAGAGGGATGTGGAAGGGAACGTTTAGAAACCATACCTGGCACAAAGCTAAGCTATAGGTAGGGGTGCAAGCCTATGAGTCCCTGTGGAGGGAGTGACCTCTTATCCTGCAGCACTGAGCAAGTTACGAGTCTGAGTGATTAATAAGATAATGATCTGCAGTATATTGCGAAAATCGCCGTAATAAGGTGGCTGCTGCTGGAGACAGTCTGAAATTAATTAGTCTAATCTGTGTCCATATTGGCCCAAGGTGTGGAGAGCCAGCAGTGCTGCCCTGGAGGGGCTTGTTGTGTCTGGCTGTGTTTGAAGCACTGTGACTGTGTTTGGCTCTGACCCCGCTGTCCCTTGTAGATGTTTGCAGCAGTTTGAGGTTGTGCTGCAGCCACACAGATGTGAAGTGAGGCCTGTGGGGGAGCTCAGCAGGTATTTATATGCCTGTTCCCAGTGCCCAGCTTTGAACAAGGGTTGCCAGCTGGTTCTGATTGTTTTCCCTGTACTTCCACAACATTTAACAATCACATGCAAATCCTTTTAGGTGGTGGTAAGTACATAAATTACATGCAGGAAAAGCTGTTCTCAGTGTGGGACCTTGGCTGGAGGGTGGGCTATGAGCACAAGGCTGTAGTACCACCCTCTGGCAGTGATTTCATCCAAGAAGTGAACATTTGGCTTTGCTAGGACTTCTGAGTTTGGCTTCCTGAAGAAGCTTTGCTTTCTTAGCTCCCCTGGCTGTTCAGCTGCCTCTGTCTCAAGGGCTGTGCCCTGTTCCCATCCAGACACGTGGCCCAGCTGGTGCTCCTTGGTTGTAATGCCCACTGATTGTCTTGCTCTGAGCTGCTCCAGGAGCAGTCTGAAGCCTCCATAGCCTGTCTGCAGCCTTGCCTGTAAGCAGTGCAGGTGCCCCCTGAACCAAAGGGGCTGCTTTGTGGATGATGCCAGGCCTGGGTGGGAAGGATCCTGTTTTAGTCCCTTAGCCCAGCATCAGATGTTTGATCTCACTGTGAGAGATGTGGTAGACCCTCCTATCTACCTGGCAGGGGTGTGTGTCCTGGGGTGCACAATGAAGAGCTGGGGAAGTCTGAGCAGGGGTCCTTGCTGGGTGACAGAGCCCAGGTGGGCTTTTTGCACAAAAGGACTTGCTTTTTGGTGAGAGCTTTCTGCTGCTGTGAGTCACAGCCCTGTTCAGAGTGCATTCCTCAATGCCAGGGCTGCTCTGGTTTCCATTTGCCCTTTATATGGCATTGTTGCAGGGAATGCCATTTTAAGCAAAAATGTGGCCAGGCAGGACTCCCACTGCAGAATCACAAGAGCACTTTCTGCTTTCAGGTGATAATTCTGCCTTTTTGGGAACTCTTTAGATACTCACCCACAAGTCAGCAGCATAACAACTTAATAATAATAGGTCAAATTGTGTTGGTCTGTTGATGGGACAGGCAAGAGTTAAGACATGTGAGGCCAGTTTGGTTTTCTAAGCTTACTGTTCAGTATCAGAACAGGCTTACAGCTCTGTCCCCCAGCTGCCTCTGCTCAATGCAGTCTGCTGCTTCAGAGCTTTCTGTGCAAGCACGTGCGTGTGTCCATTTGGTAGCCACCAGTGCTGTTAGATCTGTGAGTGTGCCTAGCTGGTGTCATGGCTGGAGGCCATGTGAACCTCATTCACTTACTGTTCACTTACATTCGCTTACTAGGTTAAGGATGGATATGTTGATGCATTGTTTTTGAATTCAGCTACCTAATCCTCAGCTACCTTGATTACATGAAGTAATTGTTCAGGATGTAAATCATCTTTGCCATGCTTTAGTAATCTCTTCTGTATTGAGGCTGTTGACTTTTCCTTATGCATAATATGTTGCATTTTCTACCTTTTGATGGGAAAGGAAGTGATGGCTGTGTTCCATATATGTTCCATATATGACCATGAACACAGACAGTTGTGTAGTGGTGTTTTCTAGTTTTTGTATACTCTGCCATAGTGCTCATTTGCTTTTTGACTTTACTTGCACTCAGCATTCAGCAACAGGCAAACTGTTTGTAGAACAGTTTGTTCTGGTGGTAACAAGAGGTTTTGTGCTTCTGCCTTTTCTCTTCCAAGGATTTACCAACGACCATTCTGCTTTTATTTGTATAATGATTTAATCCCAAATAACGATACAACACTTTTTCATCTGCTGTTGGTGTCAGTCTGACAAAAATATCTCACTTGCCTGTTTTGAATACTGAGCCTTAATGAATACATTAAATTTGAGTTTTCTGAAGCATCTCTAATATTCCAAGACATTCAAAACATGACATCAGGCGGAAGAGCTTGGCCAGCAGAGACTTGTAAGCTGCTGCACTGGGCTGTAGTGAGCTTGCAGAGCTGCTGTCTGTACTCCTTTGAGGCACCAAGTCTGACTCTTACCTGGAGAGAGATGCCTGCTTCACGTACAGATGCAGGTAGTGACAGACCAACGTGAGCAGTGTGGACTTTGCTCAGTTTGCTGTAACCTGCAGTGACACAGCAGTGTGAGTGCTGTGGGAGACAGAGTCAAAGGCTTTGCTGAAGTCTAGGTAGACTGTATCCACAGCCTTTCCCTCATCCACCAGTCACTTAATCATAGAGGGAGATCAGGTTGGTCAGGCAGGACCTGCCTTTCATGAACCCAATGCTGGCTGGGTCTGATCCCTTGCTTGTCCTTTGCACGCTGTGTGATTGCACTCCAGTGATGTTCCCTGGTACTGAAGTCAGGCTGACAGGCCTGTTGTTCCTGGATCTTCCTTCTGACCCTTCTTGTAGATGGCCGTTGTGTTGGTAGGTCTGCAGTTGTCTGGGACCTCCCCAGCTGAGACTGCTGAGAAATGATGGACAGGGGCTTGGCAATCACTTCTCCCAGCCCCCTCAGCACCCTCAGGTGAATCCCATCCACTCCCATGGACTTCTGGCAGTACAGTGAAATAGCAGGTTGCTAACTGTTCCCTCCTGAATTGCTGGAGTTTATTGTGCTCCTCATCTCTGTCTTTTAGATCAGGGATTCAGTACCCTGAGGACAACTCATCTGACTATTACAGACAGAAGAAAAGAAGGCATCAAAAATCTCAGCCTCTTCTTTCTTCTCAATAACAATGTTTCCCACTGCATCCAATAAACGATAGAGATTTTCCTTGGACCTCCTTTTGCTGTTAATATATTTGTAAAAACATTTTTTATTATCTTTAACAGTGATTGCCAGATTTAATTCTAACCCACCAGCCTCACTTCCAACCCTGTCGTGCTACCCTTCATTTCTAGCGAGTCTGGTTTTATCCCTTTCCCCATTCAAGCCTAGTCTGAAGCTGTCTCAGTAAGCCTGCCAACTCCTGGGCTGGAATGCTTTTCCCCTTTGAGGCTGGTGGAGCCCATCTGTTGTCAGTGGGCTCGGTGTTGAATTAATTGCCCTGTGATCAAAAAAACAGTTGCTATACATTTCACTGTAGGATGGGTCCATGCAATCAGTGATACGAGTATGATTTTGGGTTTCTTGTTCTTTGTAAAGCTTTTGTCTTGGCAGGACTCTGCTGAATGATACTGAGTGTATTTCATTACTTATAATTCTAGTTTATTGCAATTACAAAGCATTCTATCCTTTTTATTTGTGTTCTTGATTTTATCATTACCACGTTTATTCCCTAGCAATGGCAGCCTTTTAATTAAACTTGTCTGTTGGTCTCCAAAGAGTTGGTATTGATTTTTGCTTGCTTTGGTTCCTATTTCCAGCTACATGCCGTTACCCTTTGGGAATGCATGAAGGCACGATACGGGATGAAGACATCACTGCTTCCAGCCAGTGGTACGATTCCACAGGACCCCAGTATGCACGGTAGGTTAACGTATGGCAAAATACAAAACCTTGATTTTCTTTTGAAGTTATCCAATATGTGATTGAGGAAAATATGTCTGTTTAGCTTCACTGTTGAAGACGCTCATTCTCGTGAAGCTGTGACTCAATATTAAGAATTTTCCCCATGAAGTGGTGAGATGTCAGACTTACCCAGGGAGGTGGCCATGTCTCAGAGTTTGGGGCAGTTCAGGATTTGGCTGTTCAGGGCAGCACAGCATAGTGTTGGATTGAGCCCCGTGGTGAGCAGGAGGTTGGACTGGACTTCCAGAGTTCGCTTCCAACACTGATCTTCCAATGGATTTGGACCTTAGAAGTCAGCCTGGGACAGCCCCCCAGGGGCTCTTGCACAGTGTTTGAAACTAAATTGTAGGAAATCACTGATGAGGATGAATTTTCAACAGCATCCTTTTGAACAAATGGGCTGTGTTCACTTGGACCCCAAACCTGGAAAATGTAGAGTTGAGGAATTGTGAAAAAGCAGCTTGAGGATTTTCTTTCAAGATCAAGCAATACTAACATGCTTCTCATGAGCTTGGCTTTTCAGTTTTGTTGTTTCATTTACCTCAAAGCTGATATTTTCAAAATATTTACAAATCTGAATTTCCTCAGAGTTGTTTGTTATGATGATGTCAAACATTCCTATAGTTTCTATGCAACTCAGATTTGAATTTCAAGTTAGCTACAATGCTTTATTTATATTTATATATATATAAATTATATATATATATATTTGCATTTATAAATATGCAAAATATTTATATTTTGGATTGCTCCCAGTTCTGCAGATACGTGGGGCATCACTTACCATGTGCTACCAAAATCTGCTTGCCTGGGCAGCTGGATGTCCGCAGGGTGAAGACATAAAGATGTCCCCAGCTGACTTTGTTAGAACTGTCTTTCTCTTTCCACTACCTTGACCTGTATGTCTCCTGGATACTTCTTTAATTGGTACATAGGGGTTGACTGCACTCATTAATTCCATCAATTAGAGCTGAGATTGCTGTCAGAATGACAAGGGCACTTCAAGGGCTTCCTGTTTGCTAGGAAATCTCTGTTGCTGAAGAGACTGCATAGCCTTCTTGTGTCCACATTAGAAACTTTCACCACCTGCTGGCTTGCACAGCCAAACTCAAACAAGTCTAGGTGAGGCATTGGTGCCTTTAGTGGCTCCACCTGCTGATGAGTCCTTTCCAACTTGGGATATTCTGTGGTTATATGGTTCTGTTGCCAGAGTGCTCTTCTTGGCATGCAGTCTCCAAGGATTAAAAACCTGAATTTTTGCATCTGGTACTGCAGTGTTCAACTTCTAAGCACAGAATTCCACATCGTGTAGCTAGCAGTGTTGTGCACAAGCAAGTCTGATGAATGAAGGAAATGTGACAGATACTTTGAGATGACAGAACAATTTGTAGATGGGCAGAGCTTGCTTTCTTAAATGTATATTAAGATAACTCCTCTTTGTGCTTGATACAGCTGTAGGGAGGAGGTTGAGCAGAGTTCCCCATGTGAGATGTAGGAGAAATATGCACTTCCTGGGCATGATGCTAAAAAGCAGGCAATGCACCATTTGCTACTGAGTAGCTCAGTTGTATGTGAGCAGCATTATATTATTGCTTCTGTGTCAGAAATGACTCTTAATGGTTACAGAGAGGTATCTAAAACAAAGAGGGGCTGTCCTGAGCAGGAAAAACCTGGCTGCAGGACTCTGGGAAGTCTCAAAAGTCAGTCCAAAAAGGAGAGGTTTTTGTTGCCCTTCTTTTGCTCAGTTCTCAGTTTTAAGGTGTCTCCTGAGCTACTGGGGAGGATTGGTGCTTGGAAGTGAAGTCTTTTAATTTGTGTTTTCCCCAGGTTACAAAGGGAAGAGGGCGATGGAGCCTGGTGCCCAGCTGGTTTGCTGCAACCAGAGGACGTACAGTTCCTCCAAATCGACCTGCATAAGCTCTTTTTCATCACCTTGATTGGGACTCAGGGACGACATGCCCGTGCCACAGGCAAAGAATTTGCCCGTGCTTATCGAATCGACTACAGCCGCAACGGGGAGCGCTGGATCTCCTGGAAGGATCGTCAGGGCAGGAAGGTGAGTACAGACAGGGAGCTGTTGGAGAGGATCCAGAGGAGCCATGAAGATGATCAGGGGGCTGGAGCACCTCCCCTATGAAGACAGGTTGAGGGAGCTGGGCTTGTTCAGCATGGAGAAAAGAAGGCTAAGGAGTGACCTCATTGCAGCCTTTCAGCACCTAAAGGGAGCCTACAAACAGGAGGGGAATCAACTCTTGGAAAGGGTAGATAACAGCAGGACAAGGGGAAATGGTTTGAAGTTGAGGGAGGGAAGATTGAGGTTGGACGTCAGGGGGAAGTTCTTGACAGAGAGAGTGGTGAGGTGCTGGAACAGCTGCCCAGAGAGGCTGTGGATGCCCCGTCCATCCCTGGAGGTGTTGGATGGGGCCCTGGGCAGCCTGGTCTAGCATTAAATGAGGAGGTTGGTGGCCCTGCATGTGGCAGAGGGTTGGAGGTTCTTGAGGTCCCTTCCAACCCTGGCCATTCTGTGATTCTATGTGTATAGTAGGTACTGACTCAGGGAGCATGCAAAGTACAAGACATCAGTTAAGGATGGTGCTCTCCTTTAGCACTGCTGTTGCAAGATTGTGAAGTTCTGGACCCACAATAGTATCTAGCATCAGCCTTGTACCATGGTATGCCTGCAGCACTGCTTCATTCCTGTGCTTTTGGGAGCACTGCTCAGCATCAGCAGTGGCCAAGGCTGGAGGCAGGTGCTGAGTTTGTCCACACACAGCTGAGTTTGCTCAACAGTAATGGCAGCTTGTGGAAGTGTTAGACAAAATCTATCTTATTTTTGCCATATAGAATGGTGAAAATGTCTGTTTTCCTGTTATGGAGCTGGTGCAGAGGTACCTTTCTTCTGAGAGACTGTGAGGTGGCTGAAGCTTTCTTCCTTTTACTGGGATTCTTCAAGACAGGCTGCAATGCCATGGAAGAATAAGAAATACCTCTTAAGGAGGAAATTTAATCTAATTGCAGTCTAAGTGAAATTTTGCCATATGTTTTCTCCTGTTGGGTCTCATCTTATATCAGCAAGGTGTGGTGGATCCAGCTTAGCTGGCTTCTCGATCTCCTATATTAGGTTGTCTGAGAGCTGAAAAAGTCAACCACTGTCTCCTGCTTTCTGAATTCAGGGATTAGCTATGTACCTGGTTCACTGAAAAAGTCATGAGTGTTTCTCTTAGGAAGAGGGATGTTAAGAGGCTGCCAGTTGAAAGCCTGTTGAGGAACCTGAAGAAGATGCAGAAACAATCTTTTTGACTGTTCTTCTTTACCCAAGATGGAACTGTTCAGCTGGAAGGGATCTACAAAGATGGTCAAAGCTGCACCTCTCTGGGGCTAACCAAAAGTTGAAGCATGTCATTGAGGTCATTATCCAAATGGCTCTTGAACACATTTGCCCTTGTTGAATTTCGTGTCACCAGTATCACGCAGTGATCTACCTAGATCCTGCTGCAAGGTCTCTCATCCCTCGAGTCACCTTCTGGATTTTAGGGCAGTTGCTGGGACTGTGCAGATCCATAGATGTGTACAACCAGGTGCAGGAAACTTTCACAGCTGACCCAGCACAGTTGAGCAGATGATGTGACCTCTCTCCGTTTTGGCAGCCTTTCTGTGCTATTCATCCTTCATCATCTTCAGAGAGGTACAGTTTTGTGAGTGGCTGCTTTCTGTAGTATAGCATGACCTTTTAGTTCTCACTGCACTCCTAAGCCACAGTCAGTCTGTGCTGATGTGAAGATGAAGATTCTGCTCCTTTATTGGCCTCCCCCATTTTTTAAATTGCCATCACACCACCAGTTGCAGTCCATGTGGTCTTTTGAACAACCTCTGCTTCTGCTTCGAAGAGTAACTCTTGATGTCAGAAGTGTTCTTATTTTGTCTCCATAGGTGTGGGTCCTTTCAGAAATCTCTTACATGCTTTGTGTCCATCACTGGGAGATTGACAATTCAGCTATTTCTACACACTGACTGTCAGCATAAGCAGTAGACTGTTCCCAGAACTGCAGTGAAGGTGAAAGTCCGTGACACATCAGACTGTACTTCAGTGGTGTCTGGCAGGGCTGCTTGCACTTCCATCCACCAGGCACTGCAGCACCTCTGAAATTTTGTTGTCTTGTGCAACATTTCATAGAAAAAGGGTATCAGGACATTCCACAAGTTAGTTAATGATGAGGGCAAGTGCTCAGTTACTTGCTGTTTGAATGTGCACAGAGGATTGCTTGAAGACAGAGAGGTTATGTACAAGTAACCAAAGATCTGTGCAGCATGTGGTCCACTTATATGTTCATCTTTCACCTGCCTTTCTCCTCTCCATCACAGTCCTGCCTGGTAGGGGTCTGCAGTGGGCAGGAAGCAAAGTGGCAGTGCTCCTCACCCTGTCAAGCACGCAGCAGCAGGAGGAGGGGAGCAGCAGGTGCCAACCATACTGAGTGGAAAACTCCCCAGTCTTACACTGATGGCATGCAGCTACAGCACCATAC
The DNA here is from genome assembly GCA_037305975.1 of Chrysolophus pictus. Classification (NCBI taxonomy): domain Eukaryota; kingdom Metazoa; phylum Chordata; class Aves; order Galliformes; family Phasianidae; genus Chrysolophus; species Chrysolophus pictus. The sequence continues at coordinate 8,589,975 of CM074592.1, read as the reverse complement.
GCATGGATTGCACAACAGGGAGAAGTTACTGATAAGGGCTTCTCTTTTCCAGGTAATACAAGGCAACATTGATACGTATGATGTGGTCTTGAAAGATCTCCGGCCTCCCATCATTGCTCGCTTCGTCCGGGTCATTCCTGTGACAGAGCTGCCCATGACTGTCTGCATGAGGGTGGAGCTCTATGGCTGTGTCTGGTACGGTAAGTAGCTGCTGCCTGTACTGCAGAGTAGTCCTCACATCACACTGACTGGGACTCCCTGTATGCAGAGGGAATTCCAGACCAACAGGACTGCTGCTGTTGGTCCACATCACAAATACAAGGGTTGTGTGAGCAGAGATAATGGGAGGCGGCTGCTGCTGTGTTTCTGAGGTGTGTGGCCTTCTTTTGTAGATGGTTTGGCATCCTATAGCATCCCCGAAGGAGGGACAATAGCAGCTCCTGGCTTTCCCATCGTTTATCTGAATGACTCGACCTATGATGGCTACCAGGAGCGCAGGTGGGAGAAGTCGTGCTGTTTCCTCTCAGTCCTTCTGCAAATCATCTCTTCTTTCTTACTTACCTCGTCACTAATATCTCGTATCCCAAACGCTTCTTTGGTGAGGCCTCCCTAGCTGCAAATTATCCTATTAATGCTCCAAAGCATGTGCTATTTCAGTGGTTTTGTTCCAGGCCCTTTGACATGCTGTTAGTTCCTGTTTTAGAGGATGTGGGCTCGTGACATAACAGGTTCATTCTTAGATGGCAAAGGCTGTCAGGAAACGAGTTTTTTTTATTACTGGAAGTTGTCAGTGCTTCTCTTCTAAGAAAAGAATGTCGTTACACAGCTCACGTTGTCTTTGTTCATGGCTTCCATCTGTGCCTGATGTGATGAGATGGTCCTGATGTATTTAGTTTTTTAGTTGCCTTAAAGCCCTCATCACTCTTGGTGTCTAATTTTGACCATATCCATTGTACTTATTTCTGTTGGGTCAGGTATAGCTTTAAGCTGTTTTTTGATACTGCAGTTGTAAGGTGCTGCCACTCTTTGTTGCCCCAGTTTGGAGTTGGAGATCTGGCTGGACTTTTAGCCTATGTGTCCCCCCTTCAGTTGCCTCTGTTGCTTATGCAGGCTGCATTTCAAACTGTTGCAGGAGGTTTCCAGGGTAGACTGGGCATGAAAGTACACAGCAGCTGAACGCTAGGCCTGCACTCAATACCTGTGAGCTCCTATGCAGATCTGAGGTACTCTGTTTAAAAAGGCCTGATGGACTTGAAACGCTTTGGAAAACTGCATCAGTCCCTGTGGGAAGCTTCAAGTCAGCAGAGGCACCGCTGCCAACACAGCATGAGGGGAGGTTGGCTGATTGCTCACTGTAGAGATTTCTTGGGTATGGTGCTTTTCCAATTCGGAATAAAAACAAAACAAAAAACACCTTAAAATAACTGGGTTTTGAGAACTCATTACAAGGCCCGTTAATTTTTCACAAAATGGAGATTAATTAGGTAGGTTGGCACGTTCCTTATGTTGAGGCAGTTCTGGTTTATGTAACTGTTGGGATTTGGAAAGAGTTCATTGACAGTCTGAATCTGAAATATTAAATAACAGTGAACTTGTAGACATTGTGTGACCACTTTGTTTGCTGTAGATTTGAGTGCCTTTAAAAGGCGTTAAACCTTTTAGTACCTGAGTATGGATGTCCTTTTGGGGCAGCATATCCCTGCCACGAGTGGGCCTAATAAGTGACCCAACAGTGACTTTTCAGTGACTTGCTGTCATAATTTAAGGTGCTTTCATTCCACGTTAGGATGCTGATTTTGCTGGGGAATGTCAGGAAGCTCTAAATGCAGACACAAAGCTCACTGTGCTAAGCAAGAGTCTTCAGAGCTAGCTTAACCTAAGTTTGTGTGATTTACTGGTCTGGAATGGAGTCTCCCTTGTCCAACTGTTAACCTGCTTTGGAGCCCACAAGGCACGTGTACCTGTGCAAATCCTTCTGATTTGAGGGCTCACCTGAAATGGGCTGTGGGACCTCCAGCATATGTAGCAGCAGCCTGAGTGACAAAGACTTCCTAGAGGAGCTGAACAAAACAAGTCCAGGGAGCAAGCTTGGGCACTAAGGCTGCTGAAGTGTTTGCTATTTCCTTGCTGTAGACTGAGGGACATTCCAGGGATGACACCAGAAGGCAGATAGGTCAGGAGTGTAATACATCTGGCATCTTTTACTCTATACAGCTTTCCAGCACTGACCTGGTGGGCTCTGCACTCTCAGATAGGAAGTGGAACAAAACAGGGTTCTGGGAGAAGAGTCTGATCAGCCTTGCCAATGGAACTGATAATGCTTTCCTCTTGCACAAGCAACAATGCCAAAAATAACCCCAGTTAGAACTGGCTGAGCTGCCCAGGGTCTCACTGCTCTTTTTTCTGCTTTTCTGTGCCTTCCTGCAAACCTTTCCCCACCGATTTCCCCAGGGTAGCGTGGAGCAGTGTGCCTCCACACAGCACTGTGATGAAATGCTGCCCTGCAGTTTGCTGTTGGGGAATCTTGCAGTATCACTTTCTGTAGTCTCCATTTTTGTTGCTGGGAAGCTCTGCTCAAAGCTTGACTTCGCTGTCAGTGCAAAAACTCCTGCCTCCTCCGAAGCAGGGAAGGGCTTTAAAATTTGAACAGAATAAATGGGTAGGAAATGAGGTTTTTGTCTACGACGCATTAAGAATAAACAAAGGATTGTTTTCCCAGCGCCAGCCAAAGGACCCGAGTGCTTCCACATCTGAGCTCTGGGTGCTGAGCTGTGTAACTGTGCTTCTTCCTGGCCAGGCACTTGTATGGCGGTCTGGGCCAGCTGACGGACGGCGTGCTGGGGCTGGATGACTTCACACAGAGCCACCAGTACCGCGTGTGGCCGGGCTACGACTACGTGGGCTGGAAGAACGAGAGCTTCAGCACGGGCTTTGTGGAAATGGAGTTTCAGTTTGACCGACCGCGGAACTTCACCTCCATGAAGGTACTGGGGGTTGTCCTCTTCCATGAAGGTACTGGGGGTTGTCCTCTTCCATGAAGGTACTGGGGGTTGTCCTCTCCCTGCTGCCCCGGGGTGGGCTTTGGGTCTGCCTGCTCCCAGCTCCTCATTCAGGGGTTGGAACTTAATGATCCTTGAGGTCCCTTCAGCTCAAGCTGTTCTGTGATTTGGGTTCTGTCTCCAAAGCTGGAGGATGTAATGTGCACAACATCACATCCTCAGAGGGATGTACGGTGTGAGTAGGCATCATCCCGGGTTTGCTGATGCAGACTGCTAAAGCAGGGCAGCATGTACCTCGCTGGATCTTGGACACTGTCAGTATTTGGCTTAAATGACTAGGGAAATAACACCTGGAGCAGTGTTTAGGCAGCCCTTGTGGGCAATTAAGATGGATTTATGATGCAGGCTGCTCAGTGTTTAAGGCCTGTGTGACCCTTAAAGGAAAAGAACGTGTTTTTATTTCATCTTTGATGAAAAACTTCTCTGGACGCCTCAGTCTATGCTTGTGCTCTGGGAAATTACTTACACAGAGGAGAAGGATGACCTGAACTTTTAAATTCTGTAGTAAATAGAATCTTCTAAAAAGGGTCAGTGGCTTTTCTTGTACGGGTTTCAAATGAAGGAGAACCCACCACATCCTTCAGTGAATTGTTTTGGTGGTTACATACCCTGGTTTTATTTTGTCTATTTTTAACTTGCGACCATTGGCTCCTAGCCTGCTTTTGCTGGCCAAAAGTAGGAATCTTGCCTTCTCAGAAACTTTCCTGCTTCTATACTGCGGTTAAATCACGTTCTTAATCACTGCTTCAGTAAACTAGGTTGGCTGAACTTCTCAGTGCCTTCCCTGTGAGATCTAGGGTCACTTTTGTAGCTGTCTTCCAGTCCTTTCTTTGTCTGCCAATATTCCTTTGGAGGTACAGAGACTGGATGCAGGGTTTCCATCAAACTGCATAACAGAATGATACCAATTCCCTGGCTTTGGATAATTCCTCTTTGTTTATCAATCTTGTGATCATATTAGTCCTCTTAGCCAAAGGATAGGGAGCCAGTGTTCATTAAGACTTTGGTATCGTGCTGAAAGTCGGTTCAAAGTTACTGGCTTCCAGTGCAGAAAGAATTACTTAAGTTTTGTTCCTGAGTTCACAGTCCTGAAATGAGTCCAGAGGAACACTTTCCTCCTAGGAAAACACCTAAGAATGATTTGTGCCTTAACTTTTTTTTTTTTTTTAAGACTTACTGGACAAATTTTGATCAGGCGAATATTATTCATGAGCTCCTATTATGCCAGTCAGAACAAGTGTTCCAATGCCTCTTAAAAGCCTGTCATGTAAACACAGCCATCCTGATCAACCAAATAAATAAGCATGTAAAAATAGCTACTTCATGTAGTGTTTCATTATAAAACTGTATTTATCAGCATAGATTATTCCTTGTTCCTTATTAAATGTGAGCTGTTTCAGCTTTGCGTTCTGCACAGACTTGGTGGTCTGTAAATACTTTTCTCTGTGTTACATCTTGGTACCTTTTTGCTTGACTCCACTCTTGTGAACTTCCCCACTATCCAAGGAAGTACTAAAAATAAATGTTAGCAAATATTGCAGCTGCATTGCAAACTACTCAGGCTTGCACATTATAAAATTGGACTTCAGTAGGTGGTGTTTGGAATAGAAAGTGTCTCTGTGTCGGTCCAAGATGTGAACATATCCAGCTCCTACCCAAATACGGCACAAACTGTGTATTGCAGATGTCAGGCTTTCCTGCCTTGTTATGGATGACTATATCTCCATACTGAATAATGTTGTCGAAGCTTCATCTGTTCTTAATTATGCTCAACTACCCTTCTTTTGTCTTCTTTCTTCTCACCAGGCCTGTTGTCCTCATTACTGCTTCCCTGCTATTCACTGCAAGATCTCAGAGGTCGTGCAATTAATAGGGTTCAGAGCTGCATGTAGTTTGGAAAGGGCTGTTGTCACAGTTGCTAATGCTCCGGAGTTGTTAGGAAATGATTTCCAGAGTTGCTAAGGGAGGGCTGGACCACTGTGGCTATGAAAACAGAGGTGTACGGTGAGAGACACTGAACTATTTAAGGTTCACCTTATTCCTTTGATTCCCAGTCATTGGCTACAGTGCCAAAATACCTTGGTCCTGATCTTCAGGATGTCTTTGCTTTAGTGAGACGTTAACTTGGCAGCATAGTGATGGCAGTTTAAATTCAGCATCCTGCCATTGCAGCAGGCAGGACTGAGCTACCAAGAGAATGATGAATGTGGGTTTACATGGCAGTGTAAAGAAAACAGCCACACAGAACTGCTGCTGTATGACGGGAGAATTTCTAACTGAGGTCACACATATTGCTTGGTTGTTTTGTGGAAGAGGTCACCTCAACTGCGGGAGCTGAAGGGTTTCTGAAAGAGGTCAGGGCCCAGGTACAGTTTTCTTTCCCTTTGTAGAGTCTGTGATCAAGGAGAGTTGGTGTATGAGGCTTTAAACTGTACAAGGCTGCTTGGATTATTTTTTTTATATGGGCCTTTTGAAGACTGATAAAATTTGGCTATTATTGTATCATTTATTCTGGGCTAAGAATATTCATACAGAGAGATGTTAGAAACAGAAAACCTTCACGAACAAAAATCCACAAGGCTTAAAGTTTTTTTATTCCAACAACTGTTCCTCTTTCCTGCTGTGTTCTCCTTGCCAGGTGCATTGCAACAACATGTTTTCCAAGGGGGTGAAGATCTTCCAGAAGGTGGAGTGTCTGTTCAAACCACGCCTGATTGCAGACTGGGAGCCTGAACCCGTTGGTGTGGCAACGGTCTTGGATGACAAAAATCCCAGTGCCAGGTTTGTGACTGTCCCCCTCAATCAGCACGTGGGCAAAGCCGTGCTGTGCCGCTTCTACTTCGCTGACACCTGGATGATGATCAGCGAGATCTCCTTTCAGTCAGGTGAGTGTTCCTGCAGTCAAGTAGGTCTTGGGAAGGGTGGAGAACAGAAGAGATGATGTGGAGGTGCAGGATGTGAGCATAGGGTGCTGTGGGGCTGCACAGTGGGGGGGAGGTAGCAGAGTTGGGAGGGCAGTGCGTGTGTAGGAAAGCCAGGTCTACAGAGGATGCTTTTCAAGCTGTTAATGATGCAGGTATGCCAATGCACAACCAGGGCAAAAATTAAAGTGTGGGGCATTTCTTTTTAAGGCAGTTGCATGCTGTTCATCAGGTTCATCATCACCTGCGCTAAGTATAATTGAACTACATCTGTAGCTAGCACAGAAATTAACAGATTGCAGGTTTATATATAAAAAACAACAACAACAAAAACCCACAACAGCCTGAAACTTTTGTTGTAAGTGTGCAGCAGAAGTCAGTACCATGAGGTGGTTTGAAAGGGTCTGGGAGGGAGTGGGCAGAGCCTTGAAGAAAGCAGCCATCACTGCTTAGTGATGTACACAACCTGTACAAAGGTTGTGGCTCCAGCTTTCTGCTCTGAGGTTCCCTTGTGAGGGGACACACATAGGGAAGCAATGCTCCAATTGCAGCTTGTTGCTTATCTTGCTGATAGCAGCCCCTGCTGGCTGCCTTCCCTGTTACACGTGGGACTAGGCAGGCTCTTGGTCCAGCCTGGTACAACTGGTTCTGCTAATCGTGCTCAGAGGAGAAGAAGAAAGATGACGGGTGCAAAAAAGCCTTTGCTTCAGTACCAGCTTTTTATCCAGGCTCAGGGAAGGATATTGCATGCACTGGCAGCTTGCTGTGGTTAGGAAGTACAGGCTGCTCGATGGAAAGGCTGTGCAGGCTCTGCTCACTCCTGCTGGGCAGGCGGGGAAGTTCAGCTCGGGATCTGCTGTGTGGGTCTCAGCCCAGGCTCGCACTGGAAGGCAGAGGTCATGTTTGGGATTACACTGACTGCTGGCAGGAGCAAGGAGATTTTGTTGGACTGATGTTTTCATTCCCCTCCCACAGACATGGAGAGTGTAAATCCTATTTTGGTTACGGCAGCCACAAGCACTACAGATGCCCTGGAAACAGCATTCAACGTTACTGAGGGCACCTGGGGTAAGGGCTTCTGTCACTTAGTTGTGTCGAGGGCTCGAGGGTTGGGGGTGACATCCTAGCTGTTGTGGTCTCTCCCTCTCTGTAGATCTGGGTATGGCCTGCTTGTTGCCCTCGTACACAGGGCTGCAGCTCACAGTCCTCCAAGCCTCAGCTACGTCTTCTGCCCTCAGCTGGCCTATGCTGCCTCACAGAGCAAGTAGGCTGAGTGATGTGTGCCACTGGTGAAACTCTGGAAGTACGTGGATCCATCGAAGGAGTTTTGTTCTGGTGCTAAGAGCAGTGCTTGGTTGCAGAAGTTCTCTGCACAGTTCTTAGCTGTGAGCCTTCCTATTATGGCTGACCAAGGCAAAATGGGAACACAGCTGATGTTAATACTCAGGAATCCTAATGAATGAAGGAATGCCTAAGATCTTTTCTATACCAATCTGTAGGAAGGGACATGATCTCATGCAAGTTAGCCAGTATGTGTAACAGCCTGTGCTTTACTGATGGCAGGTTGATCTTAATTCCTCTCTGTTTGCAGAAACCACATCTTCTGTAACGAGCACCTGGATAGGAGAGAAGGCAGATGACTCCAATACCTCCATCCTTGTGGGCTGCCTTGTGGCTATTATTCTTCTACTCCTGTTGATTATAATCATTATTCTTTGGAAACAATATGTTCAAAAAAGGCTGGAAAAGGTAATAAATGCAGTGGGGCTATTTTGCAGGCACGTGTTCAGATCTAAGAATTAACCCTTCAAGAGCTCTGAATTCTGTGGAAAGCACAGGGTTTCCTCTGCTCCCTCTAGCAGCTAAAACCCTGCTCCCTCAGCAGGGGAGGGTGCAGGCCCTATCCAAGATGTTACTGGAAACATCTGCACTGGCAGTTGCAGCCAGTACATTACTCAAACTGAGCGTCACTTCAACAGCTTTTTCTTTCTCTTTTTCCTGAAGGCCCCACGCCGAATCCTGGAGGAGGATGCCACAGTTCGCCTCTCCTTCTACAGCTACACCATTGCCAACAACCAGACCCAGATCCACCAGTCAAATCCCACCTATGAACGTGCTTTTCCACTGGATTTGGAATATCACCAGCCAACTACGCTGCTCCACAAGCTTCCAGAGCTATCCCAAAGTGCAGAGGATTCAGGTAAGGGAATCGTCAGACTCCAGAAGTTAGGCATTTATTCTTTTGTTATTTCCTTCACATTTTTAAAATATGTCTGAGTAGTCATATTTGATACAGTGCAGTACTAGAAAGACAGCATTTCGAAGTTCTGAAGTCTTTTAGTATGTGACATTGGCAGATGGAGCACCAGCCCCCATTGAAGGGTGGTGGCCTTTTATTGCTCTCTTTAAAGATTGTTTATGTGTTAGTCAGGTCATCTTCTTAGGAGCTGATTTTGGCAATCACAGCAGCCAGTCATCGTGTCTCATCAGCCCTTTGGCAATGGAGTCACTGCCTGCAGTGCTCCCACGCTGTCCAGACTGCCTGGGGGAGGGGGAGGAGAAGGCCTTTAGCACGTCTCCCTGCAGCATGGGCTCTTTGAGACTCCATCAGAAAAAGCAGAGGCAAATGCAGCAGAGGGTTGTCAGTGGTGTGCTGGCTTCCAGCTCCTGGGGAGCTTTTGGATGTGCACAGAAGGGAGCATTTCCCAGAGGCTTTTGTACTCTGTGTCTGTGCTGCTGTTCAGGGAATGGAAGGGCAGTGCTGCGTTCCTCAAGCAGCAACTTGCTGAGGTCCAGCATTATGCTACATGAGGTGATTGATTTGGACTGAGTCAGGATGTGAATCTGAAGTGGGACACATGTTCTTTGTACTAACTGAACATACAGGGAGTTGTTTATAAAGGGTAATTGCGTGATATTTATGTGACTAAGCTGTAAGAGATAAGGTAGTGTGATATCAGAGCACAGAGAAAATGGAGGCCCCAATCTCCAGAGAGGAATACAGAGCAAGTTTCATGTTGCAAGCAACGTTCCTTGTGTCAAGTAAAAGGAACAGATCAAATTTAGGATGAATCAGAAACAGGTAACCACTCTAGGCTTGTGCTTCCATGTCTGGGCAAGAATTTTTGCTCTCCCAGCTGGATAGAGCAGGGAGCTGATTAACACGAGTTCACTTGTAACTCACAACTGTTTGTTGTGGAACTTGCAGAAGTGCAGTTTGTTCTGGTTTAAGCCCTAGTTAAAACAAAGCAGCCCTCCATCTAGTTGGTACATTGGTATGAGGTTAACATGCATGCAGCTAAGCTGGATTCCCAGAGGTTTGCAGGATTCAGGAGTGGAAGCCAGCCATGCTGGCTTTAAGGGAGTGAGAGTCTGACTTAACCTGTCTTTGCTTTCTCCCCAGTGTGCAGTGGGGACTATGCTGAGCCTGACCTGACCAAGTCCACCCCTCACCAAGGCTTTCAGAACAATGTTCCTCACTATGCTGAAACAGATATCGTTCATCTCCAAGGCGTGACAGGCAACAACATGTATGCAGTCCCAGCCCTCACAGTGGATTCCCTTACCAAGAAGGACATCTCTGTTGGTGAATTCCCACGGCAGCAACTACGACTGAAGGAGAAGCTGGGAGAAGGACAGTTTGGAGAGGTACAGCCATTCTCTTCCACGCTTTCTGTAGCAGAAAGGAGATGTCTGGCACAGCGAATCCTCTCAGCTGCACTCTGGCATGACTTCGTCCTTGGGGACTGGGAGACCTGCATAATAGTGTATTACTTAATACATGCCTTTGCTGTTGGCTTGGGCTGAAAAGGATCTTAAAGATCATCTAGTTCCAAACCCCTGCTATGGAAAGGGACACTTTCCTTTAGACAAGGGTGCTGTGTTATTGTGTCCTTTAGGATAGCCTGCAGAGAGCCCTATTCTGTCCCTGCAAGGCTGCAGCCCGGTGCCACACAGGGGTCTTTCATAGCAGGCAAACTCTGCCTGCTGTCTGTGTCCCTGTTTATGACCTGTAGGAAAGGCCTGGCAGTGTGAGTTCAGACTGCTTCATGCCCTTCCACAGAGATCTCAAACGTGTGGTGGCTGTCCCCCACCTGTAGGCATGTGACTGAACGTCGCTGACTCCAGCTGAGGCAGACTCACTCTGGGTGTAAACAGAGTTTTCTCATGAGCAGGTGTTGGTTCTGATGGGGCTCTGTGTTCTGGCCCTGGCCGAGGCAGACATTGCCCAGGCTTTGTGGTGCCCTCACATATTTTCTGGCGTCGCTTCTTGCTCAAGTCCCAGTTTGCCTCAGAAGCCCGAGGCAGCATGATGCACACATCTGTCATCTGCCAAGCACTGTCTTTGTTCCTTGGGCTCCTTTTGAGCTCTGTATGTTTCTGCCTTTTTCTTTTCTCCCTACTAAGCCAGGTGTTCCCCTCACTCTGTCCTGCTCTTCACCTGTGTCTCTATCCTCCCCAGCTTTTCCTCACTCACAGCCTTAACAATTGTTTGCTACGTTTTGGCAAAGCACAGCCCTTTACGGACCTCTTCCTCATCTGTGTTGTGCCCATGCCTTTAATTCCTCCCTGTGACACCTTCCTTGCTTCAGCCTCCCTCCCTTGTCCCCCTCACTTCTGTCTGCACCACTCTGTATTGGAAAGGTGCCGGCATCCTCAGTCTCTTCACCTGGCTGTCAGCACAGCCACTGCTGTGGCATGGATCCTGCCCTGTCCTGGCTTGCACTCCAAAAATGTGAGGTTTTTCCTCACTGTTTTGCTTCTGGTTTTTCCTTCCTACTGATTCTTTTCCTTTAAATAACTGCTAAAGCTTTCTCCTCCTCCTTTCTGTTGTTGATCAGCAGCAGCCAGGTTCTCCATCCCCTTTTCCTTGGAGTTTGATTCATGGCCTGTTTCTTTCCTGACATCACAGGCTCATCCCCTCAGTTCTGCAGATGTGCTGCATCACAGTTCTTCTTTCTCTCCATCTCACCAACCTAATCTTACCAAACTGCTCACCATTGTAAGCTCAGCTCTGCTGCTCTGGCTTAGTGTGCAGTTTTGCTTCTGGCATCGTGGCTCATTCATGCATTTTTTACTCCACCCAGAGCTTCTGCAACTCCCAAGCCATTTATTTCTGTTCTAACCATCAGCTTTCTGGAAACAGCAACACACTTACCTGCACTTTCAATACAGGCTCTTGGTACCGTGGCTCTTTTTCTTACTGCTGGCTCATGTGTCTGGTCTCTGCTTGATGTTGCTAGACTTTCAGAATTTGATGAGAATGAATCATACAACTGTTCTTTGACCATGAGATTTCACTCTCCATGTAACTGCAGCAGCCTCTTTGCACTTCTGTTTCTGATTTGTAGGTTTGTCCATTTTCTGTGCTGTTTCCATTTTCTATTCACTGTGCTTCTTGCATAAGAAGCTGTGCTTCTTGGTGCATTCTTCATATAAAATTAATCTCCCATTATGTTTCATTACTGCTGCAAGCAAATCCAGTCTGCTCCCTTCCTGCAGTCCTTTTGCCTATCCTGCACACTCACTTTTTCTACTTTGTCCACTCCAGCAATGTTTGTCCAGTTCTCCTCTTGAGTTTGCATTCTGATAAATCCTCAAGCAAGGGTTTTGTTGCATCCTTTCCTCCATCTTCTTTTATACAACCCTGGCAGTATTTTCATGTGGTTATTCATTTATTTATCTGAACAGACCCTGAATTCAGTGCTTTCCTCAGAGCATTCACCTCTGGTTGCACTAATAGGTGATATGTTCAAACCACAACACACGTGCATTTCTCCCTTTTTTTTTCTGGAATTAAAGGACTCTGGAGAGTTGTCTGTGATTTCTGGATGCTCCTCAGTTCAGAGGTCAGGCTGCAGGACAATTCTGCGTGTGTTGTGCATAAGCTGTACATACCCAGTGCTACAGCCTGCAGTGTTTGTGAGCACATGCAGCACAAAGCAGACAACCCCAGGCCTTCCTGAGCATCTCCAGTGCTTGCTAGGCAGGCTGACCCCCACTTAGTTATGCACTGCACCAATGGTCTACATCTGTGGAGTAAACTAAGAGCCCCTACAATTCATGTCTACATTATGGGCTTTGTGGTGTAGGTCCAGAATCCTGGGCCAACCCATGGGCTGTTTGTCATCAGAACAACATCACTTTTATTAGATCATTCACTTGGTCGTTCTGCCAGTGGTGACCAAACTGATGACCTCGGTATAAGATTGTTTTCTTCTTGTTTTCTGCTTGTGCATCTCATAGTTGCTCCTGCTTTCTGCCCTGCAGGTGCATCTTTGTGAAGCTGATGGCCTGCTGGAGTTCCTGGGGGTCCCTTCCACAGAATTCACTCACCAGCCAGTTCTCGTAGCAGTGAAGATGCTGAGATCAGATGTCAACAAAACAGCCAGGTAAGCACATCCACAGTGCCAACCACCTGAGAAGGAAAGCAAATACTCCCCAAGCAACAGTTTCATGTGGGTTAACCTTGATGACCTCTGTAAGAGAGAGGTCTGTGCGTGTGCTTTGTATCTGTGTAAGGAACAGGATGCAATCAAAGAGCTGAGGGTGGGAAGAAACAATGTCAAACTGAAATACTGTATTAATTCCCTTTTCTGGGGAAGGGGTGAATGCTGCATGCAAGGCCAGAACCATCTTTCAAACTCACTGTGTGCAGATGTGTAAATATTTCTGCTCAAGGATTTCCTTACCTGCTGCTTGTGTTTTCTTTAGACAAAGGAATCGCTTAGCATTCAAATCTCTGTTTTCTGTTTTACAAGAAATGATTTCCTGAAAGAGATCAAGATTATGTCTCGGCTGAAGAACCCAAATATCATCCGGCTTCTGGGGGTGTGTGTGCACGACGACCCGCTGTGCATGATTACAGAATACATGGAAAATGGAGACCTCAATCAGTTCCTATCGCAGAGGGAGATCTACAGCAAATTTGCAATTTCAAACAACATTCCCTGTGTCAGGTAAGAGGAGCTGCCTGTACTTAAGCTGAATCTGCAACACAGAGCTACCAGCTCCTTCTGTACCTTCCAGCCTGGCCCCAGCACAAACTGTGGGCACTGATTTCACTTTGCATAGGATGTTGTTCTTGAGGCCTGCATGAAGTGTCTGAGTGTGGGCTCTTCTGGTCTCACATTAATGAGGTTGCATCAAGATTTCATTCAATAGCAGACCAGTTGCATTGCAGATGGAGTTTGGGGATAAAGTCAGGAATTCCTCTTAGGTTTTCAGGATGTTTTGTACGTTCTCTGGATGCCTAAAAAATGTTACCTAAGGAGAGCTGAGTGTGGAGCTTCGTTAAGGAAAGATTTCATCAGGCAAAGAAGAAAAGCAGTGCTCTGGCAGAGAAGATGGTTTTGTCTGTAGGGACACTAACCCTCCTCTGTGGAAGGATTGGCATGAAGACACCTCTGCTACTGCAGAAATCCTTTCCTCAGGGACAAGAGTTGCATGTAGGGCTAACATGCACTGTGCTTGGAAAAGGAGCCCTCTGACCAGAGCTCCCTGCACTGCTCTGCCTTGGGCATTTTCACCCACAAAGGAATGGATTTATTCACAGTTAAAGGGCAAGGCAGAGCAAGTTCTGTGGGCGGACCGAAGAGGAGGTGGTTGTGTCTTACAGGATCTAGAAGACAACAGCTCTGTTGCTGCCGCAGCTGGCAGTGGTCAGTGCTCCTGTTATGGGATGTTAAGCAGACATTGTAAGGAGTTGTGACAATCAAGAACTGCTGTGAGATGGCTTTGCATCTGAGTGGACACATTCCAGCTCTCTTCAGTCTCCTGTCCTTTCCACACGTTTGAAATAGCTTTTGCCTTTAGAGCTGGGGCTTTTTTTTTTTTTTCCAGGCCATAGTGTCAAACAGTCTTTCTTCTGCTTACCTCTCACCTGACTTTAGCACCAGCGTTCAGTGTTCTTCACTGCTTTCCATTACTTGGCCCTTACCCATAAGGTTCTCTTCCTTTTCCAGCTGATCCTTCAGCCACTCCTTTTGTCCCTTCCAGCCTGACAGTTTCATGCTGAAGGAAGGCTGTGTGACTAGCTCAGATGTCTGTCTCCATAGGAGCTGGTTACTGATAGCGAAATGAATCCCACTGCCAAAGAGTGCATCTTGTGTCTCTGCCAGTTCCTGTGGGTGTCTGATTGTCACAGCAAGTTCCAGCTGTCCCTACAGCTTTTTTTTGTGTTTGAGATGCATCTTCCTGCTGTCTGGCTGTTTAACAAATCATGAAGATGAGTGAGAAGTCTCCCATCCCTCTCCTCTGCATGCAGTGCTGCATGCACCATGCACTGCACAGCTTGCTGCACAGGGGGGCATGAAGCCAGCAGATAGCTGCTGATAAGACCTGCCAGAATGCAGGTGGGTGGGGGATTGGGTGTCTTGAATTAAAAGAGAAGCAGCCCCAAGCATGAGGCACCCAACTGAGGGGAAGGGAGAAGGCAGGGCTGGGAGTCTGAGCCTGCTCTGAAGCAGGAAGCCAGCAGCCAGGTGAGTGAGGTATGCATGGGTGGCTGAGTTCCTTCTCTGGGAACACAGTGGGTCCACCCAGATCAGGAGAAGTGTTGAGCTGACAGTGGGACAGGGTCAGCTGTCACCTGGCTGAGCTGTGGTGATGACCATGGTGACAGGGAAGGGGTGGCAGCCCCTCCTCAGTGCAGAAGGGCTGCCTCCCAGCTCTGCAGTGATGGCTTAGCTACTGGCAGGTAGATCAGATGTATTATCATGAGTCATGCTGTTATCATTCAGATAACATGACAACAGGTGACCTTTAAGGTTCCTTCAAACTCAGATGATTCTGTGGTAATGCTTTCCTCACTGCCACCAGAGCACAAAGAGAAGTAAGGCTTTTTTCCTGAGCTTCAGCAGAAAAATAATAATTGTGAGCAGTTTTAGATTTGTTTTGACAAATGCTTGTTTACTTGAAGTGTTTGAGCATGCACAGTGAGAAACAGCTGAGCATCACAAATGCTGGGGTGTGAAGAATTCTGAGAGTCAGATGGTCCAAACTCTGTGTATCACGGGACTTTGTTCATGCTGTCTTCATTTTGGTGATGGGGAAATTGAAATTATAACAAAATGCTTTGGTTGACATGGTTGGTAATATTAAACATAAGCTGTCTTCAGTGTTTCACGTGTTTATGTTAATATGTGATAGCAATGGTTTGAAATACTGAGCTGAGCACTTCTTAAGACATGAAATTCTGAGTCTGTACAGCTTAATTCTCACTCTGAGAATTCGGTGTTTTGCTGCATAAGCTCTTTGAAACTCTTGATGTTAATGCTTGGTATTAGATGTCTAAGGGATGTCAAATTCTTACAGCCATGAATTTCAGGGACAGCTCAGGAGCTGGGCCTAGCCTGGCAGGTTGGGCTGTTAGTGCCTTGGAATTGGGACAGTTCAGTTTCTCTGGTATGGCAAAAACCAAACGACAGGTTCCCATAGTGCATCCAGTGCAAGGCCAAGCAGTAGGAGTGTCAGGGAAGAACTGAGTGCAAGGAACTGTACTGATTGCCTGTGTCCTGTCACCTTCTATTGCAGCTACTCTAACCTGCTCTACATGGCCACCCAGATTGCCTCTGGAATGAAGTATTTAGCATCTCTGAACTTTGTGCACAGAGATCTGGCAACTCGCAATTGCCTGGTGGGCAACAACTACACCATCAAGATTGCAGACTTCGGCATGAGCAGGAATCTGTACAGCGGGGATTATTACCGCATCCAGGGCAGGGCGGTGCTGCCCATCCGTTGGATGGCCTGGGAAAGCATCCTCCTGGTAGGCACTGTCTGAAACCATTGCATCTCCCTCCCTCTGGTTCTCAGTGTGCCCCTGAACTAGTGATGTGTGCCTATGACAGCCCTTACAGCTGCACATGGCCCGGTGGGATGTCTGTTAGGTTATGTGGGACTGGGAAGGAAGAGTGTCCTTGCAAATACAGCGCTTAGGCTGCAGATAATCTGTGCTGCTCTGTTTCTGGCATTCAGGATTCCTGCTGGAATCACAAGCAAGTTGCTGTTCTGTGCTGTTTCCCCAGCTCTGAAGCCCAGGGGTGCAGCAATGAAACCTGATGAGCCTCTGCTGCTGAGTCTGGGCATAGGCTTTGTGTGTAAGGGGCCTGCTGGCTGCCTTCAGGAGACTGTTCAGCAGCCTGAACACATCCATTCTAGGGGTGGTTCCTCAATAATCAGCCCAATCTCTTTCTCAAGCTACTTCACATTAGCTTAACCCTAATCATGCAGTTACACTTTCTTACAACACCCCCTCTGAGTACATAGGAGAGTTGTAGTTGTGGCTGCCTTAAAGGCCAATGGCTCCAAGCTTTTTTAAATTCACCTTCTCCTTCTGGCTACAGCTTCATCTAAACTGTAAGTCACTTCCCTCCTTTCTTGTGTGAGTATCTTCCAAACGTTTGCAGGCTGCCTGGGTTGCTGGCTAAGCCTGGGCAATCTTGGCTGCTTGCTGACAAAGCTGCCTCCAGCCCCAATTGTTGTCTGTGATTTTGTGAGTAGTCTTTGGCTTCTTTTTACTTCTTCAGAAACCTATTGTTCCAAACAAATCCAGTTTGGGCACTTTTTTTTTTTTTAAAGACAGAAAACAGGGACAGGGAGCAGACTGTCACCAACTTATACGTGTGCAAAGATCAGAATTATCCTGGCCTAAAAGTCAGCTCTGGCCCTGCCTTCACCCCTAGGGCTTTGATTCCTGTTCAGAGGCTTTTCTGTGCTGCAGTGCTGTGTTTTGGGTGAAGGTGGGTGGCAGCTATCACCTCCCTGCCCCAGCACACAGCATTTTGCTACAGCTGGAAGCAAATGCAGATGTCACCAGGAGAAATGGCAGTCCCCAGCTTTCTCTGACACTCACTCCCTGTTTCAAGAGGTTTGACCCAGAGAGAGCTTCACCTTCCTAAAGCTGTCCTGTGAGTCACAGAGATGTGCTGTTCTTGCCCTGCAAAGCAGCAGTGTTGTGCTTCAGCCCCTTTGTGCATTGCTTAGAGCACGTTGGCTGCTCTGCTGTCTGTGGAGAGTGTTTTCCCAGCTATGAATCCTTGTGATTAGAGGGAATAGATTGAAGTAGTTTTTTGCCAGATGAGTGCTGTGTGCAAACAAGACTTACTTTCTGTTCACAGGGCAAGTTCACCACAGCCAGTGATGTCTGGGCGTTTGGGGTCACCCTCTGGGAGATGTTCATACTGTGCAAGGAGCAGCCTTACAGCCTCCTCTCAGATGAGCAAGTCATTGAGAACACTGGGGAGTTCTTCCGGAGCCAGGGCAGGCAGGTAAGAAAGCAAATGTGACCTCTCCTTTCTTCTCTGTCCCTGTCACAGCCAAGTGGATCTCCCAGGTCCTTCCTGCTGCTCTCACATCATCTGCAGTTCTTGCTTCTATCACTCATCTTATCAAGTGTGTCCCACCTCTCCTGCCCTTTGTGCAGCTCGTGGGACTGCCTTTCCCCTCCTGTGGTCCCACTGGAAGAACCTCCTGGCCTGTCCGGTGCTTCTTCCATGTCATAAATCACTTGTGTTCCAGGCTGCCTTTGATGCCCTGACCTCCTTAGCTTTTCTGAGCTGTCCTGCGTAACTCTTTTGCTCTCTGACTTTGTCTCATCTTTCTCCCATTTGTGTTTCCTCTGAAAGACAAAGAGACCCTTACTGAGGTGGGGAGGGAGGAACTGTTAGTGTCCAGGGGTTAGAGTACTCCCCATATCTCCGTCCATGCTGAGCTCTAACTGCTGAAGGGCTTCTCTTTGTCATTATCTTCTGGTTCCAGGCAGGACTGTACAGCCCACTGCTGCTGCCTTTGTATCCTTCAATAGATAGATCAGTGAGGATGGTAAATAGAGCATGGCAAATGAGCACCTCCAAGGGTGGCTGTGCCCCAGCAGAGTGGATGCACAGTTGCTTGTTCTCCCAAAACTCACATTGAGTACCGAAAGTTGAGGGATTAAAGGGAAGTAAAAAAATTCAAGGTTTTATTCGTTGTCTCCCAGATATTAATGGCTTAGTTGAAGAGTCTAAAAGGTCACTGTATCGAAAAGGAGGAAAGATTGTAAATAAGTCTGCCAACCTGTACTTTAGATAAGCTCTAAAAGGTCTTTTTTCTTCTCTGCTAACAAGCTGTCACGATGCTTAGAAAGCCTCATGGGTTGTCTACGGTGAGTGAAAGTATTTGGATTTCATTGTGGTGCATTGGTTTTGGTTTGTGTTTTGTGTCCATCTGATCCTCCTGAAGCATTTGTGCTTCCTTGGGACAGCGGGCAGCTCCGTGAGCAGCTCATGGCACGAGGTGGCAGTGCTCTGCAGAGCCATGCCAGGTGGTGTCACAGCTCCATCCACACTTCACTGCTGTATTCACCTTGAATGGATCTCCAACATTGCATGACTGCTCTCTTGTC
The DNA here is from genome assembly GCA_037305975.1 of Chrysolophus pictus. NCBI lineage: Eukaryota > Metazoa > Chordata > Aves > Galliformes > Phasianidae > Chrysolophus > Chrysolophus pictus. The sequence goes on along the minus strand of CM074592.1, from coordinate 8,571,610 downwards.
TGGGCTGAAGCTGTCCTGTGGTCTTAACTTAGGCAAGGTTCCATTCTGTTAAGGACCCAGCACTGAACTTGCTCTGTGTTGTGTTTTTTGTTTCAGATCTATCTGTCCCAGACTCCTCTGTGTCCTAACCCCGTGTTTGACCTGATGCTGAAATGTTGGAGCAGGGACATAAAAGATCGTCCCACTTTTGACATGATTCACCACTTCCTGCTAGAACAAATGGAATCAAACATTTGACTCCAGCAAAAGAGACAGACTGATGGGAACAGAGTGACTGTGTGTCCCTGCGGGGGGCAGCCAGGGCACCCTGCTCTGCTCCCTTGACTGTTCCGTACTTAAGTGGAGACGTCCATGGCAGCTGCTGGTTCTATTGGCCATGGGCTGACAGTGCAGGACCAGAGGATCTCGTGTGGTTGAAAAATCATCTCCTCTTCTGAATCATTTCCTGGGAATACTGTGAGAGGGGTTTTAGTCGACACCCGTACACCTTTGGGAAAAATGAATGCATCCCACTTTGCTGGGGCTGTGGAGCTCTCCTGGCTGGAATGGAAGCTGCCGGGGAGCCACGATCCAAGGACAGATTCTAGAAGTAAAGACTTCAGTCTTCTCAAACTATTCCATTCAATCAAATGGAAGTCTTGTGCACATTAGCAAGTGTTTCTGTAGGCTCTTGCTGCAGACAGTATGTGTAGTGAGAAACTATGGCTGACAGAGCTAGGAAACGTTTAGGGACCTGAGGACTGACAGAGCTGGATTAGCAACCCTTTGGGAGCGACGCTATCAGGGTCTGCAGAGGATGCTGGTAGAAAAGTCCAAGAGCATGTTCTTTTTTTCCTGTGGTTGTTAAGCACTGCTTTTGTTACATACGTGCGTTTTTTCCCCACACTGGATTTTTTTTTTCTAGAAAAAAAAAAAATTAAAAAAATGAATGTTAAAGGTCATAGGAAGGTCACTGTGATCTTCTGACCTGCAAATTAAGGCTAGGGTAGGGAGTTTGTATTGAAAAGTAGCTGATACTGTACTACTGTCACTATGTAGATTCATTAGCCTAATGAACTTGTAGCCACAATGGACTGATGTGCAATTAATCCTGTATAAGTACCCATTAATATGAGATCTCTAAGTCGACGCTGTTACACGTGCAGAGGGAACTTAGATTTGGTGAAAGCCAATGGCTGAGAGCAGAACCCTCTATGTCACAGCTCACGGGGGAGGAAAAGGGGCAGAGCACCCTCCGGCCCCGCTCCATGTGTGCACACACCTGCTGAGAGATTTCTGGCACTGGTGCTTCCTCGCAGCCCTGTGGGGTTGGTGCTGGCAGCAGGCGGGAGCCCTGCAGCCCATGGGATGGAGCTGTCTGTCATCTGCGGGGCACAGATCCCCCAGCTGTGCACGGGATGAGCTCCCTTTGCTTTGGCTGCTCCCTGCACAGCACATGGCAGCTTCTCTTCAAACTGGGGTTGGTTTTCAGCTGTTTCTCCAATGCTTGTTTCTCTGGAGGATTTCATAGGGCTCTGAAAGGTTGCAGGATTTCGCTTGTTTCTACACTAAATCTGTTGTGGATTTGTCAGGTTTGGGGACACTCTGCCGTTCCCTCTGTAGTTGTTTAACCAGATGTTAAGGACCAAACTGAACGTTTCATAAACTGGGAGAAGGTGGAAGTTCAGCACTTTTTGAAAAACAGCATCCAGTCCAGTGTGTTTCCAGTAAAGATTGAGGATAATTCCCACCTTGGCCAGACGCAATGCGTGCTGCACTGCCAGCCCTGCAAGGGCACTGCTGCAGGGGGGAATGTCAGAGTGCTTCTGCTAAGAGGATGGCTGTGGCTGTTGGACTGAAAGGGAAACCTGCACCCTGAGCACCCGGCGTGGCTGTGTGCACAGTGCTGTGCTGGCAGGGCACACATCGTGCTTCTCCTGGAGCGTTTCCATCCCATCCCAGAAAATGTACAACTGTAGCTGTGTGTGCTGTCTGTGTTTCTGAGGTTCTGGAGTGCTGTAACAACACCTGGGCCGTGTCCTTCTGTAACATCAGTTCCTCCGCTGACGCACTGACATACGGAGTTTCTCTCGTATCAATAAATCCTAATGATAACCTTGACAAAAGTGAATTTCTGCTTTTATTTTTTTTTAAACTTAGGGCAGTCACTGTGTGTGAGTGATCATGAACATGTCTTGGAAGGAGCAGAGCAGTGCCATGCAGCTGCTGCATCCCGAGGTTGCAGATGGGACGGGGTTCTCTGGGTGCTGGCGTGGGGCATCCAGCATCCTGCTTGGTGCTGTGCTTCAGTGAGTGGTGTTCTCATTAAAGCAGAAGGACCCAAAGAGCCGCAGTGCCTGCAGCGTCACAGAGGTTTCCCAGGTAACTGCTGTGTGCCCCCATCCCACCCCTGAGCTCTGCTGTGCCATGGCAGCTCCCAGGCAGAGTGTGCTTTTCCCTCCCCATCCGCACCACATCCCTGGGTAAGTGCTGGGGTTTACCCACAAAGTCGGTTCATTTCCCACAAATAGCTCAGGCTGGGACAAAACAGTACCTGTGAATTCTGGTTGGTTGGTTTTTTTTTTTAAAGGCACTCTTAATTGTGCCACGTAACGAAGGACATGGCTCTGGAGGGACGAGCAGCTCCTTGCAGCAGGCTGTAATTAAAGACCATGCTGTAGGGCATCGAGGGGAACTTCCAAACTGTGCTTTCATCGATTTAAAACAAGCAGAGAAAAGGTTCTGGTGCCGCTCTCCGGGGTTTGGGTTCAAAACTGAAATAATTTTTGCATCGAGGATATCTGAAGATCTCCTTTGAGTAAATATTTGTGTGAACACAACGCAGGGGCAGGGAGCTGATGGATCTGCCTTGGTGGCTGTGGGTGGTGGGGATTTCATTGGTACGCAGCTGGGCTTTCTGAAAGGCTTTCTGCACTGCTCTCTGATGGCCTTTGGAAGGAACAGGGCTGGGCTTGGTGAGAGGATGCTCCCATCAGTGAGCTCCTGGTTGAGAAGGAAGACATGGAAGGCAGAAATGAGCTTGTATGTATGTATGCAGGCTTTGCAGTGGGCAGAGGTGTGTGGGGCTGGTGGTGACGTGGCTGGGCTCTGTGCTCCCAGCCCTGGAGGATGAAGAGGAGCAGAGCTCTGCAGGTGTGAGGCCATTGGGGTCAGGGAGGTCTGGGGGCAGCGTGAGCCCTCCAAGGACAGCAGTACTGATGGCATGGAGGTTGCAGGGCCTGCTGCTGCAGTGGTGGAAATGACCCGAAGGTGCTTGAAGGCACTGGGAAGTCAAATCCAACGTTAGGAATTTGGAGAAGGGCTCGGTGCACGAAGTGCTCCCATCCTGGGCACTGGCACTGCCTGTCCCAAGCTGTCCCATCCTGCAGTGCCAGGGCTGCTCCCTGCTCTGTGACCCAGGGATGGAGGCGGCTGCTCAGGGTGGGTTTTTAGATCAATGGCTGCGATGGTGACCTACAGAACTGGGGGATTTCTCTGGTTTATTAATGAGAACGCCAGCAAAGAAGCTCAGCCTGCAGTGCTGATCCCTTCCCAGAGCACCGCAGCTCATATCAGCCATGCTGTGATTCACTTTGTGGCAGATCTGTGCTCTCTGTAGGGCCAGACCTGAGCTCCTCAGATTGCCTTGCTTTTAATTGCTCATAAACAGAATCCTTTCTTAGCTCCACCATTTCTTTGTTCATGATCAGAGGTCCTCTGCCCGGCCTGTAATTATTTGGGCTACGTCATCTGCTCAGATTTATCATCCTGCACAGCTTCCTGGTGTTGCAAGAGGTATTGAAAACCAGTGGGAAGAGGCCACCAAGCTCCTCCAGCTCAGCAAAGGTCCTGCAGGCGCTGCAGGAGATCTGCCAAGTGTAATGAATGGCTCTGCTGGCAGCTGTTGAAAGCAGCTGGGAGGGAAGTGCTCACTCACAGCCTTACGATCCTCGTGCATCACCCACCTTTATCTTTGAGGTCCCTTCCAACCCCTGGATACGCAGTGGATCGTTGGTGGGGTGGCTGTGTCTCTATGCACTTCAGCAGTACTTGGGTTTCAGGGAGATCCCCAGGCACAACAACAGCTCCACGTGGGCACCCAGATGCTCTGTGTCTCTGTTCCCTTTCCAGCTATGAGGGCTTCCTCCCCCAGTACAACTACCAGTTTGGAGAGACCTATGGCAAAACCACGTACCGCCTGCTGACAGACCCACACATCCGGAGGAGCCCTCGCTCCGTGCTGGCACCGCTGTGCAAGCCGAGGTTCATTGAGGACTTCAGTGGGACGCAGCACGGCCTGCAGCCCTTCCTCCCCGAGCACCCAGGTGAGCAGAGCCCAAAGTGCCCAAAGTCGCGTGGGTTTGGTCACCAGTGAGATTCGTGCTGCCCGCAGTGGGGGGATGTTGTTGGTACAGCTCCACGTTGCCTGCGAGCTCAGATACCTGCAGAGCTCGGGGCAAAGCCTCAGCCAACAAGTGTGTGTTGGCATCTGGTGGGGGGCAGAGCAGTTTAGACCTCAGGTTGTCTTTGCTGTGATGGAGATAAATGGCCTCAAGTTGCTCCAGGGGGGTTCAGGTTGAAAAGAGTGATAATGCATTGGCGCGGGCTGCCCAGGCAGTGGTGGAGTCACCGTCCCTGGAGGTGTTCAAGAACTCTGGAGATGTGGCACTGAGGGACCCTTTACCTGCTGGGACTTTGTGTCTCCTCTTCCTCCTAACTTCCTGCAAACTTCTGCCCTTCCTGCTCCCCCCAGCTGTGTTCTGCAGGACCAGGACTCCACCAGGCCATGTTGTTCCCAGGCTTTGTTTCTGGATGTTACCATTTGCATTTCCTTGGACGGAGTGGTTTGAAGGGACTCAACAAACCAGTCGACCTGGTTGATGTCTGTCATCACTCTTTGTCATTGTTATCCCTCTCAACCCCACCGCTGTCTGTAGCTGGGAGCTCAGTCTCCTGCTCACTGGTGACGTGTTGGGAACACAGCCACGAGAAGCACCGTGTGCCTCCATTCCTCAAACCTCCATTGCAAGATTCGCTCCACACTGCCTGCCTTCCTTAGGCACAATATTAAGCACAACTATGGCCAGAGAGCCCCCAGCAGTGCTGCAAATGTGGCCTTCAGCAAGCTCAGCACCCGAAGTATTGGGGTCTTTAGTAAAGCCTTGTTGGTGGGAACAAAGGACATTGTTGGTTCCTACCCATTGAGTCCCATGCTGAGTTTTTCCTGGCATGCTGTTGGGCACAGTTGTTGGGGATGCGGTTGTGCTGGGGCTCAGGGTGGCCATGCAGGCACTGTTGAGAGGATATGGATATGGATATGGATATGGATATGGATATGGATATGGATATGGATATGGCACAGGCTGGTCAAGAGTTGCTTAGAGGTTCCTTGTGTACAGAGGGATTTCATTTTTGGCAACCCTGCCCACGGTAAAGGGTTGGAACTGGATGATCTTTCCAACCCAAGCCATTCTGTGACTCCTATTCCTGTCAATGCAATAACTGGTTTGCCAGCTGAAGAAGAAAAGCAGAGATGCAATACTTCCGATAGAAATGTAGGAAACGTTAAGATCATCTTGCTTTAAAACTGGCATGCTGGGTTGGAAAATCAATTTAATTGAGGCTGCCATTAGCCTGGACTGCAGCTTATAGTGCTGTTGCACAGAGTATATGTGCCCTATAACGCTGCATACAATATATGTCGTTTATCTTATAATTATGGGCAGATTACAAACCTAAATGCTGGCCAGTAGCCCCATACCTGTGCAGGAGGAAGGGGCAAATCCTGTGGCCAGTGCTGGCGGCAGTGCGGATGCCGTAGAAAAGGCAGTGGTGGCTGTGGGCTGGAAGGAAAGACTTGGAGAACAAAAGTGGGAAGGATTTGGTTGGTTTAAAAACAAAGAAATAAATTGGACACAGTTTTCTCATGAGGAACAGCAGCTGTTCTCCACGAGCACCGAGCTGAGCGCTCCGGGTCTGCGCTCCTGTCCTGAGGAGAGGAGGGGGCTGAGGGCACAAGGCTGGCCGTGCCACATCCCATGCCATCGTGCTGCTTCCCTGCAGGGTACTTCCCTTACGACAGAGCCAGAGCTCTGACCAACTTCCCAGAAGCAGATTTCGGGCCGAAGCCACCCGCACCGGGGCCGGCAGACGAGGAGCTGACGCACACGGAGGCCCAGCGCAGTGGTGGCGGCTCTGGGCTGGGTGGGTGCCCGCCGAGCGTGGCCTGGGATCCCTCGGGACCACCACAGGGACAGGAGTGGCGGCTGCCCCCAATCCGTGCAGCCCGTGGGCAGGGCAGGATGCGTGGAGCTGCAGGAACCGGGCAGGTGAGACCTCGGGGGGAGGTGTGAGGGGTGGGGGTGGTACTGGGGATGGACGGGGGCTCAGGACCACCCCAGTGCTGTGGCTGAGAGCAGGGTCCCAGGGCTCAGCAGCTCAGGGTCATCTGCTGGGGCGGAGCCGTTCCCTAAACGTTGAGTACCAAAGTTGCACGGATGTTTTCAGGAGTAGCAAACACGGCTCATCACCAGATGTTGTGATGGGCATCCAGTTCACCTGGGTTTCCCAGTGATCCCTCTTAGAAGCATTGGGGTTTGACTTCATCTCTCTGGGACGTGGCTTTGGTCTCCTCATTTCTGCTGGAGCCAGCACTAATGCAGGGCTGGCAGCCAGGGCTGTGCTAATCCCTGAAAGAGATCAGAGATTAGAGATCTGACGTGTGGAACCAAAGCTGCTGAGAAGGGCCATCCCTGCTCCCACGTGCAGCCCTTCAGCTCCCTGGGCACCCTGCAGGTCTCACCCGCTCATTTGGCCTTAGAAATTCTGGAGCAGCTCTATGGAGCAGAAGGACAACGTGGCGGTGGCGGTTGGGATGAACAGGTTTTGGCGGTGATGGAGGAGGAGGGGAGCAGGTTTTACCAGCCATGTCTCACATTTCTGCTTTTATTTTGAGCCCGTGAGAGATGAAGGTGTGACAGCAGCCGTGGATTGGCGGCTCCCCAGGCTGGATGTGCCCAGAGTGATCCAGCAGAAGGTCATCTCAGGTAGAGGGGGAAGATGGTAAAAAACAAAAGGGCGTTTGGAATAAATCTCACCTCTGACATCCAATTCAAATGGATGGATTTGAATGAAGTTTTTCCTTCCTGTGCTCTTCTAAGATGTCGTATTTATCGCAGCAGCTTCTGCTCCCAGCCTGGCTGAGCCTTACGCAGCCTGTGTTCCATCTCCATCCGTAGGGTACGCTGGATTCATACCACGCTTCACGTGGGCCCTGGGCACAAATTACCTGCAGGGTGTGAAGGAAGCCATGGCTGAATTTGACAGGCAGCAGGTAGGGTGCACACGAGGCTGGTTGCAGCCATGTCCTCTCATCTGCACACCCAGCAGCAGTTCTGTTTGCAGCAGAACTGGGGGTACCAGTGCAAGCGAAAAAACACCATTGGGTAACGTGCTGGAAAAAAGGGCGAGCAATTAAATTCTGTAACTTGTTTCCTTGGGACACTAAGGGAGGGTAAATGAGTTCATAAAAGGATTAAGGTTCACGGGAGGCTGTGAAAAACGTAGCTGTGGGTGCAGGACGCCCTGATGCAATGCGTCCTTTGCACCGGGTGGTGATGGAGGTTTTTTCCTTTACTAGCATTGCTTGCCTCTAAAAGACGGACACCTGATTTCTACACCCTCCCCCCAAAAGAGGAGAAACACCCATGCTGTAAAGCTCCCATTTCATCCTCTTGCTGTAGCGCTCCTCTGTATCATGCCATATAATCCTCCTACGTGAGAAACGAGCTCCCTCCCACTGTGGTTAACAGATTCCTCCGTGCTACCAGATTGGACGTGGCCACAACCCACTGTGCTGCTTGCCAGCCTGCCCTGCCCCTCACTCATGAGGAAGCCCCTGCCTGGGGGCTGGATGCTGCTCCCCATTGCAGGGACCAGCAGCGCTCAGGCTTGCTGAGGTTATTTGCAGCACATGAGGAGCTGAAGGGATGAGGGGAAAAACAAAAAAAGAAATCACACCAAATTTCTGTCTAAGATGGCTTCAGCCTTCAAGCCTCTAATCTGCTGCCCTAAATCTCTGTTGCCCTAGGTTACGTGCTGAGATGCGCCGCGGATCATTTCTCGCTGGCTGCATCAGGCAGAACAGTGCAATCCTCTCGCTTCAGTGCGGCTCTGGGAGGGCAGCAGGAGGGCTGCAGCACTGCGTGGGGCTCCGTGGGGCCCTTCCCCCTCCAGGGCAGCGTAGCATCAGTGGGACCTTTGGGGGTTCTGCCGCACAGTCCCTGCTCTGTGTGACCTCACAGCAGGTGCCAGAGGCTGATTTACACTCTCCCTTCAGCTCACACATCCTAAGCCTTCCTCTTCCTCCCAGGCTGGGAATTAGGTGTTAATCACCACCAAGGAAAAGCGGAAGCTGTTACAGGGGTGACAGCAAACAGATGTGTGGAGTCACAGCGTGAGGTGCCACTGCAGCAGGAGCTGATGGGTCTCAGCACATCACCATCCTGAGCAGAAAGCATCCGGGGTTTGGGGCCGATGCCAAATGCAGAGCTGCAGTGTGAGGTCTGTGGGGCCTCTGCCAGAGCCCATAACTTCGGGGAGGGGAAGCTGCAGTGTAGCTTAGAAATAGGAGAAAATGGAACCGTGGTGAGAGAACTGCTTTTTGTTAGTTTGAGTGCTGCCTTCAATAAGGACTCAAAGTGCACAGCTCTGCAGCAGCGTGTTTTACAACGAAGGCTCTTATTTATTCTTTTCCAGCTTCTGGAGAGGAACCCAATTCACAGCTTTGGCAAGAGATTTCCTCAGACATACTGGCCTGGCAGCAACATCTACACCAGTGCTGGACTGATACCAGCCTACTCAGGCTTTGTCCCACGTAAGTTCATCAGCTGAGCAAAAATGAAAGTCACCAACGCTGATTAATGACCGTCATTACGTAGTGCTGCTGGTAGCTGCAGTGTCAGAGCAGAGGCAGTTACTGAAGTGTTCGGAGGGGTGGGGGGGAAGAAGGAAATGCATTCCAGTGTGCTCAGTGCAGGGGAGCTGGGCTAGGTGACCTTTAAAGGTCCCTTCCAACTCTATGGGTTCAATGGTTCTGCTTACCTGCGTGCTTCACCCTCTGCCAAAAGCTCCCAGCACTCAGCACAGCTCCCTGGGGGAATGGTGACCCAGGGAACAGCCAGGATGACAAACTTCAACTGCTTGAAGTGTTACCTCATGCTTTAAAAATCTTCTCAACCTTTTCACCTACAGAATTGGGCTTCTGGGGGTAGGCTTGAAATTGGCCACCTGCTTCTCTGCATTTCACTGCTCAGGGCGATTTCAGCTCCTATTTTCACTCTGGAAGGATAAACTTTAAGACAGAAAACCCCCAGACCAGTTACAACCATTTCTTTATTGAGAAAGCAGCCTATCTATCTTCTGTCCAGCTATCCTGTGACAGAATGAAAGAAATCCAAATGCTCTCTGGCTGCATTGCTGGAGCTGTTTGGTGCAATTCCTCTGCAGCCACAGTACAGCTGCCACGAGCTGCAACGCCCCAGCTAGCTCTGTACTGCTGCATGGCTGCAGCCTGGGCGAGGGCAGCGTTCCTCCCTCCAGAACCACCCACCTGCATCTGAAAGGCAAATTGCTGGCACCATCCCACTGCCTGGCAGACGCTGAGCTGCAGCTTACAGCAGCCTGTGCTTCTATTCTTTTCTGAGCTGCTCAGCTCTCTGAGGCTGAAGCCTGACCCAGCACCTGTAATAGGAGTCCATGAGCAGGTACCTAAATTTAGATGCAGCTTAGAGCTGAATTTCATCCTCCATGTTAAGGGTATTCCCCTCCATCGCTGTATCCCACAACACGAGCAACTGGTGCCCACCATCAGACAGGGAGGGAAAGTGTGGCTGCCATGCTGAGGGCTGCTGCTCACGCCATGTCCTGGGTTTCTCTTTTCCAGACCTCCGCCACACCCACGCTCTTACTTTTGGAAACAGCACCCGCAAGGCTTACGAGATGGAACAAAGGAGACGAGCCTGTGCACTGTGAAAAATGCTTTAATGGTGCCTGTACAGCATTGGAAGTGACTTGAAGACAAGAGAAGGAACACAACACAGAGAGAAGTTTTGAATGACAGTTCATACAGCTTTAAACAAAATTTACAGGTGTCATCAGCATAGCTCTTACTCTGCCTCCTCCTCAGCCTCTTCCTCAAACTCCCCCTCCTCCTCAGCAGTAGCATCCTGGTACTGCTGATACTCAGACACCAGGTCGTTCATGTTGCTCTCAGCCTCTGTGAATTCCATCTCGTCCATGCCCTCCCCCGTGTACCAGTGCAGGAAAGCCTTTCGGCGGAACATGGCTGTGAACTGCTCTGAAATGCGTTTGAACAGCTCCTGGATGGCTGTGCTGTTACCAATGAACGTGGCAGACATTTTCAGGCCACGAGGTGGAATGTCACAGACCGCTGTTTTAACATTATTAGGAATCCATTCGACAAAGTAACTGCTATTTTTGTTCTGAACGTTCAGCATTTGCTCATCTACCTCTTTCATGGACATACGGCCTCTGAAAACAGCAGCTACAGTCAGGTAGCGGCCGTGCCGTGGGTCACACGCAGCCATCATGTTTTTGGCATCAAACATTTGCTGCGTGAGCTCTGGGACGGTCAGAGCACGGTACTGCTGGCTGCCACGGCTTGTGAGGGGGGCAAAGCCAGGCATGAAAAAGTGCAGGCGGGGGAAGGGAACCATATTCACCGCCAGCTTCCGCAGGTCGGCATTAAGCTGGCCTGGGAAACGCAGGCAGGTGGTGACACCGCTCATGGTGGCTGACACTAAATGGTTCAGATCACCGTATGTTGGCGTAGTTAACTTCAGTGTTCTGAAGCATATGTCATAGAGAGCTTCGTTATCAATACAGTAGGTTTCATCTGTGTTCTCCACGAGCTGGTGCACAGACAGCGTGGCATTGTAGGGCTCCACTACAGTGTCTGATACTTTGGGGGAGGGCACGACGCTGAACGTGTTCATAATTCGGTCTGGGTACTCTTCACGAATTTTGCTGATGAGGAGAGTGCCCATGCCAGAGCCAGTGCCACCCCCCAGAGAGTGAGTGAGCTGAAAGCCCTGCAGGCAATCACAGCTTTCTGCCTCCTTTCTTACAACATCTAATACGGAATCAACTAATTCAGCACCTTCAGTATAGTGGCCCTTTGCCCAGTTGTTTCCTGCTCCGCTTTGACCTGGAAGAGAGCCATTTTCGTATTACATTACGGTCACTGCTTCCTGCTCGCAAGCAAAGCTTAAGAGCATCAAGGCTTCGCAGAACCCCCACAAAAGCTCCCATTTCACCAAGCTGCGGTGGCACAGCAGCACCTCCCGCAATGACTCGGCACAAATCACTCCCACCCAGCCACGCACCGACCCTGTTCCTCCTCCCGCTGCCGGTACCGGCAGCCACACGGCCGCTTTCTCTGCCGTTCGGCCGCACACCAGGATTAACCCCTCCCGGGGCGGGGAAGCCCGCAGTGCGGCCCTGCCCTGCCCACCCCACTCACAGCTCGGCTCCCTCCCCCGCTCACTCACCGAATACGAAGTTATCCGGCCTGAATATCTGACCGAAGGGCCCCGAACGCACCGAGTCCATCGTGCCGGGCTCCAGGTCCACCAGCACGGCTCGGGGCACGTATTTACCGCCTGCAAAGACAGGGAGAGGCCGTGAGCGCGGGGCGGGGCGGGGGCCGGGCGGGGGCCGCGCGGGGCCGTACCTGTGGCCTCGTTGTAGTACACGTTGATGCGCTCCAGCTGCAGGTCGCTGTCTCCGTGGTACGTGCCCGTCGGGTCGATGCCATGTTCGTCGCTGATCACCTCCCAGAACTGCCGGAGAAAACCCCGTCAGCGCCGGCGTTCTCGGCCCCCCGCCGGCCGGCCGCTCCCCTGCCCCCGTGCTGCCCCCCGCCCCGCCGCCCGCACCTTGGCCCCGATCTGGTTGCCGCACTGCCCGGCCTGCAGGTGCACGATCTCCCTCATGATGGCTTCGGCGCAGCAACCTCCCAGCCAATGCCACTCTTCCCCCCAACTGACGGCGTTAGGCGACCGCCAGGCCTTATATAGCAGCGGAATGCGCGCGCAGCCTTCTTCTCCCCGCCCAGGCGGCCATCCGCGGCAGCGCATTGGATACTCATAACGAGGTTCTAAAAATACGGAGTTCTGATTGGTCCAGGTGCTGCCACTCAAATATGGGTTTCTGTTGGCTCCGCCTATTTGTCTGTTGATTTTACTGTCAGGCAACCCTGACTCACACGCGCCCGCCCTACTTGCTGAGGGCGCTCCTCATTGGCCGAATTGAATGATTGATGTCGAGCGTGATTGGCTGCGGGCCTCAGGGATGAGCTAACGTCATTTGATTGGACGAAAACGAAGTGTCCTAGTAACCGTCGCAATGACTCCGCAGCACGCTCGGGGCGGTGGCCGGTGCGGCCGCGTATTCCCGAAGCCGTGTGCGCACTTTGCGCAGCGTGGGCGGCAGCTCCGCCTCGCAGCCGGGTGGGGAGAGGTTCTGTGGAAACTTCGCTGGGCCGCTCCCCCCGGGAGCCTTGAGCACCCCCTGTCTCTCCTCCCGCCTCACATAAAGGGGCGCCTCCACATAAACCCGCCGCCCCCTCCGGCCCCGGGTTGCCGCAGCAGCGCTGTGGGGGCGGGGAGCCGCTCTGCGCATGCGCGGGCCGCAGCGCCTTTCTAGCACTTTCTGGCGCGCAGCCGCCTGAGGCGGCGGGGCCGCGCGGCCGTTATCATGGCAACGGCGCCTCACGCCGGGCGTCGGTTGGGGCGCGGGCGCAGCGCTGGGCGCGTTTGTTGCTGTCTGCCTCGCCGCCCTGCCCGCGGTGGCCGCTGCTTTCAGCTGTGTGCTGGCTGCGGCTTGCAGGCACGGGTCGGTGCCAAGGCAGGGCCAAGTATGCAGCAGTGCCCTGTTAGGTTCTTTATCCGGCGTTACAACGTGTGCACAAATGGATGTGCGGAGCAGACTGGTGGCTTCGCCTGGGTCGGAGCTGGATGGTGGCTGGGGCAGAGCCGTGCGGGGCGATGCCTTCATCTGAGCTCCTGCTGCTCCAGCCCTGTCATTAGGCAGCCCAGCATCCCCAGCTGCATCGATTCCTCCTGGCTAACCTTTGCCCTGTCTCACTCTGCAGCACGGTCACTTATTACCCGGCTTCATTTGCACATTCTTGCACAGGCTGCTCATCTGTCGGTTGTGCGTTGGTTGTTCCACAGGGCCTGCTGTGGCTGCTGTTTTAAGCAGGGCCTTATGATTACACACCTTCATTAGGATGCCAGTGAGGTCTGTAGGTCCTAGCGCTTCTTGTTCCATAATGGAGCTAGAACTTGAAAGCAGCTCCTAATTGTGCTCCCCAGGCCCTGCCAGTCGCAAAGTGTCGCCTTGATGTGGGAGTGGACTGAGGAGAAAGCAGCAGATGACCTCAATTCTCTGTACGCAAACAGAACACGCCGGGCTGGCACTCTGTGCCGTTCAGGCGCTCGTGTAACACACAGCCACGGTATGACTTGTATCTTTATCAGGATCTATGCTTGGATAACAATAACCCAACTGTTTCTGAGATGGGGTCAGGTGAAGAGGTAAGCAGGAGATGAAGAATATCATGAAGGCTTTTGCAGGAGATAAAATAGCCTCTGGTTGTTGGCTTAATACAAGGGTGTGGGTGAATGACATTTTTGGCATGTAAACAACACGTACCCGCAGAAATGCTGGAAGGAGCCCAGGAGCATTTGGAGTGGCCCCAGAGGCACCTGGACAACCCTGGAGAGCCTGGGAAAAGCCTCAGAGCATCCGGAGGAACCTGAGAGCTGCCCCAGCAGCCCTCAGAGGCCCTGGGAGAGCCCTGTGCAGAGCACAGAGGTGCCCAGACAGGACTAGGAAGATGCACATCCTGCTCGTCCTCCACGTTCTGAGCCTGAAGGTAGGAAGCTTATGCAGTTCACTGCAAGATAGCTGAGTAATGCAAAGGCATTAGGGTCCAGATTTATCCCACATGATTATAGGCATGACATTGAATTAAATCGCTAACTCTGGGCTGCATTCATGCCAGAGTCGGTGGAAGGGGTTGGCTCAGCTCACTCCAGCTCTGAGGAGCACTGTGACTACACCTTTCTCTTGCACATAAAGGTATACGAGGTAACGAAATCCAAAATGTCTCTATCTTACACGAGTATCAAAGGCAGCTGGGATCGATCTGGACCAGACTTGCTCAAGATTTCGTGCAGCTGTGCAGTAATCAGTAAAGACAGCTTTTCCTCCAGGATGTCATGTCATATCTTCAGAGTAAGATAAAAAATGAATACTGCCTTCTTTCTGATTAAAAAGATAGAATGGAGTTTAATCTTGCCTGTGCTTTGCTGCTTGTGGTGTTCTGCTGTCTAGGAAAGTATATTCAGCACAAATTAAATTATCATCAAGGCCTGCTCATAACAGCATTAGCAAGCTTCTGTGCTCATAAAGCACGGAAAACTCTGCGTAAAAGCAGACTGGGGGGAGCCACTGCAGGGCTGGGAGGAGGTTTGCTGGTACACCTGCTGCTGCATTTCCTGCAGACAGAGGGCTTTTTTTTTTTTTTTTTTTTTTTCAGACAGAAGGCAGAGGGCTGTGCTTTAGTGGCAAAGGTCTATTTCCTTTCTTCAGTAGAAATTATGAGCCTCTGTAGCCTATGCTTCTGCTAGCTAACGCTTGTGGTTCAGCCCTCTCTGCCTTCAGTGTTTGGGAAGCTGTTCAGCAATGTGTAGAGTGAGAAATGGTGGCCGCCCCCAGCATTCACGATGGCAGCCAGGAAGTGGAATTACTCTGCACAGTTAAGACTTTGGATACCCATCCCCAACGTGCAAGCAGGATCACACCCAGTAGAGCGGGTGATAGTGCCCCATGGGGTAGCTGCAGTTTTGCTCCTGTGACGACGTCTTTGGAGGTTTCCCTGGGAGATTCAGCCACCTGAAGATCCATGGATTAGGAAGCCTTTCATGTTGTTCAGGCAACGTTTATTTTTGCTATTTATATTCCACTCAGCCAGTACTTCTGTACCTAGCTACATGCAGATCCACAGGAAATGACAATTCTATTTTAAATACTTTCGCATTTTTTAACTTAAAGTAAAATGCCATTTATTCTAAGCTGTCTCTGAGAAGGAACACAGCCAAACTGCCAGGAATCTCTGTGGAGCGCTGCTGAAGCTGCAGACCATTTTAGCCCTGTGACTTCTAATGCTTTGGCAGCCTAGCAATTATTGCTACCAGAAGGTGAGCTGGCAAGTAGCGAGGCTGCTTTCTGCCAGAACCTTGTCTCACATGAAGAGTGCCTTCAAAGGCAAACCATCTGTACTAAGCTGACAATTCTGCAAGTCCTGGGAGAAAGAAAACGCAAACTCTATGGTCCTGCATGAACAAAATGAGAAAGTGCATTCCTAAATGTTCTTGGTTTAGTGGACAGTCTGCACAAAGGAGCTGCTGCAGATTCCCAAGGCAGGGAAGTAGGAACATTGGAAAGTAATAGGAATGGAAAGGAACAGTTTGACCAACTGGGGCAGAAATGTGTCTCCCACATTGTGTCTTTTATTGAAGACATCTGGTTTAACTGGGATTTGATTTCTTTGGAAGCTCTCATCGAAACTTGCTGCAAGTGACGAGTAAGGAGACTTCATCTCATTTAGATGCTTCCAAATTTCCCGTCAGTGAAGTTTGCTGTATGAATTAATGACTAAAACAGGGATGCTAAAAAACATTAGAGGCCACTATTGCCAGGCCAAAGTCCTGGGTTTAATCCAGAGGGAGACATAGCAGTGCTGTTAAAACTAAGCTGAAAGTTGCATTTCTATTTTTTTAAATCTATTTTAGATTTTTTTTTTTTAACTTTTTATTGTAAATGTTTTCATGAACTGTCTTTACTGCTTTCAGTATGGAAGCAAATTTTACTGTGAATACATTTAGTTTGAGAGAAATACCTCGAAAAAAAGTAATTTTTGAGTGCTGCCTTCCCCTTTTACAGAACCACTGTTGTTTGTGTGCTACGGGGGCTGTAATTCTTGATTCTTTACCAGCAAGGCAGCAGTTTGTGTCTCTGAAATAGTGTCCTTGTCTGAACTGAGCCTTGGATCTGGGGTGGGGCTGGTGGGAACGCAAACAAATCATGGAACTAATTCTGCTTAAATAGGTACAAATGTGAAGCTCTGAGTTCCAGAGAGGGACGCTGCAGAATGAATGTGGGTGAAAGCCTGCTTCTCAGATTGCAGAGCTGTTAGTGATGTCATTCTAGTTTATGGTATAACCAAAGTATGGCATAGGGATGAGCACACCTGGTCATTCCAGTCGTTCTGATTTTTCATTTCTAAGGATAAACAGTACTTTATTTTCAATGAATTACTGTTCCTGAGAGATTTTGCCTCACGCAGATCTTCCAATGAAGTAGGTACTGCAGGTGGGAGGCTACATCCAGAGGCTGCTGAGTGAGAGGTGCAGCTGCAGAGGTGCAGCTTCCTGGTTGAGAGGCTTTTGTGGTTTAACCCCACCAGCAGCTGAACACCATGCAGCCTTCTGCTCACCAGTGGGATGGGGGAGAGAATCGGAAGAGAAAAGGTAGAACTTGTAGGTTGAGGTAAAAACTGCTTACTAGGGCAGAGAAGGAAGAGAGATTCAGTAATGATAATAATTACATATGTATATATAAAACAAGCTGCTCACCACCTGCTGCAGCAACCCCCCGGCCAACTCCCCCCAACCTGAGTTTCCTCATATGATGTCATGTGCTATGGAATATCTCTTTGGCCAGTTGAGGTCAGCTGTCCTGGTTCTGCCCCCTCCCAGTTCCCTGTGCCCCCCCCCAACCCTCTTGCTGGCAGGACAGTGTGAGAAGCTGAAAAATTGAAATATCTTTGGCTCTGTACGGTGCTGCTCAGCAAAAACTAGAACATCAGTTTGTTCTTAGCAATGTTTTTCTCCTTAGGCAAAAGCATAGCATCATACCAGACTCTATGAAGAAAATCATCTCTGTTTCAGCTGTAACCAGGAAAGAGGAACAGCTGGTTGGAATCAAGCAGCAAGTTCATCCAGGCCAGTATCTTGTCTCTAATGATCCAGCAGCCAGAGAGCAGCAGGGCAAGCATATTTGGTTATGGGAAGTGGTTCTTGCAATTCTTTCAGCCATAAGCAAGCATCTTTTTGTTTAATAGCTTCGGTAGATTGTTTTCATATAAATTTATCTAATCACCTTTTGCAGCTATATAAACCTTTGACATAAACATGGACATCTGTCATGTTGAGTCCCATAGTCTAACCACAAGCTGTGGAAGAGCTCCTTCCATTTGCCTTCATGGTTTCTGCTGAGCTCCTCAGTTCAGAGGGATGCTGTGGGCTTGTTACTTCAAGCTTGTACTCAGGAGGTCTTAAACACTGTCAGTGATTACCATGAAAATGGATGTAATGCTGAAGCAGCCTTTACTTGTCATAAGGATCGATATTAACTGGCTGTTTACATCTCCCTCATGCTTTAAATGAGTGAACTTTGAACGCTGTTCCCATGTTTTCCTCGTTCAGTTCCACTGCAGTACAGTGCCCATAGATAAGCACTGTAAGTATCACCTTTCACTCAGCAGATATGCTCCTCTAGAGAATTAGCACTGAGGAGCAGTGACTAACTCAGTCATGAGGTGGGCATATGGTGACACCCCCTGCTGTGACCAAAAATAAATCTTCCTTCACACAAAAGTTGATGTTATCATTCCTCCATCTCTCTCCCATCTCCTCTTCTCCTCTCCTCCATTCCCAGTGCAGTCCTCTTCCTATTAGGGATTATTCATTCTCCTTATAGCCAAAAGACCCTTCATCGTACACCATGCTATTGTCCCATCTCTCTGCATGGAAATCTATTTCCACTAATGCTGCTGTTTCTTATATCACTGATTAGAGCTGCTTTTGCCTCCCACATGTAGAGAACTTCCACAGTGCAGCATGTCTTTTATCTCTATCCACATCAGGAGCCTGCTCAGCAAGTTTCCGGACGAGCCTACTTGCTAATGGGTCTGATCTGCTGTGGGAGCAGCTACCGGGTTAGGGATCTGCTGAGCTTGAAGGGAAGGCGCTGCCCCGCCAGCCTCCCTCTTGTGACTAATCCCCGTCATTGCAACTCGGGAGAACGAGAATTTATGCTCGCAGCGCTTATTTAAGAGCACCCTGCCGCAAGGAGACTCTATATCTCACGGAGAGCGTATTGGAAAGCAGGTCAAAGACTTTTCATTTTCATGGACTCCACTTGTACTGGTACACGTGGGAGCGACCAGATATGCTACTGTTGTAAAACCTCAGAACGCTTTAATTCAGGCATCTACTTGCCTGGATTTGATGGTGTTATAGAAAGACTTTTATTTTAAGATAGCTGTGGCAAAAATCTGTGTTTTGCTGATCCCAATTTTCATTTGGACTTGTTCTACTAATAGCATTTCCATCTACTTCAGTGTGTTCTGAATTAGCTCTTGAAGTAGGAGTGTTAGTCCATGAGGTAGGACGTAAACATCATATGGCTTTCTACTTTGCTGGAAGATAATCTGATATGTGATCATAGGCATGGTATAAGAACACAATTTAAAATCACAGAATCACAGAATGGCCTGGGTTGGAAGGGACCTCAAAGATAATGAAGTCCCAACCCCCTGCCACACGCAGGGCCACCAACCTCCACATTTAATACCAGCCCAGGCTGCCCAGGGCCCCATCCAACCTGGCTTTGAACACTTCCAGGGATGGACGGGGCATCCACAGCCTCTCTGGGCAGCTGTTCCAGCACCTCACCACTCTCTTAGGAAAGATGTCAGGGCTCACCTTATGTCCTTCTCCCACAGCCCCAGGGAGCCTGGGTGCCTCAGAACAGGAAGAAGGGAGCAACTCTGGTCCTGTTGTGCTGGACGTCGTACTGCAGAACTGCACTGCAGGCACTGAACCATTATTTGTCTCAGTTGGTGTGGTAGTTCATTGGTACAGTCTGGATGAGATGTATTGGCTGGGATTCCATGATACTTTGGAAATACTATAAACTGGAAGAAAGACGAGGGACTAATATACTCCTACAAATATGCTGACATGAAATTTAAGCTACTCTGTCAGCAGCAGGTCAGCTAACCTATTGTGTTTCTGGAGCTTTGGATTTCTTTCTTATGGCTACTTGCTGACAGCAGCATAACTGAATTGACATGTAAGAAGAAATTACCTGCCAGAAGAGCTCTCCCATGGCTCAGCCCATAGTGAGAAGGGAGGGAGCTATGCATAAGGAATTTACACACAGATTAAAAATCCTCATTATTAATCATTTCCACAGTTAACTATTGCACTGTAACCAAAGGCTGCAAGTATCTTTGTTTCAAAGTAAGTGAGGTAATCTAGAATCTCTTTTTAAGTAGATTTCTGCTGTCAAGGTAATCTGGGGATTAGTTCTGCACATTTACGAGGTGACAGGGCTGTTTCTGTAGGAAGTTGGTAGAAAAGAGCATGTTACCTTGATTGGCTTCCTTCTTGTAAGTTCTCGATTTTGCATTTTTTTTATTTTTATGTCTGAAAACACACTTCAGGGCTTTTAAAATACCAGTTTAGCTCAGTGTCTAATGAATACACCTGTAATTGTTTATTTCTGCTGGATAGCACTTTTACTACTGCCCATTTGAAGCCTGGTTTACCCTGGCTGCTGGGACTGCTGGGGCAGCACAATCATTGTAGGAGAACAAATTTGTCTACTCTCCTCTGGTACCACAACATACAAGCCATCAACCTGCAGCTGAAGACAGCAGTGGCTATATTTGGAGGAAGTGTGGTGGCAAAGGAGAGACTAAAGTTACCACCAGTGTGTGGGAGCTGTTTTATGATTGCATTTTCAGAAGCAGGAGGATTGAAGTCTTGAGGATTTCCCCTGTGCTGCTGACTCCCCGATAACCTCAGTTTTTCTTCTGTGCAGGCTTGTCTGAATCCCTCCTCTTCCTTCTTCAGATGGTTTGAGCAAAGAACACATCAAAGATGTTGACGTGTCTCTCATCAACTAAATACCAGCAGCCAAGTTATCTAAAGTCGTTTTCTGCCTCCCTGCCACTGGGAAGAAAGTGCCTTCCGGGGTTCTCATTGTGTACCCCAAAAGTACACAGCATAACAACTCCTGAGTAAACAGAGGCAAAGTCAGCATCCCCCATCCTCTCTTCTGAAACAGTTTGTATTCACAATAAAACCCCTGCTTTGATCTCTTGCCAAGAATAACACAGACAGTCTATTCAAACATCTTTAATAACATGATATAATTAAAAATATCTAACCTGCAACTCAAAGAAATGAATATGAAGCTTGTTTCAGTCTGTTTCCACACCCCTTCAAACTTGACTGACAGGTTCCAGACCTTCATTAGTTGGCCTGAAAATTTATGAACACACCAATATTAATAGGTGGGGGTGGGAGGGGTGGGTTGTCCTATATGTGAATTAGGAACACAAGGGATTAATAACCAGGTTTGAAAGGATTTGAGTGCCATGGTAGCTTTAAATATCCTGCAAGGCAAATCATTGCATCTGTGAGCATTTAAATTTCTGTTTAAAGTGGTCTGCAGTGAGTTGAAGGCACTTGTGCCTTGGGCTTTAAACAACTTGTGTGTTTAAGTCTCTGAAATAGAAGAGGTGAACTCTAAGTGCTTTAGTCAAAGGTCAGCATTTGTCTGAATCCATCCATTTTCTTCGCAATAACGTGGAGAATTGTACAGCAGCTCCTGTTAGAAGAACAGAGCAGACCAGAGAAGCTGGAACAGCTGCCAAGTCCCAGAGGAATCCTGAATGTTGGACTGTAAAGTCGATTTGGTCACAGTCTGACATGAAAGTCGTTGGGCTGACAACTGGGAAAGCTGCTGTTCCTAAGTCTGTTCTTGCCTGAAGGACAGTGTTAGATATCACATTTCAGGGGCAGGGAGACAAGCGGTTCAGTGCAAATGAGCGAGCTGCCATCATGCACCCAATTTGAAGTGTGAGATTAAATATCTTAATATAAATCCTGGTTAAAGTGTTTAAATTGATAGTTTTAACCCTGAGTTACCATGACTCAGCTGAGAGATGGGAACTCAGCTGTGTGTCTGTGCCCTTGGTTTCTCCTTTGATGTTCTGTATGTTTTGTACAGAGCAAGACCAAAACCTGTTGCTTTGGAAAGATTCAGCCAGCAGGAGCATTCACTGGGTGGGATACATGGATACTGTCACTGAGATGGAAGGACAGGTGAGTGGTGGCAGGAAGAAAATACAAGTTTTCTTCTGTGGAGAGTACAAGCAAGTTGGCAGATGTATTCTGATTGTATTTTAAAGCTGTTCCAGTCTCCATTAGTGGTATGTTGCAGGCATCTTCTCTCTTGTGGGCAAAGAAGAGGACAGAGTGCCTTTTTAAATATAACTTCCTAATTAGACAGGATTATTCAATATTAACTTTACAATAGTGCTCCTGGCCCGCCTCCTCCTCAAGGGAATGTTTTCATTAGGTTGACACAAGTAATTGCAGTTGCAGCCCAAGCAAGATCTGTGCAAGCTGGTCTCATTTGGAGAACGTATAGCTTGTCATCCACTGTGAACCTCAGGCTTCCTGCATGGCAGAATGTGTTTTCTCAGTGTACAGTAGTGCAAATGGTTGCAAGCTGAAACAAGGTACTGAGACTCTCGAGTCCTGCAGGAAAACCACCTGCATCCTCCAGGGATTTTCACCTGTGTGATTTCTGCATATACTCTGTTGGCTGCCCTCTGGCAAGAGAATCTAGTCCTGGAATAAGTCAGTTGTCATCAAAAACACTGCTGTTCCTGTTACTGAAGCTGTTCTCCTTGACCATCACTCGGTATGAGATGCGCATGAACGAGCCAGTGAGCAGCACCACAAAGAGGATGAGGAGCAAAGACCAGACACCTGGGTCAATGCCCTTGAGGAAGCTTGGGCTGTCCTGGGGGATGGTGTTTGTCAGATTCAGCAGGTATCCAAGAGTCCAGACAGATGATGTGTCACCAATCTATTGACAGGAAAAGGAGAAGAGATCAGAAGAAAAACTGGGTAGAACAGTTGTGCTTCTGTGAACAGGCCTAAGACCTTGCATGCTTTAATTGAGACTGACCTGTGGATTAGGCTTGAAATGTGCAGCTCTTCCTCTCTTAGGGCTCTGAGTGCACTGCTGCACCTTAATTGCCCCAAACAGCCTCACCTAAGGTTTCCACTCACCCCCTCTGCTCACTGCCCTTGGAGCTCCATTTAAGCTCTGCCCTGAGCAGCTCTTTCTTTTCTGAGCTGAGGTGTACCTGTGTGCTGTTTTTACTCCTGCTCTCTGCCTGATTTTCCCTGGTGGATCTCTGTTGTAAGTAGTTTTGTTTGTGGCCCTATTGGCTGAATGAACCTCAGACTGATGTTGTAGGGCACTTGTTTCTGGCTTTTCAGTTTGAGTTTGCTGGATGGATCCTGGACCTAACTTATTACCTGTCATTTGGCTGGTGATTGCTATGTGGTTGAACTGCTATTACTGATGCTGACTTACTCACATGTGAGGGGAGTCACACTTCTATTAGTGAGCTGAGAAATTTAAGAGTAAGCTTTTATTTTGTGAGTGTGAGGACCTGAATCAAATCCTGCTTTCCTAAGGAGCTCCAGATCCTGGAGCAGCTGCCTTCACCAGCTGTAAAGCATGACTGATTTAAAGGTGATTGCAGATATAGGGCAGAATGCTTTGGCTTAGGAAATATTATCTAAGCTTTGTCTGTAGCCTTAAGTGATGACAAAGCAATCTTCCTTCACTTGCTTCTTGGACATGGATTCTTAAAGATAATATATTGCTTCGAATAAGGTTTTGACCATCTATTTTTCATGAGTGGAATCCCTAGCTCTCTGACACTCTTTTTCTTACTTATATCAAATGTGAATTGATTTTGCAAAAATATCTTTTTGGAAAAACCGTGTTGGTTAGGTCTTGTAACACTGGAAACAGTCTGACATTATTGAAATCATCTCGCCCTTGTAATTGGATGTACCACACAGTAGATAACTGACCTGGAATGCAGCCTCAACAGACTGATTGAAGTCAAAAACATATCCCTTTGTACTGAGGTGAAAGATGAAGACAGATGCAATGCAGTAATCAGCAAGTGCATCCAGGCTTGTCTGGGTCTCCTTGACTAGCTGGTGTTGTTTCCAGAGGAAGAACAAAAGGAGGGGAAAAAAAGTAAATATTCAGTAGTTAGATGTCAGGCATGTTAAAAATGCTCCCTTTCTGTCTGGGACTGGCTGCAGGACTGGGGGAGGGGGTTTCAGTCCTGTCCTTCATGCTGGGCTGTGGTCTGGAGACCAGTGCCACTCTCAGTGCCTTTTTCCCAATCTCTTTAAGGGACCTGGCAGTTTGAAGAGCTTCAGAACTGGCAGCCAGGTCTCCTACAGCTGTATTGCAGGTCAACTGCTTGATATGACTTTTTGCTCTGTGCTTAGGCTGAGCTAATGCTGCAACCTTTCTCTCAGCAGGATCACTAACAAGGCCTTTCCCTCCTAAACAAAAGAGAAAACTTTATGGAACTACTAATGGGACTTTGCTACCCCATTAGCAAACCCTGTAAGAACTGGCTAGTTTAGATGTTAGTAAGGAAAGGATGTCTGGTTGTTGTATGCTTCAAATGAAGGTGCCCTCATAAGACACCAGCTGAGGAAGAACTTCTGGAGACCCTACGGCTTGGTCTGCATGAGCCCAGATGAAGTGGGATAGTCCCTGGAGTCTGAGCAGATGTGTTCCTTACACTGAAAGAACAGAGGATAACAGGAAGATCAAAGTGATGTGCAGGAGTGAGTAGACAGGCTTCCTGCTTACTCCTTTATGTGCAGTATAAGGTATTTGTGGGTTCTCATGTGATTAAATGTACGTGTACCAAGGGTAGCAGCTGAGATTGGAGAGGAAGGAAAATAAGCCTGTGACTTATAACTCTGTTAGTTTTGACCCATGTGGGCTTTACCAGAAGGTTTCTGGCTTCCCACTATCCCTGTACAATAAATTATTCCACTTACCTCCTTAACAGACATTTCACAAAGCTTGTTGACTGCCTGACCCAAGTCAGAAGAGGATGTAGTTTTCCTCAGGAAGTCCATGGCCTCAGAAATCACCTATAATGGCAGCAAAAACAATTGTCACTTTCTCCCTCTGGATGCATCCTCTGAAATTCACTGTCTTTAGGATCTTGCACTGATCCTGGCTTAACATTCTAATGATAGATGCAAGGTTTCTGATACAAACATGTGGATGGTGGAGCATCCTGCTCAAAAGCTGGTCTGCTCAAAGTGGGAGTGGATCTTTTGTTTCACCAAGGACTTGGTATAGGAGGTCCTGCTCTGCGTGGCTCCCACCTTGCCCTATCCCTGCTGGATCATGTGAGCTCCTTTACAGCTCAGTGAAGCCCCAGAGTCTGACAAGCAGACACTGCTGGAACATGGAATGAAAAGGCTTTCTCATTCCTGTTGGTGGGAAGCCTGTGGTTCTTATTTGAACATCTGACCCCAGTGATGGGGAGAGGACAAGAGAGCTTGTGTGGCACTAAGCAAAGCACTGGCCCACTAGTAGAGGACGCTGTGGCACTTCCCTCTCTATTTATTAATGACTGAACTGGTCCCATTTCTTGTGTTCCCAATACTAATTGCCTACCCCAGAGTAAACGAGAACCCACCAGAAACCTGGTTTGGAGGGGCTTGGCAGCACTTTTGGGGAAATTATTGAGGAAGCTGCAGGAAGAGGAGGAGTTGAGCAGTCTTTGCACAAGTCTCACGCAGGCAGAGGGATTGCTGGTGCCAGTGACGTTGAAAACCTGGTCAGGGTTGGGGATATCCAGTGTGTCATCACTGACAGTACAAGGCCCTGTGTGCACTGAGTTCCACTGCGCTTCTTGGGAGTAGCTGAGGGGCCAGCAGGGGTTAGGCACAGTTTTAGCACTTCCTTTTTCCTAGGGAGAGAATAAAACAAGGGCAGTGGTAGTGAGAGAGGAAGTTGGCATCCCAAGGCTTTATGGATAAAATGCACATGATGAGGAAGAGTTGTTTTTTCTAACACCGTGTTAGAATAACACCATGTTGTAATTGAGTGGGCATGCCGCAAAAGATTTGTCAAACCTTATCTCAGCTATTCAACTGCAAGACCCAGGCTGATGCAGCAGGATCCCAGCTCCTCCTGAGTTCAGAGTGAGCTGAAGCAGCAGCTGGATCTCCTGTGGGAGGCTGAGGAGTCCTGGTTTGTGGTAATCATGGCCCTACCTACTCAGTGAATTAAGGTACTCTTTCTAGTGAAAGGCTGTTCTGGTCTCCTTTCCAAGCGGTTCCTGTTTTGCCCATTTTCACAAGCCCGATCACTGAAATGCAAGGTGATCCTGCTTGCATTAGGCAGCCAGCCAGGCATGGGTAATTCACTGTTTTATGATGCTTTAGCCCCCATGCTCTCCATTAGCAAGCGTGACCTGGGTGGCATGCAGGTGTCCAGCCCCCTCTCGGTTGGCTGCTTGCCTACTAAAGCTGTGTGGGGCTGAAGAAGCCCTTTAAGAATGAGTGTTCTTCGTCTCTAGGAATTCCCCAGCATAACTGTGGGTAGCAGGTCTCTGCAGGATATCCAGGTCTCTACCCTGAGTGTGATTTTAGCACCTCTGGATAGGGATTTTGTGCTCCACTGTATTAAGTAGCGAGCCAAAGATCCTGTCAGTAGGAAACCCAGGAACAGGAGCCTTTGAGTCTGCTTGGAGGGCATTGATTCAGACATTGAGGAGCATGTTTGACAAATGTCCTGGGCTTTTTTTTAGATATATGTGAACACTCTCTTCTAAAGACACATACTGACATTTTGCAGCTACACCTTATGCAACTGTCATTCGGTACTGACATAATATCTAGGAACCTTCCAAGAGCCCTTTTGGCAGATACTCACTTGTATGAGCATGGAGAGCAGCCTGCTGCGGAGCTGGTCTGTGCCATGGCAGGGACAGTGGTGGGTGTACACCGTGTGTGTCTGCCCATACAGCTGCAGCCTCACTCCCTCCTTGGGTATCTGGTTCCTTTCTACCTTGGAAGTGAGCTGTGTTGAGGTTCCTCCTATGGACAGGACTCCTGCCATCCCATTTTCGGATGGGACCATTTGTCCTCGCCAGTCGTACTGACCCAAAAAGAAACAGAGAAGTAGTTTTTAAGGCTAGCTACATCTGGGTTTTAGTCAGATGCAAACATTAGTGTACACAGAAAGCAACTTCTGGTGCAGTACAGCCCACCTGTTTCTTTCCCCCCACAGGACACAGGGATGCTAAACTGCTGGCTTTGGAGGAAACAATGGCTGTGCAATGGCTGCCACCTGCACAGAGCTCCTCAGAGTGAGAGCAAACAAGGCTCACCACCTGGGATAGCTGATCTCAGCAATGGTGCGAGCAGGGGAGAAGGTGGTTGTAGAGAGTGAGAGGGAGGTCTTCAGGTGGGCAGATATGGACTTCAGGAGCTGCCTGGATGCTGAAGCACTTTCCCATCAGAAGAACCCTATGGTTTCATCTTCCACAGAACTCATTTTGCCAGTGCTGAAGTTAGTGATATGGACAGGAAAGCTTACACTGACTGTAGACATGAGCACTCTGTCGCTGGCTTAGGGAGTCTGCCTTGCTGCCAGCAGGGTTAGCAATTCCCTAGCTGGTGCATGCTTACTGCAATTTATCAGACCTGTCTTTCACTTTCCTGCTGTGGGGTAACTCAGTTGCTGCTATCTAGCTTGCTTTTCTCTTGCACTTTGAATCCTTCCTGAGGTGCAGCAGATTGAGAATGTATGGAGCGAGCAAGGAAAATTAAATATACTTTTGTTGTTGTTGTTCGGTTAGTACCTTCTGAATACAGACCAGGCCTCCAGCATGGGACACCCAGCTACACTCTTACTAGCATCAGAACGAGAGAAACATCTATGGGCTTTTTCCTTGCTTTGCTGTTCACAGGTTGTTTCCTGTAGACAGCTGCACTCCAGTGACAATTGCAGAACACCCTGCAGGCAGCAGCAATGCATTTGGAAGTTGCTCTTAGCTAGAACTGTAGGGATCTGATCAGGGGAGTAGGACCAGGCTGTTTAAAGTTATCGATGGGTGTTGTCCAGGAAATTAGGGCAGCTACACGAGCATGTTATATTTGGTCCTTCAACTCATTTTTAACCATATCACATCAGGTTCCCTAGCCAGCTAGTGTTGGATATAACATGCCTCCTCTAAAAATTCTTTACCTTGAAGAAGTTCTCCAGAATGTAGTTAACAGCAACCCAGTTGAATGCTTCCTTGTCTGGACTGGACAAGATTTGTACCCCCTGAAAGTCAAAGGGGGATGACTTCAGGGCCACAGTAAGGGCTGCAAGGAGATCATCAGAGAGGGTGGGGTGGCTGAGGCTAGATAGAAAAGAAGAAGAGGGCATGTTTATTGTGCTTTGCCAGGAGCAGTCCACGGTGGGCACAGCTGCAGAACATGTGCTGTTCTCCCCATTTTGGGTAGCAGCGTGATGAAACACATAATTCTGCTGCTGCTTCCCTCTCTGCTTGCACAGCACTGGTGGCAGGAACAGCCTGCACAATACAGATGGAGATATGATTTGATCAGCTGTGCCACCATTCAAGAATTTGGGTGTTTAGTACCCTCTGCCACTGAAGGATGCTGTGGCCTTGCCCCACTGACTTTCTCCCTCTAGGCCTTACTCTCACCCAGTGTCTGAAAGGAGAGAGTTCCCAGTAATGAGGTGACTGAGAGCAGTTTCCATGAAAGTATGTATCATAAAGTGGATCTTCCCAGCACTGCTCTCAACCTGCTGACAAGAAACACCTCTGCAGCCTCGTGTTGCTTGTCATGTAAACTGAAAACAGCTTCCAGACTGACAGATGTTTTCCCTGGCCCTCATTACAAAAGTGACCAGTAGCAAGACTCGTCTTCATAGCTGCTTTGGGGGATGTGGTGTGGTCACAGCCATGCCATACTCCCCTTGAGTGCATGGGGAGCTGAAGAAGGTTTACCTGACCAGCAGATTAGGGATGAAACACGGTAGAGCAAACAGGGTGAGATTTGTTTACAGAATGATGTGTGCTGATCTCTGGGTGTGGGTTTGCAACATGCACTCACTTCAGCTGCCTTATGCTGGTGGTTGCTCCCAGGTACAGGGGAGTCTGGCTGTGCTGCTCTGCCGGGATCTTGCTCTGGGCCCAGTTCAAACATGTATCCAAGCTCTTTCCTACTTTCTGAGGAGAATCTGAGTAGTTCAGGATTTCTGGACCTGAGGATCAGGGGAAAGAATGGAATTTTCTATGGGAATATGTGGGAGAAGTGAGAGCTGTTATTAGAGAGCCTCCAGGACATGCATAAAGACAGGACACTTCACAGATGGAACAAAGGAGTTGTTCTTGTTCTTCCATCTTGCTCTTCTGGGAGCAAAAAGGTAAACATGTGAATACCAGGTTGTGTTAACCGAACCCCAGCTATGCTGCTAAGATATCTTGTGAATGATTGTGAATCAGATGCATGGCTGCTGCAACAGCTGAAGCTGTCTCAGCCCACAGAGGGGAAAAAGTGTGGTTTTAACCACTGTAAATGATGAGCAAAAGGCCATGCAGACAGCACTGAAACTGATGTGCCAGATCCTTCCTCCAGCCACTTCCTCCTGTGTTGGTGGAGGTGGTTTCTGAACCCTGAGCCTACAAGCTCTGCTCTGGAGGAAGTTGATGCTGTGCAGAGGGAAGCTGCATGCAAGCCCTGACTTATCTTGCCAGCACAATTCAGCACGGCTTTAAGTGTTGGTTTTGATCTACCACCCAGAAAGAGCCAAGAGCCTTGCTTCCCCAGCCTCTGCCCCTCTTGCCTTGCTGGCTGTGTGTCCCTCTCCCATCAGCTTTGCTCTCTTGGGCCCTGCATGGAGTTGAGCTGCTATTGCCTATGGCCATGCAGACTGAGGACTGCCTCACTCTTCTGGGAAGGAGACTTGCCTTGGTCTCTTCCTACTGCTGACAACTTACAGCAGTTACAGCAGTTTCAAATAAGTCTTTGAACACTGAGCTACAGCTGCTTTTTTTTTTAACCCAGACTGTGACTGCGGCAGCAATCAAAGGATACACAAGGTTTCAGGGAACCTTGTTGTATTATTTGTAGGTGGCTTATTTTGCTACCAGTCTGCAAGAGCATCAATCCCCTGCTTGTTCTCTGGTTGCCTTGCTGCTGAGGGTTCAGGGTTTCCCAGCATCCTGTGATAATCACATTTCAACATCAAAGCAAGACTGAGAGATTAAAAAATAAAGAAAACCCTCAAGCATTAAGCCATGGAACCCTTTTTGATGGCATTTGTGAGGCTGAAGCAACTCAAACTATGAGGAACACTCCAGTATTTTCCAAAATGTGACACCTAAAGCTGAACAGAACTCGTTCTTTTACCCTCAAACCCTGCATAAGGGGTAAGAGTTATGCTTGGAGCACAGTGTGGAGGAGGGAGAAATTGCCAGGAGTCAGCCTGTGGCCAGTCTTGCCTGCATTGATGCTCACATCTCCCCTGGGTGAGGAGCTCAGCAGCCTTGTCTTGATATAGGAGCCAAGGAAGTTGCAGTAATGGACCATGTATTGTTTTTTTTCTGTTTTTATCCACCCCATACTAATCCCAGAGACCAGCAAGCATGAATCTGGCACCTTACCTTGCACCGTGCAGGAACTACATTCTTTGATCACCCCGGTCTTGTTTGCCTTGGTGGTGGTCCACTGGTAGATGAACAGGATGGTGTGGGATAGGCCAGCATCCAGAACAATGCCATACTGGAAAATCCCAAAAACAATTTAGATGAATACCACTGAATGCTCACTACTTTGTTATTGTAGGGTTGCAAAGTGTTACATAGGTACCCTGGGTTGCCTAAACTGCATTATTCGAGTTAGCTTTTTACATTCAAAGAAAGAGGTGGAGACAAAAGGTGAAGTGCATGTGCAGTGAACCAGCAGCATTACTGAATGAGAAGCAGCAGGAGTAGAGACATACCCACAGATGTGTAATTCCTACAGTGGCATGCTCTGTAGCTACTCCTGAAAGCAGGCAAAGGGCTTCCATTACAAGCTGAGCCATCTGGAACTCAGGAGAGGCTCTAGTGCAGTGGAAGAGAGATCTATGCAGTCTGTCTGATTCTGAGACTCTGACTGCTCTTGGGTTGGTTTGTTGATGAGGAAGGCTTTCATGAAGCACTCAGAGGGCTGTGGCTTGCTCCTGCTTCTGAAGAAGCTGAGAATCTCACATCCCTACTGCAGGGAGGGAAAGATGTGATCTGGGTTTGCTCTGATGTGTGCCAAGCCTGTTGAAGTTGCAGCATGCACTCTTAAATGCAGTGGTCCCATGGAGACCAAGATGATGTCTCGGTAGAAACTGCAGCAGCCAGCATGAGATTTCTCAACACATTGTGCTCTGCCATGTTCTCCTCTTGTATAGTTACATAGAAAGCCAAGGGTTTCCCAACATCCTGTGATAATCACATTTCAACATCAAAACAAGACTTGAGAGATTCAAAAGAAGAAACCCCCCAAGCATTAAGCCATGGAATCCTTTTTGATGGCGTTTGTGGGGCTGAAGCGACTCAAACTAGTGAGAAACACTCCAGTATTTTCCAAAATGTGACACCTAAAGCTGAACAGAACTCGTGCTTTTACCATCAAACCCTGCATAAGGGGTTAGAGTTGTCATGCTTGGAGCACAGTGTGGAGGAGGGAAAAGTTGCCAGGAGTCACCCCGTGGCCAGGCCAAGGGCTTTCTTGGTCTCTGCAACGCAGGATCTGGTCTGTTTGGGTAGCCCAGTGTGGAGCCAGGAGTTGGGCTCACCGGCCCTTGTGGGTCTGTTCCAGCTCAGGGTATTCTATGATGCTATACTGACTGAGCTGGGGTACCCCACAGCCCATGCTCAAAACAGCCTTGGTGCTAGCATAGGATTTCACTTCACTACCGCAGCCTGGGACACCTCCTACATAGGGAATCAGTGCAGGAGATCTGGGAGGTATGTGATAGTGTATGGTCTTACCTGCATCTTGCACAGAAATATTCATAACTGTGGCTGAGTGGGAGGGGAAACCTTCAGAGAGGTTTATGCTGTCAGAAAGGTTTTAGCAGAATATGGAGCCTGGCTGCAGCCCTGAGCACTGCCTGCACCCTTCTGGGAGCTTCCAGCTTTAATGGGCTCAGTGCTGGGGCCAGAGCCCAAGCAGAATGCGGAAGGACACAGTTCTACCCAAGCCTGCTGGCATCCTCCCACATGAGTGACAGCTCATATTTCTGGCAGGGACATGTCAGCTGCGCTAGGAGAAGAGGAAACGAGTGGTCTTGGCAGAGAAGCTGGGATTTTTTTCTCCCTCAAAAAATGAGAGGCTGCTGCTTGGAGCGCAAGGGGTCACCGCATTGATGCCACAGATCAGCGTCAGGGAAGGACAGAGAGCTGCTGGGAAAAACTTGGAGCAATAGGATTTTTTTAAAATCCAGTTCAGTTTGACAAGCATGAGAAAGGGCAGCGTCTCTAAACTTGCGTATTAACCTACTTCTTTTAAACCACATCACGCAACTGAGCTCATCTCAGCAGCTTTGCATCAAGAGCAGATCTAACTGCTGCATTGAGCAGGCTGTATCTTTGCCTAAAATCAAGAGAGTAAGAGACAGTAGAAAAGTAGAAAATAAGGAAATAAAGAAATTGGTTTTCAAGAAGGAAGCAGCACTTTCCCTGTGTTGAAGCTGTGGCTCCTTGCTGCTGTGGGCTGCTTCTGCCTAGCCTGCACCGAACATCACTGCTGATGGATGGATGATGGTCAGCCTGCTCCTTCCCTGAGCAGCTGGGCACTTGGGCCCAAAGAGGGTGGTTTGTCTTTGGTTGAAAAAGCTACAGCATACTGAAGGATGCCCTCCCATCCTCAGACTTGTTCTGATCCCTCAATTAGTTGTTTCAGGCTACTATATCACTCAGTAGTGCAATGAATGTAAAAAGCAACAACACACCTGTTTGTAGTTCAGATGCCTAGCTTGCACCAGGGAGGAGCACAAGGAAACTGGCAGGTTCTCCCCAAGAAGCAGCCCTGGAGCTGAGGACACTATCTTTTACATGTTGCCCTGTGTGACCTTGTTTGCCCACCCCTCACAGAACCATACACCCTTACCTTGGTCCTGAGCGGGGCAATGGGCACATCTTTGGTGGAGACGCAGAGCAGCACGATGCCTGTCAGTCCTGCCACGATCACCAGCCAGGGGGGAAGGAGCTCTCGCCAAGACATGGAGCACTTTATACTTTTTTAGACAGTGAAAGAGGAAGCACAGGAGTAGCACAGAGCCCACATCTGACAGCAGCTGCTTTCGGCAGGCTTTAAGAAGAGGAGAAAGGCGGAGCCGGGGCCAGTCTCTGGCTTCAGCCCAACCCCAAGCCGCAGGACCATGAGAAGCACATAGGCTGAGCCACGAGTCCTTCGGCCGGCCATGCAGTTGGTGCAGCCGTGGCTTTGTGCCATTCGGGCGCTCACTCAACAGCGCTGCAACCTCGAAACCGCCCTGGGCGATGGTGTTGAGGTAAACAAAAATGCAGGGCGAACTCTGTTTAATAAGCAGAAAGCAGGCAAACTCTCATCGCTTTGGTATTCTGTGCCTGGCAGTGCTAGTGAGAGTTGCCAAAATTAGAAGTCAGGAAACTCTTGTAGCTGGGTTTCCTTTTCATCTGAGAGCTGTGCACGGCTCCACTGTGGGTCTGGGGCACTCCCTGCAACATGCCTTTGTGAGGGGTGGTTTTGGCATACTGGGAAGATGTCTGTGTGTTTGGGTTTCCATGTACAGGAGGCTCTGGGTGGTTTGCCCTTTGCTATGGGGGCTGCTTGGGCCGTTTGTTCACCTGAGCTGAGATTGCTACAGTGCCTGCATGGCCCTCCTCAGCATCCCCATGGGAAGGACAGCCCTGGGCTTAACAAAACGTGCCCCTCTTCCTCCTTTCCTATGTCACAAAGATACATCTCTGAAACCAGAACTTCTGAAGAAAAATCTCATAGCCACAGGAGGGATATTTCCTTCAAGTATTCTGATCTATTTCCTAGTGATTGGGTCTAGTAATAAAACTACAGCTGCTCTAAAAGATTTTTGGCTTGAACAAGCTGGGCTGTTAATTAGTACAGACCTCTTGTTCCCGTGGCCACTGGAGTCTTCCCCTGTCAGGCCTCTTCCTGCAGAACCAGAAGAATGGCACCACTGTGGTGTATTTGGAGATGTGTGTCTCAGTGTTAGAGCTGTTTGAACCTTGTTTTCCTGCAGATTCAGAGTTCTGTTGGGGTTTTGTGGCTCACATCAGGATATTTGTCTGAGGGCTCATGCCTGTAGGCTGCTCATGGAAGTTCATACCAATGTTGTGGCACTGATAAAGAGGCAACCTTGAGATCCTTTTTTCTGCCCTTGCTTCAGGTGGACTGGGAGGCTCTAAATCATGAAGTTAGAGTAGTTGTTCTGCCAGCTGCTGGGCAGTTGCCAGAGGGGTTTTTGTGATGACTTGAATTTGAACTTCTTTGAACTAAAAATGTGCAAATATTCCTATGCAGCCATAAGGGAAAGTACTGCAATCTGCTTCTGTGTGCCATGTCTGGATAAGTTGCCTGAGGTATGAGGTGTCCATGTAAAAACTCATAAAAATCTCAAAGTAACCCAGCTGGAGATTCCAGCCAGGCAGGGAAGAGAACAACCTGGGGCATGGCTGGAGATCTCATGGAGAATAAAAGTAGGATTATTATTCCACTCTGTAGCAACTATCCTGAAAGTCTCCTCCCTGTGGAGGCCAAATGGTGGTTGTGGAAGGGCCCCTTTCCCTTGTTGTCTGTTGCAAATCTCCCAAAACACAGCCAAAAGACAAGAGTTTGGGAGGAGACATTGATTTATTCTGCACAGGGTGTGAGGTGGGATATTCCCACAAATCTAGTGCACAGTCTGTACACTGGCTTCTGTTTATAATCCAATAAGTTTTTATGACTCACCTATCTAATATGTAATGACAGGACAAGAGGGAATGGCCTCAAGCTGCACTAGGAGAGCTTTAGGTTGGATGTTAGGAAGAATTTCTGCCTCATAGGGAGGTGTTCCATCCCCCAGAGCATTTTTGTGGCCCTCCTGTGGATGTGCTCCAACAGTTCCCTGTCTCTCATAACTACTCCTACCTATTGCATATTCATAGAATTACATACATACAAGGTTACATGACATATTTGAATCTTCTGAGCTCATTTGGGAGCTTCAATGTTCTTTGGTGGTAGTTTGGGGAGGTGTCCCACTCTTTGGTTATCCATGGGTACAAGGACACCTCGCCCCTTCTGGCTGGCCGCTGTCTAGGACTTGTACCTCCTCTGGATGGCTGTCTTTCTTCCTTATTTGTGGCACTCGGATCCTTGAAGAGAAGTTCCATCACAGGAAGGTTTTTTTTTCCGAGATAAGGAGGACATCTGGAACTTAAAGCTGTGCTTCAGCCTTGAGCAAAATAGCTCAGCCAGACAAAAAATGTTAAATAATCGCCTTCTGAGTCATCACCCTTTGTGATGTCGGCTGCATCTCCCGACTTTATCCCTTCCTTCTCGGCATCAGCCGCGAGGTCTCAGCTTCCCGGAACGTTTGTTTGGCGGATCGAGTTCCGGACGGACGGAGCGAGCGTCGGACCGCGCCGCGCTGGGGGACCGGGAGCGGACGGACCGCGGCGGGAGCGGGGCCGGCTGGGCGGCCGGCTGCCATGTACGCGGGGCTGCAGGAGCTGGGGGTGGCCAACGGCGAGGATCTCAAGGAGACGCTGACCAACTGCACGGAGCCGCTGAAGGCCATCGAGCAGTTCCAGGTGGGGCGGGTCGCCATGGAGACGGCGGGGCGAGAAGGCCCCGGGTGGCGTCCGTGCTTTGTTTTGGGGTGAGAAGGCCGCGGGTGGTGCCTGTGCTTTGCTCTGTGCTCTTTTGGTCCTTTTTTAAATTATTATTTCTTTTAGCAGCCTTTGCTGACCGCCCCTGTCCCCCGTTTGTGTTGGCAGACAGAAAATGGGGTCCTGCTGCCCTCGCTGCAGTCGGCCCTGCCCTTCCTGGACCTGCACGGCACCCCCCGGCTGGAGTTCCACCAGTCGGTGTTCGACGAGCTGAGGGAGAAGCTGCTGGAGCGAGTCTCGGCCATCGCCTTGGAAGGGAAGGTGGAGGAAAGGTCTGTAGGCTGGTTGGTTATGTGGGGTGAGAGGGGGATTTAACGTGAATGTTATCTGCAGTGGGCAAGTGGCTTCTGAAAAAGACTTGAGTCTTCTGGAGGCTCAAGTTGCAGTGTTTGAGATGAGTTTTGGACCTTTGCAGTTAAGTGGTAGTTAGAGTCTCTTGGTCTTATGTGTTTTCAGGTACAAGAAGCTGGAAGATCTCCTGGAGAAAAGCTTTTCCTTGGTCAAGATGCCTTCCATACAGCCTGTGGTAATGTGTGTCATGAAGCACTTGCCCAAGGTAAAACTGCTGCTTAGGCTGGCCTGTTCTGTTGTGTCCATGGTGGTTTGTTCTGTTATATCTTTGTTGTGTGACTTCTCTTGTCTGTGCTGTTGGCTGGGCTGCAGGCTCCAGCTGCAGATGCTCTGCAAGCATCAGTGCAACTGACTGAATATTTACTGGACTCTTGTGTATGGATAACAGCTTGATACGCTAATTTAAAAAGCATTTTAGTATCTCAAAATCAGGTGAGACAGTTTCCCAATCTTATTCAATACCTGTGGCTTCCTAAAAGTAGTCAAAATCACTAATAAGTGAATTTTCCTATAGCTGATATGAAAAGTAATTAGAAGGATACAGGACAGAGACTCAGATTTGCGAAACAAAAAATTCAAGAAGCAGCTTTATTAAAAGCATTGTATTGTACTTAAGGTAATTACTAGGCAGCAGCCTGATCTAGTGGAAGATGTCACTGCCTATAGCAGGGGGTTGGGTCTAGATGATCTTAAGGGTCCCTTTCAACCCAAATTGTTCTATGATAATGGATTCAGAACTGTTCCTTTCATAAGCAGAAGAGTTCTGAATAACCCCAAATCTCGTGGTGTCATAGATTTAGAGAAAATCTTTTGTCCCCTTAGAAAGGAATAAGAAAAAACTCAATATGTTATTTGCTTGTTTAAAAAGTTAAATTTCTTTGCATTGGCTTACTGCTACTAGAGTAGAGAGGGCAGAAGATGAGTCTGTGATACTTTATTTAATTACACTGCTATGTAAATTACCAGGTTACCTGAGATTGTGATTTAGATGTCTTCTGCAGTCAGTTACTTGTTGGAAAGTCAGGCAGGTGAGATTCTTGACATGGATGTAACTGCTCTGTTGATCATAGGTGCCTGAGAAGAAGCTGAAGTTAGTAATGGCTGATAAGGATTTGTACAAAGCGTGTGCAGTGGAGGTGAAGCGCCAGATTTGGCAGGATAACCAGGCTCTGTTTGGTGATGAGGTATCTCCACTGCTGAAACAGTATATCCTGGAGAAAGAAAATATTCTCTTCAGCAACGATATTTCTGTCCTGCACAACTTCTTCAGTCCATCTCCCAAAGCAAGACGTCAGGGAGAGGTGAGACAAGGAAATCTCTTACAAAATGCTTCTGAATGTTGTTCATCAGCTTCCAGTCAACCTCATCACACTGTGGAGTGTTCATTTCACCCACCCAACTTTGCTATCGAAGCTGATTGGTCACTGAAATATGGGCCATTGTGTCTTGATCAAAGCATCAGGAATTATTTTAATAGCTGTTCAATGCTGTGTAATTATTTATTAATGTCCTTAGCTGTCCATGAACTTTAAACATTTTCCTTATTGCTTATCCTGGCAATATTCCTCAGCTGTTCTGAAACCAGAGCCTCCCTGTCAAATCAATTTGAATATCTTAAATGTCTTTTATTGTTTGGAGTGTTTGTTGTTTTTGTTGTGGTTTTTGGTTTTTGTTTTTGTTTTTTTTTATAGCAAGACAGACAGACACCAATTCCTTAATATTATTTTTAATGGAAAGGAACACTGGAAGTTGTAGCTATGTTTGCGTTCAGAAAAGTTACTCTTTAGGTGGAATTGCATCAGCTCAGGTGGAGCTGATGTAATACTGCTGCTGGGAGGGCAGGTGCTGCACCTTCTATCCTTGCCAGTTGCTCTGGTTATATCAGACCGTTTCATGATCTGAGTCAGCTCATTAAATGCAAATAAAACCAGTAAGTGGTTTTCCAAGACAGTGAGTTGAATCTGCTCAAAGATGAGGTAATTGGGACCAAACTGGGCTGGATTTCACTGGCAAGCTTGATGTGGGAAGGAAGGGCATAGGTGTAAGGAGCGGGTCTCTCTCCTTTTTGGTACCAGCAAGCCATTAGATTGGCTCAGCTGTAATTGGTCCTTTCACCTCACGGGGCCTTTGCTCCAAAAGGGAAATACCAGAGTTTCTGTAAGGATCTTGCTATTGAGAATACAAAGGAATTGCAGTGATAAGGCAGTGTAATTAATTTAATTTCAGAGCATAGTACCTCTTTTACTTGAAGGATATAGTTTAGATCTGTTTTGCTCTCAAAAACCCACTTTTAGTGCACGTGCTCTGGTGCTGTTTCCTTTAGGTTTGCACTGCAGCCTTCACCTTCATTCTCATGTCCTGTAACCTGGAAGTAGTTAGAAATACAAAAAGACTTCCAAAGAAAAGTGAGCTGCTTTCCATGTTTTATTAAGTGCAGATTACATTATTTGATATCAGGTACTGTTTGTTGCCTTTTGGTATAGCTGAGCACCTTAACTTTACAAATGCTTCCTTTTTTTTTTTTTTTTTTTGCAAGTGAGCCATTTTTGAAATTCCTGGCTCTCTTAGTATGACTGTGAAAAATTTGATCAACACTATGAATCCTAGTTTAAAATAGCTCTTTTTAAGGAAGGCTCAGGTTAATGTGGATGGTTCAAATCATGTAAATGCAAGCATCACTTGCATTTGGTGTGTGAAGTCATAGCATCTCTTGGTACTGAGTGCATGTTTTTCCACTTTGGATTTAGGTGGTTCAGAAGCTGACTCAGATGATTGGGAAGAATGTGAAGCTCTACGACATGGTGTTGCAGTTCTTGAGAACTTTATTCCTCCGGACAAGGAATGTGCATTACTGCACACTGCGGGCAGAGCTCCTGATGTCACTGCATGACCTGGAAATCAGTGAAATCTGCACTGTTGACCCCTGTCATAAGGTATTGGTCATGTGGGGCAGATGGGAATATTACTGGAGAATTTTCTGTTTTATCCACTCCTGTGCATGCTTGTTGCACAGCAGGACTTCAGCCCATGACTTCTCTCTGAGAAGAGAGTTCAGACCTTGAATCCAAAAGTCATCTTATAGTCCTTGGAACTTCAGGTGAAAACTTTGTCTTGGTTAACCAGCAGCTTGCTTTCGTTTCAGAACCCATGAATCATTCAAATTTGAGGTGCTTTCGCACCACTGAAAAAAAAAAAATCAAAAACATGAGCTAGCTCCAGGTTCTTAATCAAAGCTTGCTTTCCTTCCCGTTGTGCTGGTATGACACTCCATCTGTCAGTAAGCTGCATGTGTAACATGAAATACTTTGAATCTTGAGTGATAGAGACATTAAGCTATTAAAATAATGGGATGTGGTGGGCACAGTGTTAATGTCACATCAGGATCTTGTTACTGGTCCTTTGCCCATAGTCAGGATTGTTCTGATGTGCAGGAAAGCTTTTTTTCCCCTAAGTAATGCTGCTAAGCTTTGTGTGTATTCTGTTTACAGAAATATGTCCTATGTGATGATAAACATTACTGCATGCTCTTTAAAGTCTTCTGATCAAGAGTCTCAAAATCAGTGTATAAATAGTAACTGAATAGAAAAAGGGTCATTATTATTCAAGGTGCAGATTGTTGTTGCTGACCTCATTTTGCCACTGTGTAATGCGGAGACTGGTGAGAGGAAAATAAGCCATGATGAAACTTCTCAGAAAGTTGAGCAAGTTTTTCTTTCTTGGCATCTGAAATATTGAGGAAAGCTTAGGTGTTTTCTTAAGGGGAAAAAAAAAACGAAACCAAACCCACAGGTTTAGGTCAGTTAAAACATTTCACTCAACTGTCTTTCCATTTTGGTAGGAAAGCAGAAACGTCTCTACTTTCAATAAGCCCTACTTACAGAGTGGGAGTGGTAGAACATTGGCTAAAAAAAAATCTCATGTTACTACTATTAAGTGATGTAGTTTCAGTGGCCTTACTTGCCAAGGAATACCTGTCACAGAAGGGAAGAAAGTGATAACAATTTAACTTACACTGGAACTTCTGACCTCCTTTTGAGATGTTTTTGTATTCAACCTGCTTTGTATTTGTGATCAGCTTGTTACCATACCCAAATATATTAACAGAACTTGTTAACTTCCAAGGTTTGGATGTCATTACAAGCCTGTTTTCCTTGATACTTGTATTTTATTGCCAGTCTGTCATTGTCATGAGCATTCTCATTTTCTGAGTAGTTCACGTGGTGCCTTGATGCCTGCATTCGGGAGAAGTTTGTGGATAACAAGAGAGCTCGGGAATTGCAAGGCTTTCTGGATGGAGTGAAGAAAGGACAAGAGCAAGTTTTGGGGTAAGCTGCTTAGGCTCTTTATTGATAGACTGCAAATTGGGTTCCAGTTGTCACAATATGTGAGGTAGTTCAGGTGTTAATTCTTCCCTAAAACCAGCAGGCAGTCAGTAGTTTTTCTACATGGTCAAGTGCAGTAGATTCAGCAACATTATTGCACTAGAGCATATTCAGGCACTTTCTGGTGAGATCCTTGGTAATGCTTCAGTTACTTTGAGTAATTGTTGCAGGTTTCTCTGTAACCTTGTAACTGTGTGAGCTCACACAGCTATGCTTCAGCTCTAAAGACCTTTGGTAATTATTTTCTTTGACTTGATAGAGCACGTTATCTGAAATAACATTCATGACATTTTTACAAAGGCAAGAGAAGGTTTGTGGAATGAAAACCTATCGGTAACAAAAGACAGAAATGTGAGTTTTATGTTATTATAGTTAAGGTATTACTGCCCATCAACACAGCAGTTTCTGGGTTTTGTGTTGATTTACTGCATGTACTGCTTTGACATTACATCTAATAGTTGACAGGATTGCAGGATTACAACAACAAGCCCTGTTCTGTGTTCAGGGAGACACATCTTAAGAAGCTAGTGTCCTACAGCTGGCTATGAAACTAGTCTGCTGCGATGATGGTTAGGTGTGATGTGTATTTCTTTGACTTTTGCCTCTTCTCTCAGGGACTTATCGATGATCTTGTGTGATCCCTTTGCCATTAACACCTTAGCCCTGAGTACCATAAGGCACCTGCAGGACCTCGTTGGGCAGGACACCTTACCCAGGGTGAGTGTTGCAGCAAGCGTAGCTAACGTCACCCCTAGTCTTAATTGAACAGCATTCATCAGCAAACAACTGGCAATGTAGAAGAAGTAGGATCAAGTTTTTAAACGCATTTGTAAGTTAAATAAAAGAAGTGTAGTCCTGGCTTCCTGTTTGTATCAAATACCATAAAGACCTGCAGGAGCGCTGTGTGGAGAGGCATTTTGGAGCAATCTGACTTGACCATGAATTCTTTGTATGGCCCATTCTGTTCTGACAGCTGTGTATGTATTTAAACCCCTACTTTGTCCTTCCAGCAGTGTACTAAACAGCAGCAGCCTTTACTCACTGCTGTGGTAAATGTGATGGCTCATTTGACACTGGTCTGCTCTGTTGTCTGCAGTACAGTGCAGTTCCTGCAAGTAGTGTCTGCAGGAGGTGATTCAGTGGAAAGGGAAGGAGCTCTACAGACATCTGAACTGCGTGAGGCATTTGCTGTCTTCATCTCTGAGCTGTCAAATTTTGTTGTTGGATTAAATAAGTTCTTCATGGCAGTTTAAAATTGAAGATTGTTTTGGTTTCAGGGCAGAATATAAAGGCAAAAACTTGTTCTTATGCACACTTCCTACTTCTGCTGAGATGATTTGATTCATCCTGTCATGTTGTATTTCAGTATCCTAATTTGGTTGGACACCTTCAAAAACAGTGTCCTGCTCAGATTGCCTGCATAATTCTTAGCACATTATAGAATGCTACAAAGAACAACTCTCAGCTATGTGTTCTTCTTGCAGCTGTTTGATTCCTGTTTTAGGAATTGGTTATCAATTAAATTTGAGAACTGAATGCCTCTCCTGTTAGTCCAGGAGGGCTTTGAATGTAAACCACTGCTTCCACATAAATACTTGTATGTGTAAATTGTGGAAGATCAAACTAGCTGTTTTTTCTCCCCCTCTTTAAAATTCGAGGAAAGCCCAGATCTGCTGCTGCTCCTTAGGATGCTGTCTTTAGGACAGGGAGCCTGGGACATGATTGACAGTCAAGTCTTCAAGGAACCAAAAATGGTGAGCCTTCTTTAGATCTGATTCTTATTTGATGTACACTGTGTCCATGATTTAATCTTCAAGTCAGCTTTCTGCATATTTTTCAACAAGAGCTTCCTTCAAAAAAGCACGTAAGTGGTCACTGCACAGCAGCTCAAATGGGCATGCTGGGCAGCTGTAAGCTTCGTGTACATGTTTCACTTCCATGGATGTCTGCCCTTACTGTTTCTAAGTTGAACTGTTCCTCTCTTAAATTCTTTAGCCTACTGTTCTGTGAATCTGATGCAGCACTATTTTCTGTGGAGAGAAGATGCACATAAATACTTTATTTTGCTACTCTAGTTATGCATTGATCTCTGTCAGTTTAGGAAATAAAGAATATGATTTGTAATTGCTGTTAAAAGCAATAATACCAACCTTAATGTGCAGTGCTTGCTCAAACATCTCTTGGAGGAAGTGCTATGTCATTGTCTAAAGAAAGCTCTTGAGCAGGATTAGGTGAAACACAGTTTTCCTCATTACCACTGGATCACGTGGAAGTTTCAAGGAACTGGATGTCTGGATGTCTGAAAGCTTGTTTTCATAAGTGTAGGGTGGAGCTAGTAACATTGCCTCAGTGTTTTACGGTGCTGTGGAATTATTAGATGGTGTGAACTGATTGATGAAAGCATTCTCCTTTTTCCTCTGTCCTTCCATCCCTCTAAGGAAGCTGAATTGATTACAAAGTTCTTGCCTATGCTGATGTCCTTTGTGGTGGATGATCACACATTCAATGTAGATCAGAAACTGCCCTCGGAGGAAAAGGGGCCAATTCCCTACCCCAGCACCATTCCTGAGGCTTTCACCAAGTATGTAATCTGTATTCTCAACTACTTTTTACACACTGGTCTTGTTAGTAAAGCAAAATATCAAGAAGCCAATGAACACCGGCAGAACAAAATACTGGATGTGGTAAAGACTTTTTGGGGAGTAAGATTCAGTGCTGGTTAATCAAACCTACACTTTACTTTTAGTGAAATGGGTTTCCACCATGATTCCTCAAATGAAATATATCTACAGAAAGTATGTTTCTTGCTTTGACCATTTTTACATCAAAGTGAATATGAAAGTACTTTGTAGTATTGTTTTCCAATAGTGCTGACTGTGTAACTCTGCAGGCAGTGAGTGATGAATGCTGAAGTGATACCATTTCATCTGAGTGCAGCTGGATAAGTGCCCATGCCTGCTATCTGGGGAGTGCTATTGTAAATCTTATTTTACATCTTTGTCACACAGACACTCTCTGTTGATAACTTATCACTCCAGGGGCTTCAAAGAGATAATTAAAAATCCTCTTTGTGTTTTCTCATATTCAGATCTTGCACTAATTTCCAGCACAATTCTTATCTGTATGCCATGATCTGGAGTACTGAATCCCACTGGTTGGATTTATGTTTGCTCTGTGACAGTGCTGATGTTTGACCTCTAGGAATCCATAAAACAAAACACTGCTGTGCTTTCTGTCATTTTAAATTACTTGAGCTTTTTTTAAAACTCTTTTTAAAATTATCACTTTTATCATTAATACTATTTAAAATGTTCACAACCAGATCCAACTGTATAATTGTGAGATAATGCAATGTTTGCTGAATGGTAACGTTTTCCTTGGCTGTGACAGTGGATTTAGTGATGCTCATTATCTGAGTAGCTGCTTTCCTGTGGCTCTGAGGTTAACCATTGCTATAACTACTTGATTACTATCCAGCACTGTTTTAATCTCTTTTAAGAAAAAAAGAAAAGATTTATTGATTAAGAAGCTTTGCTTCTTCTGTAACAGGTTCTTGCAGGAGAACAGAATAGCTTGTGAGATTGGGCTATACTATATCCTTCACATAACAAAACAGAGAAATAAGAATGCTTTCCTCAGGCTCCTGCCAGCACTAGGTGAGTTTTTGTCTTATCTTCTGTTCTTCATCTGTTTCCCTTGTCTTGGAGACCCAGGGGTCAAGTAACAGCCTGAAATGAAACTGATTTCAGAGACAAACGCATATGTTCTTTTATCTCCTCTGGTGACTTAATTGTTAAGCCCTGCAGAATTATGTTTGTTTTTTGTCTGCAATTAGGATATTTTTTCTGCTGATCCAAGAACTTAGGGGTAGTGACTGAAGGTCAGTAGTACATCAAAGACTGTATTAACAATGGGATTAGCTGAGTGCTTTTATGAATGAAACTGAAATATAAAAGTTTAGGTGACAATTCTGCAGCTGCATGTGGTCAGATATTTTTTGAGACTTGGGTTTGTGTGGTGAAAAAACCTGGAACAAAACAAGGCCAAACACAGCCCTAAGTTCCTCCCTGGGATTACCTTCTGAACTGACCTCTCTGGGTTAAGTTGTGTGAAAGTTCTGTAACATACTTAGGAAGTGCTGCTCCCAGCAGTGGGGCAGATTCCCCACTCCCCCCGTTACCCCAGTGCTGTTCTTTGGACCCTTTGCTTAACAGGCAGCTCATTTGCATGGGTGACTTTTTCACTGGTAAGTAGTTTGCATCTGTTCACTGTGGAGTCTGAGGAGTGCAGGGAGATGGTTGTGGCCATGAGCAGAGAACTGTGGAAAAGTATAACAGGGGTCCCCATGATTCTGACTGCAGCAAACTGCTCTGTGTGACTTCAGTCTTGATGGAGATGTGGGTTCTCTTCATATTCTTCTCAGCTCTCTGCTTCTCAGGTG